>CP053139.2:1262500-2512500 GCA_022674325.2 Grapholita molesta
TAAACCATTTTTAAATAAATAAATAATATATATTTCGGGACTAATTTACCCAAATCGACCTAGTCCTACGGTAAGCTCAGAGGCTTGTGTTGTAGGTACTAGACGACGATATAATTATATAATAGATAAATACATATAAATACTTAAATACATAGAAAACACCCATGACTCAGGATACCGTTCTGGCCTAGTGGGTAGTGACCCTGCCTATGAAGCCTGGTCTTGGGTTCAAATCCCAGTCAGGGCATTTATTTGTGTGATGAGATATTTGTTCCTGAGTCATGGGTGCTGTGTGTGTGTCTATGTATTTATATTTACGTATCTATTATATATATTGTCGTGTAGTACCTACAACATAAGCCTTACTGAGCGTACCGTAGAACTAGGTCGATTTGTGTAAGTTTGTCCCGAAATATTTATTTATTTATATCGGGTGTTTCTAGTAACAAGAGCAATAACTTTAGGAATCGTGTCTCCACCACAAACGTAGCAACATTTGTTCTACGACTTTTGAAAATAACTTGTAGTTTAGTATATATGAAATTTTTTTAAGCAAGCAATGTACTTTGAAAACTATGAAGTTTGAAGGCTGACAGTAAACGTCAGCTAGACTATTGGGATATTGTTCATTGAAAATATTAGTTTGATAGAGAAAATCACAAGTAATAAATTACAGCAGTAGCGTCACAACACAGCGAGATAGTGTTGCCAGCGTTCTCGGCACCATGCTAAGGGAGTCGAATTTTTTAGACTTATTTTTATTTCATTTAGTATTAGTTTTTATTTTTAGCGCTGGTGGCCTAGCGGTAAAAGCGTGTGACTTACAATCCAGAGGTCGCAGGTTCGAGCCCTGGCTTGCACCAATGAGTTTTACACACCTTATGTACGAAATATAATTTGATATTTACCAGTCGCTTTTCGGTGAAGGAAAACATCGTGAGGAAACCAGACTACTCCCAATAAGGCCTAGTTTACCCTCTGGCTTGGAAAGTCAGATGGCAGTCGCTTTCGTAACACTAGTCTACGCCAAATCCTGGGAATAGTTGCCCAGCGGACCCTAGGCTCCCATGAGCCGTGGCAAGTGCAGGGACAACGCGAGGAAGATGATGAGTTTTTAGTTTTATTATGTAGTTAGTTTATTTGTTACATGTAATAAAGTGTCCGTTCGGTTCAGCGATCGCGTCGCCGGCCCGTCGCGCACTAACGCGCGCCGCGCTGCTCGCGCCGCTCTTGATGTCAAAACCGGTTGAGGGCGGTCCGGCGACGCGATCGCCGAATCGAACGGACACTCAGCACCCTTAGTGCTTGATAATGGAGGTCTATGTTCTCCGAAGCATGTTTTTTTTTTTTTTATGACATAGACGGCAAACGAGCAGATGGATTGCCTGGTGGTAAGCAATTACCGTCGCCCATTGGCACCCGCAACACCAGGGGAGTCACAAGCGCGTTGCCGGCCTTTAAGAGGGGTTGGAGCTCTGGGAACCTTACTCACCATCAGGAACACAACACTACATACCTGAAAGCTAGCAGTGCTATTATGGCTGTGGTCTTCTGTAAGGAGGAGGTACTTCCCCAGTTGGGCTGCCCCAGATTCAAGCGTGGTGGTCTTCGCTGTGCCCTACCTCTCATTGTTGGACGTAGTTTAAGGACATACCCGGGTCCAAAAATGTCGCACGAGTGACTAAAAAAACGTGAGTAGAGCCGTCTTAATGGTTAATTTATCTGATATGTCTCACGAAAGTTTAAATACAAATATTATTAACAAATGAATCGTAGTTATTTTTTTAAATAAAATAGTTGATTAAGCCATTTACATTGGAATACCTCAACGTTAAGCCCCAAAAAGAAATACCGCGACAACGTAAATACATTTCTGGTCTGTATGGAAGAGAAAATTGAATTAGGAATTCCGACAAATGAATGATTTGGAAAAGTATATTTAAAAAGGTTCGCGGAAACATTTTGGGGCACTTATTTCATTGAATGAAAATTTACTTTGAGGAAAAGAAATATGCTATTGTATTTTAATTTGCTCTTGTGTGGATTCAAATAAATTCTTTTAATGTTTATTATATTTGTAAGGAAATATTTCTTAATATTTTTTATTGGTTTAATTTTTTTTTTGTAGTCCGTACGCAAACTGTAATAACGGGACCTTATTACTAAGAATGCCGTGTAGCTGTATGATGCTGGGTGGCTAGAATCACCACCCCATCTCCTCCCGCGGGTGTCGTAAGAGGCGACAAAGGGAAAAATCCTGCGGACGGGCAGCAGCGTCTGTCTAAACCCAATCTACAGCTACTGCGATCGCCAACCCGCCTGCCAAGCGTGGCGACTATGGCAACTACAAGTCATATTTGTGAGAGGCCTATGTCCAGCAGTGGACTGCATACGTCTGAAATGCATGTATGTATGTATATATTACTAAGAATTCACTGCCCGTCTGTCTGTCTGTCATCGTGAACCATGATATCTTCAAAATTTTCACAGACGGTGTATTTCTGTTGCTGCTGTAAAAACAAATACTATAAGTAGAATAAAGGTTGTATTACATTATAGCGGCACGGATCATCAAATTAGAGCGTTGAGACATATGCCGTATAATATATGTGACATTATCTATGATAAGGGACCTTATTGTCGATGGCGCTTACGCCGTTATTCAAGATGCCGCAATACAAACGCAACGCGGTTCGACGTAAGCGCCATCGACAATAAGGTCCCTTTTGCTAGATAATGTCACATATTTAGAAATCTCAATATAAAAAGTCGCAGGCGGGCAGGCGGCGCGCTGACAGCTACCATACAACTCGTCTAGGAGCCCGCGAGCTGCAAGCGAGGAGACCGCGTGCGTACAGCGCGCCGACTGCGGGACGACTACGCGCCGAATGCGGGACGACTGCGTGCCGCCTGACTACGTGTTCGCGGTGATAGCAAGCTACGAGTACACACTTTGCACATGGCTCGCTAAAAACAATAAACTCTCACTAAAAACAGGCAACATTTTTTTGACTAATGGTTTTGTGACTTATTTTACTTTTCACCCTGTTAATCTGATATCTAATAAATCCACAATTCTACACTTACATATAACAGGCCATAAGTGCTCGTATTAGATCCGTTAAAAACTTACCTGTAAAGAAAACATTTAAAACATTAATTATTTTATTCAGGTACACACAGCAACACTCTTAACTGTACATTGGTGGAATTTATGCCTTACATAATAAGGTCTACCAATGTATATCTAAGAGTGTTGTTGACTGTACAATGACATATTGTAAGCAATCAATATTTTAAATTAATTATGCATTATAATTGTACAAAACATTATAGAAGTAGCATAATACAATTTTGACAGTAACAACAAATAAATTAAATATAATGAACAAATGAGATGAGGATTAAAAAAATGAGTTCAGAAGTAATAAACATATTCAGTGTAATATAAAGGCCTGTAATAACTTTAGGGATCGATTCTACACTACAACCGTAGCAACATTTGTTCTACAACTTTAAAAAAAAATTTAATTGATCACTTGTGATTTTATCGAAGAAAGTAAATAGCATTTTCAATGAAGAGCATCCAATAGTCTAGTCGACGTTTACTGCCAGTCTACAAACTTCATTATTAAATTAAAAGTTGAAATAGATAACATATACTTAAGAAAAAAAAAATAATAATTTATATAGTAGTACTACTATTTAAAAATCAAAGCAAATCAAAAAAATATTTCATAAAAAATAATTTGATTTGTTCTTAGTTTCATTATTAAACTTACTTTTCACAATATTGATTGCTAGCAAAATTCTTTTTTATATATATTTAGTAAACTTTAAGTTATTTTCAAAAGTCGTAAAACAAAAGTTGCTACGTTTGTGGTGTAGAAATGATGCCTCAAATTATTGCTCTTTACAGGATGGGGGGAACACCCGATGTATATTATAGTTAACACAGTGAATTTTGAGAATTCTTCACAGTAAAAAAAAAATAAAAACTTATGAGAACTCTCATAAGTTTTTTTTTTTTTTTACTGTCACAATCCCGTGAATATTACTTGTAACAAAGCGGAGTTGTCACAAAACCCACATTGTCTCCATCCGTCACACAGTAACCGAAAAAAAAACCTCAGAATTAAGAATATCCGCACAGATCCACAATGGCAACACCGAACAACACTTAATACGATCTTTTGTTGCCGAATCTAATTCAGAAACCCTCTCTTTGACAGGCACCGCGGCTGAAATATCGTGGCTGTGCCCTCTCTTTGTGAACGAGCGGAGCGATTAGCGATTTTATGAGACTAGCGAATAGCTTCCTGCGGAGGTCATCCCAAAGGACTACAGTATCCTCTAGCCACCCAGAAACCAAAACTTGCCAGTACAAATGCTACTATGATTTGACATAATTCAAATTCAAAATGGGAGGTCTTTTTATAGGTCTCCGGGCGGGCAGAGGTTAAGGACTTCTTCAAAAAGGGTATAAGTGGTTTTTACGGGGTCGGCAACGCGTGAATGATGCATCTGTATTGTAAACGTCCGTCTGCGGTGACCGCCTACCATCAAGCGGGCCGCATGCTTGTTTGCCACCTTTGTGGTATAAAAACATGCTACACATTCTGATGTTACTGCAGGAAAAAGTAGTCAAAAATGAATAGAAAACTAAAACAACGAGATTGATTCCCACTAGGGTGATTTTCTCAACGTAAAAAACTAGCGGCGGAGCTGAAAATGGCAGTGTGGACTAATTATTTCTGAATTATTAAATTTTTTCTGAAAACCTAACACTTACCCTAATATCAAGCCAAATCGAAAAGTACCAAATAAGTTAATGATAGCTAATTTAAAAAAAAAATTTGTCAAAATAATAATTTTGGTGTAGTGTCCAGTATCCCATGTTCTTGAATAATCTGTATTTTACAACCATAAAACGCACCGTTTTTATAAAAACTTTTAGCGTAAGTATACTTGTTATTAGTATACGTATATTATAAAAATACATTATTAAACACTAGTACATGAATTGATACTCAAAACTGGGCATTAACAGTTGTCCGGGTAAAATAGTAAATTTTGGTGGTAAATATTGAACATGATTCTGTAGTCTAACGAAACTCAGCAAGAACAACAAAAGTGTAGTAGCTCGTTCATCCAGTTCCGCTCCTGCCCTGAGTGGTGACACTGGTGCCGTATCTTGCCTAGATCAGTCACCAAGCGCGTAAGTATCTAATTTTGGTGTGTTAAAATACTTTCTATTGCAATTTCGGTGGGGTGTCTAAGTAAGGAATGCAAAGTAGTTGTTTTTGTGCGAGTTGTTTTATAAGCATGTTTATTGTTGCTCTTGTAAAATGTTAGCTTAAAACGAAAGTGAATGTTACAGTTAATTTTTAAATGAATTTTAATGCACTTTTTCTAATTTTGGTGGATCAATTTTGGTGGTTTTCAAATTACCACCAAGGTAATTTGAAAACCACCAAAATTGCTAAATTCCACCAAAATTGTTTATTCTATCCTGCTAATATTATAATAGCGAATTATATGAATGTATGTACCTAGGTATGAATGTTTGTTGCTGGTTCACGCCTAAACCGCTGAACTAATTTTTTTAAAGTTTTAGTCCTGGATATCACGGAAATATCCTATATGTCATACCTACATAGGATATTTCCGTGACATGTATCATGGGGATACATAACAAATGTCGACAAAGTCACACAGAAGCTAATTTATTAAACGAAGTCGGCACAGATACAAATTCCAGTGCAACAAAGTTCAGCTCTTCGAAAAATGGGAGACCAAAGAAACAATTTCGTTTAGATATGGACGATTTTGTTTATGATGTTGTTCGAAGAATGGTGTACGATTTTCATCTGCGTTACAAGGAACTGCCTACAGTAAAATCTTTAAAAGCTAAATTGTCTGAGGCTATTAATTACAATGGGCCAATCTGAAAAGACATTGAGGAAAATTTTTCATGAGATGGGATTTGAGTTCAGTAAAATGAAAGACAACAGACAAAGTTCTGATGGAAAAGCAAGATGTAGCTCTCAGACGAATTTAATATCTGGACAAAATACGCAAATATCGCGAAGCAGGAAAAAACATTATCTATATAGACGAGTCCTACATACATACAACCCACACTAAAGGAAAAACTTGGAGTGATGATAAGCAAAAAAGAGTAAAAAGCCGATTTCAAAAGGTCAACTTTTGATAATTGTTCACGCAGGAAACGAAAAAGGCTGTGTGCCAGGAGCCTTTTTAACGTATACATCCACGGACACTAAAGGTGATTATCACAACAAAATGAATAAAGATAACTACGAAAAATGGCTGGTTAATCAATTAATTCCAAATATACTCAGTGATTCTGTTCTGGTTATCGACAACGCACCCTATCACAATAAATTTGTTAAACGACCCCCCACGAAACTTGATCATAAATTGACAAAACCCCAGACATATGATATTATATGTCAGCACAAGGAAAGATTTACAGAGTTTTCCGTGGACAAGATACTAGCCGAACAAGGACACACTGTGTTGCGATTGCCACCATACCATCCGGATTTTAATCTAATTGAAAATATATGGTCTCAAATGAAAGGCCGCAAGAAACCTGGATATGAATTTAACTTCAATAAAAATATTATTATCTGAAAAAGTAAACATGATCGGGGCTGATGAGTGGGAAAAGGTTTGCGATCATGCGGTCAAATGCGAGAATGAATAACGAGGAATTTAATACGTTATGAACGACAGAATAGATAGATTAGATAGACTAGTAATAAATACAGCTGATAGAGATAGTGACATAGACCTCAATGAGAGCACTAATACCGAAATGGAAGGAATTGAATATATATGATTTTATTGTAATTTTATGTGGGCCTAGCAACTTGTCGATCTTTAAACCCACATTTAAAACACATCATGCGCCAAACCTTAGAGGATTGGAGGGAGGTACTACAGTCGGAGGTCATAAAAACTCGAACCTTCGGTATGGCGACGATACAACACTCTTTGGTCCGTCTGAAATCGAAATGAGAGCGCTGTTAGACCGTCTTGAGAAGATCAGTAGCGAGTATGGCCTCACTGTCAACAAGGCTAAAACCAAAATAATGATAGTTGACAGGTTCAATAATTTTCAGACAACGGACGCCCTTAATAACTACGAAGTAGTGGACGAATTTATATACTTAGGCGCAGTTCTAAGCGACAAGGGCGGCTGTGAGGCTGAGATTCGACGAAGAACCGGTATGGCGAAATCAGCAATGTCCCAGCTACAAAAAATATAGAAGGACAGGAACAACAGGACGAAGATTAAAATAGTCCAGACCCTAGTCTTTCCCATATTTCTTTATGGCGCATAAACTTGGACCTTTAAGGCCGCTTTCCGGAAGAAAATGGATGCTTTCGAGATGTGGGTATGGCGAAGAATGCTCCGTATACCATGGACCGTACGCCGCACAAATGTCTCGATACTGACTGAACTTAAACTGGAAAATCAGCTGAGGCTGTTGACCGTCTGCCTCCAACGTGTGCTACAATACTTTGGTCACATAGCTCGCAGAGACCCTGGCAACTTGGAAGGACTGATGGTGGTGGGGAAGGTTATTAGACAACGGGAGTAGACCACGGGGAAGAAGCCCAACACGATTGTGCGATCAGATATCCGACCAACTGGGTACGACATTGAGTGACGCTCTCCACAGAGCAACCGACAGGGAGAAATGGAGAGCGGACGTTAAAAATATTAATCGGCGGAGTCACGATCCTCAGCAGTGAGGGACCGACTTAGAAGAAGAATAAAAGTGGTAACGAAATTATTTTCAATCTACATGTAAACAGCAGCAATCCATGACATTTTAGTTTATCACTGGTGTCACTTTCTTGTTATAATTTTTTTCTTAATCAAAGTAACAAAAAAGGTTTGGTTAGCTATCAGATGTCAAGATAATTTTTCCATGTGACGTTTCTTGATTGTAAAAAAATAATACAGGATGTTATGGAATTATAAATTAAACTAATTAATTTTTTTTGTATTTGAATTATAAATTCGGAAATTCGATAAAAGTTTAATTTTATTTGTATCATTCATTTGTATACCACAATCGATTTAAATAAATGGATTTAGTAACTTCATATACTGTATATATTTATTACTGTTTTTCATTTAGTTTTTTTTTTTTTAAATCTTATAACGGATATGTCAGAATCGAGATTGTTGATTACAAGTAACATTTTGGACCCGGGTATGTGCTTAAACTACGTCCAACAATGAGAGGTAGGGCACAGCGATGACCATCACGCTTGAGTCTGGGGCGGCCCAACTGGGGAAGAACCTCCTCCTTACAGAAGACCACAGCCATAATAGCACTGCTACCTTTCAGGTATGTAGTGCTGTGTTCCTGATGGTGAGTAAGGTTCCCAGAGCTCCAACCCACTTATAGGTCGGCAACGCGCTTGTGACTCCCTTGGTGTTGCGGGTGCCCATGGGCGACGGTAATTGCTTACCATCAGGTAATCCGTCTGCTCGTTTGCCACCTTTGTCATAAAAAAAAAAAAAAAAAAAAAAAAAAAACATTGTTTGAATACTTCTAATGAACAGGAATTTATGTATTCCTTCGTTTTTGCTACCTATAAATAAGTATTCTTTAGTATAATTAAAACGAATCATAAAACTTTTGTTTCCGATTCATTTTCAGTCAAAAATTTGTTAAATTTTCAGTTAATTAGCATAAATTACTAATTTTGGTGCGGACATACAATTTTGGTGGGCAATAAATCTAATTTTGGTGGGTAGACGCAATTTTGGTGGCAACTAATTTATTAAAATCATAATATCTCTAAAACTACTATGTAGAATGTAAGGCAATTACTACACAATATTAATTTTGACTAGTTACGTACAGTGGATACATAATTTAGTCAAAAAAGTCAAAAACGAAAAAATCCACCAAAATTAGACAAATTCTGGACCTGTTGAAATTCACCCACTAACAAAATTGAATACATCTTCAGTCGCCTTGAGATATATCGGAGCTGCGTAGGTGGTCACAAATATCTACACAACGATGCTATTGTCAAGGCGATTAAATGCATGTTAAGATATTTGTGACCACCTGCGCAGCTCTGACCACATCCTAACATAGGTATAATTTATAACATTTACTTTTTTTTCGTCTTTTTTGTTCGTATTTTTATAGAAGTTATCCATACTAAAAATATATATGGTTGGCTAACTTGGACAAACTACTTCATAGAAAAAAACCTTTTTTTTTTATACAACGACGGTGGCAAACAAGCGTACGGCCCACCTGATGGTACGCAGGTACGCCTCCAACTCCAGAGGATTCACATGCGCGTTGTTAACCCTTTAAGAAACTATACACTCCGTTTTTGAAGAACCTCATACTGTAGTACCTCGACAAGGAGTTCATTCCACAGCCGGAGTGGGAGGACATTCCTTTTAAACCGCTTAATGCGAGAATTCCACTTGTTTCTAATCAGAACACGACACCGAATTCGCCCTTAAACGGATATATCCTGTATGTTATTTAAGGAAAACACGCTTGACCGATCACTAAGTCATAACCCCTTTGCCGCGCGAGTAATTTTTTCATCTACCCTCCAAAACCGGACGACGTGTGATCGCCTTTATCTGTTTAAGCGACGGGCTTTGTTTTTATGTAAATGTTGGCATTTCCGGGGCCCGTGACGTTTCCGGTCTTGTGGCAGAGACAAATAGAGTTTGGCCAGTTTTTGTGGGTCAATTGTCGGTCGGTTTAACTTTGCAGACGGGTTGGCTTTTTAACTTACATTATGCCATTTGTTAAAAATACTGATAGGCCAGAACTTGGTTAGGCAATGCCTTTCAGGTATGTAGTGTTGTGTTCCTGATGGTGAGTAAGGTTCCCAGAGCTCCAACCCCCCTTAACGCGCTTGTGACTCCCCTGGTGTTACGGGTGCCCATGGGCGACGGTAATTGCTTACCACCAGGCAATCCGTCTGCTCGTTTGCCGCCTATGTCATAAAAAAAAAAACAATACCGGGTGTGGCCTAGAAGCAATAACTTTAAGGATCGCTATACCACGAACGTTGGTTCTACAACTTTATAAACTTGTGTAATTTGTATGTGTGACAACCGGTCTGGCCTAGTGGGTAGTGACCCTGCCTATGAAGCCTGATGGTCCTGGGTTGGATTCCCAGTCGGGGAATTTATTTGTGTGTTGATATTTGTTCCTAAGTCATGGGTGTTTTCTATGTATTTAAGTATTTATATGTATCTATCTATTATATATACCTATATCGTCATATTATAGTACCTACAACACAAGCCTTACTGAGCTTACCGTAGGACTAGGTTGATTTGTGTAAGATTGTCCCGAAATATTTATTTATTAAATTTTTTTCGAACCTAGACATAAAGAAGAGTATAGGTATTAAATAATAGTGAGAGCGCTGGTGGCCTAGCGGTAAGAGCGTGCGACTTGCAATCCAGAGGTCGGAGGTTCTTACCACGGTTTGAACGAGTTTTTCGGAACTTATTTACGAAATATCATTTGATATTTACAAGTCGCTTTTCAGTCAAACATCATGAGGAAACCGGACTAATCCCAATAAGGCCCATTTACTCTCAGGGTTGGAAGGTCAGATGGCAGTCGCTTTCGTAAAACTAGTGGCTACGCCAACTCCTACGATTAGTTGCCAAGCGAGCCCTAGACTCACGTGAGCCGTGGCGAACCAACGCGTGGAAGAAATAAAACATAATATAAAAATACAGTCAGTCCAATTATATTTTGAGACGTTATTTTCCCCTTGTGTAAAGGTTCTGTCCACGTTTAAGGAAAACTGGACTAAAACGTGAAGTGTCACGTCCACAATAATGGAGCTTTGACAAAGATTAAGTAATCACATTCAGGGTTACCCGAAAAAATCTGATTGCTTTCCTTGAGATGCTATAATTAGTTAATTACTTTTCTATTTTTAAGGTTTAGTTCAAGTGAAGTTTCATTTATTTATCGGTACAAAATAAAATAGAATTTAATTTAATGTACCGATAAATATAACTAACCCTGTATCCGCTTATGTCCTTAAACTACGTCCAACAATGAGAGGTACGGCACAACGAAGTACGAGTACCATCACGCTTGAGTCTGGAGGTGCCCAACTGGGAAGTACCTCCTTACAGAAGACAGCACAGCCTTATTAGCACTGCTACCTTTCAGCTTGTAGTGTTGTGTTCCTAATGGTGAGTAAGGTTCCCAGAGCTCCAAAAGGCCCGCAACACGCTTGTGATTCTTATACGGGTGTTGCGGGTGCCCATGAGCTACGGTATTTGCTTACCATCAGGCAATCCGTGTGCTCGTTTGTCATAAAATAAGGTACGCACTGAAATTAAATTACGTCTAACTGCATTCAATAGTGTTTGTACTGTATAGATAATTCTGATGATCAGTCATTATCAGAGATTGGACAAATTTGCGTCGTTGCTCGCAATAATGTGGACATGACTCCTAAATTAATCAAAATAGTTATTCAATTAATTATTTTTAAAATAAAATTTTAATTTCTTATATTTATTATGAAAATGTTATTTTTCATCACACTTGCTCGTCAATGGCATTGTTACTTGCGAGAGTACAGAGTAGTTATAGCCGATTTAGCTCACACGGGCTGTTAAGTTTAGTTTTAAAAATATATAGAACTCATACTTCACTTCGGACTGAGGATGTTTCCAAACAGCCAAGGTGTATTTCATATCTTCAAAAGTTTGCTACAACCAACTTTTAATATGTATAAAACATATCTTTATATTAAATTTGACTGCAATTTAATGTTTAGTATTTATTAAAAATAATTGTTTTATATTTGATTTTGATAATTGATACTATTTGGCAGGATGATCTGTCAAATTCGAAAACAAAACGCAGTTGTTAACATTATCTGTGGAAGACATTGAAAAAAGTTGACATTGTTGACAATCTTTTTAGTGGATGAGGTCTGATTGTAGTTTTCAAAGTGTATTTTGATTTTAAGCCTACATAAGTACTAACTAATATTTTACCAACGAATTTATTTTATTTCCTCGCAAATGTGATGAAAAACATTGTGTGTACCACGGGTGGTAAGTGTATAACAAACTTGAGTCATTAAAAGCCCTCCGACTTCGTCGTCGGGCTTCTAATAGACTCGCGTTTACTATACCTTACTTACCATCCTCGTTGCACAATGTACTATAATGTGGTTAACATTTTCGTCAGAAGTAAAAGAAGTTACGATGTTAAACTGACACCATTATAAATATCCTGCTATGATTTTTATTTCTGACGAAGTCGTTTTTTAGTTTTAAAGGTAGAAAACCTCTTTGGATATTCTTATTAAATCATTTAAGTTTGCCCCATTAACATCAGTGGATTTCGAACGGAGTTTTTCAGAACTTAAGTATATTTTTGATGTGTAAAGCAGTGGAATTTGGACATAATACTGTTTATTTTGTGGAATTTGGACATAATACTGTTTATTTAATCTATACTTTAACAAATTTTTGTATTTAATGACCAGGAATCAAATTATATGTCAAGTAAGAAATTAATTAAATGATTACTTCTATGATTAATTTTAAAGTTATGTCCAGATTATTGCGAGCAATGACGCAAATTTGTTCTATCTTTGGTCATTATTTTTGTTAGATTCAACAGCACTCTATGTAATATATTGTAATAATCCGATTGCAAACCTGAGCCTTTCTTAGTGACCCTCAAGTGCAACACGGAGGACGTGCGATGAAAGTAATACGCTTGGACGTATGAGGAAATCAAAACATTTTGTACGAGAACTGTGAACGTGTTCAATTCCGTGACTTACCATTACCCAGATTTTACCGACATTTCGAAGTGCTGCTGCTGTGACTTCCATGGCTGCGTCTGGACTAAATACTCCATACCACTAGTTTTACGGGATTAAATCCCGTTTTACGACATACCTAGTGGGTAGAGACCCTGCCTATGAAGCCGATGATCCTGGGTTCAAATTCCAAGACCCACAAAGTCCTGAACAATCTCAGAAGGTGCCGATGGCGCTAGTTGTCGTATGTCATTTGACACTTGATAATGCCCATAGCAGACGCGGACTGATGTGCGAGTATGACAGGTCTAGATATAACGTTTATTCTTTTATTTTTTATTTTTGTTTTTTCTTGTGTATATTGTTACTTGTCGTCATGTCATCTGATGGTCTCATCGGAAGACCAGCGCTGGCGATTGTTTGTGTTTTATGAATAAATGTTTTATATTCTATTATATTCTAAGGTCATGGGTGTTTTATATATGTATTTAAGTATTTGTATATTATATACAGTCATCGGAATTCTGGTAGCATTTTTGAGCTGTCATGGGGACTTCTCGTTTATCGACTACCGATTATACACATGTATATCGATAAATACAGAATACAATGTAAAATAATTATGATTATAAGTAGAAGTAAACAACAGGAGGTCTTATCGCTAATGAGCGATCTCTTTAAGCGACCGATAACCTTTGGATACCAACTTTAAGGAAATTATAAATAGAAATTAAAATAATAATATTTTATTATTCCTTATAAATAATTTATGGATTTTTTATGGCTATCAAACATTTTTCGGAAGAAATTACGAAAATTAAATTTTCAGCCACTCAAAAGTTATCTAAAAGTTATATATCGTTGGCTGAGTACCCACGATACTAGCCTTCTTAAGCTTACAGTGCGGCTCAGTCAATTTCTGTAAGAAATTCCTGTTATATTTTTTTTATTTACCTGATCACCGATTAGACCTTACAAAAAAAATTCAGAAAATACTAAGCTATAGGTTAGTGTCCGTCAAGAAAAACCTCGGTAACGCGTAATTGCGCAGTGACCCCTTCACAATAAATGGGGCGCCGACAATGACTAATTACCCGGGACTCGGGATTAACGGAATGTTTACGTAAGTAACTAATTGCGAAAACTTCGGGGATTTTAAAACTATACAAATAATATAACCATACAGCCTTCGAATGGAGCTTTAAATTCAAGTATCTCCACTTTATGAGAGGTAGAGCACAGCGTTGACCATCACGCTTGAATCTGGGGCAGCCCAACTGGGGAAGTACCTCCTCCTTACAGAAGACCACAGCCATAATAGCACTCTGCCACCTTTCAGGTATGTAGTGTTGTGTTCCTGATGGTGAGTAAGGTTGCAAGAGCTCCAACCCCCCTTAAAGGCCGGCAACGTGCTTGTGACTCCCCCGGTGTTGCAGGTGCCCATGGGCGACGGTAATTGCTTCCCATCAGGCAATCCGTCTGCTCGTTTGCCGCCTATGTCATAAAAAAAAAATACTCACTTTCATCTTCCTCGCGTTGTCCCCGTATTTTGCCACGGCTCATGTGGCCAGTGGGGTTCATTTGACAACTAATCCCAGGATCTGGCCTAGATACAAATTTTACGAAAGCGACTGCCATCTGACCTTTCAACCCAGAGAGCAAACTAGGCCTTATTGGGATTAGTCCGATTTCTTCACAATGTTTCTCACCGAAAAGCGACTGGTAAATATCAAATGATATTTCGTTTTATTTTTCGTACGACCTGCCAGGATCACATTCTTACATACTTCGGACACCTCTCACGACGCCCCTCTAACAGTTTAGAGACAGTCATCTTGACGGGCAAAGTTGAGGGCTCGAGACTTCAAGGCCCTCTGCGACATGGTGCACCCAGATTAACGCACCCATGAATTTAGGGCTGCAAGAATCCATGTGCTTAGCAAGGGACAGAAGCCTATGGAGGAACCTGGTCTTCAACAGAAGCATATGATATCACGATCCTCAGCATTGATGATGACTAATGATGATGATTTCGTACATAAGTTCCGAAAAACTTATGGATACAAGCCAGGGTTCGAACCTGCGATCTATGGATTGCAAGTCGCACGCTCTACCGCTTGGCCACCAGCGCTCCACTCACTGTACTGATCTCATTTTATTTTGTGTTTTTTATTTTCAAATTCATTTATTTATTTCAAGTACCATAGACTAGAATAATTAGTATTTTTTTATGATATAGACGACAAACGAGCAGACGGATTGCCTGGTGGTAAGCAACTCCCGTCGCCCACGGGCAACACCAGGGGAGTCACAAGCGCGTTGCCGGCCTTTAAGGGGGAGTTCGAGCTCTGGGAACCTTACTCACCATCAGGAACACAACACTACCTACCGGAAAGGTAGCAGTGCTATTATGGCTGTGGTCTTCTGTAAGGAGGAGGTACTTCCCCAGTTGGGCTGCCCCAGATTCAAGCGTGATGGTCATCGCTGTGCCCTACCTCTCATAAAATTTACTTAATTAATTAAACGTTACTTAATTAAATAAAACATGGTTCATCATCATCATCATGTCACATCATCATCAGCCGAAAGACGTCCACTGCTGGACATAGGCCTCCCCCAGAACGACCCAAGAAGACCGATCCTGCGCCTTCCACATCCAGCGGTCGCATCGTCGGTCTACCTTGTGGGAGGCCTACCTACGCTCGTCTTCCATTTATCCATACTTAGTATTATAAAAGTGAAAGTAACTCTGTCTGTTTGTCTGTCCGCTTAAACCACTAAACCAATTAGGATGAAATTTGGTATGGAGAGAGTTTGAGATAAAAGAAAGGACATCTGATATTTTTTATCCCCTAACCATACTTTAAAGACGGGTAATATTGGCCGACAAAGTCGCGAGGAATAGCTAGTATTCTATATTTATACTTTTTACATTAATTACTTTTACACATACTGCCAATTTAGACAACATATTAAAAGTTTTTTTTTTATGACAAAGGTGGCAAACGAGCAGACGGATTACCTGATGGTAAGCAATTACCGTCGCCCATGGGCACTCGCAACACCAAGGGAGTCACAAGCGCGTTGCCGACCTATAAGTGGGTTGGAGCTCTGTGAACCTTACTCACCATCAGGAACACAGCACTACCTACCTGAAAGGTAGCAGTGCTATTATGGCTGTGGTCTTCTGTAAGGAGGAGGTACTTCCCCAGTTGGGCTGCCCCAGATTCAAGCGTGACGGTCATCGCTGTGCCCTACCTCTCATTGTTGGACGTAGTTTAAGCTAAAGTTGAATAGTAAAGACAGTTTATGAATTGCGATAGTATAGTTGTCTCGTGGTATGAGGGCGGTATTTCCTTGGTACAGGGACATTTGAGTTACACGTGGCAACAAAAAGTAGCGTACTATCAATTTCGTGTCGGATGGTGTACGGTCAGCAGCAGAAGTTGCTAAGCGTTTGAGGTGATCAAATTGAGGTCAACACATCTCTATTGTCAAGAGAATAAGAGCGTGCGTAGGTCATTTTGAACACTTCAAACGCTTAGCTGCTTTTGCTGCTGACCGTACATTGAAAATAACATTTTAACCTGTAATTCTCATAAAAGTGATGTTATTTTCTGTAGAAATGGCGAAGCGTCTGGTTGACGTTACTGGTGACTGAAGAGCTGACGGCTTCCTCGCACGACGTATCAGCAATGCGAAACAACGAGAAAATGCCGCCAGCGTCCTTGGTACATTCAAGTGTAAAAATTCGTTCACTGTCAAAGTTTCAAAAATATGTACCGAGCAACTCTATTGTACAGTAAATAAGGTTGTAGGACGTATTTATGAAAGGATTCTTTCGGTACGTATTTTTTCACTTGACTGTACAATGCCTGAAATACCTTTTTGCAATTAAATGTAGTATGTAGTTACTTTAATATTGTAATTAGTGACACATAATTAAAACGTTATAAGACCTGACTATGACAAAAACATACGCACATTTTTCTCTCTCTAAGCCTTGAAAATTAGTTTCTTCATCTAATTAAACCTCATCATTATCTCATCTCATTGCGCGCAGAACCGATGGCCGATGGGGCGGAAAGGTTCTGGAGTGGTGACCATGAACTGGAAGACGCAGCGTAGGTAGGCTTCCCACAAGGTGGACCGACGACCTGGTGCAGGTCGTGGGATGCCGCTGGATAAGGAAGGCGCGGGACCGGTCTTTTCGAGTCGTTTTGGGGGAGGCCTATGTCTAGCAGTGAACGTCTTTCGGCTCACATGATGATGATGATATCTCATCCTCATCAGACTCCGATATTATACAAACTTCTATCATATTTAAACTTGTAAGTACTTAGTCTAGAACTTTCTCAGTTTTGTATCACAGGTTCTAGAATATTTTCCATACAGTACCCTCACCATGAGTTGTGACATTGAAGTTTTCGATAACGAGTATCGAGTTTACTATCTGTGCATCTCGCTTGTACTATTTTAGTGCGAATGAGATACACAGATAGTAAACTCGATACTCGTTATCGAAAACCTCAAAGTCACAACTCATGGTGAAGGTACAGAACGAAAGACGTTTTCGGAAAAGGCATTACTATAATAATATTTCCATAAGATTTCCTTGTTTCCCGCACTTTCACCGAATTGTTTCCCTGATTGTCAGATGTAAAAAGCTTATTTCGGATAAAATCATATAATTTCGTATCAGAAAAAACGAGAAACGAGACCCAAACAAACAATTTAGATAGGGATGCGACGAGAGTAGAGAATGTAGCCAGAGTAACACAGTACTGCACGAAGGACCCGGATTTTGAACCCGGGTATGTCCTTAAACTACGTCCAACAATGAGAGGTCGGGCGCAGCAAAGTACCATCACGCTCGAGTCTGGAGAAGCCCAACTGGGGAAGTACCTCCTCCTTACAGAAGACCACAGCCATAATAGCACTACATACCTGAAAAGGTATGTAGTGTTGTGTTCCTGATGGTGAGTAAGGTTCCCAGACCTCCAACCCCCTTTAAAGGTCAGCAACGCGCTTGTGACTCCCCTAGTGTTGCGGGTGCCCATGGGCGACGGTAATTGCTTACCATCAGGCAATCCCTCTGCTCGCTTGCCACCTTATGTCATAAAAAAAAAAAACGAAGGATCGCTCCAAGTAATTCACTACATACTACAATTATTGTAGGTTTTACTTTTAAACGCTAAACTGGTAACTCACGTTTTATAAGTCGAATATTGCTCGACACGTTTCACTTCGGGAGCATACATTACATATATTTCAGGCGTATGCAGTCCACTGCTGGACATAGGCCTCCCACAAATATGAATTGTATCATCTTGGGGGTAGTTGCTATAGTCGCCACGCTTGGCAGGCGGGTTGGCGACCGCAGTAGCTGTAGATTGGGTTTCAACGGACGCTGCTGTCCGTAAGATTTTTCCCTTTTTCGCCTCTTACGACACCCGCGGGAGATGGGGTGGTGCTATTCTAGTCAGCCGGCATCACACGGCAAGCATAATCATGAGTCATCCTTAAATCGTTCACTAGGCTAGAGAGTGTTGGTCTTAGGTTTGGTAGGGGTGCCTCTAGACGTAACTGTTACTCTGACATTACTACCAGTTCCTTAGTCAGCTGATACTATCTTTCAAAGGGTTTGGTTACACGATGTTGCAAAATATTTTTAGCCGCCATGTTTTTTTATCTAAACGCCTCGATATCTTTCGGATATACAATTGAATGTTTTGTATTCGTAATTTTACACCCATTTTATGTAAATATCTTTCAAATTTAAATAAATAAAAATAGACAACGCACATGTGAATCATCTGGAGTTGCAGGCTAGGGTAACTGCTAACCATCAGGCGGGCCGTATACTCGTTTGCCACCGTCGTTGCATAAAAAAACGTTACATTCTACTTAGTTACAAACGGATAAACTCACGTATAATTATATCGCACTAGGCGACATGTTTCGCAGGCTGTATCGCTCACTTTCAACGCGAGCGGTGTGTCCTGACTCGGCTTGAAAACGGGTACCAGAGCTTACCCGAAACATATCGCCTAGTGCGATATAATTACACGTGAGTTTAACCGTTTGTAACTAAGTAGAAGTAACATGGCTCACAACAGTTTTAATTATATGACACGTTACATACTTAAAAATAATTAATTACAAAATGATTAACTGTTAAAAACCCTTACAAAAAACAAACAATGTAATTAAAAAATCTAAATTAGGTACTATATAACTACTTTCAAAGTTTTTTCCAGATTATTACGTCTGTCAAACCTACTTTGTTAAAATTGTTATTTGTCTACTTCTTACAAACATAATGTCCAAATAACACATAAGGACAACGCCCAAATTAACTAAAGTTGGTTCGAGTGACGTTTCTGAATAAGCCGGGTTAGAAAAAAAATAACAAATTTTTATTATTGTCATATGACATTTTTTCCCGATGATTTTGTTACTAAAGTTCTACAAACCGACTATTTTTCCTAAAACGTATCAACAAAAACATTCTACTACAATATCTGCCCCAAAACGTAGCACATTCACAAAACTTTTTATGACGTATGCCAAATTCTTGAGCCGTAAAATAGCGACGAAAAAGTAAAAATAGGACAGCGACATACGGAGATAAGGCCGAGTGTTCACTCGCTGGAGTGAGTCAAGATTTCTCGTTGACCAGTGTTAAGTGACCTAGTGATCCATAATCAATTTACCTCTTGAAATAAATCAAGTTAATACGGATTATACAGCATATATAATAAACAGACCTCGGACAGGGTGAGCTGTTTTAAGAGTTTGCATAATATGGACATAGCTACGTAATCATTCAATGGTAGATGTGATGTAATTGAACAACGAATGAAATTATTCTATTTAGATCTTTACATAACTAGCAAAACAAATTAATTGTATAGCAAGCCTCTTTAAATGATAAGCATATCCATATGAAAGTAAAATAACTGATATGATATCATACCTCTTTAGATAGACAATAACTCTATTTAACGATGCCATATTTAACATTGAAATATCATGACAAAGTCATTAATTTCATTATTGTTATGTTCTGTTGTGTTATATTAATTTGTGAGCAATTTGAGTTTGCTAAAAAAAATACATAAGAAGACAGATTATTCCGAATTTGAGTATGCCGAAATATAAAGAAAATACAGTTCTTAAGTGGATTAAAAATTAACCTGACATGACATTGTCCAGATGTCGAATTTCTTTTGAATATTTATTTAATTTAGTAATATGAAATGACGTCATAGCTAGAAACCCAGACTTAGATCTATTTAGGGACTATGCTGAAAAAAATCTGAAGGAACAGATGTGGACGGTATTTTAATGTACAACTTCACTCCGCTCACTTCAGTGGAAGTAGAAAGGTCTTTTTCCATCTATAAGTGGATATTAAACTCAAGAAGAAGTGGATTAAAAATTAAAAAAAAATATATTCTTCTTTATTACAATAACTAATAAATAAGAATTTTTTTTATAAATAAATGATACCTACTCGTTTTGTACATAATGCAGTGTCATGTTAGTTTAATTATAATTCATGAATTCTTTTTAATATTTTATCTTCAGGTATATCTATATTAACACCTACACTTGACATTAATGACGTAAAAATGGCTCAGTCTGTCCGAGGTCTGATAATAAAGCAGGGTTTTGTACCGTTTAACAGTGTTCGTGGTCCGTGGACCTAGAAAAAAATAAATAATCTCCATTAAAAAATTATATGAAACTTTTAAAACAAAAATATTATTGAATTCCACATACAAAGTATTCATCTAAAAAACGGCGTGTCCAATTTATCAGAAATAATAAATCTGATGTATATTACGTATACATATTTAATTATTTACATTTAATTCACTAACTTCCATGATCCAGTAAAAAAACTTAATTTACGACACACCAGAAAGTATTCATATATGTAAAAAGCAACGTGTCTAATTTATCATAAATAATAAATGTGATATAACGTTTACATATTTAATTATTTACATTTAGACATATAAAAAACTTCCATAATCCAGTAAAACAACTTAATTTAAACCTCTACTTAGTCTTATAGATAAAAACAGAATAACTTAGATTTTTTTAATACAATGACGGTGGCAAACAAGCATACGGGCCAACTGATGGTAAGCAGTTACCGTAGCTTATGAACGTCTGCAACCCCAGAGGATTCACATGCCCGTTGCCTATTCTTACCACATTGTTTATTCTTCCACATCACGTTTATCGATTATAAAAAAGGCATAAATGAAAAAATAAACATTATAGTTCCTACATATCTTATCACACTGAACACCGGTCCCCCCTTTCAACCGCTTCTATCAGCAATAACAACATCCGTGCTCGCTTGATCGAAATATTGACAGCGGATCAGCCGGTGTAGCCCGGGCTTTATCTGCCTCATGCTATACTGGGTTAGGCTGGGTTCGCACTTGTCAATTGTGGTTTACAAGGATTTACGTTTGTCTCCGAGAAAATATGGCGCATTAAACACGTTTGGCAGATGGGGTCGAAAAGTGCTCGAGTGGAGACCACGGACTAGCAAGCGCAGCGTATGACATCCACACAAGATGGACAGACGACCTCATTAAGGTCGCCGGAAGACGCTGGATGCGGGTGGCTTCCAACCGGTACGTGTGGAGGTCCAAAGGGGAGGCCTATATTCAGCAGTGGACGTCTTATGGCTGAGATGATGATGATGATGATGAAACACGTTTGTACGTTTTATAGTTACGGCGAAGCTTGAGAGCGTAGGTTCGATCCTACCGACTGCGCCAATTATGTATTGAGAGTGAAGGTTGATCCTACCGACCGCGCCAATCATCATTATCTTCCTCGTCTTATCCCGGCATTTTCACGGTTTATAGTAGCCTTAGATCCGCTTGACAACATATTTTATTAATTGGTTTAGGCACTAGTACCAAAGCAACTGCCATCTGACCTTCCCACCAAGAGGGTAAACTAGGCTTATTTGGATTAACTTTCTTTAAAATGTTTTCCTTCACCGAAAAGCGACTGATAAATATCAAATGATTCTGGGCGGGTGTTGCCATAGTCACCACGCTTAACAGGCGGGTTGGCAACCGCAGTAGCTGTTTTCCCTTTGCCCGCCCGCTAGAGTGGAGTTTTCCACTTGCCCGTGTACAAAATATATTAAATAAAAATAATTTTCGTCCTTTATTTAAGTAAAAGTTGATTAGAATCACTATTCATTTATTAGGTGAAAACTACATTACGTAGCAATGGAAACTTCACAAAGACATCTGAGTTTATTTCTACCCAGATCACGTTCCATATTAGCTTACTTTGGATCCAGTTCGCTCTGATTATGGCCGGGAATAATAATGTTGCATTTGGTCATCTAATTATTCAATATGGTGTTTGTCATGTTGTTAAGATCTCGTTATTATTCTATATGTAATAAAAATATAATCTTTGTATTTAAACTTTCGTGAGACATAGTACATTAACAATTAACACCGATCGCGTCGACGGCCCGTCGCGCACTCTAGTAAGACGCGATCGGCGAACCGAACGGACACTCAGCACTCTTAATGGAGGCCTATGTTCTCCGAAACATGTAGAGCGAGTGACTAAAGGAACGTGAGTAGCACCATGTTAATTGTTAAAATATAATCTATCAGTCTCTTGACACCATCGATGAGCCTGCTCTTCTTGAGCCATCCGGTATTATCAAGGATGAAGGAGGCCTGATGGTTCCTTGGAGATTGAGACGAATACTGGTGTGGGATGCTACTTGCTTAGACACAGGCTCTGTTCCATTTACAACGGACTAATTTAAAAACAGCCGTAGCGGTGGAAAACGCCGAAATTTTTAAACTCATAAAACATAAGAGTCAGATTTTGTACCGTTTGGCGTAGAAACGCTAGGCCCACGGGGTCCCAGCGCGCACAAACTTTTTGCAGAAATCGCGAAGCGTCTGGTTGATGTAACTGGTGACCGAAGAGCTGGCGGTTTCCTCGCACAACGTATCGCACCAATACCTCAATGCTCTTTTATAGATTTAATCAAGATTAGTAATGATACAGTTACCGTAATTCTTATTTTAACGTGTCCTTCTGTTTATTTGTCTTTTATATTTATTCATATAAAAAATTCGAGTAGTTGTACCGAACGCAGTTCAAGTCAGCTTTTTTTTATACAAGACTGACAAGCGTTGTAAGTGTCGACGAGGTCGAGGGAGTAGCACGCTGGTTCAGTAACAGCCTATTCACTCTTGAAAGTGACGCGCCCTCATCCCAAGCGGTGTGTCCTAACTCGGCTTTTTTATGATTTAGGAGGCAAACGAGCAGACGGATTGCCTGATGGTAAGCAACTACCATGAAAATGGGTACCAGAGCTTACCCGAAACATGTCGCCCAGTGCCATAACTATAGGTTCTGTTGTATATGAGTAGGAAGCATGACTCACAACAGTTTTAATTATACAATCCAGAAAATTAGAACATGATAGACTCATGTCATTCCGCAACGCGCGGATTATCGTTTTACGTCACATCATATCACGTCGCGAGAATCAGTCACCGAGGAAACGGGTGAAAAGAGGTTAGGTGTCCCGTGTGTACTCCCCCTAACGGGACATGTGGGGAGATTTAATAAATATCAGTGGCGTCAGTAGTGGGGTAGGAATAACGCGGGAATCAAATAGGGAAAATTATTTTATTGAATAGTTCAATGATATATATAAACATTTATTTTTTTGTTTGGAATAAAATAATCCGTATAAAAACCATTACTAATTCTGCCACGGATATCTATCACATAGATTACAGTATGGAGACTTTAATACCATTATCGCCACGCTTGGCAGGCGGGTTAGCGATTGCTGTAAGTTCCACCGTTCTACAAGGGCCGTTGCTGCCCGTTCTACAGCGATTTCTGGTCTCAGTCAAGGACAATATATACCCAAAAAAAAAGTTGAAAATTAAATATTTTCCTTCACTGAAAACTGACTGGTAAATATAAAATGATATTTCGTACAACACATTGTTACGAGCCGAGGTTTGAACCCGCGACCTGCGACTTACAAGTCGCACTTACCTATAGGCTACCCATGCTTTATATCTATTAAATAAACTACATCTAACGATATTTAAATCGAAAGAAAAATAGAAAAATTAGACCCGCGGCGGGACTCGAACCCACAACCACTGGATCGAGTTCCGCCGCGAGTCATTTTTTTCTATTTTTTTTCGATTTAAATATCGAAGATATTCGCTAGCAGACGTTTATGCATAATAAAAAATAATTACATCTAACGATAATAAAGATATATAAACATAAATTGGCCATGTACAATTGTTAATTGATAGAGCCTGCCAGCCTGAACATGTCATGCTCACTTAAAAGTCTTTGCTTATGGTGGCGTCGTTGATCGGGTCGCCACTTTCCCGAAGAAAGGTTGAGGGAGGCGATGGCTGAGATACGCGTCATACTCGTGAACGGGTGCTGTTTGTGGAGACCGGTCTGTTTTGGCTATTTGGGGCTATGTTTTAGGTAGTTTTCTTCTTGTTTATTTACGTGATACACTTCATTCGGTGCTTGTTTATCTTTAAAAAACAAAAAGTGTTAGTATATTGAAATCATGACACCTGGAGACCTTATACATCTCTGAGGTTTATTTGTAATAAGCATGTATTTCTATTTTTGTGTATATTTTGAAAACAAAATAACTATACATATAATATTTTTTGAAAATTTTGATTACTAATTTTGTAATTTCTAAATTAGAATAAAGGACACAATTCAGATAAGAAAGCATATGGAACGTTTTGTTAACTTCGTTCTTAGCAGTCAGATTTGGACTTTTAAGTAATTAATAATTATTTTTATTTTTCCTTTGGCAGAATTTTTTTGTAATTGTTGGATATGTTTTCTTAATGAATAACGCATTTTTATGTAATTTGTATAAGATATCTTTTGTAATACTGTTTTGAAAAAATAAGTCCCGCCGAGTTTCTTGCCGGTCATAAAAGTCAAAATACTTCTCGGGTCAGAGGTGTAGGGTTAGAACCGGTGTAGTTTTTATTTTTCTCTTTTACTTTTGTATACTCGACGTGTAAAAGTGCCCTTGTGGCCTACTTACTGAATAAACGTTTGAGTTTGAGTTTGAGTTTACACATATATGAGAGCACTTAGGCCGCTTCAATATATATGATGTACATGTACTTAAATTGGTAATCAGGCCATAATCAATAGTATTAATTCTAATCCTCATCAAACTACTAAGTCCAATAACAATAACAATTATAATGGACCATAGTTCTGTGTTAAGTCTTATGTACTACAGTTAGCAGCAAAACTGGCTAAGCGTTTGAAGTATTCAAAATGACCTACACGCGCTCTTATTCTCTTGACAATAGAGATGTGTTGACTTCATTTTGACCACCTGAAGCGCTTAGCCACTTCTGCTGCTGACTGTACATACCTAGAAGTGATCGGTTATTTGGATAAGACATTTTTTGTTAATAAAGTAGTGACACTACTATATTTTACTTGTACTCGTAATGTAGATATTTTTCTTTTTTTTATATCAAACTTGGCAAACGAGCAGACGGATTGCCTGATGGTTAGCAATTGCCGTCGCCCATGGGCACCCAGGGCAGTCACAAGCGCGTTGCCGGCCTTTAAGGGGGTTTGGAGCTCTGGTAACCTTACTCACCATGAGGAACACAACACTACTTCTTAACGGTAGCAGTACTATTATAGCTGTGGTGTTCTGTAAGGAGGAGGTACTTCCCCAGTTGGGCTGCTCCAGACTCAAGCGTGATGGTACTTCGCCTTGCCCTACCTCTGATTGTTGGACGTAGTTTAAGGACATACCCATACATATTTTAATTGTATAGAAGCTAACTTTATTTTCCATTCGTCATTTCGAGCGATATTCGACTTACAAAGTTACCCACTTCTCTAAACTTAATATGTTTGAATCTCTGGATAGTTTTGTGTTTAAAATTCGCTACATTGTAAAACATATAACTGTTATACAATTATGTGATTCAAGCTAAAACTTAACGCGTCCCTAAATTTTCTAAATGAAATCCCAAAGTTTCCTAACAGACATTTTGTGAACAAGACAAGTCGAGAGGTTTTAA
Source organism: Grapholita molesta (assembly GCA_022674325.2). Classification (NCBI taxonomy): domain Eukaryota; kingdom Metazoa; phylum Arthropoda; class Insecta; order Lepidoptera; family Tortricidae; genus Grapholita; species Grapholita molesta. The sequence goes on from CP053139.2 coordinate 1,288,495, forward strand.
GAGACTTGACTCGACTTGTTTTTGTTAAAAGTAGTTCTAATTAATTTTGGACTTTCGGATGTAAAGCTGTTTTTAATTAACTGCCATACAATTGGATCTAGGTTATAGAATGAAGTTCATACTAAGTTTATAATTGCTTCGATGTACTCGTAAGCCTTTATGCAAGATTGCAAATGTAAAATATTCTAGTATAGAGAATTTAGGCATTATCTTCCTCGCTAGGTCGCCGGTAACGCCCTTTTGACTCCCCTGGTGTTGCCCATGGGCGACGGTAATTGCTTACCATCAGGTAATCCGTCAGCTCGTTTGCCACCTTTGTCATAAAAAACCGTTTATATAATATTACAATGTCTCACGAAAGTTTAAATAAAAAGTGTACTGTAGTATTTTCTCATTTGTTTAATTACGAAGCAATAATAAATAACTGAATAATAAATAAATATTTGTTTCTGGACAATCTTACACAAATCGACCTAGTCCTACGTTAAGCTCAGTAAGGCTTGTGTTGTAGGTACTAGACGACGATATATATAATAGATAGATACAAATATTCTTATTCTTATTCTTATTCTTATTCTTATTCTAAATAAATACTTAAATACACTTTTATTAAAGAAAAATATCTGTGCTCATCACAAATAAATTCCCTGCCTGGGAATCGAACCCAGGACCATCGGCTTCATAGGCAGGGTCACTACCCACTAGGCCAGACCGGTCGTCAATAGACTATCAGTCCGGCAATCAATTGTACTAGTCAGTTTATCCTCCTGAAGACTGGTGTCCTACATATAGTACATAAGCTCCAATTAAATGACGACTCTTTGTTAATCTGACAAAGTGTAAATTACACTAGCAAACTTTGGAACTTAGTCGTCGGGAGGTTATTTGATAAACTCTTTAGTAACTAGAGTTTTCAAACGCCAATACGGCGGCCATATTGCGCCGTAATTAGGTACGCCACGAAATTAATTTTTGAGCGTTTCTCTTAATTTTTGCCACTTTTCTCGACCTAAATTTTTTTGGTAAGTTTTATGTTTTTTCTGGTCAGAATCACCAGCTGATTCGATTTATGCAATAAAAATATATGTCCCATAAAATTGCATACATTTTTGAATTTCCTATTATGTTACCTCCATAGAACATATATAGAATACCGGCCAAGAGCGTGTCGGGCCACGCTCAGTGTAGGGTTCCGTAGTTTTACGTCCGTCACAGTAAGTGTTCCCATTTAAGAGTTAAAAATGGGCTATTTGATACATTATTGTTGACATATTAATATTAAGTACAGAACCCTAAAAACGGGGCCACGGTACCGCGAACATCGAAGTGCGTATATTTCGAACATGTTTCTCTTTTACTCCAAATTAGGTGTCGCAAGGAATTTTTAATTTATCTATGAGTAAAAGAGAAATTCTCGACATATGCGAACTTCGATGTTCGTGGTACCGGGCCTGAAGTGATGAAGTGTGTATTGTCATTCAATAGAGATTTTGACAGCCATATCTTAGGGAATAAGGGCTAATTTATTAACAATTTGTAAGAAAATATCGCCTTAACGACTTTAGTGCTGGAATAATATAAAGTACCTATTATGCTCGCAAAAAAGCCTAAAATATATGCAATCCTACGGCGCTTTATCTCGAGCGAAAGCAGAGACCATTTTACCAAAAACTCGTAAGATGTATGAAATCCTGCGGCGCTTACAGTTTTTTCGAGTGTGTATAAAGCTTGTATGGGGGAACAATATTTTCGTTTTTTAGTATATTATTCAATTTTTTCATACTTTCTCATCGTTCAAACCTTCCCTGAGCTACTACAAATATTTCAAGACTAAAATTAGCCAAATTGGTAAAGCCGTTCTCAAGTTATAGCGTGACCAAGAGAAATAGGGGTTCATTTTATATATATATTTTTTTTTTCAAAAACTATTAAACCTATCAAGTTCAAAATAATTTTCCTAGAAAGTTTATGTAAAGTTCTACTTTTGAGATTTTTTCCATATTTTTTAAACTTATGGTTCAAAAGTTAGAGGGGGGGGACGCACTTTTTTTTACTTCTGGAGCGATTATTTCCGAAAATATTTACATTATCCAAAAATGATGTTAGTAAACCCCTATTCATTTTTAAATACCTATCCAACAATATATCACACGTTAGGATTAGAATGAAGAAAAAAATCACTCCCCACTTTACGTATAGGGGGGGTACCCTAAGAAAACATTTTTTTCCACTTTTTATTTTTGCACTTTGTCGGCGTGATTGATATACATATTACTACAAAATTTCAGCTCTCTAGTGCTAACGGTCACTGAGATTATCCGCGGACGGACGGACGGACGGACAGACATGGCGAAACTATAAGGGTTCCTAGTTGACTACGGAACCCTAAAAAGGTAACACAATAGGGAAAAAATCTTTGGGAAACATTTTTTTCTTGCATAAATCGTATCAGCTCGCGACTTTGACAAGAAAAAACATAAAATTTACCAAAACATTTGAAGTCGAGAAAAGTGGCAAAATTTTTAAGAAACGCTCTTTTGCGGTGTTCGCGGCTGCTACAACGGTCTCCTTTGCTAGCAAATGCCAACATCAGAGTTCCTTTAAGAGTGAGATTTCATTAAGAACCAGAATCAATCGCGGGCGGTTTAATGAAGGCTGTCGATAAACTTAGTCATTAATTACCGGATTACTGGGCCATTACTCTGCCCATTTGTCCACGTCGGGCGAAAAAAGTCCGGCGTTTTGATAGATCGGCCCCATTGCTAGGTCTGGAGTATAGCTTATGGTTTTGTATTTGTTCAACAGTCGGTTGTATTCGGAGAATAAAGTTTAACCTATATAAGTTGGGGAGATATAATTATTTTAACTGTTTTAATTATAGTAATGTGTGCTGGCTAATAACTTAATAAGCAATGTATAGATAAATTAGAGGGCGTGGAATTGCATTTGTAGTGGTCGCACGGGAAAAAGGAAATATAAAATATAGAATGCCTATAACACACAATGCCACTACCGTAAAACGGGGTGAGTTGGGTGAAAATCGAAGTTCATACATGGATAAAAGTTTATTTTTACCTGTGGCACATTGATTTATATACAAAAAAGCGTTTCCGTGGTATGAATTTCAGTTTTTTGTAGGGCTCGCGGTCGTGTCCGTGATTCGTGTACCCGTAGCCGTGCGCCCGGTTTCGTGAATCACGGCAACGGTTTTCTGGTCCGTTCCGCACGTGACATTTGGTTACGTGAAATTAGGGTACGTGAATCCGTGTAGATCCGTGTAGGCGTGATCACGCCTTCACGTATGTTAAGAATAAAACTTAGTCCTTATTTATTATATTCCCGGGCGTGGCGAAATTACGAAACGTGCGATAAGTATCCAACGGAATCGAGCCCAAAGCTCCACACACGGACGCAGGTACGGGCTACGTGTCACGGCGTGTCACGGCGTGTCACGTGAATCTGGATGCGAACGTAGGTACGTGAAACGTACCTGGCCGTGTTCGAGAAATTCGTTATCTTAGTACCGGCGGTGTTAAGAACACGTAGCTACGGGTCGGCGTACATCACGGATACCAGGAGCCCTGGTTTTTTGTGAGTATGTGTAGTTCCATTTTATAACTTTAACGTTAACATGAAAACCCACCTCATCCCGTAGCGCCGCGTATTTGGGGTGAGAGGGGTTTTCATACAAAGGTGATTTTGGAAGATTGTTGGATCTTTTTTTTTATTATGCCTATTACTATAGCTCCATTTTAAATTGGAATACATCATTTTTGTAGCGGTAGCCTTAAAATCCCTTCTCACCCCCCTCTCAAACCTTCTCTCCCCATTCGTAACCCACCTCTCTCCGCGAAACCTACTCACCCCTTTTTACGGTACATAGAATGCTTATAAACACACAATACCACTATAGATGGAATCCCGCGCTAATTTATCTATACAGGCCCGGTATTGCGAACATTGAAGTTATTTCGATTAAATATTTTTTTTAATACAACGACGGTGGCAAACAAGCATACGTAAGCAGTTACCGTAGCCTATGAACGCCTGCAACTCCAGAGGAATCACATGCGCGTTGCCTACCCTTTAAGAACGTTTCAAGCATATTTCTTTTATACTTACTTTATTAAGATGCAATGACAGTGACGAATATAGTAATACAATGTTATTGTATTTTTAGCTATGCCCTGCGGTGTTATTAGGCAGTTTATTAGGGAAAAAACTTGTGTTGATGCAGGGTGTAAAATTTTATTAAAATAGCACCAGCTGAAGAAGTAACAAACATACACACACACTCACAAACTTTCGCCTTTATAATATTAGTGCAGATGTAGAATAGTACATTCAGCGTGAAATAATTAGTAGTCATTTGGCAACTTTGACAGCCAACTATGTGATGCTGACTGTACATTTTGCGCAAGTTTGGCGAGCCTACATAAAGTCTATAATAGCATTTAATGACTTAAGAAAAGTCTACATACCAAAGTTGTTTTTTTTACTCTAACTTCGAATACTTAAAGTATTTAACTAATTAATTACCTATCCATCATTTAGTAATTAGTGCTGCAAAATACTAATTAGGTCATAGAATTTAAAATTTAATTTGCTAATTATGTTTAATTGTTAATAATAAGTACTACACCGTTGCTGTGAGATGCCGGCTGGTGGTCCTCCCGCGGGTGTCGTAAGAGGCGACAAAGGCAAAAAACTGACTGGTAAGCAGCGGCGTCCGTTGAAACCGAAACGGCTAAAACCGAAACGGCTGCTGTACAGTCAGCAGCAGAAGTGGCTAAACGTTTGAGGTGTTCAAAATGAGGCCAACATATCTCTAATGCCAAGAGAATAAAACTGTGTATAGGTCATTTTGAACACTTCAAACGCTTAGCCACTTTTGCTGCTGACTGTAGTACTGCACCTATAGTTATTTCCTTTTTTTTGGACCTGACTCTATAAACCGTTTAGTTAGAATGATAGGGCCAGCGGACTGTGGGGGGAAGGTAGCCTGGGAAAAATCCAGAACCCTTTACCGAACCCCGAACCTTCTTTTTTATGATATACGCAGCAAACGAGCAGACGGATTGCCTAGTGGTAAGCAATTATCGTCGCCCATGGGCACCCGCAACATTAGATGAGTTACAAGCGCGTTGCCGGCCTTTAAGGGGGGTTGGAGCTCTGGGAACTTTACCATCAGGGAAACAGCACTACATACCTGAAAGGTAGCAGTGCTATTATGGCTGTGGTCTTCTGTAAGGAGGAGGTACTTCCCCAGTTGGGCTGCCCCAGATTCAAGCGTGATGGTCATCGCTGTGCCCTACCTCTCATTGTTGGACGTAGTTTAAGGACATACCCAGGTCCGGGCCTTCCGCACCAGACTTCATTTGTAGGTACTACTGGAATACTCCTACTGCGTTTACGCTTCCAGCGAGATTGGTTGAAGCAGTCTCAACCGATTCTGTCGCTAGCTCGGTAGTCCTATTTTTTTTTTTTATGACATAGGCGGCAAACGAGCAGACGGATTGCCTGATGGTAAGCAATTACCGTCGCCCATGGGCACCCGCAACACCAGGTGAGTCACAAACGCGTTGCCGGCCTTTAAGGGGGGTTGGAGCTCTGGGAACCTTACTCACCATCAGGAACACAACACTACATACCTGAAAGGTAGCAGTGCTATTGTGGCTGTGGTCTTCTGTAAGGAGGAGGTACTTCCCCAGTTGGGCTGCCCCAGATTCAAGCGTGATGGTCATCGCTGTGCCCTACCTCTCCTAGCTCCGCTATCTTTGAATATAGACACACATATAATTATGAATCTGGATGAACGGCACATAATTTTAAAACTAATACCTATAGACATACACACTACAATCGCTCGCAGAATTCAGGACTTGAGCCGTTTTGGCACGAAACTTAACCCTATCAACGTCTATTGACGTTAACAATGCCATAGAATCGCTTAATGCGTTATCTGTCCCAATATTCTCATCATAATGTAATAATATATGTGTTATCTGTGGTAACTAACAGGGCAGTATCTATGTCAACGCAACGTGTCCCCTATACATACGTAATTGGGGCTATAATAGGATGAAACGAACGGTATTCAATTAAGTAGTGAATGGAGAAAGATCTAGCGATACGTGTCCGAGTTAATTTAGTTGCGACTAGTTTTGGGCCCCGGTTTTGGCTAAGATAGATAGGTAGAATACTCTGTACTGGCTCACCTTAGTAAATAGATACAAAACAAAATAAACAATTGATTAAATAGTACCATTTTCAACCGTTTGGCGTAGAAGAGCTTACTTCTATCTTAAAGGCCGGCAACACGCTTGTGACTCCCCTGGTGTTGCCCATTGGCGACGGTAAATAATTGCTTACCATGATGCCATCTGCTCGTTTGCCACCTTTAAACTGCTGGACATAGGCCTAAATATGACTAGTTTTATCTTGGGACTAGTTGCCATAGTCGCCACGCGTTGCAGGCAGGCGGGTTGGTGAGCGAAGTCACTGTAGATTGCGTTTCTACGGACGCTGCTGCCCATCCGCCGAGTTTTTTTCCAATTGTTGCCTCTTACGACACCCGCGGGAGATGGGGTGGTGGTATTTTTGACGACAGGTCTGGCCTAGTGGGTAGTGGACCCTGCCTATGAAGCCGATGGTCCTGGGTTCAAATCCCAGTACACGGGTTCCCATTCACACGGGATCGATTATCTTTTGTCCCTTGAAATAGCTGATAGCTCATAGCTTACTAGCTCGCGGTGAGACCAGTGCCCAAGGTAATGGGTAAGACTGGAAGCGTCTCCTGCCCACACTGTGGGAAGGTGGAAACTAGCAAACACGTTATAACGGAAAGCGATTTGATTTGATCTAAAGGATGTCAACCTAAATGGTATCCTTCTATTTTGCAGGAGAATTGGAAGATTTGAGGAGTAATGTGTGGGAAACGCAGCCGGAACAGTAACCTGCAGCTCCAACTACAGGGAACTGTACCCTTACCATGAGTTGTGACTTTGAGGTTTCCGATAACGATCGGCGAGTATCGAGTTTACTATCTGTGCATCTCGTTAGCACTAAAATAGTACAAGGGAGATGCACAGATAGTAAACTCGATGCTCGTCATCAAAAACCCCAATGTCACAACTGATGGTAAGGGTACAGCGCTGAATGACTGCAACAAGCGATCAACAGCCCGCCTGAGTCCAGCTGGGCCTCCCTACACTACATCTACATCTACATCATGAGCTGTGCGAGCATGGTCGGTCAATCAGCGCTGCGGCGCTACCGCGAACATTGATATTCGTGAATTTCGGACGATTGTCTCTGTCACTCTCATGACACCCTTAATTGGAGTAAAAGAGAAAGATGCCCGTAATATACGAACTTCGACGTTTTCGTTACCGGGCCTGGTTTCTCAGCCCGCACCTTTATCTCAGCTAAATAGCGTTAAATAACGCCTTTTTAAGTATCGTCTATTTAGTTATCGATTGGATAAAATGATTTTAATTGCCTCCGCACTAAAGGGCGTAAGCGGGTGTAAGTGAAAAAGTTATTAATTGCAGAAAGGGAAGGGAAATCTCTCTGCCTTCACTGGCAGAGGGATTTGCTAGGGCTGCCAGTTCGATTATATAAATACACAAATATTACAGAGCCCTCAGTGTAAGTTTTTAACGTAACTTTACTTCACGAACGCGTTTGCGTTTCCCATTTAAATAACATAATCACTTACGCATTCGTAAACGTGTTTATACTTCAAAAGTAACTTACACTAGAGCCTCTGGACATACTTACACGAATCGACTGAATCCCACGGTAAGCTCAAGAAGGCTTGTGTTGTGTGTAGTTAGCCAACGATATATCTAATATACAAATACTTAAATACATATATAAAACACCCACATCGAAACAAATCTGTGCTCATTACACAAATAATTGCCTTGACTGGGATTTGAACCAATGCTCGTCGGCTAGGTCAGACCTGTCATGAAGTTATTATAATCATCGCATCATCACCCGAAAATAGCAATAAGGACGCAGCAACCATACTAATATTATAAATGCGAAAGTGTGTTTGTTTGTTTGTCCGTCTTTCCCGGCAAAACGGAGCGACGAATTGACGTGATTTTTTAAGTGGAGGTAGTTGAAGGGATGGAGAGTGACATAGGCTACTTTTTCTAGTGGGAAAACATCTAATTCCCACGGGAAGACTCAATATGTTACATTTTCCCCTAACCATGCGGCCGAAGCCGCGGGCATCATGTAGTAAGTAGAATTTTGAGTATGATTGTGGTAAACCACCTTTAGAGTAGGTAGCCTGTTTCCAATAACGAATTTTCGCACAATATCTTTATTTTTCGCAAAATAAATAATAAGTTCACTAGTTTTTGTGTAAAAGAAGTTTGTTGCGAAATGAATGTGAAATATCACGCGAAAACTACTGGCCCGGTACCGCGAACGTCAAAGTTCGTATATTTCGAGCATCTTTCTCTTTTACTCCAATCAAGTCATCATGAGAGTGACAGAGACAAAAGTCCAAAATTTAAGCATATCGTGTTTTGCGGTAGTGCCGCTAAACGGAATCATCCATCCAGACTTTTTGGTAAAAAAAGCTTTCTACTCTGTTGAAGAATATGTGCATTAATCGGTGTATCAGGGTATTTTTAAGTAATGTACTAGGATAAGCTTCACCATCTTGTACGCCTAAAGGCAAGAACATAGTGGTTCGCAATGTATACATGTATGAAACACCTACCTATTGTATTTACCTATGTTTTACAAGCTAATAAATTATGATTATGATTATATACAAAGTCGCGATTATAATACTATCGCAAGAATCCAGGGACGCGGGTAACGTAATACGTCACAGTGAAGTGGGTCGCTTTTAAGGAAGCCTATATCAAGCAGTGGACGTTCTTCGGCTGATATGATGATGATTATGATGATAATATTAGTATTCAATTTGTTACTAACCAACATTTTATTTAAAAAAATACAATAGGACCCGGGTATGTCCTTAAACTACGTCCAACAATGAGAGGTAGGGCACAGCGAAGTACCATCACGCTTGAGTCTGGGGCAGCCCAACTGGGGAAGTACCTCCTCCTTACAGAAGACCACAGCCATAATAGCACTGCTACCTTTCAGAACTAGTGTTGTGTTCCTGATGGTGAGTAAGGTTCCCAGAGCTCCAACAACTTTTAGGGTAAGCAACGCGCATGTAAATCCTCTGGAATTGCAGGCGTCCATAGGTTACGATAACTGCTCATCAGGCGGGCCGTGTGCTTGTTTGCCACCATCGTTGTATAATATGATGATAATATTAGTATTCAATTAGTTACTAACCAACATTTTATTTAAAAAATAATGGCAATTCACTAGATGCGGGTGGTGTAAAACCGGTTATTGTGGGTCGCTTTGGAAGCCTATATCCAGCAGTAGACGTCCTTCTGCTGATATGATGATGATCATGATGATAATATTAGTTAGTGTAATTTGTTAAAAAAAAAAAAAAAATTAAAAAAAATGGCGGACGCGGATCCAATGCACAGCCCTACAGCAGACATTGTTAAAACTTGGGCTGCGCCTTAGACAACTTCGTACACTTTTAAATTAAAAATAAAAGTTGGAATACATTTCCTTGTGATCCATTTAGGTAGACTACTGTGGACATGTATGTGGAGGCGAGTGGAATATGGGGTGCCGGCTGGGAATAGCACCACACCATCTCCTCCCGCGGGTGTCGTAAGAGGCGACAAAGAGGAAAAACCGACGGATTGGCAGCAGCGTCCGTCGAATCCGAATTAATAGCTATTACGGTTGCCAACCCGCATTATGGACACAAGTCATATTTGAGGATACAAGATGATACATCATCATCATATCAGCCGCAGGATGTCCACTGCTGGATAGGCCTCATCCATGACCGGTTTTGCGCTATACGCATCCAGTGGATTCCCGCGATCTTTACCATGTCGTTAGACCACCTTGTGGGGGCCTTCCCACGCTCTCCGCTTGGCGATCGCCACTCGAGAACCTTTACGCCCTAATGGCCATCGGTTACGTGCAATGTGTCCCGCCCACTGCCTATAAGTTTGGACATCAGGGAGGCGATATCGGAATGTCATCATTTCTAATGCAATCGCGTAGATATACTCCCAGCAGCGGCGGTGCGTTCATACAAGCCGATCCCCGCCGGCTTTACTAACTCTTCCGCAATTCAACAGTTTTCCTTGGGCTCATGGGGAACAGGTAAAGCAATATGGCCTCCGACTTGCCTAAGTAACTAATTCACCCGCCGCCACTGACTCCCAGCATAGCCCTCTCCAAGATGATACAGTTACAACTATTATTTCAAACAGGACAGTTACAACGTATGTTCATTTGACTATATCCGATATTTACATACATGGTAACAATCCCGTTTTAAGCAGGGACCGGCCCGCTATCCCTTATAAAGGGTTTTGTATGGGTTTTACATAAGGCTTTACTCACCATATCCTTATTTGACAATACCCTTTCATTTTGCTTTTAAAGCCCTTATAAAAGCGCTAACCCTTATAACTAAGCGCTATCCCAATACCCTAACAAAACCCTAATCATCCGCTCACCAAAACCTTACATATTGCTTATAAGGGTTAGCCTTATAAAAGGGCTTCCCTTTTACATACAAGCGTGCTAATTGAAATCGTCTGGCTTGTTCATAAAGCACACATTGCTCTGATCTGGCGTTTTCTTTGACTTCTTTGATTTGATGTACGCGCGCTTTTCGAACACTAGCGTAGACATATGTCATAGTATATACTAAACCTGTCTCTTTCACCCAAGGATTAACTACGACATTACTAAAGGGAAAGCTTTATAAAAAGCGCTAAGTAATAAGGGTAACCCTTTATAAGGGATAGCAAGGCATAAAGGATAGCGGTTAGTGATTGTAAAGGGCTAGTTTTATGTTTGGCTTAGTCGTACGGTAAGGGATAGTCAAATATATGGGCTAGCAGTTCAAACTGGTAAGTCTTTCAATGTGTTAGCCGTGTTTAAGGGTTGCCCTTTTAATGGCTTTTGCCATTTGTCCGCCCAATTTGGTTGTCCGATCCCTGGTTTTAAGTAATAGTTTTGTTTTTTTTTTGACAGGCGGCAAACGAACAGACGGATTGCATGATGGTAAGCATTTACCGTCGCCCATGGGCACCCGCAATACCAGGGGAGTCACAAACGCGTTGCCGGTTAAGAGGGGTTGGAGCTCTGTGAACCTCACCATCAGGAACACAACACTACATACCTGAAAGGTAGCAGTGGATTATGACTGTGTCTGTAAGGAGGAGGTACTTCCCCAGTTGGGCTGCTCCAGATACAAGCGTGATGGTACTTCGCTGTGCCCTACCTCTCATAAAGTCAATTGTAATGTGAACGACCGAGACTTAAAAATATGATACAAGTCATATTTGGGGGAGGCCTATGTCCAGCTATGGACGTCTTAAGGCTGAAATAATGATGATAGAAATTTAAGTATAAATACTTATTTGTGGACTGCCAGACCTTAAGTAACCGTGAGAAGAGAAAAAGTATAAACCATCAGTGAATCTAGCACTTTTGTCTAAAAATTCATACATAATGTGCATTTGTATCTATAATGAAATTAATGAATTACCTGACAATTTTAAGACTTCTAATTTAAATATATTTAAATCACAAGTCCGTGTATGACTAGTGCAAAAATGTTTTTATAATATTAATGAATTTTATCTACGTACATATCGTAAGTGCTCTAAAATGCGTCCAGAAACCGTAGGCAATTGACCAGCATTACCAACCATCAGAAATGAATGGAGATGTAATGTTAACATTACCTACTGAAATCAGTAGGTTATGAGTTTGAATTTGGAACAGCTGTCAAATTCAAGTGCGGTTTCTATTCTAGTATCTATAGATATTAAAACAGTCATTGATACGAAACGCCAATACGTTATGTTTTTTTAATATAAATCGAACGACATTTGAACTCGAATGACAATAGAATAGGGAGTTCATTCGCTTGTCTATGGTTTAAAAAAATATTTGTCTGAGATACGAAATACGCAACGCCGCCATTCCAAGCTGTCATTTGTTTTGTTCGTTGACTTTTTAATGTTTCATGTAACACTAGTAATATTGCAGGTCATGTCCCTACGGTTTGTTTGTACACCTGTAAAGGTTGAGTTTGGTTGTGCCAAAAATAGTTGTCTCTTATACACCCGTAATGTAACCCATTTCTCACAAACAATAAATGATTATGAACCCAGGACCATCGGCTCAAAGGCCGGGTAACTACCCACCAGACCAGGGCTGTTGTTGAAACTTTTGACTTGGACTTCAGAGCATGTCAAAACTTTTTTTGAATAAAAGAAATGTAAATGAAGGATATATTTAGATTATCTGTGGCGTTAAGAACTCAGCGCCATGTTAGATCAGTGTAACGACCGAAGTTTGTGAAATAAAAACAAACAAAGTCAAAAGTAATTTTATAAGGCACTTTTACACTTTTATTTGTATACTAGCTGTGCCTGCGGCATCGCCCGCGTTGAATTCGGTGTGCGCGTTGAATAGCGAGTTGAATAATTTAGGGGTTGAATTTGGTTGATTTGACAATTTGTTTGACAACCTGGCCGGTGACAGATTAGTAAAGTTTCAAAAAAGCCGTTCAGCCGTTTTCACTTGACGCGCGACTAATAAACAGATAAACAAACAAAAATCCTACAAATTTTTTATTTTTACTTTTTTTTAATACATACAGCGTCTTCAGTACCATGCCGCAGGGGTCTTTTTTAGATTTATGTTAGGGCCCGTTCAGACGGACAACATTTCGACTGCAACCCAGCTTCAAAGTGGCAGTTCCGGGGCTGTTCTGGTGCAGTTGGACCAACTGCATCAGAACTGCAAACTCATTGTGCAGTCCGCTTGCTGTCAACCGCAGACCAACTGCAATATGGCTGCACTTTTGTAATGCAGGGGTATTGCAGTTGGAGCAACTGTGTGTGTGTGTCTTGTATAAAAAAAAACCGACCATATTAGGCTAGTAGTGTAAAATATAACTTTGTGACTTTAATAAGATATTTACATTTAAATCAAGTTATAAACTCCTGTTGTATTTACACATTTTCAACATGGTTACAACTATGTTGGCCAAATTCCTTACATTCTCAAGGATAGTCCATAACAGGGTTACCACATGCCAGTTTTATATCCAACATTTTATGAATATTTATGTTTTTTTTTAAAAAGACTTAAAAAAATAATTAAAGTATAACTTATCTAATTCTTTATTTACAATTTTACAATTTATTGAAACGTATTCCAGTACACACAGCAACACTCTTAGCTGTACATCGATGGACCTTACGGCTTATATAATAAGGTCCAACAATGTACAGTCAGCAGCAAAAGTGGCTAAGCGTTTGAAGTGTTCAAAATTACCTACACGCACTCTTATTCTCTTGACAATAGAGATGTGTTGACCTCATTTTGAACACCTCAAATGCTTAGCCACTTCTGCTGCTGACTGTACAACTAAGAGTGTTGCTGTGTGTACCTATATTATTATAAGTACATATTTAACATAGTCATAATATTTTTTTTAAATACCCCGTCTAACATATCCGCTTGTGGTATAGTGCCCATTATGCTAGCGGTGTTTCCTCTTTTTTGAAAAAAAAAAATCATATCTTTTCATTAAATTTTATGTCATTTTTAATCATTCATAAATCAAATATTTAGTTTATATACTGTTATGTTTTAATATTGAGTTTAGCAGTAACGAATACCTGTTTACAGCCCGGGCACACTACCGACGGTTACTCAACGTTTTCTCGACAATAACACAATAAACGGCACGCCGTGTTATCGTACAATTTGTTTTCGACGGACGCTGCTGCCCATCTGTGCGTCTGTCGCATACGTCGTGGGATTTGAACCTAAGACCGTCGGCTACATAATTAATAATCTTCATCGAGTTTTCCCGGCATTTTGCCACTACTCCTAAGAGCCTGGCGTCCGCTTGACAACTGATCCCAGGAATTGGCATAGGCACTATTTTTATGAAAGTGACAGCCTAGAAACTAGGCCTTATTGGTGTTCGTCCAATGTTTTACTTCGAAAAGCGACTGGTAAATATCAAATTATATTTCTTACAATCTACCAATTTGATTTATAGGCCACTTCGTTCCTTGTCACAGTGAAAATCTGTATGAAAGACGCAAAATATCTCTTATCAACGTCACTGTGACATGGTTCGAAGTGGCCTAGAAATCAAATTGGTTGACTATACATAAGCTTCAAAAAACATTGGCACGAACCTGCGACCTCCGAATTGCTAGTTGCACGCTCTTACCGCTAGGCTATTACCGCTCTGGCTTCATTTTATTAATAATAATAAATTACAATTCGTTGTTACAACCCTGTTGTACACTGCCCACACTGTCCCGTCCGCTGGGACAAGCTTGCATGCTTACATTACTCTCCAAGTCGACAAGGGCAGTAATGTAAGCGTTACCAAGGCGGTTACGCTTTGACTACAGTAACCACAATATAGGTTAATCTGAGGACAATTTTCATAAGTGTAGTAGTTTAGTTTACTTAAGTTATGTTAGTTTTGTTAAGTGTTTGTTTTGAGTTATAGAAGGGTGTTGTTTGTGTATTTACGCTTGCATGTGTACGGGGTTTTGTCAAACATTGGAGCTATCTATTTATCGGCCACGGACGTCCACTACTGGACATAGGCCTCCCTCATAGATTGCCACCAAAACGGTTTTCAGCATGCTCCGCACCGCGTTAGAGGTTTTCGCCGATCAGCAAATAAATAATAAATATTCCAGGACATTATTGACGATCGGTATTTAAGTATTTATTTATATTGTATCTATATATTATATATATAATTGTCTAGTACCTACAACAGACGCCTTACTGGGCTTACCGTAGGACTAGGTCGAGTTGTGTAAGGTTGTCCCGAAACATTTATTTATATATTTTTAGGTTATTATCTTATCTTATTTTTTGTTTATGTAATTTTTTTTCCACCGTTCCATTTACACCCACGTTACCCTATTGTGACGTCATCGCCATAAGAATCCGGGGTCTAATTATGGCATATTGCCTTAAATCCCTGCGTTTCACGAGAGTTACGAGGGACCAATTAATAGAGGTCGCCATGGGTGAGATTACCATGCATCAGCAGGGTCATATATTAATCCAAGAAGGCCATTTTAGAAAGATCATCAGTTTCAGCCCTGATATATGACGACCGGTCTGGCCTAGTGGGTAGTGACCCTGCCTATGAAGCTGATGGTTCTGGGTTCTAATCCCAGTCAGGGCATGCGGCGTGATGAGCACAGATATGTTGATCCTGTTTTTGTTTGATATTTTTTTATTTAAGTATTTATATGTATAATTAATACACTTATTTACAGAAATTACAATCGTATTATGATAACTACAAGTACTTAACTAGTTACAGTATAAAACCTAAAAAAGGCCCTTGAGGCATTGTACCAAGGATGCTGGCGGCATTTCCTCGTTGTATCGCAATGCTGATACGTTGTGCGAGGAAGCCGCCAGCTCTTCGGTCACCAGTTACATCAACCAGACGCTTCGCGATTTCTGCAAAAAGTTTGTGCGCGCTGGGACCCCATGGACCTAGCGTCTCTTTATATGTATCTACCAATTATATATATCGTCGTCTACCTACAACACAAGCCTTACTGATCTTACCGTAGGACTAGGTCGATTTGTGTAAGATTGTTATTTTATTTATTCATGGAGCCGTGAACATTGAAGCTCGTATATTTCGGGCATCTTTCTCTTTGACTCCAAAGGCGTCATGACTCATGAGAGTTGCAGAGACAATCGTCCGAAATTTATGTATATCGTTGTTGTTCGTGGTAGCGCCGCTGTTTCATACATACTACATTTAAGTTGGTCCGGATAGTGTACCGTCACGTTATTTATCGCGCGTTATATTTTATCTCTCGCGTGCGATAAATAAGAGCGTAATTAATCGGGGTAGATTTAGGGGCGGTTTCGGATTAGCGGTGTGGCTCAACGGCTCGGGTTTCCTGGGGGTAACGGGTTTGATACCCTTATTCGGTGCCTCGTTTGACAGAGGTAGCCCCCTGTGGATACAATTATGTGGGATTCCTTAATACTTAATTTAGTTAATATCACGTTTCGGCTAGTTTCATTGTATTTTACAAGTTTTTGAAAATAGAATCTAGTTCACAGTACCCTTACTTTGATGTTTTCGATAACGAGTATCGAGTTTACTAACTGTGCATCTCGTTCACACTAAAATAGTACAAACCATAGTATAGTATGTACAGAAGCATAGTATTGAGATGAGCCCAATTGGTTCAGCGGTTTAAGCGTGAAGAGGTAACAGACAGAGTTACTTTCGCATTTATTTTCGCATATATTAGTATGTAAGTATGTCGAGAAAACTCGTATCTCGATCGACATACGACGTCAGCCGAACTGTCAATCATGACTTTATTATGAGTGACATTTTCTTGTCTATTAAATTCAATACTTTATTGTTTAATGTCACACATCAAATAATAAAGTTCCATATTAATGGATATGGATAATGAATTTAATACGATCATTTTAAATCGAAAGCATAATAGAAAAATTTGATTCACAGCGGGACTCGAACCCATAACCACTGGGATCACTAGCCCAGTGCACTACCAATTGTGCTATACGAGTACCGCTTAGACTTGTCAATTTTTTCTCGCTCGTCGTATACGTCATCATGGGAGATGATGATGATGCGCTTTGGAGGCGCTAGCGACATCTACCGTAAATTTGTTGACACTTTTTTATTATCTAAGAATTATGGTTGCGTTAGCAGACGTTTCTACTTAAAAATATAATAATGTAACAACTCATGGTAAGGGTACTGGCCATGAGTTGTGACATTGAGGTTTTCGATAACAAGTATCGAGTATACTATCTGTGCATCTCGCTTGTTCTATTTTTCTTTCGATTTAAAATATCGAAGATATTCGCTAGCAGACGTTGCTGCATAATAAAAGATCATTTAATACGACCATTCGTTGACAGTTCGGGTGTCATCGTATTCCGATAAAATCCCGAGTTTTCCCGAAGGAAAATAATTTCTCGCTATATCTGTATAGTATGAAAATATGGATAGACAGATAGCGTAAGTCTTTTACTAAGCTTCAGAGTTTATTTAACTAACTTCGAAATTACTCCAAAATGTTATCCAAACTCATACTTTATCAAGTAATACCGCCCAGAGTTTAATCTAGAAGGTTTAAAAATATTCGTAACTGGCAATTTCAACTCTAAAACTATGACATTAAGGTTTGGTTTAGATATTATATTCTATGCTATTTTTCTAATTAAAATTGAAACTTTAATTTGGCATAATTAGTTATTATAACACAAATGGAAATTAGATTCACTTTAGTTTAATTAATTAAGTTACATTTGGTTGTTTGCGAACAAGTTAATTCGGTATTGTATTTTAAGGTTATTAAAATATTTTCGTTTAATTCCTGTCGACATTTTGAAATTTAATTTTTGGTTTTATAAATAATCCGCATTAAGGGCTATTATTATTGTTATTCTGAAATAAATAATTTTATAAAAATTTCATTTCAATTACAATTTTTTTTTGTTCAAGTAGGCCTAGCAAAAAGTACTTTTAAATAGTCAATACAAATATCATTTGATTCTTATAAAAATCAGAGCAATTCATTGGTGCAATGCGAACAAAATAATATTTATATATATACATACAAGATGATACGCGAGGCTTCGCCCGCATGGTTAGAGGAGAATGTAACATATTGGGTCTTCCCGTGGGAATGAGATTTTTTCCCCCTGGAAAAAGTAGCCTATGTCACTCTCCATCCCTTCAACTACCTCCACTTAAAAAATCACGTCAATTCGTCGCTCCGTTTTGCCTTGAAAGACGGACAAACAAACAGACACACTTTCGCATTTACAGCTTGCCACAAGCTGCCCTGCGTTGACTGATCGACTGGAGAAAACCAATGGGCGATTCAATCACAGTTTTAGTAAGATTATTATTTGGTATTAAATACGTCAGAATTTTTCACGCTATTTGGTAATTCCGTGTAAATTTCCGTACTTTACTAAACCTTTCTCACCTCATAAAAACTCACTAAAATACTGCAAATCAGCTGCGGACCTCTTGAGACTTTAGATAAGACGGAAGCTGTAATTTGTCAAACCCTATGCTTAACGACACCCTTATAATAAGGGTGGGACAGGATTTAACGGCGCGCTGATGTATAGTTTTACTGTTATTACTGTGATAACGTCCGGTTCATAATACGATATTATGTTATGAGGTTGTCATCAGTTTAGTGATTGAATATTGACGACTGGTCTGGCCTAGTGGGTAGTGACCCTGCCTATGGTCCTGGGTTCGAATTCTAGTCATGGCATTTATTTGTGTGATGAGCACAGATATTTGTTCCTGTGTGTTGTCTATGTATTTAAGTATTTATACAGTGTGTAAATCTTACACGGGCGAATCTCTCAAAATTATACCCTCGTATAATAGGACATAAGAAATATATTTCGATAACTTTCGCTTAGAAGTACAATTAAAATTTTATCCATATAAAAAATCGGTTCGCAATGTAATGCAACACACTCGAGTGCATTACTGCTCAGAAATTTCACAAAAATTAATTACGTATGTTTAATAGGTATAATTAAAGAAAACCTTTTGATTAATGATTATACTGGTAAACCCTATGTCTGGTTTAATTCTTCGCTTCGCCCGTATTAGACTTACACACAGTATACACATCATCATCATCGCAGCCATAAGACGTCCACTGCTAAACATAGACCTCCCCCTAGGATCTCCACATGTACCGGTTGAAAGCGATCTGCATCTATTATATATATCGTCGTGTCGTATAACTAGAACTAGATCGATTTGTGTAACATTGTCCCGAAATATTTATTATACGTAAGTTCAGTGACAATGTAATATTATGGTACCACTGATCTACTCTGATGCTGGAGCCAGAAGGTAGCAAAAGCAACTCCTAAAATACACAAGATAAACCCGTGGTGTTTAGGGTCGTTAGAATCCTTTCGATGAGTAGATGACGATTGTACAAAAAAATTACACTACTAAAATAAACTACAGTCGGCAATAAAAGCTTGTACCAAAAAGATTTTTTTTGACAGAAACTTATTAGTTCAATACATAATGATTAACACGGCGCCCGACGGAGACGCGAGCGGCGAACCGAACGGACACTCAGCACTCTTAGTGCTTGAAAATAGAGGCCTATATGTTCGAAACATGTCTGAGTGACTAAATAAACGTGAGTAGAACCGTGTTAATCGTTAATTATTATACTATGTCTCAAGAAAGTATAAATACAAAAAAAACTTATTAGTTGTTTTATTAGATATTTTTGTAAAGATGTCCTATATTTATTTATTTCCTTCAAATTCTGTCTGATAGGACATGAAGGTCACACTCACACTTAGATAAAAGGTTATACTTATGTAAATGTGGCCCCAATACGAATAACGAGCGGAATATGGCACGATAAATTCTTTATCTACAAGGTAATAAAAGCCACATAAAAATATAGACAAGTCAAGCAAACTTATACTACAGGAATCTACTGTTTCGGAATCTGAGGGCTGATATTTGACCTTTGATTCCTCGCCATTCTTTTTGATATCATGCAAGAAATTAGATATAATGTATCGGCAATGTCTATACATAGTCGCATTTTTTTATGACATAGGCGGCAAACGAGCTGACGGATTGCCTGGTGGTAAGCAATTACCGTCGCCCATGGGCACCCGCAACACCAGATGAGTCACAAGCGCGTTGCCGGCCTTTAAGGGGGGTTGGAGCTCTGGGAACCCTACTCACCATCAGGAACACAGCACTACATACCTGAAAGGTAGCAGTGCTATTATGGCTGTGGTCTTCTGTAAGGAGGAGGTACTTCCCCAGTTGGGCTGCCCCAGATTCAAGCGTGATGGTCATCGCTATGCCCTACCTCACATTGTTGGACGTAGTTTAAGGACATACCCGGGTCCAACATTGTAACATTCTGGCTCAGTGAGTGTTTTAGTCTAGGAGGATATAACCAATATGGAGTAGCCATTAACAGGCGTTCCCCTCTGCCAAAATTACTCGGCCGCCGGTCATATTTCTTAAACTTGTGTGAATATAGTTTATGCTAGTGTTTGATAATTTTGTCGTGTGCGTGTGTAGCCGCGTACGTAAAAATGCATTAGTGTTAACATTATTTATGTGTGTTACCTCACCCCCGCGCCGAAAACGAAAGAATTTTTCCGATAGAAATTAGTGCGTGTGTCGACTCCATATTGCTTATATCCTCCTAGGTTTTAGTGCTATATGGGGTGTGGTCTGTAATACAGATAAACACAAAATACTAGGGCATTTTACCTCGCCCCGAGGTTGTGTTAAGATGGGATTTAATTCAATGACGATCTGGGGAAATCGATACTTTTGAATTATGAATATGAATAATAGCTCTATTTTTTTTATATATATACAAGACTGACCAACGTTTGACCTCAGTCGCACCTGATGGTAAAGACGTGTCGACGAGGTCGAAGATGTAGCACGCTGGTTTAGTAACAGCCTATTCACTCTTGCCTTGAAAGCTCCAAATTATATCTTTCCGGGAATACAGACGAAGGGAGGGAATTCCATTCCTTAGCAGTCTGCATCAGGAAGGTAGAAGCGAATCGTGTCGTGCGAATGAATGGAATATTCACAACGTAATCGCTAAACCACTCCCCTCGCCTGGACGTCTAGTGGTGCTATGGAGATCCATTTGTAATAAGAATATGATATTTAGGTAGCAGCCTATAAATTCCTCCTCACTCCTCTGTCATCCTTAGGTACTTTCCCCAGTCCCCATACATAACCCAACTATCCTCGCAATACTAGTCGGTGATATAAATATATGTTAAAAATGCATTACAAGTGGCTTTGAATTCTGAAGTGACCAGAGGGCTCACTATTTCGCACAGAGAATAACCATTGCGATCCAACGCAGGAATACGGCCAGGCTTCTAGGCACCCAGTGCCCGAGACCTGGGGCAGGTTTACTATTCACATTTCAGCCGTATGCAGTCCAGTCCACTGCTGGACATAGGCCTCCCACAAATATGACTTGTATCATCTTGGGGATAGTTGCCATAATCGCCACGCTTGGCAGGCGGGTTGTCCGCAGTAGCTGTAGATTGGGTTTCGACGGACGCTGCTGCCCGTCCGTAGGATTTTTCCCATTGTCGCCTCTTACGACACCCGCGGAAGGGGTGGTGCTATTCTAGTCAATTGGCATCGCACGGCAAAGGCATTTTTTATTTATTTGTTAGTTTTATATAATATTAATGTTTCCTTTTTGTTTAAAATAAATATTTATTAAAAGGTTTTGAATGTAATAAATCTTCAAATATTCTGTCCCGATAAAATTGTTAGCAATAAAAATGATCGGAGCGCCCAGTGGTCTTAAGGGATTTAATTTTGAACAACGATACGATGTCACAACATCTTATGTAAGATGCTAGCTTTTCCTCGCGACTTCGTCGGCCAACTACCCGTCTTTGAAGTACTCGTATAGTTGCGGGATAAAAATAATCCTATGTTGTGTTTTGTAGCTCAAACTCTATCCATACCAAATTCTATCCCAATTGGTTGAGCGGTTTGAGCGTGAAGAGGTAACAGACAGACAGACAGACAGACAGACAGAGTTACTTTCGTATTTATAATATTAGTATGGATATATAACCATACTAATATTATAAATACGAAAGTATAGTACGGATAGCAGACATCGAAATTCTCGTGACTCTCTGGAATTGTCATAGTGAGTTCTCACTTATCGAATTTAAATATCGAAAAAAATATATTTATATTTATTTTACTTACTTTATTTTCAAACAATTATAAATAATTATAAATAAAAGTTAAAATAATAATATTTTATTGTTTGTTATAAATAATTTGGATTTAACAATTTCAGCCACTCAAAAGTTATTTATTTTATTTATATTTATTTTATTTTTATTTCCACACTTACAACTATTTATCTAAAAGAGATCGCACTTTAGCGGTAACACTGCCTGTTGTTTACCTCTACTTTTCGTGTTTAAATGTTGTGTTCTATAATTTATCGATATAATTATGAATATAGGTAGTCGATAAATGAGAAGTCCTTATGACAGCTCAAAAATGCTACGAAAATTCCGACCTCTGCAGATAAGTCATGTCACCGAGCTATCGAATCTTAAGCAAATATGCGCAAGAGCAGTGAATTCGCTATATCTGGACGCACCTCATTATGTCCAGAGAGCGGATACAGTAATAAGTACCAATGAAGATTTATGTTGTGAGAGACCAATGACCTTTCGTTTCTTGATATGAGCTGTGAATGAAATCTTAATAATTCTAATACCCCGGACCCGGGTATGTCCTTAAACTACGTCCAACAATGAGAGGTAGGGCACAGCGATGACCATCACGCTTGAATTTGGGGCAGCCCAACTGGGGAAGTACCTCCTCCTTACAGAAGACCACAGCCATAATAGCACTGCTACCTTTCAGGTATGCAGTGTTGTGTTCCTGATGGTGAGTAAGGTTTCCAGAGCTCCAACCCCCCCTTAAAGGCTGGCAACGCGCTTGTGACTCCTCTGTTGTTACGGGTGCCCATGGGCGACGGTAATTGCTTACCACCAGGCAATCCGTCTGCTCGTTTAAAAAACGCTCTGTTCGTTATAAAAAAAAAAAAAAAACAAGCTATTTATATAGCTTCTGTGTTCGACTTCGTCTGCTATAGATTATAAATAAATATTTCGGGACAATCTTACACGAATCGACCTTTTTTATGATATAGGAGGCAAACGAGCAGACGGATTGCCTGATGGTAAGCAACTACCGCCGCATAGCTTAAGTTGTTAGATTTAAATCTAGCTAGTTTAGTATTTGTACAGTCATTCCCGTAAGCGGAAACTGTGCAGGACATTTGGGGGGCGTATGCGGAGCCGAATCGAGCCAACGCGCAGAGGCCCTTTCGACAATATAATGAAATGTAAAGGGTACATTAAGCTGTTGCCCTGTCCGTATCATGGGATGCACATAGAGACAGCACCCGCCGTGTAAGGACTATTGAGTTTAATGGAATCTAAAATGATATGAACAGATATTATTATAATTAGAAGTATATTCTATATATTGTCCTAATAAATAAACATAATTATAATAAAAAATAAAAATAAATCTAATGGAGAAAATAAATTAATATGTAATTTATAATATTAGATTATTAAACGAGATATCAAATTATTATTTAATTTATTGTTCCTTAATTTGTTATTAGAAAAACAAGTACAGATATTTAACCTTTTGAACGCTTTTCCTCTCGCGTCAAAATGTGACGTATACCCCATGGTATGACTTGTGAAGAACAAATATAAACCTTATCTGTCAGCAGGACAATTGCTTTGACAGCGTCCGCCATAGCCACTTTAGTGGTCGGGGGCGTAGCAGGCACGACATCACGCGACCACTTTAGTGGTGCTTGGCGTTCAAAAGGTTAATTTTATTTTAGTCAGTCAGCAAATGAATAAACTTCTCGTTAGAGAGCGTAAAATGTCGATCAATATATTTTGCCGTGTGATGCCGACTGACTAGATAGCACCACCCCATCTCCTCCCGCGGGTGTCGTACAAGGCGACAAAGGGAAAAATCCTACGGACCGGCAGCAGCGTCCTTCGAAACCCAATCTAAAGCAACTGCGGTCGCCAAACCGCCTGCCAAGCGTGGCGACTATGACCCCAAGATGATACAAGTCATATTTGTGGGAGGCCTATGTCCAGCAGTGGACTGCATACGGCTGAAATGTATGTATGTATGTATATTTTAATATATTCGCTATTTCTGTCTCACGTAAGTCAAGCAGTACACTCATTTACTATAGGTATACAAAGTAAATGAGTGTACTGCTAAAACCCTGCGTTAAAAACCTTTTAGCATATTACAATGTATTTATTTTTGAAACATTTACTTAAAAACTTCGTAATAGTTTCATTAAGAAACACTTCCAGAGAGAATGATGCTATCTTTCTCAGTAAAAAGGATTTAGTATAGTTTTCTACAGTTACTAAGCTTTACCAGACTTGAGTTTTTTTTTTGTTGTACTGTCCGTATGTATTTTTTACATATATTTATTTTTCTGACCAGCGTTTGAACTCAGTCGCACCTTTTTTTATGACAAAGGCGGCAAACGAGCAAACGGATTGCCTGATGGTCAGCAATTACCGTCGCCCATGGCAGAACACCAGGGGAGTCACAAGCGCGTTGCCGGCCTTTAAGGGCGGTTGGAGCTCTGGCAACCTTATTCACCATCAGGAACACAACACTACATACCTAAAGGGTAATAGACAATGGAAGGAAGAAACTGAATATAGACAGTCGAAGATGTTCTTGAAGAGAATGGATGCCAGGAGAACTAGGTATCTCCTGAAACTAGGTAAGTCCGGTCTAAAATTACTGACGAGGGTCATTACGGGACACAACTCGTTGAACAGACACCTCAAGGTAATAGGTAAGACTGATAGCGCCTCCTGCCCACACTGTGGGATGGAGGAAACAAGTAAACATGTCATAACCGAATGCGGCATGTACGCATCGATGCGACATAAAGTATTTGGTAGCGATGTTCTGGAGGAAAGCGAACTAAAGGACATCAACTTAAAGGATATCCTTCTGTACTGCAGGAAGATTGGAAGATTTGAGGAGCACTGTGTGGGAACGCAGCCGGAACAGTAACCAGCAGCTCCAACTACAGGGAACTGGGCTGAATGAACGCAACAGGCGATCGACAGCCCGCCTGAGTCCGGCCGGGCGTCCCTACACTACATCTACATCTAAAGGGTAGCAGTGGTATTATGGCTGTGGTCTTCTGTAAGGAGAAGATACTTCCCCAGTTGGGCTGCCCCAGATTCAAGCGTGATGGTCATCGCTGAGCCCTACCTCTCATTGTTGGACGTAGTTTAAGGACATACCCGGGTCCAAAGCCTACTTTACCTACTGTACCTTTACCACGCCAAAGACTGATATATTTGCACCGCAGGTCCAACGCCAACGACTGAAATATAGAGATATGAGAAGCCCACTTTTCCAGACTCAAGCGTGATGGTACTTCGCTGTGCCCTACCTCTCATAAACCTGATGGTAAGTATCGACGAGGTCGAAGGTGTAGCACGCTGGTTCAGTAACAGCCTATTCCTTGACGAGACCTAAATTATATCTTGTCGGGAATACAAACGAAGGGAGCAAATTCCAATCCAGTCCGCATTAGGAAGGTAGAAGCGAACCACTTCGTGCGAATGAAATGAAATGATGGAATATTCACATCGTAACGGCCCAGCCACGACTATACGCGACTTGCGGCGCGGCGAGCGTTTTATCTGTTCATTGCGTGTGATACTACCTAACCGCAGTGCATTGCGCGTCTTGACCGCGCAACGGACAGATAAAACGCTCGCCGCGCCGCAAGTCGCGCATAGTCGTGGCCGGGCCGTAAGGATAAAACCTCCCCTCGCCTGTTGGTAACCAAGCGATTAGGCGAATTTCAATAAAAACCTAGTAGGTTCAAAACCCAGCCTTTTGCAATGTCAAATGTCAAAAAACATTTTCTTACTGTAAATAAGTCAATGACGTTAATATATATTCCAAACTTGTAGATTACATCTTAAACGGTTTAGGGTCCCGTAAATCTGTTCTCGGATTCGGCCACAGTCATAAATAACTTCAATGTTCACAGTAAACGCGAAACAAACAGTCGGCTCGTGTCGGCTCGTGTCAGCTCGTATCGGCTCGTATCGGCTCGCAACGGCTCGCATCGGCTCGGCCGATGCCGCTAACCAGCCGAGGTTTTTTGCTCTTACTACTTGGATTTATTAATGCCTTATTTATTCCGTACTTTAATATATTTCTATA
The DNA here is from genome assembly GCA_022674325.2 of Grapholita molesta. Classification (NCBI taxonomy): domain Eukaryota; kingdom Metazoa; phylum Arthropoda; class Insecta; order Lepidoptera; family Tortricidae; genus Grapholita; species Grapholita molesta. The sequence continues at coordinate 1,314,530 of CP053139.2, forward strand.
TATTATTTTTCTAATGTTTGACGACCAGCCTGGCCTAGTAGGTAGTGTCCCAGCCTATGAAGCCGATGGTCCAGGGTTCAAATCCCAGTCAGGACATTCATTTGTGTAATGAGCACAGATATTTGTCCCTGAGTCATGGGTGTTTTCTATCTATTTAAGTGTTTAATATGCATCTATCTATTATATATATCGTCGTCTAGTACCTACAACACAAGCCTTACTAAGCTTACCGTAGGACTAGGTCGATTTTGTGTAAGATTGTCCCGAATATTTATTTATTTTGCTATTAATAGGCCCTGACCATATTATTGTTTTAAGTGTCCTGCGTTCAAATTTTAGTAAGGGCATTTATTAGTGTGACGAGCACAGATATTTGCTCCTGAGTTCAGATATTTGTTGTTGTATTTATATATAGATATATATAGTTGGCTGAGTCACAACACAAGCCTTCTTGAGCTTACCGTGGGGTTCAGCCAATTTGTGTCAGAATGTCCTGTAATAATTCATTTATACAAGTGCTCAATACTTTTGGTCAAGGCTATTTATCCAGTTGTCGAAGTGCGTATCTGATGCCTACGTATTCATATTTAACGACCAGAGCCCGGAAAATCCATAGCAAAATAAAAGACTGTCGCAATCAAACTAGTGATAGAAACATTTTTTTTATCGATATCGAGTAAGTTTTGTCTAAAAAAAATCATACCGATATGATTAGGTACATTATTTTTTAATCATTCACGCCAAACGCAAAAGAAGTGGTAAGTTAAGGGTTAGTTTTATATGTGTTATTTCATTTAAAACGCAACGTAGGTAACTTATATTATCAACGATACTTATAATTCATGTTAAGTAATAACCCTTCCCTTTTGGCTTGGCCGCAGTCGGGTGACAAAGATGTAATCAACCTTATCAAAAAAACCTCACTTCAGATAATTACTATTCCGTAAGACATCGATGAACTCGATATCGATAAAAAAATGTTTCTAACACTAGTTTGATTGCGACAGTCTTTTGTTTTGCTATGGATTTTCCGGGCTCTGTACAACGACCATACCTAGTGTTTCAGGCGACGACTAATACACTAACCGATGTTAGTAAACAAGCATGAAGCCAACTCGTGCTCAGCTAAATCCACGCGATCCTAAAATAGCAACTAACACAATCCATATCAATGTATTAAACAAACACGCACGCCAAAAACACCCGTATCCCTTTTGACATAATGTCTACAACCCGTTAAAGTGGCCGGGTCGTTCAAATATTTGCGTATAGCAAACACACAATGACCCCTGCCGGCTGTCTAGAGAGTTACGTATTCGATATTCCGAGTTATAGAATTAAATGTTTAAAATATCGATTTTAACTTTTACTGGTTCAACACATTGCGCAATACCCTTACCATGAGTTGTGACATTGACGTTTTCGATAACGAGTATCGAGTTTACTATCTGTGGACCTCGCTTGTACTATTTAAATGCCAACGAGAAGCTATGGTAAGGGTACTGGTATAGCGCGGGTAGCCTAGCGGTAAGAGCGTGCGACTTGCAATCCGGAGGTCGCAGGTTCAAACCCCGGCTCGCCTCTTGAGTTTTTCGGAACTTATGTACGTTTTTTTTTTGCGTAGCCTATGTTGTGTCCCACTGCTGGGCAAAGGCCTCCCCTCGCTTTAGCCACTCGTCGCGGTCTAGTGCATGCTCCCGCCAATCGCGACCCGGACCCGGACCCGGGTATGTCCTTAAACTACGTCCAACAATGAGAGGTAGGGCACACACAGGGCCTTACAGAAGACCACAGCCATAATAGCACTGCCACCTTTCATGTATGTAGTGTTGTGTTCCTGATGGTGAGTAAGGTTCCCAGAGCTCCAACCCCCCTTAAAGGCCGGCAACGCGCTTGTGACTCCTCTGGTGTTACGGGTGCCCATGGGCGACGGTAATTGCTTACCACCAGGCAATCCGTCTGCTCGTTTGCCGCCTATGTCATAAAAAAATAAAATCCGCTCCCGCTCCCGCTAACGTAACACTAACACAAAAACATAACTTATAATCACGTAAGCAGTTAACTATTGAACACAGGAAAGACGATTTTTGTTTTAGGCAATCTGTATGACTCATATATGGGTCATTGAGATTGATTATTTCTAAATAATAAATATTTCTGGACAATCTTACACAAATCAACCTAGTCCTACGGTAAGCTCAGTAAGGCTTGTGTTGTAGGTACTAGACGATATATATAATAGATAGATACATATAAATACTTAAATACATAGAAAACACTCATGACTCAGGAACAAATATCTGTGCTCATCACACAAATAAATGCTCTACGATTCGAACCCAGGACCATCGGCTTCAGAGGCAGGGTCACCCACTAGGCCAGCCCGGTCGTCAACTAATAATAATAACTTAGAACAAACAGTTTTTTATTATTATAACAAATCAAAATTCGTGGTGCTGCCATCTATGCAACCACGCATCTATGCGCCGAATTTTTACGGATTTATTATAAGAGAGTTTTCAGAAAAAAAAACCCCTAATCAACGTGACTTTTAGATAAGTTTTTCTACTCGCTGTTAATCAGCCAATTACGAGTACATAGACAGAACTATAAGATAATACTTTTCGATAACAGATTGTCTATGATACATCCAACTCAACTATAATATTCATTACGATACGCTCAAGACAACTGTAATAATTTCAAAGATAGAACTGCATACAATTTCTATACTAATTTGCGATCGTATGAAATACTTATAATTGTATCAGTTTTGTGATGATAATTAAATGTTAAATTGGTATAAATACTTAGATTTGATACTCGTTTCATAAACTTTAAGCGTGCGAGAAAAGGCAAATAAATGAAATTTCATACAGAATGCGTGCTATATCGTCGCAAAACTGATATAATTGAACGATTTCACGTCACGTTATGTGGTGGCACTGTTTTCTGAAAACCCCCATAATAATATCATTTCAGCCGTATGCAGTCCACTGCTGCACATAGGCCTCCCACAAATATGACTTGTATCATCTTGGGGGTAATTGCCATAGTCGCCACGCTAGGCAGGCGGGTTGGCGACCGCAGCAGCTGTAGATTGGGTTTCGACGGACACGGGCAGCAGCGTTAAACAGTAGGAAAATTACTGCATTTTTTGTTTAGTAAATGTAAAAAGGGTTGAAATTTAATAACCCCTTTTTTGTTAGTCAGAATGTTTTCGCTTACCATAATTATTCGTATTTGACATGAAAGTAGTGTACTTAGCCACCTGCTAGCGAACTTTACTTTGTGAAAACGTGCCAGATGTGAGTTATGTCCACTAATTTGCAATGTTGAGAAATTTAGACTTAGTTCTTACTTTATAAACTAATTTTTTTATGGATATTATTATTATTATTTGCGGTGTGATGCCGGCTGACTAGAATAGCACCACCCCATCTCTTCCCGCGGGTGTCGTAAGAGGCGACAAAGGGAAAAATCCTACGGACGGGCAGCAGCGTCCTTCGAAACCAAATCTACAGCTACTGCGGTCGCCGACCCGCCTGCCAAGCGTGGCGACTATGGCAACTACCCCCAAGATGATACAAGTCATATTTGTGGGAGTATGTCCAGCAGTGGACTGCATACGGCTGAAATGTAAGTATTATTTAAAAAAACATCTGTAACCAAGCGACTTCAGCTATAAAAATAACCCACTATCCCTTAGTACAATTAGCTCGCTGACCTACTAATGGGGTTGTAAACACAACGGAGTGGGTTCGCACGCATGGCCGCATCTAACACAGTATTGTGGGATGCAGATGCAATTATATATAGCACTGACTTCAACTTAGGGACAGGGCAAGTAAAAGATTTGTTTCGGATCAAGCATTAAATAAAATACAATTAAAACTATTAAGCAAAAACGTCTGCTAGCACAAAGATATTTAAATCGAAAGAAAAATAGAAAAATTTGACTCGCAGCGGGACTCGAACCCACAACCACTGGATCACTAGCCCAGTGCACTACCAGTTGTGCTATACGAGCGCCGCTTAGACGTGTCAAATTTTTCTATCTTATCCTTCCTGGTATACGTCATTACGGGTGACGTGTAGCGACATCTACCGAAGAGTATTGAACCCTTTTTACGGTATCGATGTTTCAAATTTAGATAACAATGTGTTACCCCTTTCTAAAATTATTTTTATGTTAAGCGGCGCTCGTATAGCACAACTGGTAGTGCACTGGGCTAGTGATCCAGTGGTTGTGGGTTCGAGTCCCGCTGCGAGTGAAATTTTTCTATTTTTCTTTCGATTTAAATACAATTAAAACTGTTGTGAGCCATGCTACTACTACTTAGTTACTAACGGATATACTCACGTGTAATTATATCGCATGTTTCGGGTAAGCTCTGGTCCCCATCTTCAAGCCGAGTCAGGACACACCGATCGCGTTGAGGGTGTATCGCTCACTGAGCACGTGAATTGCACGTGAGTTTATCCGTTTGTAACTAAGTAGCCTTAAATAAAAACTGAAAACGGGTATCTACACTTCTACACTAATATTATAAAGGCGAAAGTTTGTGGGTGTGTATGTTTGTTACTTCTTCACGTCTAAACGGCTGGAGCGATTTTAATAAAATTTGGTATGTAGTTAGCTGACACCCTGGATTAACACATAGGTTAGGTTTGGCTCCGAAGTATTTGATGGCGACTGTACAATATTAGGCGAGACTTAAAGGTTATTTTTTTATTCTCCGCTTTCTGAGGAAAAAAAATTGTGGGTTCATAAACTAAAGTCACCATCTATATATAAAATATTATCAACCGCTATGCTGTCCAAGATGAAAAGTCATATTTTGAGGAGGCATATTTCTAGCAGTGGACGTGTTACGTCTGAAATCAATGAATGAATGTTCTTGTACATTACGTATGTCCAAATGACTAGAGACATTAAGTGAAGAACTTAGCTTATGCACCTGACCTATGTAGTAATAACGTGTGCACGCATGTCGGCGTCTATATTAAAAACTTTGACGTAAGTTCCATATTAATTATCTGCACAACTACATAGACATGGTGCTTTAGTTCAGTTTTCACCTATAGAGGTGATAAAACACTACCAAAAAAAAATACAAAAACGGACACCCAAATCCGCTGTAAGTAATTTTATCAACAGAGCAGCATCCCTAACAAATTGTGGGATCATCAGCTTAGAGGCTTCGCGATACGGAACCATCCGTCCTCAAAAGCCAAACCAACATACATTACATACATATATATATACCGACACTAGCATTTCGTTGCGAATTCATCGGCCAGCCATGCCCGTCTTTAAGTATTTAGTCTTTAAACCATAAATCTTTTGACATGTTATTGAGTGACTAAGTCAACTTTATTTTTTATCGACTTAGATTATCGTAACCGCCCAATCACTAAACTGAGAGTAAGATAACGGGGTGTAGCCATAATAGTCACGCTTGGGAGGCAGGTTAGCGATCGTAGCACGTTCCATCGCTCTAAAGGACCTTGGTTCCCTGGGACACAAGATTATTGGCAAAATCTTAGACCGGATTGTGTGCAATGTGGAAACAGCTCAGTTTAAAATACAAAAGCTATCTATCTCTTTTCTTTCCCAACTTCTCTAAATGGACATCACATCAGGAAAGAAAGCTTTAATGGCAAATTCCAATTACTGATCTAGCTTAGACTGAGAAGCGCATTCGGACTTTGAAAATCTTTTATTAATTTGACATTAGTCATAAACTCATAAACCGGGCATTGTTTTTTTTTTTATGACACGGTGGCGAACGAGGATGGATTGCCTGATGGTAAGCAATTACCGTCGCCCATGGGCATTGGGCACTCGCGACGCCAAGGGAATTGTGCGTGCGTGAACAAGTGCCCACCTTGTGGGAGGTCTGCTCACGCAGCGCCATCTGGCACGTGGTAGTCACTTGAAAACCTTTACGCCCTAATGACTAAATGTCGGTGACATTAGTTCGCCTACGGATCTCCTCATTTCTGAGTCGATCGCGCAGAGAAACTCCGAGCATAGCTCTCTCCATAGCTCGTTGAGTGACTTTGAGTTTTGAGATGAGGACGATAGTAAAAGACCACGTTTTGGAGCCGTAAGTCATCACTGGTAACACATATTGATTGAAGACTTTCGTCTTAAGGCACTGAGGTACTCCATACATACTGGAATTGCGGGTTAATGTATGGAGCAGCTAATTTTTTTTTCGCGACTTCAATATTGGTCCCATGGGAAAAGTTGTTAAGTATTGATCGTCTTTATCACTTTTTGACATTTTGGAACACGACCCAGATTTCATCCTGTATATGCTTTTTGCTTCTTTATATTTCCTACAGAAAATGACATGGAGTCCGAACATTGCAAAATAAAATGTCAAATCAAGGTACGGTCGGTAACATCCAAATGCTACTCAGTCCGTGTGAGTAATTTAAAGGAAGTCCGAGATACCTTAATGCGTTTAATTTAAAAGCCATTGGAAGTGTTAGGGTGCTCCCACACTAGCTGTTTTAATTTTATATAACATGAGTTTTCTCATTAATGGTACATGATACTGTCCCCATCAAACCGTGATATATATAATTACTAGCTTTTCCTCGCGACTTTGTCGGCCAGCCATGCCCGTCTTTAAGGTATAATTGCGGGATAAAAATTATCCTATGTCCTTTCTCGTAGCTTAAACTCTCTCCATACCAAATTTCATCGAAATAGGTTCAGCGGTTTAAGCGTGAAAAGGTACAAGACAGAGAGAGTTACTTTCGCATTTATAATGTTAGTATGGATGGATAAAACTCTAGTGTGGCCCCGGCTTGTGGCATATTATTATAAAAAGATTAGAAAGAAGAAAGAGATAAGATAGAAAGAGAAGAAGAAAATTGTAACTTGTAAATTAATTCATTCATTCATTATTCGCTCAATTAGTTCTTAATTCAAAAACCATAGCGTTATAAATTGGATATTATCATACAAATGCACAACACTTGACTCCTTTTTCTATGACAGAGGCGGCAAACGAGCAGACGGATTGCCTGATGGTAAGCAAATACCGTCGCCCATGGGCACCCGCGACGCCAAGGGAGTCACAAGTGCGTTGCCGGTTTTGAAGGGCGGTTGGAGCTCTGAGAACCTTACTCACCATCAGGAACACAACACTACATACCTAAAAGGTAGCAGTGCTATTATGGCTGTTGTCTTCTGTAAGGAGGAGGTACTTCCCCAGTTGGGCTGCTCCAGACTGAAGCGTGATGGTACTTCGCTGTGCCCTACCTCTTATTATTGGACGCAGTTTAAGGACATACCCGGGTCCAAAGCTCTCTTTAAATATGCATTTTTGGTTCATGATTGGTTCCTTGTCCATTACTGGCGCCGTCTCCCTAATTAATAAAACAATGAAGTTACGAGTTAAGTCAAATCCGAGACATAAGCATTTAATTTAAGAGCTTCAGTGTAAGGCTTACGGTAGTGCACGTTGCACCCGGGGTTAGGGGCTTAGCTGAACAGGGAACCTATCTAACATTCAATTTGACGACCGGTCTGGCCTAGTGGGTAGTGACCCTGCCTATGAAGCCGAGGGCCCTGGGTTCAAATCCTAGCATGAGCACAGATATTTGTTCCAGAGTATTAATATTATTATTTATTATATAAATGGGTACAAATTGGGTTTTACAATGTAGCTCAAACCATTATAGATTTGACTGAAGAGTCAAAGTCTCTGTAATAACTAATTAGAATATATATTGCACTTATAGAATGGGTGTTAACTATGTATTTAAGTAAATCCATAGTTCCATACTTCCATATTATTTAATCCAGATACTTATGCATATCCCTACTAACATTATAAATGCAAAAGTAACTCTGTCTGTCAGTCTGTTACCTCTTCACGCTTAAACCGCTGAGTAGTGAGACTAGTGAGTACCCAACAACACTTCTTGAGCTATCCGCTCGTCAATTTATGTATATATGTCCTGTAATATTTATATATTCTATTTTATGCTTTGATTAACAATACCACCCAAGTTAATACTGGATTACCTACCGGACCCTCCTGTTCCATCAAATCACCGAGATAGTTTACGATTTTAAACCTTATCGCAACGACATAAAGACCAAAGGTCAGTCTAGAAATTGTTTCAACGTCTCCTCACGAGTCGTGTCACGTTCAAAACGGACTTGGTTTAGCAAAAGTTCTAATTTTAAACTTGAGACGCCACGTTCTTGGTTAATCTCGGGTGATTGGGAAGTGGTTTTAAGTTGGCTTTTAATCATCATCATCATCTCAGCTATAAGACGTCCACTGCTCAACATAGCTCCATATATACGGGTTGGAAGCGACATGCATCCAGCGTCTCCCGGCGACCTTATTGAGATCGTCTGTCCATCTTGTGGGTGGACGTCCTACGCTGTGGGTCCGTGGTCACCACTTGAGCACTTTTCGACCCCATCGGCCATTTTATCTGCGTGCAATGTGGCCTGCTCATTGCCACTTCAGCTTTCCCGGGATTAAAAACAATACATAATCCATAAAAAATTACACTCACTGTCAAATTATTAATGAGATGTATTTTGATGACCGGTCTGGCCTAGTGGCTAGTGACCCTGCCTATGAAGCCAATGATCCTGGGTTCGATTCCCAGTCAGGGCATTTATTTGTGTGATGAGCACAGATATTTGTTCCTCAGTCATGGGTGTTTTCTATCTAAGTACATATTTATATGTATTTATCTATTATGTATATCGTCGTCCAGTACCTACAACACAAGCCTTACTGAGCTTACCGTATGACTAGGTCGATTTGTGTAAGATTGTCCCGAAATATTTATTTATTTGTTTAGGTGAATAGGCACTACCTATTGCAAACTCTGTTAATAAGGTAAACGTACCAGAGCTCGACGCGCGAAAGCCCAGTCGATGACACCCTTCTGTCACCTTTATAACCAAATTTTAATCACGACGTTACAAGACTGGAAGCACATCTAAGACAAAGCCATAAAAAGCGAATTAAGAAGCTGCTCTTATCTTATCTTTAAACCAATTGCAATACACGTTAGCGGAAGCAAAAGGCTATTTCAGGGATTCGGCGGTAATACACGATTTCAAGTTCCACCATTACAACTACTTTTAGATAAGGGGTTACTCTGTGCGTTCTCGAAACCGAGAATTGCGACCAGAAGTCATCAGCGGCAACATCTCTATACAACGTTGCCTAAACTAAAGGTATCGTTAATAGTTATAAAAGGGAGAACACCAAGGGAGTCGCAAGCGCGTTGCCGGCCTTTAAGGGGGGTTGGAGCTCTGGGAACCTTACTCACCATCAGAAACACAACACTACATACCTGAAAGGTAGCAGTGCTTTATGGCTGTAGTCTTCTGTAAGGAAGAGGTACTTCCCCAGTTAGGCTTCTCCAGAATCAAGCGTAATGGTACGTCGCTGTGCCCTACCTCTCATTGTTGGACGTAGTTTAAGGACATACCCGGGTCCAAAATAAATATATATATAATACTTAAATACATAGAAAACACCCATGACTCAGGAAAAAATATCTGTATAGTTGTTATACAAGGGGGCAAAGTTAGTGCTTACCTTTTCGTGCTAATATTGAGACCCGAGCTAGCGAAAGATTCCAAAATTTAACCGCGAGCATAGCGAGTGGTTAAAAGAGTGGAATCTTGAGTATTTTGAGGGTATCAAAGCAGGAGAGGGGAACACACTTGGCTACCGAGTGAAACACACAACTTTTCACCTCACTGCGAGGAAAAAAATAACTCTAAAACTATAAAAAAATCATTCAAAAACATTAAATAAAAGAACATCCTACTCGCTAACATCAAAAAAACATTCGATTAGTATTTTAAAAAATGTATGAAATGAGTTTGCACTCTTGTGCAATGCAATGCAACTTTGCTATCCATTTTTAAATAATAAAACATTTATTTCCGAGCTAGTGAGGTGAAAATTATATTTTTAAGCAGACACGTCTGCTAAAAATCCCGCCCGGGCATCGCCTGGGGCAGTTCAATTTTAATTTTTTCCTTTATTTGTAAGTATTATAGGTACCTATATTTTTGCCGTTTCGGAAGTGCTGGGAGTCCCATGCTCGCGGACTGAGGAGGCGTAATTATTATTTATCAACACACAGACAGAGAGAGTTACTTTCGCAATTATTATATTAGTATGGATACAAATACTTAAATATATAAACACCCATGACTGAGGAATAAATATATCTATGCTCATCACACAAATAATTGCCCTTACTGAGATACCCAGGACCATCGGCTTCATAAGCAAGGTCAACCACTAGGCCAAACCTGTCTTGAAATCAATCAATAAATATTTCGAAACAATCTTAACACAAATCGACCTAGTCCTACGGTAAGCTCAGTAAGACTCGTGTTGTAGGTACTAGACGACGATATATATAATAGATAGATACATATAAATACTTAAATATATAGAAAACCATCGTTTCCGTAGGCAGGGTCACTACCCACTAGGTCAAACCTGTCGTGAAAATATTTAATTTACATCAATATCTTCGATATTTAAATCGCAAGTTTTTTTTTTGACTCGCAGCAGTAGCAGGACTCGAACCCACAACCACTGGATCACTAGCCCAGTGCACTACCAATTGTGCTTTACGAGTACCGCTTAGACTTGTAACTTTTTTTCTATTTATCCCTCGTCGTATACGTCATCCATCTGCATAATAAAAAATAATATATCAATATGACACTCAAAGCTAGCAACATTAAATTAAAACAATATATTGGACCCGGGTATGTCCTTAAACTACGTCCAACAATGAGAGGTAGGGCACAGCGAAGTACCATCACGCTTGAATCTGGAGAAGCCCAACTGGGGAAGTACCTCCTCCTTACAGAAGACCACAGCCATAATAGCACTGCTACCTTTCAGGTATGTAGTGTTGTGTTCCTGATGGTGAATAAGGTTCCCAGAGCTCCAACCCACTTATAGGTCGGCAACGCGCTTGTGACTCCCTTGGTGGTGCGAGTGCCCATGGGCGTCGGTAATTGCTTACCATCAGGCAATACGTCTGCTCAATAAATAAAAAAAGAGATGATGATGATATCAATATATCACACTCAAAGCTAGCAACATTAAATTAAAACAAGCAAGACAGATTGTTTAACCAAAGCAGGAACTCTCCAGGCAATTCGAATGTAAGATTCATGCCATGTCGCACTAAACTACAAACTTTAGTAGTTGGCAACAAACAGACATACATGTTACAGAGACCACAAGAGGCTTTAAAATTAATGGTGACAGTTATACGACAATAACTCATAGCTGGAAATGAGATTCTTTTACCAAAAATACTGTTTTTATGGTGACTTTTTAATATTTTTTTTGGACCCGGGTATGTCCTTAAACTACGTCCAACAATGAGAGGTAGGGCACAGCGAAGTACCATCACGCTTGAGTCTGGAGAAGCCCAACTGGGGACCTCCTCCTAACAGAAGACCACAGCCATAACAGCACTGCTACCTTTCTGGTATGTAGTGTTGTGTTCCTGATGGTGAATAAGGTTCCCAGAGATCCAACCCACTTATAGGTCGGCAACGCGCTTGTGACTCCCTTGGTGTTGCGAGTGCCCATGGGCGACGGTAATTGCTTACCATCAGGCAATCCGTCTGCTCATTGGCCACCTTTGTCATAAAAAAAAAATATATGTAGTGCCGCCAGAGTTTTGGTGAGTGATTACCCACATAATCATCTCAGTCATAAGCAGAGATCGGACAAATTTGCGACATTGCTCGCGATAATCTGGACATGACTTTAAAATTAATCATATAAGTAATCATTTAATTAATTTCTTACTTGACGTATAATTTGATTCTTGGTCAATAAATACAAAAGTTTTTTAAAGTATAGATTTTTAACAGTATTTTGTCCAAATTCAACTCCTTTACACATCAAAAATATACTTAAGTTCTGAAAAACTCCACTCGCAATCCACTGATGGTAATGGGGAAAACTTATGTAGTTTAATAGGAATATCCACGGAGGCTCTACCTATAAAACTAAAAAAACCTCTTCGTCAGAAATAAAAATCATAGCAGGATATTTATAATCGTGTCAGTTTATTTTTCTTCTGACGAAAATGCATTAAATAACATTTTGATAATAAATATAATAAACTAAAATTTGATTTCATAAATAATTAATTGAATAACATTTTGATTACTTTGGAGTCATGTCCACATTACTGCGAGCAATGACCCAAATTTGTCCGATCTCTGGTCATAAGACGTCCGCTGTTATACATAGGCTGACAGGTTTGAGCCCCGAGTGTAAGTTTTTAACGTAACTTTACTTCACGAATGCGTTTGCGTTTCCCATACAAATAACATTATCAGATTATCACTTACGCGTTCGTAATAGTAGTTTATGTATCTGTGCATAATGAAGGGCATTACAACAAGAGTGTGGGTTTATGAAACGAGCCGAAGAACATTATGTATAGTTACATACACTACTTTATCTACACACATATCATAAATGTTTTAAGATGGGTTCAGGAACCGTAGGAAAATGACCTGCAGTATTACTAGTGTTACTTGAAACATTAAAAAGTCAACGAACAAAACAAATGACAGCTTGGAATGGCGGCGTTGCGTATTTCATATCTCAGTCAAATATGTTTTTAAACCATAGACAAGCGTATGAACTCCCTATTCTATTGTCGTTCGATTTATATAAAAAAAATATAACAAATTGGCGTTTCGTATCAATGACTGTTTTAATATCTATAGATACTAGAATAGACACCCCACTTGAATTTGACAGCTGTTCCAAATTTAAACTCATAACCTACGGATTTCAGTAGGTAATGTTAACATTACATCTCCATTCATTTCTGATGGTTGGTAATGCTAGTCATTGCCTACGGTTTCTGGACGCATTTTAGAGCACTTATGATATGTACGTAGATAAACGTTTTTATACTTCAAAAGTAAATTACACTAGAGCCTCTGGACTGAAAAGTGAACCTGCCTATGAAGTCGATGGTCCTGGGTTTAAATCCAGTAAGGGTAATTTTATTTGGGAGGAGCGCAGATTTGTTCTTGAGTCATAGGCCATAGCTGTTTTCTATATTTTTAACATAGATGTATAATAAACGTAAGATTCACAATCAGCCCCGAAAAAATGGCTCTAAAAAAAAGCCGCTCGAACAACTTGGGCGGCACATTTAGTTAGTCTTCTTTGAACCGCTGTCAGTGCAAGTGTCAACAATGATTGAAAAGTTATTACTTTCTCAATAGTGAAGTTTGGTACTTAATGATTAAAACACTGAGCTCTTTTTTGTTTGTTTATATTATCTAATAAACAAACAAAAAAGAGCTCATTATTAGCATAAACTGGAACGTGATAGAAATGTCATTTTGTGCCATATTTTTGTACATAAGTTGTTCGCGTGTAGGAGTCTACTTCTTTATGTCAGTGATTTTTAATTATTCTTAAGTATATGTTATCTATTTCAACTTTTAATGTCCTGTAATATTTATTTATTTATAGACCTCCTCACCGGACCTCCACAGGTATCGATTAGTAGTGACCTGCATCCAGCGTCTTCCGGCCACCTTTATACGGTCGTCTGTTCATCTTGTGGGTGGACGTTTTACGCTGCGCTTCCTAATACGCTCATGTTTTACTTGATATTGAGGTGATCGAATTATATAATATCATCATCATCCTCCTAGCGTTTGTCTGGCCTTACTAGGTCCGCTTTTCAAGCCCAGTACCGCGAACATATAGAAGTTCATATACAGGGTGATCAATCCAAATGGGTCAGTGGGGGGAAGTCAGAAACTATGAGAGATAGCGAAATCTGTTCTTATGAACCATGGCTTCGATTTAAGATTTAATAATATTGGCATATAAACTTTTTTTTAATCTCTCATAACATAACCGGGAATGTATTTCGAGCATCTTTCACGTTTACTCAAACGAAGGCGTCATGAGAGTGACCGAGACAATCGTCCGAAATTTACGCTCTATCCTGGACTTCCTCTATTTCTAACCCACAGTCAGTCAGGTCTTTAACGACGACATCATACAAATTATATAACTTTTTTAATAATTTATTTGTGTCTACCCTGATTAGAATTGACAGGTAACAAATGATGATCCGAATTCATTGAAAATACAATTGTTACTTAGCTTAATGAATTCACCTTTACGAAATTGACAGAACTGTCATTTATAATAAACCATTTGCTGTCAACAATTGCGTTGGATATTAATCTAAATCCATTAATAGTTGTATTGTCACTTTTTTGGAGTGAGCCCAATGAAAGATTAATGACATGCATTAAGCTAGGTATATTATGTTTTTTCACCCTTGCGAAATAGTTATTTGTTATACAAGGGTGCAAAGTTGTATTTTAACTGCGAGTGTGGAATTGAACACGAGCAAGCGAATGGATTCTATAAGGTCAATGTGGGTAAGACCGGCATACTATATTTTTAAGGGAAGTCCGTCATATGACACTAATTACCTATGAGATAATGTAGGAAATAGGTTGGTAGACGGTCTTTCCAGGTAGACGGTCTTACCCACATTGACCTTAGTTGAAAAATCTCTAATATAGATATAAATTCTAATATAGAATCCTGAGCGTAGCTAGTGTTACAATACACGAGAAGTAAATTACAATTGCACCCGTGTGTAACACAAAACTTTTCCCCTCACTATAGCGAGGAAAGTGAAACATGCAAAAAAATGTTTTGAAATTGCGTTGTCTTTTTCTTTGCGTTTAGAATACATTCAATAACTAATTTACAGTTTAACCATAAAAATAATAAAATATAGTAACAGTTTTTCAAACCATGAATTCAATGATATATATTATCGAAAGTACCATATAATTATAAACATTACACGTTTTGTTATCTGTCAAATATTCAGCTTGTGGTGGCCAGTACAATTTTCGAATGTTCTTATTCAATTTTCGCCGCCGCCACGGGGGCGGGTGAGCTGTACTTCGCCAATGTAGACTTTAAAACCATAGCAATAAGATCTATGAGAAGTGCATTGTAAATATACTTCAAGATCAATTTACTGTATCACTAGCAGATAAAATGCGTTTTTACCCTCTTGTATTTAAGGATAAACAAGGCCTTTACGAGCTAGCGTGGGGAAAATGCTGTTTTATTCTTTAAAAACAGATAGCAAAGTTGTATTTTACTCACAAGGGTGCAAAGTTACCGTTTTAAAAAAATAAGTCCCGCCGTTTCTTGCCGGTAATAAAAGTCAAAATATTTCTCGGGTCAGAGGTGTAGGGTTAGAACCGGTGTTGTTTTTATTTTTCACTTTTTACTTTTTGTATACTCGACGTGTAAAAGTGCCCTTGTGGCCTACTGAACAAACGTTTGAGTTCGAGTTTGATGAGCAGAGAGTTAAGTGTAAAATTATGCAAGATGTACTATAAAACAAAATCATAAAAACTGACTTGCAGTTTTATGCATCTGCATCACAAGTTTATAGCCTCGTATTGCATTTTAAAGTTCCATACTCAAAGGGAAAAATGTTAACTTTTTTATATTATTTCCCTGTCTGTTTTTTTTATTACATATGCGGCAAACGAGCACACGGATTACCTGGTGGTAAGCAATTAGGCACCCGCAACACCAGGGGAGTCACAAGCGCGTTGGCAAGACTGTTTCAAGAACCGAATTGAAACCATGTTTTTTTTAATACCACATCGGTCCAAACAAGCACACGGCTTGTCTGATGGTAAACATATTTCCCTGACTGCGATGTGTCCTGACTCGGCTTAAAAATGGATACCAGAGCTTACCCGAAACATGTCGCCTAGCGCGATATAAGTACACGTAAATTTGTCCGTTTGTAACTAAGTAGTAGGAACATGGCTCACAACAGTTTTAAATATGAAACCTTTCTTTAATATTTGCTGACTGAGGCCGTAGCTAAGATGCCCAAGATATGAAAAAGGGGGTATGAAAAAGGCCACGTAATTGTCGTTCGATCTGTCATTCTTGTATTTGGCTCAATCAACTATTGTCAGTCACTAGTTGCCATGGTTACCTAACGTACCTACTTTCCCCTGGGTCACTCTGAAAAGTATAGTTTTTCAAAACATATATTTGTGGTACCTAGATATACGTCCCTTCCATAATGTGTCACCTACCAAGCGCGTCAGTAGTACACTCACCGTCATATAGTTAGTTACAGTTAGTATGGCCAAATATACCTACCTACACAGATCTTAATCATATAGCAGTACGAGTAAGTATATATTTGGCCATACTCACTGCAACTAACTATACGACGCTGACTGTACGCAGGGCCACATTTCTTCTAACAAACTATGCTTCAGTTGTCCCCTGGCTGACGGGACAGAATAACAACAAACAATAGTTCATTTACTCATTTGTCATTTATATTTTGTTTTTTCTAAAAAAAACTCTCGTTGGCACCAGTCATCATAATGATGTCATGTGGTGTCAGTTGACTAGAACAGCACCACCCCATAAGAAAGATTTTAAGCGGAAATCTTCCCAATTATTATCTACCTTGAACCTATATCGGTTCACCAAATAAGAACAATTGTCACAAAATTTTCAATAAATAACCCGTATTCAAAATCGGCTTGAGCTTCTTTTGTTTTAAAATGAAAACGAACACAACAATAGCAACTTTGTTTTTGAATTAACAGTTTTTTGTACAAACATTAGTAGGACGGTTTGAGATACAATTACTTGACAGTAGATTTTGTATAAATTGATATAACTTTGTATAAGTTTAAGTAGAAAAAACAATTAAAATACTTATTAAACTTTCACGATTTTTACACATTATTACAAACTAGCTGTGGCCCGCCGTGTTTACCGCGGTTTATTAGAGAACAAACGTAGCCTATGGCCTTAGATGGTTGGCAATCCTCAACTGTGCGTTTTGCTAGAAACTTTCTGCCTCGCACAGAAAAACTCTGGAATAAATTGTCGTGTGCAGTATTTCCGGACCGATATGACATCCAAACCTTCAAGAAAAGAGCGTATAGGGATCTTAAAGGCCGGCAACGTACTTGTGACTCCTCTGGTGTTGCGAGTGTCCATGGGCGGCGGTAGTTGCTTACCATCAGGCAAAAAAAAATGTGTTAATCTAGGGTGTCAGCTAACTCCATACCAAATTTTATTATAACCGCTCCAGCCGTTTAGACGTGAAGAAGTAACAAACATACACACTCACACACTCACCAACTTTCGCCTTTATAATATTAGTGTAGATAGTGTAGATTAGTGTAGATAAACGGGACGTAACACGACGACGGGACGAGGACAACGTCGTTCTCGAAACGTCGGAGGTAATTTTAAAAGTTAATATACGCGGTCCCACTTATTTGTAATACTTAATGAAAAAATCAATTAATAATTAAAATTAATTTATTTTATATTCACGCCTAAACCGCTAAACCAATTGGGATGAGATTTGGTATGGAGAGACCTTGAGCTACGAGAAAAAGCATAGGATATTTTTTTAAATTAATAATAGGACTTATTGGCGGCTCGACAGCTAACTATTCCTGTCTTTAAAGTATGGTTGCGGGAGTCGCGAGGAAAAACGAGTATATTTATAAATTATAGCCTTTATTATTCTGATGTCATCATCATCATCATCATGTCACCCGAAAGACGTCCACCGCTGGACATAGGCCTCCCCCAGAACGACCCAAGAAGACCGATCCTGCGCCATCCACATCCAGCGGTATCCCGCCTACCTACACTGCGTCTTCCATTTCGTGGTCGCCACTCCAGAACCTTTCCGCCCCAACGGTTCTGCGCGCAATGTGCCCCGCCCACTGCCACTTAAGTTTGGCGATCCGGAGGGCTATATCGGTAACCTTGGTTCTACTGCGGATGAAATCATTCCTGATGTGATCACGCAGGGACACTCCCAACATAGCCCTCTCCATTGCTCTTTGGGTGACTTTGAGCCTTCTTATGAGGCCCATAGTAAGCGACCACGTTTCAGCACCATGTGTCCTCACTGGCAACACGAACTGACTTTATTATTCTGATGTATGAACTATTATTATTAATTAAACTATTATTATTATTCCGTTCACGTGATAGAACAATATCCACCTTCGCAGATAAGGTTTATCTGGTGGCGACTATACAAGATCGTATATAAAAAGATATCTCAAGTTTCTGCACATTAAATTCCAGCTACAAAAATATAATTCCATGCCAATCCTCAAGTTACCGAATCTTCAGGGAAACGCGAATATTTTATTCCCTCTAATAGCCCTAGAACCTTATAAGAGGTTTTTTCTTGAACCGAAAATATCAAATATATCAGATTGATCAAAAGGCGAATGCCAAATTTTCCTACAAAAGCTCGACGAATCTTGAACCGGATAAATGGAAACAGAAATGAAATAGTTCTTGATTATTTGTTTCAGGATCTTTCCAAATTTCGATATAAGGAGACTTAAACATCTCGCAAGAGTTAATATCGATATTTAAATCGAAAGAATAATAGAAAAATATTGACTCGCAGCGGGACTCGAACCCACAACCACTGGATCACTAGGCCAGTGCACTACCAATTGTGGTATACGAGTAGGTACCGCTTGGAATATTTTTTTCTATTTCATCCTTTCTGGTAAACGTCATTACGTGTGATGTGTAGACACATCTACCGAAAGAATATTGAACCCCATCGAAGTCTCAAATCTTTGATTGAGAATTCATCGATAACAATATCCTACCCCTTTCTAAATTGTTGTTATTAAGGAGAACCGTCTAGCGAATATCATCGATATTTAAATCGAAAGAAAAATAGAAAACAAAGGGTTAATATGTCTCGCCTAAGCCAAAAACTATGACTTTTATCAATAGTATATTACCACAGAGGCCGGAAAGTAAGGTGTTGAAGTTTTTTAAGCACGCAACAACTGCTAATTTATCTTATTTTGAATCAAACAAATTTAGTTTTCAAACAAATAAAATTAAGCTGAGAAACTCAAGCGTCGCAAGTATGTCGCACTTGGCAGTAGTTACATATTTGTGGCGTTTGGGGTTGAAACCCTGGGGCCGTGGGGCCCAAGTGCGCGCCGACTCTACAAGGAGATATCGGCGCGTCTTATAGAGGTTTCTGGTGACCAGAGGGCTGGCCACTATTTCGCCCGACGATTAGCATTGCTATCCAGCGCGGAAACGCGGCCAGCCTTCTGGGCCTTATGACCAGAACCTAGGTTATTTTTTTTTATTTATAGTTCAGTTTTTAGTTAGTATCTTTATTATTTTTTATCTTGTATTTTACTGTTAGTAAATTTATAAAAATAATATGTAATGAAAAAATACATAATATTGTCGGTTGCCGCGATAATTGTTTATGAAATAAAACAGCTGAAACGCATTATAATCAAGCGCCAACATTGTTTACTAATTTATATGTGGGTAGGTTTGCATATTATAATTTTTAGGGTGTAAGTAAATGAATATTTTCCTCAGTCCACCCGATGACCACGAACGCGAAATGGTTCGAAACTTGGGGATGAAGTTCAAATTAGTATACGCGATATAATCCGTTTGAGTTGTTTTATTTTATATATAATGATACATATAAAAGTAAAAATAACGCCATAATAAAATGTTGAATCAAATGAACATTCAAAGTATATAGGTAATAGATGGGAGCATGTATATAAATTTGAAAAAGTTACCTCCTACTTTGCGAGTACGACATTATCTTCGTAGTTTAATTCGTGTTATTTGTTATATGAAAACATTGCGTATATATACAACTACTTTATTTTTCAAACAGGCAGTACAAAAAGTGGACTTGATGCCTTTAGGCATTCTCTACCAGTCAATCATACTGTCGAACAGAAATGCGTCAAAACTTCACGAAAATTTAATAAAATCAAATTAATAATATATAATCCAGTGAAATATATCATGTCAAATTAGAATTTATTAAATTGTGGCGTCGAACGACAATTAGGTATTTTATGTATTATAATATTTTAATTTTTTTTTAACATTTATAGCTATATGTAGTAATGAAAAAAATCAGTGTTTAATCATATATATTGTTTGTTTTTCCATATTTTACAACATCTAAGTAAGTCAACTCTAAAATATTGTCCCACTGCCCTTTGCGAGATCCCGTGACGTAGTTCAGAATTTGACCTACATATTTTGTCTTAATATTTTATTAAGTTTTTTCTCAATTAACGGCTTAAAGTTACTCAAATAACTGAATAAAAAATATATGTGACAAATATTTAAAAAAAACTGTATTTACTCACTAAATAAATTTAATGATTATTTCCATAAACGAACGACAGTAAATATTCAATTTGTATTCAATATGTTTCGTTTTATTACGTATTTTAAAAAGAATATTTACTTACATAAAAATAGTAAAAATAACAAATTTTAAATGAAACATAAATTTCGTTGCATTGGCTCCATATACAAATTAATTTCAACAGTATTTATTCAAAAAATTTAAATATAATAATGTAAAATTTAAAAACATATTCACTTAAAACGCTTTAGAGTAAAATCATATTTATATATCAAATTATATAAAACAACGACAAAACAAATTAAGCTCGATAATCATTTCATTAATTAAATGATAAAAGTTACCTGAAAGTGCGTTGATTTCGTTAATTAATTTAACGTTCAAAATTTAAATTAATTAACGAAATCAACGCACTCTCAGATAACTTTTATCTAACGCAACACAAATATCTCTAAAATTTATTTATCATCTTAAACATTCCCAAGCGTATTGTTTACACCAGCATCCCTACGGAAAACTATTCCGAATTGCCAAATGGATATGTTGTTGTCATAAAACATACGCAACACAATACGAAATCTGGTTTATATTACCCCATACTGCGATCCCGTACGCGGTATACGCGCGAAAACGAGCATGATACTAGTTAGCTGTACTTACGTTGGGCACTGGTCACTTAGCACAGAACACTGCACTTCACTGGTCACTCATGTCGGCACTCGTCGACGTGATATATGACGCGCGTCCGCGGCGGGCGACGGCGCGAAAAGCACTGGAGTTCGGGATGACTGGGTTACCGGGACGGCGGGGGAATTTCCCTGTTTTAGGGAGAGCGTTCGGGGAAAATTGGTTGGATGCTGTGAAAATTAAAAATATATTTTTGTTATCTATTACATGTATAAGTAATCATAGTTTGCTTATGAGAAAGACGAAGACATTATGAGTTGTGTTAAATTAAGTAAGTTTAGAAAAAAGGATTAGTGTTTGTTTTGATGTGTTTTAGATATAATTAATACTTTTTCACTTTAATATTGAATAAATAAATATTCGCTACTGCACAGTGAAGTGATTTTAGCGAAGTATTGATGATGATGACGCGTGACGAAAGATTAGGTACTTAATACTACAAGTAAATATACAATACTACTGTACAATTATACTTGTTACTCCTATATAGTAGTAGTGGAGGTAAGTTTCAAATATAGTAGTGTGAAATTTCATCTTAATATTTACGTAATTTTATTGTTGGAACTCACGGGTTGAAGCGAAAAAACTGCCCGCATTTCATGTAGGAAAGGTACCCTATTTTTTACCATTATTTATTTCACCACTTTGTTTTAATTTATATATATGTATTCCAAAATACAGCGCTCTAGAACTAACGATCACTGAGCATAGCCGGGGACAGACAGACAGATAGACAGATGTGGCGAAATTTGGATTCCTAGTTCACTACGGAATACAAAAAAAGGTAAAGATCTTTTTACAATTATGCGATTCTAATTAAGGCACATTACAAATCACTTATGAACATCAAATCTACTACTGATTCTGATCCAACACCAGTGCGCGAGATGATTATCACCGTCAAAGACTCATATTTTTAAAACAGAAATGTACATCAAAATACATAATATAATAATAATTTTACTCCACGAATTAACTAGATATGCCTTTGATAATTATGCAATTTAAGTAATCTGGCGATATATGGAAAAGATGAATTAAATGCTAAGCGGTTTTGTTACAGTTTTTTGGGCCATGAATGTTTGTCTCTTAAATCCTCTACTCGGTAATTTCTGTTCCAATTTCCAAACATTAGCACGCGACGCGATAGACTACCCTTCCCTCTTTATTAAACATATTACGTACTGTCTCAATAACATTTTCTAAAACAGCTAGTTTAAACACTCTCCCGAAAATGCTCTCTCCGATTCCCCGTTCTCGGGTAACCTCCCGTGTCTCGCCTCCCTCCCCCGCGAAGGCCGGCGACGCCTGCGCGCGGGAGGGCAGAAGCGCGCCATCGAACCGAGTAGGCGAAAAGTCACTTAACTTTTCTAACTGTAACTTTGTTTAGAGAAAAAAAAATCTTGTATCGAAGAACATTCTTAGTTTCAAAAGTATGGCTAACGCGACATATACTAAGTGTGATCCATTTGAAAGACTAATCCATAGTAATCCATACTAATACTATAAACTAGCGGCCCGCCCCGGCTTCGCACGGGTGCAACGCTGATATTAGTATTTAATGGATGTTATTATACATAATTATAAACCTTCCTCTTCAATCACTCTATCTATTAAAAAAAACCGCATCAATCCGTTGCGTAGTTTTAAAGATTTAAGCATACATAGGGATATAGGGACAGAGAAAGCGACTTTGTTTTATACTATTTTTTTTTTTTTTTTTTTATGCAAGACTGACCAACGTTTGACTTCAGTCGCACCTGATGGTAAGTGACGACGAGGTCGAAGCTGTAGCACGCTGGTTCAGTAGTAGTGATGCGAAGGATACCTCTTCACACTTACGCCTCTAAACCAAATTGGGATGAAATTTGGTATGGAGAGCGTTTGAGCTACAAGAAAGGACATAGGATAATTTTTGGCCCGCAACCATACTTTAAAGACGGGCATGGCTGGCCGACGAAGTCGCGAGAAAAAACTATTTATAAATATGTCTTGATTAGTTTTTCACGTTACTATCTCGGAAATACTTATTTTATTATTTATAAAAATATATGAAATCTGCGGCGCTACCGCGAAAAACGATATTCGTAAATTGCGAACGATTGTCTCAGTCACTTTAATAATGACGCCGTAATTGGAGTAAAATAGACAGATCCTCAAAATATACGAATATCGCTTTTCGCGATAACGCCGCTGTGTTCAATCCATCGGAGTACAAATATGGAGAGCTTTTTTGACGTTCGCTGGTTTCATAAATGAAATTATTGATACCAATAATTTGAATTAACTTTGTATTGTTTTTTATTTAGTATTTTCATAATTTTTCGAGGTTTTTCTTACAGAACACACCTTGCTTTGCTTGTTTATTTTGGATCGCTAGAGCGTATCTCAATATTAGCGCGAAAGTGTAAAAAGTAACTTCGCTACCTTGTAAATACAATAACTACTGTAGTTAATAGTTTTGTGTGGCATTTAATGTTTTCTTATTCATATTTCGATATTCGTAAAATCAAAAATCACTTCCTGATACTTTAAAGGGTCTAGCAGTCTGAGCTAAAAAGTGCCCCACGAGGGATTAGGTTATACTTTAAGATGGAATGGCTGGACCTAAGGACCGGTACCGTGAACATCGAAGTTTGTGTATTTCGAACATCTTTCTCTTTTACTCCAATTAAGGCGTCAGGAGAGTGACAGAGACAATCTTCCGAAAGGAGAATGGGCATTTTTGTATGGCGGGTGTACCATGAGTGTATACAGTTGAGACGTATCTCGTTTGAAAGCTCTTAATTAGAGTATTAAAGTTTTCTATGGCACCAAAGCTGGATATCATGCAGGGACCGTAATATTTGAAAAAAAAGGTTCAACTTTTACATGGTTATTTTTCAAAATACACGGTCCATAATCAGTTGGAACATGGTATATATGACTTCATATAAGAAATGCTTTACGTCATTGTAAAAAAAACTAGAGTTTAAGTACATATAAGGCTAGAAATAAATGGAAGAACATCAAATTTCTATGAACACCCCTGTTGTTAAGGAGAATGGTAATGTGTATACACAAGTCATATATAACATGTTGTCAGTATTCCTAAAAACTGTTTTTTAATGTATATACCTGACCTCAGATTCATGCAGGGACCCAAAAAACTACTTTGTAAGTTTATTAAGTTTGTTTAAGCTTTTCTACTCCTCGCTAGATGGAGCGAGCTATCAAAATTCTTATTAAGAACATTGACGTGTCATAACGTCGGTCTAACTCTTTCACGAAAACGTTCTGGTAACAACTGACAATTGTCTATGAATTACTGAAAAAGCAACTTGACATTTGACGTAAGGAATTTTATATTGTCAAAAGAAATATATCATACCGAAAAAAATATACATTGATTGTAATTCATTTGCTAAAATAATATGACATCGTTACGATAAAGAGGTAACCTATATAGTTTTATTCTAAACAAATTGAATGCCTAGAAAGGCCTTGAAGAGTTTGAAATTATTTTCCTTGACTACCGTAAAAGGTATGAGCAAAATCTCTTTTTGGGAAGAAGGTATGTGGTTACAAATTCGATTAACTATTAGCACGCTTAATAGTAGGGCAGGCCCATGGCCGTAAATCGATTAAAAAACTACACGTCCTAGTTTTGGATTCCTTCGTAGACTAAAATCGTAGTTATTATAATGAAAAACTAAGTGACTAATTTCAAACATTACGTACGATCAACACATTGATCAAGTAAATTCAACTATATATCATCATCATCATCATTTTAATCAGCCGAAAAACGTCCTCTGCTGGACAAAGGCCGGGTACTACTATTATCAGCAGCTTTGACCACATCGTCGTTCCACCTAGTTGAGGGCCATCCAACGCTACGTCTTTCGGTACATGGTCACAACTCAAGAACCTTTCTGTCCTTCTTCGTGCAATGTAAACGTGCAATTTGGTACTTTATGCTTCTTTTGTACAATAAACCGCAAATAAAAGTGGTTTAACACTAAATAGTTACCTACTAGTTTTATTCTATATAAATATAAGTGGATGAAAATGGATAGGTACTTAATTATATTTTATACTTTTCCTGGTACTGCATACAATGCCTAGGAGTTGTATATAATAATTACATTATGTGTTTATTTTATTAATTTTTTTTTTCAGGAATATTGGTGTCCAAATTGCCATAAGAAAGTTCTAGTTTTATCAGTATGTTAGTAAAGTTTTCTCTGGAGATGGGTAAATAGTCATAAATTATAATATTTATAGCCTTTCTTGCATCTTTTTGCCAAACCTTTTGTGTAAATCATATTATTATTATTCTTGTGTCATACCTACTTATAAGCGAAAAACCATTAACCACTCTTTGTGTCGGTAACGTGCGAAGGTGTACTTACCAGAAAATAATTATGTTTGTATGTCGTTGATATGTCTAAGAGGAATCTACACGAAAATCTAATAAGGTGCCGATTCGAAACCTACTTTAACCCTTTGTGTAGGTAACCAACTATGTTCGAATGATGTTGGGATAAGCGTAATCCACACGTGGATCTAATATGTGCAGGCGCCGGTTCGAATCCCGCCGATGCTCTTTGTACCTTCGCAAGTGTACTTGCTTACCAGAAAATATGTTGGTATGTAATAAATACAGGTGCCGGTTCGAATCCCGCCATAGCTCTTTGAGTCGGTAACCTACCCAAGTGTACTACTTACCAGAAAATATATTCGTATGTCGTTGGGACAAACGGAATCCACACGTGGATCAATATGTGCAGGTGCCGGTTAGAATCCCACCATAGCTCTTTGTGTCAGTATCCTACCCAAGTGTACTACTTACAAGAAAATATGTTCGTATGTCGTTGGGACACACGGAAGCCACACGTGGATCGATATGTGCAGGCGCCGGTTCGAATCCCGCCGTAGAACTTTGTACATGCAAATTTGCTTGATTACCAGAAAATATGTTCGTATATAATAAGCACAGGTGCCGGTTCGAATCCCGCCGTAGCTCTTTGTACCTTCACAAGTGTGCTTGCTTACCAGAAAATATGTTTGTATGTAATAAGTACAGGTGCCGGTTCGAATCCCGACATAGCTCTT
Source organism: Grapholita molesta (assembly GCA_022674325.2). Classification (NCBI taxonomy): domain Eukaryota; kingdom Metazoa; phylum Arthropoda; class Insecta; order Lepidoptera; family Tortricidae; genus Grapholita; species Grapholita molesta. The sequence goes on from CP053139.2 coordinate 1,340,639, forward strand.
TGTGTTAGTAACCTACCCAAGTGTAATACTTACCAAAAATATGTTCGTATGTCGTTGGGACAAACGGAATCCACACGTGGATCAATATGTGCAGGTGCCGGTTAGAATCCCACCATAGCTCTTTGTGTCAGTATCCTACCCAAGTGTACTACTTACAAGAAAATATGTTCGTATGTCGTTGGGACACACGGAAGCCACACGTGGATCGATATGTGCAGGCGCCGGTTCGAATCCCGCCGTAGAACTTTGTACATGCAAATGTGCTTGATTACCAGAAAATATGTTCGTATATAATAAGCACAGGTGCCGGTTCGAATCCCGCCGTAGCTCTTTGTACCTTCACAAGTGTGCTTGCTTACCAGAAAATATGTTTGTATGTAATAAGTACAGGTGCCGGTTCGAATCCCGACATAGCTCTTTGTGTTAGTAACCTACCCAAATGTAATACTTACCAAAAAATATGTTCGTATGTAGTAAGTGCAGGTGTCGGTTCGAATCCCGTCGTAGCTCTTTATGTCGGTATCCTACCCAAGTATACTACTTACCAGAAAATATGTTCGTATGTCGTTGGGACACACGGAATCCACACGTGGATCGATATGTGCAGGCGCCGGTTCGAATCCTGCCGTAGAACTCTGTACATCCAAATGTGCTTGCTTACCAGAAAATATGTTCGTATATAAGAAGCACACGTGCCGGTTCGAATCCCGCCGTAGCTCATTGTACCTTCGCAAGTGGGCTTGCTTACCAGTAAATATATTCGTATGTAATAAGTACAGGTGCCGGTTCGAATCCCGACATAGCTATTTGTGTTAGTAATTTACCCAAGTGTAATACTTACCAAAAAATGCGTGAGTGCAGGTGCCGGTTTGAATCCCGCCATAGCTCTTTATGTCCCCCTACCCAAGTGTACTACCAGAAAATATGTTCGTATGCCGTTGGGACATACGTTTTTGTATGAAACACTATTTACCCCGTCTTGTTAATGCCATTCTTATACAAATTATTAATTTAATTATGTTTTCAGAAAACTATTGAACGACTAATGTTGCTGCGAATTTAAATGGACCTAGAATCGATGTCGGCATTTATCTTTATAGTTGAAGACCATGAGCACTAAAGATGGATTTATTTACATAATAACTGTACCTTTACAGCGTCCTGTAGGTAGTACCAGACTAGTAGGTAGATAAATAAATAAATATTTTGGGACAATCTTACACAAAACGACCCAGCCCTATGGTAAGCTCAGTAAGACTAGTGTTGTAGGTACCTACTAGAGGACGAAATATATAATAGACATATACATATAAATAACTACTTAAATACATAGAAAACACCCATGACTCAGGAATATGAATCTGTGCTCATCACACAAATAAATGCCTCGACTGGGAAGAAAGAAAGAGAAAGATAGAAAGCCGACGAAACATATGGAATATTGGGTATTGTCCCTGGGACCAAAAACAGGGAGTAAACATGCACTATTGCCACCTGCCAAGCGTGGAGATAATGGACCCCCCCTAGTCAGATATCCAATTTCCAGCACTGGGTGTCTATGACTAGTAGGTAGTTAGAAGTGGCGGCTTGACTAATTTTCATATACTAGAGCGATTTACCATTAGCTCTTACAGGAAAGGAAAGCCATAATGGCTATGGTTTGCTTAAGAAAAATCCTAACCCGCCGCCATTGATAGGTAGTATAACAAATCTGAGTGATTATTATTTTATCATCATCATTTCAGCCATAAGACGTCCACTGCCGAACATAGGCCTCCCCCTTGGACCTCCACATGAACCGGTTGGAAGCGACCTGCATCCAGCGTTTTCCGGCGACCTTAATACTTAATATTTTATAGTACTTTGGTATTTTCAGGCATATCTTAAGCGCATGGCCACCAGATAACTGAATTACTTTTTAACAGCCTCTGGAGGAGCACCGCATACAACATTCGAGTGGCGTGTAAAATTACCCAAAACAATGTATATTAAGATAGTAATAATATAATGAACCCTTTTTACGTGTCATTGCGGAGATATATCAGTCATCATCGTCATCGTCATCATCATCAGCCTATCGCAGTCCACTGCTGGACATATTCTATATATAGACTCCCCAATTTTACGCCATCGTGTTTGATCTTCGGCTGTTTGCATCCAGCTCCTGGCAGCCATCTTGCGCAAGTCTACGCTTTCCGAGGCGCGGCCTCCACTCAAGAACTCGTTTACCCCAACGGTTGTCGGTTCTACGGCTAATATGCCTGCCCACTGCTACTTCAACTTGCTAATACGGTGGGCTATGTCGATGACTTTGGTTCTCTGCTGGATTACCTCATTTCTGTTTCGATCCCGCAGAGAAACGCCGAGCATAACCCTTTCCATAGCCCGCTGAGCGACTTTCAACTTGTGGACCAGCCGTACCGTCAGTGTCCACTTTTCGGCTCCATACGTCATGACGGGTAGGACGCACCGACTGAAGACTCGTCTTTAGGTATATCAGGATGTTAGGATTTATCAGTATTATAGAGATATTTATGAACCTAAGTCCACTTTGGATTTATGTCTTCTATCTACATTTTCATCTATCGTCAGCCGGGATAAATAGTGGGATATTTTATTAAAATTGCTACCTAATCGCTTTGAGATATATGAAACTAATTGTTTTTATTATACCCACTTACATTATCAAGGATATTTTAAGAATTGCTTATAATTTATAATCATATGGTGCGTGTTTTGCAAGAGCTATTTAAACGGATACAATATTATAATCACTACCGAGTTTATCTAAAGTATAAGAGTATTACATATAGATTATGCTAGTTTCTAGGGTTCCGTAACCTAATGGTAAAAAATGAGACCCTATTACTAAGACTCCGCTGTCCGTCTGTCTGTTCTTCATCAGGCTAAATCATGATAGTTAGACAGTTGACGTTTACAGATGCTGTTGCCGCTATAACATCAATTATTAAAAAACAAAATAAATTAAATATCCCATGCAATAAACGCGATTTTATAGTAGTTTTTTTTCTACAGATAAGATTTGTGTAGATATTTATAGTATGTACGCGGAGGCCGCAGATGATTTCAGATTTATTTTTCAGTTTACTTGCATAAGAAGTAGCCTACTAGCTTTATCACGTACGCGTTTCTCCTTTTTCTCTGTTTTGGACAATATTCAAGATTCACAGAACAAGATGGGGCGCTAATTATGAAGCAGGTTTTGACGAAGAACAACTTCTGTAGAGAAACTACGACTGTGCAGAACAAGAAGTGCTCTTACTCGCGTATGAAGAATTATTATATGACAGAGTCTGAAGCTGCTACCGATTGCGACCGCCGAATTTGTAGTTGTTTAATACATTAATAGGCACCTAATTACTCGTTACACCAACAACATCTACAGAATCTCCTGAGAAACACGAATCGAGTTTTAGTATCATTGTCGGCGAATTGTTGTTAAACCTCACTTTTACCTGTGGCCTTGTTGCCTTTTGTTTCTGTTATTTATGAACCACAGATCAATTGTGTTAAGTACGCTTATTTTTTGTCGTTTCTTGTGATAAATGCAAATATTTTATATAGTCATATTTGCATTAACCGTTTTCCATGTCCTACCAATCCAAATGGTTTTCCTAGAAAGCCAAATACATTCTAATTAGTTCGTTTTGCTTATTTATTTTAAAATACATTTTTAGGATAGTCCAATTTAATATGAACTTTAATGTAGAAATAAAATTGACACGCATTTGGTCGATATATCTGACCAAGTATGTCTGGAAAAGAAAGCTTTAAGATCCTTGAAATGCAACTAGGACGTGTATACCAGACTTGATAGTAAGTTCCATGACAACCAACGAGAACAGTGGTCTTCACGATTTTTTATAGACGAGGTGACCCAGCAACACCAGCGCGTTTCTCACCACGGCCACGCTGTAATGAGGAAGCTTGGTAGGTAGTCTCACCCGATAGTAATTAAACTTTTTTTTGCCTGCCTGCCTGTTCTGCCTTGTCTGGCTCAACTGGATCAACATGGTGTAGGATGTACGTCGTAGGTCTCCGAGTACCAGTACCGCGGCCAAATCACTGCAAAATGGCTGTATATATCAATAAATGCTTTCTTGTATTTGATTTTTTTTAATAATTTTCCTAAACTTGGAGTGTGGTGTCGGTTCAAAATCTCTACGTGGTGATGTGAAACTATGAATTTGTGTAGCACTGAATATACTTTTACCGTTTGAACGTTTTACCTTTCGCGTAAACACATTCGCTGCCACCCCCTCCAAAAATGTATGGAAATGAACGCACATGTGCGTTGGTGGCAGTGAATGTACGCCACGTTGGTACGTGTACGCCAAGGCCTCAATCAGTAAAGAGCATGTTTAACACGTTCACAGTCCAGTGCCCCGCACTTGGGTCACTATAACCGACCAGGTGCGCACTGAAACTCATTTCTACTGCCTTCAATAGTGCTCATAATATAAAGATAATTCTGATTCCTCTATTAACCCTTTCGCCGCTATTGACTTAATATTAAGTCTGGACATTTTGTGCCCCACACGCTATGACTTGATATCAAGTCGAAGCCTTGGACCTAGGTACTGAGAGTTAAGGCTTTGGCGTATGGCGGACGTCAGATTTTTTTTGCCGTGGCCGGCGAATAGGTTATAACCCATTGAATGCGGAAGGCACGAATTCGCGTCCCATGAATGTGCAAGCGTAATGCCGAGGACGGGATTTCGCGTCCCCCAGTTATTTGTTTTTATTCGCGTCCTTGAAAAGTCAACGTAATGCCGAGCAGTTTTGTTTTTATTTGCTTCCTTGAAAAGTCAACGTAATGCCGCGGACGCGAATTCGCGTCGTCGCGTGGATGGCGGCGGCACTGCGTGATGACTTTAGTAAAAATATGAGGCGTCGGCAATGAATGGGTTAATATTCCTGTTAGAGAGAAGAACATTCTATTATATATTACTGTAGTAATACGAGGGCGTACCTGGGCGTTTCTTAGTGACCCATATGTGGAGCACGGGTGTGCAAAGTAATTTGCTTGGATGTATGAGTAGATCAAAACATTGTGTACCTATATCTTTAATTGCGTTGACAGCGTCCGCCATAGCCACTAGGGGTCGCTGGTGTGAGAGGCAGTGTTGGTGTAGACACGACGACATCAATACCACTTTTGGGGTTCTTGGCGTTCAGTGTTAAAGGTACGAATTTCATATTGGGGCCATATAGATCAATTTAACCACTTCGACGCCATTGACTTGATATGAAGTCGGAACATTTCGTGCCACACACGCCACGACTTGATACCAAGTCCATGCCTAGGATGTCGTACCTAGTTATTTACAGGTAAGGTTTATTTTATTATTATTCATTACTTACAAAAACGATAGGCATGCGGCGCACTTTAACTTTTTCCACTTGACGGCAAAAGGTCGAAACTCCTGTCGAAATTGTGCCTAGAAGGTGTCAGCCGCCATAGCTGGAGATGGGTTCAAATCCTGCCTCGGACGCAGGAGGACGTCAGTTTTTCATAAGTATATGATATCTATTTTCAATTTATAAACCTAATCTGTCGGCAGGAAAAATGCTATCACAGTGTCCAACATAGCCAATATAGTGTTCGGTGGCATGGTAGACACGACATATTCGGCACGTTCTTAGCGTTCAAAGGGTTAAAAACAAAACTAGTCTTTCCTGTGTTGTTAACCTTTTGAACGCTTTTCGTCTCGCGTCAAAATATGACGTCGTGTACGCCATGGTATGACTTGTGAAGAACAAATATAAACCTTATCTGTCAGCAGGACTATTGCTTTGACAGCGTCGGTGGTCGGTGGCGTGGCAGGCACGACATCACGCGACCATTTTAGTGGTGCTTGGCGTTCAAAAGGTTAATATATAGCATTACATGTATTAACTGCTTCTTCTCATGTTTAGTATTGCCAAATATAAGGCTTAGGAATTCTTGGTGTTCACAATGTTCATAGAAATTACTAACCTAAATCTATATAATCATAATATCATTGAACCGTGGCAGCAGTACGTTCGCCAGATCTGGTTGCCTTTTTTAGTTTTTTAGGTATGTTGAGACTGAGAACGTGAATACTAACTATTAATTAGACTTCTCGTGTAATGTGAGTGATGTTGTAATACGTGTAATATTTATTATATTGCAAACTAAAATAAATAATGTCAATAAATGTATTTAAAATGTTTTATTAATTATGAACCATATAGTAACAAAAATATTAACCTTTTTGTCGCTTTCCCGCCAAATATGTGGTCTATGCCAACATCTCTACTCGGTAGTCGTTCTTTGTTAAGAAGCTAAAAGATTAATCCCTTATCTGTCAGCAACAATGTTGCTTTGACAGCGTCTGCCAATTTTGGCCGAGTATTTTGCGTGGTAGGTAGGCCAAGGAATTTTTAGTATAACTGGAATAAGCCCTGTGAAAAATACCAATAAGTAAAACGTGCTTTATATGCATTTCATTAAGGTTTACTTTCGCTCGCCGAATATGAAGAAAAAAAACGAGCCGAGTAGGACAGCTAGTACACAGACCTCTGTCCCTTTCTGAATGAGGCTATTCCAAGAATAATATTAGATCTATGGCAACCCAAAGTCAACTAGACCTAGTGTAACCATGCTTGTACATGGACGAGGACAATTACACAACAGGACAACATTAATGTTGGTGTTGAGATAAAGTACACTAAACATATTTATTAAAATTTGTAAAATGTGGTTTCATTGTCATTGTATATTATAATAGAGGGAATATAGCAATTGGGGCAAAGTAATTCCCACAGAAGCGGGGTTATAGTGGTTTAATTTCCTGCGTGTATTTTTTGATATACCTAATAAACATATAGAATATATAAGTGTACAAAATGTGAATTTTCACCCAGTAAAGATTTAAAAAAATCAACATGTAAAACACAAATCGTGTGTGTCAATTACAGGAGACACATGGAGAACACTTTAACATACTGCGGCCACCGACTACCAGCGACCCGGTCATCGATCCGTCTGGTTTGTTGATGTCCGACATTACCGATTTACATATCTAAAAATTAATGAAGAAGGCTGTTGTATATAATATATAAATAACCTATAAGGCTGTCGGAGAGAAAAGAAGATTGGTGTTTACTCCACCGACACTCTTAAATTTGAACACCGCAAGAGCTTATTTTTAGTTTTTCACCATCTGGTTATTTATTTTTAATTTTAGAAATCATCGTCATAACCTCTTTTACCATTTAATTTCTTGTAATTTGATACCACAGACGATTTTTAATAAATTTTATATGTATTCGAAATTAAAATTTTTGGGAAGCAAAAAAACGCATGTAGTATGTCAAATAGATACAGAGCTGCCGGCGTGGCCTCTACACCGATCTAGTACATAAGAACACTATTGTATTTAATGGAATTTTCCTAACTTCTAAAATTAACGTGGTCACCCTATAGAAAGAGACAAAGGTCTGTGTGGTAGCTATCTCACTAGGCTCGCTTTTTTCGGGCTAGTACTCGATCTAGTTATATTATTATATCTATGAGGTAGGCACGGGAGTGCACAATGTCACCTTTAGATGGTCGTGACGATAAACGGTTAACCTCATAATCGCCATAGGCATGCTGTACGCCACAAATTGACAGTTATATTTTTGTCATGTAGTTTGCTTGCTTTGTGGTCTTTGTCGATATATGAATCATAGGCGACCAAAAGCTTAATTTTTTTACTCCCTCTAAAAACGTAATGCTCCTATAATAGTTGCCGCAGTTGGGGAAAATAAAAAGATTTGTAGTGTGCACAATAACCTGTATTGTTGTGCTACTTACTATCAACGTAAGTAACCTAGGAAGAAAGAGACGACGAATTCCAATTATATATCTTCTTCAAGCAGGAAGAAGCTTGATTCACAAGATGACAACTCTTTGTCTTTCTATATCCCCTCTCTCCCCCTATCATTTGAAAATGCAAATACAATACAATAAATAAAATTAAATAAACAGAATGTCGATTAACGCAGATCATAGTAGATGCCCCCTAGATTAGTTGTATTTTTTAATATTATCTTTCAGAAATAAGCAACCTAAAAGTATTTCTTAGCGTTAAAAAGTGACTATATGGACATAGCATTATTAACGCATGTCAAGTACACCTATTTGACGTTTACTTGGTTCATCTATTGCGTACAAGATGTCGGCATTGAAAGATATTTTTAAATAATTAGGCTTGTAATTGAGATCTTAAACCAGTTTTTAGTTACAATAAATAATGCTTAGCGTTACAGATCATGATACGGCTAATAACAATATCAGGGGTCACAAATATAAATGTATTTGATCAAGAATTTTAGTTCCAGTATTCGCCGTTATGCCATTGAATTTAAATAATAAATATTATCTTCTCGGTACCCTTTCTTCACCAATTGTCATATATGCAATAGAAGCTATGGTTAAGACCCTTTAAATAAGATATGCTACAAGGATAAACAAGACTGAAAAAAAATACATTTGCTACCCAAGCTCCATCTAGAGATGAGTAGATGAATCAAAGGGTTGTTAATTAAGGCAATTATCTATCAATTAACTCTTAAAAAACTCGTTTATCGCAGTCCCTGCATTCTTTGAAGGAGAAGTGTCTGTTATAAAACATAGCTTATAATAATGCCTTTACTATGTAATATATGACTACTGTATACACTTTAGCTCCGTTGTACAAGAAGCATTTGATCAGTTAAGCAAATCTTCAGATCGTTAATTCCAGCCCTGTATGCGCTTTAGCTTTGATAGTGGTATATAAGCGTAAAGCATTTTTCATATACTTTAATTTAAGACACCTTAAACTTGTTAGATAGCAAGTATTTTGTAAAACATGGGTTTATATGAGCTGACTTTTTTTTTAAATAGCTCGGCCCCTGCACGCTATCCAATGTTGGTGCCATACAATTAAATAATGCTATGATTAAGACCTTTCCAACGATATATGTCTCAACTGTATACACTCATGGTACAAAATGCCCATTCTCCTTTACGAATATCGTATTCGCCGTAGCGCCGAAGCGAAGGAGGCTGCATGCCTAATACTCGTATATATATTATATTTCGATATTCTTGTTTCAGATTTTTTTATAATAATGTTAAAAATCAAGAAAGATTTTGTACTTTTATTTTAGCCTAACCAATAAGTGTAAGTAAGCCAGTGAAATCAAGTAAATTTAGAAATACTTTTCCTCACTAGTGAGGAAATTATAGGAGGACGCTTAGCGTGCGTAAATTTCACTTTTTTAGGCACTTCTTATGAAAAATTAGGTTCGATACACGTGTAAAAACTTATTTAAGACTCGGGTGATTGTCACCCTCGTTTCATTGGACTTTCACCCTCGTCGAAATGTTTTTTTTTACTAGTATCGAAATGTACTATTAACTGCTTTAGCTAAGACTAGCTGTGCCCGGTTCTATCCACGGTTTATCGAATTCCCACGGGGATAAGATATTTTTCGTAGTGAAACGTAGCCTATGTGTTAATCCAGGGTGTCAGCTAACTCCATACCAAATTTTATTAAAATCGCTCCAGCCGTTTAAACGTGAAGAAGTAACAAACATACAGACTCACAAAATTTCACCTTTATAATATTAGTGTTGATTTCACTTATACCATGTTTGATAACCAGTCAACATAACCAAGTTACTGGCATTCTACACAAAACTAAAACCCCCTGTGTTGCCCTCTTTCCATTCACTGGCACAATTTTCTAGCAACAAAACTTCTCCAAATCACAGTATTAGCACTTAAAAGTTGCTACATTTTGTCTCTGATCATTAGCAACTATGTAAGCTGAAAGATGCGCGATTTTACTTTGTATTTTACTGTTCCAGCAAAGGATTACGACCCCGTAGATGGTTCATGAAGCGAAACTCGAGTCTTTATTATCTTCATTTATTTTGAGTTTACGCTTAGCTGAGGTTTGGTAACCAGTAATACATATTTTTATAAAAAGAAAATGAAAAATACATATCAAAACTATAAAATGGGTTAGGGTGATTATACGCGCCGTGTCCAGGATTTTGCTCCGATGAATCTGACCCTTGATCCATCCACAACAGTGCAGTGAGACTCTGTCGAGCGTTAATAGAAACTTCTACTTGTTTTTTTTTTTTACTTTTTATTTTATGCCAGAAAATCAATATACTTTTGGATTTTCTTCTCGTTTTCTCTACTTACAAAATATATTGAATATGGTAAAAGATTAACAACTATAGGATTTTTTTTTCCTGACGCGTGTACTTACATGAAGTAATATTTGGTTTGACCTAGTGGGTAGTGATTCTACCCATGAAGCCGATGATCCTGGGTTCAAATCCCAGTAAGGGCATTTATTTGTGTGATGAGCGCAGATATTTGTTCCTGAGTTATAGGTGTTTTATATATGTATTTAAGTATTTGTATAATTATATTTATCGTTGGCTGAGTACTCACAACATAAGCCTTCTTGAAGTTACCGTGGGGCCCAGTCAATTTGTGTATCAATGTCCTGTAATATTTATTATTATTTATATTATAAAATTAAGAACTCACTAAGCATATGCCATAATTTGTTTCGATCCAGTAGCGCTACCGCCTTCTTTTTTCTTTAAATAAGAAAGAGCTCGTGATTCTGAGTAGAAAAAACATAAAAAACTTAATCTAGCAGAACCTTAAAAACTGGCATTGACTGAGAAAAGCTCTATCTAAGTAAAACCCAAGTAATCTGTGGGTTGAAGCACCTCTTACTTCCACGCCTCTGGAAAAGGTCACAAGTAAATGTGTCGCTCCCAAAAGGGAACCGTAAAGCGAATTTTTCCCTTTTTTTTCTGACCGTGCTGATCGGGATCGTGTCGCATAATTTAATTGGCATAACTCATTATTTGGCATAATGATTATGCCCGAACATTTAATCTAATATTTAGTGTGCGGCTCAGTTAATATGTGAAAAGAGGTCCTGTATTTATTCATTTATCGCCGATTTTTTCATTCTATAATTTTTTTTTTTTTTATGATATAGGCGGCAAACGAGCAGACGGATTGCCTGGTGGTAAGCAATTACCGTCGCCCATGGGCACCCGCAACACCAGGGGAGTCACAAGCGCGTTGCCGGCCTTTAAGGGGGGTTGGAGCTCTGGGAACCTTACTAACCATCATAATTAAAACTGTTGTGAGCCATGTTACTACTACTTCGTTACAAACGAGTGGTGTGTCCTGACTCGACTTGAAAGTACCAGAACATACCCAAATATGTCGCATAGTGCGATATAATTACACGTGAGTTTATCCGTTTGTAACTAAGTAGTTTTTTAATTCTTTGAAGTTAGATTTTTATAACATTTTTGTAGGAGGAAAATAAAAATAAATAAAATATACATCTAAATCTAGGCTAAAAATTATCTAGGTCAGCTGGAAGAGATCCCATTTAGGAATAAGCTCGCCTTTGTGCATCATTTGTATTCTTCACTGTTTTTGTGATATTTGTTTATGTGCAATCTAGTAATAAATATACATATACATATCACAGAAAAAAAATTACAAACCTAACTTAAGTTGCCGCCGCCGCCGGCAGCGGGGCAGAGGCGGTACCGCGAACATCGAAGTTCATATAATACGGGGATCTTCCTCTTATACTCCAATTAAGGCGTCATGAGAGTGACAGAGACAATCGTCCGAATTTTACGAAAATCGTTTTTCGCGGTAGTGCCCCAGGGCCCAGGCTGCCGGCGGTCTGGGATGCAGAGAGGAACCGCCGGACTATGCGCGCCGTGTCCAGGATTACTGCTTTCTGAATCTGACCCTTGATCCAACCACAACCACGTAGCTAGAGTCGAGAGATGTTGGTCGACTCTTCGCTATGAGACCGTTTGCGGAACCAACAATCAATACTTATATATTATAATATATTAATCATTTTGAATATTAAATTATTAAATATATGTTGAAATTGCTCTGTTCGTAAGAATACGCACCAAAGAGTTCAGGCAGGGCTGGTTGAAATGTGAGGACATCTTTAAAATCAGAAAGTCCAGTCGCAGTTTCTTGCCGGTCTCTTCTCGGGTCAGAGGTTTAGGGTTAGAACCGGTGTAGATTTTTCTTTGACGTTCATAAGTGCATGTAATGTGCCTAAATTGAAAAATAAACATCTATTATCTTTTAAATCCAACGGTCTCTTACTAACAGGAAGAACACAAATGGTGTTATAACAAGTCATTTAGGCTATTTTGTCATGTTGTCCACTCGATAAACTATGCACTGCAATGAAAAGTTTATGACATAAAGGATTTAATGTGCTGTTAAATTTGTGACGGTTCTTAAATATCATATACCGGGTGTGGCCTGTAATAGGAGCAAAAATTTTAGGGATCGCTTCTACACCACGAACGTAACAACATTTGTTCTACAACTTTAAATAATTGGGTAATTTATTACTTGTGATTTTTTCGAACAAACTAAATAGTATTTTCAATGAACAGCATCCAATAGTCTACTTGACGTTTACTGTCAGCCTGCAAGCTTCATAGTTTTAGCAATACATTGCTTGCTTGTAAAATCTTTTTTTATTAATATTTATTAAACTGTTAGTTATTTTCAAAAGTCGTAGAACAAATGTTGCTAAGTTTGTGGTGTACAAATGATGCCTAAAGTTAATGCTTCTATTACAGGCCACACCCGGTATGTAGTGATGAAGACAATTTGGTCGGATGAAAATTGTTTTATTTGTGTCACATTGTATGTCTTTCGTGTATTTTTTTTACTGAGGCTCTAGTGTAAGTTTCTTTTGACGTACAAAAACGTTTACGAACGCGTAAGTGATAACGTTATTTATATGGGAAACGGCTCAGGGCTCTGTCGAACACTGTCTAAGTTTCATGAGATGTTATAAAAGCTAACATTCATGTTTTTTTTTTTCATTTACCTAATTATACTAAATGTTTATATTTCTTAAAATTACAATTTTTATTGTAATGTTTGAATGATGTTGATGGTTTTTTACATTTAATCTAAAGTAGTTACTTAACTGGCTGAGGCATCGTACCAAGGATGCTAGCGGCATTTCCTTGTTGTATCGCAATGCTGATACGTTGTGCGAGGAAGCCGAACCCCTTATCCCTAACACTAATCATTTTTACCCTTTTCTAACAACCACAAATTTCATAATGACGAAAAGGGAGAAAACTATCAATGTAGTATTTATATTTAACATAACCACCTTAACCTATCACGTTTCTAGGCGCGATACTAAAATATCCAATAACTTACACATGTTTATAGTCAGTCGAGCCCCCGTACGCGTCGCCGGCCCACGCCTTAAGCCCTTTAATTCTTGAAAATGGAGCCCTATGCTTTCCGAAACATGTCGGGCAAGTAAATACACGTGAGTGAAACCGCGTTATTCATAAAATATATTATGTTTTCCTCCCGCGAGTCATGGCGACAAAGGGAAAAAACCATTACATGGGCAACAGTCTCGAAACCAATCAACAGCGGTCGCCAACCTGACAAACGTGGTGACACAAGTCATATTTGGCGAAGACTAATGTCCAACAGTTAACGTCTTACGGCTGGTATCATGATGATTATATTCTCGGATTGATGGTTGAACCTCAAAATGGCGAAGTCGTCTTGAAAATATATTATTTATTTTTTGTTCAAACGTAGTTTAGTGTATAATATTGATAGCTTATTATGCAGTGATCTAACGCAGAATTGTGCAGCTAATGAAGAATTGATTTCAAAACGTGTTTCGGTCATTTTGGTCATCACCCGGCCATCCCGGGGTCACGGCCGCCTCTTAGCTTTCTGTAAAGTCCAGCTACCACTTTACAAAACGCAAGGCCTACTACCGAACAACGTCATGCTGTAAGGGCAAACTTATATGTTATTTTACTTATTTGTTATATTACTTGACATTGGCGAAATCATCGATTGATTTATTGATGGAAGCCATATTTTTTAAAAAGAAGAAGAAGAAGATTATATTCTCGTGTCAAGTAATGAGCCTAATGAGTGAACTATATAATTAGAAATTGATTTGCTAAACATTACACTCGGCTAACACAAGTCAAGACCAACTGTCAAACTGAGCTGCGAGCGACATGTCGTAGCGACTTGTTGGCGAGAGTTTATTATGGAATTTGGCCTAATTCTGCTACGGTATTATATTGAAATAGGTCTGGTTGATGTAACTGGTGGCTTCCTCGCACAACGTATCAGCATTGCGATACAACGAGGAAATGCCGCCAGCATCCTTGGTACAATGCCTCAAGGGCCTTTTTTAGATTTTATACTATAACTAGTTAAGTACTTCTAGTTATCATAATACGATTGTAATTTCTGTAAATAAATGTATTAAAGGTATCCAAATAAACTAATGTAGTACCTACTAGCGCCATCTATTGTACACTTAGTGTAGACTTTGTGACATGTGTCATTGTCTGTGTTATAAAAAATAAATTAGTCTTGTTGCAACGGCTATCGTTTCATTATAGTATATTAAGGCAATTTTATAGTTGGTATCAAATCTACATCAAATATCCGTTTAAGCAAAAAAAAATACAATTTACTCTACAATGTAATTTATAACTGAAATTACATTTTGTAATTGTAATTGTTATGAACATTGATTTATTCATGTTGTAATTGTCAATGAAAAACATATAATAAAAATACATGTTAATTTAAAACTAAGCAAATTAAAAAATAAGTAATAAATAAATAATACAGGACATCCTTACACCATTTAATTGAGCCTCACGGTAAGCTCAAGAAGGCTTGTGACTCAGCCAACGATATATTTAACATACAAATAGATAAATAATAAATAAATTGGACCCGGGTATGTCCTTAAACTACGTCCAACAATGAGAGGAAGGGCACAGCGATGACCATCACGCTTGAATCTGGGGCAGCCCAACTGGGGAAGTACCTCCTCCTTACAGAAGACCACAGCCATAATAGCACTGCTACCTTTCAGGTATGTAGTGTTGTGTTCCTGATGGTGAGTAAGGTTCCCAGAGCTCCAACCCCCCTTAAAGGCCGGCAACGCGCTTGTGACTCCCCTGGTGTTGCGGGTGCCCATGGGCGACGGTAATTGCTTACCATCAGGCAATCCGTCTGCTCGTTTGCCGCCTATGTCATAAAAAAAAAAAAAAAATATTACTTGACCATCTTTCACAAATCGACTTAGTCCTACGGTAAGCTCAGTAAGGCTTGTGTTGTAGGTACTGGACGACGATATATACCTATAGTTGATAGATACATATAAATGCTTAAATACATGGAAAACACCCATGACTCAGGAACAAATATCTCTGCGCATCACACAAATAAATGCCCCGACTGGGATTCGAACCCAGGACCATCGGCTTCATAGGCAGGGTCACTACCCACTACGCCAGACCGGTCGTCATATATTCATTATATTCAAAATTCTAGAATAGAAAACAAACACCAGCGTATTTGTATATCCCACCACAGCTTCCTAACCCAAACTTCTAAAATGTCGTAATGACATAAGGGTTTGCTGGTTGTAACGACCTTTTTAAAATAAAGTGATATTTAGTTATTCTCACAGCCACCTAGATAAAATAGCTAACGCTAGTCGAAAGTAGAGCTTCTCATGAGTTCATATAGACATGTCATGAGTTGAAGTGAGAGGGTAGATTTGTTTAGTCAGTAGAATAAAGCGAATACACTGTATTTCTATTTTTTTTTAGTGTAAACAGTCTATTAACATTTGTACTTTTCGGACTATGGTTTGACACTTGCTGAGACAACGTAGTTTTTTTTAATAAATAAATATTAAAGAACATCCTTACACAAATTATAAAATATATACAAATGAAATATTTAATCAAATACTTATGACATTCTTTTAATGTACAAAATATGATTAGTTTTTTTTTGACATTTTTAACATAATTATTGACTTTGTGACGTTAATCTATCACATTAACGATTGTTGCAACCCTAAATCTGCGCGAAATAATTTTTTTATTCTCTATCTCTATCTTTTTTATTTTTATTTTTATTTATTTATTTACACAAATTGAGCCCAAGGTAAGCTCAAGCAGGCATGTGTTTAGGATACTCAGCCAGCAATATATATAATATACAAATACACATATAATACACCCATGACTAATCTGTGCTCATCACACATTAGTGGAATTTGAATCCAGGACCGAGGCTTCATAGGCAGAGGTCTGGCCTAGTGGCTACTTCACTACCCATTAGGCCAGACCTGTCGTCAGTTACTTACAAGAATTACCGGTACAAGCCGCATCGAAACGTTAAGACTCAAGGTTTTTTCAAGACATTTATAATTTAATCAAAAATATTGTCATCATCAAATTGGTTTGCTCCTGGCTATTGCGTGTGAGCATCTAGAATGTTCCAGATGGAAGTTCACTTCTTCGGCGACTTCAATTTCACGCTGGCGTGACATCTCACTCATACGAGTTTAAGGAGTATTTGCACTGCGATGCAACTTGCACAGCATTCCGGTTTGTTGAAATTATTGACATTAGAACATTACACTTTTTTTTTACTTCTATAAAATAGATTAAAATATAAAAAATACATGCCATCACATCCACAGCGCAGGTTTCGTCGTTCCATAGAAAATGCATCCACCACAGGTTTCGTCATGCTTAATTATATAAAAACAACAGTCACCCGCAACACGCATCGTCATAAAAAATAAATAAACAAACACTGGTAAACACTAAAATAACGGAAATAAACCCCAGTCTATACCCTGGCCCGATGCACCGTGCAAGTACCCGGCGCAAACGTCCCAAATATACTGGCCGAATTTCCGCGCTGCATGGCCAGTAAAATGCGCTGAACCGGGTACGAACCAGCCCTTTTTTTGAGGCAGGGAAAATGCATTTATGCATCTCCCCAGCCCTGGGGAAGGGTCTTACAAGGGGTATGTGGGACTCACCCCTCCATATGGGAGGAGAACCCACTAAAAACCCTGCGGCATTTCCGTCTTTGCCGTTAAGGGGGGGTGCAATGGGGTGGACTTGCATTCACCACGGCACCCCCGGCCGTCCTGGCTTAGAGCCGGACTCCGTCACCGAAGGAGGAGAGAGTCGGCAAACGCATAACTGACTCTCTCCCTAGACGTGTAGGGCCATCCGGTGCAGGTTCCCCAACCTGCGGCCCTACTGAGGCAGGGCACGATTCAGCGTAGCGAACCGCCTCCTCTGCGTCACTCGTCTGCGTCGGATCGGGAGCGCTTCTGGGTCTTCCTCCCACTCCCGCTCCTCAGTCTCCTTCTGTGAGACAATGGTGTCACAGAAGGAGACCACTGCTTCCCAGGATCTCTCGCTGCTCAGCATGGCCGCCAGGACGTTGTGCAGCGAAAGATCGACCAC
Source organism: Grapholita molesta (assembly GCA_022674325.2). Classification (NCBI taxonomy): domain Eukaryota; kingdom Metazoa; phylum Arthropoda; class Insecta; order Lepidoptera; family Tortricidae; genus Grapholita; species Grapholita molesta. The sequence continues at coordinate 1,358,061 of CP053139.2, forward strand.
TCCTAGGGTGACTGATAGGGCATCCCGTTCTACGGCCCAGCAAGCGCACACGTCCATTGTGTGATGGGCCGTGTCATCTGCTCCTCCACACTGGTGGCAAATTGGTGTAGGCTCTCTGCCTATCCTATGCGGGTAATGACCGAAGCATCCGTGCCCGGTAATAGGTACGAACCAGCCCTAGCATCACCACCCCTATCCCTCAAACGCTTACCTAGATCCCTAACAAATACCTTCGCCTCGGAGTACCAAGGCCCAGCCGTCTCCACAGCAAGAGGAAAAAAGGCGTAAATGGGCTTCAAGTTCGAATACTTTGTATGCTTGAGGCTAGCCGCATTCTCCACCGCGCCCCCCGCCGAGCGCACAGACTGTGCGAGATGCGACGCAGCAAAAGTACTTACACACGTCGCATCCCACAACAAGCTACGCCCTTTTGCCCAAGGCACCAGCGTCAAGGCAGACCGTCCGGCCTCTTCCCGTCCGTTCAGCTAAGACCCTGAGGCTCCAGCACACAAGGACATTACACTATACTAAAGTTCATTCCGTAAAGTTCAGTGCCGTGTGATGCCGGCTGACTAGAATAGCACCATCCCATCCATCTCCGCGGGTGTCTTAAGAGGCAAAGGGAGACATCCTACGGACGGGCAGCAGCGTCCGTCGAAACCCAATCTACAACTACTGCGGTCGCCAACCTGCCTGTCAAGCGTGGCGACTAAGGCAACTACCCCCAAGATGATACGAGTCATATTTGTGGGAGGCCTAATCTATGTCCAGCAGTGGACTGCATACGGCTGAAATGTATGATGTATGTAAAGTTCATTCATCCTTACTTGTCTTATCATGTAAACAAACGTGACGTCAAAGTTGACTAGTGACTAGAAACACATTATTGTTATTCCATTAAATGTATTTAAATTAAGATATTTATCTATATAGATATTTTCGATAAATTGTCATTCTCAACATACGCTGCATAAACAATCTAAACGCAATGTCTGAAGTTTTCGAGGTGATTCGTTCGTTACTGCGATTACTGATGAAAATCTTATTCGAGATGATATTTTTCAGTGGTTATTTGGTAAATTTCAACACCTTGTGAGTTTCTTTATGTATACAACAACATTTAAGTGATGAGTATTGTGTAATTCCAGAGAAATGTCTTAGAGGAGTGTTTATTTACATGATAAGACAAGTAAGGATGAATAGACTGTACATCGGTGTGGGTTGCGGATCTTACCCGTAGATTCTTCGCACCCCTGATCCCGTTACTACCCTGGCCGCTACCATAACTAGGGTATCGGAGGCCGCTGAGGTCCGGGGCCATAGTTTCTGTGCGCCTTGCATGGGGGTAAATACAATAATCGCCACGCTTGTCATGCGGGTTGGTGATCGCAGTTTACACCGCATTCCACTGATGCTGCTACCCATCCCCCGGTCATCTTTACCGTAGTTTTAAGACACATTGCTTCTCCTATCAGGGTCGAAAGAACTCAGGAACCACACAAAAAAAAAAAAACAAATTAAAAAAAAAGTTGAATAGGTATACAACTTTAAATAAAATGGCCCGTTTAAGTAAACAACTAATACAATGCTTTAAAGGCCTTACTTTTAATGTATTAAGTAGTATAAGTATAAATTAGCGAGAGCGTGGAATTGTAGTGGTTGTACGAGGAAATAGTTATTTGTGCAACAAGAGAGGAAAGTTGTTTTTTCTTGCGAGTGTTTATTTTGAGTCGCCGACTGTACTTTTTTTCACAATCGTCCTCTACTCTTCGAAAGGATTCTAATGAGCCTAAAACACCACGGGTTTATCTTGTGTATTTTAGGAGTTGCTTTTGCTAACTTCTGACTGCAGCATCAGATCAGATCAGTGGTACCATAATGTTGCATTGTAACCGAAATTACATAAATTTGTGTGCTAAATTTCAGCTCAATCGGTTAAAGATGTCTGCTTCAAAATTGAGTTGCAAGATTCCATCCGGATAAATATACAAATACATACGTATCAAGTTAAATAAACTCTTGTAAAAAAAAATTACATCAAGTTAACCACATTCATTTAAGTGTTTTATCTGGAACTGCGCTGGCTTCATTACTTAATATTTTGTTTCAATATTTTTCATTTTAAAATATATGTACATTTCAAAATTAGAATATTTGATTCATTTGTGAGGGTCCGAAAGTGTTAGTGGTGTTAAGGGAGTCCATTATGTCCTATTATAATAAGTAGGTACATATAAATACTTAAATACATAGAAAATACCCATGACTTAGGAACAAATATCTGTGCTCATCGCACAAATAAATGGCCTGACTGGGATTCGAACCCGGGACCACCGGCTTCTTAGGCAGGGTCATTACCTACTAGGCCAGACCGGTCGTCAATTAAAAAGCTACTTTGTCTCACTCCCTGGAGTGACGAAAGTAGAAACTTTCCTCACTCTCTGGAAGTGAGGAAAGTCGCACTTTCCTCACTCCCTGGAGTGAGGAAAGTAGACATGTTCGAGCTGCTGAGGTGAAAAAGAAATTTCAAATACAGAATGCCTATAAACACACAATACCACTACAGATTCAATTCCATGCTCTCGACAATTTATTTATTATACTTATAGTTATTATAATATTTATAATGTTGTAATTATTGTAAATAGATTTGCTATTACTAAAACAAATGCTACATGATTTCAAACGCAGCACCGAACTATGTTCGGGGAGGACGCTCAGTTGTCTCAGAGCTTTTTAACATATTGCCTGTACCATATCATAACCATGTTTATTCGTGCCTACGTTATCTGTTTGACCACTACATTGACGTCCCATCCTGCCTTTTAACTTAACATTTCTTTTCCGTACACGGAACAATGGTGTTCCTGACATCAAAACAAACTCGAGTGGGAAAAAATGCGACTGGGAATTATGCTACGCGGTATTAACGCGGTTGGGGTACAGATCGAGCTCATCATCATCGCATGGGCATCTCTTTTTATGACAATGGTGGCAAAAGAGCAGACGGATTGCCTGATGGTACGCACCGTCGCCTTTGGGCACCCGTAACACCAGGGGAGTTACAAGCGCGTAGCCGGCCTTTAAGGGGGATCTCTGGGAACCTTACTCACCATCAGGAACACAACACTACACTGAAAGGTAGAAGTGCTATTATGGCTGTGGTCTACTGCAAGGAGGAGGTACTTCCCGAGTTGGGCTTCTCCAGACTCAAGCGTGATGGTACTTCGCTGTGCCCTACCTCTCATTGTTGGACGTACTTTAAGGACATACCCGGGTCCGAATCTCGCTGGCCAAACGCTCGCTGGGCCATCATCTAGATGGGTCATCAGACAAATGTGAACCTTCGTAAACATTTACTTACATCTTCAAATACTGGGTACTCCCGATTTCTTGCCAGCATTAAACCCACCGATGCTGATAGGCAATAAAATAGTTTATGCAGTGAAGCTAAGTTTCGTAATAACATCAAAGGAGTGTTTTAATGCCTAATTATGTACGGCTTACATGGACTGTTTTATCTATAAACACATGACATGCTCTCAATAATTTATGTAATTGCATTATGAAAAGTCAAATGGCGGTGAGTGAAAACTTTTCCTAGCATCTGTTTTTTTTTTTCTATTCAGAGACAATATAGAGTCGGACACGATTCTCATATCGTTCGATAGTAAGTAGCATACGAGATTTTTGCGAACTGTTTATCATTGGCATTTTATTTCTAATAAATCCAATATATATAAATATAATAAGTCTAACAAGTATAATAAATCTAATAAGTCGATCGACTAGTATTAGAAATGAGTCCAAATAACTTTTTTTTTTCCAAGGCGTTCTAAATTGTCGAATTTTCTCTTACGAAAGTTTAAATCACGTGTTCAAATTAGGCCTTGGACACAGATGTACAGTCGCCTTCGGATATATCGGAGCCATGGAGGCGGTCACAAATATCTGAACAAATCCCTCTATTGTCGAATAAATAAAATCTTGTACAAGCTGGGCTTAGAACCCGCAACCACCAGATTGCAAGTCACACACTTTACCGCTAGGCTACCAGCACTTCTATTAGGTATACAATAAAACAATATTAATCAACAAACAACTAAAAATACAGAAGTTTTCTATACGAGATCGAGAGACAAAGCATTTACCCCATTAATGGCCATTTGGACCCGGGTATGTCCTTAAACTACGTCCAACAATGAGAGGTAGGGCACAGCGATGACCATCACGCTTGAATCTTGAGCAGCCCAACTGGGGAAGTACCTCCTCCTTACAGAAGACTGCAGCCATAATAGCACTGCTACCTTTCAGGTATGTAGTGTTGTGTTCCTGATTGTGAGTAAGGTTCCCAGGGCTCCAACCCCCCTTAAAGGGCGGCAACGCGCTTGTGACTCCTCTGGTGTTGCGGGTGCCCATGGGCGACGGTAATTGCTTACCATCAGGCAATCCGTTTGCTCGTTTGCCGCCTATGTCATAAAAAAAATAATATCGCATTTAATACTATTTCGCACTGTATATTAAATGTCTTCCGATTATGTTTTCATTCATAATTTTATTTATAATTGATAAGTCGTACCTTTTCTAAGTCGATTAACACTTCCCATATCACCTGTGAAATGTAATGTTATTGTCGTAAAAAAACACAACTCCGTAAAACTGTAAACACAACTATTAAGGCATTTCATTAAGTGCAACTTATCATTATTAAAACTAATCAATTTAGCAGAAGTACCAGTCGAATACCGTGGAAATTATCGTGAAAACAGTGCCCATTATTAATATGTTATCAATATCTTAGATGTCACGTCAATGTCAATTTATTTTTCTTAATAACATTGACAAACAAGGTTGGCTTACCATTTTCATTGACAAACTTTCTTCAACTGACGTTTCGTTTCGATCTTAACCTTAACCTGTCAGATCTTATGAAAATAATGAATACAGTATGCTTCCCAATTTACAGAAATTTATCATTATCTGAAGGAAAAATTATATCAATAAATATATATATATATATATATTAATAAATTAATATTACAGTTATTATTTACACTTTCACAGGTACAGTCAGCAGCAAAAGTTGCTAAGCGTTTGAAGTGTTCAAAATTACCTACACGCGCTCTTATTCTCTTGACAATAGAGACGTGTTGACCTCATATTGAACACCTCAAATGCTTAGCTACTTCTGCTGCTGACTGTATAATGCTTTGCCTCTCGTACGCTGTATATTCTGAAGACGACTTCGCCGTTTCGAGGCTCATCCGATCCCGTTAAACCCGTAGTTATTTTGACGTGAAAAGCGACGTTGACGCTTCAAACTGTTAATTAAGCACGTGACTTTGACGTAGATAAAGCTAACGTTAATTTGAGACAGTGACGGGAAGCGATAATGTAAGTAATTTAACTTGGTGATAAAATTTCAATCTCTGTAATACTTGCATTTTAACCGTCAACTGTAGAAGACGACTTTGATCCTCTTGCTGTGGAGACGGCTGGGCCTTAGTGCTCCGAGGCGAAAGTATTTTTTTTTTATGACATAGGCGGCAAACGAGCAGACGGATTGCCTGGTGGTGTTCGGTTTTTTTGGCTTTCATTTCACTTACATAAAACATGACTTTGAATACTAATTATCCTCTAGTTTTCCTAATTTATTAATACCCACTTATTATTAACCTTCAAGAAAAGAGCGTATAGGGATCTTAAAGGCCGGCAACGTACTTGTGACTCCTCTGGTGTTGCGAGTGTCCATGGGCGGCGGTAGTTGCTTACCATCAGGCAATCCGTCTGCTCGTTTGCCTCCTATATTATAAAAAAAAAAATTTTTTCTTCGTATGGACTTTGAGGCGGTGTTACCCGTACACTTATTATATTAAACGTCATCTGATATTCTTGTAATTCGGAAATAATATTTTATTTATAATTTATATGAAAATGATGTTTTAATCCTTTTCCAAGTCTGTAGAACACAATAACTTGAAATAAAAATGGAAGGTAACATAAAATAATCTCGCGACGCTAATTGCTCTGGCAGCGAAAGGGTTGAGGCGCGATAAATCTGAATTAGGCGGAGATGGAAACCCGCGCAAATTGCCCGTGGCAGGGAAAGTGTTAAGTTATCACACTGGATAACACTAGTGTTTTTGTAACCAGTGTTATAATTTCTTGTCGCGCTGGTGGCCTAGCGGTAAGGGCGTGCGACTTGCAATCCAAAGGTCGCAGGTTCCAATGAGTTTTTCGAAATTTATGTACGAAATATCATTTGATATTTACCAGTCGCTTTTCGGTGAAGGAAAACATCGTGAGGAAACCGGACTAATCCCAATAAAGCCTAGTTTACCCTCTGGGTTGGAAGGTCAGATGGCAGTCGCTTTCGTAAAACTAGTGCCCACGCCAAATCCTGGGATTAGTTGCCAAGCGGAGCCCAGGCTCCTATGAGCCGTGGCAAATGTCGGGATAACGCGAGGAAGACGATGATCACAGCTTGTCGAAAGCGCTGGTGGCGGTAGTAAGAGCGTGCGATCGAACGCAAGTTCAAAGCCCGGCTCGTACCAATTCATTATCCGGAACTTATGTAAGAAGTCATTGATACCAGTCGCTTTTTGTTGAAAGAAAATGGACTAATCCCAATAAGGCATAGTTTATTCTCTGTCCCCCGCCTACTGGCACTTAAGTTTAGCAATCCACTGTTTAGCACTGATCCACTGTTTTTGTTTTATATAAAACTATCAATTTATTAAATATAATTACAATTAACATTATACAAATAAGTAGCACATAAATAAAAATATTATAAAAACAAAAGAAGTAAAATAAAAGAAAAATAACATACAAATTAATACATTTCTGATGCAAAAGTGCCCATAAAGCTAGACGCATTGCCGCGTTGTATAATTATGGGCAACTTTTGCACCAGAAAGGACTCTGAGCGGGGATCCTCTCCCTTTTGTCTGAGACGACGGCCAATGTCGCAGACGAACCGCTTTGCATCAGCCCCCCAGCAGCCCGCCGCCTCCACCGCTAAGGGGACAAAGATGTACCCAGAGCCGAGGGGAGCATATTTGACACGTTTTAGCGCCGCTTGTGTTTCGGCTGCCGCTGCAGCTGCTCGCGAGGTCCGACCAATATGGGAGGCGGCGAAGGTGCTGACGCATGTAGCGTCCCACACCAAAAACCCGACCTCTTTCCCATGGCACCAGCGTTAAGCCATAAAAAAAAAAGCGACTGGTATCAATGACTTCTTATCTATATATATATGTATATCGGTTACTTTGGTTCTGCTGTGAATGACATCATTTCTGATGCGATCGCGCCGAGATACTACCAGCATGCCCTGTCCATTACCCTTTAGGTGACTTTGAGCCTTTTTATGAGACCCATAATCCATATGAAACGACCATGTTTCAGTTCCAACTATCATCACTGGTAATACACGCTGCTCACTAGAAAGTTCCACCTTATTTCGCCCAGTCTCTAGTAAAAAAGCTATCCTATGTTATTTAAACCTAAAGAGAAAATAGAAAAATTTGACTCGCAGCGGGACTCGAAACCAAAACCACTGGATCACTAGCCAAGTACGCTACCAATTGTGCCATACGAGTACCGCTTGGAATTGTCAAATTTTTCTACTTTATCCTTCATGGTACGTCATTACGGGTGACGTGTAGCGACATCTACCCAAAGATGTTGAATTGTACTCTTTACAGTATCGAGGTCTCAAATTTGAGAATTCATCGATAACAATGTGCTACCCCTTTCTAAATTCTATCCTATCCTATGTTCTTCTTGAGCAAAACACTCTTCATAGTAAACTTCATCTACATTGGTTTAGAGATTTAAGCGTGAAATGATAACAGACAGAGTCCTCAGACTCAGAGTTTTCTCGCGACTTCGTCGGCTAGCCATGTCTGTTTTTAAAGTATGGTTGCGGGATAAAAAATATCCTATGACCTTTCTCGTAGCTCTAACTCTCTCCATACTAAATTTCATCCCAATTATAGCTCTGCATACGCCTCCCAAATGTCCGGAACACCATTGTTCATGTACGAAAAAACAAATATTTCAGTCCAAAAGTTCCATATTATTCAGTAACAATATGACTTACAGGTTAATATTCACAAAAATAAAAGTCAATCATAAGTAAGATATAATTTAAATGGGTTTAAAGGGTATGCGTTACAATATTAAGTCAAAATGCTTCACGGGTCAGAGGTGAAGGGTTAGAACCGGTGTAGTTTTTATTTTTCTTCTTTTGTATATTCGACCTGTAAAAGTGCCCTTGTGGCCTACTTACTGAATAAATGTTTGAGTTTGAGTTTTTATTCTATGATAAAAAAAAACAAAAAATATTCTATTGAGGTTACAAGTAACGTTTGGCTAACACGACCCGACTGGCTGGTAACCGGCAATCTTGGAGCTGGTGTACGCGATCGCTCCGTTCGTAGGCAGGCTCTGGAAAAGAATATTTACTTATATAACCTTTACGACTTTCAAATATAATCGAGTACAAACTTAACAGAGAAAGTTTACAAGTTGACAGAATTTTAGTTTACAGCACTTCTGGCATGGAAAGAATCTAGGCAAAAAATATATAAAGTTTTAGGCTTAATTTATATACAACAACGGTGGCAAACAAGCATACGGTCCGCCTGAGGGTAAGCAGTTACCATGCTTATGGACGCCTGCAACTCCAGAGGATTCACATGAAGAACCTCATACTGTAGTCCCTAGGGAAAACCTCGGGTACATTTCATCCAGAGCTATGCTGTGCTACATTCACATACAACTCGGCCAAGCTATGCTATGAAGCTATGTGTTATGTATATAAACGTTAACACGAGCGTTATTCCATCCAGCCATTTGTTGCGAGTAGACGATCATCACACGCCCGTCGACATCGCGTCGACATCACGTCGCCTTCCCATCACCGGGCCGAGCGCTCCATGGCTGGGTGGTCACGTGTTTCATTCCATACAAAATGTCGTGACGCTGGCCTCGGATCGGACGCGGGCCGGTGTAACATACATACATTACATACATTTCAGCCGTATGCAGTCTACTGCTGGACATAGGCCTCCCACAAATATGACTTGTATCAACTTGGGGGTAGTTGCCATAGTCGCCACGCTTGGCAGGCGGGTAACCGCAGTAGCTGTTGATTGGGCTTCAACGTACGCTGCTGCCTGTCCGTAGAATTTTCCCTTTGTCGCCTCTTACGACACCCGCGGGAGGAGATGGGGTGGTGCTATTCTTGTCAGCCGGCATCACACGGCACTGCCGGTTACACGGCCGGTGTAACGTGAGACCTTTACTCTGATGGACACGCACCTTTAAGTTCCGTTCACAGTTTAGGTACACATAAAGCATATAATATTGCAAACACATCTCTTATGTACTAACTTACCGGCAGTAAAAGTGAGATAGATAATCACGCCGCGGCGCAGTTTTAAATTAGAACAGAGGCATATAGAGCAGATGTGGAAGAAGTTCTTCTTTTTTAAGTAAACCTACAATATGGCAGACACATCTGTGGTAAGTTACCGGCAGCGAGAGCGCGCAGAGCGAGAATAGCGCCTTCGCGGGACAGAGGCGTCTCCAGAGTTTCACTGATGCGAGACAACCAGCGGGCTTCAGTGCAACTGAAATATTTTCTTAAATTAGGTTTTTACAATATTTTTATAAAAGTAGAATATAAAAATACATCCAAAACATATCAAAACAATAAACCTAGGGTGCCTCCGGCAAACGGGGCGGGGCCCAGGCTGCTGGTGGTTAGGGCTGCAGAGAGAGGAACCGCCGGACTATGCGCACCGTGTCCAGAATTACCGCCTTATGAATCTGACCCTTGATCCAACCACAACCACATAGCAAGAGTCTCTCAAGATGTTGGTCGAGACTCTTCGCTATGAGACCGTTTTATATTATTTTTATTAAACACAGTAGCAATTAAAGGAATAATTGGGAACTAATATGGTTATATTTTAATATACAAATGATATAAATAGTAAACATTTTATGTTATGAGTTTTTTTTCTGTATGTGTAGGTATGCGTTTGGATTCTTAAAATCTATTGGCATCTCGACTCCGGGCAGTCAGCTGAACCATACTCACGCTGGGCAGGGGTCGGCCGGCACCAGCATGTTGACGGTCAGAGGAGACAGCTCCTGCAGCTGAGGATGCTGTACTATATACTTCTTCAGACGCGATGTGTTTTGACTCTTCTTTTGGGCCACTCGCTCCTATTAAAAATATATATATTTTTTAATTATTATTAATATCATTATGCAGAAACACATATTTAAATCGAAAAAAAAATAGAATCCCATGATGACGTATACGACGAGTGATAAATGGGTTATTATTTCGAGAGGTTCAATTGTGTTCAGACTCAAATTTTCAATTATAAAATTAGAAATATATCGTTTATTGTTTTTAGGTTGCTTAGGATATTATCACTGAAACTTGTGGTAAATACATTTTATTCTATTTTATCTTTTTTTCCACAATAACTTAAATTTTCTGCACATAAGTCAGTTACGTGGTCAGGTTCGGATTATCCCTGACTACTTTGTAGTATTGTAAAAAATACAAGGTATAGAAATACTTGCTGTTTAAAACATGGATTGAATGTTCATAGTATGATATACCATGCATGCAAACATAAAAAAATTAGGACATTGATAAGACTATTTTTTTCTACATTTCCCGTTGTTTCAAAATACACCATCATTTTCGTTGCCACACTTATTAAGTAATATTTTAAACAAAAATGAGGACAAACCTCCTGTTAATCATTTTTTAACTATAAGCAACTTTGAAAATAAGACTGCATCAATATGACGTATAATGTTTATCGCAAGCCATAATTATTTATCTATAATTAATGTAATAAAGGTTCAAGTTGGATTTGCGTCAAAGATCGAGCGTCATTTTCGTTACGGTTGCGACTTGGTGAGTATTGGGTAAATAAATATAATGTTTTACTGGAGCTGTGTCATTTGCAGTTAAGATATTCCATATTGATTTCATTTGCTTCAAACCTATAGGATATTTACTGCAGAGTCGCGAAAGTAAGAACTTTTCAATTTCGTGGTCATCATTTTCGTGGTGCTATGGGCCACGAAACTGATTAAAAGACCACGAAAAAGATGATTTTCCTTACAAGTAGAAAAAATACAGAACACTTTTTATAGAATTTTCTGCTTTTTACAATGTAATCGTTTATGCCATTATGCCGTCTTTACGAGACGTTACAATGGAAAACATAAAATATTAAATAAAAATCTTCTAATCTTCTTTTTTACTTACATGACAGTAATAAATACAGTTTTGCTGATAAAGTAAGTTTTCACACTTCTTATCATTAGTAACTGTTTGGGATCATCTGCAACGTGACGTTAAATTGATGTAATCGGCATGAAAAGTACCGGACCGTTTAATAATTATATATCGATATTTCCGATATTGTTACTTTTATTCCTGCACTGATATATATATTATTATATTCCCGTGCAGGTCTACGGTAGACCCCAACGAAATTTTGTTACAACGAAACAACACAACAAAATGTTCCTCTAAATGACGTAGTTTTTTTAATATTTAGATATATACATTTCACACAATGTACGTGTGAAATAATTATTTAAGATAGAGAGGTATTGAAAGCTGTTTTTGTTTGTGAGTTGAAATTATTAATCTTACTTTAATCAAATAATTTCTAGATAGTATTTAAAAGGTTACAAAAATGACAATTTGAAGTCGTCATTTTCGTGGTCAAGTTTAATTTTTTTTTATATATAGATATCGAGTGTCTATTTCTGTTGATACCTGATTAATTAAATAATACTTATTCGTTTTCTCATTATCATCGGATTTTCATTCAAATAGTACAATTATAACATTTAAAAATAAACAAAATGTTCTTTTTCGTGGTCATGGTGCTCATTTTCGTTACCGTTAAAATTTGAATTTTGCTTTTTTTAACCAAAATAAACTTTATCGATCTCTGATAATATAAAGTATGTTATCGGTATATACCCTTATGTTCAAAATAAAACAGACCACATCAAAATGTGTGTTTTTATTTCTGTAACATTTATCTTACACCTCAAATAATGACCCAAATAGAAAAGATTTGACAAGTCTAAGCGGTACTCGTATAGCACAATTGGTAGTGCACTGGGCTAGTGATCCAGTGGTTGTGGGTTCGAGTCCCGCTGCGAGTCAATTTTTTTTTTCTTCCGATTTAAATATGGAATGTTAAAAATAGTTATAATCTCCTCGCCCTTGGTCTTTTGTGGTCAGCAGGTTCCCATTCAATGGAACAATGTGGCGTGGATAATAGAATAGAATAGTTTTTAAACACTAACACACACATATTATAGGAGAAAAACTGATCTAAGTATATGACCATGTCTGTGTAATTGTTCAGAGAATTAATATAGAATTTATGTCAACATTTGAATATAGAACGCCGACAATAAAATAATTATGTGCAATCCCAAACATCTTAGCAACTTTTTATACCTAAAAGTGACGAAATCAGAAAGTGACAAAGTCAAAGTGGCGAAATCAGAAAGTGGCAAACTCATAAAGTCACGAACCCAGAACGTGACAAAGTTAGAAAGTGGCGAACTCAGAAAGTGGCGAACACAGAAAGTGACGAACTCAGAAAGTGGCAATCTAAGAAAGTGACATTCCCAGAACTTGACGCTCTAAGAAAGTGGCGTCCTCAGAACGTGGCATCCACAGAATGTGGCGTCTTCAGAACGTGACCTAACCAGAACGTGACTAGTAAAGAAAATGACGTACTCCGCCTAAAGGCACATTACTACTACGTAGGTCAGGTGCTTTAGCTAAGTTTTTCATCTATACATAAGAAAAAAAACAGAATACAAAAAAAAGTGCCATGAATTGGCGTCATCTTAGTATATTGCTAGCGAATAGCCAGCGCTGATCTTCCGATGAGACATAATACATTGATAACAACAAAAAATAAAAATATCTTTTAGACTAAGTATACAATTAACTAATTTAGAATAGGGACCTATGAGCCGGGAACTATTCAGGAGGGGATTTTATAGGATTCGTTTTAAATATGACATTTTTAGGTAAAAGTTGAAATAGATGACATATACTTAAGAAAAAGCGACGAGGACCTCCGGTGTTCGAGACGGGAATCGAACCCGCATGTCCAGCTATCGCGGCTGACGCCTTAACCAATTCGGCCACCCGTACACAGCGGAACCCGTCGAATCCGTCGGACTTTTAGGTAAGATTATTAAATTTAAGTTAGAAACTAACTAACTACATTATCTCACTTTCTCCAACAGAAATATAGCCAGACGAAGACAGAGGCATAGATATTAAGCCTGTGGCGTTTAAATTTAGAAGCAGAATTTGTAGAGTGAAGTACTACAACCATCGCGTCAGGCAAGCCGTAGTTTTTTCACCCAACACAACAGTTTTATTGCACCAGGACTTAATTGGACCCGGGTATGTCCTTAAACTACGTCCAACAATGCGAGGTAGGGCACAGCGAAGTACCATCACTCTTGAGTCTGGAGAAGCCCGACTGGGGAAGTACCTCCTCCTTACAGAAGACCACAGCCATAATAGCACTGCTACCTTTCTGGTATGTAGTGTTGTGTTCCCGATGGTGAGTAAGGTTCTCAGAACTCCAACAAGTTTTAGGGTAAGCAACGCGCATGTGAATCCTCTGGAGTTGCAGGCGTCCGTATGCTACGGTAACTGCTTACCATCAGGAGGCATGCCGTCGTTGTATATATAAAAAAACCAGGGTGATTCCCTGATAGCTTGTATATCATTTGAAAAAGAAGTTCTTACCAAAGAAAAAAAAAAGATGACTTACCAAGTAGTAAGCAGTCTCTATCAACTGTTTTATTTTATCGTTAATCAGACACAGTGTTAGCCCTAGCTGGTTTAACGAAGGCTGCTTGTCTCCGAGAAGGTTCTGGAAAGGGTCCAAGGACAGGTCCAACATTCTAGAAAAAAAATCACAACTGAGAAAATTATACGTACTAAAATACTAACACGTACAAACATACACTTCTGCCGTATGCAGTCCACTGCTGGACATAGGCCTCCCACAAATATGACTTGTATCATCTTGGGGTTAGTTGCCATCGTCGCCACGCTTGGCAGGTGGGTTGGCGCAGTAGCTGTAGATTGGGTTTCGACGGACGCTGCTGCCCGTCTGTAGGATTTTTTCGTAGGGAGGAGATGGGGTGGTGTTATTCTAGTCAGCCGGCATCACACGGCAAAATACTAATACATTTTCATAACTTTGGAGAGCAATTGTACGTACTTTAGCGAAAAGTAAGTTCTCCTAAAATATATTCCATTAATTGAATTAACGTTTTTATAGACAGATCAAATTCTATTTTCTTTTCCCTAAACACTTAATACATTTATTTACAGAAATTACAATAGTATTATGATAACTACAAGTACTTAACTAGTTACAGCATAAAATCTAAAAAAGGCCCTAAACTACATCCGAATAATTTTCGATGACTATTTGAACTTTTATAAAATAAAATAAAAATTGTTAATTTAATTAAATAATCCATAGGTTTGTTACTTAATGAACTTAAAAAGCTGTGGTTTTTCTAGCATTAATACTAATAGAAAAAAAATAAAACCTAATAAACAATTAACAGGGGTCTTATATGTATATGGACATTTGACCATACCTATTGTTACGCCTTAGTTTAACACTCGTAAATCAAAAACTGTAAAAACAACGAGGAAATGCCGCCAGCATCCTTGGTACAATGCCTCAAGGGCCTTTTTTAGATTGTATACTGTAATTAAGTACTTGTAGTTATCATTATACGATTGTAATTTCTGTAAATAAATGTATAAAAAATATACAAGTTATTAAAGTTTATATATAATATTTAACCGTTAATAATAAGATAAGATAAGTTTAAAGAAACACAAATACTAATTATTTCTTAATAAGAAAATAAATGCACCGGCTTCGAACCCGGGTCAGCGCAGTGAGCAATATTATCACATCTGACATAAGTAATGAGTAATGATCTCTGTCGCCATCTGAGGGTGAGTGACGGCACTAATTACTGATGATCACGATTGATGATGCGGGTTGTAATCTATACCTAGGCTTATAGTCCACAGATCAAATAGGACTAGGGACCCTGATGACGGGACCATAGGCTGCGGCGTGCCTTTAGAATAGTAGAATATACTCCGATTGCCAACCCGGCTGCCTAGCGTGGCGATAGCATTTTATTATCATCAAAATATTTTTTTCCTAACTAGTGCGTAAAAAGTGTACTTCTCGCACGCATCGCGTGCGTAAATTTCACTTTTTAAGGCACTTGCTATGAAAAATTAGGTTCGATACTCGTGTAAAAACTTCTTTAAGACTCGAGTGATTGTCACCCTCGTTTCACTCGGGCTCCAACGTTCACCCACGTCGAAAAAAAATTTTTTTTCACTAGTATCGAAATGTACTATTTTTTACTGATATGGTGGACGAATTAGATCAGTATCCGAGCAAAATAACTATAGACACTGCACGCTTAGTGCTTGAGAATGGAGGCATATGCTTTCCGAAACATGTCGCGCTTAAAAACGTGAATAAAACCGTTATTTTTGAAAGTCAAAATGGCGTACATTCGCCATTTTGACTTCACAAATATCGTCAGGTGACAACCAAAATTAAACAAATATCAACCTTATTTTGGTATTAATTAATATGATTCACTATGCTATTAAAAACTTTTGGTAGTAATTAGTGAGTTTTGGTTGTCACCTAACGATATATAAAATGATTGTACTAAAAAATGTTCTATACTATATATCTATCGAATATACGAATATACGTGATATACGAATTGTAACATTTGTTTATAACTAATATTTCCTGATGTTACTTTCTATTTTTGTTGAGGGCATTTCATCTGATGCTTTCATTCTCTTTTGTTAGATTAATATATATTGTTAAGTGACTGTTTGAGTGTAGTAATACCTCTGTGGATGTATGTTTCAGTGAGAGCTGTTAAGGGAATAAGTGAATGTTTTTTATTATGTACTAGAAACCTTAACTCTTGCTCACTTATTTCTGTTAGCTTTCCAAATAAATAAAATAAAATAAAATATCAATTAGTGTGTAAGCTTGTAGCTGTGTACCTACAGGCTTGGTCTACTCTCGTCTCGGACACAACCACACCAACATTTGGGACACTCGCATACAATATTGATCGCGAATGGCAAGATAGGCTAATTCAGTTATAATGGATTAAGTTTACCACATATAATTGATCACGCACTTAGCGTACAGTCGGCGACGCAGTGCGTTGCCAAGTACAGTGAACCACACAACGACGGACCAGCTGACAATGAAATAAATAGTTGTCGAGGTCTAGGATAGGCTTTGGGTACGAAGATGATCCAATGCTTCAAACATTGTCACGAAATATTTGACACGTCGACTTGAGAACCTCCTCCGTTTTTTTCATCGGATAAAAAAGAAATTCCACGAAAATACCTACTCAGAACATCCAATATAATAGTCATAAACTGTTTATTCATTTGTTTTTATCTCTCCATTGGCCAAAAGTTTGCGACAACAAAAGATACCGACATTGCTCTCAGAATTGATAAAAGCAGAGCAGATGCCCAATGGAACCAAAAACTACTCGACTGGCGACCGCAAGAACACGTGATGTGGGTAGACCTCCTACAAGGTGGCGACTAGTCGTTTTGAGAATCCTTGGGGGAGGCCTATGTCCTCCTGTATGTGTGTAGTGGGTGGAGGAGTGGGCGTTTTTTTTTATGACATAGGCGGCAAACGAGCAGACGGATTGCCTGGTGGTAAGCAATTACCGTCTCCCATGGGCACCCGCAACACTAGAGGAGTCACAAGAGCGTTGCCGGCCTTTAAGGGGGGTTGGAGCTCTGGGAACCTTACTCACCATCAGGAACACAACACTACATACCTGAAAGGTAGCAGTGCTATTATGGCTGTGGTCTTCTGTAAGGAGGAGGTACTACCCCAGTTGGGCTTCCCCGGACTCAAGCGTGATGGTCATCGCTGTGCCCTACCTCTCATAAAGGTTGTTGCTTGCGGTGGGGTAAGATGATGATCCAACACTTCAAAAAGGCCGGCGAGCGACAACTTGAACCATACAGTCCACATGTCCTATTTATTTATTATTGCATAACAGAAAGTATTACATTACAAAAGACGTACTTAATGCTATAAAATTTAAACTTTCGTGAGACATAACACAATATTTAACGACTAACAGGGCTCTAATCGCGTCGTCGGCGCGTGAGTACGCGACGGGCCAGCGACGCGACCGGCGAACCTAACGGGCACTCAGCACTCTTAGTGCTTGAAAATGGAGGCCTATGTTCTCCGAAACGTGAGCGACTGAATAAACAAGATTAGAGCCGTGTTAATCGTTAATTAAAAGCAGAAAAATTTTGGGCTATGACTGCACTTTACCGAAACTTTGCGACCACATGTGGTCGCAGTCTTCAGCAGTGACGGAACGATTGAGGAGAGATGTCCAACAGTGGACGTCTTTCGGCTGACATGATGATGATGAAAGTAAGAAACCCGGCTAACCTGAAAATGTCGGTAATCTTGTCCATGTTATTTTCCAGCAGCCTAATTTTCTCTCTCTCCTTCTTCCGCTGTATTTCCGTCCTGCTCTTCATCTCCTCTAGGTTATGTCTCATCTGGTCTAGTTTCTCTCTCTGTCGCACTTCAACTGATTCGTTCCAGTCTTTGCGATCGTCTGCAAAAAGGTACTGTTTCCATAAATATTTTTGTAACTGTTGCAAAGAATGATACATGTCTATGTCCAGCAGTGGAAGTCTTAAGGCTTATGACGATTATAATTACAACTGTTGTGAGACATGTTATTACCATGTTACAAACGGATAAACTCACTACGGATAAACTCAACTAATTATATCGCACTAGGCGACATGTTACATCCTCACCCCGAGCGGTGTGTCCTGACTCGGATTGAAAATGGATACCAGAACTTACCCGAAACATGTCGCCTAGTGCGATACACATGACTATCCGTTTGTAACTAAGTAGTAGCTTATGATGATGATGAACTGTGGCGAAGCGAAGTACAAGTCCGTAATTAGTAATCAAAAGATCCAGCAATTATTACGACAGAAGACTGTCGCAATCTTACTAGTGTTAAAAACGTTTTTTTGCCTCAGTGTTTTTGTTTTACCGTAAAAATTCCTGACTCTGGTAAATTCCTGACTTAGGTGCACAAATATCGGAACGTGCACTTTATCGCCTTGACAATAGAGGCGTTGTTGCGCTATTTGGACCATCTCCGCAGCTCCGATATATTATCTGATGGCGACTGTACATAAAGGTCTGTCCTTATCCAGAATGGTATTAAGAAAGAGTGAAGTAAATAATCTTCTGGTTCAAAGCAATAAACCCAGGTTTCGTCACCTGTCACGATATTATATACAGCCGTTGATTGTCAGCTGTCAAATTTTTTTAACATTTTAAGGCACCACTCTACACGCAGTCGTTTCTGGTCTTCCGTCAAATCGTGCGGTATCCATCGCGTACAAAGTTTCCGAAACTTAAAGTGAAAATGCAGTATCTTTTGCACCTGGCTCATTCCAATGCCTCAGGTAGTACGTATTTGCTGACAGGTAATTTTTTTGTCAGTTTCAATTAATTGTCGTACAGTATCAATATTATAATCGGTAACCGCTGTCGCCGGCCGGCCTTCATGTTCATCGTCATGGAGATGGTCACGTCCGCGTCTAAACTCACTAAATCACGAATAAACAGAGCTACGAGATAAGGCTTCATCGCTAAATACTAATTGAAGTCTTTGACAACTTTCTTGCTGAGTTAAAACACATCGAAAATCGTAAAAAATCATGCTTCGAAAATTTTCACGACTTAAATTCATTGCGACAACGACACACGAATTTCAATCCAACGTCACGATGAAAAAACAAATGACAGTGTAACAAATTAAAAAGTAATATACTGCCAGAGAGTTCCTTTTTCAAACCCCATAATTGTTTTTTTAATTTTCGTTTTCTAAGTGGCCAGTTCCAGGAATTTTCAGTATGCCCTAAGTATTAAAATCACCACACACAATTACACATTTATTACTACTGAACACACTAGTAAGAACTTCATCTATCACTGATTCAAATAAATTAAAGTTTGCCAATGGAGGCCTGTACACGCATATGATTATAAACTGTTCAAGCTCCACACAAGAAAGTTCAATATGGCGTTCCACAGACAAGTCAACAATGTCTCTACGCTCCTTACTTTTAATATTATTGTTGACCATGATTAATTACCCGCCGCGAATGCACGATTTCCTAAAAAAAGAACTTACTATACTATGATTGTTGAAATTAAACATAAATTCATGACCTTTAAGCCAGTGCTCCGTTATACAAAGGACGTCAATGTTTGAGAGCTGTACGAACAAATCAATTTCGAGTTGTTTACTGGTAAACCCTTGAATATTCTGGTGAACTAAGTACAAATCATCGGTTTTATTACCCATACTAGCATCGCAGTTATGTACGGGAACGGAGCCGGTTGGTGCACACGTTGTCGTAGGAGTTAGTTTAAATTGATATCACCAGACGGCTCCCTCCCTAAATCCGCCGTGTTAGACAAGACGGGTCCCACAATATTACATGCTAACAGGTTAGCACAGTCGATTAGATATCTTTTGCGAACATAAGTTCTATTACAGGGCATCATAGAATATTTAAAACATTCATTTGTATAATTATTAACATTACCAGACGGCATCTTCTTTAAATCCACCGAATTAAACACGTCGGGGCCTTCAATATTATATGCTAACAGGTTAGCACAATCAATAATACATCTTCTCGGAAGATAAGTTCTATTATAGGCAGTGAACTGAAATAAAACATGGAAGCAGCATGCGCGAACATTACCTTTAAAATTATCGGGACAATTATCTCACAGACACAAATACGCTCACATTGAAATATGACGTTATATATACACAGCGTTTATTCGAAAATACTAAGTGAAATTATAGTCATCTCTTTTACACTGTTCTACACAATAACGTGTAAAAGAAACACATATTTAGGCAATAACTACCAATCTCTAAGGGCACCAACATTTCGGCTAATAAACTTTTGACAGCAGCAGAGATATTCGCCAATCATACTTCATCAGGGATCCTATTTTAAAATGTTTTAAACCTCATCTTTCATTCGTTCGTCTATTTAGCTCTCTATTGTTCCTATATGGAAGAGCGATGGAGACAAACGAACGAACAAGGTGATTAGCCCCTCAGATGACATGGATAGGTTTATGCAATACATTAAAGTGACAGTCAAATAACTAATACCAAATAATAAATACATTAAAATGTTGTAAAATAAAAAAATATATTTTATAATCAAATAATAATTTGAAATTGTATTTTTATGCGTTATTATCATTTTCGCCGATGCCCCTGTCCGTATCACGGGACGCGCACAGAGACAGCACCGGCCATGGTGTAATAACTATTGAGTCTTAATGGAATCTAGAATGTACGAGGCTATTGGGTGGAAAAGGGTGGATTAGCTACTGGGCTATTGGATAAAAAACCGGAGTTCTGCCTAATAAAATGGTATACAATTGTATTTCCAGCAGACGGTGACTCGCCCTATGCGAGATGGGCCCCCACAAAAAGCGACATCAAAAATGTCTCAAGGGTAACACCGGTGCTAAGGGTAGAGATATGTCACTGGACCTGTCCGAAAGGGCACCCCAGGTAATTATTATTTATCGTTTATTTATCTTATCTATTACGGTAGGTTTTTTACAATATTTTTATAAAAGTAGAATGTAAAAATGCACCCAAAAAATATCAAACCAATAAACATATTATAAAAAAAACCTAACCTAGGGTGCCGCCGGCAACGAGGCAGGGCCTAAGCTGCCGGTAGTTAGGGCTGCAGAGAGAGGAACAACCGGACTATACGCGCCGTGTCCAGGATTACAGCCTTCTGAATCTGGCCCTTGATCTAACCACAACCACGTAGCGAGAGTCTCTCAAAGATTCTTCGCTATGAGACCGTTCGCGGAAACAACTATCGGTACAATGATCGCCGAATCAACTTCCCATATGGCGGTTACCTCGTGAGCCAAGTCTAAGTACTTGCTGGATTTGTCCTTCTCGGCCTTCACAAGGTTCTCGTCATATGGGACGGTGATGTTGTCGAGCATTGCCCGGCGCTGCGATCGATTTATCAACACGGTATCAGGCTTATTGGCTACAATAGGCCTGATAATAGATCGATCCCTATAGAGCGTGGCACGACCATTTTCGAGAACTGGCGTAGGTGTGTACTTGTAGTACAGCACTGTTCGTGGTCCGCAAGTTCAAACATAAGAGCAAGCCGCTGGTGTATAATCCTGGCTACAAGGTTATGTCTGTGCAAGTACTCGCCGTTAGCAAGATGAGAACAACCGGAAATTATATGTCTGAGTGACTCTCCGGCACGGCGACATGCTCGACAAATGTCGACTGTACCGTCCTTCAGGATATACTTCTGGTAGTTATTCGTCATGATAACTTCATCCGCAATTGCACAGGACTTTGAATGCAGTGAATTGCAAAACCCTCGGTTTCTCCGAAGGGGTCCTCAAATCGTAGCCAGTTCACCGACGCGGGCAGGTATACGTCTGGTCCCCTTAGGGCCCTGTAGTAGAACCGCCCATGTAGCTCCTTACTCTTCCATACGGCCTTGCGGTCCTCGGTGCTCGGTGCTTGCCAAGGAGAGTGGTGTGAGCTTCCTGTCTACTGCCACCACATCACGATGCATCCCACACTCGTGGTTAAGCAAGTAATTCCTGAGATTGCACACCTCACGGTTATAGAGACTTTTGGCATTTAAAAAGCCGCGGCCTCCACACATCCGTGGGATATACAATCTCATAACCGACGAGCGTGGGTATAGCAGGCGATGTGTGGTGACTAGTAGTCGGACCCTGCGATCCAGGGCATCCACCTCGGTCTGAGTTGGATCTTCTGTGCCACAGGAGTGTATAAGTAAGGGTATTTACCCAAGCGTTTAACCTTGTTGCCACCTGACAAAATGCTTTTAAGTACTATTGTCAGTCGACCGAAGAAGTGCTCCTTCACCGCCTGTCTAATAGCCACATCCTCGAGACCCAAAGACTCTGACATACCAAGGTATTTATAGGTTTCTGATTTGGAGATAGATCTGAACGATATCGTCTCAGAAAGCTGTAAATTTGTTGAATTTACTACTTTCCCCCGCTGTACATGCAGAACCACTTGCATGTACACTTATCGACAACAAACTCCATCTTGATGGCACTACTGAACACTTCAGTGGTTTTCAGTAGTTCCAGCAAGATTCGGTTATTTGGCGCAAAAAATTTGAGGTCGTCCATATATAGAAGGTGAGAAATGACTTCACCCTCTCTCCTAGTCCCAAATCCTTTAGGAAAGTACTGAGCGGATTCAGAGCTAGGCAGAACCATAGGGGACTTAAACTGTCACCTTGGAATATTCCTTGCTCGATCCTTATGAAGTCCTGCGGGACTGGCTGGCACGATGGCAAGCGGCCGGATGGCATGAAGGAGGGTCATACCATCTTTGGAAGTTAGTAAGGCCTCTTGTCTCAGACGCCACATGTGCGGATACTTTTGCGCCTTCCTACCTTCCAAAGACCTCGGTCAACGCTGCAGCGGCATCAGAGGCAGCGGAACAACGAATTATTATTATTTTAATTACATCGGGTGTTTTTTAAGAGCAATAACTTTAGCCATAGTTCCTACACCACTAACGTAGCAACATTTGTTCTACTACTTTTGATAATATTTTTTATAATTTACTAAACATTATTAAAAAAAGATTTTGGCAGAAAGTAAATGTCAACTGGACTATTGGGTGCTTTTTATTGAAAATAATATTTTAAAAAATTCCACTTACACAAGTCACATTTTGTAAGTTGTAGAAAAATATTTTGCTACGTTCGTAGTGTAGAAGCGATCCCTAAAGTTATAGCGTCTATTACAGGTCACACCCGGTATGTAACTATCAATGTGATAAAGGGCAGTGCGTAAATCTGATTCACGTACCTATGCTTAAATGTCAATTTAAGAATGATATATCAATCATGTCAAACACATTTGAAAACATGTACACACATTATGCGTAGGCTGACAAAAATAGGAATAGTAGGGGTTCAATGAATAGTAGTATGGTATTGATAGTATAGTACAAAATGAAATAAAAACAATCCACATTTTCGAACACTATTTTAGAAACTAAGTCATTGCTGCTACATTTACAAGCAAACAAGAAAACTTGAGCTAGTATAATTTTATATATTACTAGAGATCAGGTACGTATGGTACAATTGCTTTACGTATTGTTAGATCGATTATTGCCAATAATTATGCAAATATATGTTATAAGCTCATATTAGAATTCAGGACGCAAAATTTTATGACAGGTAGCGAGGCCGTGTATCCATGAACCCAGTTATCCATGTTGGTCACATACTAGTGACCCCAATATAGCGTGTTTGTTTTTTCCAAATATTAGTGCTAGTAGTACTAAAGTGGAAGAAAACAAAGCAAGAGTAATATACTAGAAATAAATTAGACCGATAGACATTTCGTAGGACCCGACTTGGACCCGGGTATGTCCTTAAACTACGTCCAACAATGAGAGGTAGGGCACAGCGATGACCATCACGCTTGAATCTGGGGCAGCCCAACTGGGGCAGTACCTCCTCCTTACAGAAAACCACAGCCATAATAGCACTGCTACCTTTCAGGTATGTAGTGTTGTGTTCCTGGTGGTGAGTAAGGTTCCCAGTGCTCCAACCCCCCTTAAAGGCCGGCAACGCGCTTGTAACTCTCCTGGTGTTACGGGTGCCCATGGGCGACGTTAATTGCTTACCACCAGGTAATCCGTCTGCTCGTTTGCCGCCTCTGTCATAAAAAAAAAAAAAAAGGACTCGGTGTTTCTGTGATATTTTTTTTATTGTTTAATGTGTGTGTTAGCGTCTTAAGCAGTATAATAGTAGCAATAAAATTTTGTTGCTTTTGTTCCTTCTTTCCCTGTCTCTCAAATTGATTATTTTTTCCATAGATCTTTAGGAAAACTGAATAAAAGAAAACAGTATTATAATTATTAATTGTGAGTTCAATATACAATCAATAGTTAGGGATTTGCAACAACCATCGTCATCCTCCTAGCGTTTGTCCTGGCTTTTTGCCACGGCTCAATTGAACCTGAGGTTCGCTTGACAACCTAATCCCATGATTTGGCGTGGTAATAGTTTTTTTCCGGAAGTGACTGCCTTCTAACCTTTCAACCCAGAGGGGAAACTAAGCCTTATTGGGATTGGGTCCAATTTCCTTACTACGTTTTTCTTCACTGAAAAACGACTGGTAAATACGAAATGATATTTCATAAATAAGTTCCGAAAAGCTCAGTACGGCCCGGCTTTGAACCCGGTACCTTCGACCTAATCTCTTACTAGGGAACGCAACCCGGGTACCCATCCAAATTTATGGTCAGGTAAAACCCGAGTTTTCAACATGGAACCCGGGTTTACCCGAGATTAAGAAATATTGGTAAAAATATTAAAAAACGCGAACGAAATGTCAAAGAATGGTCTAATACACCTTTTAATCTTAAGTAACATTTTATTTTGGCCTCTAAATACATTTTAAACACCACATGGAAAATATGGCAAAATAACTCTTACAAAATCTGATAGGTTGATGGTCAAAACAATTTTATTATACGAGCTTAAAAAAAATAAGCATGACTATTGACTAAATATGTTTATAGTCAACACTTCCTATTAATTATTGTATTTAAACATTTAGTAGGCTATTTAGGCTTAACCTTAACTATGAAACAAATATACGTTTGGTTATTCTGGCGTTTCCTTTAAGCCTTATAATAATAATTTAATCGTCTCGTAACTTGGCTTATACGCTTATCTTAGCTTCATGAATGTTAAGACTATTAACAACTTTTTCTGAACTCGGGCCTCCACCATAGGTCACCACAGTTTAATGTCGAATCATAATCGCTACACTTGATTTCACCGCTCTAAGGGACGCTGCTTGTCCTCCAATGGTGTCTGGCCGTCGTTAATTGACAATATCGGGTCAAATTGAATTAGTACTGTGTAAGGGGTTTTTAATTATAGTACTGTGATATTATAATTTATTTGTATTGCTAAAAATTCTGACTTCTTATTATATTGTTGATTTCGACTAATAGATGATTAAATTGTTGAAACTAGTACTGTCATTTTTAGTTAAATTACATTATATGCTTTGAATGTTTTATAATTACCCGTTTATTGTGAATTTGTGACTAGAAAATACTAAGTCTGTAATTTAAATACCTTTATTATGCTTTAAATATGCGTAAAATGCCTAAAAAGTAACATTTGACCCAATTTGTGAAACCCGGTTATTACCCGGGTACCCGGGTTTTGATACTTGAAGTCGGGTAATACCCGGGTTACAGATTAGAACGGGTATTGCATTCCCTATCTCTTACAATACACACACTAAATATTAAAATCCAGTTACACAATACAATAATGTTCTTCATTTGGCATAACATCATCCCCATAGAGAAAATGACGTAATATTAGTTTGCATATTTCTGTGAAATTATCCGTTTAAGTACATGTATAAACTTATCCCACTATCTTTAAAATTATTGGAATGGCTTTTGCACCACTTCACTGCACATTCAGGCATGTTTAACTAGTGTAATTGTATTTTAAAACATTGTATTAAAATACAATTTTTGGCATCCGTCACTCACTGTCATACGAATCGCACTGAAGTCGACTCAGGTGAAGACTAAGCTAAGCCCGCCCACCCAGGTAAAGTATAAGCTAAGCCCGCCCACCCAGGTAAAGTTTACGTGGTGCTATTATTGAAGGGACAGAATGCTTCCATGTTTTATTTCCGTTCACTGATTATAGGGCATAATAAAATTTGTAATAAATTTATTCGTATCAAAATACGAAATCGTACTACTGTACAAAGCAAGATTATAAAATATGGAGTTGTAATTACACATTTAAAATAACAATAACATTTACTTTACTCGACATTCTATAAGGCAAGGCGCAGATAATTATTTTTTCTCAAACATGCAATGAAATGTCTTCGTTACGTGCGTCATAATAGGCTTCGAAGTATCACATTTAGGGCGGATCGACTCCAGAGGACAGGTAACGAATTTCATATAAAATTGAAGGCCTAGGCCGGGAAGTAATTTTTTTTTAATTTTTATGTATACCTGGCGTCTGTGTTCATGAAGCCTGTTCAAACAGCGGAGTTATATTTTTTTATCATTTTTAGTGACTAAATGATTAGCGGGCTAAAAAATAATCTCGCTTATTTCAGACGAAATGGTATGAAGAGATTTATTTTATTTATCATGTAATTGAATATTCATATCATCAGGTTATTACATTATTATATTTATTATTCATGCTCTCAATTTTAAAATTGTATTGGCAACACCAAAGACTACTCCACGCATGCGCGTTTTTGAACGCATTTTTGAGTCAACCAATCACAGGACACTTTTACTTGTTTTAATAATGGCGGAATGGAAAAGTTTCTCGGCGTGTAAAACTCTGTTTATTAAGACTAAATAGTGGTAAATGGTGTGATTCAATGCTTTTGTGACTTAGATATAGTGTTACGGGTGTATAAAAATTGAATAATCTAACCGGGCCCGGTTTTATTTATCTATATTTTGTTATTGTGTACCGCCAAAGGCAGATGCCGTAGCGCCATCATTTAAAAGGTAAGTGCATTCTTTTTTGGTGGTTTTTCTAAATGTTGTATATAGTAATTATAGCCAGACTATTTATGATAGTCATTGATTATTACATCGAAGGCAAAAATACTACAAAGCGGGATTGGAGGGAAAATTAAAAAACTTATGTCGTGAAGCTGTTTTGTTCAGTGGTATTTTTTTATTTATATCATTGCATTAGTTTGAGAAAAGCACTATACATGCCTAGCCGTGAAAGGGTCTTGAAGGCTTCGTATACTATCCGGCCTCCTTACAGTCGGCCGTATATACAACTCAGCCTTCAACCCCCTTTTTCCCGGCGGCTGCAGTAATGTACTATTACACAATTTCGCCGGTCAATACTTGACAGGGTTTCAGCTAAACGCAAGATACCTCGTTTGGTGACCGTCGTAGATAAAGTAGTGTATGTAACTATACATAATTAGGCATTACAACAATCGTGTGATATTATTATGAAACTTGCCTTCGGCTCGTTTCATAAACCCACACTCTTGTTGTGATGCCCTTCATTATGCACAGATACATAAACTATTATTCTACTATTTCTGTTCCGTTACCGCCACGTGTTATATATGAAAAATGGTAACAAAAAAATAACAATTACAAAAAAATATCTACAACTTTAAAGAGAGTACCATTTTGTATCGTTTTTGCAGAAATTACGAAGCGTCTGGTTGCTGTAACTAATGACCGAAGAGCTGGCGGCTTCCGTATCGGCATTGTGATACAACGAGGAAATGTCACCAGCATCCTTGGTACAATACCTCAAGGGCCTTTTTTAGATTTAATAATTAGTTAAGTACTCTTATTATAATGAATGTCATCATCATATAGGCTTATCGCAGTCCACTGCTTGACATAGGCCTCCCCAATTTCACCCCATCGTGTTCGATCTTCGGCTGTTCGCATCCAGCTCCTGCCAGCCAGCTTGCGCAAGTCGTCACTCCACCTAGCCTGAGGGCGTCCTACATTACGCTTGCCGAGACGCGGTCTCCACTCAAGAACTAATGAACTAATGAATGTAATTACTTTAAATAAAATGGCCCACCAATATCCCGTCGAATCCGCTTCAGATCCTTGTCCAAAACGATGTTCTCGGCGCAGAAGTCGGTGAGAAGCGTGTAGACGGAGAAGTTGTCATGCTCAATCTTCTCGAACGCTTCTATTATCTTCTGCGGGTTTGTCTCTTCCGTGTAGCTCTGTGACACCAATGACAGCTGATGTTAAAAATGTCTCAACAAAAACAACCATCATCGTCGTTGCGTTGTCCCGGCAATTTGCCACGGCTCATGGGAGCCTGGGTTCGCTTGGCAACTTATCCCATTATTTGACGTAGGGACTAGTTTTACGAAAGCCACTGCCATCTGACCTTATAACCCAAAGGGTAAAGTAGGCCTTATTGGGTAAAGTCCAGTTTCCTCATAATGTTTTGCTTCACCGAAAAGCGACTGGTAATTATCAAATGATATTTCGTACATACGTCCCGAAAAACTCATTGGTACAAGCCGGAGTTTGAACCTGCGACCTCTGGATTGCAAAGTCGCACGCACACCAGCTCTCAACAAAAACATCCATATTAATATTATAAATGCGAAAGTAACTCTGTCTGTTTGTCTGTTACCTCTTCACGCTTAAACCGCTGAACCAATTGGGATGAAATTTGGTACGGAGAGAGTTTGAGCTACGAGAAAGGACATACCTAGGATATTTTTTATCCCCCAACCATACTTTAAAGACGGGCATGGCTGGCCGACGAAGTCGCGAGGAAAAGCTTATATGTATTTAGTTTAAATAAGTATGACAATTTAAAAAATCATTGGGGAAGTGGGGAGAGAATCAAAAAAAGAGGATCTGATGCCCACGCGACTAAGGTTATCCATCGCTATTCAACGTAGTAACGCAGTTAGTGTGATGGGCACCTTTGCGCCAGGAGCAACTCGCGGGGGCTTATTTGACTAGACTTATAGATTGATTGTTATTTACTTTTATTTATTAAATTCTGATTTATTCTATTTTATTTAAATAAAAAAAACTCCTTACGTGTATACCCTTGAGCAAAGTTGTGTGATAATCCAACTCCTCCTGCCACTCCTCTTCCTTCTTCCTCTCCATCTCTTCCTGTCTGATCTCCACACTCTCGTTGACTCTCTTCACTCCCTTCGCAGCCAGGAACTTGTAGGTTTTCATCTCATGGTCAAGGGCTTTTTGGAGATCACGCATTTCCTGTGTTAGTTGTAATATTTATTGAAGCATTATAGTAAAACGGTAAGTAGAACAAAAGTTACTTACATGCAAGCTTAAATTGAATAGATAATAAGCAGTGATCGGCACTAACGGTGCAAAACTTAAGGGACCCGGACCCGAGTATGTCCTTAAACTACGCCCTGAAAGGTAGCAGTGCTATTATGGCTGTGGTCTCCTATAAGGAGGAGGTACTTCCGTACAGTTGGGCTTCTCCAGACTCAAGCGTGATGATACTTCGCTGTGCCATACCTCTCATAAAGATGTGGATTATAAAGCCCAAGTTTACCTGCACTTGTATGATTTGGTCTACTCGTCCCTTCTCAGTCAAAGATCTGAGCTTGGTACACCACTCGTCACGCTGGTCGTAAGCCACCGAAGAAGACTCGAACAAGTCCGTGAGGAATTTCTTGCCTTTGCAGAGAGCTGCCATCATTTTAGACCAGTTTTGGTTGAAGATAGCCCTGTACAAATTTGTTTAATAAGGAACAGTTGAGTGTGTTTTCAAAAAGGCATATTTCTTATGTCAGCAGGGGTTATTTCTCTAAGAAAACCAAACAAAAATAATCCCTATGGACATAGAAAAATAATTAATAATATAATATTATAATTTGTTGGTTGTCTCATTCAGATCGGTCAGTATGGGGAAATCTGAAACTATAAGCCATACAAAGATTTGTTCTTAGGAACCATGTCATAGATTTTAGGGACAAGAAAACTGCATACAGAGATTTAAAAAAAAAACTTGTACTCTGTTCGAGAATGAAGCAGGTTGTTTTAGAATATAAACCTTTTAATTATAGTTACCATGAAACATGATATCTCAAATGAATAAAATGCAATGTAATTCAATGTCTTTTAATTTTATTTTTAACAACTGTGGTCGAATCCAAAAATGATAACATTTTTTTTTAAATCCATTTATGCAGTTTTTCTTGTGCCTAGAATCGATGACATCGTTCCTAAGAACAAATCTTTGTATGTCTTATAGTTCCAGATTTTCCCATACTGACCGATCTGAATGAGACATCCTGTATATTCAAATTATTTATTTCCCTGACCTGTCTTTCAGCATATGCTCTATTTGCTCCCGGATCCGCTGGTTCTCATGCTGCACAGCATTGAAGCGGCGGTTGGCTGTCTCCAGCTTGTTCTCCGTCGCCACCAGTCGGGACTCTCCTTGCTCGGCCCTCTCTTTCAGCTAAAATATCAGTCATATATATATACAGCTTATATACAGCTCATATAGAGCTCTCAAAGAAGGTTGTGATTATGCTACAGTGATCGAAGGAAACCTGACGGAGTAAGTAGGTATCTTGACGCTGTCTAAGGAATTGTAAGTATGACGTTACAAGTCTATTAGGGTTGTGGTCATACCCGTCGTGCCCATGACGGTGGAACCTCCCGTGAAAAATCTATATTTTAAAAATATAGGGCGAATCCACCGTCGTGGGTATTTTTGACTATAGAGCTTTAAATGCAAGGTTTAATTTAAATTCCCAAATTGTATATCATTTACGCTGCAACTTTTTTTTTTCTCGTAAAGTGGGAGGCCTATGTCCAGCAGTAGACGTCTTTCGGCTGATATGATGATGATGATGACAATTTAATAAAGATTCAAGAGAAGAGAGTTTGAGAAATATGTTGTATACAAAATATTGGATTGTACGGTCACCGTCTTTAATTGTTGAGCCACTTACGGTTCATACAATAGTCTTTTGTTTAGTACTTAAATGAGTTACATGAGATGCTCAATGTAAAGTGAACCCTAAATGGCTCAACAATTAAAGTCCCTGACCGTACACAATCCTGAACTTCCAAATACTGATTTTTAAAGTATGCTTTATCTTGTATTTAAATTTTGTTTGACGATCCTTATTGGGAGACACATATTTATTATTGTACAATATTATAACTATTATTTCCATTGTAAATATGAAATTGTGACGATCGAGATTGAAATTATTATAACTTTGCAAATAAGTCAAACTTATAATGTAATTGTCTTTCGTGAAATAAAATTTAGTTTACAAGGAAAATTATTTTGAACTTGATCGGTTTTTGAGTTAATCGAAAACTACAGAACCCTACACTATGCTTGGCCCGACATACTCTTGGCCGGTTGACTATGAAGTTGACCATGTCCAGACTTGCAAACCTTTCCCATTGAAGCATTAACTCTGCTCTGCAGCTGGAGTAGGTTTTTGTGGTCACGGCGCAGCAGCCCGTCCAACTGGTCCATAAGAACTATCCGACCTGCCAATGAGAACGACACTAAAAATATGGTTTATGAGCTGACTACTGTATTCTTTTTGAATGGCCGGGTGGTGTAACTAGTCAGGCCGTGTGATGCCGGCTGACTAGAATAGCACCACCCCATCTCCCGCGGGTGTCGTAAGAGGCGACAAAGGGAAAAATTCTACGGACGGGCAGCAGCGTCCGTCGAAACCCAATCTTTTTTTTTTATGACAAAGGTGGCAAACGAGCAGACGGATTGCCTGATGGTAAGCAATTACCGTCGCCCATGGGCACTCGCAACACCAAGGGAGTCACAAGCGCGTTGCCGACCTATAAGTGGGTTGGAGCTCTGGGAACCTTATTCACCATCAGGAACACAACACTACATATCAGAAAGGTAGCAGTGCTGTTATGGCTGTGGTCTTCTGTAAGGAGGAGGTACTTCCCCAGTCGGGCTTCTCCAGACTCAAGCGTGATGGTACTTCGCTGTGCCCTACCTCTCATTGTTGGACGTAGTTTAAGGACATACCCGGGTCCAAAATCTACAGCTACTGCGGTCAACCCGCCTGCTAATGGCAACTATGGCAACTACCCCCAAGATGATACAAGTCATATTTATGGGACCTTCAATCAGAGAATATGTTTATATGTAGACTTATGCAAGTTATGCAATATCTAATTGATAAAACATTCTACTCAATAGACGAGTTCATAAATCGGACAGATTAATTTGTATTTCGATTTCAATATTAATAATATCTATAATTAATGTTTCCATTGTATAAACAATTTAATTTAATATTCATATAATGTAATCGTTTTTAATTTGTATTTAATGTTACCTACATACATATACAATGCATGTATAAAAGGACCTGAAACGTATGTTCTCTATCTGGACGTCATTCGAATGCTGAAGATGGGTTCAAATCCTGCCTCAGACACTTGCAGGGTTGGTTGTATGTCATCTATTTCCACCTACAACCATAAACACATGACTCAGCTTACCCTGACACTGGTCTTCGGTCTTCTCTCGCAGTAACAATGAACGTTGCAGCTCCTTCTTCATTCTATTCTCGTTCTTCTTGTGGACTCCTGTTGTTGCGATCTAAACATGTAAAAAACTAGAATTAAGTTTATTCCGTTCAGCGTAGAGACCCTTACGTTACTGTTCGTTGCGCGGTCAAGACGTACAATGCACTGCGGTTAGTTAGGATCACACGCAATGAACAGATAAAACTCTTGCCGCGCCACAATTCGCGCACTGTCGTGGCCGGGCCGTTAGTCCGTGAAGCCCTGCGGCGTTACCGCGAACAACGTTATTCGTAAATTTCGGAAAATTGTCTTTGTCACTCTCATGGCACCTTAATTGGAGTAAAAAAGAAAAATGCCCGAAATATACGGACTTCTATGTTCGAGGTACCGCTCCTGGCGCTCAGTCCCTTTGAAAACTTATCAAAAAAACGAGACTGAAGAGCCGATAGTTTCCTCGCTCAACGAATCAACCTCATAATTCAGTGAGGAAATGCTTCCAGCGTCTTCGGTACAACGTCGCTGGAGTCATTATTAGATTTAGATTAATTATATGTTGGTTATATACAGATTTAGTTATCCTAGCGCCATATGGTGCCACTACTTAAATACATAAAAAACACCCGTGATTCAGAATACATGCCCAATGCCCATAACATAAACAAATGTCTTTTTACTGGGGATTAGTGTATTTAGCAGGGTGGTTTTTGCAATAGCACCAACCCGTCTCCTCCCGGTAAGAGTTGACAAAGAGAAAAAACAGGCAGCATCAGCAGACAGCGTCAAGGCAGCAGCGTCCGTCGAAACCCAATCTAGCCTGCCAAGCGTGGCGGCTTTGGCAGCTTACCCCCCCAAGATGATACAACTCACATTGGAGGAGGCCTATGTCCAGCAGTGGACGATTTACGGCTGAAATTATAATAATGATAAGTTGTTCCCGTTCCAACAGATGAAATGGTTAGGAATGGAATTCGCTCCCTTCGTCTGTATTCCCGGAAAGATATAATTGGGGTCTTCTCAAGGCAAGAGTGAATAGAACGTACTGAACCAGTGTGATACACCCTCGACCTCGTCGTCACTTACCATCAGGTGCGGTGCGACTGAGGTCCAACGCTGGCCAGTCTTGTATAAAAAAAACTGTATTTTTATATCGTTTGCTGGCATGAAAGATGAGAGCAACCTGTTGAACGTAGATTTGCAAAACCATGATCGAATTTCTTTTTACTAAACTTTACAACCTTTAATTTAATCTCGCAACCTCCCCTAGTTTTATCTATAGGTTTGGCTACATCAACTACAAATACAAGAACTCTGCGTTTCCCCTCTAACCTTCAGGTCTTTTTTCATGCTGCAGTACTCTTTCCTGAGCTGGCGTAGCAGGTGGTCCTGTCTCCGGAACACGGGATGAACACCCACGGTGCGGTGTGCCCGGTCGCGTTGGATTATCCGAAACTACGAGGAAAAATAAATAAATATTTCGGGACAGTCTTACACAAATCGACCTAGTCCTACGGTAAGCTCAGTAAGGCTTGTCTTGTAGGTACTAGATGACGATATATATCTAAATATATATAACTCAAAGGTGACTGAATGACTGACATAGTGATCTATCAACGCACAGCCCAAACCACTGCACGGATCGGGCTGAAATTTGGCATGCAGGTAGATGTTATGACGTAGGAAGACTAAGAAAGGATTTTGATCAATTCTACCCCCAAGTCACTGCTCACTAGTACCCTTACCATGAGTTGTACTATTTTAGTGCGAACGAGATGCACAGATAGTAAACTCGATACTCGTTATCGAAAACCTCAATGTCACAACTCATGGTAAGAGTACAGAAGAATATGTTAACCTCCCAACTTAGTGTAAAAAAAAGTCAATGTAGTGGATATTTTGGTAATGGTATTAACAGACCTGCCTCTGTAGCATTAAATGTTCATCTTCTTTCTTCTTCATGATTTCCTTGTCACTTATTTGCGTGTCGACTTGGTTATCCATCTTAGTATGCTTAGTGCAGCTTAGCAAATGTAAATTGTGTAAGAAATTTATATATCAATATGGCCAACTAGATTTTATGTAAATGTGAAGTTTACTAATGACATACAAGTGGAATAGTTTTATTACAATAATATGTACATAGAAGAAATAATGAAAAATAACGATAAACTATACTAGGTTATAAATAACTTAATAATAAAATAAACTACATTAAAAAATAATAACTAAAACTCTAAATTTAAGGTAGGCCCCTGTGGCATGGTTCCAAGAATGCTGGCAGCATTCCCTCGCTGTATCGCAACGCTTAGGCGTTGGGCGAGGAAGCTGCCAGCTCTTTTATCTCCAATGGTATATCTCGTATCTCCTTAATTAGTCACATACGAAAAAACACCAGATGCGGAAAAGTAAACCTACTGTCCTATAGGTAGGTTTAGGTTATGTTCGTTTTGTATCGGCCCGTAGGGCCAAAGCACCCAGAAATAGGAGCTCCGTCGACTAATTATTTTGTGTTTCTGCCATTTTGAGTTATGGACTATGAGCTGATGTACTCATTTTATGTTCTAGTCCGTGCAAGACTAACCCTGGAGAGTGACATAGGCAACTTTTTGTCCCTTTGTAACAGCCCATGCACTTTCCTAAAATCGGGGGTGGAAGTTTGTAAGGAGCTTTCCGCAAAGGGGAGGGGGGACTCTTATTTCCACTTTGGAAGTGTCTCTCGCGCTAACTATTTAGTTTTAACAATGTATATAATATACAAATACTTAAATACATATATAAAACACCAATGACTCAGGACCAAATATCTGTGTTCATCACACAAATAAATGCCCTTACTGGGATTTGAACCCATGACCATGAGCTTCATAGGCAGGGTCACTATTAGGCCAAACCTGTAAAAAGTCTTTACCGGCACAATTTAATTCAGCCTTCCGTATTCTTCGCGAGGCCTGGATTAAAAAAAAATATTAAAAATTATTGATAACATTTAATTTTCTTCACTAAATTCACAATCGAATCTTTGATCTTCACATTTCAGCCGTATACAGTCCACTGCTGGACATAGACCTCCCACAAATATGACTTGTATCATCTTGGGGGTAGTTGCCATAGTCGCCACGCTTGGCAAGCGGGTTAGCGACCGCAGTACCTGCAGATTGGGTTTCGACGTAGATTTTTCCCTTTGTCGCCTCTTACGACACCAGCGGGAGGAGATGGGGTGGTGCTATTCTAGTCAGCCGGCATCATCGAATCTTGGATCTTATTCCTATTCTTACAAGATTACTAAAATAATTTCTGTAACGCAGTATCAACGGTTATTTTTCTAACCTTAAAAAAACGGTATAGGAAGTCAGTTAAAATGTAAGTAAGCAATAAATTCCATGTTCGGCGCGACACGCAACAATTAATCCTTATAGAAGGTAGCTTGTCAATCCAAGCTACCCGACCAGGATCGAAGGTTAATTGACTTTGAGTTGGAGGCCAAGGCCGCTTATATTGAATCCTGAGATTTACTGCACTCTGACCTTGAAGACGATGTGGACCTTGTGATGTAGCCATCAGATATATCGGAGCTGTGGAGATGGTCACAAATTTCTGAACAACGCCTCTATTATACCTAATAAATAAATAAAGCGGGTATGCAGGGGCGGAAAGCGCCGAAATTTTTAAACGTAACAAATATAACAGTTGGAGCATTCAATTGCAAGTTGTTTATGGAGTTAGAAAAACATATTTTGTATCATGTAAAAAATTACACCCTGTCTGAAGTACGTACCGAATGCAAAAAATTGAATGAATGAAATTAATGAATGTCTCTGTCTACTTATGCTTTAAATGAGGAACTTCATGGCTAATAGTCTAGAAATAAAAAGCACGAAACTTTCGTCTTAAGGAAAACTTAAAAATAAATTGTACAAACCTTGGAAAATACAAGAAAAAAAACTCGACATCCTATTCGTTCATTACTAGGGGACCGGAATGTATCGATTGAGAAGTATCGATAACGCATTATATTTATAAAATATATTTTCCGACACAGGATCAAGAGCTACTGCGGTCTCCAACCCGCCTGCCAAGCGTGGTGACTATAAAACCTGCCCAAGATGATACAAGTCATATTTGGGGAGGTATATGTCCAGCAGTGGACGTCTTAAGGCTGGAATGATTTTATCCATTGACAACTTCTAATACTAATATATAAGCTTCCTTTTTACTATTTTATCTACCTCTTTTAAGCTCTATATGCTGATTGGGATGTCAGAGCGGGCAGACTGTGGGGGAGTGTAGTTTCGGGAAAACCTAGGACCTTGTCGCACCACAGTCGATTTAAAGAAAATTGACGTCAAATAACAAGTCTTTTGCTACATTGTGTTTTTTTATGACTGAAAATAACGGCTTTACTCATGTTTATTTGACTAAATCGCGCGACATGTTCCGGAAAACATAGGCCTCTATTTTCAAGCACTAAGAGGGCTGAGTGTCAAGTAAAGTTTAAAACCGTTTGCGTAACTATTTTCCTGTTTAGGATGATTATTCGGGCATTTAAACCGTTCTTATTACTCTGTCCAGATTTCTGTAGAAGTGCCTGCGTTATTAAGTAGGTTTTGGTTATCCTTTAGCCAGCCCAGCTGTCTACCAGTAAACCAAAAATGTGTGATCATTTCTACAGATATCTGGATAGAGTAATAAGAACGGTTCAGACGCCCGATCAATCACCCTTTACGTTCTGGGCGGCAATAAGAAGTGAATTTTGACCAAAATCCTTTTCAATAAAATTCCGTCATTATATCAGCTAATTTCTAGGACTTGGTTATCGTGCGGACCCCGGATTTTGTCCAGAACACGCCTGTCAGATGAATATTGCTAGGTTTTATGAAATTTATCGACGTCGATATTAATTTTTCTCCACGTCTTACATCTCTAGTATTACAATCAAGAATTGACGCAAACCAAGCCGGTTGCTTTGTCCAACAAATTAAGAGGAACAAGAGATATTTTTAATTAGTCTTTGACACTGACTTTAGTCCAAGTCATGTAATAAATAAGTTGGCTGTTACTCTGTAGAAGTTTATGATAAGAAAACTTGCATATTTTAACTCCTTTGTACGTTTAACACAGGCAAACTTTAGTTTATAATAATTATTATAAGTACGCAACCAAGAACTCTCTAAAAGCAGTGTTAACTTAGATTTTTTTTATATGACGCACGACTTTTTATATTATTTATACTTTTTTGTACTTTTGTTTAGAATTGTTCCAATGTTTTTCTAGTGGGTAGTAACCCTGCCTAGAAGCCGATGGTCCTGGGTTCAAATCCCAGTCAGGGCATTTATTTGTGTGATGAGCACAGATATTTGTTCCTGAGTCATGAGTGTTTTCTATGTATTTAAGTATTTATATGTATCTATTATATATATCGTCGTCTAGTACCTACCTAGAACACAAGCCTTACTGAGCTTACCGTAGGACTAGGTCCATTTGTATAAGCTTGTCCCGAAATATTTATTTATTTATTATTCCTGATTTTTGATGAATAAACCCCATCATCCTAAACCAGTGTCTATAATACCAACAGAGCGATTGTAACTGCCTGATTTTAGTTTATGTGTTTTTTTTTCTTCATTAGATTGGATTTACACCTTGCCGATTTCAGCAAGGACGATTTTTTTTTTTTTTTTTAGTTTTTTTGCACAATCACCAACTCATCAGAGGATTGTAACGAGCCTAAACACCACAAGTTTATCTTGTGTATTTTAGGAGTTGCTATGACTAACTTCTGGCTTCAGCATCAGATCAGATCAATGGTACCATACTTGCATTGTCAACGACCTTACATAAGTGTGCTAAATTTCAGCTAAATCCTTGAATGATATTTTGAAATCCTCACAGTCTTCTCACACACCTTATGGTGTGGTGGGGTCCATTACAGGGCGTTGGCCCTTTTTGGATGTTTCTTCTCGGTCCATTACCATGGGCCGGTCTATCGGTGCCTATTTGGAGGCAGTGTCGTTGGAGCGGATTTTGAAGCGTAATGCTAATGGTAAACAATTATCTGTCAAGAAAAAATATATCTACCTCAAAATTGAGTTGCAAGATTTCACCCAACCATACTTACTTATAGGTACAGTGGCCATCAGATATATCGGAGCTGTGGAGGTGGTCACAAATATCGGAACATGCACTTTATCGCCTTGACAATGGAGCCGTTGTTCAGATATTTGTGACCACCTCCACAGCTCCGATATATCTGATGGCGACTGTACACGCAAAAGCTAGTTATTTTTATTTATTCAATCAGAACGGATAGCATGGTTGCCGGTTTATCATTTATCGCGCTATCCGTCCCTTCCGCACACACATACTAGTTAAAGGGTGACAGATATTGTGACAAATGATTAAAACCCGACTATATTACGCTATGAAATATTATTAAATTAACCCCCGTCAGCCTACTTGAAAGAAATGAAACAAGGTTAATAAATTTAATATTTTTAATAACTAAAACAAGAAACAATAAATATTTAAAAAATACTTTTAGAAAATACAATGTGTGCATTATGTAATTACTATTAGGCTTATTACTAACCCAGCTTAAACTATCTTCCTTTGTAATATTAGTGATCCAAGATGTTGTAGGTTAGAATTTTGACAGCTGTCAATGTCATATTTGTAGTACACATTTTTTTTTTGACACAAACTGTTTGACAAGTTTTTTTTTCTTTTAATGTATTATAACTTCAATTAAATGCAATAGGAATGTTTATACATATATGAGGTTACTAATATTTAAGACATTTTTGAATCGATGTATATATAAATTTTAAAGACAAAAGGTCACTTTGGGTCTTATAAACTACTGAAAAGCCTTATAACTAATTGTGCTTTTATTCCTTTGGCATAAAAATAACCGGCCAAGCATGTCGGGCAGTGATCAAAGCGTTTTGGTAGTTTGTTATCCCTCACTAATGTTATGTACAGAAAGTAGAATTATTTACTAAAAAACTGCTTAGTATTTAATAAAGTAAGTACATTAAATTGGTCGCTCATACAA
Source organism: Grapholita molesta (assembly GCA_022674325.2). Lineage (NCBI taxonomy): Eukaryota > Metazoa > Arthropoda > Insecta > Lepidoptera > Tortricidae > Grapholita > Grapholita molesta. Next base: position 1,397,521 of record CP053139.2, read on the forward strand.
CTGTGAGTCAAAAACTACATTTTATTCGTATCTTTCCTGTGGAACTGGCAAAAATCAAAGGATTCCTTAATTATAGTCTGTATAGGCACCATTTTTTATTTTAATTGGAACCAAAAAACATAACTTATGCGCTTAAGTTGTTAACAACTGTCCACAGGAGAGACAAGAATAAAATAATACAATGCTTTTTACCTTATACTTTAACATTTTAAACTACATCCAAAAACCAAATAAAATGTATTGTAAATCAAAAGGGTTTCAAGCTAAACGTTAATAGATTTTTGACACGTTTTCTTTTTAATTTTTGACAAGTGTCACGTTGTCAAAATGACATGACATACTGGCATTTAAACATACAGCAAAATCGGATATCAAAAATTTTAACTTGTTCGATGACTCCAAGCATAGTTGTGACGAATCGGTATTCTGGAATGGCATAAAATATAACATTACAATTGGTAGCAATATTATAAAAATTATAATAAAGGGTGAACACTATTAAATTGTCGCAGGTCGAACATGCTACAGACGACAAAATAAAAATCCAAAGTGCTCAAAATTCTTTATATGACTAATTTTATACAGCGTAAAATCATTTTAAAAAATATTAGGGCTATTTCATCGAACGACGAGAAAATTTCCGGACATTACTTTTGACGTGATTCATTGAATTTCGCACGGAATCATCGCTTAACAATTTTGTGCATTTAATCCATTTTCGTTGAAAATCTGGTAATGAAGTGGCAGGTTGGCAAGTTTTTCGCAGTTTAGTTTTTATATTAGCCCAATATTTTTCGATGGGGCGAAGTTCGGGACAGTTAGGTGGGTTACTCTCCTTAGGCACTACCTCGACTGAATTCGCCTTATACCATTCCAAAGTTCGAGACGAATAATGGCAACTTGCTAAATCTGGCCAAAACAATGTTGAGGAAGTGTGTTTCTTTATGAATGGTAACAGTTTCTTTTTCAAGCATTCTGATATATAAATATCGGTGTTAATTGTCCCGGTAGTGATAAATGGTGAGCTCCTCATGCCGCACTGGCATATAGCTTGCCAAACAAGGTATTTTTGCAAATTTTTCTACCGGGATCACCTTTTCCGATTCGTCAAGATTCGAGATGTCACGAGAGGAATAGTACTGGTTACCTGGTAAAGACTTGAAATCTGCCTTGACGTAGGTTTCATCGTCAATAATTAGGCAACATTTTTCTCAATCAACAAGGTATACAATAACCTAGAACGTCTAACCGCACGATTATATTGATCCACAGTTCTCTTGGGAGCCTTTTGCTTCTTATATGTTGTAATGCCGCATTCTTTTTAATTTTTGGACATTTGCTTGACTAGTGCCTACTTTTTTCGCCACATCCCGGGAAGAGATACTCGGATTCTTATCAAATAGCTTGCACACCTTTGATTGTAACTTAACATTAGATTTTCTGGTGGGTTGACCTTCACGCCGCTTCCTATCTATAGTTTCACCTTGTTTAATTTTTTTTAGGGTTCGTTGAACCGTCCTCCGAGTTGTTTGACAAGATTTTGCCAGATCTAAAGTTGATAAATGAGGATTTTTACTGAATTCTTGCAAAATTAATTCGCGAACATTTTTTTCGTGTAACGCCATTTTCATAAATAAAAAACAAATGAACATTTTATGGTTGTCTAATATATTACGAGCCTTCTAAATTTAAAATTTTAAAAGAATATTCAAAAAAGGTTCGATGCAACACGCTAGCAAAGTAAAAATGTAGGCGACAATTTAATAGTGTTCACCCTTTAATATTGTTAGTTAAGGATCTGCGAGCTAATAATCTACCATAGCGACGGGAATAGCTCGACATCACCGTCCCATGTGATGAGAACCTCTTGAAGAGAAGGGCAAGTCCAGCAAGTACTGAGACTTGGCTCACGAGGTAACCGCCACGTGGGAAGTTGATTGTACCGATAGTTGTTTCCGCGAACGGTCTCATAGCGAAGAGTCTCGACCGACATCTTGAGATATTCGCTACGTGGTTGTGGTTGGACCAAGGGTCAGAATCAGAAGGTAATCCTGGACACGGCGCGAATAGTCCGGTGGTTCCTCTATGCAGTCCTATCTTAGACCCGGGTATGTCCTTAAACTACGTCCAACAATGAGAGGTAGGGCACAGCGAAGTACCATCACACTTCAGTCTGGAGAAGCCCAACTGGGGAAGTACCTCCTCCTTACAGAAGACCACAGCCATAATAGCACTGCTACCTTTCTGGTATGTAGTGTTGCTTTCCTGATGGTAAGGTTTCCAGAGCTCCAACCCCCTTAAAGGCCGGCAACGCGCTTGTGACTCCCTTGGTGTTGCGGGTGCCTATGGGCGACGGTAGTTGCTTACCATCAGGCAATCCGTCTGCACCTTTGTCATAAAAAAATATACTGTCTGAAATATATACCTTTACTTGTCTTTCTCATCCTTGATCTCCTCAATCTTGGGCTGCGGGTTGTTCTTCCAAATGTAGTAGGTCAGGGACGAGGCGTACCCCAACCACGCCAGGTACGGCACCAACAGCAGACCAGCTGTTCTGCTGACGCTAGCGAACGATATGGCGGTCAAAGTTGCCGCTCCGGAGAGCACTGAGATCTCAATCAGAGCCTGAAAGGATGGACAATTTGTAGATCGCTGTATGCCTGCAACTCTGCATTCACACGGGCTGTGTTTCCGCCAGAGATTAGCGAGGAATGTGTTAAGAAACAATAAAAATAAATAAATAAATATAAATAAATAAATATTAATAAATAAATGGTGTACCCATTAGTGAATCTTGTTGAGAAAAGTTAAATCACTGTCAGTTTCGTGACGACAATTAAGTATTAAATTTCGATAAAAAGTTGGTTCTGATGTTCATTTTATAAACTTCAATCGATATCACAGAATAATTAAAGGCAAAAAGTCCATCTTCATGAAGATTTCATGCCTAATTGTCGTCATGAAACTGACAGTGATTTAACTTTCGGTAATTGAGTGTACTAGACGACGATGCATATAATAGATAGATACATATATACTTAAATGCATAGAAAACACCCATGACTCGGGAACAAATATCTGTGCTCATCACACAAATAAATGCCCTGACTGGGATTCGAACCCAGGACTCGGCTTCATAGGCAGGGTCACTACCCATTGGGCCGGCTCCACGCGCACGTAGCCGGCTCCACGCGCACTCGGCCGGCTACGATAGGCGTGTGACTCACGTCTATCCTACTTTTCAATATACTCTATGCTCACGTCAGAGATTTTTTTAAATGGCGACAAAAAGGTTAAAGTACTCTTGTGTAGACGGCGTCGCGGAGTAAAGTTAATGAATACATATTTTTGAAGTTACAAGACAGTAGGTGAAAAACTTAGCTAAAGCACCTGGCCTATGTAGTACATAGTAACGTGTGTACAAGCCAGTCGGCATTCTATAATCATATGTTGACGTAAGTTCCATATTAATTCTCTGCACAATTACATAGACATGGTGCTTCAATTAAGTTTTTCAACCATAATTTGTAACTACAACTGGATGTTAAGTGTGTTGGATCTTAAGCAATACTGACCAGTTTGAAATCCTTGAGACCGAAGAAGATGGGTGTCCACGCCCAGTTGAGGAGCAGCTGGGTTCCGTACAGGGTAATAGGTAAAACTGCCCGGGCTACACAAAAACGAAGATTTAAAAAATCTGTTAAGCGACATTTTAAGGTATGAATAGTCTTAGCCTACTGCAAGTTCGAAAATTACGGGCATCTGTCTTTTTTACTCTATACAACGAAGCCCCGCGCAAGCGGAGCTCAGTCGACTCATTGTGTTGTCATTTTGAGTTTTGGACTATACGCCGATGTAGTTTTGTATTCTAGTCCATGTAAGACTAACCCCTGTTCCCTTCGGATAATTCCGAATAATTTAAAAATCTTTATTTACAATAATTACAATATTATGATACGAGTACTTAACTAGTTATTGCACTAAACTAAATAAAATCCGAATAGTATTCAAATATTACGTGTACTCCATTATAATAATAACAGACGTTCCGCGGATAGAGGTAGATACCTTATGGAGATTGGCACTTACGCTATTGTTAACGACGCTTCAATACTAATGTGATGCTACGCAACGTAAGCGCCAAACGCCATAAGATACCTTTTACCCGCGGAATATCACATAAGAGTCCATTTTCGAAATTACTTGACATTTATACAAAGACAAAATTACTCAAATACATCTTATATATTTATTTTATCATTTAACAAATAACAAAGATACCTATCCTTATTTCCAGAATGAATCTTAGGGTTTTATAATTTAACTATTAACAGTTCTTTGTCATGTATTTATCTAGCTGTATTACAAACTGGTAGAGAATGCCATTAGTCATTAAGTCTGCCATTTGTCTAAATTTAAGTTATCTAATACGGTTTCGACGGAATCATATAAACCCGCGGACGAGAGTTCCCATTTGTATATGCCTAGCTATCAGTAGCGACGCGTTCTTAGAACTCGATTCCAAGCGGCTTGACAAACTTTCAGACAGTTGAACAGTTTTCCTTCAAGAAAACAAGAGCCGAAGAGCCATAGCACCGGCTTGCCTAAAATTTAACGCGCAGCTAATGCTAGCTACTCTAAATCATATGTGTCATTATCTAGGTAAACGAACCTTATTGTCGATAGCACTTACGTCAGACCGCGTTGCGTTTGTATTGTATCGTCTTGAACAACGACATAAGCGCCATCGACAATAAGGTCCCTTTTCATAGATAACGTCATATACAACTATGCTTTTCGATCACTCTCTACTAGACAGTCTGAAACAGCCAAATCCATCATTCATTGATAATCATTTATCTCAAGATAAACTCATCTACACTTACATAATGGATCAAACAACTATATTACAAAAAAAATTCGTTGCATCCAAAAGGCAATGCGAGAATATGAAATCTATGAACGGTCATCATCATCATTGCCGTAAGACGTCTACTGCTTGATATAGGCCTTGTATCATAAAAACATCAGATACCCTATGTCATCTTAAATACAGGGTTCAAATCCCAGTATGGGCATTTATTTGTGTGTGGAGCACAGATACTCGTTCCTGAGTCATGGGTCTATATATGTATTTAAGTATTTGTATATTATATATATCGTTGGCTGAGTACCCATAACACAAGCCTTCTTGAGCTTACTGTGGGGCTCAGTCTATTTGTGTAATAATGTGCTATAATATTTATTTATTATTTTATCCTTACACAAATTGACTTAGCCCCATGGTAAGCTCAAGGTTTGTGTTGTGGGTACTCAGCCAGCGATAAAAATAACATACAAATGCTTTAATACTCGTAGGTACTTAAATACACCCATGACTTAGGAACATACACCTGTGCCCATCAGAAAAAGATTTCCTTACTGGGATTTGAACCTAGGACCGTAGGATTCATAAGCAACTAGGTACAGTCAACCAATTTGATTTATAGGCCACTTCGTTCCTTGTCACATGAAAATGAACGAAAATCTATATGAAAAACGCAAAAGATCTCTTATTAACGTCACTGTGACAAGGTTCGAAGTGGCCAAGAAATTGTTTGACTACAAGAGTTGCCAGTGCAATAAGTAGCCTGAACTAAAAGGATATTTTGTCTCACCTGTGAATCCATCACACTCTTCCAACACCAGGTATGACGCGTATCCCATGCTGCTGTACAGAACAGTCCACGCTGGCCCGAACACCCACTTCGGAGGGTTCCAAGATGGCTTCTTAAGCCCATCATACCAGGTCTTCTCATTGTCATCCCGTTTGATCTGACCGGCGAAGTAGAGACCGTTGGCCCAGCCTCCCACATTCGGGAGGATGATCGAACCAATTGCTGGCCAGTTTGCCATTATGAGATCTCTGAAAGCGTACAATCATACTTTTATTTATTTTTATTGACTAAGAAACAGTAAAAAAAACGATGGTGTGATGAGTGATGTAATGTGAGTGATGAGACATGCACTTTGGACGTTTTGATTTTTTTTTATGACATAGGCGGCAATCGAGCAGACGGATTGACTGGTGGTAAGCAATTACCGTCGCCCATGGGCACTTGCAACACCATGGGAGTCACAAGCGCGTTGTCGGCCTTTAAGGGGGGTTGGAGCTCTGGGAACCTTACTCACCATCAGGAACACAACACTACATACCTGACAGGTAGCAGTGCTTTTATGGCTGTGGTCTTCTGTAAGGAGGAGGTACTTCCCCAGTTGGGCTGTCCCAGATTCAAGCGAGATGGTCATCGCTGTGCCCTACCTCTCATTGTTGGACGTAGTTTAAGGACATACCCGGGTCCAAAATATACCAGTCGCGTGTCTGTGAAGGAAAACATTGTGAGGAATCCGTGGTAATCCTAATAAGGCCTAGTTTACCCTCTGGAAGGTCAGATGGCAGTGATGATGGTGCAAAAGGAACATTAACAAATTACAAATGAAAGGTCAATGTGGATAAGACCGGCATACTTTATTTTTAGGGGAAGTTCGTCATATTACACTAAATACCGATGAGATAATGTAGGAAATTGGTTGGTAGACGGTCTTTCCAGATATATATGATATTTCTGATATGGGTCTTACCCACATTGATCTAATATCAGTTAACATACAATTTGTAATTAGGTGTACATTTGTAAATTAACAAAAAATAAGATTTGTAAATTACAGTTATGATTCACTTATGATAAAAATAGACAAAGTGCAGTAGAATATTATATTATTACTGATTAGTCACTGATTACCAAAGCCATTGCCGTGTGGTGATGGCTAAGGTAGAGAATAGCACCCCATCTCCTCCCACGAGTGTCATATTTAAGAGGACAAAGGGAAAAACAGCCGGAGGGCATAAAAGCTTGAAAGGGCATTGAGAAAACAAAACACACTCTGACCATATATCATGAAACAATCAAATTAGATTTTATCTCAGAATAATCCTGCATCAAAAATGGGATAGGTAATATCACTATCAGATACTTATGCAACATACTTATGCACATGTCCAATATCTTCAAAATATTCCCAATTCATTATTTTAATATTAATTTACACTAATGTACCACTTTTCAAAGAAACTAATCACTGACTGCATGATATATGATAAGTAGATTAATTATAATTTGATTTGATAAGTGGACTGCATTGTAATTATATACAGCTACACCTATAATATTAAATACTAGTATCTTTTATTGGTTTTCCTTATTATATAAATTTATTAAAGACTATGTGTAAAAATAATTAAACATAAATCAACCTTATTCAGGTATTTATATGATTCACTATGGCTATTAACTTGTGGTAGTAATTAGTAAGTTTTGGTTGTCACCTGACAATATACAAATAAGAAAAATATGATAATTTTAATTAGCAAAAAAAAGCAACAACTAAAGGTGTATCAATATTTTTTTTTTTGTAAGTTATGCTAGGTGTAAGTGATACACGGGGGGGTGCCGTGGTGAATGAAAAGCCAACCCGGCAATGACGGAAACGCCGCACGGTTTTTAGTGGGTATTCCTCTCCCATATGGAGGGGCGAGTCCCACATACCCCCTGTAAGACCCTCCCCAGGGCTGGGGGGATTCTTGATCTAGAAAAAATTCAAAAATATGATGTGATGCAATATGCATGACACCCTATAAAGGTATGTTGTTGTTAAGAGATGGCAGCACTAAGTGATGTCGGGTGATGTCACATCCAAACAAGAGTATTGGAGCCAAGGGGCTTCTCATAATACAGAGGAGTCGTAGTAGAGTAGAGAAGCCAGAGGGCTGCAGTTTTGTACTTGACTTTGAGCAAGAATATTGTCTTTAATAATTTATGAAATTGCATCTTATGAAATTGAATAATTGTCCTTGAGAATACTATTAAATAGATTGCTGTTAATTATTTATGCCCTTGGTTTCATTTATAGGTAAGGTAAGTATTCATATTATATATTATTGGCCAACAATTTTAAAATTGAGACATTCTTAAGTGATATAAGCATATACATATGAAAATCTCTATCAACATGTAATAAATTGATAAGAAGACCAATTAACAGTTATTGACCCCTCCTAAGCAGTTACTGATAACAGTACATTATGATTAGATTACAATTTAAAGTAATAACATACCAGTCTACGAGAAGCGTCCAAACTGACTACGATTTTTTAACTTATCATTTAAGTTACTTACGTAAGTTATGCTAAGTAATGACTAATATTTACATTCTAAAAATAAGTTGGCGCCGACAAATTCCAGAAGTTATAATATAATGTATATTTGATGAAACTTTAGTCAAGCAACAATCTATACTAGGTACATACCTTGGTGATAAGTTAAAAAAACACCGGTGAAAACTGCCGTGAGTATCACGAGAAATAGAAAAGTGTTTTGTGAAATTCCCAGTCAGGTGTGAAAACTAATATACGAAAAAGTTCAAGGTTTCGATAACGTATTGGAAAATTATAAAAAAGGTTACTTTTTAAGTTAGTCGGTTATGCTGGGATTACTTATAAAAGTCAGATGCTAATTTGGCGTTCCTTTCTACGTGTAGGTTTCATAATATGGACTTCATTTAAACTTAAATTGCATTTAAGCAAAATTTACAAGACTGTGAGAAACAAAAATACGTTAAAACATATTTATTTTTGTCGGGTTAACAATACTGGTAATAAACAAATTAACTAAAACTCTGAAATCAAGATATTTAAATTAAAAAAAGCTTGAAATGGAACTATTCTTATCATTAAGTCATTAATCGTATGTCATCATACATACGTCACTGTCATTATAATATTGGGTGGCGATAGGTAATTTCCATTGTCCACTGCACATTTTGACAGTTCCACAAAAATAACAACAACAAACTGCCAATCCATATTTAGGGAAAGAGGGTAATTTCAGGTAAAAATTATGAAGTTTATAAAATTGAACCTTATTACACCTCCAATATAGCTGCATATTGTATGTTTATTTTTAAATTTAGTATACATTGTTTTGTTTACATAAAGATAATAATATTAGTTATATGTTATACAAGAGAGCAAAGTTGGTGTTTACCTTCTCGTACTAATATTGGGACCCGGGCTAGCGAAAGATTCCAAAATTGAATTCTATGAATGTAATCTTGCGCTTTGTGAGGGTTTCAAACACGAGAGGGGAACACATTTTGCTACCAAGTGCAACACACAATCTTTCACCTCACTAAAACTTAACTCTAAAACTGTAAAAAGGTACCTATTCAAAATTATTGGCATACAATCAAAAATATTAAATAAAAGAACATCCAACCAGTTAACATAAACAACACACTTGATTAGTAATACACAATTTGTATGACATTAGACATTACTTTGCACTCTTGTGAATAAAATGCAGCTTTGCTATCTGCTATCTGTTTTTAAAAAAAAGTTCATTCCAAGCTAGTGAGGTGAAAAATATTTAGTTTTCAATATTTTCAGTTTTCTTTCATCAGTCTTTTATTTTCTAGGTGTACTAGGTATCTTATATAAAAGGGGGAATAATTAATTTGTACATTTACAGAATAATCGACAATGCCAAACTGGTCAGCTATAGGGGCCATGATCTTCCCTAACATTGGGGGCTGGGCTGGAGCCCTGACAATGGCAGGGCAGACAAAACAACCCGATGGCAAGGCCTGGTACCAGACTTTGAAGAAACCGAGCTGGACTCCGCCAAACTGGGTGTTTGGTCCAGCATGGACTACATTGTATACTGGCATGGGCTATGCCAGCTATATGGTCTATAGGGACTGCGGAGGCTTGACAGGTAAACACACACATACATTTACCAAGCAAGACCGAGGCAGTTATGTGTGCTATTTTATTGAAAGTTGTACCACTTGTACCCTGAACAGTGCACTGAATAGTGTTTTGTGATCTATCTGATTTAAACATATCAGCTTGAGCTACCAGTAAAAATTAAAAAATAATAATTTTTAGGTGCTTTCTACTTATTCTTAGTACCTATCTTATGAATTATCACAAGCTCTTTTGATCCTGTTAAAAGACAAGATGTCCCATTTAAATTTTCATATTTTTTTATTACTTTTTACCACCATATGAAATCTATAAAGAAATAAGAGCTTGTGAATCTGAGGATGAAACAGACAAAGGAATCAAAATTACTAAAAAGTTATCTACTACAAAGATACCTACTACCTACAATTTTCAATTCAGTTACAGCAAAAGGCCATCTTTGAATGACTAGCCACCTTATGCATTACATACATTTTCTAATGGGTTTTTGGATTTTAATTACCTTTTCTTGCTTTTCTATAAGCCTAGAATGTCACATGCCACAGACCACCTGCTGCCTGTCCTCTAGTGATATCTGGTCACAGTTTACCCAGATTAGAACACAATAAATAAATAATACTAAATGTTTCAGATAAAGCCATCCTACCTATGGCGCTATATGGAGGACACCTTATATTAAATTGGACGTGGACACCTATTTTCTTTAGAATGCATTTAATAAGATTGGTAAGTTATAAAGACAAGTTAGTAAGTTTGGTAAGTTTAAACTTAACTATCCGCCTTTTGGGTCTTATTTCTTGGTTTATGTGGTTAAAACTGTCAAAAGTTATCAGCTTGTGTACGTGTAGGTAACATTAAAATGACCCAGCCATGTTAGTGTTGTACCTGAAACTAGATTATTAAATATCATTCCGACTTTTCGTACCCTTTAGCAGCGTTCGTGGTCATCAGGATGACTAACGAAAAAAAAATTTTTTTTTTAACCATTGTATTGTTTTAAAGTCCTCACCCCTCTCCCTGTAGTCTGCTTGAGAGCTCTTTCTTTATTTGGACACCTGGCGAGGCGATAACCACACAACCTCGAGAAAAACAAAATGGTTGGCAGTATCGAGGGAATAAGAAGTAGAGGCAGAGTTCAACCTCTCCTGCAAGTCTAATACGGTCGCGCTTTTATCATTTGTCACAATATCTGTCACGCTCCTAGTGTGCCAGTGCAAAAGTGACGGATAGCGCGATATATGATAAAATGGTAACCATGCTAGGCGTTCTAGAGGCAGTTAATGTTTTTTTTTCTAGAAGACAGACCAGCGGCGCGAACAACGATATTCGTAAATTTCGGACGGTTGTCTCTGTCACTCTCATGACAGCTTAATTGGAGTAAAAGAGAACGATGCCCGAAATATACGAACTTCGATGTTCGCGGTATCGCTCCAGGACCATCGGCGGCATCGGGTCACCCATTAGGCACCCGACTAAATATATGGAATTTCTTAACTTCGCTCTTCTTCACATTTAAGGGCGCGAATGAATAGTTTATCACCCTATTGTTTTTCAGGCATTTTTCCACATCACAGCGCTCGACGTAGCGGCGGCGGCTTGCGCGCTAACTTTCTACCAAGTGAATCCGAACACAGCATGGCTCATGCTACCTTACCTCGCGTGGCTTGGCTTCGCTACTTGTCTCAACTATTCCATATGGCAGCTCAATAAGAAAGACAGTGAAAAGTAATTGGGAATTATAATAATAGATGTAAATACTGGGTGAAATCAATGGTGATACAAAGTTATATTTTCTGAATCTATTCATGGGATATGGAGTAGGCACTTTTACGAAAGCGACTGCCATCTGGCCTAGCAATCCAGCGGGTAAACTAGGACTTATTGGGAATAGTCCGGTTTCCTCGCGATGTTTTCTTTAACCGAAAAGCGACTGGTAAATATCGAATAACATTTAGTACATAAGATCACTCAGATACAGGTAACTATCAGTTATTTCAACTACCTGCCTGATTAATAAATAAATAAATAAAATTCCGAAAAACGCATAGGTACAGTCGCCATCAGATATTTCGGAGCTGTGGAGGTGGTCATAAATAACATGCACTTTACCGCCTTAACAATAGAGGCGCTGTTCCGATATTTTCGACCACATTCACAGCTCCGATATATCTGATGGCGACTGTACAAGCCGGAGTTCGAAGCTGTGACCTCCGGATTGCAAGTCGCGCGCTCTTACCGCTAGGCAATGGTTAAGTTTAAGTAGAATAATACAACGGTTAAGTTTAAGTAAATGAAAGAAATGTTTATTTGTTAATACATATATTTGATACAAGCGTGTTATTTGCCTCGTTTCATTTTGTTGAGCTCCCCTTGCTGGATGGAAGCGTCCTTGTAGATCTGTTTCACCTTATCCTTTCGCATGTTGTCACTGAAAAAAAAACAGAAGTTAAAAAATAAATAAAAAATAGAAGCGTTGATGGCCCGCCATTTAAAAAACGTGATCAACAGCCGAGCTCAAAGATATCTCATGCTCCAGGCTCATGATTATGCTCCAGTGCTCCTCGTTATGAAGTGAAACATGTCGAGCAATATTCGACTTATAAAACGTGAGTTACCCGATTCTTTATAATTACAGATATAGTGAGAAATTATTTTCCTTCGGAAAAAAACTCGGGAGAAAAACTCGGACCTTTATCGGAATACGATGACACCCGAACTGTCAATGAATGATCGTTTTAAATGAATGACATTTTCATATTTATAATATTATGACAGTTCGATTGCCGTCGTATCGTCGGGGATAGTGCGATACCGCGTAACTGCCAATATCGATAGAGTTCGAAATTCAAACAATGTACAAAGAAATTGTATCTTATTGCATTTGTTGGTTACGCGGTATTGCACTATCCCCGACGGTATGTCGATCGAGATACTAGAGAGATTTTTTTTTAATATTATTTTATGCGCTGGTTACGAGATCTTTAAGCCAAGTCTTTTTTGGATTACACGGCGCTTTGTATTAATATTAGAAATAGTTTTTAAAGTTTTAATATCGTATTTTAAATATATTTATAAATACTAGAGAGTGAGTAGAAAGTAGAAATATCCATGGGGTCGTCACACGATATTTCGACTTTTAGAACCCCTCCTCCATATTCCCAGTATTCTCCATTCCTCTCTCACGTTCTACCACAGTTGGTATAACAACTTTAGGTGTCGGTGGCGCGGTGGCCCGACAGCGCGGGACACCTTTAGCCGTCCTTACAGACATAGAAGTTTTGGTGGCAATAACGTCAATTAACTAGGGACCTTCCGATATAAAATGTATCGATATCGATACTTATTTCGAAGTGACATTTCATATTAGCTATAAATTTCACTGGATAATTGAAAATCAACTAAAATTTGATGATTACCACCCATCAATGTTACCTATATACTTAAATTAAATTAAAAATCAACCTTTGCAACTAAATATTCAATTTTCCATGCAAAGTAAACTGAAACCAAGAAGTGCATTACATAATTTTCATTCAATCAATTATGAACCTTATTAATAATAAGTACTGTCATAAGAAAGTACAACTTATCGATAAAATAATATCGTATGGAAGTCCCTAGCTATTTTTTTTTAATAAAGTTTTATGTCTGGTTATAAGGGTGGAACTCACCTCTGTATTTTGTTCCTTATCTTGACAGACGCGACGTATGCCTTATCCCTCCTTATCTCACGGAGCGCGCCCTTCATTTCCCGTTTTATCTTGTATTGCAGTCTCTGTCGCTCCGCGGTTTCGCGTGACAGTTTTGAACTCTTACTGCCGGTGAACCTGTAAAAAATAATGTTATTTAGCCAAGTCCATTGTCTTCTTTACAGAAAAGCTACTGGTAAATACCCTAGAATAATGACTGGAGAACGCATCCGCGAGCACCAGTAAGGGACAATTATATTTTGGCTATTGCAGCCCGAAATGTAACAATTCACTATAGTTTTGCTTTACAGGTCACTCTTTATAGCTAAAATATTAGCTTATTCTGTATTAATTACCGCAACTTCGGTATCCCTCCAACTTTGACAGTTCTGAAGGATTCAGTTTGAAGGGCAACAAAAATATGACAATGACAAGGACGGACGAAAATAGCGGCGTCTCTGCCATACCTACGGAAAGTTACATAAGACCATCCCTTTCGATCGTGGTATTATTGGCACGCGTCTAGTTAAATAGTATGTCTATGTAAATACCAAATGATATTTTATACATAAGTTCCGCAAAACTCATTGGTACAGTCACGAACATTAATTATTGAGTCACTTACGGTTCAAGTTATTTACTGTTAATAATTACTGTATAAAATGCCCAATGTAAAGTGAACCCCAAATGGTTTGAAGTTGCGACCTCCGGATAGCAAGCACGCTCTTACCGATAGGCCACCAGCATTCCGCAAGGAAATTTCAGATAACTTTTTTTTTATATGATTTTATGTCTGCTAACTAAAGGCTTGGTCACATAGGGCGCGTTTTGTGGCGTGGCGCAGTAGGGCGCGACGCTGCCGTCCGAATGTGTGCCTTATTTCGTTACATTAGCCACACCGCTGTCACGCCACGCTGCGCCACGCTCTCAAAACGCGCCTATCTGCCTAAGCCCTAATATTTTCTTAAGAGACATAGAAAAATTTGACTCGAATCTTTCTATTTTTCTTTCGATTTAATATCAAAGATATTCGCTAGCAGACGTTTCTGCATAATAAAAAAAATATTTATAAAGGTGTAGCACATTGTTATCGATGAATTCTCAATGAAAACTGATACTTCGATGCCGTTAAATACGCTTACAGTAGATGTGTCTACACGTCACCCATGATGACGTATACCACGAAGGATAAGATAGAAAAGTTTGACAAGTCTAAGCGGTACTCGTATAGCACAATTGATAGTGCACTGGGCTAGTGACCCAGTGATTGTCGGTACGAGTCCCTCTTAGAGTAAATTTTTTCAATTTTTTTTCGATTTAAATATCTATATTAGGTACTCACACTTCCTGAATATCCGGTTCATATAACCTCAAAATCTTCGGTTTTGCCTTATCACTGGTCAGCGCCGTATAAGTCTTCACCTCTAAAACCCCCTTCATATATTTAACTGTCTCATTTATAGCACTTGCTATCTTTTTCGGATACAAATCCACATCCAATCTACTCAACAACTGTATGTGTGGCTGAAATATGCATTCCTGTGCCTCAATTTCACTGCAATTCTCGAAAAACTCCTTCAAAAGCATTATGCCGTTGAAAACTATTCGAATTTTGAATTCATTGTCTATGGTATCCGTTAGTAAGTCGTTAAGCCTCATCTTCCATTCGCCTTTGAGTTTGGAACAGTCGTCTTCCAAATTCAAAATTTTCGCGTCCTTATGCAAACGGAATGGTGGAACGACTTTGATTGGGTTTAAAACTGTTGTTTTCGCGCCTAAATATAAAATTCCTCTTATGAAATTTATAGCTGACGGCACAAATCTTTTTGACAAAACCGTATATTCCAATATTAATGTTACTACGAACAACCCCCTGGATATAGAATACGCGTCCCTAAATCTGCATGTATGTAGAATTTGTGACATAAATGTCAAAGATGGCGACGTTAGTGGATGGCGGAAATCAGAAGTGGGATACAGTATGGAAATTAATTTAAAAAATATTAACGTGTCCATATCGGGTATTCTTTTCGGCTTTTTTTTGTAGGCATCATATTTTTCTTTTAACAGTTCCGCGATAAATTTTCTTGAAGAGACTTTATTGATGTGCGCGATGTCGTAAAATTGTTTTGTGATATTGTTAAATATTACGAATGATTTCATTAGTTCCCCTTCGTTAGTTAGATTTGAAAATAAATCATTGACATATTGAAGCATATTTGCGAATAATCTGGATAATTTATCCTTGTTGTTTTCGCCGAGGCTCGGGTCGTAGGTTTTTATTAGTTTCTGAATAGCTGACGTTTGCTGGGATGGATTTTTTCCTGTTAATAATTCCTGAAAAACAATAAGGGGACAATATTTAAAAAATAATTATAAGTTAATGACCTTTGCACAACAATAATACTTTAATAAATAGGGCCCGGAATTTTGCGTGCGGTTTCGGAAAAGTCTAAGGAAGAGAACACTAACGTTTATCGATGTATCGATAAATCGGTCGTGTACTCAGAGTCATTAATTTATTTTTAATGAAATAATACTTGCATTATTGCAATCAAATACCTACTCGGGTTATCAATTCTTTGTAGATAACATACCAGTCTAATATAAACTTATTTTATATTATCTACATAATTTTTTCACTAATCATTGAAAGAGCAAATGTATCATCGGAAAGTTTGAGTTATTATTTTTTAAAACGCTAATAAAAAACTAGGTTTATCGATACATCGATAAACGTTAGTATTCTCTCCCTTAGACTTTTCCAAAACCGCAAGCAAAAATCCGGGAACTATTAATAAAGATATAATACTTGTCATATTACCTTAAAGTTTTCATATTCAGCTGTTTTTCCCAAATAAGACTTCAATTGTTCATCAATCTCATGATCACTGTCATTTTGTTCATTTTTATTTCCATCATCGCTGTCCGAGTCACCAATAAGTTTCTTAGGTTTATTCAAAACTTTCTTTTGTACATGTTGAGTTTCTGTATCAGATTCGTCTTCACTTTCCTCGCTGTCTGAACTTTCATCTTTAGATTTTGACTTATTTTTATTTTTACTATAACTTTCTTTTTCTTCTTCATCGTCAGATTCCTCGCTTTCTTCGCCGCTGTCATCAGCATCACTACTTGCATCTTTTTTTGTACTCATTTTGTTATTTTCAGAAATATCCTCTTTAACTTTTTTAGAATTTCTTTTCGATTTAGCTTCAGCTTTACTTGTGATTTTGTTTGTTTCTTGCTTCTCGCTTTCTTCCTCACTCTCACTATCTTCTTCTTCTTTCTGTTTATTAACTTCAACTTCTAAATCCTTTTCAGAGGCTTCAGAGCCTTCGTCATCAGACTCTTCCTCACTTTCATCAGAATCTTTAAACAATATACTCTTCTCTTTATCATCGGTAGATTCTTTGTTTTTTATTGCTTTCTTAACGCTTTTATTTTCTTGTTCACCTTCATCTTCATCGTCATCATCATCACTATCATCACTATTTTCTCCGTTCTCCTCATCATCGTCTTCTGACTCGGTCAATCCATCATCAAACTGTATTTGTGCATTGGGAACTGCAACACGAAGCAACATTTATTACATGACATTCTAGTTCAGAAAATTAACACAAAATGACAGATTTAAAAAAAAAACTTTAAGTGGAAATTAAAGGGAACGCCTGCTCATTTATTTACTGTACTCATGTAAAATGAAATGATTATAGATGGGCCTAAACGGGCCACCCTGTATACCACATACAGGGTGGCCTATTTAGATCAGTATGGGGAAATCTGGTACTATAAGACATACAAAGATCTGTTCTTAGGAACCATATCATTGATTTTAGGGACAAAAAAAACTGCATATTTTTGTAACCATATGTATTTTAAAGACGGGCATGGCTGGCGACGAAGTCGCGAGGAAAAGCCCGTAGTTACATATCTAAACTAATATTTTAAAGGCGAAAGTTTGTGAGTGTTTATATTTGTTACTTCTTGACGTCTATACGACTGGAGCGATTTTATTAAGATTTGGTATGGAGTTAGCTGACACCCTGAATTAACACATAGACGTTTTTTCCCTAATAAACCGCGGGTAACACCGCGGGCACAGCTAGTACCTGAATAATCATTGAGTATGTGCTCAGGCACCAGAGGTTTCCCGTCCTTGTCGTACGCCAGCATGAATTCCTTTTCATCCTCCAGCTCAAAATTGTCTTCTAAGTCATCTGCGGACCTGGAATAATGTATACAAGTGAAACGCAACGAGTGTTATAACTACACTTCGTTACTGATATTACTAATTACAGTCGATTCATATTTATCTATAAAATTTGGCAAACTAATATTTCTTCTTTAGTGAACGCCCGAGAGATAACTCATTCATTCCTCTTTTTAATCAGATCGGAGGGCGACAATTATAAATATCGAATATCGTCAATTTGGAGTCCGATTTTTGAAATACTCACCCAGTAATCTTAGAGATTCTCATTCATTCTCTATGGAAATCACTTGGTGACTGTTTCAATAATCGGACCTAAGATCTTTTGACGTGTTATTGAGTGAGTCAACTTATTTTTTTATAGACTTAGATTATCGTAACTGCCCAATCACTTGCCCCTAAACTGAGCATAAGATAACGGGGTGTACTTAGATTATAGCTCTAACACGAGCACTTTGTAATTGTAAAAAATAATAATAATATGGTCTTCTTTAGTGATTCATGTGAGCACCATCACTCCTGCAATAAACTTTGGAACTGATTTGAATAGGAAGTGCTAACAGATTATTATATATGAACGGGACTTAACCGCGTATATTAACTTTAATTTTTATTTTTTTTATTTACCTCCGACGCTAACAGATCCAATGCTAACAGATTAGGATATGCCCAAAAGTGCCTAAAACTGTTCTGAGATTATATATACATGAGAGATTGCGACGGGTTGTCAAGGCCACGAAAGCCGGAGATGAGGGTTCAAATCCGGCTGAGGCAACCAACAACTTTTTAGTGTCTGTAGTGGAATTTGAATCTAGGACCGTCGGCTTCATTGACAGTAACTACCCACTAGGCCACAGCTGCCATCAGAGTATATGAGAATAACTAAGTTTTATGACGTGGGGCGTATCTTACCGATGCTTCCTAGATGGCTCCACCTTAGCTGTATCCTCATAGTCGCCTCTCATTCTGATTTCCCTCTCTTTCTCAAGCTGGGCTATTCTTAATTGTTCTTCTTTCTGCGTTTTCTCATCGCTCTTTATCGCGTCTGACGGCTGAAATTGTAATAGGTATATTAGAATAAAACCGGCCAAAAGCATGTCGGGCCATGCTCAGTGTACGGTCCCGTAGTACTCAATTTTTTTTAAACAAGACTGCCCAGCGTTTAACCTCAGTCGCGCCTGATGGTAAGTGTCGACGAGGTCAAGGGTGTAGCACGCTGGTTCAGTAACAGCCTATTCACTCTTGCCTTGAAAAGACCTAAATTATATCTACCGGGAATACAGACGAAGGGATTGAGAAGATCATCATCATCATCATGTCAGCCGAAAGACGTCCACTGCTGGACATAGGCCTCCCCCAAAGCGACCCAAAAAGATCGATCCTGCGCTTTCCACATCCAGCGGCATCCCGCGACCTTCACCAGATCGTCGATCCACTTCGTGGGAGGCCTACCTACGCTTCCAGTTCATGGTCGCCACTCCAGCACCTTTCCGTCTTGTACAGCGAACAAAATATAATGTGATGTAGATAGTATAGTAGATGTAGCGTAGGGACGCCCGGCCGGGCTCGGGCGCGCTGTCGATCGCTAGTTGCAGTCATTCAGCCCAGTTCCCTGTTCCCCATAATGTACGTGATACAAAACCCGAATGTGTAGAAAAATGATAATGGTGACATATATGAATGAAAACTAACTTGAGTAGAAAAATGCGACTGGGAATTATGCTACGCGGGACTAATGCGTTTGGGTTTGACGCGGTTACCTACTACCAGTACCTTTACCAAGAGTTGTAATCTCAGTTCAGTGCATCTCAGTGCACTAAAATAGTACATGCGAGATGCACAGATAGTAAACTCGATACTCGTTATCGAAAACCTCAATGTCACAACTCATGGTAAGGGTATCGAAAACCTATGTCACAACTCACGGTAAGGGTACTGATAGAAGTGATAGACAACTCACGGTGCCTCTTTTCTCGAAGCGTAGCTCTCGCATCATTTTATCGTAGTCCTGGCTGTTCTTCTCCGCCTTGTTGAGAACCTTGTCTATCGCCGATTCCTCTTCTACTCGCATCCTGTGTAGTAACACATTTTTTATATACACGGCTTGAACTATGATGATGATGACGGCTACCCTCAGGTTGTAGTTTCTAGCGCGACATATTTCATTTAATAAAATGAAAAATATAAATATTTCGGCACAATCGTACACAAATCGACCTAGTCCTACGGTAAGTTCAGTAAGGCTTGTGTTGTAGGTACTAGACGACGATATATATAATAGATAGATACATATAAATACTTAATAGAAAACACCCATGACTCAGGAACAAATAGCTGTGCTCATCACACAAATAAATGCCCTGGCTGGGAATCGAACCCAGGACTATCGGCTTCACAGGCAGGGTCACTACCCACTAGGCCAGACCGGTCGTCATGTTTCAGAAAGCCTATATCCATTTTCGGGCATTAAAACTGCTTTGTTCCCATCGCCAAACGCGAGAGAACGAAAACTTAATAAATCTATATTAATAAAAGAAAGTTGTGTTAGTTTCGGCTTTTATAACTCGATAATTGCTGAACCAAACTGGACGATTTTGGGTTCGTTGTGATCGTCTTGGCCAAAATTTAATAGTATACTTAAAAAATAAGCAATGAACTCGCGACTTTTCGGAATACAAGTTTTAGCGATCTGACCAACTGAGCTATTGACCCTAATATATCTACTTTACTACAATGCCTCAAGTACCTTTTTTAGATTTTATACTGTAACTAGTTAAATACTTGTAGTTATAACAATACGATTGTAATTTCGTTTACTATTAGTTGCAAATAATGGAAATGTGACACAGTCACATTTGACTCAACTGTACGGTCAACCAATTTGATTTTTAGGCCACTTTGAACCTTGTCACAGTGACGCTAATAAGAGATCTTTTGCGTCTTTCATATAGATTTTCACCAAATTGGTTGACTGCACCTAATACTTAGTCTGATGCATTGATAGCCATTAAGGCTCGGTCAAACGGACGGGCGTGACGGTCGCGCGCGCGACCGCGGCGGCCTTAAACACATGCTAACAGGTTAGCGACGTCAAACAGACTGCGTCCCGCTGCCATCGCGCCCCGCTTCTGTCGTGCCCCGCGCCGCGCGGCCCCTTGCGTCCAGACGGCGCGAACGCGGCGCCCCTGCATGTTGTACCTGGGTGCGAGTCACGCCCTCATCGCGCCTCGTTCGCGCGCGCGATGAGAGCGTGTTGAAAGCACGAAGCCGGCGCGATCCGCGCGCGCCCTGTTTGACAGTCATAGCGTCGGCATCACGCGGACGTCGCGCTGCGTCACGCTCGTCTGTTTGCGCGAGCCTGTAGTAGACCTAATAAAATGCAGGTTTAAAAAAAATATCCTTACTTCTTAAAGACCACTGGCTGCAAATCCTTCCATTCGCTATCCAACTTCTCCGTCAAGTCCAGGGTCTGTTCTTTCTCCCTCTGTTTCTCCGCTTTCCTCTTCTTGGACTCCGCTATCAGCTGCTCGATCAGGTCTTTGTGGGACTTGGCCCCGTCAGCGTCAGACTTGGCGAGTACGCCACCGCCGAAATGACCCTCCGAGACAAAGTCGTCTGAAATATAAAGTAATAAATAAAGATCAAACACTTTTCTACTATTTTTTTTATGATATAGGAGGCAAACGAGCAGACGGATTGCCTGATGGTAAGCAACTACCGCCGCCCATGGACACTCGCAACACCAGAGGAGTCACAAGTACGTTGCCGACCTTTAAGATCTCTATACGCTCTTCTTGAAGCTATTTTTAAAGTTAGGTTTTTATAACATCTTTATAAAAGTAGAATATATAAATAGGTACATCTAAAACATTTATTTAAATAATAAATAGTTCTCTAATTTATTGCAGTTGTTTTTGCTAAATTAAGGACCCTTTTCAGGTATAGGTCTCCCCCAAGTCTTCTCCATATCTTTCCACCTCTCTTGGTCTTTAGCCTTGATATGCCAATTTGCTCCAGCTATGGCTATAATGTCCTTGGACTATCTTGTTATGGGTTTTAAAACATTACAAAACATAAACAATAAAGCTAGGGGCTGTTGGCAACTGGGCAGGGCCTAGGCTGGTGGTTAGGGCTGCAGAAGAGAGAAATAGATGAACAAACGAAGTTAGCTCTGGTAGGCACTCTGATAACATTCTGATATGAGTATGCATCATAGTTATAACAAGTTATAATAAGTATTTTTGAACTAAGTAGGTATAAACATGTGTCGGGGAGTATCACCGTCGAGTGAGATCGTAATCCAGTGGTACACCCCCTAACGGCAATGCGGACGCCGCTGGGTTTTTAGTGGGTATTCTCCTCCCCTCCTATTGGCTAGCAAGAGGAGCAGCGAGGAGAGAGTCCCACATACGCCCTCACTAGAATCACCCGGGGGGGATGCGTAAACGCATTTTCCTAGCGACAAAAAAAAAAGGGCCCAGGCTGGTGGTTAGGGCTGCAGAAGAGAGAAATAGATGAAAGAACGAACGTAGGCACTCTGATATATTTTTCTAGCAGGAACGAAACTTGCTTAGTGCTTGCCACAATAAAAATATCGACAATTCTGTTATCGATAAGTACATACTACTTCAACGACGTACACACAGTCTTATATCGGCTAGTTACTTAGACGCCTCGTACGCCCAATCTTGAACAAATTTTACGTAAACCATACACTTTTGATCCCAAATTTTATAATTTGCAAGGAATAGTTCCAATTTGTTTTCTGAAGTATGTAAAATATTAATAAATAGATGGTTTTGTTAGTGTTATTTATTTTTAACCCTATTACCCTATATTTGTCTTCGTATTACCTGTATGATGTTGACGTTGGGCTGAATGACTGCTACAGGTGATCGACAGACCGCCTGACTCAGGCAGGGCGTCCGTACACTATACCCTACACAATATCATGATGTTGACGTGGTGCTTATCGATAACAGGACTGTCGATGTTTTTATTTCGTCAATCACTTACAAGAAATGGTTCGCGCTAGAAAAATATCTACATATACTGATAACCAATTATGCATCATAGTTATAATAAGTAATTTCGAAGTAAGTACGTATAAACATGTGTCTCTCACCATCTAATCCCTTAAATCCGGCTTCATCTTCTTCATCAGACCGAGGGTCGTCAAACTTCTCAATCTGTTCCAATGTTTGCCCTCTGAAAAAAAAAGTTTGCAATTAAGGATTGTTTATATAAGTCCACGGTACTGGAGCGGTATTGCGAACATCGAAGTTCGTACATTTCGGGCATCTTTCTCTTTTACTCCAATTAAGGTGTCACTAGAGTGACAAAGACAACCAAGTCCGAAATTTACAAATATCGTTGTTTGCCGCTGATCTTTGACTTAAGTATATTGATAAAGGAGATGCATGATATACTGACATGATACTAACAAAGATTTTTTATTCATTCGAGGTTTTCCCTAGGGACTACAGTATGAGGTTCTTCAAAAAAGGAGTGTATAGGTTCTTAAAGGGTTGGCAACGCGCATGTAAATCCTCTGTAGTTGGAGGTGTCCAGAAGCTACGGTAACTGCTTACCATCAGACGGACCATTTGCTTGTTTGCCACCGTCATAAAAAAAACCGGCAATTGTGGGTACTCACCTGTGTGTCAACACTTCGTCATCTGCCAAATTATATATATTCTTCCGACTGTGCTGTTTAACCCGTTCCATAGCAAACCGGGCAACCATCCTATCTTCTGCCGACAGCTCACTGTTCTTCTCACCAATACGCTTGTCTATGAACGTGTTTGTTTTATGCATCAGCTTCATCTCTGTACCGAGAGTATCTTTTCGCTATGGAAATAAAAAAAAATACTTAATTAAATAAATATCTCAGGACATCCTTAGGAAAATTGGCTGAGCCCCATAGTAAAATCAAGGAGGCTTGTGGTATACAATGCACAAATGAAAACACCTATGAATCAGGAACAAATATATGTGCTCATCGCACAAATAGATGCCCTGGGATTGAACCCAGGACCACACAAAATCTTTCAAGTTCAATATACTTTTATATATATTTTAATAGTATTTTTTTTAACCCATTCGGGCCAGCAACCTCAATTAAGTTGTAGTTAAGAAGTATAAGACAACATCTTTAGACATTGCTCACCCATAAGAGTTAATGTATTATGTCAAATTGAAAATCTCATATGACATGACTATGAGTTTAATGTAAACATCTATCTATATATGTGGCCATAGAAAGGCAGGAATGGAGAAGATTGGAGGAGACCTTTGCCAATTGGCAAACGGACACCCAAAAATGGAAGAAGAGAGAAATGTATGAATGAATAAAAGAGAAGATTAAAGAAAACATGTTTATTGTAAAACTTATCTGTACTATTGTTAGTGTTCGTAAATATTTAAAACATCTAAATACGTAAAAAAATAATAAATCATTAAAACGAATTAAAACTAACAATAAATTTAACTAAAACTAATATAAATCTAAGAAAGGCCCCTGCGGCATAGTACCGAAGATGCTGGCAGCATTTCCTCGTGGTGTCTCTGAGTCTCTTTGAAAGGTCCTTAAAGAGACTCAGAGCGCCGGGACCCCACGGACCGAGGGTCTCGACGCCGAATGGGATAAAATTGTATTCTGCGCCGAGACGTTCGTAAATGAAGGCTAATAAATAAATAATATATGTGCAGACTCCCTACAAGGTAGAACAACGACCTGATTAAGATCGAGGGAATCGAAAATTCGGTCATTGTGGGTCGCTTTGAGGGACTTTTAAGGCAGACCAGTAGTCCACCGCTGGGCACTGGTGGACTATCTGTCCGCCTTATACGTCCACTGCTGGACAAGACCTCCCGCATGGACTGCCACAGAGACCGATCTTAAGCACACTGCAGTAGTAAAATAATAGATAACAAAGATAAAAAATAATTTGTGATTGTTGTTAATTAATTTATAATACCTTTTGTATGGCTTTGGCCCGGGAAACGCCAGGCAATCCCCTGTCATGTTTGGATTTCTTGCCCAAAACCTTATGTTTTTCGCGATTTATGTGAACTTCAAATGGATTTAATTTCTTCTTGTTCGCGTCCACTTTTCTCTTTTGCTGGGCTCTGTCAGCAGCTCCAGCGTTTCTCTTGTTCTTTACTTTAGCCATTATTCAATAATATTAATACAATTTTAACAGATAAACATAAGGTAACTCTTTTCTTCAACAGATTACAGGTTAGGAATTTATGAGTCCGGGTAATGCGCAACCCAACAATTGACGACCCATCAATTGGCGACCACTTTTTTGTACGCGGATTGATGGGTTGAGCATTGTTGCTGCGTAAAAAACGTGGCTTCGGATTGATGCACCGTAACACGTTTGTACGCACCGAGAATGCGCAACCCGAGAATTGCCGACCCATCAATTGGCGTCCATTCAAATGACACAGATTATTGGTCGCGCATTCTCGGACCGTACCAACATTGCGCGACCCCGGATTGCTCAACCCAGGAATTAACGACCCATCAATCGGCGACCACTATTCGCTCCATGCCACAGATTATAAAAATATGACGTATAGAGTGATTTTCTAGGGATGGGGTGACGACTACCGAGTTTACGATTCGATAATGTTGCTAACGCAAAAACAAAACTGAGTGGTGTGGGCATAGAAGTAGTAAACCTACAGAAGGAGCGGTACCGCGAACAACGATATTCGTAAATTTCGGACGATTGTCTCTGTCACTCTCATGACACCTTAATTGGAGTAAAAGAGAAAGATGTCCGAAATATACGAACTTCGATGTTCGCGGTACCGCTCCAGGAATCCACCGATACAACGAGTTGTGACGCGTAATGGCGGCCACTTTACATGTGTGCGTATTTCCGTGTGGTGCCAGTTAAAAAAAAAATCCCAATTTCAGATTAAATATTTTAGTATAAAAAATGTGTTATGAATATACATATTTGTTAAATAAAACGGCGATATGCGTATGATTTTATAAATATAGTAAATATATTTCAGAAGCGGCGAATTTAACGAAAAACAGCAAAACTCACTAATATTAAATTGATAAAAGTACACGATGTAAATGTGTGTTTTCTCACTCTTCTCGACCCGATACTATAATTTCAAGCACTTTTTTCTATACATATTTATTAATTATGAGGCACAGCAGTGGCCCCGCCAAAAAAAATGTGATTAGTACGGGAATATAATGTACAAAAAAAAAATACTTTTTTTGTTTGACTAAACTCTCAAATTTTAAATTTTAATGTAGGTATTTACTTAAAACACAACGAGTTGGCCATAGAGGTCTATTGAATGTTCTGACTTACGTACTTAGTATGAAACAGCCAAGCCATAATTTTTAAACCAAGAAGTAGTATCCTACACTACTTAAAGATATACATAGCCTTTATTTGCAATTTCTTAACTAAGATTGCAAAACAACAGATCGCATAGTTAAATTATGACGATTTGTCGTGACAATTTATGGTGGTAGTGTATAGTGGTTTACCGTAGTCTTTAAAAATTTATTAAAATAAAAGCTGGTTGCAATTACATAGGTGATACAAATAGGGTTATAATTTGCAAAAGAACACTGTATACTTTTTGTTAAGAACGTTACTTACTAAAATTATAAAATTTTAATCAGCATTATTGGTAGGTATCCATTCGTTTACAGTTGTGATAAATAAAAGAACATATAAATAAGTTACAGAACAAAAATTAAATTAATTAAAAGTAAACTTAAAAACCTGTACCTACAACAAACCCGCTCCGCGCTCATACATAATAGTTAACGAAATGGAACATCAATTACCCTATGTTCGGGAAATTTCTCCGATTTTGATTGACCCGATTGTCTGGCAACACAGACGGCGTGAAGTAAATAGCTAGCGAATTTACTAATTTTTAATGTAATTACGTGGTTAATTGTTTATTTACTGATGAAAAGTGATTGGGGGAGTTTTTTTGTGGCGATCAGTAGCATT
This sequence comes from Grapholita molesta, assembly GCA_022674325.2. Lineage (NCBI taxonomy): Eukaryota > Metazoa > Arthropoda > Insecta > Lepidoptera > Tortricidae > Grapholita > Grapholita molesta. The sequence goes on from CP053139.2 coordinate 1,424,230, forward strand.
TTCACTTGATATTGACAGCATATGACGGCATATTTTAATATTTTTTGGTCCACTGCGGCGTGCTTTGACGTTCGGAGGCGACTGTTGGGTGTCCCGCGCATCAAGGCCTTGCGTATGTGTGTGAAGCCTGTCAGTACGAGTCGACCGACGCCATTTGTAGTCACAATTTGTTGTTGGCGGTGTGGAGTCTAATAATATTATATAGTCTAAGGGTGTGGGCGAGTGTTTACTGTTTATATGTATTTTTTTTTAAAGTAGTTTGTTGTGATTGTAATGTAATTATTGTAAATTAATCTAATGTTAATGTCAGACTGTCATGATTCGGTTGCAGTTTAATGATTTTACTTAATTTATAGATTCATAAATAGAATTTCGGGTAGTTATATACATAAAAATAAATTGTTCTGTTAATATAAAATTCATTTTTCAGAAGGCATATATCGTTACGGTAAGAACTAAGAACTGACACTTGTACAATTTGTGGTCTTCTTTCAGCCGGAGGCCTACTGTCCACGGAAGCGTAGCTGCATAGACGCGTATTACACGTACAAAACACTTAGTGTACGCTTGCTTACAGGCTACATACGAAATCGCACAACTGTCCACGGAGCACCAACGTCGCTGCGTGCAGGCTTCATGCCGCCGGGCGTACAGCGTGTTATACACGGGCTGCATCGCACAGACGCACAGAACAGCACGTTGAGTATTTGTGAGATACAATTTTGGGAACGGCTGCAAAGCTTGTACAATTAGTGAAAAAATATCCGTGTCTGTACAATAATAACCTCACGGAATATTATTAAATGGATGAAATACGTTGTCATTTGGTGATAGTTCTCGTGTAGCTACGAACAGTCTACAATGTATGTTTCGTTCTATATATGGATGTATCTAATATAAACAGCGTTGTTTATATTAGATACATCCATATATAAAAATAACGTCTTCATCACTGGACGACAACATCATCACGAATGAAAGTAAATACAGGCTATGAAACACCTAAGCTACGCTTCATGGACATGGACATCGTCAGTGCGCCAAGCTGCATTAATGCTGCGTGGCGATGTGCGCAGCGTCTATGCAGCCAAGCCTCGTGGACAGTAGGCCTAAGATGCAAACTTTGAGTGAAGTTACACACAATCAGTACCAACAGTGGTCCCACCAAATCCACAATGAATGTAGCCTTTGACTAAATGTAGTCACAGAATGTAGGATAGGCATTTGTCAGATCATTTTAAAAGGTGGTTATGCTTTTCAAATCATTATTTTGGAAATTGCTATATAATACATGCACAGGATAAAAAGCGTTTTAATTTCGTTTTTGTTTCAAGTTTATTTGTATTTCCTTTTTTACATAATCACAAACCTGTTTTGGCATTCTTATTTATATACCATACAAGTACCACCAAGAAGTAAGGACATATTGATATATCTAATGATTGTGCTCTGGTACAAATAGTATAAATAAGTAATGAAAATTTAAAATCAAACCAACACTTTACCTTTATTTATTTATTGTTCTTACAAGAATGGTACGGTTTACACCAATTACACTTGTAGGTTTATGTACAACATCAATTAAATATAGTTTTTTATGTAAGTATTAAAATTTAACTGATATAGCCAGCCTTTAGCTTTTTGGGAAGGTGACTAAATACATTTGTTTGAGGAAGTTAGCTTAAGTGGTCTTGTCAGGAATGAACCAGAAGTAGACACTAAAATATTCTAACAGTTGGAATCTTATCTGCAAGCACAATGTTTCTAGGATATTTTTCTCTAAATATTGTACAAAATGTTACAAAATTTACTAGGTATGGCTTAATAATTGAATATAGGTTTACACATTAGATGTCCTAGTTCTTCTCATAGACCCCCTGGGCTAAACAATAGTACAGTTCTTGAACTGTATGATGTAGTTTGTGATATCTTTATTCTAGTGTCTTTAGACTAAGAGAATACAAGTACTTTAATTAAAAAAGTGGTCTTTCATAATGTAATATATGTATATAATAAAAATGTAAGAAGCATAGACAAATGCTCAATATACTTAATAATCACAATTACATTTTACAATGCAAAATGAGTAGATTACCAAGAGAAAGATGTTTATATATAGTTAGGTTTTTTATAATTATAGTTAAAAAGTTTAGATTATTTGTATTTCTTTCTGCCTTGAATGACTAGTATTTGCTGCATCTAGGAGCTAATTATATTTCCTATCTGAAATCTCTGTTATTTATTTTACTAACCTTTTTACTACTACTCTTATTCCTATTTTTTTTAAAGCCAGGTTTTTGTATTGTAATGTTGATATATTAGTGAAAATATTTAATAAATAATCTTCAAAATATGTGTTTTTTTTTTCATCTAAAATATATCATTATTACCAGATTTGTGTTATATCTGAAGTAATTAATATTTTAAGTATAGTGGAATTCAAACTAATATTGTACAGTCAGCGTCATATAGTTGGTATGTAGTATCCAAAGTACTCATAAATTTTGTTAATCATATGACTGTTTTGAACTCAACTATATGACGCTGACTGCACATGATAAAGTATGTCTGCCTTAACATCTTAACTTCAACACTGAAAACATTTAGTCGAAATTCGCTGTAGATTGTTTGGTTTTAGTCACTAGATAATAGATACAAAGATTCCAATCTCGGAAATAATTCTTTGATGAGATGTAAATGGGATAGAAATGTTATCTTCTAATAACGCAGAATAATTGCATTAGACCGAAGAGTATAACTTGCCATTATGCTTAGCGTTTGTAGACTATGAGAAAGCCTTAGATTTGGTGGAAACATGGGCGATGCTCGAGTCTCTTCAACGATGTTATATTGACTATTGGTACATCGAAGTGTTTATATAGTAACGCCACCATGTCGGCCCGAGTACAGGAGCAGAGTACAAGTAGTCCAATTAGGTAGGTCCAATTTCGAGAAAGACGTCAACCGCCGAATCCAACTCGGTTGAGCAGCGTTCGGGAAACTACGTAATGTCTTTTCGTCCGACATACCTCAGTGCCTCAAGACGAAAGTCTTTAATCAATGATGACTTACGCCTCCGAAACGTGGTCTTTCACTATTGGCCTCATCTCACCACTGAGAGACGCTTAACGAGCTATGGAGAGGGCTATATGCTCGGAGTTTCTCTACGCGATCGAATGAGGAAATCCGTAGGCAAACTAAACTTTCAGGTATGTAGTGTTGTGTTCCTGATGGTGAGTAGGGTTCCCAGAGCTCCAACCCCCCTTAAAGGCCGGCAACGCGCTTGTGACTCCCCTGGTGTTACGGGTGCCCATGGGCGACGGTAATTGCTTACCACCAGGCAATCCGTCTGCTCGTTTGCCGCCTATGTCATAAAAAAAAAAAAAAAAATTCACCGACATAGCCCACCGGGTTAGCAAGCTGAAGTGGCAATGGGCAGGTCACATTGCATGCAGACAAGATGGCCAATGGTGTCGAATGGTTCCCGGAGCTCCAACCCCCCTTAAATGCCGGCAACGCGCTTGTGACTCCCCTGGTGTTGCGGGTGCCCATGGACGACGGTAATTGCTTACCACCAGGCAATCAGTCTGCTCGTTTGCCGCCTATGTTATTAAAAAAAAATTGTGCTCGAGTGGAGACCACGGACTAGCAAGCGAAGATTAAGATCGCCTTAAGACGCTGAATGCAGGTCGCTTCCAACTGGTCCATGTGGAGGTGCAAGGGGGATGCCTATGTTCGGCAGTTGACGTCTTATGGTGAGATGATGATGACGAATTAGATTATATGCTATAAAGGCTGTGGCTGACTACAAGGCTGCGGTAATTACAAAGTAGTATGCTGCTTAACGCATTCACTGCCACCGCCGCATATATGCGTCACCGTGACTTTCACGCAGTGCCTTCGACGCACAGACGCGTTCATAGTATTAAGTGACTTTCACCCAGTGCCTTCGACGCATATGTGAGTTGTAAATATTGAAATGTTCCTCTTACGTCTAAAATGTTGCTTGTTGGATCTGATATAAATGGTATTAGAAATTATAAGTAAGTAAAATATAATGCTGATGAAAAGACTATAGGTACGCACTTGAACTTATATTTCTATAGTATTCTGTTAGTCGATTCAGTTGTATTCGACTTAGTTAAATTTTAGTTATAAATGAAGCACAATTACAATCGATTGGTTCAATGTGATTAAAGAATATAAAATATGAATTACCGTGTTTCATTCAAAACAATGTTTCCTAGAGTTAAAATAATTATCTAGTACTAATGCAAACAAACCACTGTCAAATTAGTATGAACTCATATGTGCGGCGGAGGCACTGGGCAATAATCCGTTGAACTCACATATGCGTTAGAGGCACCCAACAAAGTGCGGCATCTGGCGAATGGCAAGGAAAAGAGGGTGGCAGTGAATGCGTTAAATAAATCATAAAGGTAATTACAGTTGTAAGAGGTTCGTATCTATGTTAATTAGATAAAAATTGAATATTCAATAAATAAATATTTCGCGACAATCTGACACAAACCGACCTAGTCAGGACTCAGGTAAGCTCAGTAAGGCTTGTGTTGTATTGTAGGTACTAGACGACGGTATAGTATATAATATATAGATAGATATAAATACTTCAATACATACAAAACACCCATGACTCAGCAACAAATATCTGTGCTTATCGCACAAATAAATGTCCTGACCTGACTGGGGTTGGAACCCAGGACCATCGACTTCATAGGGACACTACCCACTAGGCCAGACCGGTCGTCAATATAATATTTAGTTAAACTATAGGTACGTAAGGCATTTTTATACAAGAGACTGACCAGCGTTTGACCTCAGTCACACCTGATGGTAAGTCTCGACGAGGTCGAGGGTGTAGCACGCTGGTTCAGTAACAGTCTATTCATCCTTGCCTTGAAAAGACCCAAATTATTTATGTACATGAATACAGACGCAGACGAAGGGAGCGAATTCCATTCCTTAGTAGTCCGAATTAGGAAGGTAGAAAGTGAATAGCTTCGTGTGAATGAATGGAATACATATACGAAAACGAATCTACACTAATATTATTAAGGCAAAAGTTTGTGAATGTGTATGTTTGTTACTTCTTCACGTGTGGAGCGATTTTCATTCCGGTTACGGCAGCGGTTGAGTGAGGTCGTGCTTTCTGTGCGCTCTGGCCTAATCGTTGTCCTAACCCGAAATTCGCTCCGACTCGTCTTCTCTACGTACTTCGGCTCCCCCTCGTGGTAATTTACCCGGTAAATTACCTCAGGACAGCATCGGGTGGCAGTTAAGACTTTCTCAAGTCCCCAGCAAGACCCGCGCGTCCCGGCCCCTCTGGAAATCCACGCTCGTAGTGGTCGCACAGTGAATACTTCGGTGGAAGCTGTGTGGGCTAGACTCCCGGTGCAATACACCAGGCGGATACCCGTTAGTTAAGACTTTCTCAAGTCAGACCCGCGCGTCTCTGCCCTTTGAAAAGACCACGCTCGCAGTGGCCGTTTGTGGTGGAAACGTAACAGTGCCAAACGAAGCCACAGACGGGGTGGATACCACCACGAAGCCCGATAACCTCACACCGTCCGACTCTCTTCCCGTTGTGTAGGCACACACATTTAGAGGACTGACACGGCGGACAAGTGGACACGACACGACTCTAGGACTCGTCAATCGTCGCCAATCGTCGAATCCAATCAATCCTTCGTTAGGCTTCCCGACCGACATTAGGATGGAGGCGTTGATGGTCGAGATCGCGGGCCTGAGAGCTGACATGGCGGAGCTAAAGGCCAGTCTCGAGCGGACGAAGGCCGAGAACCTCACCCTGCGGTCTGAAAACGACCGCCTGCGTGAGGGACTCGGCAGTCGTAGCACCGAGGCTGGCTCGGGCAAACCCATAAAGCCCTCAAAGCCGACGAAATCGCCCGCGCACCCCCATGCCCCTAAGGCAAGCCCGGCAGGCACTTCGTCTGCCCCGCCCCGGCCCCTCCGGCCATGGGACCGCCTCCGCCGCCGCCGGCGAAGGCGGCTAAACCCAAGCCCCCCTCCCCAGCCCCTAAGGCCGTCGCGCCGACTAAGGCCGACTTTCTAAAGTCCCCCGATAAAAAGGCAGCCGCGCCTGCCCCCAGCTCATCTCCGGCCCGTAAGGCCCGTCCCGCTGCGGATTCTCGCAACCGGAAATCTCGCTCGCGCTCGCCTAGGACGAGATCCTACGTGCGAGATGAACGAGACTCCGGGCGCTCCCGCAGCAGCACTCGCTCCCCCTCGACTCACATCCTTACGGATGATGAGAATCTCGCCCTCCTTTACTCAGAGGACCCCCAAACTGAGATGGACGTCGACGCCTGGGAAGTAGCCCGCAGCAGAAAGGGCAAACGTTCTCGGCCGAAGTCTCCGGCCGATTCGACACCGGTGTCGAAGACGCCCAGGATCCCCGCCGTTGCAGCACCTTCAGTGCTGGCCCCTCAGGCCCCTAGTGCCGCTCGGGCAAACAACGGTGGGTCTTCGGCCCCAGCCACCGAGACCCCGCTGACCCCCTCCCCCGCAGCACACTCGGTGCAGGCCACGGCGGCCGGTAGTGCCCCTAAGGCAAGCGGAGGGGGGCCTTCAGCACCAGGGGTCGACCATAATAGGTTCGACAGCTTGGTGCTGGTTGATGTGCATCGGTGGACCACTGTTCGGGCCATCGCCCAGCAGCGGGGCATCGAGATATACGTACATCGGGCCGACATCCAGCAGCGGCCCTATTATGGATTATCGATAACTGTCAAGGGATCCGTCGCTTACAGGTCCCTGGCTCGCCTCCTCGAGGAACTTGATGTGGCTTTTAGCCGCAGAAAGTTCCCCGAGGAGAAGGAGCACAGGGTCGTCATCCGGAACGTGCCCGTCGTCGTTTCGGAGGACGAAGTAAAGGCGGATCTGGAACGTCAGGGTGTTAGAGTTCGGGAAGTTTGCCGACTCTATCACAAGAGTAGGGGCAAGTACGATATCGTACTAATCAAAACCGACATGGACCAACGTAGGGCCATCCACGCAGTCCGTAACTGCGTGGGCATCACCGTTCGTATAGAACCCCCCAACCAGAAGAAGTACGTAACGCAGTGTCACAACTGCCAACGCTACGGGCACAGCGCATTTGGGTGTAGGTGCCTCCCGCGGTGCGTGAAGTGCGCCGGCGACCATTCGTCGCGCGACTGCCCCCGCCCTAAAGGTTGTAGGGATCCGCGTGGTAGGAAGTGCGCGAACTGTTTGGAGCGTAAGCTCCCCCACGGGCATACTGCCAACTGGGGGGGGTGCCCTTGCGCTCCAAAGCGTTTGAACACGACCGAAAAGCCGAGGTCCACGCAACCAGAAGGACGCGGGCAGGGCAAGACGCCAATGGCTCCCCGGCCCACTGACGCACGGGAATTCCCAGCCCTTAAGGCAGTAGGTCTAGGTGTCCGACCTAGGTCCCCGTTGCCCTCAGCGACCGCAGCCCCCCGCCCGGCGCCTTCAGCGCCCCAGTCCCAGGGGGCCCCGACAAAGGGTGTCCCCGCCAGTAAAGCGGGCCGGCCCGCCCCAGGTCCCCCCTCTGGCGCCACTGCGGCCATGAAACTTCTGTCCCCTGAGGGCCAGAGGAGATTCATGGCTTATATGGCAGCCGCTGAAAACAGTTTTTTCGCTTCCCTGTTAGGCAGTCCGGTCGATCTTGATCAGTATGAATAGTGCGGCCCTTAAGCTTAAACCCAGTTCGCTTACCATTTGTACTTACAATGCAAATGGCCTGAGCAGAATGAAGGATGAGGTCACAAACTTTCTGCGCGATAACTCCGTTGACATATTTCTAGTACAGGAAACATTTTATAAGCCGTTTATGAGATGTTTCCGTATCCCTGGCTATAGGATGGTTAGGAACGATAGGATCGACGGTAGGCCCAAAGGGGGCACTTGCGTATTCTATAAAGGTAACTTACATTGCATAAGTCTCGATCCCCCTCCCCTGACAAATATGGAAGTGTCGGTTTGCCGCATATCGATGGACGGTCATCCCCCAATATCGGTTGTGTCAGCCTACCTTTCACCACAACTCGACATTCTTCAGACTGACTTGGATAGTTTAGCGTCCTTAGGGCCTTCGGTCATCGTGGCCGGAGATTTCAACAGCAAACACGTCTCGTGGGGCTGCGTCGCGACAAACCCCAAAGGCACTAGGCTCAATCGTCTCTTGCTCGAGGGCCTCCCCTTCGATCTCCTCACTCCCTTGGAGCCGACTCATTATCCCTTCGATGTAACTTTACGACCAGACATACTCGACATGATGCTCCTAAAGAACGTAGGGCTCACCATGCGTTCTATAGAAGTATTACACGAACTCAACTCCGATCATAGGCCGGTCATCTTGCGGCTAGGGCCTCCACCGGATCACACGGCCCCTCCCAGACCACCCGTGGACTGGGACAGGGTACACGAAGGTCTCCTAAAGACAGACTCCCCCCTACTTAACGCCATCCCTGACAACATTACCACAACTGAACAGACCGACCAAGCGATCGACCTATTCACCAGTCATCTCAACGCTGTAAAAAGCGAATTCTCCAGGGAGGTGTCGGCCGAGGAAATCCAACGCCGTCCCCTGCCTGCGGAATTGAGAGAGCTGGTAAATAGGAAAAATCGTGCCATCCGCACCACTTCTAACTTCCCTTCTCCCGAAAATCGTCAAATCCTGAGGGACTTGTGCAAAGAGTCCAAGCAGCGAATTGCCGAATTTCGGGCGAACTCGTTCAGTGATCTGATGGGGGAAATAAAGCCTAGTCACCAGGCGTACTGGAAACTAGCTAGATTTCTCAAATCAGATACTGTTTGGACCGTTCCCCTTGGATCGCCCGGATCAACCGACCCCGCGTTCGAGGACGTCGAGAAGGCCGAATGCCTAGCCAGTAGTTTAGAGTCCCAGTGTTCGCCTAGCCTCCTGCCCACCGACGAAGCCCACGTCGAGAGGGTAAATTCCGAGGTGGAAAGGAGATCGCGCCTCCCAGTAACTTCACCATGTTTACCGGTGTCGGCTAAGGAAGTCAGTGATTTAGTTAGGTATCTCCGCGTAAAGAAGGCCCCAGGTGCGGACGGTGTATCCAACCGTATTCTGCGACTTCTGCCAGCGCACCTGATACTCGTTTTGGTCGGCATCTTCAATGCCGCCCTGGCCAACAGTCACTTTCCAGCCGCGTGGAAATGTGCGACGGTCATAGGTATAGCGAAACCCGGGAAACCGCGACAATCGCCAGCCTCCTACAGGCCCATTAGCTTACTTAGTTCGCTCGCGAAGCTATTTGAGCGGGTCATCCTCACCCGAATTCGCCTTTTCACGGAGGAAAATTCGATCATCACGGACGAGCAATTCGGTTTTAGGGCTGGGCACTCGTGTGTCCAGCAGGTGCACCGCATAACGGAGCACATCCTAGACGGCTTCTCGAAACTCAACGGGGCGAAGACTGGTGCGATCTTTCTCGATGTGGCAAAAGCCTTCGACAAGGTCTGGCATAACGGGCTGGTATATAAACTATATCAGATCGGAATGCCGGACAGACTCGTACTCATAATACGAGATTTCCTTACGGACAGAAGCTTTTGTTACAGACTGGAGGGAACGTTATCAGCTCCGCATCCTATTAGGGCCGGAGTCCCGCAAGGCTCCGTTCTCTCTCCCACGCTCTATTCGTTGTTCACGAACGACATACCTAGGCACCCGAGTGTCCGACTAGGGTTGTTCGCGGACGACACCGCGCTCTATACGACGCACGTTCGCTACAGTCTTATTCGGAAATACCTCCAAGAGGCAATCATTGACCTCGGTGAATGGTTTCGTCTTTGGCGTATTGAAGTGAATCCGGATAAGAGTGCAGCGATACTCTTCCATCCTACTCTCAACCCGCGCACGGCGGAGAGGAAGATGGATCCGGTACGGCTCTTTGACCAACCCATTCCGTGGGTTAGCGAGGTCAAATATCTCGGCGTTACTCTCGACCGTAAACTGACTTTCCGAAGCCACATCCGTAGGGTGCGTAACAGGGCGCTGTTCGTATTAGGAAGGCTGGGAACGATGATCAACAAGTTTAGTAAAATGTCACTTAGAAATAAGCTGACACTTTACAAAACTTGTGTTCGTCCAATCATGACATACTCAAGTGTGGTTTTTGCCCACGTGGGTATGTCACGCCTCAAGCCGCTTCAGGTAGTTCAGAATCGTTTTCTCCGTAGGGCGACTGGTGCTCCGTGGTACCAGACGACCCTCAGTTTGCACCACGACTCGGGGCTTAACTCCGTGTATGGTTTCTTTAAGCAGGCTTCCAGGCGTTACTTTGATAACGCTCCCCACCATCGTAATCCGTTAGTTAGGAAGGCTGCGAGCTACACTCCCGTCCCTCCTCCCCTCACAGGACTGACAACGCGTCACACACTGATTAGGGGCCGCTCGGTCCGGCGGCCTATACACATTCTCTCGGACCCGGACGACGCACTCACAGCGACCCTCGAAAGATGGGCCGCTGTGCGTGCGCCGTCCCCCGCGGACACAACGCGTACACTTCGGCGTTCCCGCCGGCGGGGACGTCCACCACGCGACAACACCGACACATTCAGTCCTTTATCAACACGGTACCGCCGAGTACCGGTTAGAGTCACTCCGACAGCGGTCGGGCCTGCTGGGTTTCTTGCTGGAGTCTTTACCAGCAGGCTAGGAGTAGCGAACCAGCAATAAAACTCCCATTAGCTCGATACCATTACACACCACTCAGATCAGGTTGAGACCGTCTCAACCAATCTCACTGGAAGCGAAAACTCAGTAGGAGTATTCCAGTAGTACAAGTCAAGTCTGGCGCGGAAGGGTCCTGGATTTTCCCCAGGCTACCTTCCCCCCACACAGTCCGCCTGCTCTATCGCACCACACGTGTGCATAAAGCCCAAGTCAGGTTCCAAAAAAAAAAAAAAAACAAAAAAAAAAAAAAAAAAAAAAAAAAAGGAGCGATTTTAATAAAATTTAGTATGGAGTTAGCTGATCTAGCTATATGTTAATCCAGGGTGGATTAACACATAGAGTCTACGTTTTACTTCGGGAAAATATCTTATCCGCATGGAAAAATCGATAAATCGCGGGGCACAACTAGTATAGGTAATACATGTATAAATGGAATATAAACAACGTAAGGTGGTGGAACGGAGATGGCAGAACTATATCGTGCAATTCCTGTGCACACTCCAAAATGTGTCCTATAAAACACAGACAAACTAGCAACCCTGCGACGGTGCTCAATAGGTTCTACACTCACTAACCAGGACGTGTTACGATATATTTGACTGCTATTATTAGCTGTTTGGTGACTCTGAATGGTGTACACTCCACTCAATTATTTTCCTATATATATATATTTTTTTTTTATGACAAAGGTGGCAAACGAGCAGACGGATTGCCTGATGGTAAGCAATTACCGTCGCCCATGGGCACTCGCAACACCAAGGGAGTCACAAGCGCGTTGCCGACCTATAAGTAGGTTGGAGCTCTGGGAACCTTATTCACTGAAAGGTAGCAGTGCTATTATGGCTGTGGTCTTCTGTAAGGAGGAGGTACTTCCCCAGTTGGGCTTCTCCAGATTCAAGCGTGATGGTACTTCGCTGCATGTGCCCTACCTCTCATTGTATATATTCTGATCTATACTACATATATGCACATCTTAATACGTATTACGTATGATTTCCATCGCCTCGGTCACCACGGACTCGTTTGTTCTTCGGGTGCCGGCCGCTTATCCCGTCATGCAGCCTCAATGACATCCTGAGAAGGGGGCTCATTAGCGTTAGCGCCGGCGGCGTCCCGCGGTTTTCCACTGGTGATCCCCGCGTGGGCGGTTTTCTTGCACAAAGAATTACCATAGCAATTCAGCGCGGGAATGCCGCCCGTGTGATGGCCGGACACCTTGCTAATTTTATTTAAGTATTTTTTTGTAATATTATATTTATAGGTAGTTTTAATGTCATTTTATGTCTCATTAAATGTGTAATCTGTTTGTTAATTATTTAATTAAGGCACATAAAATAAAACGTACAAATGCTGATTAAAATAAAAGATTTGCTTAAATAAATGCATACACGGCATTTTGCCACGGCTAATGGGTTTCTGGGGTGCGCATGGCAAGTAATCCCAGGATTTGGCATAGGTACTAGTTTTACGAAAGCGACTGCTATCTGACCTTCCAACCCAGAGGGTAAATTAGAGGACTTAATATCTAATGATATCTTAAAGCATTTAGTAATATATAGATCTTTATTTGCATCCAAAGTACCTACATTTTGTAATACAAGTAACTTATATTAAAATACATACATGGGCCCTGTGGTAGGGTAAGGTAAGTACATAGCAACATTCTAAACATGTTTTTTCGACTTTTCCGTACACGGATCAATGGTGTTCCGGACATTTGGGAGGCGTATGCAGAGCCAAAACGTAGAGACCCTTTCGACAATTTAATGATATGTAAGGGGTGTACCACTGTACCTACTAAGCGGATGTTGCCCCTGTCCGAGTCATGGGACGCGTACAGAGACAACACCCGCCATGGTGCAAGGACTATTGAGTTTTAATAGAATCTAGAATGTACTAGGCTACTGGGTGGGTAAAAAACCGGACGCCTGCCTAATAAAATAGTAGGTATACAATTTTATTTCCGCCAGACGGTGACTCGCCCTATGTGAGATGCCAAAAAAGCGACATAAAAGATAGCTCAAGGGTAACACGCACCGGTGCAAAGGGCTAAGGGTAGAGAGGTGTCACTGGACTTATTAATATATATTTTTTTTATTACTTAAATATTTGTTTAATTTTTTTGTAGGTACCTATGTCTCTTCCGTACACGGAACAATGGTGTTCTGGACATTTGGGAGGCGTACGCGGAGCCAGTTCGTGCCAACAATTTAATGAAATGTAAGGGGTACACTAAGCGGATATTGCCCCTGTTCGTATCATGGGCCGCGCACAGAGACAAGCACCTGCCATGGTGTATAAGGACTATTGAGTTTTAATGGAATATAGAATATGTACCAGGCTATTGAGTGGAAAAGATGGACTATTAGTCTGCCTAATAAAATGGTATCCAATTTTACTTCCGGCAGACGGTGATTCGCCCTGTGCGACATGGCCCTCCACAAAAAGCGACATCAAAGATGGCTCAAGGGCAACACCTAAGGGTTGATAGGTGTCACTGGACTTTAAACATATAGCCAACTCGCCGCTTAGGTTACACATTTTTTTTTTCTTTTATATATAAACTGTGTCTGTCTATGGATCTTTGTAATCTGAAAATAAATTAATTTAATTTAAATTAAACATATAGCCGACAGTCAGCGCATTTATTTGTGTGATGAGGACAGATATTTGTTCCTGAGTCATGGGCGGTTTCTATGTATTTAAGTATTTATATGTTACTATCTATTATAAATATCGTCGTCTAGTACAACAACGTCGTCTAACACAAGCCTCACTGAGCTTACCGTAGGACTAAGTCGATATGAATTATTTATTGATTTAATTTAGTGAAGGCCATAAACTGCCACTTCATTTTTCGGGGTAGGCATATTACAGATTTGTAATACATTATTTGAACTTTATTTGATATCTCTTTCTATTCTTAAAGAAAACAGAAAATGACAGGAATAGGTCGATTTATAGTTCGACATTCAAATTTCATTTTCACACATGTCATAAATAAACAGTTTATTCGGTGTAAGCTACATTTTTAAAAATAAAATATCTATTTTATAAAACTTAAAATTACATATTACAATAGCCCCCCCTGGATCGTACCCGGCTCAAATGTCCCCATTACGGGTTATTTTATTATTTAAGGAGCTGGGGTGTCGTTTGCGGGAGAGGGGTTGCGATCCTCGCTCTGGATCGTATCTGGTTCAGCAGGTCTCTATTGCTGTCCAGAGAGGCAACGCAGCCGGTGTCATAAATTAATATCAAATAATATAATTTTCAAGTGTAGATACTTACATATTTTTAAAATGAAAAATATTTAAACAAAATATTTAGTAATTAAGCCGTAAATGAATGTAATTTACTTTATGTTATTTTTTTTACAGGATTTTATTTAACTTGACTCAATTTTGACCTTTTGATCTTTAACCGATTGAGCTGAAATATAGCACACTTATGTAATTTGGGTTACAATGCAATATTATGGTACCACTGATCTGATCTGATGCTGGAGCCAGAAGGTAGCAAAAGCAACTTCTAAAATACACAAGATAAACCGGTCGTGTTTAGGCTCGTTAGAATCCTTTCGATGAGTAGATGACGATTGTGCAAAAAAGTACAGTCTGCAATAAAAGCTTGTACCTACCAAAAATGACATTTATGGCAGAAACTTATTTAACCATTAATGTTCTCACTACTGAGGTGAAAAGTTGTATCACACGAGTGTAAAGTTAGAGAAAGGAAAATTTTATGATTTGGCAGTGTTGCGAAAAGAAATAATTTGTGTCTAAAAATATAATCCAATTACTAGAGCAACCTACGCCCAAAAACTAAAGTAGCTAGTAAAAAAAAAACTGGAAAGGAGCCCCCTCGAAAGGAGCCTCCTCGTTTTGTTGAAAAATAATATAAGTTCGTTCCTCTTCCGGTAGAAGGTTTAAATGATTTTAGTTGGTTCGAGTCCCGGGCGAGGCATGTGATTTTAGAAAATCTTTTAATGCAGTTTTGATTCTTTTTAAATATATATGAATGTCTCCTTAGTAAAATATAGGAGGCGCAAATACGTAGTGTTTCGCCTTAGAGCTGGTAAAACGGTGCCCAAAACCTAAACCTTTAAAAATTTACAAGATTACATAATACTTGATTAATTTCGACGGGTTCCGCTGTGTACAGGTGGCCGAATTGGTTAATAAGGCGTCAGCCGCGATAGCTGGAGATGCGGGTTCAAAACCCGTCTCAAACGCCGGAGGTTCTCGTCGCTTTTTCTTAAGTATATGTCATCTATTTCTACTTTTAAAATGAGCGAGTTTAAGGATTTAAGGTAATTTCCCTAGAGGGCCCGACTTATCTTTAGGTACACACTGTAGTGAATATACATGGTGATTCAGGAGACGTGAGCAGGACTAACCCAACGTATTCAGATAATATATAATAACCTACTGTTCGTAACGGTCTTAGGGAAAATAATGATCTTTTTTATTTTAAATGTAAAAAGAAAATAAGTTTCAATTGAAATAAAACAACTAAAACGGATTAAATCGCGTATACTAAATTCATCCCGACGTTTCGAACCCTTTAGCAGCGTTCGTGGTCATCGGGTGGACTGAGGAAAAATATTAATTTACCTCCATCCTCAAAAAATTACAAAATGCAAACCTACCCACATATAAATTATTAAATAATTTTGGGGGCTTACACATGATACTTGCACACGCCAGAGGGGCTTATTACAATTTACAGACCAAAATAAATGTTTATAAACTACAAAGTACAATGTCCACACTGTCGAACACTATGGCCTCACAGTCTTGCCTGCTGTTTTATTAAATGAACCACAGGATCCCAAGCTGGTGGTACAGAAAAGCCATCCTCTCTATTGAAGTTTGGATACTTCTTAATTTCAATAGCCTCTCGCAACATTCTCGGAATATATAGTTTCTCCTTGGCAAGGATTCGAAACGTCGGGATGAAGTTTAAATTAGTATACGCGATTTAATCCGTTTTAGTTGTTTTATTTCATGAGTAATTATGGCGGCAACCGAAGACAATATTAAGTTTCAATTATTTACAAAGTGCATGGTCATCCTACAATATGAAAGCTCCCGCCAAATTAGATATCACAACTCATCAGTCTGGTTACCTATTTTTGTCAATTTACTTTCTTCATAATCAAAGATCTATGCTATGATAGCATAGCAATAAAGAGGATTTATGTTCACTTATTAGTTGTTGTAGGGTGACCATAATTTCTGAGCAAGAGTGTTTTACTTAAGTGCTATACTCGACGATACAGTATCATTGACTTTGTCTGTGGGCTCGGTCCACGTCTCACGAATCAGCCTGTATAGGTAGGTACCTGTTGATACAATCTACATCTCTAGTATAGTTTTGGCTCATACGTATACAATAGGAAATAAATGATCATTTCGATAAGCACTAAACTATGACTAGTAGGTACTTACTACTAAACAATTGCATTTCATTATACGCTTTAAAATGATATTTTTTCTTCACTATTTGCATTCTGGACGCAATCAGTTCAGCTTCCTCAAGTGCAGCTTGTATTCCTGTGGAGCCTGTTAAAAACGAATATGGACGACACTATTGGCCAGTGGATGTTTTTCTAAAACAAAAATGGCCCAGAGTTACTAAAAAACCAAACAGACTATAATCAAATTTTTAATTAAATGGAGTAAACTGACAGCAGTTTTCATACATTTGACAGGTCGTTTGACAATTTTAGCATGAAAACTGCTGTCAGTTTACACCATTTAATTAAAAATTTGATATTAGCAAGATATTAGATTCATATACAGTATCTAACCTACTAAACATCTCGGGATCAGTCTACTTAAGTAACAAGTCGAATAATACAGACGGATGTGGGGCAAATATGTGTTAGTCAATCTCCATATAGGACTGCCGCTAATATTAATTAGAGCTCCGCGTTTATCAGAGCCCAGGCAAGATCGTCTAGGAAATTATTATTTCACGAAATTAGTACTTAGGTACTTTACAGTGGAAAAAAAAAACGTTCCTTTTTGGTATAACAATTACCTACTAGATCCAAAATAGACTTTAAATAGCGCCGGTTAATTTGATTAGACAGACGCTATGGCGCCAATTACCTACATAATGTAAGGATTGATTGGCCAACTGCATCATTGACGCGCACGCGATATTCTCCGCCAATCGGTGCCGCGGTGGTCCTATGTAACTTTCCATAGATATTGGCAGAGACGGCGCTATTTTCGTCCGTCCTCGTCATAATCTCACATATTTTTATTGTGCTTCAAACTGAACCCTTCAAAACTGCCAAAGTTGGAGGAATACAAACAAATACAATTGGAGTTTTCTTGTGTTTTCTACCGAAGTTGCGGGAATTAATACACAATAAGCTAACATTTGAGCTATAAAGAGTGACGTGTAAAGCAAAGGTATAGTGAATTGTTACATTTTGGATTATAAAAGCCAAAATATCATTGTCCTTTACTGGAACTCTCGGATGCGTTGTCTAGTCATTATTCCTCCTAGGGCGAAACCAATTATGTAACTCCGCGATTATGCTGCCGGCACACATTCGCGCGAGTAGCTAGCCAGCATGTTAGACATGCTGGCTCGTCACTCGCCTCGTTATTCGTCGAACAGTTCGAAACTTTGCCTATACAAAAACGCGATGCGAGGGACGAGAGGAATAGCGAGACGTCGTGTTTCGCCTCGTTATTCGCCTCACTACTCGTGCGAATGTGTGGCGGTAGCATAATGAGCAGAGATTGTGTAAATAAGATTCTTGAGTCGTCAACGTCATTGTCATAATTTTGGAAGGCCAAGATAATAATAAATCTACTTATATTTAAAACATTAACACTACACTACAATCGTTCTTTAATAGTAGTTTATGTATCTGTGCATAATGAAGGGCATTACAACAAGAGTGTGGGTTTATGAAACGAGCCGAAGGCTATTAGAAGCTATTAGAACCGAAAAAGACAAAAATAAGTACAAAAGAGCCTTGTTCCGTCACTACCTTGACAGTATCTGAATGTTTTGTTTTTGAATTTTGCCCCTGTTACCTCCTACCTCTGTTTATAATTTGTTTGTCATTTAAAGTAACTGTCATACCCATAATCTCAATATTACCATAGATTACCTACCACTTGTAATTGTTATACCTAGTCTCACTCATGGATCCCACAGTCAAACTGTGAAAACAGTTTTGCGGGACAAATTTTTAATTTTAAGTCTTTATTCATTGTTTTTACTATATAATAAATAAATAAAAAATATTAATAAAATAAAAAAATAACGCAATAGTGCGCGGTCAAAATAGCAATTTAATTACTTTTAAGGCCACTACTCCCATACAGACATCTCATCCCTAGAACGAAAGGGATCGATTGATATAATAAAAATAAAACAGTCAACTAGCCTATTATATGGTCCCGCGAACGAATATAAAAGCATGTCTTATGCAACATTCGCTTTAGTTTCCCTTTTTATTTGGCAAAAATTCAATTGTCAAAACTAGGTACTTATCGCAATTTTACAGTTAGCAACGTCCTACATTCTTATCATTTTGTAAGGAGCGTTTTCGCGGGAAATACGAATGTCGGACTTTGACGCTCATTTTTGGCTTTTGTGTAGTTTTAAGGCCACTACTCCCATACAGATATCTCATCCCTAGAACGAAAGGGATCGATTGATATAATAAAAATAAAACAGTCAACTAGCCTATTATATGGTCCCGCGAACGAATATAAAAGCATGTCTTATGCAACATTCGCTTTAGTTTCCCTTTTTATTTGGCAAAAATTCAATTGTCAAAACTAGGTACTTATCGCAATCTTACAGTTAGCAATCCTTTTTTTTTTGGCAAATGTATCGTTTGGCGTAACGTACTAACCCCAAAATATAGCATGGCATACGATTTATATCCCAATGTGAGTAGTGCGTAGGAATTCGTTTCTGGCGCTTCGCCGGCCGCTACAGCGGCACGCTCGTTTCGCTCGCTAGGCTCGCGCACCGTGGGGTCACAGTTCTAAAATAACCAAATCGACTTAACCCGAAATTCATTATATTCTCATTTCATTTCTTATCTTACCTATATTATTCATGCATATGCAATGATAGTTTTGCCAAATTAATTAATTGCGAAATGTAACTTTACTAAAGGTTCGCTTGGGAAATAAAACTATTGCGATAAGTTATTTGGGAAGTCATATCTGGGAAAAATAATTTGCCAAACGGCAGTACACCCCTAGAGTGATTATGTGATATAATAACAGAGGTGTCTAGGCCCGGTACCGCGAACATGTTCGTATGTTTCGAGCGTCTATTTCTTTTACTCCAATTAAGGCGTCATGAGAGTTACAGAAATAATCGTCCAAAATTTACGAATATTGTTTTTCGCGGTAGCGCCGCGGTGAATCCAACTGATAAAAATAATAAGAAAACACTAATTATACAACGAAAATCAAAAAATTCGAAAAACAGAACTAAAATATTTGCTGCCAACATTAGGTAAAACACAAGTAAGTAAATGACAGTTGAAGAAACGACATATATTACCGTGTCTATGAATCAACTATGAATACGTTCTGTCGGCTGTCATTTATCACTATCCAACTTCCCGCTCTTTTTTATGCTGTATTGCTGCGTTTTGATTAGCATTCTTGAAATACTTATACAGTGTGTGTCTACAACCCGGGCTTTTATAAAGACTGATGATAATATGCTTCGTTAACATTCGTTTGCACGTATTAGTGAATCATAATTATGTTAATTAACGCCACAATTAAATTTTCTAAATCCGCAACTTAAATGTAGTAGATGTACTGTGTAATTGTCGTAATTCATGTCGTTTATTTACTTGGTACAAGGCATGTCGTGGTACGGGGGTGAAAAACTGTGATAGCAAGCGTGGAACGTATTGTCGTCCTTTTCAATGCGTTTATGTATGGAGGTTTTAAATTAGTTGACCAGTTTTTTTTATTAATTATTGACACAACAATTTCAAAACTCTTTACATCGGATTGTCAAACTACAATCAATCAATCTTTGTGTTATGACTACAAAAGTAAATTATGTCAGATATTCGTTTTTCTGCAAAATGGTTTACAATTCACGGGAATTGGCCGACATGCTTCTAATTTACGGCAAAACACGCGGAAATGCAGCTCACGCCTTAAGACTTTATCGCGAACGCTTCCCAAACAGACAACATCCACACAATTGACACAATGCTCAAGTGATAACAGCGGCTCTACAGCGAGTCCGTGATAATAAGCCGATAGTCCCTGGTCAGCCTGAAGGGGCTATGAACACAATTGTGCCAGTGCAACTTGAAGAAAGGATTCTCAGGCACTTTAGGCAAGTCCCAACGTCAAGTACTCGTGTCGCGGGCCGAATGTTCCGTAAGGGCAACAAAACTGTGCACAGGGTTTTAAAAAGGAACCACAAACATCCTTTCAAGTTTTTAAAGGTACAAAATTTACTCCCTAGGCCAATAAGGCAACATTACTGCAGACTGGTTACTGTAGACATTATGAAAGACAAAATAACAGCAGCTTTGCAGAAACTGCAAGAAAGTATCGACTTTCAAACAATTCATAATTCAATTACAAGACGTTATGAATTGTGTCGTAATCAGGGTGGCCGACACATTGAACACAGAATAATCAGAGTTTAGCTGAATTAAATTTAAATGATATGTTCGTATTTAAGTTTGATTGAATTTGTAGATAATAAAGTTTTTATCAAACGTGTACAAGTGCTATTTCTTTGCCGTAGTTATCTTAAGTGCAGTTATACTTGTATCGCTAACTCTTGAAATAGGTGCTCTTCATAATAATCAAAGTATCTGTTGACTGATATTTACACCTAGTTACCACTTTGACAAGTACGTCAAATTATAACTGTGCTTTACATTGCTGGCAATTAAAATTTTGTTAGAAAATTAACAAAGTCTGAAATTTAGTTTATAAATTAAATTAATATCATGGTTACATCATAAATATACGTTATATTAACCCCCTTTAAAAAAAGCCAGGGTTGTAGACACATACTGTATATTGCGTTTTATGTATTCCCTAATCGTAGAAAAAGTGTTGTATGCAACGTTGTATAAAGAGGTCAAAAAAGGCTCATGGCGTCTATATTACACACGCCACTCACCTTTTTGCACCCTCTTATAAAAAAAAAATACTATAACTTAATCTTTATAGGGGCAAAAAATTGTAAACAAGTTGTATGGAAGCGGTTTAAAATTTTAAGCTGGACTGGAAGCTTATACCTAAATGTTAAATTGAACAATTAAGTACCTACTAGTAATTACAGTGCTTTTCAACACCAAACGCGCTTTTAAAAAGGTTTAAAGATTGTATGTAAATGATGAGAACTTATGACGTCACTTATTCCTAGCCACGCTCTCTAAAGTATGGAAAAATAACGAAATTGCTATTTGGACCGCGAAATATTGCGTTTATGTATATAGTTGCCTTACAATTTATTTTGCAGTAAACCGCGAGAATTTGATGGGTTACTTACATACTGTTTTACTTCTTAGAGTATGGTGGGTGCCTGTCTTCGAATATGCGATATTGATAAAATTGGCGTCGTCGGCTTCCGTTCGCGTAGGAACGCCTTTCATATATGACGGACACAATTGTTCCGCCGGGCAGATAGAAGAAAATATATAAGACTAATAATAATTTATTATTATTAGTCTTCTATATTGTTAACGTTTTAACGTTTGACTTGTTCTTTTTACAATACATGTTTTCAACGGTAAAGAGCATTCCTCTAAAAAAAATACTAATATACAATGTTTGTCATATTACCTACGTCTATCCTCCTAGTATTACGTAAATTGTGAGTTCTTTTCCATTCATATTCACGAGCTCTCTCAAAAATGATCCCAATGTTTTTTTTTGCTCCTTTTTCTTCCTGTAACTCGGACATCCGTAAACGGGCAATTTCACTTTCAGGGACACCCAATTAACTCTTAATTGTCAAATAAAAGGTAAATCAGTGGTCAGTTTAGTGGCGACAATTAAGCTTGAAATCTTTTTTGTAAATCATCTTTTTCCGCATTGTTCTATTACAATAACACGTATTATTTATGGATTGAACATAAAATAGTAGATAGTATTGAAATTTAAAGCTTAATTGTCGTCACTAAACTGACCACTGATTTAACTTTTATTTGACAATTAAGTTAATTGGGTGTCCCTGAAAGTGAAATTGCTCAATTACACGACAGTATAATATGTAAATAGTATTTATTGTCACGATACCTACACGCTCATATAATATATCGCCGTGTTTATTAATATATTATTTTATACGGATATTAAGTTTAGGATTTGAAGCAATTAATTGTGGGACTTGTGAATGTGACCGACTCGATCTCGCAATCGAAATGGGCCATTTTATTTAAAGTTGTATACTCAACTGGTTTAATTGTGTGGTTTCTACACAGAATCATGAGTTCTTTCGAGCCTGATGATAAAAGAAAAAATAGATCATATAATTACAGTTGTAAGAGGTTCCCATCTATGTGAATTAGATTAAAATTGAATAGGTACTTAGTTAAACTATACGTAAGGAATTTTTATTGCGGCGTTTGACCTAAATTAAAAACCAAACTAAAAACATACTTAACGGAAAAATGTTCTTACACCCTGCAAGAATATTTTGATGATAATAAATATCACAAATATCAATAGTTTGTATAATAAGTTTTATTAATTAAGTTATTTTGTAGATGTATAACAAATGGTTTCATTGTAAAACTTTGCAATACCCTGTTTGGGGTCTTCTGTTGTTCTTAGTTGTACTTAGCTATAAGAAC
The DNA here is from genome assembly GCA_022674325.2 of Grapholita molesta. Classification (NCBI taxonomy): domain Eukaryota; kingdom Metazoa; phylum Arthropoda; class Insecta; order Lepidoptera; family Tortricidae; genus Grapholita; species Grapholita molesta. Next base: position 1,446,804 of record CP053139.2, read on the forward strand.
TCCTGTAACAACATGAAAGCAATAAATATATTCTATTGTATTCTGACCTCAGTCACACCTGATGGTAAGTGTCGACGAGGTCTAGAGTGCAGCACGCTGGTTCAGTCTTACCTTGAAAATACGTTAATCATACATATATTTCCGGGAATACAGACGAAGGGAGCGAATTTTATTCCTTATATAGCAGTCCGCATTAGCAAGGTAGAAGCGAATCGCTTCGTGCGAATGAATGGAATATTCACAACGTAAGGATGTAAACCGCTCCCCTCGCCTGGACGTCCGATGGTGGAACGGCGGAATTAAATCGGGCCATCCCTGTGCACATGCGTGGACACGTTTGGGTATCTAAAGCTGAAGCCGACGGACGCGACAACAGCTTTATCCCCAAATATATAAAAATCTTTATTTGACGACCGGTCTGTCATAGGCAGGGTCACTACCCACTAGTAGTGACCCTGCCTATGGTCCTGCGTTCAAATCCCAAGGGCGTTTATAATTTGTGTGATGAGCACAGATATATGTTCCTTAGTAATGGATGTTTTCTATGTATTTATTTGTATCTATTTTATATATATCTAGTAGGTATCTATACAACACAAATACCTTACTGAGTTTACCGTAGGATTAAATTGATTTGTGTCATTCAGGGATCGTTACCGGTATTACAAAAATTCTAAATATTGCCGTAAATTTGTAATTTTCATTTTACCTTTTTAAATGGTATTTAGGTAAGAAGAATAGGTTATCTGGTTAGCAGAACAATACTTACCTATGCAAAAATATGTAAGTAATAACAACTGAGATACCGAAATGAAATACCGGTTATTTTGTATGAAAGTAATACTTGTATTCGATCCCTGGTAAAATTGTCCCGAAATATTTATTTATTTATCTTTGACCTTGGCTGTACATAACGCCTCAACAGCCATCGGTTTTACGTGCTGTGTCCCGCCCACTCGGCGTATTCTCGTGGTCCTACTATTTTGTCCTATTAGTAGGAACACGACGAAGACCTATTTCTGTTTATATGCAAAAACACCTCCTGTATATGCTGAAATGAAATTATATATATATATATATAATAAAATGAAATTATTTTCTACAGTACCTACCTACAGGTACAGGTGGCCAGTTACTAAAAGTGGCTAGTAACTTTACCCTAATCATATTTTCAAGGATTGATATAATGATTTTAGCTGATTTCGAGTTGAAACCGAACTATGGTATGCGAAATACTAAGTGGGAGACACATCACCTTTGTCTAGTCAAGGGTTATTAAGATAAATCGAAGATAAAGTTCTCATTAGCAATAAACCTATAGGAAATAATTTATACAGGAGGTGGGTTTATACAGGAAATCGCTTCGCCCACTGCCATTTAAGTTTAGCGATCCAGGAGGCTATATTCATAAACTATTTTTTAATACGTTTACTGTATTCATGTCTTGGGCCTGTCGCAGTACTTCGTGCCCATTTTCCGCAGAAAGTATTTTGTGTAGACATACATAATTACCTCTTAAAGTTCCAGTCCCGTCGCGAGTCTAAATTACTTGCCTCTATGCTATGCGCTCTGAAGTAGGCCGCATTACTTCATTTGCGCCAACCGATTAACGTTTATGACCCAGCCCTTCTTCTATTTATGAAAAAAAGACTGCGGCAACTACGCTACCACTCAGATTCGGTTGAGACCGTCTCAACCAATCTCACTGGAAGCGAAAACTCAGTAGGAGTATTCCAGTAGTACAAGTCAAGTCTGGCGCGGAAGGGTCCTGGATTTTTCCCAGGCTACCTTTCCCCCACACAGTCCGCTTGCTCTATCGCACAACACATGTGCATAAAGCCCAAGTCAGGTTCAAAAAAAAAAAAGCAACTACGCTCTGACACCAGCACAACGTCTAATTTGCAACCACAAGCATTCGTCACTTCATTCTCATATACGTAAACTTAACTAAAGGATCATGTCTATGTATTTCTTCAGAGAATTAATATGGAACTTATACGTTAAAATTGGAATATGGAACGCACACTTGCGTGTGTACACACACGTTACTAACTGCATAGGCTACGTGCTTTAGCTAAGTTTTTCACCATTACATTTTTTTAGTCTCGTATAGGACATTGACAAACAATACGAGTAATACCATTAAATATTTTGAGATATAGATACACAGTGAATTTAAGTTTACATCTCCAAATATGATCACTACGTCATTCGGTTTGTCCAGCACTTGTTCTACACTCTGAAACCAGCAAATGTACACAGGTCATGTGAAGCACCAGGAGGAACTATGTAGGTACAGTAGTACCGAAAGTGAAAGAAATCCGTAGATCCTCCCCTGTAGCGAGTTTCAAGATCTTGACATCGATTTACTTCAAGGCTCGCAGCGCAGCAAACATCACTTCGTTTCTTCGGGAGCCAGTACCACTGCTGGAAAGGTATTTGGGTTGGGTAAAGGCTTTAAGGGTATGATTTTAAGTAAGAGTTCGTATATTAAAAATGAAAAAACGTGAGTGATTTCAGCGCTTATTTCCAAATTCAGCTCTAACATAACATCGATCCATCGCACTGGGAGTCGATGTTGCAGATCGTCCGAAGTGGAGGCGCGGCATCGAAATGGACGCTAAGCGCGACGAGCTGGAAACCCGACCTGTGGTATATTAACTACAATTCTACGAAGTAGATGGGGGTGCCGACTTGCATAAAATATGGCCGCAAATCTGTTGAAGAGCACACGAGGGACGCTCTCAGTACCCAGTTGAACCAGTCGCCGTGGCCGATGTATAAATTTTAAATGAAATTTGAGTATATCTTTGAACTTTTAGACCCGGGTATGTCCTTAAACTACGTCCAACAATGACAGGTCGGGCACAGCGTAGCATCGCGCTTGAGTCTGGAGAAGTCCAACTGGGGAAGTAGGTGCCTCCTCCTTACAGATGACCACAGCCATAATAGCACTGCTACCTTTCAGGTCTGTAGTGTTGTGTTCCTGATGGTGAGTAAGGTTCCCAGAGCTCCAACCCCCCTTAAAGGCTGGCAACGAGCCTGTGACTCCCCTGGTGTTGCGGGTGCCCATATGGGCGACGGTAATTGCTTACCATCAGGCAATCCGTCTGCTCGTTTGCCACCTTTGTCATAAAATAATAATAATAATAAAAATATTGTAAATAACCTAATCTAAGAAATGAGATAAATAAAGACAAATAATAATATCTTTGAACTATTTATTGGAACAAGAAAAAATACCTAATTTAACCATTTAGTGGCTAACGGCAATATATTAGCATTATATTTATAAGGCATCTCACATTTATTTTTTCTGCTTAGTTAATCGGTTGTTAGTTAATGTTAATTTTAGATAGTATAGGAGTATATAGGTACTTGTATCAATCTATGAAAAAAAATGGTTATAAACATTATAATAAGTCATTTACAAACTTTTATATTTACACAATATGGAAAAAGGTGATGTATATAATTCATTGACCGGTGGTGGCAAATACATATATTGCACTATAAAAAGATTGAAACAACAATCTTCGCATAAAATTAATTAAAAATCAACTAGATTGTTAATTTTGCAAACTATCAAATAAAATACGATTTTAAGCTAACATGGTCATTCTCATTACAACTATTACTTCAAACAGGATACCGGGCACCGGGATTACCACCGTTAAATCTCGCAGTACCTACTTCAGTTATTCCGTGATGGCGCTTGCAACAGTGCCGAAATATCGGAAACTCATTCAATTTAACGTACATGGGAACTATCCCGTTTTAAGTAATAGTTATAACTATTAAATACTTGCTTTAAAAAAAAATGATCAAATGGTTAAGCAGTTTACGGAAATTCTCCCTGTGAGGAGATGAAGGTGTTGAAGTTTATATGAAAGCAGGCCGAAACTATTCAATTTAGAAAGTTGAGATTTTACAGAAAATTTCGAATAGATTTTTCGAGTCAGAATCATAGCGTTATGTGCACATACCTTATAGGCAAACATAATCGTTTCTTGACACTGACATTCGCCACCTTTTTGCAGAAAAAGGATCTTATCAAATACGCAAGTACCCCACAGCTCCAAACCCAAAAGTAAACCTATTGATCTCCATATATTAACATTTAATTTAGGTTTAATTCGAACTCCACAACGTACAGGTTTGTAGATGAGGCAATATTTCCCATTTTTGTAACACTTGTGGCAGTTAGCGGTACAAGATCAGGGTGCAAACGTTGCCTTAACACATCAGTAAGGTAGGTAGTTAGATTGTAAACAATGATCCAAAAGGCACCTTATAGTTTCTTTGTTGTTACTGTGAGGACTAACTGTTTCAGTTAGCGCTGTTGACAGCACTGCTTCTCTAGAAGTGATCACAGCATTAACAGCGTTGCACTCGGCACTGCCAGAAGTTAGCATAGGAGTAGTAGATGAGTAAGCGACTTCCGCCATCGCACTATTAGTAGGCGGATTGGTGGGATTATTGTACTGTGTAAATATGTATTTGCCGTGTGATGCCAGCTGATTGACGTATGATGCCGGCTGACTAGAATAGCACCACCCCATTTCCTCCCGCGGCTGTCGTAAGAGGCGACAAAGGGAAAAATCCTACGGACCGGCAGCAGCGTCCGTCGAAACCCAACAGCTACTGCGGTCGCCAACTCGCCTGCCAAGCGTGGCGACTACGGCAACTACCCAAGATGATACAAGTCATATTTGTGGGAGGCCTATGTCCAGCAGTGGACTGCATACGGCTGAAATGTAAATATATATTGTGACGTCTCTTACATACACGACAACAATTGACAGACGTGACACAGCTGCAAACTGCAAGCCCGCGACTAGCGTTTGTCGTCTGTCATTTTTCTAGAGGCTGGGCGGTCATTTATTCTGTGATCGGCCTGGCAGACGAAGAACGGCCGACCATTGTTTTTCTGAAATCATGAATGTTTTGTGTGTTTTTATCATCATTAAGACATCAACAAGCTCAGGCTTGGGGTTGATATGTTGCCCTGGATTGCTCTAAAATCTTCAGGCCTGGTACTGCGAACATCAAAGTTCGTCAATTTCGACCATCTCCAATCTCAATTTTCTTTTACTCCAATTAAGGCGTTATGATGACATTGACAATGTCTATACAAATACTAGTTTTAACTGAGACCTCTGTCGATGCTATTTGAGTCTGAACTGTGGGTCTCGTTGCCGCCCATTTCTCATTGTCAACATTGACGGAATTGATTACCGCAATTGAAATTTGCAGCTTGTCAAATCGCGTGGATAACTCTATAACATTATATAATCTTAAGGTTAGCTCAATTGTACTTTCATAACCACGAAATTTAGGAATCTGACCCTTTATAGAGCCACGTAGTTTAATAAACAGGTCCTTGCAGAGCTTTATTGTTTTAGGTTCAGATATACTGAATTATGTCACTCAACTGAGCTAGCAAGTCAAGTAAATAATATTCCTGTAAATTCAAAATGAAGTTTTATCAAAGTCAATAAATAAATATTACATGACATCATTACATAAATTAACTGAGCCCCACAGTAAGGTCAAGAAGGCTTGTGTTATGGGAACTCGGCCAACGATATATATAATATACAAATACTTAAATACATATTAGAAACACCCATGACTCAGGAACAAATATCGGTGCTCATCACACAAATAAATGCTCTTACTGGGATTTGAACCCAGGACCATCGGCTTAATAGGCAGGTTCACTACCCAGTAAGCCAAACCTGTCGTCAAATAAAAATGGCAAAACAGCTCACTTGAACAGCTAAGCCTAGGCGCCCCGGTGTGCTCCTGCGACCTCAGCGTGCAGCAGCCGGCGCGTGCTCGCCGTGGGAGACGTGCCACGTGGCTCACGAAACGGCAGGTGTACCCTTAATTGCGTAAGAGAAAACGTGCATATGCGAACACAAACCAATATGCAAGCAGAAGTGAGGTTAATTAAAGGTTCGACCACGTTTCATTCAGGGAAAGTTTTATAATAGGAAGGTGCAACTTAATATACACATTTAAGTCCCGATAATTTGTAATTATGTGTAAAAACCAGATTAAATCAGTATTTTAAATTAGAACTTATGAGGACATACGCGCGAAGCGCTGGTGGGCTAGCGGTAGCTCGTGCTAATGAGTTTTTCGTAACTTAAGTACGAAATATCATTTTAATATTTTACCGCCAGCTTTACGATGAAGGAAAACATCGTGAAAAAAAAAAAGACTACCTAATCTAAATAATGCTTAGTTTACCCTCTGAGTTGGAAGGTCAGATGGCAGTCGCTTTCGTAAAACTAGTGCCTATGCGAAATCCTATATGATTCTTTGCCAAGCGGACCCCAGATGAGCAGCGGAAAATGCCGGGACAACGCGAGGAAGATAAGTTAGGACTTCCATACACGTGAAGTTTTAATTGACTACTTACATAATAAAAACATGAAACAAAATACAAAACAAATAATAATACTAAAACTAAAACATTAAACCTACAACTAGCCTAAAATAACCCCCCTTCATCGTACCTGACTCAAACGTTCCTATAGTGCCTACAGCATTCCCGTGCTGAACTACTAGGATACCTGTTGGATCAAGTAGGTATCCAGAACGGGGTTCACCACCTGGCTCCCGGAAACGCTGGCCAATTTCCTTTAAGGGACGGGCGTCCACACCCCACGGCCCTGCCGTGTCCAATGCCACCGGCACAAACTCATACTTCGGTGCCAGTGCAGAGTATATAAACGTATAAATACTAAATGTATATAATGTGTGCTGACCTCGAGTTGTCTTATAATATGCTCTGTCTAGCACTTGAGGTGATCTGTGTTCCTACACCACCACCGTCATTTATTCCGTTAAGGCCCCCTGCCGAGTCCCGATTTGGTCTGTTGCTGTGAAGGCTTGTACCTACTAATATAAAATAGTTTTAACAGTTGTGCATGAAAATAAAACAAACAAAAGTTGGCCACAACACTGTCGCCCCATGCTCATTGTAGGGTACTGTAGTTCCGTAAAAGCATGCATTCTTTATTCATTTTGTGTCCAGTGCCTTTCTGAATTTTGTACAAAATAAGTTTCCTGAAAATAAGGCATAATTACCAACATTATGTAAATTATTTAGCATACCAACTAAGGTGACGCTTGTAGGACTCTGTGACTGTCAGGGGTGTCATGCCTAAAAACTACAGGGTGCATGTGGTGCCCCAATCTTTTGGCTGTTGCTCTTCTCTCCAAGTGCTCAGGATGTGATATCTTTGTACAAAGATAGTATTGGAGCAAAGTGTCATGCTGTACATGAAATAAATATTGTAATTTGTAAGTGAACAAACTTACGTTGCATGGCCAGGGTAGGATTTTATAAAAATATGAAACCTATTAATCAGTAAAAAAGTAGGTATATTATATTTAAGTAGGTAGGTATATTTATATGACTGCAGGTGCACTGATGTGTGTGTGTGATACATAATGCAGGCCTCATAGAGAATGTTTAAGATAAATTATTTTAAGCACTGTATTCACCTGTTACTGTTGCCTTTCAATAGTTGTATGGAGGTTGAAACCATTCAATTGGTGTAGACATCTATATAAGCAGCATAGATTATTAACAGCACCTCATACATGATGGAAGAAATGTATATTTGTAAAAACTCATATAGACCTGTTTATGCTCAAAAATAAAAGGAGAACCATTACACAAGTCTTCGCTTTTCAACCAATACACTGCTGGTACCTAATTTGTACTATGTACTGTACCGAAATCTATAACTAGTTTAAACCAAATCAATTTTATATGAATCCTTAGATATGGCTATTCAATAACAAATGTTATTTCTCCTGTAATGACTTTCTTATAGTAATAAATAATTATTTTACAGCATATGAATAGATCTATTAAATGGACCTTATGGAACAATTACCATTATTTATAGCTGAAAATGAAGTATCTACTTATAAAAGAAGGACTTATAAGTATATCTGAATATTTTGATAACGTTCTACAGACCTCTGTAAACTCAACTCTCAGACATTGTGATACAAACATTGAATTGTAAATTTGCATGATATTACTATAATTATGCTGCAAAATGCAAATGTGAGATCATTACAAAATTGTAAAAATATCTATTGTTACAACATTGAATGCAAATAAAGAAACAACATACCACTGCTAAGAGCTGAAAAAAATATATATAAAAATTGCTATAGGCATATTAAATATGAAGTTACAAGTGGGTTAAAAATTGTTTTTAATATTTTATAGGTAACTGTTTAACTGAGCCTGATGATACATGTGATACCATGACACAACTGGTTCTGGACACCAGGGATTAAATCATAAAATAAATTAAATACACACTCATAATCTAATTCACACCATTAGATTGTCATATTTATGACAGTTGCTCCCTAAAAGGCCCTACTTTTTTTAAAGTATGCCTTCCATCAATGATAACGCCATTGTCAAGTAAAGTAAAAATAAGTGTATTAATATATCAAGTTTGCTCTTAGAGCATATTGTTGTTCGGTAGTAGGCCTTACATGTTGTAAAGTGGTACCTGGAGTGAACAGAAAGCCAAGAGGGAAACAAGAACCCCTCCTGGGCTTACTGCTGCTGCTTGGGCTGCCAGATGATGACCAAAATGGTGGCGAAACGAGTTTTGAAATAAATTCTTCATAAGCTGCACAATTCTGTGTTAGATCACTGGATAAGAAACGGGAGTCCAGAAGGCAAGCACACTTGAAATGATTTCTCCCACTAGATTAGCAGTCAATAGCCTGCTGGAGCACTGTAGTTTGCCTCTTCCATCTTCTGGTAGATACATTCTTTAGAGTAACATTATTAGTTGTATAAAACCCAAGAAGTTCATGTTACCTACTGTAATCATGTAGGCACAATTTGTATATTTATGAACATAAATAAGACAACATGTTAGTGTCCTACTTGCTATGAAGTAACTAATAGTCTAATGTCAAAGAATAGGTTTAATTTAAACTTTATATTTAATTGATTATTAATAAGCGAACTATCTTCATATTCTGTTTTTGTTAGGTTATCTCTTGTAAACAAGACAAATACAATGTCAACATCGTAGCAACAGTCATAATTTGAATGTCACTACAAAAAACCGATTATTTTAAACTCCTTTCAGAACGTCACTAGCACGTTTGACAGTTCTCTTAAAAAAACAAGTTGTCTCTGGTTTTTGGCTTCCAATTGATGGGTCGTTAATTCTTGGGTCGAGCTTTATCAATCCGTACCAACAATGCACATCCCAACAATTCAAAGCCAAGGGGCACTGATTATTGGACGCGGATTGATGGGTCGAGCATTGATGCCCTGTAAAAACCGTGGCTTCGGATTGCTGCCCCGTAACATGTTTTTACGGACCGAGAAAGCGCAACCCGTGAATTGACGACCCATCAATCCGAATACATATTGGTCGCCAATTGATGGGCTGTTCATTCCGGGGTCGAGCATTCTCGGGTTGCGTATTGATGGTCACCGGAATTTATGACAAGAACTATTTACGCGTGCTATTGACAGTTTTAAGGAGTATTTCAAGAACGTAACCATGAAATTTCTTAAAAGTGACATATTTGTAGTATTATAATGTGCAAATACTGCAAATATTGTTTCTGTGTTGAATATATTCGAAACTTAAGGCGCTCTAGATAGTGAAAACACCAATTTTAGAAAATATTAATAAAATACTTTCACAGAACTTACAACTGCAATTTTTTTATATGTATTATTTCAGTCTATTCTCTAGTTTTTGGCTTCATCAGAAACAAGATTGCTGATAAAAACCTCGATAGCTTTTTTTTTTGAAAATAACTCGTTTTTTACACCTTAAACCAAATATTTCGATAACTATTATGAATATCAACACAAAATTTGCTTTAAATAATAGTTTTTAAGTATATTTAGATTTGTACTTCATAGATTTTTAATAAGTTAAGTACATCAATAATACCAATTGATTTCGTTATTGGCAAAATAAAATGGTTCAGCGCGCGGCGGCGGCCGACTATTGCCCTGATTGCCCAGTCGCCAGTACGCTCGTGACCGCTGTCAACGTCGGACGTGTGCATATTTTCCTAACACGGTAATAATACTTTAGACAGGAAGCAATAAGGGTAATCGCAGTGTAAATAAAGTTGAAACGATTAAGTGAACTAAGAGGACATATGACAAATATTAGAATGCCTAAACGGTAACCTACGTACCAGAACATTCAACCGGCCGCGTCGTAGCGGATTTCACATGCGTTTTTACGTAGTTAGTTTGCAGGTCTGGTGCAGTTTTAGTAATTGTGTGTTGTACAGTTTTATTATATTCTAGTTCTTTTCAAGTCAGTAAAGTTACTAGTACAGTCGCCATCAGATATATCGGAGCGGCCGAGGTACTCAAATATTTCTGAGCAGCAATAAATTTCAATAAATTCTTTACAGTAAATGAGGTCAATAACATCTGAACATCCAATTCGCCATAAATATGTGAGCAGTGGTTTTTCAATTAAATCTGAACACACAACTCGTCAAAGTTATCTGCACAGACAGGGTGATCATAAATATCAGAACATTTAGGGAAAATATACCTTAAGTCACTTCGCATACGATTTAATAGTTATTTGTTATACAAGGGTGCAAAATTGTATTTTAATCAAATCATTAAGTTTTTACAAATTTATCCTTACTTATAGAAACTTTTTCATCTAGACTACTATGTATACAAAAATAAAATATGTTTTAAATATTTCAAATCAGTAAAATGCCTTTAACCGGTTCATTTCAATTCATGTGGAAAGCGTTTAGATTAATAGTTAACTCATAATATGATTAATCTGTAAAAGCTTGGACTGGAATAGTTTTACCATTTGACAATAATGACAGTGACGCTGACGGGGTTGAGTGATTTTTTTTTTTGGCGGGAACGTTAAAAAGAATAGGCGCGCTTTTGAAATTAAATTTTGTAAATTAGTTTTAAATTCTAGATTTGTACATTTCTTTGTATATTTCTTATGTAAAATAGTCTATATAGTGTTAGTTTTGTACATATTACGTTAGTGCGTTTCCCCATAATGGGGAAGCGCACGGGGCGTAGCGGCCGTAAACGATCGCGAGTTACGGGTGAGTCTCTTACAGAAGGAATAGATCAGGACTTACCTTCTTCATCATCATCGACGACTTCATATTCTGATGCTGAAAATAATGATCGTCCACTAGCGAAGAAAAGAGAAAAGGATAAGTACACACCTTATAAAGCAGGAAATTATAACAGATTTTATGACGAAAACTCGCAGAAGAAAGATTTTATTGTCTTCCTCAATCGCGAAGAAGATAACACTAAAATTACAGATAAGGATAGGTTGGCCATATCTAATGGCATCAGAAAACATTGTGTTTCAGGTGTAATGCATCTGAGGTCAATTAATGCATTCAAAATTGGTATAACTTTCGACCTCCCTAACAACGCTAATGTTTTTCTTAAGAACGAAAAGCTCCTAAACGAATTGAGGATGGTTGGTTCAATACCGGCTGCCGAAACAGAAGCCACTGGGGTTCTCACATCTGTACCTTGCGATTATTCCAATAAAAATCTTTCAGCTTATTGCTTCTAGTAAAAAAGTTATTAGTGTGAGACGTTTCATGCGACGGGTAAAAGACGCTCAAGGTGTCGTTTCCTTTCTTCCAACACAGACAGTTGCTGTTACATTTGCTTCAACGCAGCTCCCCGAGTATGTTACTTTAGACCACTGGAGACATGAGGTAGGAGTTTATGTTCCTCCTGTTAAACAGTGCCTGAAGTGCATGAAATTCAACCACATTGCTAAATTTTGTAAAAACAATGAAACTTGCTCAATTTGCTCAGGCAACCATAATTTTAAACAATGTGACAAGTCCAAAACTCAATGTGCTAACTGTGGCGGTGACCATATTGCAATTTCTACCACATGTCCACTTAAAAACAAAAACTAGAAGAAAACAAAATAAAAGCAAAAATGCAAGATATTCTGATCTTTTTAGTGCAGCTCAATTTCCACAGCTAAATTCAAAATACATTGATACTCAAATATCCAATTTAATTAAATCTGACAAATTTATGAATTTATTAGTTGAAGCAATGCTTGAAATATGTTCAAAACCTGATGTGCCAAAAATTCTAAAAGCATTAGAGAAATTTTAGATAACACTTTTAAGAAAAAACACCTTAACCTTTTTATGGATACATTACATATAGTGCAATGGAATGCTCAAAGTTTAATTAGTAATAGGCTAGTTTTAACAAAATTTTTATATGATAACAACATACATATTGCCATAATCTCTGAAACATGGTTGAAACCACATCAATTTTTTCTATCAAAGGGTACAATATTATTAGAAATGATTGTGGGAACAACCACAATGGTGTTGCAATTTTAATTCATAATATTATAACACATTCTCAAATTACAACTCATTTTGATAGTTCTTTACAAAATGTTTGTGTGAAAATCAAAATTAATAACAATGAATTAAGTGTCGTTAGTTTTTACAGTCCATCTAATACAAATCCACCATTTAATAAAAATAATCTAGACGTTTTGCTTAAGTCCATTCCTAAACCTATGATATTTGGAGGCGATTTTAATGCTCATCACATGTCTTGGGGATGTGTCGACACCCTGCCTCGAGGTAAGGATGTTTTAGATGTTATTGATGAAAATGATCTTGTTCTTTTGAATAATGGCAGTCCCACTACAATTGGTTCTTCATCTTGGCGAGCTAATGCTCTTGATTTAACTTTAGTTTCTCCATCTTTGGCACTTTCATGTGATTGGTCTGTTTATGATTATCCTCTGGGTAGCAGTTATCACTTGCCTGTAATTATAAATTTGGTTGTTGGAAATGAAAGTAATCTACAGAATAATATACAATGCAATAATGTACATTTACCATTTCAGCATAATTACAAATTAGTTAATTGGAAAATATATAGTCAATTAATGGATTCAAATTTAAAAATATTGACTTTAATGCTATGTCTCCACCAGAATCCTACAATTTGTTTTGTAACATAATACATTCTGTTGCTGAACAGTCAATTCCACAGTCTACCTCCACTAATAAATGTAATAATATTGCTAAACCTTGTTTACCAAAACATTCTAAGTGTCCTAGTTTACCCTGGTGGAACTCAAAGTGTTCAGAAGCTGTTCAAAACTCAAAGAATGCTTATATATATTTTAAAAACAACCCTTCTGAGGAAAATTATATTGAATTTAAGAGATTGCGAGCTTTAAAAACTAATACTTAAAACAGAAAAACCAACAGCTGGATGGAATTGTGCAACTCATTTAATAGATGTACCTCATTGTCATTGGTATGGAAGTACATGCGTAAATTTAATAAATCATTTACTCTTAATAATTCTCTTGATGATAGTTGGATTCCAGATTTTATATGTAAATACACTCCTGACTTTGTTTTGAATGAGCCGTTAAATTATAATAAAACTGATAATATTGGAAATAATTATTTGACTGATCCATTTTCGTATCAAGAACTCCATTCTGCGTTGTTTTCTAGAAGAGATACATCCCATGGTCTAGATGGGATTCCATATATACTTTTAAAAATTAACCCCAAATTGTCTCATAATCTTTTAAACTTACTTAATCGTATGTGGAAGGAAAACTTTATACCTGAGGAATGGAAAACTGATTGTTTGGTTCCAGTTTTAAAACCTGGTAAAGATAAATTGTTGCCGGATTCGTATCGACCCATAGCTCTTACGTCTTGTATTGGAAAGATATTTGAACAGCTTTTAAAACAACGCCTAGAATTTTATGTAGAACAAAATGGTCTTTTACCTTACAACCAATTTGGTTTTCGCAGAGGTCGGTCTTCTCGTGAAAGCATTTGTCAGCTAGTATTAGATGCTCAACACAGTCTGTATAATAATCAATATCTTTTATGCGTTTTCTTTGATATTGCTGGTGCTTTTAACAGTGTTAATATTTCGGTTCTTTGTAACGAGTTGTCAGTGATAGGGATACCTGGGCAATTAATAAACTGGATACAAGCATTTTTGACCAATAGAAAAGTATTTGTTAAATTTAATAATCATTTATATGGTCCAAGATGCTCGTCGTTAGGAGTATGTCAAGGAGGAATTTTGTCTCCATTAATATTTATCTTATATATTAGACGATTGAATCTTATTTTGGGATCGAATGTAAAAAACTTACAATATGCAGATGACTTAGTAGTTTATACATCTGGAATGGATTTAAGTCAATTAGCTTCTACTGTAAATAACGCACTTTCCAGTTTATATAAATACTTTTCATACCTTAATTTAGATGTTAATCCTACTAAATCAAAAGTCTTCATTTTCGGTCGTAAATGTGTAGCTACACCTAATATTTTGTATAACAGAATTCCATTGCCTATATATAGTGAAGTAAAATTTTTGGGTGTAACTTTTACTCCAAAACTCTCATGGACAAAATACATTAATAATATAACAACAAAAGCAAACAAGGCTTATAATGTATTAAAATCTGTTTGCGGGACTACTTGGGGAGCAGATCCCAAAATATTGTTAGTGTTATACAAATCTCTCGTTCGTAGTCACTTTGAATATGGTTTTCTTTGTTTTGCTGGAGATAGTAAATTAGTGAATAGTTTGGACAAAATACAAAATAAATGTATGCGCACAATACTAGGTGCCTTTAAAACTAGTCCTATTGCTGCTTTGCAAATCGAAACAAAACTGCCACCCATTAGTGTTCGATTCCGTTATTTGAAAGAAAGATTTATCTTGAAGCTTCATAGTTTGCCTAATAATGATCTTCTTACCAATTTAATTGCTTCTCAATCTGCTCCTTATAAGCAACATATGTTTATTTTGCAAGATTTTTCTTGCTTTTTCATTCTCTTGAAGAGTTTAATATACATTTGAACGATGATGTTCTTCCTTGTTATGCAGGCACATTCCAAAGTAAATATGCCGCAATGAATATTGTAATCGATTCAAGCTTGTCTTCTAAGGAGGAAGTTTATCTGTTATTGTCAGAATGGACTAATTATAAATTTATTTATACTGATGGGTCCAAAAATAATGATGCTGTATCTTTTGCAATTTACCAGACCGAAATCAATAAGGGAGTGGGATACAAAATTAATAAATATGCTAGCATCTTCACTGCTGAAGCAACAGCCATCCTTTTGCTTTAAAACATATTATGGAAAGAAATCAGTTGAACAAAAATTGGGTAATAGTCAGTGATAGTATGAGTGTCTTAAAAGTTTGTCAAGTAACAAAATGAATGCTAACATTAACTACCTGATTTTTACTATTAAAGAATTATGGTGGAAGTTATCCTTAACTGACACTGTAGTACAATTCGTTTGGGTACCTTCGCATATAGGAGTCTTAGGTAATGAAAATGCAGATTTTTAGCCAGAACCATTGTTAATATTTCTGATTCATGCTCAAGTTTAACCATCAAGGAGTTGGATGTCGCTTTGCCGTATACGGATATGATATCTAATCTTAAAAAGCGCATGATTAGTAATTGGGGAAAACATTGGTATTTTTGTAGAGAAGTTGAAAATAAAGCTCATATATATTCTTTGTTAGACGTTCCTGTTAATAGTACGCCATGGTTCTGCAAGCTTAAACATTTTGTTCATAGAAATTTCTATACTATAATCAATCGAATGCGCATTGGTCATTATTGCCTAAATTTTCATCTTCATCGAAAAATATAGTTTCTTCTCCTTATTGTGATCGTTGTCAAATGAATGAAGTTCAGTCTCTCGACCACATCATTTTCGTTTGCCCGTCCTTCGGCATTCAGCGCCTTGTGCTGATGGATGAGCTGCTTAATATTTATGAGGCATCTAATATAATCCCGCTGTCAGTACCAGATTTGCTAAGAGAGCCTACCACGTATATGTCTTTGTATAAATTTGTACATAACACCATAAATAAGTTGTAAATATTTTAATACAATTTTTTAATTTTAGGTTCTTAATGCAGATAACATATAAATGTAAATTGTATATATTTAAAATAAATCTAAATATCGCTACTAGAATATTTCAGGATTGTACTGTTTGGAAAGGACAATAATTAAACTGGATTATGAGATTGAACGTACGGTTTTGACTTAATTAATGGATGATACATACATACTGAAATTGTATAAGAAAATAAAAGTAACTGAAGACATTGAACTCGGATTTGACCTAATATGAATAGTACTTACTGAAGACGTTGACCGGATTGAACTTATGAAAAAGAAAACAAACTACTTATGACAAGGCAGTATGGCTTAGAGCTTTAGCCTGTCCAGATGGACGAAAAAAAAAAAAAAAAAAAAAAAAAAAGTGACGCTGACGGCCAGTGATGGATACACTGTGAAGATTTGAAGAAATTTTACGTCATGCTCTAAGGGCAAACTTATATGTTATACTTATTTGAGTTATTTGTTATTCTACTTGACACTGGCGAAATCATCGATTGATTTATTGATGGAAGCCATATTTTTTTAAAAGAAGAAGAAGAAGAAATTTTGCTATATTTGTAAAAAAACTATTGTTTTTATAAATAATAAATGATATCCTAGGCGACAGACACCATGATATATTGTATTATATTATTTATATTCAAATCGTATATCTATAAATAAATCGTATTAGGTGGAGTATGTATGACATATAGCAAATTTTAAAATAGCGCGGTATTAATACGTCAACAATAACGAGCTGCTGGTTGGTTAACGCATTGCCACCACTTGCAATAATTGGTCGATATTAAAACCCGAAGAGGTCTTCGGCTATATTCGTTTCGACGCCGTGTAGCACCTAGCCGTAGGTATATTATTGTGTGGCTTGCTTTGCTTAGCATCGCGGGAGAGAATCCACGGACTTCAAGAAAATGGCAGACATTAGCAAGGAAGAACTCGAAAAAGAGATCGCAAGTAAGTTAAACGTATTTAGAACCCATTGTTTACATTTTCCGTTCAATGCCTAGTCTGCAAGCGTAATTTGATCTGAAAATGAGCTAGGTTAGACTTGCCCGGGCACTTAGCAATGGCTTCCTACTTTGTTCAAGGGAACTTATTTTTTAGTTCCTTGTTATTAAAATATCTCTGATAGTAAAAAGATTGAACGAAAATGTTTCAAGTGAAAGTTGTTAGACATTATTGTGCGGAGTTTTTCGGCTAGCTGCCTGTTTTTTAGGTTTCCTAAATATGCTTGCCCACTGGTGGTTTATTTTTGTACAACGCGTAACTTGCACCTCGATACTCCACGTATGTAGCGCTGTAATGGCGGACTGTTTGCATTAACTTGTTTAACAAAACGGTGCGCACTTTCATACCGAATAGTTTTTACCTAATACATTTTGCACGAAATGTCTTATTCTGGATAGAAATGCTTATTTTTGTGAAAAACTTGATGTTTGTCAATTCTTGACGCCGCCATTGTTACGTTCCGAAACTCGCATCGATCGTTCGATAAGTAGGTATTCTTGCATTTTATGTGTATTTCATGAGCGTTTTGGAATTCGGAACGAATTTCACTGTTTGAAACAAAGTTGTAAATTTTATGACTATTTTTATCTTTACATAGCGCGTGCATTGTGTTTAATTTGTAATGGTTTTTTTAATACCATTTTGTTCTTATATTTATAATCATAGATGTGACATACAAAGTCATAAATATGTAAACATTTCACAAATAATATTACATTATACAAATTGACTAAGCCCCACGCTAAGCTCAAGAAGGCTTGTGTTCTAGGACTAGTAGAACCTCAGCAATATATAATTTTGACTGGCTCTTTAATACAAATTTTATATTTCCAGAGATCTTAGAAAATGCCAATCTGGCCAACACATCGTCCAAGAAGGTGCGGCAGAAGTTGGAGAAGAACTTTGACTGCGACCTGACCGAAAAGAGGAAGCTGATAGATCAGCTTGTCATGGACTATGTGAACAGCAAGGAAGATGAGAGTTCCGCTGAAGAGGAAGAAGAAGAGGAGGAGGAGGAAGAGGTATTTCGAACTACAGAAAATGAACTAAATTGAGAAGACCAATCTGGCCTAGTGGGTAGTGACACTGCCTATGAAGCTGATGGTCCTGGTTTCAAATCCCAGTCAGGGCATTTATTTGTGCAATAAGCACTATTTGTTCCTGAGTCATGGGTGTTTTCTGTTTTTAAGTATTTATGTATCTATCTATTATAAATAATATATCATCATCTAGTACCTTCAGTCGCCATCAGATATATTGGAGCTGTGGAGGTGGTCACAAATATCGGAATCGGAACATGCACTTTATCACCGCCTTGACAATAGAGGCATTGTTCTGATATTTGTGACCACCTCCACAGCTCCAGTGACTGTACAACACAAGCCTTACTGTACCTTAGCCTTAGGGCTAGGTCAATTTGTGTAAGATTGTCCCGAAATATTTATTTATTTAAATAACAATATATTCATACACAAGCACCATTGAGCCTAGTACATGAAGGATGCGACAGTATCTCACAACATAGACTACCTGTCCTTTTCCAAAAATATTAATTGTAGACAGGTAGTCTATGTCAGCTTCTTTTTGTTGACTTTGTGGTTTTGAAAAAGAGCTCAACAGTATGAAAATTAGGCAAGCCTATGGAAACTGAGTTCACCCAGAGATCTATGGTATGAAGATTGGCAAATTACTAAAAACTGCCACTTTTACCCAGACAGATTACAGTTGATTCACGCAAACAACTTTTTTATGTCGTATGGGGAATAGTTTCCTTGTATGTCATTTCTTTTAGATACAGTAAAACTTGAAATATTTATGGATCTCTGGACCCCTCCAAGGTGATGTAAGTCAAATTTGGGTTGTCACGCTTGGCAGGCGCGTTGGTGGCGGCAGTAGCAGTAGATTGGGTTTAGAGATGCTGCTACTCGTCTTTCAGTTTTTTCCATTTATTGCCTCATGCTACACCCGGGGTCGAAATGGGGTGGTACTATTCTAGAAAATAAATAAATATTTCGCGACAGTCTGACACAAATCGACTTAGTCCTACGGTAAGCTCAATAAGGCTTGTGTTGTAGGTACTAGACGACGATATATATAATAGATAGATGGCATATACATATAACATGTTGAGATAAATGTATTTTTCTCAAATCATATTATTTTTCTCAGAAACCAGCGCCCAAGAAAAAGGCTCGCAAGAGGAAGGCGTCCGATGATGACGATACCTGGGGCAAGAAGAAAGAGAAGGCACCTAAGGCTAAGAAGGTAATAATAAAGAAAAATCTTCTGTACTAGGAACAGACCACAGCCAAGCACTAGATCCTAATCAGTGTTGTGTTCCTGTTGGTGAAGGTCACTCTATACCTAAAATTCTAGAGGATTAAGGCTCTAAGCTCTGTAGTTCAAAGCCTTATACCTCTAGAATTTCAGGCTACGGTAGCTACTTGTCACCAGCAAGGCTCGGATACCGATTAAATTTTTAAACCGGTTTTTAAGGGAACATTTTCATAAAGTTCTTGTCAAGTTAACCGGTTTAGAGCTGTAAAAACCGGTTTATTTAAAAAAGCATAAGTTGCTAGTAGCAATTTGCTACGTGGCTGTTTACGATTGACGATGGCCGGCCCACGCCGCATGCCGGCCATCGTCAATCGTCGAATAAACCGGTTTATTTAGGTTTTAATAAAGTTCTTCAAACATTCGCGTTCTCATAATAGTTTGGACTAAAACCGAAATAAACCAGTTTTAACCTAATTTTTTTAACATGTGTCTATTTGCCGCCGTCGTAGTATAAAAAATGTTACATTTTTCTACAGTAAACTTTTTTCTAGGCCGGTGGTCGAGGAAAAGGCGGCGGCTACACCCGCGCCTACAAACTGTCTCCGGCGCTGGCAGACCTCATGGGCCAGGAGGAGATGGCTCGGCACGAGGTGGTCAAACGGGTGTGGGCCATGATCAAGGAGAAGAATCTCTATGACCCCAATAACAAGCAGTTTGCTATCTGTGATGATGCGCTGTACAAGGTATTTTATTTATTTATTTTTTTTATTTTTGAGTATTAAGGACATCAACAGCAAATACAATTTATTTTGATGACTGGTCTGGTCTAGTGGGTAGTGACCCTGCCTATGAAGCCGATGGTCCAGGGTTCGATTCCCAGTCGGGGCATTTATTTGCGTGATGAGCACAGATATTTGTTCCTGAGTCATGGGTGTTTTCTATGTATTTATATGTATCTATCTATTATATATATCGTCGTTTAGTACCTACAACACAAGCCTTACTGAGCTTACCGTAGGACTAGGTCGATTTGTGTAAGATTGTCCCGAAATATTTATTTATTTATTATTTTATTTATATCACCTACTAGATGACCCGTTGAACTTCGTAACACCCGTAACTTCTCTTTTTATCTTATTATGTCTATGGTTATAAATTGGAATGTCAATGATTGACAGGTGGGAACAATTTGTATGGGAATAAAGAATCAATGTTTTCTAATTATCATCACAATATTTCCGTGTTTTTACACTGCCTAAACCTTCTGTGGTCTAATACAAACATTTCAATACCAAAATTACCTAAATTGGTTCAGCGATTGTCGAGTTTATGGGTAACTAACAAACGCATTTCATTTATATATATATATATAGATAAATAACAGCAGCACACATACCTGATTATACGTTCATAAGTGCATGTAATGTGCCTAAATTGAAAAATAAAGATCTTTTATCTTTTATCTTTTTTATCTTTTATAGATATCCACCAATTAAATATGACTGAGCAGGCAGGCCACAAGTCAAATGAAAAGAGTTAAATAAATTGTATTTATGAACTTAGACTTACTATACATGCAAATCCAAATGTATATATCCATTATACATATTAAATTAGCATGCAGAATTACAGTAAGAGGTATGCTTGTTTAATATAATTAAAACTGTTGTGAGCCATGTTACTAATTAGTTACAAAAGGATAAACTCACGTGGAATTATATCGCACTAGGCGACATGTTTCGGGTAAGCTATCGGGTAGTGTATCACTAAGGGAGTTCTCAGGGAGTGATATATCCTCACCCCGAGCAGTGTGGCCTGACTCGGCTAGAAAATGTGTACCAGAGCTTACCCGAAACATGTCGCCTAGTGCGATATAATTATACGTGAGTTTAATAACTAAGTAGTAGTATGCTTGTATATTCATTTTGTCTTATATAGCTTATAAAGACAGCATGTTATTGGTATGGTTACTTCAAGTCCAAGGAAATTCCAGCACTGCACCGTTTCTATAGAATTTGCTGTTGCATTGTCAGTCTCCAATACACATTGGCCCTTATGAAGATTTTTATAAAAGTAGAATATAAAAATAAATCATATAGTATTATTGTATTATCTTCTTCATTCATTTTGTTTCTTAAACTAGGCATTTTACAATATTTTTATGAGTGTATAATTCAAAAAATACATCAAACAATAAAAACAAATAAATATAACCTAGGTTGCAGTAGGTAGGACCCAGGCTGCCGGTGGTTAGGGCTGCAGAGAGAGGAACCGCCGGAATATGCGCGCCGTGTCCAGGATTGCCTTCTGAATCTGCCCCTTGATACACAACCACATAGCGAGTCTCTCAAGATTTCGGTCGAGACTTTTCACTATGAGTGTATTTTAATATTAATATTATCGGTTGAGACATGTAACTCTCCTGATACCACTAAGATCACAAGACACTATTTAACTGTATTTTTTTAATTAGGTTTTATTTGGACAAACATTAAAAAAATACTTTTTTTTTTCAGGTGATCGGAACGAAACGTTTCAGAACATTTGGCATGATGAAATATTTGAAAACTCACTTCTTGGATGAATAAGGTAAGTAATATCAACACGTCAAGGACAATTCACTATTCTAATGAAAAAAACAGTCAGTCCTGAGTTCATAACCACAGTTGACACGTTCAGCTCCGACAACACAACGTCTGTGATCTTATTAAACCTTCTCCAATGCCAGTGACACAAAGTATGTGATCAAAAATTATTGAATTTCCTATGCCAGTGACACGTATTTGTGTTTCAAAAAAGAATTCTCCTATGTCGGTAACACGTAAGTGTGTTCAGATACATTAACCGGCCAATGCCGGCGACACAACAGTTGTGTAAAAAACGTTCGTATTCCTATACCACTGGCACAGGAGTCAAAACTTGACTTATGATATAACAGCGGCGTAGGAATAAAAAAATCGTAAAATACCAGTGGCGTGCCTTGAGTGATCGAGATAATTTCTACCGGCATATTGTAAGCGTTTAGTAAAACGGTGCCGGGGGCGAACGTGTTAAGGTAGTGTTAAGGTAGAAATTAAGTTCACTGATTTGACAACTACAAAAATTATTAAGTTATCTTTTTTTATCTGTGGTTACGAATTTATAAAAGAAGCTTTATAGGCTTCATTAATAACTAATTTAAAGTGTAGACTTGAGTCTATTACTTTTCGGAAAATAATCTCGTTAGAAGTGTTAAACTTATTTATAACATCTTTACTAAGAAGACTGCAAAATTGTACAGAAAGCAACAAATAACTTTAGAAATAATAAATTAGTGAATTGTATCTTATTTACAAATCTAATGATTCCTATGAACGGCCATTAAAGGCGGGTTGCACTACACAATTTACTACCAACTTATCAATGCTCAATATGGCGAACTGTCAATTTAATAATTACAACGGTTTTGTGCAACCAGTTTGTTGCCAGTTTTAAGAAGCGTTAGAATTGTATTCTCTTGCTTTCAGGTTGTTATTGCGAATACTACTTGCAGTCTAAGTGAATTTCGCGCCACAAATTGAAGTACTACACGCAATATCCATTGGGTTTAATATCCTTGTTTGTGGTTAATGTCACATTTAGGATGTATGTAAACGCGCTCTTAGATTTATTTGACGTTTGTCAAATGTAATATTTGCTCGTTTTATTTTTTGACAGCTAAGTTTATAATAATCTTAAGTAAATGAACCGGCTTAATTCAATTTAATTCTTCAAATAAATTATTGCTTATGTCGCAATATTTGTCTTTTCAGTCGCGAAACATTTTGCAGGAATTGCAAAACTAATATTTCCTTGCTGCAAACTTAAAATGTCATGCTTATATATCTTGTCAAAAAAAAATGCCTCAAACGAATATCTTTAAGCTTAGCTGCTAGAAGATTTTCTAGGTTTACTTTAAGTACTAACAAGTTATCAACGCTCAATATCGCGAACTGTCAATTTAATAATTACAACGGTTTTGTGCAACCTGCCCTAAGTCATTATAGTTTATTATGCTTATCTCGTATAATTTTATAAATAATATACTGAAGGAAAAAAAATGGTGAATAAGTGACCTTTTACGTATTGCCTTCAAATAAGAACATTATACCCTATGGATGAAGTCTTGCCAGTTTTAAGAATAGCGTTAGAATTGTATCTTATCTTGTTACCAGGTGGCGACTTGCGACTACTACTTGCAGTCAGAGACCGGAAAACCCCTTTATTTGATTAATCATATTGATAGGGTAGCCCTATAGAAGTCTTACCGTAACGATGTGGTTAGCCTATAATAGGGTTACCCTATCGATATGGAAAACATTATGGATAGGCTTACCCGGGTTTCACATGGTTACCGAGTCGGATGGGGTAAAAATAGCTTTAATGTTTAGCCGCTTATCATTTCATAGGGTTACCCTATGGGCGTCTCTTTTCCACGTAGGCAGATAGTTCTAGAGTTTAAAATCGCTTAAACGCATTTGAAAACACTTGATAGGGTAACCTTATTGAGGGTTTTTGAATTTGGCAAGCGCTTACTCAAACTAAGTCTATTCAATTGGTTAGCCTATCATCCGGGTAAGTCAATGATACGCTTACCAAACTGATAGGGTATTTAAAAACAACCCTATCCAAACCCAGGGTAATACCCTTTATTTGGTAACCCGTTCCGGTCCCTGAGTCTAAGTGAATTTCGCGCCACAAATTGAAGTTCTACACGCAATATCCATAGGGTTTAATATCCTTGTTTGTGAGTTAATGTCACGTATAGGATGTATGTAAACGCGCTCTTAGATTTATTTGACATTTGTCAAATGTAATATTTGCTCGTTTTATTTTTTGACAGCTATGTTTATAATAATCTTAAGTAAATGAACCGGCTTAATTAAATATAAAAATAATATTTTGCGAGGGAGGACCCTTCTAATATAAGATATTGCAGTATATTGATTTTTACTTAATTTAGATTCGGCTAAGAAATTGCTGTGATATCTTTCCATGGGTTATAATATGTAAAAAATGCATAGATTTAAGACAGCAATTTTGGGCTACATCTGTAATATCTGCATTTGATTCTATAGTTTGACATGAAAATTAATAATACTGAATGTTATTTTATAATTAAAAATGACGGTTTTACTCACGTTTATTTAATCGCGTGACATGGTTTTGAGAGCGCAGGCCTCCATTCAAGCACTAAGAGTGCCGAGTGCCCGTTCGCGTCGTCGACCGCGCCGCTCTTAAATGTCAAAACATGAGTAAAGCCGTCATTTTCATTAATAAATTATTAAATTCACTCACGAAAGTTTAAATATAGATACTGGATGTTATTGTAAATATTCAATAATGTGGCATAAAATAGAGACCAACTTCTAAGTACCTATGATCCAAGATCATATTAAAAATCTATCTTGTTTATGGTGGCATTGTTTTAAACTCTTGACATAAAAGTAGGTAATCTATATAATTCTAATATCTTATTTTTGCTTGTCCATATTAACGCTACTTATCTGCAAGCTAGTTTTTTTTCAAATATTAAATACTTTTTTTTTTCTTTGGATTTTTGTGTGCTTTTCTACACGGAAAGCTCATGCGATCCTGGTAGGACAAAAAAGATGTCCTAAGCTTTTTATTCCATTCCGGCAATATGTTTCATAGATTTCATATGGCGCTAACGGAACGAAAGGTCATACATAATTTATAAAAAATGTATGACAATTTTGGGACACTTTTTTATCCTATCAGGATTGAATGAGCTCGTGGTTCTGAGTAGGCACATAAATAAAAAAATAAAAAAAGTTGAGTATAGAACTAAATAAAATGGCCCATGTATCATTTACAATTAAAGTACATTATTTTATGAACAAAGTAGTGTGGCACAAGTTTTTACAAATACTTACTGAAAGTGCGCCAAGATCTATTTCCGTAGTCTATGACTTAGCATAGACAAGAAAACAAAAAGATAAAATTTTATTAAATATGTACAATAATTAAAAAAAAAACACATTTTTTTTAATTTACGATGTATAGTGTTGCCACTTTTGAAATGGCATAAAGTGTTGCCACTATTAAAATGAGGACCTATTTTTAGTAAGACGTTAGTGTCAGAGACAAATAAATATAATAGACTGCTTGTCATAAAAAAGTGAGTTAGTAAGTAAGTAGTAGGCGGAACTCCGCATAAATACTTCTGTAAACTTACTTAGAAGGCAGCATTCTTTTTTTTTGTCTATTGTAGGATATTAGTAAGCCACATGTTTGTGAATCTAGTTCGCTAGATATGATATAATTATGGTCCTATGGGGACGGAAATAAAAAGTATGGAATAATTATTGTTTTATTACTATGATATTTAAATCGAAAGAAAAATAGAAAAATTTGACTCGCAGCGGGACTCGAACCCACAACTACAGGATCACTAGCCCAGTGCACTACCAGTTGTGCTATACGAGCGCCGCTTAGACGTGTCAATTTTTTCTATCTTATACGTCATTACGGGTGACGTGTAGCGACATCTACCGAAGAGTATTGAACCCTTTTTACGGCATCGATGTCTCAAATTTAGATTGAGAATTCATCGATAACAATGTACTACCCCTTTCTAAAATTATTATTATTTTCTAAAAAAAGAAAAAAATAATGTTTTATTACTATATCCATTATTTAATAACTAGCTTTTCCTCGCGACTTAGTCGCCAGCCAAAAATTATCCTGTCTCCTTTCTCATAGTTCAAACTCTCCAAACCAAATTTCATTCCAATTGGTTCAGCGGTTTGAGCGTGAAGAGGTAACAGACAGACAGATAAAGAGAGTCACTTTCGCATTTATAATATTAGTATGGATTGATAGCACGAAGATAAAAGTCTGATAATTACAGCTTCACATATTTATATCGTAAATTATCTGTAATTACTAGTATACCTACTAATAACTTCATCCCGACGTTTCTCCAGCCTACACTGTCGAAACGTCGGGATAAAGTTTATATTAGTAAACGCGATATAATCCGTTTTAGTTATTTTATTTCATGAGTAATTATCGCAACCGAAGACAATATTAGAATAATTTAATTTTAATAAAATAAATAAACTGACAAACGTAAAATTAACATTACTCAAGATAATAAGATCTAAAAATAAAATAATGGAAAAGATAAATAAATAAATATTTCGGGACAATTTAACACAAGTTGACCTAGTCTTACGGTAAGCTCAGTAAGGCTTGTGTTGTAGATACTAGACGACGATATATATAATAGATAGATACATATAAATACTGAAATACATAGAAAACACCCATGACTCAAGAACAAATATCTGCGCTCATCGCACAAATAAATGGCCTGACTGGGATTTGAACCCAGGACCAACGGCTTCATAGGCAGGGCCACTACCCACTAGACCAGACAGGTCGTTTAATAAATTGATGTAAGTGCCTTTCTTCCAGAGCTATGCTGGCCCGGTACCGCGAACATCGAAGTTCGTATATTTCGAGCATCTTTCCCTTTCACTCCAATTAAGGCGTCATAAGAGTGACAGAGACATTCGTCCGAAATTTACGAATATCGTGCTTCGCGGTAGCGCCCCTGTGCTTCTTGCAACTGAATTCGACAAGCTAAAGACGGCGCTATAGAGTCGTAGTGGCGTAGAGTCCAGCAGTGGACTACTATAGCCTAATGATGATGATTTGCTAGGTTTACATACAAATCGACCAAGCTATGCTATGTGTTATTTGTATATAAACGTAGCGCAATATAACTCTGGTGGAAAGGCACCCATTACATCAATTTATAACGATTGAATTATTATGTAGATAAAGACAAAACCCTTCCTCAACAAGGAAATGCAGATGAATTCTCTATTCTTTATAACTTTATTGGCATGTTATCCAAACATGACAACTGTCGTTTCCATAGCAACGAAATCAGATTTCAATAAATTTGGACAAACTAACACATTTTTATAAATTTTACAAGCATGGCGTGTAACGAGAATATAATTAAAAACATGGCGAATGAAATAACAAGGAATTGCCAAACCCACAACGTGCACGTGGAACAAGAGTTCGTTATTTATCTGATTGAACTGTTGCTGCTCAACCCGAAGTATGGGAAGTTATTTACGAAGACTCTGAACAGGGACAATTTGGAGTATTTTGTCAATGAGTTTGTTTCTATGATGACTGGTAAGTACTCAGTCTGGCCTAGTGGGTAGTTACCGAGTCTTCGGAGTCGATGGTCCTGGGCGTGGGTTCAAATCCCAGGGCATTTAGTTGTATGATGAGCACAGGAGCGTCGTCCGAAGTTTACGAATACCATCCTTGTTCGCGGTAGCGCCGCAGGTATTTGTTCCTGAGTCACGGGTGTTTTTTCTATATATTTCAGTATTTGTATATGAATATAAGCGGGGGCGCGCCAATTTTTTTCTTAGGCTAGACGGAGCCGATATGTCTTGGCATTTTCTTCTTAAGCCCAAGGAAAACCGTTGAACTACAGGAAAGTTAGTCAAGCCGGCGGGAATCGGATTGTATAAACGCGCCGCCACTGATGAATATATCGTTGGCTGAGTACCTACAACATAAGCCTTCTTGAGCTTACCGTGGGGCTCAGTCAATTTGTGTAAGAATGTCCTGTACTGTAATATTTATGGGTCTGTACCGATATTCGGCTATTTTGGTTACTATTATTTGACACTAACTGATAACTATAGGTAATATAGTTTAAACTCCTTTTAAGTAACTAGGTACAGCGAGAGTCGCGCTTGTTTTTAACTGATTTAGGTTCTATAAATCGCTCGGAATATTAGAGCTATCGGACTGTGTGGGGGGAAAGTGGCCTGGGGGAGAATCCAGGACCCTTCCGCACCAGACT
Organism: Grapholita molesta; assembly: GCA_022674325.2. NCBI lineage: Eukaryota > Metazoa > Arthropoda > Insecta > Lepidoptera > Tortricidae > Grapholita > Grapholita molesta. The sequence continues at coordinate 1,474,998 of CP053139.2, forward strand.
TGATTGGTACTGGAATACTCCTACTGAGTTCACGCTTCCAGAGAGATTGGTTGAGGCGGTCTAAACCGAATCTGAGTGGTGTGTGCTCGTATCGAGATAATGGGAGCTTTTTGTCGCTCGTTCGTTAACCCTAGTCCGCTGAGAAGACTTTAGCTAGAAACTCAGCTAGGCCTGACTGTTGTCGAAGTGACTCCGGTACGCGGCCGAATCGGAAAATGGTAAGAGAAGAGGCGCCCCAACTAAAGCAGTCTTATGTTTTTTTTTTATGACAAAAGGTGGCAAACGTGTAGACGGATTGCCTGATGGTAAGCAATTACCGTCGCCCATGGGCACCCGCAACACCAGGGGAGTCACAAGCGCGTTGCCGACCTTTAAGGGGGGTTGGAGCTCTGGGAACCTTACTCACCACCAGGAACACAACACTACATACCTGAAAGGTAGCAGTGCTATTATGGCGGTGGTCTTCTGTAAAGAGAAGGTACTTCCCCAGTTGGGCTTCTCCGGACTCAAGCGTGATGGTACTTCGCTGTGCCATACCTCTCATTGTTGGACGTAGGTTAAGGACATACCCGGGTCTCATGTGAACTGTTCAGTCGTCATCAGATATATCGGAGCTGTGGAGGTGGTCACAAATATCGGAACAACGCCTCTATTGTCAAGGCGATAAAGCTCATGTTCCGATATTTGTGACCACCTCCACAGCTCCGATATATCTAATGGCGACTGTTCATATTTGTGACATTATCTATATAAGGGACCTTATTGTCGATGGCGCTTACGCCGTTGTTCAAGACAATACAAACGCAACGCGTACGCGTAAAACGTAAGCGCCATCGACAATAAGTTCCCTTTTGCTAATAGATAATGCCACATTTGTATTTGTTATGGACGGGCATTATTTGTAATGCCCGGGCATTATGAATAATGACTAGCTATACTGGGCCAAGTGGCAAGTGACAAGCTAATCTTCAATATTTATCACATTGTCTGGTCATTATGAATACTGCTACATCGTCGTTGGGCAATTTGGTCGTGGAGAGAAACAAACTGACAAACAGAGCCAGTATTAAAAAAATTAGCTATTTTTGTTTGGTATTCCATGGTCTCCCTGCTTTCCCGGCTTGGCCCAAGGTCCTGCAGTATAGACTGCAACTGGCACAAAGGCCTAGAGCTATTTCTAAACTGATTTTTTTTTTTGTTTAGTGAGTCGGCTGTGTTGTGAACGCGAAAAAACCTAACACTCCTCCTAGCTTCGCTCGTCGTCGTACCTACCGGTGACTCTGGGACTGAACTTCTGTTTTGCCCTAATATGATTGTCCAAGCTCAGTACTAATTATATGCTACCATATTGTTAGCTTAGTATTCTGCCTAATAGGTGATAGACATTATTAATAATGCCCGGTCAACTTAATAATTTGAATATTTATAATGAAATTGCCCTCTGATATTGGGCGTTTTTCATAATGCCCGGGCATTATGAAAAACGCCCAAGTTATCACTTGGTCCATGACATATTCATTTCTTACAGGCGATCAAACAGCAATAAACACGCTCAAAATGCAATTCACTTTCCAAACTAACTACGATAAGTTGCCAAACCTTATCGACAAGCACCTGGACTCGATAGAAACTACCCTCAGGCCGCTCGTCGTGGAGATCCTGGATGGAGACCCCGACCTGAAGGACGAGGCGGAATTAAAAAAGCTGTTTCGGAAAATTTCGATTTATATCATACTAGCTAGCGGGTTAGGGAACCCTGGCATGATTATGGTAAGTTAAGCTCAAACTAGACCAACAGAGGGCCTACCGCAAAGATTAAAAGTCGAAAATTACGGGCGTTTTTCTCTTTCACTCCAATGAAGGCGTCATGAGAGTGATAGAGTCGCTGTCATGTGGACAATGATAGATATCGTATGTTCATCATTATAAATTAATTTGTATTTTAAAATTGTCGAAAATAATTCGAAATGTCTTAAAAAAATGTACCAGGTATTTAAACTGGCTGTGACCAGGATGCCTATGGTATGGTTGGTTTCAGAACCTGAAAGAAGGCATGGCCGCGCTAGAGAGCGTCTTCTCCATTGAAGACCTGCAGCTGTTCGTGGCTCTCCCAAGGTCGGAGAAGAAAGAGCAGCTGACGGAACTGCTGGCCATCGTCTCCGGAGTGCGACTCTTCAATCGTGACTGCAAGAAGGGTGGCGACCACATACCTGACTGTAAGATCCAGAGCGTACGATATTATCCTACCAGAGGGTATCAAAAAAAATCGGGCATTTTTCTCTTTTACTCCAAGGGCTCATTCAAAAATCACGTGATCGTTTTTGGCCTTATTTTGTGACCACCTCCACAGCTCTGATATATCTGATGGCAACTGTAACTACTCTGTGGGGAATTCGATAGAATGAAGGGGACACATACCTTTTTTTTGTCCCAGTGAAATGCATTACGCATACCTACCACTACGTAAGAAGAGACCCCCGGGGTGGAGTCATTTATTACGTATTGGTTATGTGGGACTCTCCGGGGAATCGCACAGGCCTACCCACTAAAACACTGGGATGCTGCCATCACCGTGCCTGAGTGGTGGTGTCACGGGCTCGACAAGCATGCCACCGCAACACCACCGGCACCAGCGCCCCAGGGCGCACACTCACCGCAAGGCACGCTGTGGCATATCAGCGTGCCTTCCCGCACCGGCTTCCCTGTACCCCGAGGAAGCCAGGGACCCCGAAGGGACCCTCCCTCACCTCAAGGGGACACATACCTTTTTTTTGACGCAGGGAAAATGCATTTACGCATGCCCCCAGCCCTGGGGAAGGTTTTACAGAGGGTATGTGGGACTCGCCCCTCCATATGGAAGGGAAATACCCACTAAAAACCGTGCGGCGTTTCCGTCTTTGCCGTTAAGGGGGGGTGCAACGGGTTAGCTTAGCATTCTCCGCAGCACGTCCCCAAGGGGGGGGATACATACCTACCTTAACTCCTAACTTATATTATCTGTATTCTATTCTATCCGTCTTCACAGTGCCTTTCAACCTGGTGGACGCTGGCAAAGCGTGCGTCGCTGCGTTGTCCAACTCCTTGTTCGGCGTCATGCAACGCGTGAACACGCTGACAGCGGCCGTGGAGGACAGGATGGAGGTGGAGAGTGAGACGGGGAATGTGGTGGTCAAGCTGCCGGATGAGACGGAACTTACTTTGTAAGTCTTTTTTTTATGACAAAGGTGGGAAACGAGCAGACTGTTGGTAAGCAATTACCGTCACCCATGGGGACCTGCAACACCAAGGGAGTCGACGCGTTGCCGGCCTTCAAGCGGGGTTGAACCTCTGGGAACCTTGCTCATCATGAGGAACACAACACTATAAGGTGAAAAACTAACCTAAAGCACCTGGCCTATGTAGTAGTAACGTGTGTGTACACGCATGTTGGCGTTCTATATTCAAATATTGACGTATGTTCCATGACGTATGTGCCATGTTATTAATTCCCTGCACAACTACATAGACATCGTCCTTTTGTTAACTTTTTCACCTATACATACCTGAAAGGTAGCAGTGCTATTATGGCTGTGGTCTTCTGTAAGGAGGAGGTACTTCCCCAGTTGGGCTTCTCCAGATTCAAGTGTTGGTACTTCGCTGTGCCACATAGGGCGCGTTTTGTGGCGTTGCGCATCGGGGCGCGACGCTGCCGTCCGAATTTGTGCCTTATTTCGTTACATTAGCCACACCGCTGTCACGCCCCGCTGCGCCACGCTCTCAAAACGCGCCTATCTGCCCAAGCCTTCATTGTTGGACGTAGTTTAAGGACATATCCGGCTCCGGGTGTTTGCCTTGGGGTCTTCCTATATCTGTATAATAAAAATTGAAACATCATTGAGATGTATCTCATGTCTCAACTGATTTATCTTGAAGTACCTATGATATAAAATATTGTTTACACCTCACAAGCTCGGAAAGAACTGTTTCGTTTTTTAAACAGATAGCAAAGTTGCATTTTATTCACAAGAGTGGAAAGTATTTTCATACAAATTGTTTATTAAGAATCGAGTGTTTTTTTTATATTATCTGGTCGGATGTTCTATTACTTAATGTTTTTGAAAGATGAATGATGGATGCCAATTATTGTGAATATTGTTTTAAAGTTTTAGAGTATTTTTTTCCTCGCGGAAAGTGAGACTCTTGTGCTTTGAGATTCCCCCCCCCCCCCCCCCCCCCCAATGTTCAACATTCCACTCTTTGAACCACTCGCTATATTGTGGTTCAATTTTGGAATTTTTCGCTTACTCGGGTCCCGATAACAGCCCGAGAAACCCTAACTTTGCTCCCTTGTACACAAAGCAACACTATTCATTGTAGGTACATCGGTGGACTTTATGCCTTACATAATAAGGTCTACAAATGTATAGCTAAGAGTGTTGTTGACTGTATAACAAATAACCAAATAGCCTTTGACCAATTTCAGAGAGAACTATCACCACATATTCAACCTGCTGACCTTCAACCGTCAGTACGAGGTGATCGTTCGGAGGCTGCTCAGCGACGTGGAGCTGATGGTGTCCAACGCCGACCTGTACGTGGACCGGGTGCGGGAAGCCTTGGAGAACCTCCACGCAGCCGTCAAGTATAAGGCGGCTGTGCCGGTTGCTGTGGTTTTTGTGAGTGCTTGTTTCGCATGCGTATGGTTTTCTTTCTTACTAACTACTGTCTACTACTAGGAGGATATAACCAATATGGAGCCGACACACGCACTAATTTCTATTGGAAAAATTTCGGCGCGGCGGTGAAGTAACACACATAAATAATTTTAACACTAATGCATTTTTTACGTGCGTCGCTACACCCGCACACGACAATTATCAAACACTAGCATAATTTATTACAATCAAACATTATTTAGAGGTCGCTCAAAATTGATCACTCCCAATACTAAAATCTATGCAACTAATTTAAGCAAAGGCAAAAATGTTACCTGGGGACATTTTAATGGTTTAATTTCATTTTTTTCGAGTTAGATATTACAATTCACAACATAAATATCACACCGGCATTACACATACATTTATTTTTTTGCTATTGTATGAGATATAATTTTGTTCAGTTATGTTGAGCGACCAGTAAATTACGAGCAGCCGAGTCAATATTTTGCACATATAGACAACTTGCTAGTAGGAAAAAAGGAGCCCTGAAGAGATAATATTCAAAACATTTTTTTACTCCATACAACCGTGGTCCGTTCTACTGTCTACCCCTTCTAAGGTTTGTCCACGAAACTAAGTACGGTGATGGCACCAATGTTGGACACTTTAAGCTGACAGGCACCAATGACAGACACTTAGTTCTTAATTCAAAAACCATAACGTTATAAATTGAATATGTATCAACAAATGCACAACACTCAAGTCCTTTGAAGGAAGTACTAATGTTCATGATTGGTTCCTTGTCCATTACTGATTCCGTCACCCTAGCCTATGCCTATATTTTGATATATTTGTTTTTCTTTTCATTTATATTTATTTATTTACAAGAACAATGTAACTCAGCATTACAGTAAAAATCAAAGCGCTGAGAAAGCAATAACATATAAGATACATAATCAAATAATAAAAAATAACTTATTTATAGTAAGGTGCTGGATGGCCTATCATCCATCACCTCACAAAATCTCAAGCATTCCCGGCACACAGCCGTCCATCTCCAAGCAAACAGGTCACATTCAGGTGATGATAATAGACATTGTTTTGAATATTAATTTCTAGTTATGAACTTTGGGACTTTAGTTTTATTTTCTGTGATTGCAGGGAATGCAGGGTTATCAACTATATGATCTTGATTTTTTTTCAGCCTCTATTCACTCGTCTATGGCACACGTGGCGTGGGATGCAGAATATAATGTATCTCGTGTCTACCGTGAACCGTCTCATGTCGGCTCTGGCTAATCTGCAGGCACAGATGCCCATGCCTTCGGATACCCTGGACATCATGCTGGCAGGTGCCCTCATTATTCGTCAACATGTCAATGTTAAATCAGGGCGTCAGATGCTAAGGAATGTTCTGCGACCTTACAAAGGCATTTGATTGCGTAAATCACAAAATGCTCCACAACAAACTTGAACACTATATGGACTGCCAGGCTCTGCGCTAAAACGAATGAGATCATATCTATCTGACTGGATAACACGTTGAGATAAATGAACGGTGTTTAAAGTACGTTAAATTATTGCGATGAAACAGTTATTAACAAGTTGGGTACCACAAGGAACAGTCCTTGGACCGCACTTACTCGTAATATTTATTAACGATTTATCGATTTTCGTAATATTCTGCATGAATACTTTGTATTATGATTGTATATGTCTATCCTGTAGTCATATAAGTTACGCTTTTGTCACCAATTAAGAAAACTGTATATACCGATTAGAATTCTTTAAAAAAAATTGTCAGGAATACCTTAACTTTGGTTCTGTCCACGGGATTTGTGTCAGATTGTCCCGAAATATTTATTTATTATCCAATAGAGTTACCTCGAAGTTGGTCCTATACAAGTTTTCTTACACTGGTGTAATTTATATTATAATACGCATCACCCTAAATTCCTGTACCTTACCTGCTCTATGACGGTCAGGGAAGTTCGTGATGACCGACCAGGACCGGTTGGCTCGCAGCATCAGCATCGAAGACCGGCTGAACATGGGAGCCCTCAGGAACTACGTTCAGAGCGACACTTCCTTGACCAGCGAGAAGCATACCCAGGTAATGATAGGCACTGGTCCCACCGTGAGCTAGTAAGCTATGAGCTATCAGCTATTTCAAGGGACAAAAGATAATCGATCCCGTGTAAATAACACTTTTTTATATATAATGATGATAAGAAAGCATATTAAAGTATGTCTATTTTGTGAAGTCGAATTTGTTTAAGTATACATTATTATTTGTACTTTTATATTTTAGTATTTTCATATCTTGTAATAAACTGTTTGATATGTTTTCTTATCGGACTACGCATAATTATGTAAGTACTTTAAGATTTGATCTTGGTATCACTGTTTTGAAAAAATAAGTCCCGCCGTAGTTTCTTGCCGGTATCTTCACGGGTCAGAGGTGTAGGGTTTGAACCGGTGTAGTTTTTTTTTTTTTGACGTTCATAAGTGCATGTAATGTGCCTAAATTGAAAAATAAAGATCTTTTATCTTTATCTTTTTTATACTTGCTGAATAAACGTTTGAGTTTGAACGACCATGCTAGCTTAAAATCGGTATACTATTTTGTGTATAGTACCTCGGGTTCTGCGCACTATGCCTGTGCGCCGGCGCCCTCGTGCCCGGCAACCCGCGCATCGGACTCATCAAACATGGCGGCCGGCGGTACGCCTTCTGCTCCGTCAAAATGGCGGCGCAGTTCAGCAAGGAGCCGACTCGGTATGTGTAGCTTGCAGACATAATCCCCCCCCCCATTTTTAGGGTTCCGTAGTCGACTAGGAACCCTTATAGTTTCGCCATGTCTGTCCGTCCGTCCGTCCGTCCGTCCGCGGATAATCTCAGTGACCGTTAGCACTACAAAGCTGAAATTTGGTAGTAATATGTATATCAAGCACGCCGACAAAGTGCAAAAATAAAAAGTGGAAAAAATTTTTTTCTTAGGGTACCCCCCCTATACGAAAAGTGGGGAGTGACTTTTTTTTTCATTCTAATCCTAACGTGTGATATATTGTTGGATAGGTATTTAAAAATGAATTGGGGTTTACTAACATCATTTTTGATAATGTCAATATTTTCGGAAATAATCGCCCCAGAAGTAAAAAAAAGTGCGTCCCCCCCCCTCTAACTTTTGAACCACAAGTTTCAAAAATATGATAAAAATCTCATAAGTAGAACTTTAGATAAACTTTCTAGGAAAATTATTTTGAACTTGATATGTTCAATGGTTTTTGAAAAAGATCTATATATATAAAAATGAACCCCTATTTCTCTTGGTCACGCTATAACTTGCGAACGGCTTTACCGATTTGGCTAATTTTGGTCTTAAAATATTTTTAGTAGCTCAGGGAAGGTTTAAACGGTGAGAAAGTATGAAAAAAGTTCGAGTAATATACTAAAAAACGAAAATATTGTTCCCCCATACAAACTTATCAACTCGAAAAAACTATAAGCGCCGCAGGATTTCATACATCTTAGGCCCCTTACACACTGCGACTTTTAGCAGCGATGCAGTCGCGCGTTTCTGAAACGCGCGACTGCATCGCGACACCAGCAATTTTGCATCGATGCTGTCGCGCGTTAGTATCGATACAGTTGCGCGTTAGCATCGATACACACGCGCGACAGTATCGCGACATCATCAATGAAATTTTTTTTGCATCGATGCTGTCGCGCGTTAGTGTCGATACAGTAGCGCGTTAGCATCGATACACACGCGCGACAGCATCGATACAGACGCGCGTTAGCATCGATGCAGAATTGCAGACGCGGGGTAGTGGGCAGTTTGCAAAATCTACTGATAAAGCAGTTCTAAAAGCAGCTATCTGATTTTAGAGCTAGCTACTGACATATGATACATAATGACCACTTCTTAATCTTTCACGTTTTTTATGACAAAGGTGGCAAACGAGCAGACGGATTGCCTGATGGTAAGCAATTATCGCGCTGTGGCAGTCAATGAATGACCGATGCAGCATCGCTACTGTATCGCGTTAGCATCGCTACTGTATCGCGACAGTATCGCGACTGTATCGATGCTTAAAGTAGCGCAAGTGTGTAAAGGTGGACCATTTGCGACTGCATCGATGCTGCATCGCGACAGCATCGCGACTGCATCGCTGCTAAAAGTCGCAGTGTGTAAGGGGCCTTACGCGTGTTTGGTAAAATGGTCTCTGCTTTCACTCGAAAAAGACGGAAGCGCCGCAGGATTGCATATATCTTAGGCTTTTTTGCGAGCAAAATAGGTACTTTATATTATTCCAGCACTAAAGTCGTTAAGGCGATAGTTTCTTACAAATTGTTAATAAATTAGCCCTTATTCCCTAAGATATGGCTGTCAAAATCTCTATTGAATGACAAGACACACTTCCTCACTTTAGGCCCGGTACCGCGAAGATCGAAGTTCGTATATATCGAGCATTTCTCTTTTACTCCAATTAAGGCGCTAAGAGTGACAGAGACAATCGTCCGAAATTTACGAATATTGTTGTTCGCGGTAGCGCCGCCGTTTTTTGTATAATTTCGCGTTTAGTTTTAACCGTAAATAAGAATCTGCACTAATATTCATCGCCCAATGCGACCGTCCCCTCCGTTGTCTTACTACTTCAGATGAGTACTGAGTGTGAGTGAAGTATATAACTCTTTCTAAATAGTTGTCAGCGTCCTTTGTGGGCCCGTTTTTAGGGTTCCGTACTTAATATTAATATTTCAACAATAATGTATCAAATAGCCCATTTTAAACTCTTAAGTGGGATCACTTACTGTGACGGACGAAAAACTACGGAACCCTACACTGAGCGTGGCCCGACACGCTCTTGGCCGGTTTTTTTTTTATGACGAAGGTGGCAAACGTGCAGAGGGATTGCCTGATGGTAAGCAATTACCGTCGCCCATGGACACCCGCAACACCAAGAGTCAGTAGCGCGTTGCCGACCTTCAAGGTTGGAGCTCTGGGAACCTTACTAACAGTAACAGAGGTAGCAGTGCTGTTATGCCTGTGGCCTTCTGTAAGGAGCTGGTACTTCCCCAGTCGGGCTTCTTCAGACTCAAGCGTGATGGTATTTCGCTGTGCCCTACTTCTCATTGTTGGACGTAGTTTAAGGACTTACCCAGGTCCTTTTTCTTCTTTTACACTTCAGGACCAAGGAAAATTTAAAGAGATGGCATTATGTCTTGACATAATTTGGGTCTTTTCAAGGCAAGAGTGAATAGGCTGTTACTGAACTAGCGTGCTACACCCTCGTCCTCGTCACTTACCATCAGGTGCGACTGAGGTCAAACGCTGGTCAGTCTTGTATAAAAAAAGATACCGTCGATTTACTGGTTCCTAAGTCATGGGTGTTACATGTATTTAAGTATTTATATCTATCTATCTATAATTATATAATTTATATATCATCGTCTAGTACCTACAACACAAGCCTTACTGAGCTCAATACAAAACTATATTTCACTCTGTAACGAGGAGCATAATCATGAGCTTTCACGTTGGCTGACCGACGCGGACTGGGGGCTGCAGCTCACCGCGACCGCGCACTCGACGCCGGCAACAGCAGAGGGCGGGGAGGCGAGAAACTACCCTCATTTTCAGCAATATTGTCAATAGTAGGGTTGCACACTACACGTACTACGTCCGTTGGCAAAGTTCCGTCCACTCCACTCTCCACTGATCATCCACAGTCACGGTTAAAGTTCGGATAACGTTACGGAAATTAGTCGTCGAGCAATATTCGACTTATAAAACGTGAGTTACCCGCTTTTATACAATTAATATCCTCCCGAAATATTTATTTATAAGTTGAAATAGATAACATATACTTAAGAAAAAACGACGAGGACCTCCGTTGTTCGAGGCGGGATTCGAACCCGCATCTCCAGCTATCGCGGCTGACGCCTTAACCAATTTGGTCACCCGTACACAGCGGAACCCGTCGAAATTACTCAAGTATATGTGATCTTGTTTATTTTAACGGTTTTAGGCACCGTTTTACCAGCTCTAAGGTGAAACACTACGTTCAACTTTTGATTTATATAGTAGTATTACTACTTAAAAATAAAAGCAAATCAAAAAATATTTCATAAACAATAATTTGATTTGTTCTTAATTTTATTTATTTATAATTTTTCCGTCCAGCTACGTGAACGAAGTCATAGACTACGCCCGGAACAATAGTCAGGTGATAAACCTGCTCAACATCTGGGAGGCTGTGTACAACGCGCGAGACGTGGACAACCTGGTCGTCAAACATGTCAAGACTGGTAAGTTTCTCTATTCCTCCTCACGTCTCTGGAAGCCATTACGATTCTACTAATTAGTTAAAAACCTGAGAGGAATAATGACTTGAGCACACATCCGCGTACGCCAGTAAGGAACGAAGATTCATAAATAAAAACCGTCATACTTATTTGCTAAACTTAAGTTCTTAAAGGGTTTAGTACGAGGTGCGCTTAGGCTTATAGGCCCACAAGTCCCACAACACCGTACGTCCGCTTTTGTGGTCCGCTCATGGCAGCTTTCAATATGCTGCTACGAAATATTGGAACAATTTTCCAACCCCTAATCAGAAACTGTAAGTCCATAGTCTCTTTTAAGAATAATCTTAAAAAGTATTTAACTAAGCGTTGCTGCTTGCCCAGTCATATAACGACGCATGCTGAGTGGCATCCTATTTGGTGTTTTATATGTAGTCATATCCTGTAGGTACTTAATGTTTCTTTAGTTTTTATTACGCCAAATAAATTTCTTGTTCTTCTTAAGATAACTTTCGCTATTGCAGCCCAAAATGTTCGAATCCTGCCTCCTGTCGGAGGTCCTCGTAACTTTTACTTAAGTATATGTCATCTAATTTCAATTTATAATTTGTGTTACAGTTAAGGTGCACGCAAAGGAGATCCAGACTGAGGCGCACCCGATTCCAGAATACAAGGAAAAGAACTACCATTGGGACCTGTGGGAGTGGAAGCGACGGGCTTGCCAATGGGTATTCAGTTCAATCCATGTCATGTTCAAATCAACGCCATGTCAAGTGCAAAATTTAGCTCTCCGCGGCGCTACCGATAAAAAACAATATTCGTAAATTTCGAACGATGTCTGTCAATCTCACGAAGCGTTAATTGGAGTAAAAGAGAAAGGTGCTCGAAGTTTACGAATTTCGATGTGTCTTTAAAGTATGGTTGCGGGATAAAATTTATCCTATGTCCTTTCTCGTAGCTCAAAAGGTCTGTAGTGTTGTTCCAGATGGTGAGTAAGGTTCCCAGACCTCCAATCCCCCTTGAATGCTGGGAACGCGCTTGTGACCTGGTGTTGCGGGTGCCGGTAACCGGGCGACGGTAATTGCTTACCATTAGGCAATCAGTCTGCTCGTTTGCCACCTTTGTCATAAAAAAAAAACTCTTTCCATGCCAAATTTCATCCCAATTAGTTCAGCGGTTTAAGCGTGAAGAGGTAACAGACAGACAGACAGACAGACAGACAGAGTTACTTTAACATTTATAATATTAATAGCTTTTCCTCACTACATCGACCAACCATGCCCGTCTTTAAAGTATGGTTGCGGGATAAAAATGATCTTATATCCTTTCGCGTAGCTCAAAAGCTCCATACCATATTTCATCCAAGTCGGTTCAGCGCACAGCAGTTTAAAAGCGTGAAGAGGTAACAGACAGACAGAGTTACTTTCGCATTTATAATATTAAATTTTTCATTGCGACTTCGTCGGCCAGCCATGCCCGTCTTTAAAGTATAGTTACGGGATAAAAATTATCCTATATCTTTTCGCGTAGCCTCAAATTTCCATACCAAATTTCATCCCAATTGGTTCAGAGGTTTGTAAAGAGGTACCAGAGTTACTTTCGCATTTATAATATTAATATGGAGTATGGATTACGTTGTTCTCATCATCATCATCATCTCAGCTACTGCTGAACATAGGCCTCCCCCTTGGACCTTTTTTTTATGACATAGGCGGCAAACGAGCAGACGGATTGCCTGGTGGTAAGCAATTACCGTCGCCCATGGGCACCCGCAACACCAGATGAGTCACAAGCGCGTTGCCGGCCTTTAAGGGAGGTTGGAGCTCTGGGAACCTTACTCACCATCAGGAACACAGCACTACATACCTGAAAGGTAGCAGTGCTATTATGGCTGTGGTCTTCTGTAAGGAGGAGGTACTTCCCCAGTTGGGCTGCCCCAGATTCAAGCGTGATGGTCATCGTTGTGCCCTACCTCTCATTGTTGGACGTAGTTTAAGGACATACCCGGGTCCAAAACCGGGTCCGGTACCTCCACATGTACCGGATGAAAGCCACCTGCATCCAGCGTCTTGCGGCGACCTTAATGAGGTCGTCTTTCCATCTACGTTGTTCTATAAAAAAATATTTCCATTCCAGGCAACAATAGTGAACTGTCGAACAAAATCCACCCAGACCCACTACAGCCACCTCCGCTCCGAGATCCACTGTCAGACCGTGGAGCCCCGAGACAAGTGTCACCAGACTAAGAAAGATACGGGAATAACCACAGACTTCAGTAACAACTTCATATGGGGGCTGAGGGGTAAGGTTGGGTACGGGCAGCAGTGGGTGGACTTCGTGCCGAAGAGTCACCCGGAGAAGTTAAAAGGTGACACGCATTGTTTTAACATATTATGACGACCGGTCTGGCCTAGTGGGTATCCTGCCTATGAAGCCGATGGTCCTGGGTTCGAATCCCAGTCAGGGCATTTATTTGTATGATGAGCGCAGATATTTGTTCCTGAGTCATGGGTGTTTTCTATGTATTTAAGTATTTATATATGTATCTATCTATTATATATATCGTCGTCTAGTACCTAAAACACAAGCTTAACTGAGCTTACCGTAGGATGGTCTGAGGTCGATTTGTGTAAGATTGTCCCGAAATATTTATTCATTTATGTGTTTGGCCAAGCCTTAAGCCTATTTCGTGCACTAAATGTTTTGTAACTTGGTTAAATTACCTAATAAAAACGACTGCAAATCACGAATAGTCACAATTTATGTTACGCCGCGTATGTGTTTTCAGCTCAGACATTCAGCGCATGTACCTGGCCGTGTGAGACCGCTACGCCGCCCTCGGAGTCCGACTTGCTTGAACAGCTTGCGGAGAAGCGCCACGCCAAAGTCGGCTCGTTCAAGACCACTCGATTCTCTGCCCTCCAGTTCCGATATTAACCGATTCGTTGCGTCTTCCATTTTCAAAAACTTGGCGAACAATTATTCTATGACGCGGCAGGCGTGCCTTACGCCATAGAATGTGATGACACTCCTCTCGTGTCATACGCCACACGTTAAACACATTGATGACTCGCCTGTCGTGCCATCCGCACTGAATCGGTTAACCCTCTGACCACCAAATACCGCTGTGGCCGACATTGGAAAGTCGTGCCGTTGACGCCAAGGGCCACGGACGTTAGGTAATGCAACAATAAAGTTCAATTTCGCTTAATATAGCGATAGCGTGGCGTCATGGGCACGGCATATTTCTTTGTCATATGGCGTTCAAAGGGTTAAGCACTATTTTAAATAAATTTTGTAGTACAAATGTATCGAGCATTGCTTTTGTGTCAAGTCCGGTTAGGACCACTCGATTCTTTGCCTTCGAGTCCTGCGATTAAGGACTACTAGTACAAATGTAATAGTTAATGAATCTTAAAATATTTTACATAGTTAACTATTTATTAAAGTGATTGTGATTTTTACAAATCTTTTAATGTCTAAAATTTTCTGAGTATGACACAACGTACAGGTCGATTCACGAATGGAATGAATGACTGAATGAAAATGTCTATGTGTGTGTCACATTAACCAATAAAATAGTGGCTCAAAGTGTCACTCATACAATGAAGGTTTTGTTCAATCTATTCGTGCCAACTCTCGGAAATCGACCTGTATGACTGTGATCTTATTAAACCTCCAATGCCAGTGACGGAACGCTGTGATCAAAATAATCGAACTTCTATGCCAGTGACACGTATTTGTGTCTAAGTTTAAAAAGTGCGTTCTCGTATGACGTGTGTCAAATAAATTTATCGGCCACTGCCGGGGAAAGTACTGGTGTTAAAAAACATGACCTTAGGCCTACGTACTGAGACGTAATGTTATTTTACGGCATACTGGGCGGTAGAGAGAGATGGGTTTTATGAGAGGTAGGGCACAGCGATGACCATCACGCTTGAATCTGGGGCAGCCCAACTGGGGAAGTACCTCCTCCTTACAGAAGACCACAGTCAAGAAGACGTAAAACTATGTACGCACCACGGGCTGTAATAAAGAAGGCCTCAGATCGCGGGTACATATACCCGCGATCTGAGCCATTCTTTGTTGTACCGCCCTGGGTCCGTAATGTACTATTCGGTTGCTTGCATAAATGCGAAATTTATTGACGTGTCGGCGAAAAGGTTAACCCTTTAGTGGGTAACGGCAAGATATTTTCCGTCATAGGCATCTCTTTTTTTGCCTTCCCCAAATAACACTTGTATCATTTTGGGGGGTAGTTACCATAGTCGCTACGTTTGGCAGGCGCGTTGGCGCCCGCAGTAGTTTTTTATTGTTTCGATGGACGGCTACAAGGTTAGAACATAGATTTAGTTTTTGCCCATTACCGTTATTAAAATGGGAGTTTTTAGAAAATAGTGTACTCAATTAAAGAGAGTTGTAACTTTTCATTAAAATTGCAACAATTCCGTTTATTTCTTTTGCACATACATTATTATAATAAATGTTAATTAATCGTTTGGCTTACATAACGACGGAAAAATGTGTCCTTAATGACATAAATCATAAGTAAAGTTTTTGGTAAAATCAGTCTGGCCTAGTGGGTACTGACCCTGCGTAAGAAGCCGATGGTCCTGGGTTCGAATCCCAGTAAGGGCATTTATTTGTGTGATATTGTTTCCGAGTCATGTGTTTCTTTTTCTATGTATTGAAATAATAATAAACAAATATTTCGGAATAATCTTACACAAATCGACTTATTTCTACGGTAAGCTCAGTAAGGCTTGTGTTGTAGGTACTAGACGACGATATATATAATAGATAGATACATATAAATACTTAAATACATAGAAAACACCCATGACTCAGGAACAAATATCTGTGCTCATCACACAAATAAATACCCTGACTCGGATTTGAACGCAGCACCATTGGCTTCATAGGCAGGGTCACTACTCACTAGGCCAGACCGGTCATCAAACCAACCGACCGTACCGAAAACCGAGAGTCCCGTCTGTACTTATGTTGTTGGTTGAGTACCCACAACACATGCCTTATCTATAATTTAACCTTTTGAACGCCAAGCACTACTAAAGTGGTCGCGTGATGTCGTGCCTACACGCCACCGACCACTAAAGTGGCTATGGCGGACGCTGTCAAAGCAATTGTCCTGCTGACAGATAAGGTTTATATTTGTTCTTCACAAGTCATACCATGGCGTATACGTCACATTTTATCGATTATTAAATCGAAAGAAAAAGAAAAATTTGATTCGCAGCGGGACTCGAACCCACAACCACTGGAGACGATGTCGACGAGGTTTTTATACTTTTGATATTGTCTTTGGTTTTGTAGTCTGTATATTTTGTTATTCTTTTGTTTTACAGTTGTCATTATATTTTTGCTGGACACAGTCGGCCTTTTAGTTTTCAGCCCATTTTCTCTACTACTAAGATATCGAATTCCCTACATTTATCCAGTGATTGTGGGTTCGAGTCCCGCTGCGAGTTAAATTTTTCTATTTTTTCTTTCGATTTAAATATCGATAATATGCTAGCAGATGTTTCTGCTTAATATAAAAACGTCACATTATGACGCGAGAGGAAAAGCGTTCAAAAGGTTAAGCGTAATTTTTAACACTATCTTCTGGTAGAACTCAGCAGGTCCCTAGCCTCTCTGGCCAGGGTTATGTCTTCTGCGCGCTGCTGGAGTGTCAGGGCTTCAGATCTGAGGGACTCCAGAGTAGAAGCCAGCAGTTCCAGGGATTTGGGGTAGCAGGCTTCGGGGACGGAGAGTTTGCTGAATTTTGTCTGCAATAACAATACGAAAATATGGATTACGGGGGCTTGACGCGTCAAAAGGATAGTCTTCAGTTGCGCCCAGGAGGTCGAGGCCTACTCGTAGAATATGAAGGGCGCGAGAGTATCTCGCGGCGAGAGATACAATCCATCCTTTTCTATACTCGTCGCGGCGAATCATGATCCCTGTGACACTGACAGTTATTCCTACGACACAAACTTGTAGTGGCGTCACCGTTACATTATAATCAAATTGGAGGCGTCTAAAAATGGCGTTTATTAATTTTAGGGTACATACATGCCATTACAATGATTTTCTGTTGGAATTGTAACAATTCTTAACATTTACAAGAAGTTATCTCAATCAGATATTACGTTTACGCCCTGCAAAACTTACTTCGTTTGGAAGATATCGACTAGTGCAAAAAGTATCAAAAACAAATGTCGATAATGGAAACGATTGTACAAAATAAATAGTACACTTTCAGTGCCCGATGTACCTATACTCGTTTTCAGTTATACATATAATAAGGTTATTTTGATATTATGCTATTTTTTTCGATAGCACTATGTTTAAGATGGATTTTTATTTTTACATTCGTCAAGCGTGACATAAAATACTAGATGCTAAATGGCTGAATACAAGTCACGCCTTTGCCTATAAAAAAGTTAAGCTACATCGACACGACCCATCACTAATATGATGACTATTTAATGGATGTTATTATACACATAAACCTTCCTCTTCAAACACTCTATTTATTAAAAAATCGCATCAAAATCCGTTGCGTAGTTTTAAAGATTTAAGCATACATAGGGATATAGGGACAGAGAATGCTACTTTGTTTTATACTACCTATATGTAGTGATAGTGAAGGCGGACGGGTATCTATCGCGGCTCGAGATACACTGCCCGTCCGCCTTTCTTGTTTTAGGCCTACATGCCATGTGATCACTAAAAAATAAATTTGATACTTAGTAATCTATCTCTGTCGCTCTTGCCTTAATCACAAAGAATAAATTTTAAAAAATATGAGTCCAAAACTGTCTTAGATGTTCATATCTATCTATTTAGTAAAAAGTGAAAACATACTAAAAAAACATTAACATATCTACTTTTTTTTATCTGTAAAAAAACTAAGGACTTACCCTCGCCAGCTCACAACTCTCCTCATACGCGAACACCTTCTGCCTCATTTGCCGCACCAACTCTTGAATATTCTCCGGATTAGGGCTCTGCATATTCAGACTGTCCCTCGAGCAAGCCAATTCCCTCCTCAACTCACCCAGGAACCTGTTATTACGGTCTATTTTCGCTTGCAACGCTTCATTCTTTTGCGTGAGCTTTAGTATCTCGTATTCCTCATCCAGCTCCTCGGATATGTCTCGCGAGTGCCGTAAGGATATGGATATGGGGTCGAGTTGTATGTCCAACGACTGTTGGTGTTGGGCGACTCTGGAAAGGAGCTGTTGAGTCTTTTGTGGGAGCGCGTCGATGGATATGTTCAGTTTTGCCAGCGTCTCCGAAGTTACAGCAGCTGCGAAAAATTAATTAATTTTTTGAAGTGTGTGCTGAGGAATTTGCCGTGTGATGATGATCCTACAGACGGGCAACAGCGTCGATCGAAACCCAATCTACAACTACTGCGGTCGCCAACCCGCCTGCCAAGCATGGCAACTATATACTATAAAATATCCTCTCGTATTCAGTAGCGAAAATTCTTTTGGAGGATATTTATCTCGCACACCGCTCCACTTGCACTGCCTCATCGCTCCTCTCCAATGGACAGGCAGCCTAATAATTACAAACCTGAAGATACAAGTCATATTTGGAGGAGGCCTATGTCCAGCTGCTGACGATTTACGGCTGAATATAAATCATGAAATGATGATGATGAGGATGGATTCCGGAGGATTATGTGGGGCTGGTCAGAGAAGTCAATCAGTCTATCCACTAAAAACCGAGGAGTGCCTGCCTCCCTGACGCTGGCTAATAGTGTCTCTCTGGGGACATCACCCATCAGCAGCGCTACTGAAAAACCGATATTCGTAAATCTCGGGCGTCTCTGTGACTCTCATGGCGCCTTAATTGGAGTAAAAGAGAAAGATGCTCGAAATATAAGAACTTCGATGTTGGCGGTATCAGGCCAGTCCACGATCACATCTCGTATCTCGAGGTTAACTAATTGGAATACTTAATGCAAATTAGGATTAGGTAGAATATGAAAAAAACATATAACACATCTAAATTAACTTTATTTGCTATATTACACTACTTCTAAACTAGGAAAGTCAACAAGAGTCTCTATTCTCTTAGCAACATTTAAAAGCAATTCTTCCGATAGATTCGGACCCATCAACTGAATGGACAGCGGCATCCTGTTCTTTGACAGACGGATTGGGATCGACACAGCTGGCACTCCAGCCATGTTAGCAGGCTGGGTGCAGTAATCCTGGAACGCACACTGGTCCCGATTATGCTTAGACACAAACTCATCCAACAATGGTGCATCTGACAATGTGGTTGGTGTCAAAAGTAGGTCAACCTCTTTAAAAACTCTCTCAAAGTCATCTGCAATCATTCTACGTAGTTTTAAAGCTTTTATAAAATACTTTTCATAATTTCTTGTTAGCAAAAAGAAGTTGCCGGCAAATATTCTTGATCGCACAACTTGGTTGAAGCCTTCAGAGCGGGATGAAGCATAAAGTTCTTCTGTTGAGTAGTCTTCTTTTGTTCTAAGTCCATACTCTATACCATCATACCTTGCCATATTGCTGGCCACTTCACACTGGTTTAAAATTGAGTATACCGCAATTGATACAGATGTGTTTGGCATCGATACAGTTTGTACTGTTGCTTGTTCATTCTCCAACAAATTTGTGACTAGTCTCCAAGTATCAACTACATCTTCCGACATTCCGGGGCAGTGGTATTCTTTTGGAATTCCAATTTTCACCTTCGATAGATCTATATTGTTATTTAAAGATATTGGGGTAAATTTTCTTTTGATTGTAGTTGAATCTAATTCATCAGGGCCAGCTATGCAGTTTAAAATATTGACAGTGTCATCAACTTTTCTAGTCATAATGCCTGGCACATCCATTGAGTTTACTAATGGTATTAAGCCATATCTTGAAACTAAACCATAAGTTGGTTTCAGACCAACAATACCACAAAGTGCTGCTGGATTTCTTGTGGAGCCCCCTGTGTCTGATCCAATGGCTGCCACACAGGCTCCTGAGCTGACCGCTACAGCGCTGCCACCTGAGCTCCCACCAGCGATCCTCCAGCAGGCTTTATACCCCCAAGGGTTGCGAGTTGGGCCAAAAATAGAGTCAACCGTGCCGGCACCCATTGCAAACTCGTCTAGATTACATTTTCCTATAAGACATGCACCTGAATCACGTAGCCTGGAGTATACTGTAGCATCATACGTTGGTACGAAGTTCATGAGCATGTTCGACGCGCAAGTTGTACGAATGTTTTTGGTACAGAAGTTGTCTTTCATACCAATTGTAATACCGTCTAAAGCCTTAGTTTTCTTGTCGATGTAGAAGCGTTTTTCACTCTCGATACCCTGGTTTTCAGCCACATCTTCGGTTAAAGTCACAAATGCGTTTAAATCTCGGTTTTGTTTAGCGCTTTGTAAACATAAATCCACGAAACTTGTAGGCGTCAGCAGTTTCTCGCGATAAGCTTTATGTATTTCTTTTATAGTGTATGTTGTTAATTTGTTCATTATTGCACGATTTAATTTAAAATGAATTGTTTTAGGGTCTCTGCATTAGGTTAGAAATCTTAGAAATCACAGCTGACGTATAATACGACCAAATAACAAGCACATGTTAGCGTTAACTTCAGAATAAGTTATGGTGTATTTTTAATTTAGTTGCATAACGTCAAACTATAATTTTTAGGAATTTTACTTACCCGTAGCTAAATGTTCTTGTTTATCCCTGTCAGCTATTTGTAAATGTAATTTCATTAATTCTTCACAAATGACGCTCGTGTTTCCCATGATTTGACTCATTGTTATTTGTTATATCTTTCATTACTTTATCCAAACAAATAATATACAAATTCGTTTACATTTCAAATTTTTGACAGCAATAGAATTAAAGCTGAAGTGTGTTCGAGATATTTGTTAAAACGCGGTAAAAATACGTTAAATAACTAATAGTTTAAAATCACACAGATTTCATTAAGTTTTTACAAGTGGCAATTCAAGCTAAGCAACTTGACTTGTCAAACAACAAAAATTGCAAAATATAATTATTTATAGTGCGTCGCGTGAATTCGATTTTTCATCAAAATAATTGTAATAGCAATAAGCTTATTGTATCTTAATGGTTCACAAATGTAATTGATTGCACTTGAACCACATTTTAAGCACAAAATGGCTCATTTACAGTACATGCCGGGTGATCCCCGGTTAGTCGATCAATTAGTTTACGAGTTGAAATCTAAAGGAATCTTTGATCAAGTGAGTAATTTATGAATTTATAAAGGTATTGTACTTATAAAATACACGATTGTTATGTACTACTTGCTTTCTACAACTGTTACTCAAGTTTGATATGTAAATCGATCATTTGTAATTTCAATCTTAAGTTTCAGAATCCGAAATCAATAATTTCACCATGTTGTATTTAATCGAACTCCCCGAGGTGAATAAAAAACCAGAATTAATTAAATTATTTTCTTGACCGAATGTCTGAACTTAAACTGAATGTCTGTTCTAGCCCCAAATTATAAATTTGGTGTAAAAAAAAAATTTAAGGCACATTCCTTCCATGTTATCATTTTGTTTAGTTGCCTGCCATTATAGTTAAAAAACATACGTAAAAGTACGTTTAAAAGGGTATAAGACGAATTAGGAAGTTGTATTGTGTCTAATAACCATTTAAAAGCTTTACAAAGCCTATATATATATACACTATCATAGTTGTGATTTCAATAACAAATTGCTGTTAAGTATTTAATCTTTGCATTGTAGCAATTGAGATCTTTTACAAGTATATGTTTCTTTTGCAAGTAAATCTTTATTAGATTTGGTTATAGCATAACTTTTAGGTTATCGTGATTGGCCTTGAAGCTTGAATTGAATATGTATATTTACATAATACTGTGATTCTTTACTTAATTATTAGTACTTTAGAAATATATTAATGCACTTAAGTGTTATTCCATATTTAATTATTGATTGAAAGCTATTTAGGTATCTAAGTCAATCCTACTTATTTCTATTCTATTCTTCTACAAGTCGGAATTCTTTGTTGAATACCCCCTTTTGGATACCCCTTGGTATTTTTACCTAGGTTTATTTATTTTAATCATTGCACAATACAAGAAGGTACTAATGGCTGACTTGATGCCATATGTCAATCTCTACCACTACTAATGGGCTAAAGGGAAAGATTCAATAGGTACAGCGTCTTTTAAACTTAAAGACATTACTTAAATATTAGAATATTAATTATTTTTTGTATTATGCAGAAATGTCTGTTAGCGAATATTTTCGATATTTAAATTGAAAGAAAAATATAATATTTTTTCTATATTTCTTTCATTTAAAATATTAGTCTAAACTGAAAAATTATATACAAAGTAAATAATTAAACATAATTCACATACATATATCTTTTGTACTTTATATTAGTTTACACTGATAAATAATAAACATGCATATTTACATATAAAAATATACATACATCATCATCATCATCATCTCAGCCATAAGACCTCCACTGCTGAACATAGGCCTCCCCCTTGATACATACATAGATATAGATTTTATGAGAGGTAGGGCACAGCGATGACCATCACGCTTGATTCTGGGGCAGCCCAACTGGGGAAGTACCTCCTCCTTACAGAAGACCACAGCCATAATAGCACTGCTACCTTTCAGGTATACAGTGTTGTGTTCCTGATGGTGAGTAAGGTTCCCAGAGCTCCAACCCCCCTTAAAGGCCGGCAACGCGCTTGTGACTCCTCTGGTGTTACGGGTGCCCATGGGCGACGGTAATTGCTTATCACCAGGCAATCCGTCTGCTCGTTTGCCGCCTATGTCATAAAAAAAAAAAAAAAGATATATTTTATGTACTTTGTGTAAATGACTTAGAAGATGGAAGATGATTTATAGAAAATTATAAATATTTAGACAGACTAAAATATATTATTTAGACATTACGGTGCCCAGCAGTGGATGTCTCTGACAGGCAGAAAGTAGGTAGGACACTTATTGGAAAGTTTTATACATAACATACATAATATATCTAAACATTTGTTACCTACGCTCCCATGACCCGTGGCAAAATGCCAGGACTACGGAAGGAAGATGATAACATGTAAAATATTTAATGAAAAAAAAATTGCTG
This sequence comes from Grapholita molesta, assembly GCA_022674325.2. Taxonomy (NCBI): domain Eukaryota; kingdom Metazoa; phylum Arthropoda; class Insecta; order Lepidoptera; family Tortricidae; genus Grapholita; species Grapholita molesta. The sequence goes on from CP053139.2 coordinate 1,498,099, forward strand.
ATTAAACCTCTGCAACTGATGTGAGGTCCAACAGACACCTATGCATTGGAAAGTCGCCATTATGATGTTGATAACAAGATTCAATAATTTACATGTCACATGACCTCGTCAGTTGTAGAGGGTTAATATGACAAAATATTTTAATATATTATGTCTTTTCCGTACACGGAACAATGGTGTTCCGGACATTTGGGAGGCATACGCGGAGCCAGATCGAGCCAACGCGCAGAGGCCCTTTCGACAATTTAATGAAATGTAAGGGGTACACTAAGCGGATGTTGCCCCTGTCCGTATCATGGGACGCGCACAGAGACAACACCCGCCACGGTGTAAGGACTATTGAGTTTAAATGGAATCTAGAATGTACCAAGCTATTGGGTGGAAAGGATGGACTAGCTACTGGGCTATTGGATAAAAAACCGGACGTCTGCCTAATAAAATGGTATCCAATTTTATTTCCGGCAGACGGTGACTCGCCCTGTGCGAGATGGGCCCCCACAAAAAGCGACATCAAAGATGGCTCAAGGGCAACACCGGTGCATAGGGCTAAGGGTAGAGAGGTGTCACTGGACTTTAAACATATAGCCAACTCGCCACTTAGGTTTCCACATCTACCCTCGAGAACGCAGCTCTCGCGACCCCACTCTGGACGGCCGGTGAAGGCAAGCCAGAGGCAGGGGACCTGTCCCACCTGTCCGACAGGGCACCCCAGGGGCACTCAGGTACGTGGAGTCGCTACTCCCCAACAGCTCGCCACAAGCTGCCCTGCGTGGACTGATTGCACTGGACAAAACCAGTGGGCGATGGGGTCGTCACATCCCTACGCCAATATTATTATTATTTTATTTTTTACAATATTATATATTATTCTCTTTATTCATTTTAAATCTTAGGTTAGGTTTTATAACATTTTTATAAAAGTAAAATATAAAAATACATCTAAAACGTATCAAATATATTATTATTATTTTTTTTTATATTTCGGGACAATTTTAGAGAAATCGACCTAGTCTTATGGTAAGCTCAGTAAGGCTTGTGTTGTAGGTATTAAATGATGATAAATATACCTAGTTGGTTACTAAGTTCTGTTACTCGATTTGCAAACTCTTTTCTTGCGTTAAAACAAATGCTACCGAAAAAATTAAAAAATTACATAATATGGCGGGTTGTCACTTATAATTTTATAGCACACACAACACTTATCTCGTCGTATTTATAATGGATTGGGGTCTAAAAGAAAATCGTGTCGCTGTAATTGCGTTGCACAAATGCGGGCATCCGCCAAACGTGATTTTGAAGTTGCTTCGAAATCTGAAAATCAATAAACAATTCGTTTATCGTACCATTAATAGGTACAATAGTACCCTGAGCTTTGATGACCGCAAGAGGTCTGGAAGACCACGCACCGTTCGGACCCCAGCTCTAATAAAGGCAGTGAAGGCGAGAATCGCAAGAAACCCCGTCCGGAAGCAAAAGTTGTTGGCAATTCAGATGTCTATGAAGAGAAGCTCCCTTAAAAAAGTTATCAATCAAGACCTTGGACTACACGCTTATCGTAGACGGAAAGGTCATTTGCTTAATGGACGATTGAAGACTATGAGGCTGAAAAGAAGTCGTGTGCTACTGAAGCGGTACGCACAAAATGGCCACCGAAATATATTATTTACAGACGAAAAATTTTTACCATTGAAGAACGTTGTAACCGCCAGAATGACAGAGTGTATGCAAAAACAGTCAAGAAGCGAGTGTAGCTGTTCCGAGAGTGCAACGAGGCCATCATCCCTCGTATGTCATGATTTGGTTAGGTGTGTCATACTCAGGGTTAACACAGGTCCATTTCTGTGAAAAGGTGTCAAGACTGGGGCTAAAGTTTACCAGGAAACCGTTCTGGAACCGATAGTGAAGCCTTTAAACCACTCTCTATTTCAGAACCAGCCCTGGGTCTTTCAACAAGACTCAGCCCCTGCACATAAGGCAAAAACAACTCAAGCCTGGTTTCGAAGCAACAAAATTGACTTCATTGCCCACGAAGACTGGCCCTCCTCCAGCCCGGACCTCAACCCCCTGGATTATGCTATATGGCAGGTTATTGAGGAGAAAGCCTGTGTTAAACCCCACACAAATCTTGATTCCCTCAAGCGGGCCATAGTCAAGACAGTGACGGAATTAGATATGACAACCGTGCGTGCCGCTATTGATGACTGGCCTCGTCGTCTGAAGGCCTGTGTTCAGGCCCAAGGAGGCCATTTTGAATGAAAGTGACAAATGTAAATCCTGATTGTGTGGACTTCATTTTAATATATAATTTATTCAACTTTCGTTAGTATATTTTATGTAGATAAGGATTTTTACAGTAACATAACTTAGTAACCAACTAGGTAATACATAGATACATATAAATACTTAGATACATAGAAAACACCCATGACTCAGGAATAAATATTTGTGCTCATCACACAAATAAATGCCCCGACTGGGAATCAAACCCAGGACCATCAGCTTCATAGGCCGGGTCACTACCCACTAGGCCAGACCGGTTGTCATATTATATTCTATAAAAAACTATTATACTTAGTGTGCACCATGCACAGAATATAAATTACTTTTTTAAATTAAAAGCTTCATTTGTTCTATCCTCTTAAGGCCCACGGGCCTACATGTAGTACTAATTACTTTAAAGAAATTTGAATTTTATAAAATTGGGACAGAGTTGAGTTTTATTTGTTTCCTTAGATTTTGACACAAAAGAGATTATACTTTATTTCCCACACTATAAAGAACGAATTCGAGCAGCATTTTACTTGTATGGTGGGCCTTAGGAGGATATAGTCAGGTTAGGTAAATTTTATTTTTATTTTTTGGGGTGACTGTATATTCCACCTGCTGGGTGAAAGCCTCCTTACTCTTTGTCCACTCATCCCTGTCTTGGGCTTGTGGCTGGAGCTAGTACATAAATGTTAATGTTAAATATATATGGAAATCCCAAACAATTACAACAATGATATTAACTAAATGATGTCATACATCTTTGCAACATAGCTTTTCAGATAAGGCCATTCACATATTATATTACACTAAACTAAATTCTATATCCCATGTCACGATTGCTATTACGTAGTACGACGACCAGTCTGGCCTAGTGAGTAGTAAACCCGATGAAGCCGATGGTCCTGGGTCAAAATCCCAGTCAGGGCATTAATTTGTGTGATGAACACAGATATTTGTTTCTGAGTAATTTACAACACAAGCCTTACTGAGCTTACCGTGGGACTAAGTCGATTTGTGTAAGATTGTCCCGAAAATAATTATTTATAAAATAATATTTATTCTATTTATAAACGTGTAATTTTGCGCTACTGTGACATGCCTGCCGATGCCGGTCGCTCGCTTCGTGCGTCTCGCCGACGAAGGTTGTGTGACTTGTGGGCCGATTTTTGAGAGTCGTTCACTCGAATTCATAAAACTTTGATAATGAATTTAATCACACACAAAAGTTTCTTACCATTATTTTTGCACACAATGTATAGTTTCGATACCCAAGATTATTTATTTATATAATTCATGCTTCTTAAATGCCATTTCTTCGTGTTTGAGAGAGTATAAAATGTCAAGATTCGAGCCCTCAGCACCTAAGGGCCATGCCGATGCACTTAATATCCAAATGAATTATTCCAGTTCCGCAAAGACTGCATCTCAGACGTGGACACCAGACCGGCATATCAGAACTTGCGGCAGCGTGTGGAGACCTCCGTCTCGTTGTTCCTGTCTCGGCAGACTTGGAAGCCGGATTTGAACAAAAACCAACTGCGAGAGAAACTCAGGAAGCATATACTTGAGTATGTAGATACAATATTTAAAATACTGATTTGAACTTTCACGGTTTTTGTACATTTTTACAAATTAACGGGTGTATTAACTTTTAAACTCCTCAAGTAATAAAAAAGGCGGATTGGGGTCTTCGTAATAAATCTTTTAAGTAAATAAACTCAAAAATATATTGTTTTTGATTAATTTCATTTTTTGTAATTGTCTACAGCGGCAACTACCTGGAGCAAGGCGTAGAAAGAATTGTGGACCAAGTTGTCAACCCTAAGGTCGCATCTGTATTCATACCACAAGTTGAAGACCTTGTTTACAACTACTTAGGTATTGCGAGAAAGAAATCTACCGCAGAAACATCCAATGATAAAGGAAATGCCTCTACTGACCTGCTGCCTACTGATTTAGAAGCTGTCAGTCCAGGATCTGTTAAAAGTGATGATAAAGAAGACATAGAAGAATCTAAAGATGAAGTCATGGAAGTTGAAGAAGATAAAACTAAAGAGATTAATATCAATGATATATCAATGCCGTCTGATATAGAGCCAGAGAAAGAAGAAGACACGCAGCTGTCTGGTATTAGTGATTTGACTTCACACGGCTCTGAAGCAAGCTTAGGAAAATTGAGCATACCGATGCCAGCTGAAGAAATTAATCTAGAAAATATACCTTCGCCAGAGAACAGTCCTCCTAAAATTGATTTAGATAGCATTGAGCTGCCAAAAGAAGAGCCTGAAAGTATCGAGTTAAAAGACATACCTTTACCTGATGAAAGTCCGAAAGAAGAAAAAGATCAATATTTTAAACCAATTAACAGTGATGATGATTCTAGTTCCGAATCATCTATAATTAGAAATATGTCACCTTTGACCCCAATAAGAAATTTCAATAATGAAAATTCGTGCGACGCACAACAGGCTTTTGAAAATGATTCTGATAGTAAAAATGATGATAAAAAAGAGCCTAACACATTTAGATTTACAATTGATGCTAAATCGCCTGATAATAGTTCTGATGTAAAAGATATTAAACCAGAAAAAGAAGAGCAATCCAATTTGGCGTATCAATTCAATGAGCAAGTTAACATAAACACCTTTAACACACCTATGTATGATGACAGTTCTAACAGCCACAATTTACAAATCGATTACGAAAGTGACGCTAACAGCAAAACCAATTTGGATAAAATACCTTTCCCTGATGATCCCACTTCAGAAGATTCTAAGAAAGAAGTAACAGATGAGAAGAAGAGTCACAAAAGCTCCCACAGATCGAGAGATTCTCATAGACATAGCTCTAGCAGTAAAGATAAGAGAACCGATTCAAAACACTCAAGTTCTAGAGATAGGAAAGATAGTAAATCAGATAAGAGACCCCCAAAAGATGACCAGACCAAGTCCAAATCTAGTTCCGACAAGTCTAAGGACAAGGACCGCAAAGAAAGCAAAGATAAAGATTCTAAACACAGAAGCTCTTATAAGAGCTCAAGCAGCAAAGACTCGAAGCATAGAAGCTCGAGTTCCAGTCAAAGGCATTCTAGTAGCAAACATGATGACAAAGACAGAAAGTCTAGCAGCTCAAGTAATAAAGAAAAATCTGAGAAAAGCTCAAAAGATCACAGATCGTCAAGAGATTCTAAATCATCGCGTTCGGATAAAGACAAAGATAAAAAGAAGCGAGATGACAAGGACAAGGATAAAAAAGATAAGAAAGACACTGACGATCATTACAGCGCATCGGGCAGAGGAAATCACACTCGTCGCTCTACCGACAGAGACTCCAATGATGGCAGCTCATCCTCAAAAGGATCCCAGAATCCCTCCAGCTCAAAATCCTCTGAAAGCAAAACTAATAAAGGTAGCAGTTCCAAATCCGATAATACTTCTCCAAGCAGTAATTCTACGAGTCCCAGTGATAAGGAAAATGTTTTGAAAGAAGCAAACACAGCGGCTAACGTAAACCAGCCCAAACCAATAGTCAGAGTAGATACACGCTTAGAAATGCCAATGGCCTCACCACCGCGACTCCCTTTTGTACCAGACGTCACTCTAAAGAAACCTAGATTTGCTGCTAATCTAGAAGAAGCAAAACGCCTCATGAAAATGAGAAGGTTTTTAGATGAAGAACAAAAGAGAATGAACCAAGAGGCAGCTTTGCTCTTAGAATTCCAAGCAAATGTTAGACCCAGTCTAAGCCAAGTATATTCTAGTGTCTCTGGCCCTGAATTGGAATTTGCATGTATTTCTAATACTGCAGAGTCTCAAAGCCCCATCATAGAAACTAATTACGCTGAAGTGAAACCCATTGATGAGTTGGAATATGCCCCGGATTCCATAGAAATGCAACTAAGTGAAATGAATAAGGAAACAAAGAAAATACATCCTAATGATAAAGAAAAGAAGCAGGAAGACGTAGACATTAAGGAAGAAAACAACAAAACAGAAGAATTAATAGAAACAGAAGAGGTTTACGAACCTATAGAATTAAATCAGCCTTACTTTGAAGACACAGAGAAGATATTAAACGAAATATCCAAAAAAGTATATGGAATCGTAGACGATAATGTTGAAGATGACGATAGTGTCCATGATATATACAAGCCACAGCTAATAAAAGAAGAAGAAATTACTGAAGGAATTAAAAATGAAAACACTGAATTTGAGGTTACACTTATAACTGAACATATTGATGATGATGAACCTATAGGAAAAGTTCCTGACGACGAACTAAGAGTAATAATTGAACAAGAAGGCCAAGAAGATAACTTCAAATACTTCGCTGAAAGTGAGAAATATACCGCAGAAGTAGAAAGAGCCAAATTTGAAAAATTCCTTAACACATACACTACAGACGTCGGTAGCGACAAGTTATATCTCATAAACTGTGATTCTTACGAAGAAAATATAATTAAAGAAGTCGCAACCACACACGGCATTTTCGAAATTGTAAATTATCACAAAAACGGGCACGTTAATAAGAATATAGTTAAAAATTTTAATGTGTCGAAAGAAATTGTTCTACCCTTGGACAGAAAAACGCCTGTACAACTCAGATCTAATCCAATATCTCCATTATTTAGTCCAATAAAATCTGAATGCTCCTTCGACCTCTCAAGCGACTATGACGCTAAGTTAGAAGAAATGGTCAACAAGACATCTAGAAAACAAATAATGGAGATTATTCTCGGCGGTGGCGAACAAGAGAACGAACCGGAAATAGATTACATCATGGAAGATAATATCGTGAGACAGGAAGATACGGAAACTGTAGTGCCAGTTGAGATGGAGAATGAGTTGAAAAGGAAATTGTCTGTAGAGAGCTCGGATAATAATAATGGACATGTGTTGAAGAATAAATTGAGACGGATGAGTGAATCAGACCAGATAACATCTACCACTGAAGGTGAGTTGTTTATCCAGTTTTTTTTAATTTAATATAATGACAGGTCTAGTTTAGTAGGATATAACCAATATGGAGCCGACACACGCACTAATTTCTATCGGAAACATTCTGCAGTTTTCGCCGGGGGGAACACACATAAATAATATTAACACTAATGCATTTTTCACGTGCGTCGCTACACACGACAAAATCATCGAACACTAGCATAAACTATATTCACACTAGTTCAAGAACTAAGACCGGCGGCCGAGTAAGTTTGGCAGAGGGGAACGCCTGTTAATGGCTCTTGACTCCGTATTGGTTATATCTTAGAGCCTAGTGGGTAGTGACCCTCCCTATGGAGCCTTTGGTTCAAATTCTAATTCAGTCATTGCAAATAAGAGCTTGTATTAGTTCCTGAGTCATGGTGTGTTCTATCTATTTAAGTATTTATATGTATCTATCTATTATATATATCGTCGTGTAGTACAACACAAGCCTTACTGAGCTTACCGTAGGACTAGGTCGATTTGTGTAAGATTGTCCTGAAATATATATATATATATTTTTTATGTTCTCAGAGACCATAGACCCGTTGAATGTGAGCAGAACCAACAATATTCGCTCCAAGTACTTGGGGAAAGCGCGTCGCGTCGGGCTACCGCGGCCCAAGAGGACTGGTATGTTATTTATTCTGAATACCGATTTAAATTATCACGGTATTTACACATTATCGCAAACAAACTGGACAACCGCGCATAACCATCACGCTTAAATCTGGAGCAGCCCAACTGGGGAAGTACCTCCTCCTTACAGAAGACCACAGCCATAATAGCACTGCTACCTTTCACTTCAATAGAGGCGTTGTTTAGATATTTGTGATCACCTCTACAGCTCCGATATATTGAAATGTAGATATTGAAATAAAATAGCCGTCTGGTAAGACTAATAAAATATTTTTCTTTTTTTTTAGTGCACCCAAACAGCCCGTCCAGCGATAAGTCCGTCGAGAACTATGATACCAACGATCGGTCCCCAGACAACAAGTTGAAACGGACGCCGCATGTGCGGTACGACACCACAGACCTATACAAACCTAAACTCCACTATCTCTCCCGGAGGAACAATATTACATAAGTATAGACTATTATAATATACTCATTTTCTATTTTTTTTTGTCTATGAATAGTAAAGTCAGCGTCAAGTTAGCAACCAAAGAGGCCAAATACATCTATACAGATCTTTTTGTATACCGGATGTTATAATGTTATACAAGATTATCAAGCCGGCATCTGGTAATGATTTGGAACAATTTTTACTATGGATTCAACTTTGTATATTTAAAAAAAAAAACAACTCCCGTACATTTTCGTTAACTTATACTTGACCTCTATGGGACAGCTCAATTTTTATTTAATTTTACAATCTTGACCCCATAGTAAAAGATGTTCAAAATCATGAACAGAGACTAAGTTTCTATTGACGTAAAAAAACGTCTTGAACGTGTAAGTGATAATGTTATTTATATGGGTAACTCTAACGCGATTGTAAAGTAAAATATTACGTTAAGAACTTACACTCAGTACCCTTACCATGAGTTGTAACATTGAGGTTTTCGATAACGGGTATCGAGTTTACTATCTGTGCATCTCGCTTGTACTATTTTAGTGCGAACGAGATGCACAGTTAGTAAACTCGATACTCGCTATCGAAAACCTCAATGTCACAACTCATGGTAAGGTAAGGGTACTGGGCTCTGATGCCGGTTTGATAATCTTGTATCAAGTTTTTTATAACACCCAGTATAGCAGTAAGGATGTGTTACGTTATATTTGACCATACTGATTGCGCTAAGTATATGATGCTGACTGTACAGTTAGCAGCAAAAGCGGGTGGGGTTCAAAATAAGCTTGACGACTTTATTGTTAAGGTAATAAGATTCAAGATTCACAAGATTCGGGTAGTGACCCTGCCTATGAAGCCGATGGTCCTGGGTTCAAATCCCAGTAAGGGCATTTATTTGTGTGATGAGCACAGATATTTGTTCCTGAGTCATGTGTGTTTTCTATGTATTTAAGTATTTATATGTATCTATCTATTATATATATCGTCGTCTAGTACCTACAACAAGCCTTACTGAGCTTACCGTAGGACTAGGTCGATTTGTGTAAGATTGTCCCGAAATATTTATTTAGCCCGCATAGTGACTTCTGCTGACTGTACAGTGCTATTCGGGATTCATTTTTTCTCTTAGACAAGACGGAGTTAATTAGCTTTGTTTTTCCATGAATCCAAGGAATAACTGAACTGTGGGAAGTTAGTCAAGCCGGCCGGAACCGGCCTTTATAGACGCGTTGCTGCTGATGCCTATTTAACCTGTAGCCGCTTGGAGACCTTTAAAAAGTCACGCCTCTATTACGTATTTTGAAATTATATTTTGAGAAATTAAAAAATAATTGTAATATTATGTGTAAAATTGTTTTTATATGAGGGCGGCTAAGGTTTCCCTTTTTTACGCATAATTTGTTTTGTAATAATCATACGTCGGCTTCCAGCAGGCATTTTCGTGGCATGTCAGAATAATAGGTAAGGTTCGCAAATCAATCCATTCACTTTTGAGTATTTGGTACCTAGTATTTATTATGTGAAATTCCAAATATTATAGCAACTAACTACGTTATTTATAAACGTACTTGGACTACACATAAGACAAAATGGCGAAAAAGTTCGTTTGGTTTTATCCGTCACTCAGACAATTGCAGCTGCGAGAAGGAATAAAACACAACTTCAAAGAGTATTTACACATTAAAGATGAATAAATGATAACGGGTAACTAATTTAATTAACTATGTTACAAATACTAGGTACATTATAAATATTATAATACTCGTAAGTTAAGATTTTTTGGTAAACTTTACCTTGCCCCCAAACTGCCCCCTGCAGTCCGACGTATGGTAATAATTTTAGATCGCATACCCAGTGTTGGCATAATTGTATAAGCAGAAATTGATCCCGCGTATTTCTTTTTCGCCGAATTCCGCTGACTAAACTCACCCGAATCGTTGGTACGCATAATTTGGAGACACCGAATGGTGTTATTACGATTTTTTTCTCAGAAGTGTTTCTGTTGTGATCGCAGTTCTAACCTAACCCACTATCGGACATTCGGGCTCAATAAAAGCATTGCAATATATTTTGGACTGACGATCTTGTACGAATAGCTGGGAAAAATTGAAAATGAAAATGGCGGAAATCGGAAGAGGCCTATACTCAGCAGTGGGTAGATACAGGCTGAAGAAATATTTTCGGACAAAATAGAATATGCCTAATAAACCCGGGACCCGGGTATGTCCTTAAACTACGTCCAACAATGAGCGGTAGGGCACAGCGAAGTACCATCACGCTTCAGTCTGGAGACGCCCGACTGGGGAAGTACCTCCTCCTTACAGAAGACCACAGCCATAACAGCACTGCTACCTATCTGGTATGTAGTGTTGTGTTCCTGATGGTGAATAAGGTTCCCAGAGCGCCAACCCACTTATAGGTCGGCAACGCGCTTATGACTCCCTTGGTGTTGCGAGTGCCCATGGGCGACGGTAATTGCTTACCATCAGGCAATCCGTCTGCTCGTTTGCCACCTTTGTCATAAAAAAAAATAAAAAAAATTGTAATAAGTAAATAAATTATGCGTATTAAGATTCGGACATAACAAATTATGCCAAATAAAGGGAAGCTTAAAATTATATAGCTAACATTAATTACACTTGGTAGATACAGAATTTTAAATTAATGTATAGATTCTTTATCAGTTAGGAAAAGGAGAGATTTTTTTGGTTTTTCTATGAGTGTATGAGTTATATTGTTATACTCTTCGTGTATTAGGATTTGAAAACAGAATAACTATTGTAATTAATTAATTAGATAGTGATTAATGAATAATGATTAACCAGGTTAATCATGAATATATAGGTTTACTGAGGATCTATTATGCTTTGAAACAACATTATGTGTTATTATTATAATTGATAAAAAGTAATATGTTTATAATACATATATTAATGTAATGACATTATTACAACCTACTTAATTAAAGGCAAAAAGTCGATCTTCATAAAGATTTCGTGCTTAATTGTCATCACAAAACTGACAGTGATTTAACTTTTCTTAACAACTTTCGCTAATTGGTACCAAATGGTAGGCACTAAATTTAGAAAACTCCCTTAAACTTAAACGCGACACTACGAATTTTGCGTATTATACGTTCTCAACTTTTTTATGCTCTCATTTGAATTCAATTTCGTATGGGTCTACCGGACCCCTCGACGGAATTAGTCATATAGATAATATATATTATTTTATCCGTCCGCTTTCTTTATGCCTCCTGTTATAATAATAATACATTTTTTAGTAATTATTCTGTAAAGATATACGATTTAGTATTTAGGGGTAAAATGATTACAGGTAGAATGTTATAAATAAATCATAAAATATGGCATTAATTCAATAGTTACCTTAAATTTGACTACAATTATGGTTAGTATTATAATTATTGCCATAAGTTCAATATAAACTCAAATATATAAAGCGAGAGTTAGTTTTTAAACTTTAATTTAATACCATAGACAAAAAATACTTTAACTCCGCGTTTAGACATGCTGGCTCGTCGCTCGCCTCGCTATTCGTCGAAACGTTTGACGAAACTTTGCCTATACAAAAACGCGATGCGAGGGACGAGAGGAATGGCGAGACGTCCGCGTACACATGTGTGCTCGTGTTTCGCCTCGTTATTCGTCTCGCTACTCGTGCGAATGTGTGGCTGTAGCATAACAATATTTCTAAAAAAAAACCTGTATTTTTTACCTATTATTTAACTTGTAATGTAAATATTATGGTACCACTCATCTGATGTGATGCTGAAGCCAGAAGGTAGCCAGAACAACTCCTGAAATACACAAGATAAACCCGTGGTGTTAGAATCCTCCCAATTAGTTGCTGATTGTGCAAAAATGTACAGTCAGCAATAAAAGGTTGTACCAAAAATCTCAATAAGAAGAAATTAAAATCGTTTTAATTGGGGGTGAGATTAAGTCCCATTTTTCATCTTACCCAATGTAAAATAATTCTAACTAGACTCATTTCCATTTACTTAATTAATTAATGGTCGTACATCTTAGTAATTAAACAAAGGTTTGTGTCAATTGGTGCGTCTAATTATTTATTTGTCTATGGTTTTAGATTTCGGGAGTGCTACCGCGAAATAGATTTTTGTAAATTTGGCACGATTATATCTGCCACCCTAATGGCGTTTTAACTGGAGTAAAAGAGAAAGATGATCGGGATTTTAGAACTTCGATGTTCGCGGTAGTGCATCAGGTCAGATTTTATCTTAAGTTAACATAAAAGAAACTTGTATAATGTTATCTTTTTTATTGGAAATTATGATACGTGAACTTTTAAAAATATAACATATAAATAGTTCATACAGTTTAAATAAATAAAAAACTATGTTTTGTTGTTGATTACGTAACTGCGGCGCTACCGCGAAAAACGATATTCGTAAATTTCGGACGATTGTCTCTGTCAGTCTCATGACACCTTAATTGGATTGAAAGAGAAATATCCTCAAAATGTACGAACTTCGCGGTACCACGTCAGAGACATTTTTGGTAACGGGATATGAAATATGTCGGCTGTGGAGTTAATTAGTTGACATCCAAAAAGATGTTTTTAGTCCATTTTATTTAAACCTGTACTCAGAATCAAGCCCGGTACCGCGAACGTCGAAGTTTGTATATTTCGAGCATCTTCCTCTTTTACTCCAATGAAGGCGTCATGAGAGTGACAGAGACAATAGTCCGAAATATACGAATATCGGTTTTCGCGGTAGCGCTACAGTTACGCTTTTGATCCTAATACGAGAAAAGCATAAGTGGCTAAGCGGTTAAAGTGTTCAAAATGAGTTCAACACATCTCTATGTCAAGCGAATAAGAGCGCGTGTAGGTTGTTTTGAACACTTCACCCGCTCAGCCACTTTTGCTGTTGACAATATCTAACTTCCATTTCTTCAATTCCGTTACCGCCTTATAAAAGTCTATGAATAAGGTAACGGAACGGAACCATTTGGGATACAATTTTCTCGTATGAGAAGTGAAGTTTTCTGACTGGAAAGCGTGTTAAAAATCAAAATTTTATAAGTTTTATTTACAACCTGTGTCTTTTTTATGTAAAATAAGTTCACCTCAAATAATTTCCAATAGGTACACATCGTTCGCGTATATACTTTATCGTGGACGACGATATAGTAACGATACCTAACTCTTTCTACTCTAATATGGGCAGGTTTTTATCAGCTGTCACGATATCTGTCACGCACGTATAAGTGCGAAAGTGACGGATAACGGGATAGGCGATAAAATGACAACCGTGCTGTCCGCTATGCAGTTTGTGTGCATTTAACCGTTTTCCGGGCATTGGGAAAATTTATCAACCACATTGATTTTCAAGTTGATGTTCATATTAGATTGTCGCAAAAACTGTGGGGTTTATGTTAACCAAAATGTGACTATTTGGGATCTACAGAAAAACAATTTGACCTGGAAAAAGGTTAACCTCATGTAGGTATAGATGAAAAACTTAGCTAAAGCATCTGGCCTATGTAGTAGTAACGTGTGTACACGCATGTCGGCGTTCTATATTCAAATTTTGACGTAAGTTCCATGTTAACTCTCTGCACAACTACATAGACATGGTGCTTCAGTTAAGTTGTTCACCTATACGGGAATGCAACAGTGCCCTTACCATGAGTTGTGACTTTCGAGGTTTTCGATAACGAGTATCGAGTTTACTATCTGTGGATCTCGCTTGTACATTTTAGTGCGAACGAGATCCACAGATAGTAAACTCGATACTCGTTATCGAAAACCTGAATGTCACAACTCATGGTAAGGGTACAGAACTCATTGACTATCAGTAGACCGTATGCCGTTGCAATTAGGGTTACAATAGGTTAGTAACAGTGTTAGCTATGGTCGGTAGACGTTTGTGTTTTACCATCCACGGACTAGAAAAGCATAAACGTCACGTCCACGTCACGGTAAAGTATAAATGGCAGTTTTCAGAAACAAGTGCTCCCATTAATGTGATGTGAAAAAAGTTAAATTATGTCATTTTTGTGACGATAATGACCAGAAAGCATGAACTCTGTATGTAATTATTTTTTTGCTTTGTCTTACTGTATAAACTTTATGAAAGTAGCACCAAATCTAAGTATTTGTATTTAAACTTTCGTGAAACATATCTGATAAATTAAACATTAACACGGCTCTACTCACGTTTCGTTTATTTAGTCACTCGCCGGCGACGCGATCGCCGAATCGAACGGACACTCAGCACTCTTAGTGCTTGATAATGGAGGCCTATGTTCTCCGAAACATGTCGCGCGAGTGACTAAATAAACGTGAGTAGAGCCGTGTTAATGTTTAATTTATCAAATCTAAGTATTTAATTATCATCTAGCCGCCCAGATGTCAAAACTTGCCAGGCCAAATGCAACTCTAGTTTGTCATAATTAAAATTCAAAATGGCATTCAATGGGAGACCTTTTTATAGGTCTCCGGGCGGATAGAGGTTATCGTCACAAAACTGACATACTTAACTTTTCTACAAGTCGCGCTAATTTGGGAGTTTTTTTGTGAATTCTCGCAATTGCGATTAGCTGTCAAATAGCTGCACATAACTTCTAGATAGATAATATGATGTTTTATAAATGATTATTATTAAAATAGTGTTTTTCGAATGTTAACTTTTTCAACATAAGGGATGATTAATTGAATAAATATAAATGTTAAATAAATAATCATAAAAGAGGTATTTTTTTTTTCTGTTTTTTTTTACCCCTCCGAAAAAAATTATTTAACCTTTTCACCGCCATGTCAAAAAAACTTTCGCTAAAAGTTATTGCAAGCAAGCGAAAATAAACCTTACCTCTCAGTACAAGGTCCAAGGCATCGACTTGATATCAAGTCGTAACGTGTGGGGCACGAAATGTTCTGACTTCATATCAAGTCGGTGGCGGCGAAAGGGTTAAACATTTGTGTCCTGGAAACTAGTATTTTAAGTCAAACAACAACATTATACTAACAATAATTAAATTGTTTACAAATCATCACTGTAATTACTTAATTAGGTAACAAAATATTCCATACATGACCTAACATCCAAATGGTCGTAAGTGCCTGCATACTTTCCCTCTCTTACGATCTTTGGTAAGTCTTATCGAAAATATAAATGATTATTTACCTTAAAGTATCGATCTTATTAATTTAAGGTTAAGTTCTAGATTATTTTGACATTTGCTTGGACTTAAGTCGAGTTGGAACTTTACATTCAATGACTTCGGGTTCGGGTTCATCTATAATTTATTGTGCAATCGATATCTTCTGTAAAACACTATTTAATTAACTTAAATAGTAATTCATTCGAATTACAACTCTATACAAAAGGTATAAGATGAAAATATCGATCATGAACTTATAAGTATAACCTAGGAGTCGGGACAGAAGTATAAAGGCTTGGGCAGATAGGCGGGTTTTGAGAGCGTGACAGCGGTGTGGCTAATGTAACGAAATAAGGCACACATTCGGACGGCAGCGTCGCGCTCCGCTGCACCACGCCACAAAACGCGCGCTATGTGACCAAGCCTTTAGGTTGTAAAATAACTTCATGTATTGCATACAATTTGTTGTTTCGCTCACAAATTAACACACGAATCACGCGATATTGATGGCGCTTTGTGCACTAAGTACCAAAAATATATGATTAGGTAGCAGTTCAGGAACGCAGTTTTGTATAGGCATTGTCAATACCTCCTTACATAATCCTGCTATGTATGAAATACCTGATGCCGCGCCACTACTGCCATAAGAACAAAATTGTGATTTCGTCGTAAGCAGTTTGGGTAGGTACCTAGCAGTGGCGGCGTATCCATACTACCCAAGTAACTACATACGATACTCGACAGAATGTTTGTAGTTACTTTATGGGATATTTATTGCGGCTGTGAAACACTAGATGGCACTAATACCTTACTAACAACGCGGGAACGATATATTGTAGATACGGGCAGACTTGCATAGCCAAGTTTTATACATATTGCGGCATATTGCATAGGCGGCAAACGAGCAGACGGATTGCCTGGTGGTAAGCAATTACCGTCGCCCATGGGCACCCGCAACACCAAGGGAGTCACAAGCGCGTTGTCGGCCTTTAAGGGGGGTTGGTCCTCTGGGAACCTTACTCACCATCAGGAACACAACACTACATACCTGAAAGATAGCAGTGCTATTATGGCTGTGGTCTTCTGTAAGGAGGAGGTACTTCCCCAGCTGGGCTTCTCCAGACTGGCGTGACGGTACGTCGCTGTGCCCTACCTCTCATTGTTGGACGTAGTTTAAGGACGTACCCGGGTCCATTCTTAACACCTGGTAGTTTTTAAAATCTTTATTTTTTACTCGTAAGGCGTAAACATTACAGATTTGAGAGGTTCTATGTTCGCTGTTCAGTGCGAATAAATAGAACTTGTCTTAACTTAAATAAAATACATACAATAATATTGTCAATTTATTGAAATATACATCCTTTTAATAAACTCCCTGTGATTGCAATAATATGGAATATATAAAGAAAACAAAAATTAAATAAATATTTATTTATTTAAAACTATAATAATTACAATGTTTACTTAATTTTGTCTAAGGTGTTGGAGACATGAAATAAATAACTACACATGGTTGACAAGGGTAATAACTTAAATGATCATGATTTTAATAATCTTCCTAAACAATAAAAAAATTGCATAATACTTTTTAATTTCACTAATTTCGTTCGTCATCAGAAAACATGGCTTTTTGGCAAAATTAGGTACTCAAAAGTCGGTAACTATTAAAAATGAATTATTTATAATTAGGTAGATTACGTACAATACGTATTTCAGTAAACAATAAACAAAACCTGTGTAAATGCCTGATTTACTGAGAAAGGTGCTGCCATAGACACAAAGTAACTTAAGGGTAACTTTTTGCTTAGTTGTATAAAAAAAAGTCAGCAGGTAAGATTTTATTGGCCATTAGAAAAGGTTGTTCAAAAACAACAGTCATGGAAAAATCCAGAACATGTCATATGAATTTGAGATGTTTGATGTTTGCAGCGTATTTAGTATTATGTACAATTTTAGGTTATTCCATGAGATTATAATGCTAATCTGCCCTAAACCTAACTATGTATACTTAAGTACATTATACAACAACCATTTTTCTTAAGACCATTGTACACCATGTTTAGTTAGATGCTGCCTTCTTCTCTAATCCGGCCGGGTCCATGATTGGGGTCTGTTTCTTGACAATGCCAGATAACAAGGTCTTGATCTGAGCAATAGCGCGTCCAGGGTTCAAGCCCTTCGGGCATGTTCGGGTGCAATTCATGATTGTATGGCACCTGTAGACAGAGTATGTGTCCTTCAATTTTGAGAGACGCTTGGCGGTTGCTTCGTCCCTAGAGTCAATAATCCAGCGGTATGCTTGCATAAGGACAGCGGGACCAAGATACTTGTCTCCGTTCCACCAGTATGACGGGCAGCTGGTTGAGCAGCACGCACAGAGCACACATTCATATAAGCCATCAAGTTTAGCTCGGTCCTCAACATCCTGCAGCAGCTGAACTTCCTTACCTTTAGCGGCTTCCTTGTCGCGCTGTAACCACGGCTCAATGGATTGGTACTGGCGGTAGAAGTTAGTCAGATCTGGTACCAAGTCTTTTACGACGTACATATGCGGCAGAGGGTAGATTTTCGTTGGCTTGCTTAAGTTCTGGTCAATATGGCTGATGCACGCGAGCGTGTTCACGCCGTCGATGTTCATGGCGCAGGAGCCGCACACACCCTCGCGGCACGAGCGACGGAAGGCCAGTGTAGGGTCCATCTCATTTTTGATCTTTAACAATGCATCCAGGACCATAGGAGCGCATTCATCAAGATCCACCTGGTAATTCTGGGTGAAGGGCTTCTTGTCGGGCTCATCCGGGTTCCAACGGTACACCGCGAAGGTCTTCACTCGCTTGCCGAGCGCCTGCGACGTCGCGAAAGTACGCAGCTGCCCAAAGGCACCAGACGTCAGCTTCAGCAATGGCATTATGTAATGTTTTTGTTTATTCTCGGGAAAGAAATTCTTCGCTCGATATCACCACGGTGAGACTGGTTGCGCGTTCCAGAAAGGTCTGAAGGGAACTCCGCTTGCAGAACCAATCAATTGCACAACACACGAAACCAAAGTTTGGTTTGGTTTGGTTGGGCGAAATTTTTGATGGATGATATCTAGGGTGGGGATAAATAGTGACGTAGTGTCAAGTGTCATGTCGAAAGGAATTTTGGCAAATATTAGATACTTTTAATTTGTCACAACTATTGGTTATAATTTATTTAATGTAGAAATAAGAAAAACTTTATTTAATATCACAAACAGTTTTTATCATTACAATAAATTTGAACATTACAAGAAACCAAAAACTTTCACCTTTCTCCAAATCAGAAGATTTCGTAAAAACAACTTGAAAACAACACTACCACCTGTTCAGGTCATAATAAATAACGCCGAACTTTATAAATACCTGGAAAAAATCACATGCTTTTTATTATCTTTTAAAAGAAACTTGAAGGCCTACCGCAAATGTCGAAATATTGAAGTATTTTCTCTGTTACTCTTTATTGTAGTAAAAGACTGGAGTAACCACCTTTTTCGAAGTTTTCGTACTTTGATTTTAACTAAACTCGAACCTCTTTGTCCACTTTGGCTGATTGGCTATTTTCATTGAATCTGTGGTGGTGGCGGGAACTTCTGTCAGTGTCTAAACTATTGTCTTTCGTGTTTATTTATATAAAAAAAAATCTTTAACCCTATTAATTTTGTATCACACATCAGCTATTAGAGAACGACGATGAAGAATGCGTCGTCTATAAAAGCTAACTCTAACCATGAATCACCTAAAACCCCAGGCGGGATAAGTAAGTCTTTGTTGACTCCTTGCAGAAGAGTTGGGCTCTCGCGAAATTGGAAGAATAAAGGCCCTTCGCCTTTCATATCGCCTTTATCTTCAAATGCAAAGAGTAATTTTGATGTTGTTGAGCCAAAAAGAGAGAGTAGGAAGAGAAAAACCGTCGTAGAACCAGAAGATAACACAGCAGTAGACTCCACTGACGAAGGAGGTGACAGCTCAGTGAACAATACAGAGGAAATAGTAAAGACACCATTAAGAAATGTTGAATTACCTCGTAAGAAAAAATCAAAGACATTCTTAGCTACACTTAATACTCAATTAAGTAAAGTGACTAACGCAACTATTTCTCAAGAAATTGATGATTGTAGTAAAGAAAATGATACAACAGAGACTACGGTTTGTAAAAACTTAGATATACAGACAACTAATATAGACAAAATATGTGATATGGTCAAAGATGTGTCACCTCCTGCAGAACCATCTAAAAAAGTTAATAAAAGCAATAAGTTCCAATCTCCTTTAAAAACACCTTCAAACACCAAAAACATAATTTCAGTAAGAAAGACAACTGAAACCCCAAAAGAAATAGCAGAACCTAAGAAAAAGAAATCTGAAACAAAAACTAAGAGTCCCAACCAGCTAACTAAAGAATGCATTGTTGTTATACAAAAGAAACTCTTAAAAGTCAAAGAAAAGTATGAAAATAATGATAAAGATACAAGGGAGTCAAAAAAGAATTCCCAACCTCTTTTTGATTCAGATGATGAAACACCTTTAAGTACTTTAAATAAAAAAGAAAATAAAACTGTCACACCCAGATCAGCTACAGAAGATGATGATGATTTTATAGAAATACCTAATACAAATAAAAACAAAAAAACTGATAACAAAAAGATAGGAAAAGATAAACCTAAAATGCAACCTACAAAAATAATTTCCACTACAGTTTGTAAAGCACCATCACAGAGCTCCTTTGATGATGATGATGAAGATTTCTTTGACAAGAAAAAAACTATTCTCATACGCAAGTCTTACGATAAGACTTCCAAGCTGAACAAAGCAAAGTCCACAGGTTCAATATCACAGACAGACATTGACAATATAAAAGCAAGGATTGAAGTTAAGAAAAAAATGCTTTTAGCCAGATCTATGACGCCTGAAACCGAGGAGTTGAGAGGCTTGATAAAAAAGTGGCAAAAAGGTTGTCAAGAGGCATTAGTAGAGTTGATGGATTTGATGCGGCTTAAATGTCCCGATAAACATGGCATGGACTACTCGGAGATTCTTCAGATGTTGAAGATACCTCCATCTCTTGTTGGTTATGATTCTGACCATGATTGCTTTAACACCCCTGACGATTCTAGTGCCGTCCTATCTAAATACAACGACTTGTAACTGCTATGAAATATGAAGTTTGTTGATTTAATAAATGTTATTATTGTATTTCTTTTTTTATTATTATCGAACATACAGTTACAAATTTATTGCTTAGAAATTGAATTATTTTATTTCAGATTTTTATTAAATTTTCAGTGCCTATGGAATTTTGTAGTAAATATCAACATTTGCACATTATTATGAAGGAGTTAGATGTTTTTGGGCCACCTGCAATCTTTACCATGAGAATCTTTATGCCCCAACGGCTATCAGTCCTATGCCCAATGTGCCCCCCACTGCTACTTAAGTTTAATAAAATCGGCCATGAGCGTGTCGGGCCACGCTCAGTGTAGGGTTCCGTAGTTGTTCGTCCGTCACAGTAAGTGTTCCAACGTTTCGTTCGTCACAGTGTTGTTAAAAATGGGCTATTTGATACTTTATTGTTGACATATTAATATTAAGTACAGAACCCTAAAAACGGGCCCACAAAGGACGGTGACAACTAAAGAAAGAGTTATAGATCCCAACTATACATGGAAAATTCGAAAAAATGTTGTCAATTTCAGTCCCACCACGAGTAATAAGAAGGGGTTGTAACATGGAGTGATAACCAGCCAGCGTCATTTGAAGTCAGTCAGTCAGTTTCAGCCTAATGTATGGGCATGGAGACTGCATGCTCCGACCCCATTAAATCAGAAAGAATCTTAAAACCGCCATGTAAATCTAATCTAAAGTACAGAGGCTCTAGTGTAAGTTTCTATTGACGTAAAAAATGGCTAATTTATTAACAATTTGTAAGAAACTATCGCCTTAACGACTTTAGTTCTGGAATAATATTAAGTACCTATTATGCTCGCAAAAAAGCCTAAGATATATGCAATCCCACGGCGCTTCCGTCTTTCTCGAGCGAAAGCAGAGACCTTTTTACCAAAAACTCGTAAGACGTATGAAATCCTGTGGCGCTTACAGTTTTTTCGAGTTGATAAAGTTTGTATGGGGGAACAATATTTTCGTTTTTTAGTATATTACTTGATTTTTTTCATACTTTCTCACCATTTAAACCTTCCCTGAGCTACTACAAATATTTCAAGACCAAAATTAGACAAATCGGTAAAGCCGTTCTTAAGTTATAGCGTAACCAAGAGAAATAGGGGTTCATTTTTATATATATAGATTTTTTTCAAAAACTATTGAACCTATCAAGTTCAAAATAATTTTCCTAGAAAGTATATGTAAAGTTCTACTTTTGAGATTTTTTTCATATTTTTTAAACTTGTGGTTCAAAAGTTAGAGGGGGGGGGACGCACTTTTTTTTACTTCTGGAGCGATTATTTCCGAAAATATTTACAATATCCAAAAATGATGTTAGTAAACCCCTATTCATTTTTAAATACCTATCCAACAATATATCACACGTTAGGATTAGAATGAATAAAAAAATCACTCCCCACTTTACGTATAGGGGGGGTACCCTAAGAAAAATTTTTTTTCCACTTTTTATTTTTGCACTTTGTCGGCGTGATTGATATACATATTACTACCAAATTTCAGCTTTGTAGTGCTAACGGTCACTGAGATTATCCGCGGACGGACGGACGGACGGACAGACATGGCGAAACTATAAGGGTTCCCAGTTGACTACGGAACCCTAAAAAATGAATAAAAAAAAATAAAAAAGCCTGTATTTCCAAATTGACATTTAGTAATAAGTGTTAAGTTTGTGTATTTCCTATTTAATTTGTGTACTATTTGTTTATTTAATTTGGACTCCTCTTTGGGTGTAGGCCTCCTCCAACTCTCTCCATTTCTGCCTGTCTTCCGCTTTATTTATCCAGTCTTTTCCTGCAGTTTCTTTTATGTCATCTACCCATCTTTTATATGGCTTTCCTACTTTCCTTTTGCCAAAAGGGCCTTACTTAAGTTTAGCATGTGTATAATGTTTATATATTAACTGTGTTAAAAAAATTTGGACAAAAATAAAATAAATGGTTATTTACAAATATTTTATTAATACACTACATTACTACTATTGCAAATTAAAATCTGTGTGAACGGATAGGATTTTCAGGATCAAACAATTTGGGGTCCTTAAGGAACACCTTATCTTTATAAAAGTAAGGCATAAAGGCACAGTTTTGCGCTTTCTTTATTTCGGCTTCCACTAATGCCTGTTTCGACATGCACAGCCCTGTTATATGGCGTCCGTAGATCCGGCCAGTATAAGGACTCTGGAATTGTGACAATAAACGGTAGTTCTTGTAGTCTGGAGTAATGTTCAGTTTACATAATATGCATTGCCGTTCTTCCTTCTTGTAGGGGTTTTCCATTTCTACAGGAGCATCGTTAGTGGCATCGGCGAGGTTGGAAGAGAATCTTGGAATAATTGCCTGCCGTGGACTCCCTAAAAAAGAAAAAATATAATAAGTATACAACCGAAGTTTCTGTAAAAAATTGAAGATATTGCAAACGCTTACATATGAAACGGGAGACTATTGTTTTTAATAGTGCCATGTTCGCCGTATTGTCAGTTACTGAAATTCTTAAAATAATCTAGAGTTCGCTTAATAGATTTGAGAATACGCAAATAACCATCGAAATGAAAACATAAGTATCATAACCTAGAAATGAACTCATGAACTGTCATTTTCTTTTTTTTTTTGTAATTTCTTTGCCGTTTTGATATTGCAAGTTTGCAACCTATATGTTAATTTAATAGCTTCTTCAGAAAAAGTAACTTTCTTTTGTTAAACTTAATTTTTTACATGAAAAATTGAAATAAATAATATAAAATAATATGAACTATATTTATTGACAGTTTTGTGAAACTTTTTACATATGTACCAACATATTGTTTGTATTAAATACAAAAGTAAATTAGAAAAGATGGAAACATTTGTATATTATTTGAATCGATAGTCCAACTAGTTTCTATCCTACCGCTACTTTATTGTATTTCTATTCTAAAACCCCCAAATAAAATAAATGTTATTTTAAAAAGGTTTTGCAACTTTGCTCAACGTTTAACCTTAGGCGTCTAGATAAATCCTTCACTATAATATTTTCATTTGTCTTTTGTCTAAATCTATCAAGAAGAAGTTGTTGCCTTAGCGACATTTCCTGGTCCAATATCTGACGTTTCTTAAAAATGAAAACAAACAGTGGCATACTGTTTATTTCGTGTTGGACTGTGTACCACGTCTAACAATATGTATACATTAGAGAACGTTTGTCTGAGGCATAAGGATAAAAGTCGTTAACATATTTTTGACCGACCGTACGACCTAAAATAACGAATTACTTATATTATATTATGATAATATTAGAATGACCGAGTTTTCAAAAAGTTGCAGAACGAAATATACTCAGTTTGGAGAGTAATATCAAACTGTCATTTAAAGCCCCATAGCCAATAACACCCTTACAGCTTATTGATGTTGCGGTCATTACATTAAGTAAATAAAAATAAATATATATTTCGGGACAATCTTACACAAATCGACCTAGTCCTACTGTAAGCTCAGTAAGGCTTGTGTTGTAGTTACTATACGACGATATAATACATAATAATAGATATATACATATAAATACAAATATCTGTGCTCATCACACAAATATCAAACAACACATCCCTGACTTGATTTGGTGTTTGAACCCAGGACCATCGGCTTCATAGACAGAGTCACTACCCACTAGGCCGGACTGGTAGTCAAAATTATTTCGTTATTGCGAGTGCACGACTCAAAAATCAGCCTGGGGTATTCGACTTATGAAACGTGAGATACCCGCTTTTATACAATTAATATAGATTCGTGTTACCTTGCTGTATCTTGATTCTGTGGTCATTAACTGGCCATAGACTACAGTTGTGTAAGCGTCATTATTAGTATTCCTACAAGCAAGCTTTTAGTTGAACCTCGGGTTATCTCACGAGAGAAAGCTTTGTTTAGACTTTGTAGTTAAAACCGGATTTTCCTTAACTTTGATATGTTTTGATTCCACTGCGCTAATGACTTATTTTAGGAAACTTTTATGCTAACTGTTGCGGCAATGTTGTCGTAAATAATTGATGCAGTCTAGCAAACCAAGAATGTCTACCGGGAAATCGCTATTAGCTTTCGAAAGATTGTCTCTGTTACTCTAATTACGCTCTAATTGGAGTAAAAGAAGATGCCCGAAATTTTCAATTTTTTTTTATGACATAGGCGGCAAACGAGCAGACGGATTGCCTGGTGGTAAGCAATTACCGTCGCCCATGGACACCCGTAACACCAGATGAGTCACAAGCGCGTTGCCGGCCTTTAAGGTAGCAGTGCTATTATGGCTGTGGTCTTCTGTAAGGAGGAGGTACTTCCCCAGTTGGGCTGCCTCAGATTCAAGCGTGATTGTAAAATATTCGCAATAGACCCTTAGGGCTACCACGAAACATGACGTTCGTTCGTTCTATTTGCTTCTATATCGCTCGTAAGTGCAAGAGCGATGGAGGTAGACAATTTTCGATTTTAAATTATCACGGCATACCTACCTCTTTGTGTGTAGTAGTAAAAGCAAAAGCCTTACTCATTCGTATTGATATGATAGTCTTAAGGGTTATATAATAATCTCGTAACAATATAGGTACATTACTATTGTCTATGACATACCTACTGGAGGAGTGAAGGTACACAGCCCTGTACCGCGAACCTGGAAGTTCGTATATTTCGAGCATCTTTTTCTTTTACTTCAATTAAGGCGTCATATACCCGTACCATGAGTTGTGATATTACGGTTTTCGATAACGAGTATCGAGTTTACTATCTGTGCATCTCGTTCGCACTAAAATAGTACAAGCGAGATGCACAGATAGTAAACTCGATACTTGTTATCGAAAATTGTAATGTCACAACTCATGGTAAGGGTAATGAGAGTGACAAGAGACAATCGTCCGTAGTTTACGAATCGTTTTCCGTGGTAGCGCCGCAGTTGCTGTGAGTGTATCGATAAAATCATATCGGTCAATTTGACTTAGATTTTATCGATCAAATATCGACACTTTCTACGGCGTGTACACTATAATATTTATAATTTTAATACTTAAAAGCGTTGACGTTCATACATATTACCTTAAAGAGGTGTACGTTAAAAAAAACTTAATTTATTTATCTACTACCCTCGAGAACTTAGCTCACTCCGGACGCCCGGCTAAGGCGAGCAGGAGGCAGAGGGCTTCCCTATCGGATAGGGCACCCCAGGGGCGCTCAGGTCTGTGGAGTCACTACGCCACGGGTAGCCCTGCGTTGACGGCTTGCACTGGTGGAAAGGCGATGGAGCAATCACATCCCTACGCCAATCTATAACGTTAGATGTGGTATAGTTGTTACGTTACTAGCCCTTATGTAAACTTACAAAAGCCGTACTTAATACTTCCCGCATAAAGAAAAGGTTCGATCAGCATTTCCAAATTCCATTATAACCTCCATCAATTCAGATAATTATATTGTGATCCGGGAAAATACAATTCCATGATAAGTCAAATCTGTGGTTAATACGCGACACGCATGCAGGTAATACTCGTTAATTAGTTCTAAAGTGATCATTTGATCAAAGTCATTACGTTAATATGAGTAAGATAGGCATGTGATAAATCGGCTTATCAAGGAATCATAGTTTTGTTTTGTCTTTGCGTGGGTATTAGTATTACATCCATAGGTAACCACTTAATTTTTATTAACCTATTGCCTACCCACAATTGCGAAAACCTTGCAAAACCCTACTGGCCACTCGTTGGTACATATTAGACGACCATTTAGAAACGCTCAGGCTCAATGCGGAAATGCACTCCGCCTTACCGCGTTTTCCTATGACCGGGTAGCAGTAGTAATTTCAAGTTTCTTGTGTGTGTAAACAAGAAACGCCTCATAACCGGTAAAGCCGCCGACCGAAGTGCGCGTGGCAAACCGTTAAAAAAAAAACTTAAAC
Source organism: Grapholita molesta (assembly GCA_022674325.2). Classification (NCBI taxonomy): domain Eukaryota; kingdom Metazoa; phylum Arthropoda; class Insecta; order Lepidoptera; family Tortricidae; genus Grapholita; species Grapholita molesta. The sequence continues at coordinate 1,524,677 of CP053139.2, forward strand.
TTTTTTAAACTCCATAATCGATAATCTGTGTCGTGTTTTGTTTACGCGCGAAAAGTGACAGTGACGTAACTAATTTTTAAATTTCGAATTTCGACTTGTGTGCTTTTGGTGACATTTTTCAAGAGACGTTTTTCTGGATTCATCTACCTTCATGACTGGTAAGTTAAAATTAATGGAATTTTTAAAGTACCTCCATTGTGAAATCGAGCGATATGTACTAATTAATAAACACATTAAGAAACAAGTCACTTATGCAAGTTGGAACTGTTGGAAGTTCCGTAGTCATAACATTAATTTATATAATCGATAACGTGGTATATGCAATGAGTATGATTTTGAAAGTGTTGAAAAGTAAAAGTTTTATTGTCCAGTGACAAAAATGCCGACTTACGATGTACAGAGTAAGAAATCAAGGTTGCGCGGAGAAAGTGGCTCAGAGTGTGAATGAGGTGGCCCGCGTGATGGGTTCCTTACCGAGTCGGTTCCGGGCTCGGCACGGACTGACCGCCAGTTTGTCTAATAAAATACCTAATGTAAAATTGTGGAAGAGTTGCCCATTACATATTAACTTTATTAAATGTATGGCTTAAAGGCCTAGTTACTACGCCATAAATATATATATAAAAAAAACATTTAAATGTACTTTTTAGTCGCAAGCACGCTTTCTTTATTTGAATGTTAGCGCTGGCTTAAAGGACTAGTTTCCAGGCCATAAATGTAAAAAAAAAGAATGTTAGCGCGATGATTTGAGTTTATACGTCAATGATACCTATCAAACATCATTTAAAGTCTGCATACGAGTACTTGTAGGTACCTACCTCCTAAATGCTTACAAGGGCATACTTCATAATTATCATTACGGACCATAAAGGTCGAGTTTTAGATGTTACTTACATTACACGTAGATTGGGTTTCGACGGACGGAAAAATCCTACGGACGGGCAGGTCCGTAGGATTTTTCCCTTTGCCGCCTAATATGTATACGTTTCTCGTAAATTATACTCGTCATAATTAAAACAAAAAATACAATGAAATAGAATTATCGTATTTAATAAATCAATAATTCTTCCCTCCGTCGGTTATTTCGTACACAGGCGCTGATAAGTTTTTGATCACGACAACGAGACGACAAAAAATAATTAGACTTTTTTTGCAAAATTTCTCGGTTCGACGTATATACATATAGGTTTCAAGGTCCTAAGTTTTAGGGTGTTTAGGTGTGAACAATATTATATAAGAGGTTAAGGAAGAAAAAGTAAGCTTGTATTTCAAAATTGAAGATCGACTTTGACTTTAGAGCATACGAAATCAAATCACAGAATCAGAGAAAATAACGGATTAAAATATTTTTACTATTATTTTTGCATTTTTGTAACTTTTATACCATTGACCTTAGTACCCATTTATTTTTTTAGTTTTTTGTTTCTGTGCAAAATCGAGTGCTTGACTCTCGAAAATTGCCCAATTCGAATAAAATAATAATGAAAACCATTTGACAAAATCGTAAATCAAATTTTATAATGACGCGTTTTTGACGGGGCGTTGTTTGCGTCATTGAAAAACGCTTAATGTCAAGAAAAACTTGATTTGGCGGTAAACTGGTAACGTTCCAACTCACTCGAATATGTGACGACAATTTACGTATGTGTGCATTAATACATATTAATTATGTATAACACTAATAAGGACGAATGAAAAATGGACTGTATACTACAATAAACGTGTTTTACCTTCAATAAAATTTTAATTTCACTTTTACATGAACTTTACTTTTGTACAAGAAAAAAAAATGTTGCTTCGACAAAACGAATCGAAACACTTACCAGAAACTATATAGAGTTGTCTTTTAGACAGGAATTTAGAAATGTAAGTATATTAGTTGTTGATTGTTGACAAAAGAGTTTGCACACACGTTGATACTTACGAGTGCACACATCAACACTCTTAGCTGTACATTGGTAGACCTTATTATATAAGGCATAAGGTCCAACGATGTACAGTTAAGAGTGTTGCTGTGTGTACACAAGAATGGAATTTCTAGGTAGAGACTCTATGGTTGAGAGTGTGAGTGAGCGGTTTCAGTTTTTTTTTTTCATGTATAGGTATAGAACGGTTCAGACATTTACTTACAGCTTACAAGAATGAATAATTTTATAACGTTTTCATGTATACTAAATATGTAACTGACGTTAAGCAATTACCGCCGTCCATGGTCACCCAACACCAGGGAAGTCACAAGCACGTTGCCGGCCTTTAAGGTGGGTTGGAGCTCAGAGAACCTTAGTCACCATAAGGGACACAACACTACATACCTGAAAGGTAGCAGTGCTATTATGGCTGTGGTCTTCTGACATAATATAGAAACAAGTATGACTAAGCCCAATAAAATAGCAAAGAAATCATTAATTTCGTAATAAAATCATTGCAAAAAGATCGTTGTAAAGGCTTGGGCACATAGGCGCGTTTTTAGAGCGTGGCGCAGCGAGGCGCGACGCTGCCGTCCGAATGTGTGCCTTATTTCGTTACATTAGCCACACCGCTGTCACGCCCCGCAGCGCCACGCTCTCAAAACGCACCTATGTGCCCAAGCCTTAAGACATTGTTTTATTCTTACTCACGTCTGAGGCATTAATTACTGCATAACTGTTGATAATTAGCGATTATTAGATGCAAGTGACAATGCGCAGACAATAGCAACTCCTTCCATTCGTTCTTTGAATGAATTACGAAGTCATTTATAATAAATAAATAAATATTTCCGGACAATCTTACACAAATTGTCCTTAGTACTACGGTATTTTTTTTATATACAAGACTGTGACCAGCGTTAGACCTCAGTCGCACCTGATAGTAAGTGTCGACGAGGTTGAGGGTGTAGCACGCTGGTTCAGTAACAGCCTATTCACTCTTGCCTTGAAGAGACCCAAATTATATCTCTCCGAGAATACAGACGGTAACCTCAGTAAGGCTTGTGTTGTAGGTACTAGACGACGATATATATAAATACTGAGGAACAAATATCTGTGCTCATCACTGCTGCTGTGCCCTACTACTGTCATAAAACTAGTGCCTACGCCAAGTTGGCGAGTGGATAGCTAGGCCATGAGCCTTGGTTAAATGCTGGTAGTTACGACGCGAGGAAGAAGGTAAAATAACTATAATATAGTTAAGTTCAGCCCCAGTACCGCGAGCATCGAAGCGGCGCTACCGCGAAACACGACTTTCGTAAATTTCTGACAATTGTCTCTGTCACTTATAATGCCTTAGTTGGAGTAAAAGAAATATACGAACTTCGATGTTCGCGGTACCGGGCAAGTTCGTATATTGCGAGCATTTTTCTCTTTTACTCCAAGTAAGGCGTCATGAGAGTGACAGAGACAAACGTCCGAAAACGAATATCGTTCTTCGCGGTAGCGCCTCAGATCCCGTTTATGTCTTTTGGAACAAAAAACGCTCCATGAAATACCTATCACTCTACAAATATTTTTTTTTTTAATTAGCAAGTTATACTATGTAATTCTGATGATCTAATAGTAAAGTAAAGCGGTTAAAGTCCCTAGCATTGCCCCTGCTGTTGTTATGTTGTGTTTGTGTTCAAATCCCAGTAAGGGCATTTATTTGTATGATGAGATGAGCACAGATTCCCGAGTCATTGTATGTATTTTGTTTTCTATGTATTTAAGTATTTATATGTATCATTGGCTGAGTGGAGAGAGCGCGGGTAGCCTAGCGGTAAGAGCGTGCGGCTTGCAATCCGTAGGTCGCAGGTTCAAACCACCAATGAGTTTTTCGGAACTTATGTACGAAATATCAATTGATATTTTAACAGTCGCTTTTCGGTGAAGGGAAACATCATGAGGAAACCGGACTGATCTCCATTAGTCCTAGCTTACTCTCTGGATTGGAAGGTCAGATGGCAAATCGCTTTCGTAAAACTAGTGCATACGTCAAATACTGGTATTAGTTGCCAAGCGGACCCCAGGCTCCATGAGCCGTGTCAAAATGGGACAACGTGAGGAAGATGATAGTTGTTTGCTTTCCAAAATTTCGGATATATGACTTCACCGTTAGCCACGATCGCTTTCTACAGTAAGTCGGGCCCCGGTCACAAAGTGTTTCAGCAAACACGTAGAAAGCGATCATGTTACATGTCACGAATTTAAGTACCCAGCTTTTCATATATCATCATCATTTCAATCGTGAGTCGCCTACTGTTGGGCATAGGCCTCCCACAAATATGACTTGTATGTCTTGGGGGCTAGTTGCCAGTCGCTTGGCGACTGTAGTAGCTGTACCCTTACCATGAGTTGTGACTTTGAAGTTTTCGATAACGAGTATCGAGTTTACTATCTGTGCGTTTCGTTCGCACTAAAATAATACAAGCGAGATGCACAGATAGTAAACTCGATACTCGCTATCGAAAACCTCAATGTCACAACTCATGGTAAAGGTACTGTAGATTGGGTTTCGATGGAGGCTGTCCATTCGTCGGTATTTTGTCGCCTCTTACGACACTTGTGGGAGGAGGGGTGGTGCTTTTCTAGTCAGCCACACTGCATTTATTTGTGTGATGAGCACAGATATTTGTTCCTATGTCATGGGTGTTTTCTGTTTTAAGTATTTATATGTATCTATCTATTATATACATCGTCGTAGTACCTACAACACAAGCCTTACTGAGCTTACCGTAGGACTAGGTCGATTATTGTTGTGAAATATATATATATATAATTATATATATATATATATATATCAGTGCTTTACTAGTTGTATGGGGATGTCTCGCTGGCAAAACTCGGCATGTACAGTCGCCATCAGATATTTCGGAGCTGTGGAGGTGGTCATAAATATCGGAACATGGACTTTACCGCCTTGACAATAGAGGCGTTGCTCCGATATTTGTGACCACTTTCACTGCTCCGATATATATGATGGCGACTACACCTATCATATCATATAACATATGATATGATAGGTGTAGTCGCCATATCATATGCTTCTATATTATTTCATAATAAATTGACATAAATCTAAAAATGGCCGCTGTCGCAAGTTAGAGAAGACGCTGGCAGCATTTCGCCGCTGAATCGTGAGGCTGATACTGAGCGAGTAAGCTGCCGGCTCTTCTGTGGCATCTCTGAGTCTCTTTGAAAGGTCCGGAAAGAGACTTAGAAGTCTTAGAACACCAGGGCCCCACGGACCGAGGGTCTCGACGCCGAAATTACTTTGATTTCGTCCTAGTAGGTTTCTCTTTGTAATAGGTTATTAGTCGCATTGATATTCATAAAAAAATAAGCATTATAAAACCTGAAATGAACCTTACAACAATCCCTTACGACTCATTTTTGCGTGTACGCATCACAAATATTTAATTCGTTTACATAAACTCCTGCCCTACTAACGCCCACGCACACAAACTTATTCATGCAGTTACCTAAACTTTAAATTAAATTATATATATTCAAATTCTATGAATTACGTAGACGCTAGCGCCACGCCTGATCGCAAAGTAGATTTGGTATTAGTATCTACAAAATGTCGAAACAGGTTTGAGCAATTTTATAATAATATACGGTATTTGTGGTAGTTAACTTTATGGTATCAAAGTTGTCCTTCTAGCATGGCATCCGCATTCTAGCGAATAAACTTGACTACTGAATATCTTTTTTTTATGACATAGGCGGTAAACGAGCAGACGGGTTGCCTGGTGGTAAGCAATTACCGTCGCCCATGGGCACCCGCAACACCAGATGAGTTACAAGCGCGTTGCCGGCCTTTAAGGGGGGTTGAAGCTCTGGGAAACTTACTCACCATCAGGAACACAACACTACATACCTGAAAGGTAGCAGTGTCATAATTTAGAAACAAGTATGACCTAGCCCAATAAAATAGCAAAGGAATCATTAATTTCGTAATAAGGTATGTAACCTGAAAGGTAGCAGTGCTATTATGGCTGTGGTCTTCGCTGCCTCAGATTCAAGCGTGATGGTCAACGCTGTGCCCTACCTCTCATTGTTGGATGTAGTTTAAGGACATACCCGGGTCCAAAATCTAACCATTTATTTACAGAAATTACAATCGTATTATGATAACAAGTACTTAACTAGTTACAGTATAAAATCTAAAAAAGACCCTGGAGGCATTGTACCAAGGCTCCTCGTTGTATCGCAATGCTGATACGTTGTGTGAGGAAGCCAGCTCTTCGGTCACCAGTTACATCAACCAGCCGCTTCGCGATTTCTGAAAAAAGTTGGTGCGAATAAACTTGACTACTTGACTTTTTGAGAGTCGTACACTCAAATTCATAAAACTTTGAGAACGAAAATAATCACACACAAATGTTTCTTACCATTATTTTTGCACAAAATGTATAGTTTCGATACCCACGATTATTAGTTTATATCATTCATGCTTCTTATATACCATTTCTTCGTGTTTGAGAGAGTTTAAAATGTCACGATTCGCAGAGTGCTCAAAAATCGGCCCACTGGGTTTGAACTCTGGCATATTTGTGACATTATCTATGAAAAGGGACCTTATTGTCGATGGCGCTTATGTCGTTGTTCAAGACGATGCGATACAAACGCAATGCGATTTGACGTAAGTTGCCATCGACAGTAAGGTCCCTTTTCCTAGATAATGACACATTTTATCATCATTTTGATCACATCTGCCGAAGTCAGCTGGACATAGGCCTGCCCCAAAGTGACTCACAACGAGCTGTTTGACGCCACCCGATATATCCTCCCCTATAGACTGCCACAGAGAGCAATATCTAAGCATAGCGGGTTAATATTATTGTTGGCGATCGCAATCAATATTATATTATGTAATAAAATAACGGCGGATATTACCACCCGATGACCACGAACGCTGCTAAGGGGTTCGAAACGTCGCGATTAAGTTTAAATTAGTATACGCGATATAGCTCGTTTCAGTTGATTTATTTCATGAGTAATTATAATTATCGTGATAAACGAAGAAATATTATATTAGGTATACCAAGAAGGATAAGATAGAAAAATTTGACAAATCTAAGCGGCGCTCGTATAGCACAACTGGTAGTGCACTGGGCTAGTGATCCAGTGGTTGTGGGTTCGAGTCCCGCTGCGAGTCAAATTTTTCTATTTTTCTTTCGATTTAAATATCTTTGATATGCTAGCAGACGTTTCTGCTTAATATAAAAATAATATGTATTACATTAGGTAGTTAAAAACTTTCGTGTGGCATTATGTTCGCCATAAATATTCGATTTCGAACACTAAATGTCTAATATCAACTGGTGTTTTAGTAAAGTTTTTCACCTATCATCATCATCAGCCGAATTTCGCTCAGTGCTAGACAAAGGCACCATAATTGTTATTCTGTTGTTTTGATTTCAGCGCCATCTGTTGTCAAACTTAGACATTATAGTGATGTATGTAAATCGATTCGATTAATTAGTATTCTGGACATCATCGAGTCGATTTTCGAGTTTCTAGCTGACGACCGAACCGGTATCGAGAATACGACCTTATTATTAAAAAAAAACAGCGAAGGTTGTACACTTTGTTAAAACTCAGTTGTAAAATTATCATAATCATCATCGTTTCACCCGTAAGACATCTACTGATGTACAGTCGCCATCAGATATAGCTGGAGGTGGTCACAAATATCGGAACAACGCCTCTATTGTCAATGCAGTAAAATGCATGTTCAGATATTTGTGGCCACCTCCACAGCTCCGATATATCTGATGGCAACTGTACATAGGCCTTAGCCAAATATGCCATAGTCGCTATTACATTTCAGCCGTATGCAGTCCACTATTGGACATAGGCCTCCCATAAATATGACTTGTATCATCTTACAGATAGTTGTCATAGTCGCCACGCTTGGCAGGTTAGCGACCGCAGTAGCTGTATATTGGGTTTCGACGGACGCTGCTGCCCGTCCGTAGGATTTTTCCCTTTGTCGCCTCTTACGACACCCGCGGGTGATGGGGTGGTGCTATTCTAGTCAGCCGGCATCACACGGCAAATGGAAGTATAGATTGCACGATTTAACCTTCATTTCTGAACGACCCTTCTACAGTCTATTGTTATGAATGTTATGATAGCGAGTCATTGCGTCACGCGAAGCCCTTTGAACCTTCATGTATTGAACATTTTTTCTTTATACAACGACGGTGGCAAACCAGCATACGGCTCGATGGCAAGCAGCTACCGCAGCCCATGGATGCTTGCAACACCCGGGGAGTCTGAAGCGCGTCGCCTTTAAGATAAGAGTATACGCTCTTTTCTTGAAGGTCATATCGGTCCGGAAATATCGCTAACGGCAAATCATTCCACAGTTTTGATGTGCGAGGTAGGAAGTTAGAAACGCACAGTAGAGGATTTCCAACTATCCAAGTGGTGGGGGTGGAAATGTTCCGCGTAGAACTATCGCGGCGAGGCGTGGCGGCAGGGATCAATCGGAACAATTCCTCAGAACACTCTGTTGTAAATGAAATAGAAGATGCAGAGCGAGGCTACATCTCTACGCAGTGCTAAAGGATCAAGCCGATCCGAGAGATCCTTGCAACCGAAGAACTACTCTGCGTTGGATGCGAATACGACGCGTCACTGCGAGTCAGTACCGTCGCCGTTTTTTGTGGTCGCACCCATTTTGGACCCTGCCATGTCCATAAACTACGGCCAACAATGAGAGGTAGGGCACAGCGAAGTACCATCACGCTTGAGTCTGGAGAAGCCCAACTGGGGAAGTACCTCCTCCTTACAGAAGACCACAGCCATAATAGTACTGCCCAACACTACAAGGTACGAGTATGTAGTGTTGTGTTCCTGATGGTGAGTAAGGTTCCCAGAGCTTCAACCCCCTGTCAGCCGGCAACTCCCTTGGTGTTGCCACCTTTGTCATAAAAAAACCTTAACTATTTTCTTTTAAGTTACTGATTTGCAACACAAGCAACACATTAACAACTTACTACTTGTCTAGGACACCACTGTAATCTTTACACGTGACCATTCACGTGTCAATTGGGAAACACTCCAACCAGTTTGCTACGTGGGCTAACCTGAACATTATAAACCTTATGCCTTTGAGATAAAGTCTACATAAATGGCTGTTGGCTCGTTACATAAGGAGCTGTTTGAGCCGCAAATATTGCCGCTTGTTGACATGATTCCGATGGCTTGGAATGTTTATAGTTTATTAGTCAGGTTTTGTAGAATAGGAACACGATACCAACTAGTATAATCTTGATTACAAATCTTGCTAAATCTGACCATAATTACTATAAAACTGTCACAGACCGCGCAATGGCGCTGAATTTGTTTTTACGTCACACTGTGCGATAAGAGAGATTTACTGCCCTAGGGCGTGACGAAAAATCTCACTTTACACCCAGACGAAGACGTAAAACTATGTACACACCACGGGTGGTAGGTAATAAAGAAGGCCTCAGATCGCTTGTTTATGGCCCTCACCTCCTGTTCGGGCCACAAAATACCCACAATCTGAGCCATTCTTTGTTTTACCGCCCTGGGTACGTCATATGCTATTTCGCGCCACCAGCGCCATTTTGGAAATGTCAAATATCACCAGAGACAAAAAAAGTAGCGTTCAAAAATAAAATATATTCATTTTCTATGGTAAAAGATAATTGAAAGTGTGTTTTATTTAACTCGTTGTTAACCTATAAATATTCTATCGAAATAAATTTCAAATTATACCGCGGTTTTACTTAGACAATGAATTAGTAGTAGAGAAGCCTACAACGAACATCGAAATTGGAAAAATTCGAACATGTGTCTCTTTTACTCCGATAAGCCACAAATTTAAATACGAGTACATATGGGGTGAATCAATTAATTGTAGAAATACTGGAAGTTCCATGTAAAATCATTGCAATTTAGTTAGAATATCAGCAAGAAAAAGATGAAAAGCGTCCGTGGAAACCACGAAACCCAGTTAACAGCTGTGGTCGCCAACCCGCCTGCCAAGCGTGGCGACTATAGCAACTACCCCCAAGTTGATACAAGTCATATTCAGGGGAGGCCTATGTCCAGCAGTGTCCTACTTACGGCCGAAATGTTGAAAAAATTATGATAACTGATCAACAAGCAAAACTTCATTTATAGGTTTTAACTTTTAACGTAAAAAAATAAACCGCTTCTAATTAAGTATTAGTAGTGCATAGTTTCTTTGTTCGACGGACTCATTAAAGATAATTATTAAATGTTTATGATTCATGCGATGCTCATTAAACAATTACGACGTAATATTCACTAGGTTTTTTCAAACTTTAAATATAAATGGACCCGGGTATGTCTTTAAACTACATCCAACAATTAGAGGTAGGGCACATCGATGACCATCACGCTTGAATCTGGGGCAGCCCAACTGGAGAAGTACCTCCTCCTTACAGAAGACCACAGCCATAATAGTACTGCTACCTTTCAGGTATGTAGTGTTGTGTTCCTGATGGTGAGTAAAGTTCCCAGAGCTCCAACACCCCTTAAAGGCCGGCAACGCGCTTATGACCTGGTGTTGGGTGCCCATGGGCGACGGTAATTGCTTACCACCAGGCAATCCGTCTGCTCGTTTGCCGCCTATGTCATAAAAAAAATGTTACAAGATATCCTTGCAGTCTTACACAAATTGACTGAGCCCCACGGTAAGTTCAGGATTCCCCAGGCTACCTTCCCCCCACACAGTCCAATCGCTATATTGTGCCAATGGTCGTACTCTATAAGCCCAAGTCAGGTTAAAAAAAAGAAGCCTTGTGTTGTGGCTCAGCCAAAGCGATATAGGTACAGCCTTGGCCAGCATTGGGTGATTATTCGGGCGTTTGAACCGCTCTTATTACTCTTTCCAGATTTCTGTAGAAGTGATCACACAGTTAGATGTTGTTTTTGGTTTACTGGTAGACAGCTGGGCTGGCTAAAGGACAACCAAAACCTACTTAATATAATGCAAGCACTTCTACATAAATCTGGACAGAGTTTATAGTATGAGAGGTAGGGCACAGCGAAGTACCATCACGCTCGAGTCTGGAGAAGCCCAACTGGGGAAGTACCTCCTCCTTACAGAAGACCTCTTGCCTCTCGCTTGTGACTCCCCTGATGTTGCGGGTGCCCATGGGCGACGGTAATTGCTTACCATCAGGCAATCCGTCTGCTCGTTTGCCGCCTATGTCATAAAAAAAAAGAGTAATATGAACGGTTCAAACGCCCGAATAATCACCTTATTGAGCAGCCATGCTTTTTACATGAAAACTCGATATATATGTAGTAAATTGTAGTATTTACATCTTTTCTGATGACATATTATCAATTAATTTATACCGTATTGGTCGTAGCGGTGACTGGTGATTGCATAGAAAATTTGCAATAAGTCACTTCGTTGTAGATCCGATTTTTTGGTACTTTTAAATATTAACTAATGTTCTCCTGTTGTGTACATATATTAAGGGTTGAAAGATCAAAAAATTGTTTAACTGCATTCAGAAAGAGATGGTTTTTAGAGTAACAAGAAAGAGTGTGGTCTCAATACTATGGCCAAGGCCATTTAATATGCAAATTACGGTATATAATACACAAATGCTATGCTCGGAGTTTCACTACGAGATCGACTCAGAAATGAGGAGATCCGTAGGCGAACTAAAGTCACCGACATAGCCCACCGGGTTAGCAAGCTGAAGTGGCAATGGGCAGGCCACATTGTACGCAGAGAAGATGGCAGATGGGGTCGAAAAGTGCTCGAGTGGAGACCACGGACTAGCAAGCGTAGCGTAGGAAGTTCACCCACAAGATGGGCAGACGACCTCATTAAAGTCGCCGGAAGACGCTGGATGCAGGTTGCTTCCAACCGGTACTTGTGGAGATCCAAGGGGGAGGCCTATGTTCAGCAGTGGACGTCTTATGGCTGAGATGATGATGATGATGATGATGAATACACAAATTCTTAAATACATAGACAAAGACGAAGTGGCTCTGGCAGTCAGCTCAATCATCATCACCATCATCATCATATCAGCCGAAGATCATCCACTGCTGGACATAGGCCTCCCACAAAGCGACCCACAGTGACCGGTTTTGCGCCACCCGCATCCAATGGATTTCCGCGATCTTTACCAAGCCGTCGGTCCATCTTGTGGGGGGTCTGCCGACGCTTCGCCTTCCGGTTCGTGGTCGCTCCAGAATCTTAACGGTCCAACGGCCACCGGCTTTGCGTGATTAAATAAATAAATATTTCGGGACAATCTTACACAAATCGACCTAGTCTTACGGTAAGCTCAGTAAGGCTTTTGTTGTAGGTACTAGACGACGATATATATAATAGATAGATACATATAAATACTTAAATACATATAAAACACCCATGACTCAGAAACCAATATCTCTGCTCATCACACAAATAAATGCCCCGACTGGGATTTAAACCCAGGACTATCGGCTTCATAGGCAAGGTTGGGTGGGTAGTGATCCACTAGGCCAGACAGGTCGAATATATGCAGGGATGGTTATATTTTTGTAATGTTACTAACTGAGCGAACGCACAGGACCGGTTGGGAAACTGCAATTATGTTCTATGTATCGGACTCGTTTCGCACGGACGGAACGGCCGCTTCCGAGCGACGCAACCACCAACAGCAAACTTAATTACATAAATATACGTTACTACAAAAAATATACACTGTATTGGGAGACGGGAACGTTTCAATAAAATGTACATACAGTGGCGGCACAGCAAAGATGGCCGATGGGGTCGCAAAGTGCTACCACAGACTAGCAATCACATCACATCAAGGAAACAGACAAGGCCTGGTACCGCGAACATCGAAGTTCGTATATTTGAGCATCTTTCTTTTTCACTCCAATTAAGGCGTCATGAGAGTGGCAGAAACAACCTTCCGAAATTTACTAATATCGTGTTTCGTGGTAACGCCGCAGTGGTGGCACAGCCAAGATGGCCGATGGAGTTGCTATTTGCTAAGTGCTCGAGTGGAGACGGATTGCCTGGTGGTAAGCAATTACCGTCACCCATGGGCACCCGCATCACCAGGGGAGTCACAAGCGCGTTGCCGACCTTTAAGGGGGGTTTCGAGCTCTGGGAACCTTACTCACCATCAGGAACACAACATAACATACCTGAGAGGTTAGCAGTGCTGTTATGGCTATGGTCTTCTGTAAGGAGGAGGTACTTCCCCAGTTGGGTTTCTCCAGACTCAAGCGTGATGGTACTTCGCTGTGCCCTACCTCTCATACACGTGTACCTATACATATTGTGGCACTTTGGTTGCGTCGATATATTTGACCTTGACATATTACCTAACAAGAAGACTTGAATACTTGAAAAATTAAATGTCATTGGTCATCGCGGTTCGCTTTAAAGCCCCATTTAGACCATGCAAGTACTTGTATACAATTTGCATTACATTGCGGGGTTATATAAAGCGACCGAATTCGCCGTACGCCCATAGCCCGCAATGTAATGAAAATCGTATACTAGTTCTTGTCTGGTCTAAATGGGGCTTTAGGCAGGCCTATGTCCAACAATGGTCGTCATTCGGCTGCTATGATGATATATTTGAAATATTAGTATAAATCTCCGTGCTGGGGAATTCTCTGGCCAAACTATTTGATTATTCGATATTTAAATCGAAAGAAAAATATAAAATTTTTGACTCGAAGCGGGACTCGAACCCACTACCACTGGATTCTTTCGATTTAAATATCGAAGATATTCGCTAGCAGACGTTTCTGCATAATAAAAAAAATAAAAAAATATATTTGATTATTGTCTATGGTTATGCAGCCATAGAGCCTAGAGTCGGGTCAACGCCCCCGTCGGGTCCGGAATGCAGCGCGGTGCATCTCAAAACTTTCTTTTTTTCAATGCACTTGTTTCCCGTTTGACGGGTTTATTTATACATAACATCTGTAAGAATCGAATGCACTAATGAACGCATTTGTTATGCATACAGTTGTTTTATTTGTTTCATCATCATCATCTCAGCCATGAGATTGCTGCTGCTGATTTGCTGAACATAGGCCTCCCCCTTGGACCTCCACATGTGCCGGTTGCAAGCTGATCTTAAATAGGGTCTATTCGGTGATGCCAAAATAATAATAATAAAAAAAAATATAGAAGATCTTGCCGGGTGATGCCGGCAGACTAGAATAGCAACACCCCATCTCCTCCCGCGGGTGTCCTAAGAGGTGACAAAGGGAAATTCTTACGGACGGGCAGCAGCGTCTGTTGAAACCCAATCTACAGTTACTGCGATCGCCAATCCGCCTGCAAAGCGTGGCGACTATGGCAACTACCCCCAAGATGATACAAGTCATATTTGTTTGATGATAAAAGTCCACTGCTGGACATAGGCCTCCCACAAATATGACTTGTATCATCTTGGAGGTAGTTGCCATATTCGCCACGCTTGGCAGGCGGGTTGGCGACCGCAGTAGCTGTAGATTGGGTATCGACGGACGCAGCTGCCCGTCCGTAGGATTTTTCCCTTTGTCTCCTCTTACGATTCCCGCGGGAAATGGGGTGGTGCTATTCTAGTCAGCCGGCATCACACGGCAAACCTTTACAAATATCATCATGGATTCATTCTATATTTAAACTACCAATAAATTTGGCTCAAGACGTCCTGGCAATCGCCCTGATTGGACAACATCCGTCGAACAGTTTCCTCGACCAATTATATTTAATTTCGGTTGCGAAAACGCACTTTGGTATTACTTTCTGTTGCTACACGCGATTATATGACAGCATATACTGTGTGTATTTTTCATTCGGGCGTATATTGTAGTGGCGAATAGTATTGGACCTATTTACATTCATTTTGTTAAAAAAATTAGGTTATTTTTATTTCATACATAAAAATTAAGCGCGCAATGTATTGCATCTATAGTAGAGTTTGGCCAGTGAAAAAAATTGGTTTACTCACTTAAAGCATAGACGATTGAATCATACCGTCTCTTTCTTTCGCTTGCACTACGACCCCAAAAAAAGGGATGAGTATAGTTTATTTTTTCAACTTTAAGAGTAACAATCGAGTAATAATTGGTTAGCCAGACTCGAATTAACGTACCGATGCGTCATGTCATGTCAGTATTACTTGTCATGTCAAAATAAGTTGGACTGCGTATTTACTTTGCTGCCCGGTCAGACTTAAAAAAATCGATACAACTATGTTATAACACTATTTAACAAAATTATTAACAAAATACGAGTCGTATTACTGGATACTGTATGTGGGCAACTTATACGCCCGTATGAAAAATACACACTGTATGATAGCAATTTACTTTTTGTCGTACAAGACTGACCACCGTTTGACCTCAGACACACCTGATGGTAAGTGTCGACGAGGTCGAGGGTGTAGCACGCTGGTTCAGTAACAGCCTATTCACTCTTGCCTTGAATACCCAAATTATATCTTTCCGGGAATACAGACGAATGGAGCGAATTCTATTTCTTAGCAGTACCCTTACCATGAGTTGTGACGTTGACGTTTTCGATAACGAGTATCGAGTTTACTATCTGTGCATCTCGTTCGCACTAAAATATTACAAGCGAGATGCACAGATAGTAAACTCGATACTCGTTGTCGAAAACCTCAAAGTCACAACTCATGGTAAGGGTACAGGGCAAGGCGTGCAGCGGACAACAGTGAGTGGTATACCCGGCGGCGCATCTATACAAGCCGGTTCCCGCCGGCTTTACTAACTTTCTCGCAGTGCAACAGTTTTCCTTTGGCTCATGAAAGGTAAAGTCATATTAGCTCCGTCTTGCCTAAGAAAAAAGTTGACCCACCGCCACTGATACCCTCATCTGACCCTTTGGACCTTTGGACAACGTTTATACGTATATGTATACAGGGCATATTATTAAGCAGGGTTATCCCTACTTGCAGGCCCCTATTTCACCACGGCGACAATTGTCACGATTCCCGACATATGTAAATTTCTGACGTTACGGGTGTCCATGCATTGCATTGACCGCTTACCATTGGGTGGGACGTGTGCCTGTTTGCCACCAACACGTTAGTTTCAATAAAATACCGTTATTATTTATTAAATCATCAATAGATAGGTAGTAGTTAGATGAAAGGCTCTTGGCAATTGTCACGAGAAATACGACAATTGTCGCGATTTTCCGACATTTTTTTTTTATGATATAGGCGGCAAACGAGCAGACGAATTGCCTAGTGGTAAGCAATTACCGTCGCCCATGGACACCCGTAACACCAGAGGAGTCACAAACGCGTTCCCGGCCTTTAAGGGGTGTTGGAGCTCTGGGAACCTTTCTCACCATCAGGAACACAACACTGCATACCTGAAAGGTAGCAGTGCTATTATGGCTGTGGTCTTCTGTAAGGAGGAGGTACTTCCCCAGTTGGGCTGCCCCAGATTCAAGCGTGATGGTCATCGCTGTGCCCTACCTCTCATTGTTGAACGTAGTTTAAGGACATACCCGGGTCCAAAAAAAAAAAACCAGACATTACCTATTTATTGACGACATAAAAAAAATAAGAGCATTTTATTGAAACTAACGTGTTGGTGGCAAACAAGCACACGTCCCACCCAATATTAAGCGGTCAATGTAACCAATGAACACATGCAACGTAAGAAATTTACATATGTCGGGAATCGTGACAAATGTCGCTGTGGTGAAATAGGGGCCAGGTCGCCTGATAAGATTTTTGTAATAACTAATCTCTTTGTGTTTGCTCAGTCAATGAACACCCACAATGAAAACTAATGTTATGAAAGTTGATTCTAAATAATTGTTCTGTTTAAAAATGCTTGAGGGATTCCATAATGATTTGTGATCGATGTGTCACACCTGCCTTACATTTGTGACGGCAAAAAGTACCTTATGGCGGTTGGCGCTTACGCCATTGTTAACGACGCTTCAATACTAATGTGATGCTTCGCAACGTAAGCGCCAACCGCTATAAGGTACTTTTTGCCGTGGAACGTCACATTTATTATTATACTTTGTGTATTGTTCTAAGATTGCTTTGGTAATAAATAATACGTACAGTCAGCAGCAAAAGTTGCAAAGCGTTTGAAGTGTTCAAAATGACCTACACGCGCTCTTATTCTCTTGACAATAGAGACGTGTTGACCTCATTTTGAACACCTCAAATGCTTAGCTACTTCTGCTGCTGACTGTACGTAATCTAGTAATATTTGCGGCGCTACCGCGGGCAACGATATTCGTAAATTTCGGACGATTGTCTCTGTCACTCTTGTGACACCTTAATGGGAGCAAAAGAGAAAGATGCCCGAAATATACGAACTTCGATGTTAGCGGTACCGCTCTTGTTCCTGAGGCAGGGTTGTTTTATATACAGTGTGGAATGATAACTCGGGCCCTGGAGAGAAACTCCCGTAAATCCTTAAGCTAGCTCATTTTACTTAAAGAAGACATTCCTTTATTTTTTTAAATAAACAATACGGCATTCAAATATTTTCTAAAACTAGCTTGCCCGGGACTCGAACCAACTGAAATTGGGTCAGGTCGCCTGATAAGATTTTTGTAATAACTAATCTCTTTGTGTTTGCTCAATCAATGAACACCCACAATGAAAACTAATGTTATGAAAGTTGATTCTAAATAATTGTTCTGTTTAAAAATGCTTGAGGGATTCCATAATGATTTGTGATCGATGTGTCACACCTGCCTTACATTTGTGACGATCCGCGGCAAAAGGTACCTTATGGCGGTTGGCGCTTACGCTATTGTTAACGACGCTTCAATACTAATGTGATGCTTCGCAACGTAAGCGCCAACCGCTATAAGGTACCTTTTGCCGTGGAACGTCACATTTATTATTGTACTTTGTGTATTGTTCTAAGATTGCTTTGGTAATAAATAATACATACAGTCAGCAGCAAAAGTTGCTAAGCGTTTGAAGTGTTCAAAATGACTTACACGCGCTTTTATTCTTTTGACAATAGAGACGTGTTGACCTCATTTTGTACACCTCAAATGCTTAGCTACTTCTGCTGCTGACTGTACGTAATCTGGTAATATTTGTTCCTACAGCAGGGTTGTTTTATATACAGTGTGGAAAGATAACTCGGGCCCTGGAGAGAAACTCCCGTAAATCCTTAAGCTAGCTCATTTTACTTAAAGAAGACATTCCTTTATTTTTTTAAATAAACAATACGGCATTCAAATATTTTCTAAAACTAGCTTGCCTCGCCCGGGATTCGAACCAACTGAAATAAAAAAACAAATACTCCCTATTTTATTATACTAATATTCAGGATATTTCTCTAACAAACATTTGGTTACTATTCACTTTTAATAAGACTTCGTATGAAGTACCAACAGGCTTGCTAATTTATCGCTAAGTACCTTGTTAAAATCTTCGATAAGAAAATCGTTTAATGGTGGTAATACCACTACCTCTATGCACATTTTCTTCTTACATGATCCGAGGCGTTCTGTGGAGAAGTTTAAAAATTGAACGTTTGGCTTTGTAAGGCGGGATAATAATTTTAAAATTATTGTCTTATTTAAGTGTTACAAATTGATAGTAAAATAAAGTTAATGTTAGATTTAACGATTATTTTTATTATTAAGTGTTTGTTAGAGAAACTTTATCCTGAATATTAATAATAAAGCGTATCGATTAGTATAATAAAATAGGGACTGTTTATTTTTTTAAATTTTAGTTGGTTAAAAGATAAAAAATCTTTATTTTTCAATTTAGGCACATTACATGCACTTATGGACGTCAAAGAATAATCTACACCCGGTTCGAACCCTACACCTCTGACCCGTGAAGAGACCGACAAGAAACTACGGCGGGACTTATTTTTTCAATACAGTAATACATCAAATCTTAAAGTACTTACATAATTATGTGTAATCCGATAAGAAAACATATCAAACAGTTTAGTTTAGGTTCGAGTCCCGGGCGAGGCAAGCTAGTTTAAAAAAATCTTTGAATGCAGTTTTGTTTCTTTTTAAAAATAAAGGAATGTCTATTTTAAGTAAAATTAGCTAGCTTAAGGATTTAAGGTAGTTTTCCTCCAGAGCCCGCGTTAACTTTCCACACTGTATGTATTTAAGTTTTTGTATATTATATATGTTACTTACTG
The DNA here is from genome assembly GCA_022674325.2 of Grapholita molesta. NCBI lineage: Eukaryota > Metazoa > Arthropoda > Insecta > Lepidoptera > Tortricidae > Grapholita > Grapholita molesta. The sequence goes on from CP053139.2 coordinate 1,543,792, forward strand.
TTACTGTTTTGGACCCGGGTATGTCCTTAAACTACGTCCAACAATGAGAGGTAGGGCACAGCGATGACCATCACGCTTGAATCTGGGGCAGCCCAACTGGGGAAGTACCTTACAGAAGACCACAGTCATAATAGCACTGCTACCGTTCATGTATGTAGAGTTGTGTTCCTTATGGTGATTAAGGTTCCCAGAGGTCCAACCCCCCTTAAAGGCCGGCAACGCGCTTGTGACAACCCTGGTGTTGCTGGTGCCCATGGGCGACGGTAATTGCTTACCACAAGGCAATCCGTCTGCTCGTTTGCCGCCTATGTCATAAAAAATATATAATAAATAAAATATAAAAAAATCTTACCGTGTGGCTCAGTCAATATGTGTAAGCATGTCGTATAACATTTATTTATTAGTAACCGAATGTGTGAATAAAAAGTGACATCACAAATGGCACAAGGGTAACGTCGGTGTCGGTGCCAAGGGTTAAGGGTCATTGGTCTTTAAACATAAAAAAAAAATATTTTGCATCAATCGTAATTAATTTTGGCATAAATGGCGATACGAATATTATCCCAAAATGTACATTTATTTATAACCTCTTTGAAATACAAAAAGCATATCGATAATAAAATAACTACTTTAATAACACCCCTTAAGATACAGTTTCGCACGTACCCAAATAAAGACGTAATAACCCAATAACCAACCGTGTTTACATTTACAACCTTATTGCGTTGTTTTAAAGTATGTTTTTGCTTGTTGGCAGTGTATGAATTATGTAAACCACGTTATTTGCTGAAGACTTGAGATGGTTTATTAGAAGAATGACGTATGTTCTTCAATCAGAACTTTACAACATGTCGTTTTTCCACTAAAGCGAGGTCATGTGGTAGGGCATTTGTGTACCTACTTGAAGTATGCAATATGCGACTAAAATTGCACTTAGCTTGTTGCAAGATGGAATAACCAATTTAAAAATAGATGTCTACGTATCGACTGACTGCATCATCAATAGACCCCGCTATCGGAGGTGCAAAATGGTAGCTGTCGAGTTCTTAGAGATATGGGGATAGGTAAACAACTAATCATATTTGTGATGTCGATATCGATACTCGATTTTTCAATAACAGTACCATTTAAATAAAATTAATACAATTTACCTTTTTTTTTTTCAAGAAATAATAAGAAAAGTATTTAATAGCAACCATATTTTTGTTGTTGTAGTAATAACGATTTATATTTTTAATGTCAATGATTATCATAGATCCAAAGATAAAAAAAAAAGTTAAATTGGACACAAATAAATGGTACTATATATTTATTTATCCAACGAACAAATTAAAAACACAAGGAAACTTAAATAAAATAAAATACTAGAAATATAAATAACTAAAAACTAAACCTAAAATACCTATCTAAAATAAAAGATCCCCCCGTGGCATGGTGCCGTAAACGCTGGCAGCATTTCCTCGCTGTATCGCAATGCTTATGCGTTGAGCGAGGAAGCTGCCAGCTCTCCGGTCACCAGTAACGTCGATAAGACGTTTGGCCAAATCTTTGAAAAAGGCATGGGCACTTGGTCCCCACGGGCCAAGGGTCTCGACGCCAAAAGGTACAAAATTGTATTCGGCCCGAGACCCTTATATTTTGCCTTTTTCAAAGATTCAGTATTTTGCCTTTTACAAAGATTCAGTATTTTGCCTTTTTCAAAGATTGGTACTTGTACATAAAAAAAATGTAATGAAAAATCGAGTGTCATTAGTCAAATATGATTAGTTGATTAGTGATTACCCATCCCTAAGAACTTGACAGCTACCATTTTGCACCTCCGATAGCGGGGTCTAATCATCAAAGAAGAGCTAAACTAAAATGTTAATTTTTCTGGTTGATGTAACTGGTGACCGAAGAGCTGGCGGCTTCCACAACGTATCAGCGTTGCGATACAACGAGGAAATACCGCCAGCATCCTTGGTACAGTGCCTCAAGGGCCTTGTTTAGATTTAATAACTAGTTAAGTAGGTACTCGTATTTTAATGAATGTACATACATACATCATCATACATTTCAGCCGTATGCAGTCCACTGCTGGACATAGGCCTCCCACAAATATGACTTGTATCATCTTGGGAGTAGTTGCCATAGTCGCCACGCTTGGCAGGCGGGTTGGCGACCGCAGTAGCTGTTGATTGGATTTCGACGGACGCTGCTGCCCGTCCGTAGGATTTTTCCCTTTTTCGCCTCTTACGACACCCGCAGGAGGAGATGAATGTAATTATTGTAATTAAAAAAAGTTGACTAGTTCGGTTTATAATTATTAAGTGTACCTACTTCGGACGACCGGTCTGGCCTAGTGGGTAGTGACCCTATGAAGCCGATAGTCCTGTGTTCAAGCCCCAGTCAGGGCATTTATTTGTGTGATTAGCACAGGTATTTGTTCCTGAGTCATGGGTGTTTTCTATTTTATATGTATCTATCTATTATATATTTATATATATCGTCGTCTAGTACCTACAACACAAGCCTTACTACTTACCGTAGGACTAGGTCGATTTGTGTACGATTGTGCCGAAATATTTATTATTTATTTATGTGAAGAGTTTTTTCGGTTCAACCATAAAGTGTCTGTATTAGGTATTTGAAAGACGGGAGACTACACGGAGCATAGCCCGACATGATCGTGGCCAGTATTTCTCTTGTTAAAGTCGGTTTGCGCCGTAAAATCCGGTTTGCATGAGTTGTTTATAGTCATTACCTTTACCGACCTCTGTAATTGGCGACAGTACACCCTCAAGGGCGAGACGTCTGCACTTTTTATGAAACGACGGAGCTAATAAGTGATTTAATATTCTTTGAGAGAAATAAACAATAGCACAGTGAGTTATCAATGATAAGTTATAGGTGAAAAACTTAACTGAAGGACCATGTCTATGTAGATGTGCAGAGATTATTTTTTTTGGCAAACGAGTAGACAGATTGCCTGGTGGTAAGCAATTACCGTCGCCCATGGGCACCCGCAACACCAGGGGGGTCACAAGCGCGTTGCCGGCCTTTAAGGGGGGTCGAAGCTCTGGGAACCTTATTCACAAACAGGAACACAACACTACATACCTGAAAGGTAGCAGTGCTATTATGGCTGAGGTCTTCTGTAAGGAGAAGGTATACTTCCCCAGTTGGGCTGCTCCAGATTCAAGCTTGATGGCCATCGCTGTGCCCTGCCTCTCATTGTTGGACGTAGTTTAAGGACATACCCGGGAGAATTAAGAATTATGGAACTTACGTCAAAATTGGAATATAGAATGTCGATATGCGTGTACACACGTTAGTACATAGGCCGGTGCTTTAGCTAAGTTCACCTATAATGAAAGTGAAAAGTGAAAGAGAAAAGTGAGTGTGCAATATGAAGGTGGTTTTGTACCGTGTGGTGCCGGCTGACTAGAATAGCACCCATCTCTTGCGGGTGTCGAAAAAGACCAACAAAGGGAGAAATACCGACGGCAACTCGGAGATTTGCGGTACATTAATGATCACATTGCGATACCAGGCTTCAAACTTTAGAGAGAAATGTAAGAACAATATTAATTCTCTGCACATCTACATAGACATCGTCATCTTCCTCGCGTTGTCCCTCATGGGAGCCTGGGGTCCGCTTGGCAACTAATCCCAGGATTTGACGTAGGCACTAGTTTTACGAAAGCGACTGCCATCTGACCTTCCAACCCAGAGGGTAAACTAGGCCTTATTGGAATTAGTCCGGTTTTTCTCATGATGTTTTTCCATGGGGTCCCAGCGCGCACAAACTTTTTGCAGAAATCGCGAAGCGTCTGGTTGATGTAACTGGTGACCGAAGAGCTGGCGGCTTCCTCGCACAACGTATCAGCATTGCGATACAACGAGGAAATGCCGCCAGCATCCTTGGTACAATGCCTCAAGGGGCTTTGTTAGATTTTATACTGAGTAGTTAAGTTCTTGTAGTTATCGTAATACGATTGTAATTTCTGTAAACAGAAGAACATTAAAAGTGTGTTAACCTGTAATACGAGGCATACAAAATTATTGTAACATGCAAATCAACGCGCTTTTTGGTGCTGGTAATCTAGTCTAGTCTGACAACCGGACAATCGGCGTCCCGCGTGGACCGCTTGCGGGACGCATGCTCTAGGGCCCCGAAACCCGGGACCCGGGTATGTCCTTAAACTACGTCCAACAATTAGAGGTAGGGCACAGCGATGACCATCACGCTTGAATCTGGGGCAGCCCAATTGGGGAAGTACCTCCTCCTTACAGAAGACCACAGCCATAATAGCACTGCTACCTTTCAGTGTTGTGTTCCTGATGGTTAGTAAGGTTCCCAGAGCTCCAACCCCCCTTAAAGGCCGGCAACTGTGACTCCTCTGGTGTTACGGGTGCCCATGGGCGACGGTAATTGCTTACCACCAGGCAATCCCTCTGCTCGTTTGCCGACTATGTCATAAAAAAAAAAAGAAATGGGACGGTTGGCAACCCTAGTTGCAGGTTTATTTTATTTCACTCACCTGTCTCACAAGATGGCTGCCCCGCGGGCCAATTGCGATGTTAGGCTAGTAATTGCCCTTTGTCTAATGGACAAACCAGACTAAAGGCATATACGATTTTTTATCCTATGCCATTGCTATAAGATGCAAGAGTATACATATGCCCTTGACTGTACAGTCAGCGTTAAATAGTTCATATCAGCCGTAGTATGTCCACTGCTGGACATAGGGCTCCCCCAAATATGACTAGTATTGAATACCTATTCAATGTTACTGAACCAGTGTGCTACACTTATCGACCTCATCGACACTTACCATCAGAGCCCTGAGTGTAAGTTTTTGCGTTTCCCATATAAATAACATTATCACTTACGCGTTCGTAAACGTTTACTTACGTCAGAAACTTACACTAGAGCCTCAGGTGCGACTGAGGTCAATCGCTGGTCAGTCTTGTATAAAAAAAAGTAAGTTATAAGTTGGCCTCGGCTCCCGGCGAGCAGTTAGGTTCAGTTTGGACTAGGTTCTGGTTTTAAACCGGACTTAGGCTTATGTAAGAGCAAGCTTATGAACTGAGTTTAACTATCTTTAACTCGTTATGTGGAGTTGCCAATGTTTTGTAAAAACGCAATCGAACCCGGGTATGGGTGTGGGTTTGGAACCCGGGTATGTCCTTAAACTACGTCCAGCAATGAGATGTAGTGAGGAAGTGCCATCACACTTGAGACTGGAGAAGACTAACTGGGGAAGTACCTCCTCCTTACAGAAGACCACAGCCATAATAGCACTGCTACCTTTAAGGTATGTAGTGTTGTGTTCCTGATGGTGAGTAAGGTTTCAGAGCTCCAATCCCCCTTAAAGGCTGGCAACGCACTTGTGAGTCCGATGGGCGACGGTAATTGCTTACCATCAGGCTATCCGTTTGCTCGTTTGCCACCTTTGTCATAAAAAAAAAGAAATGAAAAATAATTGCGAATTTTTTTATCTTTTGTCTGGAGGCCATGGAGGGTTGGCTGACTCGGACAATATGCACAATAGAAACGTGTCATCATCTTCGTCGCGTTGTCCCGGCATTTTGCCATGGGAGCCTGGGGTCCGCTTGGCAACTAATATGAGGATTTCGTGTAGGCACTAGTTTTACGAAAGCGACTGCCATCTGACCTGCCAACCCAGGTCAACTAAGCTTTATTGGGATTAGTCTAGTTTCCTCACGATGTGTTCCTAACTAACTGAAAAACGACTGGCAAATGTCAAATGATAATAAGTTTCGAAAAAGTCATTGGTGCAAGCCGGGGAGAGAACCTGCTACCTACAGATTGCAAGTCACACGAATTTTTTTTACAAATAACATTAACATAACATAACAACATAACAAAATATAAATAAAACAGGTTACAACTTAAAGTAGAGGTAACACAATCGGCGGTCTTATCGCTAAAGAGCGTTCACTTCTAGGCAACCCTTGAGTTAGTGGATAAATAACTTTACTCAATATAACCAAGTAATTGGTATTCTCGTCAGAGCTATGCAGATTTAGTACAAACACACGCGTACAATAATGCTAATTGTATTCAAATGTTCTTCTATACAAAGGTTTTATCTTTTTTTTGTATTGTATTAAACTGTCAATATCTTTGTTCGACACTATACTCGTCCTGGGTATTCGTAAACGTCTTTCTATCCTAGAGCTTGGCTAACAAAATTTTGTTGGCAGATATTTCGTTGTTGTATCACTAAGGGACAGCAGAGGAACAAAGCAGGGAGACAGAAATACAATTTTGAATATTGCTACAGAATATTATAAGGCTCTCTACTCTGACCCCCTCCGAACTCAAGATCCACCAATCGAATGCGATAGTTTCAGCGCCATCCCACCAATTACAGAGCACGATATATACCTGGCACTTCGGAAAATGAAGTACAGCAGAAGTGCGGGTGAGGATGGCATCACAACAGAAGCATTGCGTGTTGGAGAGCCATCATTAATTTCACACATTTGTAAATTATTTAATAAAATCATAGAAACTCAAATATTTCCTAAAAATATGTGCCACTCAAACATAATCCTATTACACAAGAAGGGCGACAAGGCTGATATAGGTAATTACCGCCCTATTAGCCTTGTATCCCATCTTTATAAAACATTTATAAAAATAATTGAAAATCGTATCTCGAGTCAGCTTGATCTGCACCAACCACCCGAACAAGCGGGATTCCGCCCCGGCTTGTCTACCACCGACCACCTACACACGTTAAACCAAGTTGTCGAAAAATGCTACGAACATAACCTCCCCCTCTACTTAGCCTTCGTAGATTACTCTAAAGCGTTTGACAGCATATCGCACCATGCCATTTTCACAGCTCTAAGTCACCAAGAAATAGCCCCTAGTTACATCCAACTTCTAAGCACTATATACAATCATAGCACAGCTGACATAAAATTACAGTCTTCTGGTCCGTCCTTCGAAGTACAAAAGGGAGTAAAACAAGGGGATCCGCTATCGCCGAAACTTTTTACCAGCACATTAGAACATGTCTTCCGGAAGCTTGCGCCGCGTTGGGGAGAAAGGGGGCTGGTTATTGGCGAAAAAAGGTTAACAAACCTTCGCTTCGCCGATGACATTGTCCTTTTTTCCTCAACGGCATCCGAGCTACATCATATGCTAGAAGACCTCAGCAACGCAAGTCTCGAGGTTGGACTTCAGATGAATATGTCGAAGACCAAAGTCATGACTAACGGCACAAAACGTAGGATTGAGGTAAACGGAGAGCATATTGCATATGTCCAAGAATATCTTTATTTGGGCCAAATAGTCTCTTTCCAGGCGCGACAAGAAAAAGAGGTCATCAGACGGACAGAGAACCCCTGGAAGAGCTATTGGGCCATGAAACACCTAATGAAAGGCGACCTACCTCTGTCACTCAAACGTAGGCTCATGGACATGTGCATACTTCCAGTCCTCACCTATGGTGCTCAGACTTGGTCTTTGACGGAAGCTCAGAAGTCTAAACTCGGGGTTTGCCAGAGAGCTATGGAGCGCAGCATATTAGGTGTGAAACTCAGGGATCGCATCCGGAACACCACGCTGCGCTCAAAAACTCAAATAGAGGATGTAGCTCGAAAAGCGGCCAAGTTAAAGTGGGACTGGGCTGGTCATGTCTGCCGCATGCCGAATGACTTGTGGGCCAAGTTAACCACGGAGTGGGTGCCCCACGAGTCAAACCGGGGATCCGGCAGACCGCGTCGGCGATGGCGGGATAACTTGGACTCCTTTTTGAGAGACTGGCCAGATGTAGCTCACAACCGGGACGATTGGAGGAAGAGGGGGGAGGCCTTTGCCCAGCAGTGGGACACAATAGGCTCACAATAATAATAATAATAATATCACTACTTGTCTATGATTTAAAAAAAAGCTAAAAGTCTGTTGTCAATTTATGTCATTCGTTTAAATTGTTCGCGGTGGCTACAGGATTATTTAAAAAATATTAATAATGACGATACCAAGAGAGGTCCGCAACCTATTATTTAAGATAATAAACAATTACGAAAATGTGCGAAGTAGGCAAGAAGCGTTTTTCAAGGAAAAACTGCAATGTTTACAATTCGTAAACAATGTAGTAGGTTGGTACTCTATTAATCTTTTGATACTTTAAGTAAGACTTCTAACATTTGCCCATAAAATATTGTTTTTTTTTTAATTGTTATTTGTCCTTATCTCACATTTTGCCTGTGTTGAAAACAATACACGATCAAATAATAGACTGCAATGCTACCGCGAAAACGGTATTCGTAAACGGACGAATGTCTCTGTCACTCTGATGAGTTTCATGAGCTCACGACACCTTAATTGGAGTAAAAGAGAAAGATTCCCGAAATATACGAACTTCGCTGTTCGCGCTACCACTCAGATCCGGTTGAGACCGTCTCAACCAATATCGCTAGAAGCGAAAACTCAGGAGTATTCCAGTAATACAAGTCAAGTCCACAGACCTATAATCATATGGACTAGAACTACCTACGAATTGAGCGTGTATACCTAAAATACTTTTGGCAAATAAAATGGCGTCCTTCCGTTGTTTCCATGTGAGCCATAATAAATACTTTTATTGATTGAAATATATTTTTTTATTGAATGTGATAAAAAATTAAATAGAATTTAAACTGCAGGCCATAAAACATTCAAAACTTGACTAACTACAAGTTAGGGAATTAATTAATGTTTGAATTAATTTAATGAGAAACTCACCACTTGACAGCTCAACTACTATAAACAGTTTGGCAAGTAAAATGGCGGCTGGCGAAAACAGGCAGCCGGAAACAATCACGTGGTATTAATGTCAAACAGAATCGGAATAGAGAACAACCAAATGTCATGTGGTCTCTTTTATCGTACACTATTGGTTATTAGAAAGAAAGAAACAGATTATATTTTTTTATTTCTATGTCAAGATCACACATATTTGGATAACACAGAGTATGTATAGTGGAATAGGGCCTCTCCATGTATTTTTTTACTCATTGGTCAAGTCTGGTGCGGAAGGGTCCTGGATTTTTCCCAGGCTACCTTCCCCCCACACAGTCCGATCGCTCTACCTACTGTACCGAACGGTCATAGAACTTAAGTCAGGTACAAAAAAAAATGTTGATAACCACAGATAAAGGTAGTACTCCGTGGCGGTAGCGCTCCAAGCTGTGGCCAGCTGAGAAGCTGTCTTCTTAATTAATAGCTTTGTCCTCGAAATTGAAACTTGATTGACATAAATTTCCGTAGACTTGTTGTCATAAAACTAATGACGTATTGTCTCTGTCTTTACGCAAACGCGTTCAAAGTTGAATTTATAAGCAAATTCGTACTTGATTACACATAATTATGAACCATAATTGTATGTTAAGAAGCGTTAATATAGAATAGCAGAAAATCAGTATAGTAATCATAATCAAAAACATGCTCTTAACATCTCGTGTTCGGGACAAGGTTAAACATCTTGAATATTAATCGGCTATCGTCGAATTTCAAGCAAATAGCTTAAAAATATTGAGTAAACGAATTAGTGACTTTAGTGAAAAAAGGGTACAAGCGACGGACAACTAATATTTACTTATATCGTTTTTCACTAGGTTGAAGCGCTACCGCGAAAAACGATATTCGTTTTCGGGTAATTGTCTCTGTCACTATCATGATGCCTTATTTGGGGTAGAAGAGAAAGATGCCCGAAATACGAATTTCGTTTTTGGAGGTAGAGCCTCTGTTTCTGTGAATTGATTGCTTAGTTTTAAGTCTAAGAAGTGAGTAACTACTTGAATCGCGATGTATTGACACTTACGTACACGTCAGAAAAACTCAAATAGCAATATCTTGACCCCGGTTGCCTAAAGACAACAGTGTTCATATCGTAAGATGATCGAGTTTTAACATCTGGCAATTTCCAACCACGGTATGGATCCGGGTACCCTAAACTACGTCCAACAATGAGAGGTAGGGCACTGCGATGACCATCACGCTTAAATCTGGAGCAGCCCAACTGGGGAAGTACCTCCTCCTTACAGAAGACCACAGCCATAATAGCACTGCTACCTTTCAGGTATGTAGTGTTGTGTTCCTGATGGTGAGTAAGGTTCCCAGAGCTCCAATCTCCCTAAAAGCCGGCAACGCGTCTGTGACTCCCCTGGGGTTACAGGTGCACATGGGCTACGGTAGCTTACCATCAGGCAATGCGTCAGCTCGTTTTTCGCCTTTGTCTTTAAAAAAATAAAATAAGGGTGTCTCCTTTTATGTATCGGGGCGATATGTGATAAAACTGCAACCACACTAAGCCCCTGGACCAAAACACTTAAAAGTTAACTGACGGACCATGTCTATGTAGTTGTGCAGATACTTAATATGGAACTTATGTCCAAATTTGAATATAGAACGTCAACGCACACATACTAGTTGTATGGGGATGTCTCGCTGGCAAAACTTGACAACCAATTTGATTTCTAGGCCACTTCGAACCTTGTCACAGTGACATTAATAAGAGATCTTTTGCGTCTTTCATATAGGTTTTCACTGTGACAAGGTACGAAATGGCTCATAAGTCAAATTGGTTGACTCTACATAGGCCAGTGGGCCGATTTTTGAGAACCGTGCACTCGAATTCATAAAACTTTGAGAACGAAAATAATCACACAAAAGTTTCTTACAATTATTTTTGCACAAAATGTATAGTTTCGATACCCACGATTACTTATTTATATCATTCATGTTTCCTTAATACCATTTCTTCGTGTTTGAGAGAGTTTAAAATGTCACGATTCGAGAGTCGAGTGTTCAAAAATCGGGCCACAGGTGCTTTAGCTAAGTTTTTCACCTATATCTACTACTATATTGAAAACCCTGAAGGCGTATCACGAATATCGAAGATCGAAAATTTGGGGAATCTTTCTCTTTTATCCTAGCGTAATTAGAATGGCAGAGACAATCGTTGGAAGTTTGTGATTCTGGATTATTCCTTTATGCCGTAAGCCTGCATTCCTGTTTTGTATACTATAATATGCGTGAACTGTAGAGGGCAGCACAGAACCTTGTTTGTTGGCGCGAAGTGATATATCAGTAATTCAGTAATATCATGTGGGTTGCCAAATTATTCTACTAGATGGCAGACTTTTAATGCGCAAGCTTGCGTGCGTTTTGGCGTGAATGAACTCAAGTTTTCCATTTAGACCGCAAGATGGCAGTTCCTATGCACGGTCTATTTAACTCCTTTTTCCAACCTTAACATTTAACTAAGTATGGATATGTTAGGCTTTATATTTTGTTTCTGGCAAGTTTAAGTATACTTAATCCTAAAAACAGATAGGAACATTCATAAAACTATGTATTTATTGTTTATACTGTTCAAGTTTAACATATTATTTTTTCCTTTTCCAGACAAAATGGCGACACCTACAGAGTTACCGGCGGAACGAGTGAAGCAGATGTTTAGCTGGACCACGGCGTGAGTCTTTGCATTGTTCATAGATGGCGCTGTATTCAATACATTTAGTTACAACTCAGGCGCACGAATTTGTTAATGTATTTGTATATTATACTAGTTGTCCCTGCGAATTTTGTACCGCCGTAAAGTCTAAATATGGTATTTTTGATTATTTTTTTCTTTTTTAAGCTGACTATTAAACTTTTGGTCAAGACGATCACAACGAACCCAAAATAGTTCAAAAGCCGTTCTCGTGTTATAAAAGCCGGAACTAACACAACTTTTTTTTATTAATATAGATAGAAGAAGAAGATAATTATATCGTTGGCTGAGTACTTACACAACACAAGCCTTTTTCAGCTTACCGTGGTACTCAGTCAATTTGTGTAAGAATGTCCTGTAATATTTATTAAGTATTTTGCAATAACTAACAAACAAGAAAAAGTAGATTGTTAAAGGCGGGAGTTATTTAAGAAAATGCCATTAAGACATGACCAATATGACCATTGTCTGCATCAATTATTCAATAGGTAATATTTGGACCTTCAGTAACTTACGATCGATCTTGTTCGCGTTTTCCTTCACCGATAACCAGACAGGTGATATTTCGACATCAGTCCGCCATTTTGGGGGTCACCGTGAGGTCGACGGCTTGGAATCATGTGAATACAATTTTGAGCTGATACCAGTTTTTTTCCATAAAAATTATATTATCTTTAAATCAGCATAGCAACCATACCAAAATGTTTATTGTCTACATACCTACCTACAATGTTATAATATCTTTATTTACAATATTATAATATTTATAATAACCGCGAGTACTTAAATACTTACTTACATTAAATTGTACCAGAGGGTAAGGTTATGAACGCAGTGTTCCCTTAAAATGACATACTTATCTACGTCAACGTCAAAGTTCCTGAGGCTCCTCCTGTAAGTTTCTTTTGGCGTAAAAAAACGTCTCCGCGTAAAACATAGTGTTAAAATATGTTAAACTCTAACGCGATGGTGACGTTATGTTACGTTAAAAACTTACACTTAGGGCTCTGAAAAATACTCCAACGTCGACATGTCAGAGAGACCACAACAGTATACAGTCAACCAATTTGATTTATGGGCCACTTCGTTCCTTGTCACAGTGAAAATCTATATACGTTGGCTGACTGGTAGAGAAGGCCTAATGGCATTAAGACCGCATTTGTACCTTCTTGTATTGTACAATAAAGATTAAATAAATAAATAAATAAATAGAATCTATATGAAAGACGCAAAAGATCTCTTATTAACGTCACTGTGACAAGGTTCGAAGTGGCCTAGAACTAGAAATCAAATTGGTTGAATTTTTGGTTGGTATTGTGACGCAGACGCTTGTAAGCGGCCGACGGCGTTTAAAGGAGAATATATACTCATTTCACATCAAAGTTTCTAAGAAAATAACATGCAAAGACTCGTATCAAAACCTGTCATTTGCTCGCTGAGAGACAGTGGGACACATCGACATAACATCCTCCATGATGCAAGTATTACGAGAGTTGACCCGGTGATGCAAGAGCCACTTTCGCGTACCAGCCGCCGGCGCGAGCGCATGCCAGATAACCCAGATGCGAGATAGCTAGCAGGGTACTATCGACCTTATTTGCTTTTACCTTTCTCTTATTTAAAGTAAATAGTGTCAGGGGAAATACGAGGTAAAGGGATAGTATTTATCTGGTCATATATTGTTAAATAATGAGCAATTAATTTATGTCACGTAATCGCCAGACACAGTGTGTGCCGTCAGACCTGCTTATTTCCAAATGCAGGATGTATCTAGTAGATCTCATTTACCATTTCTAAATAGCCTTATCGTTGACTGGTAGAAAATAACGTGAGGCATTAAGCCCATAATTTGTGCATGATTTATAAATATGGTAGTTTTTGAAATAAACATAAATAAAAGCGCTATGATTGTAAAGCATAGTTTAATCAGAAAAATATGACTATGTAGTATAGGTACAGTCAGCGTCATATAGTTACCAGCATTCAAAGTAGTCATAGTTCGATACACAATACAAATTTAATGGTGTACAGAACTTTATGAGTACTTTGGATGCTAACAACTCTATGACGCTGACTGTACACGCATATCGGCGTTCTATATTCAAATTTTGATGTAAGTTCCATATTAATTCTCTGCACAACTATCTACATAGACATGATGCTTCAGTTTCACCTATACTTTAGTATAATAATTTTATTTTCAATTAATATACGCCATGCTATAAATATCTGAATAACGCCTCTATTGCCAAGGCGATAAAGTGCGTGTTCAGATATTTGTGACCACCTCCGATATATCTGATGGAGACTGTACAAGGTAATGTAGACATTGCAATAACTAAGTACCTATGTTAAATTTGGCCAAGTACGTTATCTACATGCTGTCTAACATCATAACATTTCTTGATTTACATTATATAATAATAATAAGCTACCTATCTGATGTATACCAATGAACACATTTAATTTATAGTTATGTGTTGCAACAGCCCTGTATTATCCATTTATATGTATAGAATGCAAACAGGTTTGTATTAAACACGCAACCATATAAATATAATGTATATTAAAAATCCATTGTTTGTATTCTTTAAAATATTTAACAATCTAAAATCAAATAAAGAACGTTAAAGCAGAGTGTTAAAGTATGAACACGCAACGCCATCTCTTGGTGATTGTAAAAAACCGGTTGTTTAACGCTGCGTAAGAGTACTCGTTCTCAATGCGGTTACGTACATCAGAACTAGATGGCACCACAGGTACAATTGTGGTTCAGCTACATAATATTATAATCATTCGATATGATACGGTTCGCGGTTATGGAGACAGTATTATGTCTTGTTTATTGAGTTGACATAATTTTATTATGACGCGTCATTTCCTTATGATATGCAAATCCATACTTCCATACAAATATTATGAATGCAAAAGTAACTCTTGTCTGTCTGTTACCTCTTCGCGCTTAAATATCTGAACCAATTGGGATGAAATTTGGTATGGAGAGAGTTTGGGCTACGAGAAAGGACATTTTTATTCCGCAACCATACTTTAAAGACGGGCATGGCTGGCCGACGGAATCAGGAGGAAAAGCTAGTGTTTGTATAAATAATATCTACACTAATATTATAAAGGCGAAAGTTTGTTAGTGTGTATGTTTGTTATTTCTTGACGTCTAAACGGCTGGAGCGATTTTAATAAAATTCGGTATGGAGTTAGCTGACACCCTGTATTTAACACATAGGCTACGTTTTTCCCTAATAAACCGCGGGTAACACCGCGGGGCACAGCTAGTAGGAATATAATTTGCATAAGTTTTTCGAATTAACCTTGATCGTTATTTATGTAGGAACCCAAGGGATAACACTGGATCTTAGCTATAGTTTTTAAAGATGCATTTAGCCCGCATTGTAAAATGTAATCTGAAGTGTTCTAGGCTATTGTGGTGAACGATATGGACTAGCTGCTGGGCTATTCTACGAAAAACCGGACCCCTGCCCTGCCTAATAAAATGGTATACAATATTTTTCGGCCAGAAGATGACTTGCCCTCTTCGAGATTAATTCAGAACTAGTATTACTTCCATATTCCGGAAGATACTACGCAGTGTCTCAAGTCTTCGTCTTTAACCAGTGTGTGTTGCCAGTGATGACATATCCTCTAGCCGCGCATAGATCAAAAAATTGCCAGGCGAAATGCAACTATGTTTTGTAACAATTTAAATTCAAAATGGCATTCAATGGGAGTCCTTTTTATTGGTTTCTGGGCGGCTAGAGGATTCGTCTCTTACTATGGCCTTAAAAGAAGCCTCAAAGACACCCAAAGGGCAATGGAGAGGGCTATGCTAGTAGTATCTCTGCGCGATCGCATCAGGAATGATGTCATTCACAGCAGAACCAAAGTAACGGGAGACTATATTCCAGGATCGCTAATCTTAAATGGCAGTGGGCGGGACACATTGCACGTAGGTTCGATGGCCATTGGGCCGTAAAGGTTCTCTAGTGGTGACCACGAACCGTATGGTGTAGCGTGGGTAGAACCCCCACAAAGTGGACCGAGGACATGGTAAAGGTCACGGGAATTCACTGGATGCGAGTAGCGCGAAACCGGTCACTGTGGGTCGCTATGGGGGAGGCCTATGTCCAGCAGTGGACGTCCTTCGGATGATGATGATACGTTGTTACCATGGCACGTCTATCTACTCTGCGTAACTATGAAAAGACTCGAATGTAATCATAAGGTAACGGCACCTATAATCGACAAGGACCCATTAATATTTTTTTATTTACAACGACAGTGGCAAACAAATATACGGCCAACGGTAAGCAGTTACCGTAGCCTATGGACGCCTGCAACTCCAGATGATTCACATGCGCGTTGCCTACCCTTTAAGAACCTATGCACTCCTTTTTTGAATAACCTCATTCTGTAGTCCCTAGGGTAAAAACTCTGCAGGGAGTTCATTCCACAGCCGGAGCGTTCGCGGGAGGAAATTCCTCTTAAACCGCTTAGTGCGCGACCCTTTAGGCTTCAGGGTGTGAGGATGAATGCACTGCCGACGGCGAGCGGTGATTTATGAACGTTGACTATTATCAAATGGTTGCAACGGAGACCAGCGTTGACTCTGTCGGCAGTATGCTAAGTTTCAACCATTTCGTGATAAAATGTATCCTTGTTTGTGTCATATGTTGTCTATGATTTTGTGTTTTGTCGTGAATAAAGAAATTCTAAATTCTAAAAAATATTACAAAAAAATAAGGTCCATACATGTTGTCAATTAACTGTGAACCCTACGATCTTTGACTTAAGAATGCAGTGTCCATAGCTGTCAACTTAAACCGTCCATCATTGGTGCCTCTACCTTAACATGTAAATAAGCTAATAACCAGTTGGTCGGCTGTTCACCTCACCAGGAGGTCACGATATTTCGGTAAAGTCCTCGTACTTGGACAACTTCTGAATTTTAATGTAAGATCAGATTACTGACCATTTTTTTGTATTTAAACTTTTTTTTTATGACATAGGCGGCAAACGAGCAGATGGATTGCCTGGTGGTAAGTAATGGAGTGCCAGGGGAGTCACAAGCGCGTTGCCGGCCTTTAAGGGGGGTTGGAGCTCTGGGTACCTTACTCACCATCAGGAACACAACACTGCATGCCTGAAAGGTAGCAGTGCTATTATGGCTGTGGTCTTCTGTAAGGAGGAGGTACTTCCCCAGTTGGGCTGCCCCAGATTAAAGCGTTATGGTCATCGCTGTGCCCTACCTCTCATTGTTGGACGTAGTTTAAGGACATACCCGGGTCCAATACATCGGGTCCATACTTTCGTGAGACAGTACAAAAATTTACGATTATTACGGTTCTACTCACGTCACTAGCGCGACATGTTTCGGAGTATATATGCCTCCATTTTCAAGCACCAAGAGTGCTGAGGGTACTTCCCTGAGTGTCCGTTCGGTTCGCCGCTCGCATCGCCGGCCCGTTGCGCAATGGAGGCATATGTTCCCCGAAACATGTCAACTAAGTAAAAATGAGTACTCGTATAACCGTAATAATCGTTGACCAGTTTTTTGCCGTTCATTGGAGCTAGCCATGTAAGTTGTTTAAACGGCGAAAAGTCTAAACTCTGGTTTATTATGTTCCCTTATCGCACGAAACTGTAAGAGCGATAGAGATACAGATAAGTAGAGCAAATTGCCTTTTGAGGGAAATAAATACCTATTAGAAAATAGCAAAATAATATTTTTTTTATGATATCGGTGGCAAACGAGCAGACGGATTGCCTGATGGTAAGCAATTACCGTCGCCCATGGGCACCCGCAACACCAGGGGAGTCACAAGCGCGTTGCCGGCCTTTAAGGGGGGATGGAGCTCTGGGAACCTTACTCACCATCAGGAACACAACACTGCATGCCTGAAAGGTAGCAGTGCTATTATGGCTGTGGTCTTCTGTAAGGAGGAGGTACTTCCCCAGTTGGGCTGCCCCAGATTCAAGCGTGATGGTCATCGCTGTGCCCTACCTCTCATTGTTGGACGTAGTTTAAGGACATACCCCCGGGTATGCCATATTTCGGATAACGTTACTTATCAAATGGATGGAATTAGATTTGATCCTAACTACGAGTAATATATATAGGTACATATTTTTTTTCTATTTTGGATTATGGATACAACGAGGAAATGCCGCCTTCATTGGTACAATGCCTCAAGGGCCTTTTAAGTTAGTTTAGTATTTGTACAGTGACTTTAATATTTAGACGTAGTTACATTAAATATAAGTATTCTTCGTTTACATTATGAATTAATTGTTAATTAAAAAATTGAGAATATTCGAGAACACAATTCAGATGGAATTTTCTCATTAACATAACATTACTTAACTAACTCATTACATGAATTATTCCAAAATTCCGCAACTGTTTAAAAACGTTGTAACTGCCTCCTTAAACTGCATAGTTCTTGTTGAGTCTTATTGTCGTAGAAATAAGGGTCACAAGTTTCCAGTTTATAGTGGTACTTAAGTTGTTTTAAATGCTAGTTTTAAGCTTGAGGTTTTGCTTTTTCCGCTTTCTAAGTTTATTCTGCTCTCCCTTATTATAATATTACATAATTAGTGTAATCATTATTAATGAGTCATTAAAAACTATATGAACCGTCTTCATCGTCGGGTTCTTCGATTGGAGGTGATCATAAATATCTGAACATGCACTTTATCGCCTTGACAATAGAGGCGTTAATCAGATGATTGTTCGACGACTGACGACAGGTCTGGCCTAGTGGATAGTGACCCTGCCTATGAAGCTGATGGTCCTGGGTTCGATTCCCAGTCGGGGCATTTATTTGTGTGATGAGCACAGATATCTGTTCCTGAGTCATGGGTGTTTTCTATGTATTTAAGTATTTATATGTATCTATCTATTATATATGTATATCGTCGTCTAGTACCTGCAACACAAGCCATACTGAGCTTGCCGTAGGACTAGGTCGATTTGTGTAAGATTGTCCCGAAATATTTATTTATTATTATTTATTTTTGACCGTCTCCACAACTCCGATATATCTAATAGCGAGTGGAACTTTAAAATAGAAAAGCTATGATATAAGGGTGCCCTTTAAACTTTAAAATAGTGTCTAGTAGTAGTAGTAGTAGTTTAAAATAGTAGTGTAGTAAATTAAAGTATGTCGGGCACTCTTTTATACTGAACCTCAACTCAACAGTGGTTGAGGTGTTCAAAATGAGGTCAACACATCTCTATTGTCAAGGGAATAAGCGTGTAGGTCATTTTGACACTTCACCCGCTCAACCACTTTTAGCTGCTCACAGTACATAAGTTCCGAGAAACTCATTTGCTAGCAGCTACCACTTTACAAAAGCGTTTTGTAAAGTGGTAGCTGGACTTTACAGAAAGGGGACTGCCGGGTGATGACCAAAATAGTGGTGAAACACGTTTTGAAATCAATTCTACATTAGCTGCACAATTCTGCGTTAGATCACTACATAATACCTATGCTATCAATATTACACACTAAACTACGTATGAACAATAAACATAAAATATATTTTCAAGACGACTTCGCAATTTTGAGGTTCAACCGTCAATCCCCGCTCTACATGTTAAATTTTTGTGTTATGTGACGTACGTCAAATCTAATTTCCATACTCATGGCAAGTTTGTACGGACGACTTTGTGTGTGTGCCTACACTATTAGCATATATGAAGGCTGACTTATTATCCAAAGGCGGCCGTCACCTTTGGCAAAGAACTTATCTAACCTGTGCTCTCTTCCTCTATTTTTTTAATTTTCTGCAAACGTATGTTGTATTTTTTACTGTTTTTTTTTGTCATGTGTTGATGGGATATAACTATTTTTATCGTTTTCTGTCTTTGAAAATAATATTGCAATTTGTTTGAAGGTAGGTTCGGAAAAATGTCTATCATTTTGGGTACAACGGACTCTTGTCCGAGCCCTTTTTTTAATACAAGACTGACCAGAGTCGCACCTGATGGTAAGTGTAGCACGCTGGTTCAGTAACAGCTTCACTCTTGCCTTGAAAAGACCCAACTTATATCTTTCCGGTAATACAGACGCAAGGATGTATGCTTGACATATTTTTCATTTATAATTTTTTTGTAACAATGCTTAAAATCTCAGATGCTTAAGATCTCATTAAAGTCGTAGTTACTTAAGTCTTATAATGTCAATAGACCTGAAAGGGTTAAGATAATTTGTACCTGATTAAGTATTCAAAAGTGCTTTATGTTAGACCTACTTAAATAAAAAATAATTACAATATTTTCGATGTTCAAACTCAAACGTTTATTCAGTATACTTACTGTATAAACGTTTGAGTTTGTTTGTGGCCTATTGAGGCTCTAGTGTAGATTACTTTTGAAAAAAACGTTTACGAATGCGTAAGTGATAATGTTATTTATATGGGAAACGCAAACGCGTTCGTGAAGTAAAGTTATGTTAAAAACTTACACTCAGGGCTCTGGCCACAAGGGCACTTTTACATGTCGAGTATACAAAAGTAAAAAGAGAAAAATAAAACTACACCAGTACCGTACGGTCCTACACCTCTAACCAGAGAAGCATTACACTTTTATGACCGACAAAAACTCGACTAGAAACGTTCCTGGCTAGTCCCTTTCATGTTACACTTTTTATATTATTCTATTCGTTTTCCACAGTTTCCCACTACTCAGAGTATAATTCCAATGATTACCGTAACCGCTCGTTAGTGTAACTGGCTCCTAACCGCCAGTTACCCAGCAGTTAGTTACGCCACTTCGGCTAACGAACTGCGCTATGAAGAACGCCCATGTGATTTCTAATCAGAATGAAAGTGTTGTATGATAAAAGATGACATAGGGACTAGCCCTTCATAGTTTTTTTTTATGACATAGGCGGCAAACGAGCAGACGGATTGCCTGGTGGTAAGCAATTACCGACGCTCATGGGCACCCGTAACACCAGAGGAGTCACAAGCGCGTTGCCGACCTTTAAGGGGGGTTGGAGCTCTGGGAACCTTACTCACCATCAGGAACACAACACTACATACCTGAAAGGTAGCAGTGCTATTATGGCTGTGGTCTTCTGTAAGGAGGAGGTATTTCCCCAGTTGGGCTGCCCCAGATTCAAGCGATGGTCATCGCTGTGCCCTACCTCTCATTGTTGGACGTAGTTTAAGGACATACCCGGGTCCAAAGTTACAAAGTTATTGAATAGTAACGGCCACTATTCAATAACTGGCCACCTTATACTGAAAATGAATTCTGTTTACCTATAAATAGAATACATTTTCTAATGAGGTTTATATCACTGGCCACCCTTTAATAACTGCAATAAAATGAATTAACGCCTATAAACAAAGTTATTTAAGTTTAAAGATCTATATTACTATTAGATCTTTATTATTATCTATATTATGTGATTTATTCTTTATTCTTTATTCAAGTAAAATTTTACAGCATTACAGCTAGGGGGCGCCAAAGCGCTGTAAAATTAAATATATAAAGCTAGGTACTTAAATTATATTAATAAAATTATATAATTAATATGATAATAATAATCAATTAATAATTATTGTAATGTTAATTCGCAAAAACGTAAGAAATTTTTTAAGAGTTTATAATGTTTGTCGGCAAATAAGTCGCAGTAAGAAGTGATGATTATTACATTCCAGTTAGTCGGTAACATTCAGTAAACGTTATCACTAATAAACTGTTTTAATTTGGTTTTAAATAATATTCAATTTTGGCACTCTTTCACTTCGCTAGGTAAGTTATTGTACAGCTGTGCCCCCTCGAACGTGATGGTTCTTTTACCGTAACCGGTTCTGTGTTTCAAGAGTTTTTTTAGTATATCGTAGCCAGTTTTTGGAGAGTGGCCAGTTACTAGCGAATTACCTTATATCGAACCTGCATTAGTTAATTCATATTTTGTCCTGGTCTGTCACTTTGACAACTGATTATGAATGACAAATAACCCGGGTATGTCCTTAAACTACGTCCAACAATGAGAAGTAGGGCACAGCGATGACCATCACGCTTGAATCTGGGGCAGCCCAACTGGGGAAGTACCTCCTCCTTACAGAAGACCACAGCCATAATAGCACTGCTACCTTTCAGGTATGTAGTGTTGTGTTCCTGATGGTGAATAAGGTTCCCAGAGCTCCAACCCACTCATAGGTCGGCAACGCGCTTTTGACTCCCTTGGTGTTACGAGTGCCTGTAGGTAATTGCTTACCATCAGGCAATCCGTCTGCTCGTTTGCCACCTTTGTCATAAAAAAAAGAAAAAAATACTGACTGCAACTAACTATATGACGCTAACTGCACCACAAAAATGCGATGATCTTATATGTTCTATCAGAGCTTAAAATATATTAAAACTATGAGTTTTCAAAGTAACCGTACCGTTGCCATGGCAACGAGTAACATAATTATTTGATTAGATTAGTAGACGATATTTTCTTAGAAGAAGTTTATTTTTGTATGTCTCTTCCGTACACGGAACAATGGTGTTCCGGACATTTGGGAGGCGTACACGGAGCCAGATCGAGCCAACGCGCAGAGGCCCTTTCGACAATTTAATGAAACGTAAGGGGTACACTAAGCGGATGTTGCCCCTGTCCGTATCATGGGACGCGCACAGAGATAGCACCCGCCATGGTGTAAGGACTATTGAGTTATAATGGAATCTAGAATGTACTAGGCTATTGGGTGGAAAGGATGGACTAGCTACTGGGCTATTGGATAAAAAAAAAAAACCGGACGTCTGCCTATTAAAATGGTATTCAATTTTATTTCCGGCAGACGGTGACTCATTATTATTACGTCATTAAAAATGACACACTTACCTAATATCAGCATACATGCATACAAATATCATTCACAATTCTTCCGTGCCCTGATAACAGTAAAAACACTATTTATAATGCAGCGATGCATCAACTAAACGCTACAACAATGCCGTCACGATCGTAAAAACTGTCATCATAACCGATAATATTAAAAAAATCAAACATTCGAGCGCGCTAAACGTTTTGTTTGCACATGCACGTTTCCGCGGGAAACCGTTCCCGCGTTTTTTGAAAACAAAGATGGCGCGTAATTGCGTTTCGTTGCGTCACATGTGTATCGTTCCTTGGCTTACATGTGTAGTCGTTTGGCACGATTGTCGTTTTAGTTTTTTAATTTAGACGCTTTCCGTCCTTTGAATTTAATTCAGTTTATTTTTTTAATGCTTAAGGTCAGCAATGAGGTAAAATAATTATACAATGATGGGGCAATTTAAAAGATCCTTCGAGTATAATGAGTTGAAGACAATTTTAAATATGCGGTGATGTTTTTAAGTCGATTTTCCTTTTTCGGATCTTCGCTATATGATTAAATAATGATTTATTGCAAGCTTTAACTACGTAGTCAAGGAAGTCAAATTAACTATAAATAAAATGTTCATATTTTTTAATTGCAAGTAGAATGTAAGTACCGCGAACATCGAAAAGTTCTAGGCATCGTTCTCTTTTATTTCAATTAAGGCGTCGTTAGGGTGACAGAAACAATCGTTCGACAACTCCCAGCTACGGTTTCTTCCTGGGCCCGATAAATCTCGTTCCCGCCATTTTGACCGTAATTTTAATTGCTGAAATACGTATCTTGAGGCGATCAAGATATGACTTAGTTAGGCAACCTGTCTCTTTATAGTTATAGGTCATAGATGAGAAACTTAACTGAAGGACTATGTCTATATAGTTTTGCAGAGAACATATATAGCATTTAAGTAGACGTGGCGTGCTAAAAATAATACCACGATCGAAAGGGATGGTCATATGAGACTTCCATACATATGGCAGAGACGGCGCTATTCTCGTCCGTCCTTGTCAGTCTCACATATTTTTGTTCTCCTTCAAACCGAACCTTTCAGAACTGTCAAAGTTGGAGGGTTACAAACAAATACAATTGGAGTTTTATTGTGTTTTCAACCGAAGTTGCGGTAATTAATACAGAATAAGCTAATATTTTTGTTATAAAGAATGTCCTGTAAAGCAAAACTATAGTGAATTGTTACATTTTGGGCTACAAAAGCCAGAATATCTTTGTCCCTTATCAATCATTATTCCTCCTAGATATTACTACTACATAGGCCACGTGCTTTAGCTTAGCTAGTTTTATCACCTAAACAGCCTAAGAAAAAAAATAGTAATCTACGCTCATGCACGGATCATTCCTTGCCAGTATTATTAACAAGGTTAGTAATAATCTGCAATTTTGTTTACGAGACTGACAATTATCGGTACTTAAGTATTAAGTTGTAAAATTACAACTTAACCGCACCGTAGGCTTCCTTGTGCAGTCGGGTAAAAAGATTTTTTCTCATACATGCAATAAAATATCGTCTTTACATTCCTTATAATAGACTCGGAAGTATGGTTTTTTGGACTCGGGAACTGAAGGCGGCGGAAATGAAATTTCATATAATGGCGGGTGTCATAGCAAACAGTTGATGTTAATTTTTAATACATTTCGATTTCATTGTTAGTTGTGATTTTGCTAATTTAATTTTATGAACCATTTCTTTTATTTAATTGTATGTTTGAGAAAAGCAGGATACATGCTCGCCGTGAAAACGGATTCCCGGCCTCGTATCACTATCCGGTGATATATACCCACTGGGCCGGAAATCCTAATTTTCCCGGCCTCTGATGTTTGTACTATTACATGACGATAGAATTAACAAAAAAAAAACTAACATATAAACAAGTTTTTTACGTTAGACTATTTTTAATTCGACTGCGTACGCTTTTATACACTACACTTAATATGTTATGATTCAATTTATTGTATGTAATAAAAACCAAGCCAAAACAACTTGAATGGAATTTTATTATTATTATTTTTTTTTTATGCAAGACTGACCAACGTTTGACTTCAGACGCACCTGATGGTAAGTGTCGACGAGGTCGAGGGTGTAGCACGCTGGTTCAGTAACAGCCTATTCACTCTTGACTTGAACAGACCCAAATTATATCTTTCCGGGAATACAGACGAAGGGAGCGAATTCCATTCCTTAGCAGTCCGCATTAGGAAGGTAGAAGCGAATCGCTTCGTGCGAATGAATGGAATATTTATATGGATTAAGAATAAAGGAAATAAAGTCAAATGAAATCCATTTCTTAAGAACCTTAAGAAAAGTATCTATTTAGTGCTGTGTGGTGCCAACTGGGAATAGCACCACCCCATCTCCTCCCGCGGGTGTCGTAAGAGAAAACGGACGGATAGATAGACTTGCCAATTTGTTTAGCAGTGGACGTCGATATATGATGATGATGACTACCGGTCTGGCCTAGTGGGTAGTGACCCTGCCTATGAAGCTGACGGTCCTGGGTTCAAATCCCAGTCAGAGCATTTATTTATGTGATGAGCACAGATATTGGTTCCTGAGTCATGGGTGTTATGTATTTTAGTATTTATATGTATCTATCTATTATGTATATCGTCGTCTAGTACCTACTACACAAGTTACGTTAACAACTTACACTCAGGGCTCTGAGCTTATCGTAGGACTAGGTTGATTTGTGTAAGATTGTCCCGAAATATTTATTTATTTATGATAAAAGTTAAAAAATCTAAATAATACGCATAATTCTAGATTGTTCTAATGCATACCCTTACCATGAGTTGTGACATTGAAGTTTTCGATAACGAGTATCGAGTTTACTATCTGTGCATCTCGCTTGTACTGTTTTAGTGCGAACGAGATGTACAGATAGTAAACTCGATACTCGTTATCGAAAACCTCAAAGTCACAACTCATGAATACAGAATACAGAATACAGCAGTAAGGGTACTGGTATGGAAAACTTACTACGGCCTACGATGTGACGTGTTAACCTTTGCGGTAAGGAAATGATTAGAATAGGAATTGTGATTCATACTACTGAAGGCAATAGGAAAAATCACTAGTACTCGACATGCTACCCAATGCCCAATAATGGGCACCGAGCTGTCTACTTATTGTGAATGACTTCAATAAACTGTCAAATATTGGGACAGTGTCGAGCACTTGGGGGTTTACATTAAAATATGACGACTGACGGCTCGTCCGGTAACTGGCGTCGTCGAGTCGTCGGATGACGACTTCATCATCATCATCATCTCAGTCATAAGACGTCCACTGCTGAACATAGGCCTCCCCCTTGGATCTCCACATGTACCGGTTGGAAGCAACCTGCATCCAGCGTCTTCCGGCGACCTTAATGAGGTCGTCTGTCCATCTTGTGGGTGGACGTCCTACGCTGCGCTTGCTAGTCCGTGGTCTCCACTAGAGCACTTTTCGACGATGACGACTTACGGCTCCGAAATGTGGTCTTTCACTATCGGCCTCATCTCAAATATATATTTTTTAACGTTTAAGGCAAATGTCTGTGGTCGATTCTGTATTATAATAGTAGCGTACCAGTGCTCGACACGGAATGCCCAATGGATGACAGCCTTCTGTTACCTATTGGCAATGACAACATTGAAAGTGGCATTCATTTGGACGCTGTCGGCAACCCAGACGTTTGCCGTATTAGGTGCTCTTAGGTTAATTAATACCTTCTTACTAACGTTGATCCGATTTTACTCGTAATTTATCTATTTGTATAAAGTCGACTGTACGCGAACTTAATGTTATTTACATATACTTATATCACAAATACAATTAAAAAAAAATTGAATGACGTATGAGACCCGAAACCAACTTGCGGCTGCAAGGCTGCCTTAAGGCTTTAAAATAAAAAGAACAAAATTCTTTCCGGCCCTTATAAGTTATACTTATTTTTTGATTGCTTGTTATCTTGTTTTTCCCCGGCTGTGACGTCAGAGCCACACCCCGTCTGGGTCTCTGTATGACATGCGTGCAAAGACAATTTACCTGTTGTTAATTGGGTAATTTCGTGTTGGCTTTTCTATATGGTGAAGATTGAACTTCGATTCGAGCATCTCCTTTACTTCAATTAAGATGTCATGAGAGTGACAGAGACAATCATCCGAAATTTATGAATATCGTTTATTGTGGTAGCGCCGCTGAGCTAGCGAAATGGCTAAGCCGATGGTTCAAACGCATTACTCGTTGGCGACATTCAGTTATGTAGTTACCTATAAACTCTGTATATTCTGTCATTATATATAAAAAAGCCTTTTGTTCTTTCAGAAATGCTAGTTTAGATATTATTGTTAGTATCAAAAGGATAATAAAATTAGTTTATTGTTAGTGATTATATTTTTATCAAAGTATTTTTAACCGACGTAAAAGATGGAGAAGATTTTCAAGTCGGCGCGTAGATATATAAATATTTTTTATAGATAATTTAATATGATAGTTTCTTCAACAAAGGTAGTGTATCCGTAAAGGGTAGGCAACGCGCATGTGAATCCTCTGGAGTTGCAGGCGTCAATAGGCTACGGTAACTGCTTACCATAAACTTTAAACTGTGTATAAAGGACTTAACCACTTGTCGAACAGACGTCGTGGTCGAAGCTGTATTTTTCCGTAAGTTATTTATGGTCCAAGAGTTATTTTCGTCGTACATTGAACTTTTTTTTTATCTCTTCCTTAAAGCAGGTTTTGTTTGAGGTCAGTGTAAAAAGCTGGGTATATTCCAGAGGATTGATAGTGCTTTAAAGGCTTCATCTGTGGCCTTAGTGGAGACGCTTTGATGTTTAAGTAGTTATTACTACTCAAAAATCAAAGTAAATCAAAATATTTCATAAAAATATATTATGTCTGCTTAGTTGACTATTAATATTATATAAGCTTTTCCTCGCGACTTCGCCAGCCATGCCCGTCTTTTAAGTATGGTTGCGGGATAAAAAATATCCTATGTCCTTTCTCGTTAAAACTCTCTCCATACCAAATTTAATCCCAATTGGTTCAGCGGTTTAAGCGCGAAGAGGTGACAGACAGAGACTTACTTTCGCATTTATAATATTAGTATGGATAAAAAATTTAAACATATACCTAAGAAAAAGCGACGAGGACCTCCGGAGTCCGAGACGGGATTTGATCCCGCATCTCCAGCTATCGCGGCTGACGCGTGACGCTTAGAAATCAAAGCAACTCAAAATATAAAAAATAACTTTATTTCTTTATAGTTGAATATACTTATGTCAAAATATTTATTAAAAGGACAATAAATACATATATGAAACATATATTTAAAATTCTTGTGGGGACTAACATCAACCATCGAACCTTTATTTTATGCCGTAAGTAGGAGTTAGGTGCGAGGGCCAGCTAGAAACCTTAAGGCCTGGCCACGACATTGCGCGAATTGCGGCGCGGCAAGCGTTTTATCTGTTCATTGCGTGTGATCCCAACTAACCGCAGTGCATTGCGCGTCTTGACCGCGCAACGAAAAGATAAAACGCTTGCCGCGTCGCAAGTCGCGCAATGTCGTGGCCGGGCCGTAAGAGCGTGATCGCACTAGCGTTTTTTTCCTGCGTTTTCTAGGTGTTCCTATATAAAAAACTAAAGAGACACCACGCTCACTATAGAATCGCCAGGAAAACGTCGAGTCGCCACTAGTGTGCACACGCCCATAGAACTATACCAAGGTTTTCGATATTTAAACCGAAAGAAAAATAGATAAAATTGACTCGGAGCGGGACTCGAACCCACAACCACTGGATCTAAGAGGTACTCGGATAGCACAATTGGAAGTGCACTGGGCTAGTGATCCAGTAGTTGTGGGTTCGAGTCCCACTCCGAGTCAAATTTTTCTATTTTTCTTTCGGTTTAAATATCGAAGATATTCGCCAGCAGACGTTTCTGCATAATAAAAAATAATATACTAAGGTTGTTGAAACTTGAAAATATTATTGCACCGCCGTACCCACAACATGCTACATTCACAGCTCCACGGGTGTATGACATGTGAGAACACATACAAGAGTTTATCAAACAATGGTCGCACAACTATCTTAGAATACTATGAAAATCCATACTTCCATACTATCCATACCCATACTTAATGTTATGTCTACGCAGAAAAAATATTCTTTGGTCTCCTATTTTGTGCTACACGCGACACCTGACGTCATGCCCGGAATACACGAGGCTAGTTTTTCAAGCCAGTATAGTGAGCTAGTTAGTAAGCTAACAAGCTATTAAAACTGTCCTCACTTGAACACAGGCTAGTGCCGTCTACATGATGCTAGTAATTTTAAGTCAGTGCCAGTACCATTTTAGTGTCGTAAAAAAACGTCAATATGAACGTAATTCGTAAAAATAACAACACGAATGAAACAATTACTTAAGAAACTAAGTAAATGTGTACTAGATGAATTACTTGAAGATATATTAGAAAAACGCACTGCGCTCTAGCCGGATGGATACTAGCTTCACCGGCCGCACGAAGATAGTGCACAAGCCAGGCTAGCGAAATCGGTGGTGGGGGACGCTACTAGCTCAAAAAATAGAACGGTAATGCCCGGAATACACGAGGCTAGTTTTTCAAGCCAGTATAGTAAGCTAGTTAGTCAGCTAGTAAGCTAGTAAAACTGTCCTGGCTTGAACACAGGCTAGTGCTGTCTACACGATGCCAGTAATTTTAAGTCAGTTCGAGTGCCAGTACCATTTGCAAAGTGTCGTAAAAAAATCGTCAATACGAATGTAATACGTAAAAAATAACATAGCATGAATGAAACAATTAGTTAAAAAACTATGTAAGTGTGTACTACATGAATTACTTGAAGATATATTAGAAAAACGTGTACGGACACATGGCACTAGCCGGACGGATACTAGCTTCACCGGCCGCACGAAGATAGTACACAAGCCAGGCTAGCGAAATCGGTGGTGGGGGGCGCTACTAGCTCAAAAAATAGAACGGCAAGCTATTAAAACTATCCTGGCTTCAGCACTAGCTTACAAGCCTGAAAGTTAAGCTAGTTTTGTATACACGAAGATAGACGCACTAACTTGCTAGCTTACTAGTACTAGCTTACTATACTGGCTTGAAAAACTAGCCTCGTGTATTCCGGGCATAAGCTAATAAAACTATCCTGGCTTCTAGCTAGCACTAGCTTACTAGCCTGAAAGTTAAGCTAGTTTTGTATACACGAAAATAGACGCACTAGCTTGCTAGCTTACTAGTACTAGCTTACTATACTGGCTTGAAAAACTAGCCTCGTGTATTCCGGGCATCATAGCCTTCTCCGACGATATAGTAAAGATCGCGGGAATCACGGGATGCGGGTGCGCAAACCGGTCACTGTGGGTCGCTTTGGGGGAGGCCTATGTCCAGCAGTGGGCGTCCTTCGGCTGATATGATGACGATGATGAAAAAAAATAACTGTTTATGAAACGTTAATCGGCTAACGTCATTGACTTATTAAACATTACGATCCTTCTTAGAGCCTTCTTTTTTAAAGATTTTTTGTTCATTTATAATCGAAACGCAATAACATGTTAAACCCTTTTGTATTTCCTGTTTGTTTTTACAAATTTTAGTATCAGTTGCGTCTGTATTAATGAAATATAATTACAAAAAAACGGCTTATAACAAATAAATACATATATTAACACAAATTGACTTAGCATCACGGTAAGCTTAAGAAGGCTTGTGTTGTGGGTACTCGGCCAACGATATATATAATACTAGATTTTCCTCGCGACTTCGTCGGCCAGCCATGCTCTTCTGCGGGATAAAAATTATCCTATGTCCTTTCTCGTAGCTCAAACTCTCTTCATACCAAATTTCATCCCAATTGGTTCAGCGGTTTAAGCGTGAAAAGGCAACAGACAGGCAGAGAGAGTTACTTTTGCAAGGTAGCCTGGGAAAAATCCAGGACCCTTCCGCACCAGACTTGATTTGTACTGCAGTACCCTTACCATGAGTTGTGACATTGAGTTTTCGATTACGAGTATCGAGTTTACTATCTGTGCATCTCGCTTGTACTATTTTAGTGCGAATTCACAACTCATGGTAGGGTAGTGGAATACTCCTACTGAGTTTACGCCCGAGCGGTGATTTATTCTTAGTTGCTTAGTATAGGTATTTCGTGACCCTTATAGGTTTTTAGTTGCCTTATCTATATACTTAATTTAATGTACGTTGATAGGTGTCCAAGCGAAGTTTCTTCCGTTTCTGATTTAGTTGCTTACTTAGTAGTTTAACATTGTGTCTTGTTTAAAATTTTAAGCATTACGTATTTTTGAACATAATAATTCCAAGGCAAACATTTAGTTTTTTTATGTAACTTATTGTTTAGCCAATAATGACTCACTGTATGACGGTTGTTGAGTAAATCTTACGAGACCAGTTTACTTGTACCTTGGACCTTCGCAAAAACGTATTTCATACATTTTCATGTTGCATAAGTTTACAGTGAGTTAGTAACAGTCAAACTAATATACTTATTACAAAGTTATTACGATTCAGGTCTGTCCTAGTGGGTAGTGACTTTGCCCATGAAGCCGACGGTCCTGGGTTTAAATCCCAGTAAGGGCGACGGGGAAAGGTTTCAAGGCATCCTATTTAAATAGATACATATGCATCCTATTTAAATAGATGAGTTTTAGAAAGGTTTGTTTCAGAATAATGAGGGTACATAATGTCGATTTCCATAATTTATTTAGCATATCCATCATTAGTATAATTCAGTGTTTCTGAAAATATATTTATTCGAAAAAAAAATATAATATCATTTGTATAATGCATTTTTACTGAAAATATTTTTTTTCTGAAAAAAAATATATGTTGAATATACTAAATGAATTATGGCAATCGAGATTATGTATTTGTAAACACATATACGAATAGCTAAGTATGCCTTAAAAACATCGAAAAAAAAAAATGGTTATGGTCGTTTTGTGTCAAAGACATCATTAAGTCTTAATCAAGCAGAAACGTCTGTACACGGAACAATAATTCTGAAGTAAAGATGGAAAATCTGCCATCAGCCTGAACATCTGCCTCGGGCCTTTATTTCTGAAAATCAACGATAGAATTTCGAAAAAACAGAAAAGTCAATGAGATGGTATGCACTGAACATAAAAGTCCACATTTTAACGTGCGCATATAAGTATTTCTATATTTTTAAGTCGTCTGCTTTATACGATAAAACGTGAATCTAGAATTTTTAAAACCTACTTACGCTTTTAAGTAAAATTAACCCAGAAAATGATAATTATTTTTGTCTATGCTCAACTATAACTTCCAAGGAAAAAGGGTTGTTTCTATATAATTAACTATACTTAAAATGATAGTTCCAACTAAATCATCAAACAATAGCAAGCAATTAATAAACAGAATCAGGCCGCGTGGTTGTAGCAATGAAAAAACCCAGCGAATTAAATCGTTGCCCAAACCACTTGCGTCACTGTTGGCACACTGGCCGCTCGCCTTCGCCACTTAAAAAAAAACTTGCCATAGACAGTCGACGAGGAACCGCGCGCGAATAACGACGTCAGCTGGCCGTCAAAACGAACGCGCGAAAATTATTCGAATTTTAATTTTTTTTTAATAGTGCTGTGTTCAGTGTAGTGTTGTGTGTGTGTTTATGATACAAGGAAGCTGACAACATTATGCTTATAACGTGAGTTATGTCTTTAGTATATTTTTATTTTGATAATAATTATTGTAATTTATTTTTAACATAATTATTTAAGCCAACAATTAGTTTCAAAATAATTTAAACGTATTTTTTTGTGTAAGTTAAAATACAATAATATATATCTTGCAAGAATTTTGACACGTGAATATTAATAATAAAAATTAGCACACACATTCTCATTAATAATCTAGTATAATAAAAAAGTAGGTCAATTTAGATTACGTATATATGCACACTGCAAGTCTGCAACTTTCATTTCATAGAGTTCTTGCGAATGAATGAGATATCATTGACAATATTTGTTGTCAAAGTCAAATTAGTTTTAAAAAATTAAATAATATTTCACTTTGAACAAAAAAATTACAAAACTTGTAAAGTTTTATATTTTATCAGAATTGTTTAAACGGCCGCGATGCTCATATAGATCTGAAAATGATCATTGTCAATTACGTATACCATTGTTCTTGAGCAACTTTGATACCAAGATTAATGAATGAATTCTTTATTGCACACCTCAAAAAATAGCTACGAATTTACACACAGTGGAACATAAAAGATACAAAAGTAAAAAGAGGCAAACAACAGGGGAACTCGTCGCCAATAAACGAGATCCAAGATGGTGACAAACTTTATATACAAATATACGGTCAGGGATTTTAATTGTTGAGCCATTTAGGGTTCACTTTACATTGGGCATTTCATATAGTAAGTATTAAACAAAAGAAAATAGCTTGAACCGTAAGTGGCTCAACAATTAAAGTCGGTGACTGTACTAAAACTATATCATCCAAAAAAAAAAGAGAATAAAACCGAAGCTCCCGCAAAGATTGGGTTAAGTTAGGTTTGTTTTAGAATATTTCCATTCTTTGTCGCTATAAAGGTTAAAATACGTAAAGGCTTGATAGATGTGTTTAATCCAAATGATAGATAATATTATGACGTGCAAATAAGAGATTGTGTGACGTGTTAATGCAAGTTAATGAGGCTGACCCGGCGGAATCGAGAACGGAAGGAGCGAAGGCGACCGACTCCAAATTACTAGTTGCTGAGAAAATTCCTGCAATCTACCAATCGGCAGATTTTCCGCGGAGATACAGATTCATGTAATCAGTTTGTTGCAGTTGAAATATATTGTAAGGCTCATAAGTCTCATTACACACATTGCGGTTTGCAAGCGAAGTGTTGTATCGAGGCGAATACGCCGCGTTTTCGATGGCGGGCGGGTTTAGCTGAGTTTCTCTCTGGAGTCTTCTGGGCTAGGGTTGGCGAACAAGCGACAAAACTCCTATTAGTTCAACATCATTACAAACACTCAGATCCGGTTGAGACCTCCTCAAGGAATCTCGCTGGAAGCGTAAATTCAGTAGGAGTATTCCAGTAGTACATATCAAGTCTGGTGCGGAAGGGTCCTGGATTTTCCTCAGGCTATCTTCCCCCCACACAGTCCTCTCACTCTACCACCCCGAACTAAATATAGACCCTAACTCGGGTAAGAGTAGTTCGTATCGTATGAGTGTTGTATAGAAATCCCTGACAACTCGTTTTGAAGGATTATGCTAGTATGATACAGAAACATACTTTGTACTAAACATTTAGTAAGTCATCCTTACACTTTAATTAGTCACTTTTATGACATGTTTCGGAGAATCGTGGTCTCCATTTTCTAGAACTAAGATGACGCGTGTGACTGCCTTATCTTATTTTATATGTGACCCTTATGGATACAGTTTGACCCATTGGGATCTTTCGTATAGTTGGCCCCCGTTGAGCCTATTCCAGAGCCTTTTTAACCGTAGCCATTTATTGGATAATGGAGCTCAGGGGTACCGCTCTTAAGTATTTCGGATCCATCAGGTAGCGATCCAAAGTCCTTCATGCTTCGTCTGGGTGGATGTCATGTAATATTTATTTATTTTAGTTTGGCTTGCATACTTTTAATTGACATAATTTGGTATAATAACGGTGTTTTCAACAGACACTGTGGAATTTTCTAGTCTTTTAAGACATCTTGTTTAATATATTAGGTTAAGTTAGGTTCGTTTTAGAATATTTATATGTTAGAATATGTCTACTGCTCTAAGGAAGGCTGCTGCGCATATATTTCTGATCGTAGTTTAGGCACAATACTCGGGTCTTAGGCCCTGTCCACAAGGGGCGAATTTGCCGCGAATTTGAACGCGTTTTAATATTCATTATTGCATTTGACACGCTTATCAAAACTACGACGCATTGTAAAGAAGCAATGTACTCCAATACGCGTCCAATACGCGCGTGTTTCTGGACAGGGCCTTAAAGAAACACTTCTTCTTAATTTAATATAATAGGATGACGTGAGGTGTTAGCAATTATTTTACTAAAATACTTGTGTACTCTCGTCAATGGAAGCCCGTTGGGTTTTATCAAGGTTAACAAAAGGTTAAAGGCTATCTATGGTCTCGGGGTTTATAAAGGTTAAATAAAAACGCCCTGAGGCAAGTTGCAAGAGTCGTTTTGTTATTTGTAATTTCTTTATTCATTATCTTTT
The DNA here is from genome assembly GCA_022674325.2 of Grapholita molesta. Classification (NCBI taxonomy): domain Eukaryota; kingdom Metazoa; phylum Arthropoda; class Insecta; order Lepidoptera; family Tortricidae; genus Grapholita; species Grapholita molesta. The sequence continues at coordinate 1,578,415 of CP053139.2, forward strand.
AAAAATTTAAATAGATGACATGTACTTAAAAAAAAGCAACGGGGACCTCCAACGTTTGAACCCAAACGGGATTTGAACCCGCATCTCCAGCTATCGCACCGGACAATGCTGGAGGTCCTCGTCGCTTTTTATTAAATACTTGTCATTTATTTAAATTTTTAATTACTATGGTAATATCACTTCTCAAAATTCAAAGCAAAATATTTCATAAAGAATAATTTGATTTCTTATGTAGTTACATACTAGCTGTGACCCGCGGTGTTACCCGCAGTTTAAAAGTGAAAAAACGTAGCCTATGTGTTAATCCAGGGTGCCAGCTAACTCCATACAATTTTTTATTTAAATCGCTCCGGCGGTTTAGACGTGAAGTAGTAACAAACATACACACTCACAAACTTTCGCCTTTATAATATTAGTGTAGATATATATAGTTTATAATATTAGTGTAGATAAAACTGATAAAAGGCAAGTAATTCAAAAAGCTGTGCAGTCAGCAGCAATAAATGCTAATCGGGCCACGTGTTCAGAATCATCTTGACACGCTCTTATTCTCTTAACTATGAAGTCGTGTCAAGCTAATTTTGAACATATCTCCCGCTTAGCTACTTCTGCTGACTGTACGCAAAATCATTGGCACGTAAATACATCAAATAACAAATACAAACACTTACGATCATTCTCACTAAGGCTTAGGCAGAATTGCAATCGTACGCAGATCTAAGATAGTTCCAATGAAGAACGTCATAAGTCCCATACAGATAGTATGACAGTTATAACGTTATTCACCGGGACAGTATTACCACGAATCGTTGAGCAATCTTACCCAAGATTCATTTTAACTAGTTGAGTCATGCGTTTCACACTTCGCTTTCTAGGTCGCATGCGATGTTTTTAATTAATTTTTCTTTTAACCAAGGACTCCATAGTCCGTCACAGAGCTATTTTATACTACCGTGGCAAACAAGCATACAGACTGCCTGATGGTAAGCAATCACCGTTGCCTATGGACACCTGTCTCCAGTCGTATGGTGGCAAACAAGCGCTTGATGGTAAGCAATGACCGCTGCCTGGAATGATACCTGGCCTGGTACCGCGAGCATCGCATATACAACGGCAGTGGCAAACAAACATACGGCCCGCCTGATGGCAAGCAGTTACCGCAGCCTATGGACACCTGCAGCTCAAGAGGATTCACATGCGCGTTGCCCACCCTAAAAGTTGTTGGAGCTCTGGGAACCTTACTCACCATTAGGAACACAACACTACATATCTGAAAGGTAGCAGTGCTATTATGGCTGTGTTTTGTAAGGAAGAGGTACTTCCCCAGTTGGGCTTCTTCAGACTCAAGTGTCATGGTACTTCGCTGTGCCCTACCTCTCATTGTTGGACGTAGTTTAAGGACATACCCGGGTCCAAAAGTGGGTAAGTGTCGACGAGGTCGAGGGTGTAGGTAGCCACAGCTGTGCCCTTACCATGAGTTGTGACATTGAGTTGTACTATTTTAGTGCAATAGAGATGCACAGATAGTAAACTCGATACGTGTATTTAAACTTACGTGAGACATATTGACTGACGTATGACGTAGTGCGCGACGGGCCGGTGACGCGAGCGGCGAACCGAACGGACACTCAGCACCTTTAGTGCTTGAAAATGGAGGCCTATGTTCTCCGAAACATGTCGCGCGAGTGACTAAATAAACGTGAGTAGTACCGTATTAATCGTTAATTATGAAACTCGATACTAGTTATCGAAAACCTCAATGTCACAACTCATGGTAAGGGTATTGTTAAGCTAGTTAGTAAAGTGTGCCAACCCGTGGATAGGTAATAAAACTAAATGCTTACGCGCGAAAATGTCACCTACTTTGGTGACAATGTTTTTTGTCAACGAAAGCGACTTGCTTTCCGTTAACTGCTGTTTTTTTAATGTTTTTTACCCGATTATGTAGTAGGTTAGTAGTTAGGTTAGTTAGGTTTATTCTTCTTTTATTATAGACCTCACCAGTTACGTCAAACGGACGCTTTGCGATTTCTGCAAAAAGTTGCACGATGCGACCCCATGGACCTAGCGTCTCTACGCCAAACGGTACAAAATGGTACTCTCTGCCCAGGCTCTTACATTTGTTACGTTTAAAAATTTCGGCGCCGCTGCACCTCATTTACGTAAGTTCGTAAATGGGACGGCGCTAGCGTGTCAACGCAGGTAGCATCCCACACCAGCATCCGTCCCAAGCTCCAAGGAACCAAAGACTAAATTTTTTTTTAATTTTTTGGACCCGGGTATGTCCTTAAACTACGTCCAACAATGAGAGGTAGGGCACAGCGATGACCATCACGCTTGAATCTGGGGCAGCCCAACTGGGGAAGTACCTCCTCCTTACAGAAGACCACAGCCATAATAGCTGCTACCTTTCGGTATGTAGTGTTGTGTTCCTGATGGTGAGTAAGGTTTCCAGAGCTCCAACCTCCCTTAAAGACCGGCAACACGCTTGTGACTCCCCTGGTGTTGCGGGTGCCCATGGGCGACGGTAATTGCTTAACACCAGGCAATCCGTCTGCTCGTTTGCCGCCTATGTCATAAAAAAAAAGTTCGTTGAAGATGGCACGACGCTAGCGTGTCAACGCAGGTAGCATCCCACACCAGCATCCGTCCCAAGCTCCAAGGAACCAATGACACTCCATCAGGCCTCTTTCCATCATTGACAATGCCGGTCGGCTCAAGAAGAGCAGGCACATTGATGGTAGCAAGAGACCGATGATGTCATTAAGCGTTGCGTGTCTAGAAAAACGGCCTGAACTTTTCTGACAAGATAATCCATGGTGTCCCAGTCGGTCCACGTCCGTGCCACAAGAGCATGCATGTGGCGTACATACCGAAACTCCAACGCAAACTAAGGAAAGTCGGATCCAAGACAATACAGGTACTAATATGATTGTATTTTTTTTTATGACATAAGCGGCAAACGAGCAAACGGATTGCCTGGTGGTAAACAATTACCGTCGCCCATGGGCACCCGTAACACCAGGGGAGTCACAAGCACGTTGCCGGCCTTTAAGGGGGGTTGGAGCTCTGGGAACCTTACTCACCATCAGGAACACAACACTAAAGACCTGAAAGGTAGCAGTGCTATTATGGCTGAGGTCGTCTGTAAGGAGGAGGTACTTCTCCAGTTGGGCTGCTCTAGATTCAAGCGTGATGGTCATCGCTGTGCCCTACCTCTCATTATTGGACGTAGTTTAAGGACATACCCGGGTCCAACGATACTTTTTTTATTTAAACTAATAGTGTCGATGTAGATCATAACTATCAGTACAAACATAAACCTAAAACCGAGATTGCGGTGGCATAATGATGGCTGTTATACAATCAGCTGGCAGTTTCTTGTGAGTGATACATTTCACTTTCTGTATTACCCTTTAGTTGTTATCGTAATCCATACTAAATATTATAAATGCGAAAGTAACTCTAACTCTGTCTGTCTGTCTTCACGCTTAAACGGTGAAACAAATTTGGTGTGGCTAGTTTGAGCTACGAGATGGGATACAGGATAATTTTTATCCCGCAACCATACTTTAAAGACGGGCATGGCTGGTCGACGAAATCGCGTGAAAACGCTTGTTATATAATAAATACATTGGTTATATATTCCATAAAAACATAAATTTAACGTTTAATTAAACTTAAAACAATAAAACTGTATCTAATTTTTAAAAAGTGGTATAAACGTACCTAAAACGTTCCTCAGATACTTGGCCTTCCGACCATGCCCATCACACAGTACCTTAACCATGAGTTGTGACATTGAGGTTTTCAATAACGACTATCGAGTTTACTATCTGTGCATCTCGCTTGTAATATTTTAGTGCGAATGAGATGCACGGATAGTTAACTCCATACTCGTTATCGAAAACCTCAAAGTCACAACTCATGGTGAGGGTAGAGGCAGCATAAATTGATTATCAAATTATTATTGGCAAACATGCAAAACTTAATACTTTTATGTGTGTTTTGACGACCGGTGCTTGGTTCGAATTCCAGTCAGGGCGTTTATTTGTGTGATGATCAGAGTTGTTAGTTCCCAAGTCATGGGTGTTTTCTATGTAATTAAATATTTGTATATTATATATATCTGGCTGAGTCACAACACAAGCATTCTTGAGCTTACCGTGGGGCTCAGTCAATCCGTGTAAGAATGTCCTGTAATATTTATTTATTACAGTCGCCATCAGATATATCGGAGCTGTGGAGGTGGTCATAAATATCTGAACATGCACTTTACCGCCTTGAAAATAGAGACGTTGTTCCGATATTTGTGACCACCTCCACAGCTCCGATATATCTGATGGCGACTGTACATTACATAAGTTACATCAAGATACATTTAAGATAGATATAAGTTGCATCAGTTGTAACATTTCTGTATCTTTTGATATATATATATATATATATTTATGTTATTTCCTTTCTGTGTAAACTTATACGACGTTTAACTCTTGGTATACAAACCCACATTCGTATTACGGTCATATAAACGTCACGGCGTTACGCGACACGTCGCATAGTGGTCGCATAACAGTTCCGACCGGTACTGATTTGAGCGGAATGAGTGCAGCGAACAACTTTATCGCGCTAATTTATAGATTCTTAGTATAATTTTATGATTAAAAAATCACACACACAAATACATACATACATACATTTCAGCCGTATGCAGCCCACTGCTGGACATAGGCCTTCCACAAATATGACTTGTATCATCTTGGGGGTAGTTGCCATAGTCACCACGCTTGGCAGGCGGGTTGGCGAGCGCAGTAACTGTAGACTGGGTTTCGACGGACGCTGCTGCCCGTCCGTAAGATTTTCCCTTTGTCGTCTCTTACGACGCCCGCGGGAGGAGTGATATTCTAGTCAGCCGGCATCACACACCAATAGTTCGACAATAAAAAAAGAGCTACTGCGGTCGCCAACCCGCCTGCCAAGCGTGTCGATTGCGGCAACTGGCAAGTCAACTGCTCGTTTCGGTGATCCTTGGTATGTCCAGCAGTAGACGTCTTCGGCTAATGATGATGATTAAATAGACGTAACAAGGTCTTTATCGTCGAAAAGAGAAAGTTAAGTGTTAAGTCAACTCTTAAGTCCGGGATTACTGACCAGCGAAAATGAGGAAAAATTATGTATTTAACTTGTTTATCAATAACAAGTTATAAAAAACTACGATTTGTAATCACTTTGTTTACGTCTAAATTAAATGTTTCTTTGTATTGTTATTAAATCGGATTTTTTTTTTAATGGGCCTAAAAACGGTGTTGTCTGTGGTTATGGGAAGGTTTTTTTTTAATTTGGATAAAACCGTTATAAATGAAAATAAATATTTAACCTGCTGGTATTTGCTTAGGGGATTTTTTTACCATACTTAATATACTTTATTTTTATTTCTGTTATAATTAAGATTCTTTGTTTAAATAAATATACTAAAAGTACCTATATATACATATATATAATTGTTACGCAAGGAGTAAGGTGTCACTGGTTGCCTACTAATGAAAATTTAATTAGATTATATTGTATTATATTGCTATTGTGAATTTTTATTTTTTTATTTTATTTATTCAAATAATTATTAAGATTAATTTTAGATTTAATTAAGTTGTAATTAAAATGTATTTGTAATTTGTAATCAATGGGTCAATACCTAAATAAAGAACTGTTTTATTTTTATTTATTTATTTTTTATTTATAAAAGCATGAAAAAACTATTATTTACAATTCTGGTGCAAAAGTTGTCCATAATTATACAACGCGGCAATGCGTCTAGCATTATGGGCACTTTTGCATCAGAAATGAATTAATTTAGGTATGTATTGTTATTTTTCTTTTATTTTGCCCCTTTTGTTTTTATAATATTTAAATTCTTGTATGTTTGTTTAAAAAGAAATAAATATTCTTTATTTACAATTGTCATAACATAATGTTTGTATGTATGTACGTAAGAGTAAAATACAAAAAAATGAATAAATTTGACAAAACTAACAAAATACTTGTCTACTGATTTTTTTATAATTAACTTTTTTTTTATTGTCACATTAGAGAACAAATACATAAACTATTTATAATTAAAACAGACATTCAATTTTAATACAATAAATAATAAAAACCGGTCACTGTGGGTCGCTATGGGGGAGGCCTGTATCCAGCAGTATCTATATCCTTCAGCTGATATGATGATGATGAAATTAATCTCACCATTAACTGAAATTCTAATTTCAGTACTGAAGACTTCAACGCGCGCTCGAAGAGTTAATAAAAAGTTTATTCAAATTTAGCTAATATGTCCATTTAAATAAAAATAAATAAATATTTCGGGACAATCGACCTAGTCCTACGGTAAGCTCAGTAAGGTTTGTGTTGTAGGTACTAGACGACGATATATATAATAGATAGATACATATAAATACTTAAATACATAGAAAACACCCATGACTCAGGAACAAATATCAGTGGTCATCACACAAATACATGTCCCGACTGGGATTTAAACCCAGGACCAGCGGCTTCATAGGCAGGGTTACTACCCACTAGGCCAGACCGGTCGTCAAAACCGTCATTTCAAACAAACGAATGGTTCTAGCCGTGTTTGTATGGGGCATCAGCCCCAGAAGGCAAATTGTTGCCGATTTGCCAATTTATTACCCCAAATGTAATATTATTTCACCAAATATTAACCCGAAAATGCTGCAGGTTTTTGAGAAAAAAAAATTTTTTTAAAGGCCAGCAACGCGCTTGTGACACCCTTGGTGTCACAAGCGGTAATTGCTTACCATCAGGCAATCCGTCTGCTCGTTTGCCACCTTTGTCATAAAAAAAGTAAATATGCTTATATTGCTTATACAAGCTTATTATTAAATCATAATGGTCACACACGTATTGTTGTAATCGCGGTCGAGGCTGCGCCGGAGTCGACTCTCACGCCATTGTTCAATGTTCATCATCATCATCTTCCAAGCTGACGTTCGGCTACCTAATCCCAATAGCATAAGTACTCAAGCGTAATAAACTTTGATAATGACCTCTGACGTTTCGAGAGGCTGTCGTGGTCCTGGAGATTTCGGAGGGTAGTGCCAATGTAACAGTATAGTTAAAGGAATAGGAATAATATATATATATTTCCATATAAATACATATACGCGTCGAAGTGAGAACTTATTTTACGTCGGTTAAAAATAGCGTAATATGAGGAAAGGTCCAAATTACGTATGACGTAATATGTGGGTGGCCCCTAACTACTCACATAATCCACACACACAATAATTTTATATAAAAAATATTTACAATAATTACAATATTATGAAAACTAAGAATACTTAACTTATTGCATTAAATAATAAATAAAAATTAAATTATTACTAAATATCTAAAAAAAACATAGGGTTATGGCACCAATATCGGACACTTTAAGCTGACAGGCACCAATGATGGGTATTTAGTTCTTTATTCAAAAGGCATAACGTTATAAATTGGATATTGTCCAACAAATGCACAAAACTTTGAAATAAGCACTAATGTTCATTATTGGTTCCTTGTCCATTACTGGCGCCATCACCCTACATATACAAACTAAAAATAAGTTGTATAACATATTATACCATCACAAAAGTGCTATAGTTTTTAAATAATTATCATAATTGTGCTTTTTCGCAAGCTGCGTGCAAAGTGTTATTTTCCTCATTTTGTAACCGCCATACTTATATTCTTGTAATCGCCCTATACTATTATAATAATGCAATTGTTCTAGTTATAATAGTTAACCGACTTGGAATGAGTTACATCATCATTACTTTGTATGTTTTAAAATACCTAAACCGAATCAAGTGCGGTCGCCAACCCGCCTGCCAAGCGTGGCGACCATAGCAACTCGTCCCCAATGATATAAGCTATATTTGAAGGAGGCTGGGCACTAGCTATGGTCGTGGTTTATTTTTGAAATCTTTCGCTAGCTAGTTTCAATATCAGCACGAAAGGAAAATCACCAACTTGTAAAATAAATAAGGACCCGGGTATGTCCTTAAACTACGTCCAACAATGAGAGGTAGGGCACAGCGAAGTACCATCACGCTTGAGTCTGGAGAAGCCCGACTAGGGAAGTACCTCTTCCTTACAGAAGACCACAGTCATGATAGCACTGCTACCTTTCAGGTATGTAGTGTTGTGTTCCTGATGGTAAGGTTCCTAGAGCCCCAAACCCCCTTAAAAGCCGGCAACGCGCTTGTGACTCCCCTGGTGTGCATGGGCGACGGTAATTGCTTACCATCAGGCAATCCGTCTGCTCGTTTACCACCTATGTCATAAAAAAACTATTATTACACAATATACTTTATTTGTCGCTTAATTACAAATCAGTAGCAGAAGTTACTAAGCAGGCCAGGCGTTCATAATGATGTGGACACGCTCTTATTCTCTTAACAATAAAGCCAGTGTTTAGCTCATTTTAAGAGGCGACAAAGGAAAAACTTAGGATTATATCTCCTGCCAAGAGTGGCGACTATAGCACTAAAGATGATACAAGTCATATTTGTGGAGACCTATGTCCAACATGGACTGCATACAGCTGATAATATGTATGATGTATGTAGTTATGTATGTATGTATGTAGCTCATTTTGGACACATTGACCGTTTAGCCACTTCTGCTGCTGGCTGTACTAGCTATACAATGCTTCTCCTTCACTCCCGTTGAAAGACAAGGACAGCAGCGTGTCTGTATTGCGTCACGGAAGTCGGTCAAATCGTCGATCGTTGACCTATTTTTTTGTCGCGAAAATTGGTCGAGTCATTACGAAGTGACGTGTTTAGACACAACGGTTTTGTTATTGTATAGTTTATTCAGGGAATTCATGCAATATTATTATGTAGTAAATAAATAAATACATAAAAAAACAAGCAGGATTTAGTAACAATTCGTAAATTTACTGCTCTAGGTCAGACAAGCTCAAAAGATTTCGGACGATTGTCTCTCGCCAACGATACCTTAAGGTATATAATAATAATGATAAAACATCAATGACATCGGGTTCGCAATCCTGGGTGCATTAGGGCATTTATTGTCAGATTTCTGAGCATGAGCACAGGTTATTTGGTTCCTGAGTCATGGGCGTTTTCTATGGATTTAGTATTTATAACTATCGTTGACGAGGTGCACAGCTAACCATCACAACCTTCTTGAGCTACCGTGAACTGGGAAGTCAATGCCTCCCCACATTTGAGAGCCATTAAATAATTTGATATTCGTTTATGTATGTTATTCCTAATTTAAACGTACCTCCAACTTACAGTATCAATATTCATGGGCGATACTTATTAAACATAGGATCCTACCGTCTGTATGCCGCCAATAAAAATGAAATAGTACAAAATACTTAAGAAATGAAGAAATCTGACGAGGGACCTTGGCGGCGCGGGAGAAGAATCACCATTATAGCAAATCAAAATATTTATAAATAAAAAATAATAATAAATAGCTTTAGTTGCTTATTAACACACGCCATTATCATTTTAGCCCTTAAGAAGACCATTTTGGGTGTAGATAAAGTATATTTAGAAAACTTCAGTCGTGTGATGCCAGCTGATATACTTAAATAGCACCACCCACCCTATCTCCTCCCGCGGGTGTCGTAAAGAGGCGACAAAGGGAAAAAACCAGCAGCCGTCGAAACTCAATCTGGGAGATACTGCGGTCGCCAACCCACCCACCTATTTCCAAGCAAGGCGACTATGGCAACTACCCCCAAGATGATAGTCGGTCGCCAATATTTTTTATTCTAATTTATTATTGATATTTAATTTAAATATAGGATGCTACCGCAAACTTAATACTTATTATTATTTTCGACCATTTTTGGGTAGATAAAGTATATTTAGAAAACTTCAGTCCAGTCGTTCTTGAGTCGCAAATGATGTAAATACACCGACTTGTCAATATACGACATCAAAATGACCTCTAAACCCTTCCATGGTCTCGTGCGAACTTGATCAAATTTACCTAACGCAACACTACGTAAATACGACACGTTTAGGACCTTGGGACGGACAAACAGACGGACGGACGGCCTTCTTTGTAGGCGGAAAGTGAGGATATATTATACATGTAGAGGTTGTAATGTACGTAAAGATAAAAGATAAAAAAAAGAAAATATATGTTTTTTTTTTAATTTAAGCACTTTAGAATTCCCATAAAAGTCACCACCGGTTCTAACCATACAACTCGGGAAGATTATTACCGACAAGAAACTCGGCGACACTTATTTTTCTAAATAATACGTCGAATCTTAAAGTACATAATTATGCTGTAGTGGCTAAGCGTTTGAAGTGTTCAAAATGACCTATCAAACAGTTTATTCTCTTGACAATACAAGATATGTGTTGACCCCAAAAATATCATTTGAACACCAAAACAGTCACTTCTAATCACTGATTTATTACTAACTGTGTTATATTATTACAAGAAACTATCAAACAGTTTAATAAAATACAAGATGTAATAGAAAATACAAAAATATGAAAATAAAATGTGACTACACGAAATAGACATGTACTTTGATATTGTTTTCTGAACTGTTTATATATAAACTTTACTAAGTTTTCGGAGTGATAACCAATATTTTAATTTCGTTGACTTGGTGTGGAGCGAATAGACCTGGACCTGGTGTTTTATGGTCGACTTAAAACCAAATACGACCAACAATGAGGAGGTAGTTTCAGTAGGGCACCGAAGTACAATCACGCTTTCTGGAGAGGCCTAACTAGCGCTGTGTACCTCCTCCTACAGAAGACTGCACAGCGCAGTAATATTAGCACTGCTACCACCAGTATGTTTAATTGTAAGCTGTTTAATGGTGAATGTCCGTCCAGAGCTCCAATTATAAGGTCGGTAACGCGCCTAGACTCCCTGGTCCATGACTACCCCATCCGGCGGTTTCTCTCGCCTTGAGCACTCGTTGGCATGCACGCTTGCCTCGCGGCCTTGCCGGGTCGACTGCATCTTACATACGTGATATATTGGAGCGAGCGTTAAGATCACAAATTGCATGATCTGTCTATCCTTGTCTCAATTTATAGTATTTTGTTGTGGTCTGCGACCCTGTTCGGTAGTGGTCGACTTAAAACCAAATACGACCGCTCTCATGGGGACGACGATGTTCTTGGTTCGCATGTCCAGCAGTGGACATTTCAGCTGATTGTGTGATGAGGACAGATATTTAATTGTCTCTGAGTCATGGGTGTTTTTGTATGTATTTAAATATTTACATGTATCTATCTATTATATATCGTCGTCTAGTACCTACAACATACAAGCCTTACTGTCCAGATCGAAGCGGTTTATCGAAGGACTAGGAAGATTTGCGTAAGATTGTCCTGAAACATACTGTTATTATTAGCGAGAAATTTATTCTTAAAGTCAAATCAAATCAAATCAATTTTCGTCATATTTATATATATAGCAATATGAATTGCCTATATGCAATTTATTACCATTATAAATTGATAATTAACATATAACTTTATGTACAAAATACCATAAGGACCTCTGGTGTTAATCTTTATTTACAATGATCTACAATATTACGAGTACGCCTTAACCAACCCGCCATTTAAATCTTAAAGCCGGCCTTTCGAGGCATTAAAATAAGGTTGCTATGGCATTTCCTGTTGTCGCATTTATCTGATACGCTGTTTTAGGAAGCGCCAGCTCTTCAAATACTACGTTACATACCTCCTATATGAATAACCGGACGCTTCAAGATATAGCTAGAGAGGAATTGGTGCTGCCATTTTACAACATGAAATAATTAAATACATATATGTGCGCATGGAATGATTTCTGATTGTCGCTTACGTTTGCAAATTAATTAGTATTGACATCTGTACGCATATTTATGAGCATAATTTTACAACTAAACTACCACATACTCAAACCTTATTTAACAAAAATAAAATATAAGTACTGGAAATGAAATTATTATATTATTTATAATAATATATATTTTGGTGATAAAATCTCGTATATCTGACATAGTGGGTAGTGAAGCTGAAAGTCCTCTGTTTCATCCCATTACAGGGTTGCATGTATTTTCTTTTGAATGCCAGAATGAGCGAGTTTGTTCCTTGGTCATGGGTAGTCACGATATTTTAAGTAGTTGTACATTAGCGGAATATAACGATAATCGTCGAACGATTGTTTCCTCGAGACACAATACAAGCCTTTTAAAATATGACCGAATGAGGCCTTCAATGAAATATTTATTTATATAACTACTGAAATAAAATGTACTTTTTATGTTTACATTTTTTTATATATTGTTGGAGACAGTGGCAGTCCTGGGTTTACAGATATTTATGTGGAATTAACAAATATTTTTTTCTTTTATTCAGTAAGTTGAACCTACAGTTTTGTAAGCACAACACAAGCCTTCGAATTTACCGGGGCTCAGTCAATTTGAAGTGTATTTTTTGGGGGTATATGTACAAACGACCTTGCAGGTGGCGTCGCATGGGCATATATAGTGTTGCCGCCTTGATAAGGAGTTAAGTCACTACATACCTGAAAGGTAGCGGTATTTTTTCATTAAGTCAATCGGGATAATCTAATGGTACTTCGCTGTGCCCTACCTCTCATAAAATATGTCCTGTCATATTTATTTATACAATTATTCTATCAATAATGCCGTATATGTGGAGTAACAACCAGGTAATGAATGACGTTTTGCACACTAGATTGGCAAGTACCTTCGGTTTCGCGATATGTATCTCTTTGCAGGTGGCCTTTCATATATAGTGTTTGATAAGGAAGGAAGTTCAGTGGTATAGTCAAGGTTTTGGTTGTCTCTGTTGCTCTAATGATGCCGTAATTGGAATAAAAGAGAAATATGATATTTTCGCGCTTCGATTTTCGCGATATACAGTATATTTTTTCTGTTAGGTTATTGGTTGGTTGTTAGGGTTTTTTTCTTTATTATGTTTTTTATACTTAATTGCTTAAATAGTGAATAAATAAATTATGATACAAAATGAATATTACATTCTTCAATAAGTTGTAGGTAACAGTCGACGTCAAAGATATGTATGTATTTTTTCACCTTACTCCTTTGCAATACATTTATTTACAGAAATTACAATCGTATTATGATAACTTCAAGTACTTAACTAGTTACAGTATAAAATCTAAAAAGGCCCTTAAGGCATTTTACCAAGGATGCTGGCGGCATTTCCTCGTTGTATCGCAATGCTGATACGTTGTGCGAGGAAGCCGCCAGCTCTTTGGTCACCAGATACATCACCAGACGCTTCGCGATTTCTGCAAAAAGTTTTTGCGCGCTGGGACCCCATGGACCTAGCGTCTCCTCATTTGTAATAAGGTGCAAAAGTGTATACATATTTTTGACGTCGACTGTACAGGAGCCCGCCGCCATTCAGTAAAGGTCGTTTTCGCAACGCGGCATACTGACCCGCTGTTATGTCACCAACCCGCCGCGAAAGCTGCTATGATAAAATACCGGCTGCGGATTTAATTTTACTTGCGAGGTATTTGGGTGGAATTCTCATTAAAGTGCAACAAAAACTGTTGTTTCGAATTAATGAATGGGCATTTTTTTGGCTTATTGTTGATGCTTATTTTGATAGTGACCTATGAAGCTGATGGTCTTAGGTTCAAATCTAAGGTAAATAGGTAAGGGCATTTATTTGTGTACGACGACCGGTCTGGCCTAGTGGGTAGTGATCCTGCCTATGAAGCCGATGGTCCTGGGTTCAAATCGCGGACAGGGCATTTATTTGTGTGATGAGAACAGATATTTGTTGCTGAGTCATGGGTGTTTTCTATGTATTTAAGTATTTATATGTATCTATCTATTATATATATTTGATGGCGACGGTACAGGGTCCGGTTAATGATTAATACTTTTAAACCATAAATAACTATAATTCTTAAAAGTAAAGAAAAATGGAAAAATTAACTGCCCCAGGCGAGAATCGAATTTTTCCATTTTTCCTTTTTCTAAGATTTGTGGTTTCGTTAGCAGACATTTCTGCTTAAAAAATATAAATAACTAAGAAATTGATTTCCATGTGGACTCGACAGTTGTTCCATTAATTCGGGATTCTAATTTTGACGACAGGTCTGGCCTAGTGGGTAGTGAACCTGCCTATGAAGCTGATGGTCCTGGGTTCGATTCCCCGTCAGGGCATTTATTTGTGTGATGAGCACAGATATTTGTTCCTGAGTCATGAGTGTTTTTATGTATTTAAGTATTTATATGTATCTATTATATATATATATCGTCGTCTAGTACCTACAACACAAGCCTTTCTGAGCTTACCGTAGGAGGTCGATTTGTTTAAAATTGTCCCGAAATATTTATTTAAATATTTATTTATTTATAATTAGAAAGCTAAGTAAACCATTTATAAACATAACTAATAATTAGCTCAGACAGAGATGAGTCACTCCTAACAACGAACACGCGCGCATTGTTCAACACTTCGCAATTGTACTTGTTTGCAATTTCTTTGTCTGGCTTATATGCAAGTTGTTAGGGTTATCGACAAGGAATAAATATTTTTTTTATTGACATATCGTCACTATTTTTTATTATGCAGAAACGCCTGCTATCTTCGATATTTAAATCGAAAGAAAAATAGGAAAACTTTGACCCACTGCGAGTCAAAAATTTTCTATTTTTCTTTCGATTTAAATATATCGTCACTACTTTGAATAAATCTCATATCTAACACAGATACTCTAAGTTGAAACGCAGTAACTCTGTACTCATCCCATACATAGTTACGTCATTTTTCTTATGCCAGAATGAGTTACGAGGTTTTTTCAAGGTAGTGACGATATGACACTTTAAAGTTGCATTTTTAAGTAGTATCACTACTACTAATCTATACATACTAATATTATAAATCCGAAAGTAACTCTCTGTCTGTTACCTCTTCACGCTTAAACCGATGAATCAATTGGGATGCAATTTGGTATGGAGAGATTGAGCTACGAGAAAGGACAGGATAATTCAAATCCTGTAACCATACTTTAAATACGGGCATGGCTAGCCGACGAAGTCGCGAGGAAAAGCTAGTTATATATAAATAACAAACGGAAGCACCTCCGCAGCTCCGATATATAGGTATGATGGCAAGTGTACTTGTATAAGTGTATGTCGTATGTGTAAGTATCAACGAAATAACAAAAAAAGTTTTAGTATACATTTTATTACTTGGCATTCATTTGAGGAACAGAATTTCGTACATACAATGACTAAAAATATGTAAATCTTTTAATTTTTTTAACTATTAAAACCACATATGTAGGTATGCCACTATGCTACAAGCGGAGCAACTAGCCGGGGAATTATTTTCATAAAATACTAGGACAACTACTATCTATATTATTCGTACTACATGTTTTATGGAACAGGTGTTTTAATGTCTTAACTTTTTACAATAAAGGAATTTACTATGAAAGTGGCAGCCCTAAACCCGGAAGATAATATTACCTTGTTCGTAAGCAAATAAATAATTATAACACGCTTCTTATATCAAAACAATAGATACGCCATCTTGCATTAATTCATTATATAAAACTAATAAAAATATTGACGTCCAGTCTGGCCTAGTGGGTAGTGAACCTGCCTATGAAGTCGATGATCCTGGGTTCAAATCCCAGTCAGTGCATTTATTTTACTATCGCATTTATAACACAAATAAATAATTATTAAATATTTCGGGACAATCTAACTTCGGTAAGCTCAGTAAGGCTTGTATTGTAGGTACTAGACGACGAGATAGATAAATACTTAAATACATAGAAAACACCCATGACTCAGGAACAAATATCTGTGCTCATCACACAAATAAATGGTCCGACTGGGATTCGAACCGAGGACCATCGGCTTCATGTGCCCACTATGCCAGACCGGTCGTGAATAATAATAGTATGGATGAATAGTATAATATTAGTATGAATGTATTTACTTCCTAGTATAAGAGACGTATGAGTTCAGTATGAGTACGCCATACCTACATACCTACATAAGAATCTCGGTCTCACGGTTCAGTTCTCATCTTTACATAACTACATTACTTATTGTCGTTAAAAACTGTTACTGTGCAAATATGTGCCGACTGGCACCAACCACGACACCATTTCCATCATCACCACTTAGATGGTTGGCAGTCCTCAACTGTGCGTTTTTAGAAACTTCCTGCCTCGCACAGCAAAACTATGGAATAAATTGTCGTGTGCAGAATTTCCGGACCGATATGACATCCAAACCTTCAAGAAAAGAGCGTATAGGGATCTTAAAGGCCGGCAACGTACTTGTGACTCCTCTGGTGTTGCGAGTGTCCATGGGCGGCAGTAGTTGCTTACCATCAGGCAATCCGTCTGCTCGTTTGTCTCCTATATCATAAAAAAAACCTATCACCCGCGGGTGTCGTAAGAACCGACATGTAAGAACCGAAGGATGGGCATCAACCGTCGAAACCGAATGGACAGTTATTGCGGTCGCCAATTCGCCATCAAGCGTGGCGACTATGGCAACTACCCCCCAAGATGATACAAGTCATATTTGGGGGAGGCATATGCCCAACAGTAAATAAATATTACAGGACATTCTTACACAAATTGACTGAGCCCCACGGTAAGTTCAAGAAGGCTTGCGTTGTACAGTCAAGTGCAATAATACGTCCCGAAAGAATCCTTTCATAAATACATCCTACAACCTTATTTACTGTACAATAGAGTTGCACGCTACATATTTTTGAAACTTTGGCAGTGAACGAATTTTTACACTTGACTGTAAGTACTCAGCCAACGATATATACAGGGCGTCCCACGGCCATGCCACATGGAGGGAAAGTACCTTTAATATTATAGATGGAACATTTTACTGAAAGAAGACATTATTTCAATTTCAAAAACAATTTATGAAAGGGTCACAAGCGAAAAAAATCATCAGTTAATAAAAAGAGATCTTCCCACACTAGCTGCTAGCTAGGTGTAAATAAATAAATAAATATTTCGGGACAATCTTACACCTAGTCCTACAGTAAGCTCAGTAAGGCTTGTGTTAAACAGTTGTTAGTATGGGCAGGTCATTTTTTTAACAGATTTTTCAGTAATGGCTCCATAGTTACGGAAAAGTTTCGGACAGTCATTTAATATATAGATATCGTAATATATTTCGAACTATTTCATTTAGGACTTGAATCTACATTTCCGTGTCTCCGATTATAAATTAATTATTACTTCATTAGTTAGGAATTATGCCGACGCACGGTTACTTCGCATCAATAAAGGCCGAACGTGCCAAAATCGTGTCGAACACGTGACCTCGTGTCGCAATCGTTACGTCAGTGGTTCACACAAACTGTATAACCTTACACTTCTTTTATACATGTTAGATATTTTTGTTATGTCAAAATAATTGTGATTAGTACATTGGCCATCAGATATATCGGAGCTGTGGAGGTGGTCACAAATATCTGAACAACGCCTCTATAGTCAAGGCGATAAGGTGCATGTTCAGATATTAACACCTCCACAGCTCCGATATATCTGTGGCTCTAGTGTAAGTTTCTTTTGACGTAAGAAAACGTTTACGAACGCGTAAGTGATAATGTTATTGATATGAGAAACGCAAACGCGTTCGTGACGTAAAGTTACGTTAAAAACTTACACTAGAGCCTCTGAGGTGTTACCGCCACGATATTCGTACGGACAATTGTCTCTGTCACCCTCGTGACGTCTTAATAAGGGTAAAAGATAAAGATGTCCGAAATTTATGAATATCGTTTTTGACGG
Source organism: Grapholita molesta (assembly GCA_022674325.2). Taxonomy (NCBI): domain Eukaryota; kingdom Metazoa; phylum Arthropoda; class Insecta; order Lepidoptera; family Tortricidae; genus Grapholita; species Grapholita molesta. The sequence goes on from CP053139.2 coordinate 1,596,271, forward strand.
AAAGCGCCTCTGAGGCTCTAGTGTAAGTTTCTTTGACGTAAAAAACGTTTACGAACGCGTAAGTGATAATGTTATTTATATGGAAAACGTAAACGCGTTCGCAACGTAAAGTTACGTTAAAACTTACACTCAGGGCTCTGGTGGCGACTGGCGACTGTACGTTTGACTCAAAATTCATGTTAACATATTTTTCTTATAATGTTATTCTCTTGCAATTGACAAAGGAGAGTATGTCTTATTCCTATAGCCAAAATGACTAATTTTGAGGAATCCAGTCGCCAAAGCTAGGAGCACCAGCCTTAATAATCGAAAATTTGTTATCTTCCTCGTTTAACGTTGGAATATAAAAGAGCGACCGAGACACGGATATACTATTTTTGATGTACTTAATGGACAAATAATTTACACCCTATGGACATTGTGTCAAGAAGCACAATTTGAGACGCAAATGCCATGCCGTCTTGTTATGCAAGATACAGGCATTCCAAAATTAGTCTTCAAGTACTTGACTAACACGCATCTTCCATAGGGTCATAATATTCTTGATTGGCTGGCTGATTATGAATGGTCATGATTTTATAACACATTGTTTAGTTTCACATAGTAAAGGTTATGAGAATACCGACGTCGTCCCAATGAAATTACTTTTATTGCAGTTTGAACCTTATGTCTACGTCAAAAGGTTTATAATATTTGATAGTCATTTATATTTTGTAAACATGTTCATTCAATAGTCTGTTAGGGCTTGGGAGGTTACGAAGTGTATACAATTTAGATATATGGGATAGTTTATACTATAAAGTGCCAAGGTTGCCACACGTAACATTTTAAATGCACATCATCATTTTAACCGTTAGACGTCCACTTCTGGACGCAACCCCCCCCAAATATGTCTTATAGTTATCATCTCGGGGGAGGTGCCATATCGCTTGGCAGGCTATTTGATCAGAGATCGCTTCCTCTGGAGATACCGTCCTCGCCAATGCTCCATGCTCAGAGATCGCTTCCTCTGGAGATACGATCACCAATGCTCAGAGATCACTCCCTCTGGATATACGATCGCGAATACTCCATGCTCTGAAATCGCTCCCTCTGGAGATACGATCACCAATTCTCCATGGAGTGATGATCATGATCAGAGCTCGCTTCTTCTGGAGATACCATCGTCAATGCTCCATGCTCAGAGATCGCTCCCTCTGGAGATTTATGTAAGAAGCCTGTGTGCAGCAGTGCGTTCGTGACTACGTAGGCTTTCGCGATAACAGTAAATAGGCATTCCTCGCGTGACGGAGTGACGGCCACAGACCTAGATCAAGGTCTGAATCATCTCAGCGACCTCAACTTGAAACGTTAAAACGACTAACATCAGTACTAATCATACAGGGGTCTCGGGGCCGAATACAATTTTGTACCTTTTGGCGTCGAGACCCTCGGCCCGTGGGGTCCAATTCCGCACTTTTTCAAAGATTTGGCCAAACGTCTTATGGTCGCTACTGGTGACCGGAGAGTTGGCAGCTTCCTCGCTCAACGCATAAGCATTGCGATAAAGCGAGGAAATGCTGCCAGCGTTTACTTCTCCATGCCGCGGGGGGATCCCTTATTTTAGATAGGTATTTTAAGTTTAGTTTTTAGTTATTTATAGTTTTAGTATCTTATTTTATTTAAGTTTTCTTATATTATGATCTCCAGTACTAATCTAATTAACAATAGATTATTATTTTAGGGTAATGAAGAAACCTAGACAAATGATATTAGTTAAGTATCAAACGATTGTCTCTGTCACTCTCACGATGCCTTAATTAGAGTAAAATGGAAAAATGCTGGAAATGTACGAACTTCGACGTTCGCGGTATCAAGCCCGGAGCGGTACCGCGAACATAGAAGTTCTTATATTTCGGGCTTCTTTCTATTTTACGCCAATTAAGGTGTCAAGAGAGTGACAGAGACAATCGTCCGAAATTTACGAATATCGTTGTTCGCGGTAGCGCCGCTGGCCTCACCGCGGTAGACCTTTAAACAATCGAAGAAACATGCGCAGATATAATCACTCGGCGAAGGCTGAGGTTCACAGCCTTGCCTACCGGCGACGGCAAAAATATCTTTACAATTTTAGTTCTTATTCCATTGGCGTAACGACAAGAGTGTACACATATTTATGACAGATCCGAATGGTGGCGTGATGCTTTACGATCTCGGAATATTAAGGTTTGAAATAAACGTCATACATTCGTCATTTTTAATAGATTTGTGTTTACAAAGTTTATATCGACCTTAAGAGCGTTATAAGCGAAAAACTTTACTGTCTATGTAGTTTTTTTTTATGACATAGGCGGCAAACGAGCAAACGGATTGCCTGATGGTAAGCAATTACTGTCGCCCATGGGCATAAGCGCGTTGCCGGCCTCTAAGGGGGGTTGGAGCCCTGGGAACCTTACTCACCATCAGGAACACAACACCTGAAAGGTGGCAGTGCTATTATGGTTGTGGTCTGTAAGGAGGAGGTACTTCCCCAGTTGGGCTGCCCCAGATTCAAGCGTGCTGGTCATCGCTGTGCCCTACCTCTCATAAAAACCTCTCTCACGTAGTTGTGCAGAGAACTAATATGGAACTTACGTCAAAATTTGAATATAGAACGCCGACATGCGTGTATACTCGTTACTACTACATAGCAGGTGCTTTAGTTAAGTTTTTCGCCTATACTCAACGTGTTTTTGCATCCTAACTAAACTTAATTATGTAGAAAATTGATTGTTGGGATTACCTGTCGGTTTTTAGAATTAATTGTTCCTCTTTCGTAATACTCCATTTATGTATGATTAAATTGATCAAATGCATTTTTTTGCATAGCAGTTTATATTTATAAGTTTTGACGAGGGGTTTAGCCTAAGTACCCGGCTAAGCCAGCGCTCATGAGTTCAAATCCCAGTAAGGGCATTTATTTGCTTAGGTCTCACACGGACCAGAACACAAAATGACTACTTCCGCTCATAGATATTTAGATAGATATTTGTTCCTGAGTTATGGGTGTTTTCTATGTATTTAAGTATTTATATGTATGTATCTATTATGTATATCGTCGTCTAGTACCTACAACACAAGCCTTACTGAGCTTACCGTAGGACTAGGTCGATTTGTGTCAGATTGTCCCGAAATATTTATTTATTTATTTATAGTCCATAACTTAAAATGACCGAAACACAAGATGACTACAAAACAATTAGTCACATACGAGAAAACACCAGATGCGGAAAAATAAACCCACTGTCCTATAGGTAGGTTTAAGTTATGTTCGTTTTGTATCAGCCCGTAGGGCATAACCATCTAAAAATAGGAGCTCCGTCGACTAATTGTGTTGTATTTATTTTGTTTTTCTGCCATTTTGAGTTTTGAACTATAATAAATAAATAAATAAATATTTCGGACATTCTTATACAAATCGACCTAGTCCCACGGTAAGCTCAATAAGGCTTGTGTTGCAGGTACTAGACGACGATATATATAATAAATAGATACATATAAATACTTAAATACATAGAAAACACCCATGACTCAGGAACAAATATCTGTGCTCATCACACAAATAAATGCCCTGACTGGGAATCGAACCCAGGACCTATGAGCCGATGTACTAATTTTATATTCTAGCCAGTGTAAGAGTAACCCGTTTATTCGTGTGATAAGCACGATGCGGGACAGGTGTTTAGAATAATCTGGACATCTTACTCTTTTAAGAATATAGTTGTGTTCAGCTCATTTTGAACATCTTGCCCGCTTAGTAAATTATGTTACTGACTGTACGATCAAATTTAATAATAGCCCTTTTTCATAGTTTTATAGATATACCTTTTAATTATAATTGTATAATGATTGAGGCAATGCTTAGTAGGTTTCTAATTAGTTTTTAATGCATGCATCCTGCAACAAAAATCATTCCATTAAATTATGATTAAGTGCATTAAATTATGCATAGATATTGATATTTGATCCTGAGTCATGGGTGTTTTCTATGTATTTAAGTATTTATATGTATCTATCTTTTATATATAGCGTTGTCTAGTAACTACAACACAAGCCTTACTGAGCTTACCGTAACACTAGGTTGATTTATGTAAGATTGTCCCGAAATATTGTATACTAGATGAGAACCCGGCTTCTCTCGGGCATAATAAACCAGAATACTTACACGGCCAAAATTCCGGACAAAGTATCCGATCGCAACCCGCGCACGAGACCCGTCAACCAAATTCAATATGGCCGACCAATTTGTCGTTAAATTAAACTTTTAAACGCAAAATGCGCGGCAATACGAGTTTTGCCGATGTATGTCCTCTTTATTTTTTACGCTCTTTCATTTGAGTACGATTTCGTTCGGGTCTACCGTACCTCTCGACGGAATTATTAATATAGAATATTATTTATCTAATACTCTGCTAGCCTAATAATATGGTCACTATATCAATAATCATCATCTCAGCCATAAGACGTCCACTGCTGAACATAGGCCTCCCCCTTGGATCTCCACAAGTACCGGTTGGAAGCAACCTGCATCCAGCGTCTTCCGGCGACTTTAATGAGGTCGTCTGCCCATCTTGTGGGTGGACGTCCTACGCTGCGCTTGCTAGTCCGTGGTCTCCACTCGAGCACTTTTCGACCCCATCTGCCATCTTCTCTGCGTGCAATGTGGCCTGCCCATTGCCACTTCAGCTTGCTAACCCGGTGGGCTATGTCGGTGACTTTAGTTCGCCTACGGATCTCCTCATTTCTGAGTCGATCTCGTAGTGAAACTCCGAGCATAGCTCTCTCCATAGCTCGTTGAGCGACTTTGAGCCTTGAGATGAGGCCGATAGTGAAAGACTCATATATCATCGTATATCAATAATATGTCACTATATCCAGCATGCTACCAGTGGATTCCCGCGATGTTTACCAGGTCGGGGGCCCAATACAGTATAATATTATAGCCTATACTTTTAGGTAGTTAAAAATATGTTACTAATGTTCACATCACTTTTGAAAAATAAATCATGTTAAGTATGTAATAATTATGAACCACATATCACATATTTTGCTTTCGTAAGTAAGTTAATGATTTTTAAAAAGTTTTTAATAAAAAGGCATATCAAGATTGTTTACCCTTTTTTAAGTACCTAAAAGTATAGACTATAGTAAGTCCCCTTTTATGTTAATGTTACCATAGATAGATAAATCATTAATACATATAATATAAACGATTATATTGACTCATACAATAAGCAGTAACATAGTTTCTAGTAAATAAAATTACGTTTCCTATGACGTCGGCAACTGACGTCTACAACTTGTATATAATATATTATATGTATGTATGTAACTTGCGTATGAATTGTATGATCAAGGTTTTCCAAACGACCTTTGAAGTATTTTAATAAATTCATGACTAACTTGTTTCATATTAAACTAAGAACAAAAAATATATTTTTAAAATACTAGCTTTTCCTCGCGACTTCGTCGGTAAACCATGCCCGTCTTTGTGGTTGCGAAATAAAAATTATCCTATGTCCTATGGTGTCTTAATCTCTCTCAATTCCAAATTTCATCCCAATTAGTTCAGCGATTTAAGCGTGAAGAGCTAACAGAACAAGCCTAAATTTTTCCTTAAGATCCATACTAATATTATAAGTGCGAAAGTGTGTCTGTTTGTTTGTCCGTCTTTCACGGCAAAACGGAGCTACGAATCGACGTGATTTTTTAATTGGAGGTAGTTGAAGGGATGCAGAGTGACATCTAGTATGTTATATAAAAAAGTTAGTCTATGGACCCGTGGCGCGTTTATACAAGCCGATTCCCGCCGGCTTGAGTAACTTTACTAGTTTTCCTTGGGCTCAAGAAGAAAAGGCTAAGACATATGGGCTCCGTCTTGCCTAAGAAAAGAATTGTCGCACCGCCACTGCTATGGATAGTCCCCATCAGATATATGGAAGCTGTGTAGGTGGTCACAAATATCTGAACAACGGCTCTATTATTAAGTGCATGCTCAGATATTTGTGACCACCTCCACAGCTCCGATATATCTGATGGCGATTGGACTGCATGAACACATCAGCTGTGTGTAATATCCGACGGACACGAGAAAGGAACTTGCAAGGCTATGTACTAGCCCACTGCTTGACTAATTTTGAACTCTATTACCATGGCGTAAGGTCTACTGGCGCTCAGTGTGTTGCTATTTGTACATATACGATGCGATGCGCTCCATCGGTTCATGCTTGCCTGGTACTCTCAATCTAACATGTAAGTACTGTAAAGTCGAATTAGTTCAAAAATTGCCAATTTTTTTTATTATGACATAGGCGGCAAACGAGCAGACGCATTGCCTGGTGGTAAGCAATTACCGTCGCCCATGGGCACCCGCAACAGGGGAGTCACAAGCGCGTTGCCGACCTTTTAGGGGCTTGGAGCTCTGGGAACCTTACTCACCATCAGGAATACAACACTACAACCTGAAAGGTGGCAGTGCTATTGTGGCTGTGGTCTTCTGTAAGGAAGAGGTACTTCCCCAGTTGGGCTTCACCAGACTCAAGGGTGATGGTCATCGCTGTGCCCTACCTCTCATTGTTGGACGTAGTTTAAGGACATACCCGGGTCCAAAAACTATTTAGAACCATTATCTCTATCATTCTAATTACGCCCTATTTGGAGAAAAAGAGAAAGATACCCGAAATTTTCAAACTTCGATTTTTGCGATATATACATGAAAAACTTAGCTAAAGTCTATGTAGTAGTAACGTATGTATACAAGCATGTCGGCGTTCTATATTAAAATTTTGACGTAAACTCCATATTAATCCTCTGCACAACCACATAGACATGGTCCTTCAGTTAAGTGTTTTACCTACACTTATATACTGTGTACGTGCGTAATTGTTTTGAGACAGGTCAACATTCTCTAAATATGTTGACTTTGAAAAACCTTTATGCCAGATTCTTATCAAACGACTGGTGTCGAAATGCTAGAACCTAAATAAATAAGATGTACAGCGGCGCTACTGCGAACAACTATATTCGTAAATTTTGGACGATTATCTCTTATTATTATGACTCTTCCGTACACGGAACAATGGTGTTCCGGACATTTGGGGGGCGTACGCGGAGCCAGATCGAGCCAACGCGCAGAGGCCCTTTCGACAATTTAATGAAATGTAAGGGGTACACTAAGCGGATGTTGCCCCTGTCCGTATCATGGGATGCGCACAGAGACAGCACCCACCATAGTGTAAGGACTATTGAGTTATTATTATTATTCTCAAGACACCTTAATCGGAGTAAAAGAGAAATATGCGAACTTCGATGTTCGCGGTACCGCTCCTGGCGCTCTCTAAGCACCATCATTTCAGCCGTAAGTCGCCCACTGCTGGACACAAGCCTCCCTCAAATATGACTTGTATTATCTTGGGGGATAGTTGCCATAGTCGCCACGCTTAGCAGGCGTGTCGGTAACCGCAGTAGCAGATTTTTTAACCCGGGTATGTTCTTAAACTACGTTCGACAATGAGCGGTAGGGCACAGCGAAGTACCATCACGCTTGAGTATGGAGAAGCCCAACTGGGGAAGTACCTCCTTACAGAAGACCACAGCCATAATAGCACTGCTACCTTTCATGTATGTAGTGTTGTGTTCCTGGTGGTGAGTAAGGGTGCCTCCAACCTACCTTAAAAGCCGGCAACGCGCCTGTGACTCCCCTGGTGTTGCAGGTGCCCATGAGCGACGGTAATTGCTTTCCATCAGGCAGTCCGTCTGCTCGTTTGCCACCATTGTCATGAAAAAAAAGATTGCGTTATGACGGACGCTGCAGCCTAAACGTAACTTTTTCCCTATGTCGCCTCTTACGACACCCGCGGGAGGAGATGGTGTGCTGCTAGTCTAGTCAGCCACATAAAATATATTCTAACTCCATGTTAACTTGTAAGTTGTCACGTGTCTTATTTAAATATATACAACGAAGGCATTGAAAACACGTGAGTACACACGTCATAACAAGCACTTTCCATGAAGATGCACGCAACTGTAATTATTTGTCTATTTGTAGAGGAAAAATAAATTTTCTTGTGGAAAACATATCTACTTAATGATAATCATATAGAAAGGTAAGTATATACAAAGGATGACTCGCGTTACACCGTCACGTCTCCTACACGTCGCCGTCCCGAGCCCGAGCCTTCCGTCGACCCACCGGGCCCGGGTCCGAGCGGCCCGACACTCGAATATTCACATTAACACGAGCGTCGTTCCATCCAGCCATTTGTTGCGAGTACGATCGTCACTCGCCCGTCGATATCACGTCGACATCTTCGCCTTCCCATCACCTTGCCGAGCAGGGCCTTAGGCGCTAAAGCGAAAGACGATATTCGTAAATTTCGGATGATTGTCTCTGTCACTCTTGTGACGCCTTGATTGGAGTAAAGGAGAAAGATGCTCGAAATATACGAACTGCGATGTTCGCGGTACCGGGCCTTTTTACATAGCTGTAACGGCCGTCGTATGACCGGCCCGAGCCCGGGCCGTGAGGCTCCGAGGGCTCGGTGATCACGTGATTCCATACAAAATATAGCGACGGTGGCTTCGGCTCGACGGGCCGCTCTAACGTGAGACTACCTTAACTCAATCTAACAGAAATGATCTTTTACGTCACACTGGGCGGTAAGAGAGATTTACCGCCTTAGGGCGTGACGAAAAATCTCACTTTACACCCATATGGAGACGTAAAACTATGTACGCACCACGGGCGGTAATAAAGAAGGCCTCAGATCGCTTGTTTATAATATAATATCACAAATACCCACGATCTGAACCATTCTTTTTTTTACCGCCCTAGGTACGTAATATACTATTGTTGCCTCGGACGCTGTATATGTCATCTATTTTCAATTTAGAATTTGTTATTATATTTATTTTCACAACACTTGCTTAATACATGTTATCAGCTATTACACGTACCTTTATCGAAAATCATAATCATAATTGTCGGAACTGCGGCGCTACCGCGAAAAACGATCTTGTTCGTTTTCGGACGATTCTCTGTCGCTCTCATGACGCCTTAATTAGAGTAAAAGAGAAAAATGATCGAAATATACGAACTTCGATGTTCGCGGTGCCGGCCTGAAGGCCACTAACAAGTTCAACAGTAATTAACAGCTCGTAATAGAAAGGGAAAGCGGCATAACCGTATCAACCGCGCCGCTCTATTTGACGTTACGACACATCGGAAACGAACTGGGCTTGCGGATTTGTGAAGGACTTTTCCTCTTAACCGTTACGATTTATGAGTGACAGCAAATATTATATTGCTCTTTCTGTCTGTCTGTCTGTCTGTCTGCCTGTCTGTCTGTCTGTCTGTCTGTCTGTCTGTCTGTTACCTCTATAAGCTTGAACTGCGAATCAATTGGGATGAAATTTGGTACGAAGAGAGTTTGAGCTCTGAGAAAGGACGTAGGAAATTTTTATCCCACAACCATACTTTAAAAATTATATATATTTCGGGACGACCTGACACAAATCGACCTAGTCCTACAGTAAGCTCAGTTAGGCTTGTGTTGTAGACGACGATATATATAATAGATATATAAATACTTAAATACATAGAAAACACCCATGACTAAGGAACTAATATCTGTGCTCATCACACAAATCAATGCCCTGACTGGGAATCGAACTCAGGACCATCGGCTTTACAGGCAGGGTCACTACCCAATAGACCGGTCGTCAAAGACTTTAAAGACTGGCATGGCTAGCCGACGAAGTCTCGAGAAGCTAGTGACTAATAATTTTAAATATGTTAGGTGACAGCAAGCAGTGTTACAGATACTTACATAGATGTTGCATAAGTCATCTCATCAATAGTCTCCATAGTGGTTACGTAACAAAAATGTGGTTAGAAATTTTCGCACGAACATTCAATAACTGACCTACTTTATAAGATATACAACTCAATCGAGTGATATAATTCGTCACAGTGCTATGATGAAGGCATAATGCTAAAAATTAAAATGTACCTTTAAATTGGAACGTTTACAAATACGTTTTCACGTCTTGAAATGAACTGTTTATTCTTAAAAAACAAATAGCAAAATTGCATTTAATTCACAAGAGCGCAAAGCCATACAAGTTGTTTATTTGTGACAGCGAACAAATTACGAGTATTTGCAACTAAGATCTTTTACAGGTGTGGAACACGAGATGATACTAGTCAGCAATACCTGTAATATCACTAGCTGTGCCCCACGGTGCTACTCGCGGTTTATTAGGGAAAAAACGTAGCCTATGTGTTAATCTAGGGTGTCAGCTAACTTCATACCAAATTTTATTATAACCGCTCCAGCCGTTTAGACGTGAAGAAGTAACAAACATACACACTCACAAACTTTCGCCTTTATAATATTATTGTAGATCCTAGGTTGCAACCGCTTTTACCCTTTCTTACCATCTTACCATCTCTGTTACCCTGAAACCGCTCTACAGAAACCTGAGGGCATATCACGATTAATCAGCAATTAATCTTTCGAAATTTGCGAATTTCGATTTTATTGATTATAATGATATTTCGTACATTACTTGCGAAAAACTCATTAGTACGAGCCGGGGTTTGAACCTGCGACCTTAAGATTGCAAGTACGCCCACACCGCTAGGCCTTAAGGCCACCAGTGCTTCTTGAACTTGAAGAGAATGGACAGTTCTTACAATTACATCAATAAGTAAAACTTAGAAAAACTACTAAAATATATACCAAACGGGTCACTCACGTATTTCAAGGTCGAATAACGCTCGACATATGTTTCGGTCCAATTCGTGAACCATACTCATGAGCTCCGTGCCGCACCGTCGCTGGCGGCTGCTCTTCCACCTTAAAATATGTGAGTGACTCGTTTTATATATATTTTAGTATGTCTGAGTCTCACGGGAGTTTTCAATTAAACCTTAGAAAACTATTATGAATTCTTCCTTTGTAATTAACAATAGTTAGTGACAATAAAGATTCTTTAATTACACGTCTATAGTTATTATTACTAATTATGTTACACGTGTAATAATTACTCTACTTTATCTGTGCCTCGTCTTATTATCTAGAACCTAGATCGACTAGCAGAACTAGAAACTCAAGAATATAGTGCAATCTTGATTATTTTTTTCTCCCACTGTGATGCTATTCTGTATGAATTCAGTTTGTGTGTGACTGTGTGATTTTTTGCGCTAAACTTTACTCTTATTCTATCCCTATAAAAATACATTTATTTCCAGAAATTACAATCATATTATGATAACTACAAGTACTTAACTAGTTACAGTATACAATTTTAAATAAGGCCCTTGAGGCATTGTACCAAGGATGCTGGCGGCATTTCCTCGTTGTATCGCAATGCTGATACGTTGTGCGAGGAAGCCGCCAGCTCTTCGGTCACCAGTTATCCCTATTATTTAATTGTGAATGTGATGATTATGATTCTAATTCTTATAACTTTGTAAATAAGTAAAACTTATAATGTAATAATTTGTAAAAAAAATCTCAACTAAACTTTATTTATACAACGACGGTGGCAAACAAGCATACGGCCCGCCTGATGGTAATCAGTTACCGTACGCTATATACGCCTGCAACTCCAGAGGATTCACATGCGCGTTGCCTGTAAGAACCTCTACACTCCTTTTTTTAAGAACCTATCATACTGTAGTCCCTAGGAAAACCTCGGTAGCTTTCATGCAAGTTGCCATTCAGAATATTCTCAATGATTAGGCTTAATACGCAATGTCTATATATATATATACCTATCTAAATTTATATAAGTATAACTCAAAGGTGACTGACTGACTGACATAGTGTTCTATCAACGCACAGCCCAAACCACTGGACGGATCGGGCTGAAATTTGGCATGCAGGTAGATGTTATGACGTAGGCATCCGCTAAGTAAGGATTTTGATCAGTTCTACCCCCAAGGGGATAAAATAGGGGATGAAAGTTAATATGAATCTTTGTCACTTTTAAACCCATCGGGCTGATACTTTGCATGCATAAAGCTACTATGACGTAGGCATTTGTGGATAAAACGGCATTTTCCGAACAAAAAGCCTGCATGCATACAAAACTACGTTTTGAACGATAGTGTGCTAAAAATAACTTAAATACTTCTTAACGCGAGCGAAGCCGCGGGCAAAAGCTAGTGTTAATATATGTGACATTATCTATGATAGGGGACCTTATTGTCGATGGCGCTTATGTCGTTGTTCAAGCCGATACAATACAAACGCAACGCGATTCGACGTAAGTGCCATCGACAATAAGGTCCCTTTTCATAGATAATGTCACATATATTAACACTAGCTTTTGCCCGCGGCTTCGCTCGCGTTAAGAAGTATTTAAGTCATTTTTAGCACACTATTGCATGCATGCATGCATTTTGTTCGGAAAATGCCGTTTTATCCACAAATACCTACGTCATAGTAGCTTTATGCATGCAAAGTATTGTCAGCCCGATCAGTTTAAAAATTGACAAAGTTTCATACAAACTTTCATCCCCTATTTTATCCCCTATTTTATAGTTATTAACAAATACCTACCTTTAACGGGATGGTTCTTATCAGACACGTCATTAGACATTCAATCCGGTCTAATTGTCACAACAATTATAACACTGATGAAACAGCAATACATGTGCAGACCACGTTGCAACAAGGTCAGCCCAAGTTGGAATGAGACAGCCACAGTTCTAATTGCCCCGACGCGTAATTTATCGTAACAATTTCGCCATGGCGGCCGTGAGCGATATGTCAAAACGTGCCCTGCGCTGGCTGAATGCGAATTTTTATGCTGACTGAATTAAAAGTAACCGGCCATTGTCAATGGTACAGTCAGCAGAAGTGGCTAAGCGGTTGTGTTCAAAGTGAGGTCAACGCATCTCTATTCAAACTCAAACGTTTATTCAGTAAGTAGGCCACAAGGGCACTTTTACACGTCGAGTATACAAAAGTAAAAGAGAAAAATAAAAACTACACCGGTTCTAACCCTACACCTCTGACCCGAGAAGTATTTTGACTTTTATGACCGGCAAGAAACTCGGCGGGACTTATTTTTTCAAAACAGTTTACAAAAAAATCTTAAACATACATGCGTAATTCTGTAAGAAAACATGTCAAACAATTTCAGTAATTAAATACCACAAAAAAATGTATATATAAAAGAAAATTACCTACCAGTCCAAATATGACCGCTTAGAATTAAATTAACATGACGTTTGGTATGCTTTCTTATCTGAACTGTGTCCTACACTCTAATATCCAAGTATTGTCAAGAGAATAAGAGCGCGTGTAGGTCATTTTGAAAACTACACCCGCTAAGCCACTTTTGCTGCTGACTGTACCTCTGATTTTGTAAAAATGAGAGGGAAACACACACCAGGCCTGGTACCGCGAACATCGAAGTTCGTAAATTTCGAGCATCTTTCTCTTTTACTCTGACAGGCGTCATGAGAGTGACAGAAACGTTAAGAATATCCATTTTGCCGGTAGCGCCGCTGTGGGAATATTTTTACGGTGTACCCTCGGATTCATTAATTTCTGTCATTAATGTTCCTAAAGTACCATTTCCTTATTTCTGACAGTTTAAAATGTCACGAATCGACACTAAATTGCCCCATGGTCTTGTCTTGATTCAAGAATTAAATTCAGCTGATTTATCTTGTCTGTGCCATTGCTGTAGGTATCATTTTCGTAATAGTGTTTGTCTATATCAATTACAATTTTTGTACGATAACTGCGGCGCTACCCCGAAAACAATATTCGTAAATTTCTCGAAAAACGAGTCTCTGTCACTCTCATGGCGCCTTAATTGGAGTAAAAGAAAAAGATGCCCGAAATATACGAATATCGTTTTTCGCGGTAGCGCCTCTGGGTTACAGGGGCGCTTTTTTAGGGTTTTCTACGAAGAAAAAAACTTGTTACACAGCTAATTATATTTTCCTCTAGAAACAGAACATTTTTAAAGGTAATACTAAATATTTTAAGCCGTAAGCTTCATACATATTTTATGCCCTAAAAATTACTTATCTGTCGTCGAATCTACAAAACATGAAGGTACTTAATTTTAAGACGTGCGTCATTTGCGCATCAAAGGATTATATTTTTACAAAAATATTTAAATATCCTTAATATTTCTGTGCAAGTTAAGATAAAAATTAAGGTTTTTGACCTCGCACAGGATGTTATTAAATTCGTTTTGGTTTTATAGCCTTTGTGGTTTCTGGTTTAAATACGTCACATTTAAAACTGTTCAAAACGTTGTTTTGACAAGTTTTTATCCTTTACGTAAAAATATACATACACGCCTTACAACTGGAGGCGTGTATGTATGTCTTTTTTATAATATTTAACATTGTATGCAAAGCTATATTTCAAGGCTTACCTACCATATAAAACGTTTATAAAAAAAACTTTTTTTATTTTATATTGAATTAGGTGACCTTATTTGTATTGAAAATATTGATGAAACAAAACAAACACTATACTTTATTTCGTGGCTATCGAAATTATACATTTCGTGCAAAAATAATTGTTAGAAACTTTTGTATGCGATTATTTTCGACCTCAATTTTTTATTTATGTGAGTGCTTGACTCGAAAATCGGCCCCCTGGTCTCTTTTTTTAAAGTATATGTCATCTGTTTCAATTTAAAAATAAAATAATTGAATATCACAGGACATCCTTATACAAAGCCCTAGAGGCAAAGCTTGTGTTATGGGCACTCAGCCAACGATGATTTAGGAACAAATATCTACCGTCTTCCATCATACAAATATTTGCCCTTTCTGGAATTTGAACCTATGACCGTTTCATAATACCCTCTATTAGAAGAATATTTATGTATGTTTCAGTTTTTGTTTTGTAATACTGTTTTGAAAAAATAATGCCTGCAAAGTTTCTTGCCGGTCATAAAAGTCAAAACGCTTCTCGGGTCAGAGGTGTAGGGTTAGAACCGGTGTAGTGTTTATTTTTCTCTTTTACTATTGTATACTCGACGGGTAAAACTGCCCTGTACCCTTACCATGAGTTGTGACTTTGAGATTTTTGATAAATAGTATCGAGTTTACTATCTGTGCATTACGTTCGCACTAAAATAGTACAAGCGAGATGCACAGATAGTAAACTCGATACTCGTTATCGAAAACCTCAATGTCACAACTCATGGCAAGGGAACTTGTGGCCTGCTTACTGCATAAACGTTTGAGTTTGAGTTTTGAATCTTTTTTTTTTAAATTTGTTTATTGAACTGTGTCTCTTCTTGTTACAGAGAGACCTCGCCTCCGTCGCCGAACGGCGATGCGAAGGACTCCAAGATGAGTCAGCTCCAGTTCTCGACGCCGTACGACAAAGAGAATGCGGTGAGTACCGTTCCGTACCCCTACCATGAGTTGTGACTTTAAGGTTTTCGATAACGAGTATCGAGTTTACTATCTGTGCATCTCGTTCGCACTAAAATAGTACAAGCGAGATGCACAGACAGTAAACTCGATACTCGTTATCGAAAACTTCAATGTCACAACTCATGGTAAGGGTACTGAGCCCTGAGTGTAAGTTTTTAACGTAACTTTATGTCACGAACGCGTTTGCGTTTCCCATATAAATAACATTATCACTTACGCGTTCGTAAAAGTTTTTTTACGTTAAAAGAAACTTACACTAGAGCCCTGAGTGTAAGTTTTTAACGTAACAAAAGCTCACCATCGCGTTAGAGTTTCCCATAGAAATAATATTATTACTTACGCGTTCGTGACGTTTATTTACGTCATAAGAAACTTACACTGGAGCCTCTGACAGTTCATTTTACATTGGGTAGTTCGTAGAGTAAGTATAAAAAAATATAAAATAGCTTGAACCGTAAGTGGATTATCACTCTGCTTATCACTAAAAGTTCGTTACTTTATAGGTGAAAAACTTAGCTATGTAGTAGTAACGTATGTGTACACGCATGTCGGCGTTCTATATAAAAATTTTGACGTAAGCTCCATATTGATTCTTTGCACAAATATATTTCCCAAAATATCCCAGAAAGTTTGTATGAAACATTCCGAAAATGTACAGATAGTAGTATAGTAGGTACCTAGTAGGTACATACTTATAGTTTGGCAACAAAAAAGGAAAGCTCCATACATTATATTCTCTATTCGCTTTTTATAATTAATTGAATCAGGCGTTACTTTGCGAAAGTCCATATTATTAACAACAATAATATTACTTTTCATCACACTTGCTCGTCAATGGCTTTATTACTTGCGAGAGTACAGAGCAGTTATAGCCGATTTAGCTCACACGGGCTGTTAAGTTTAGTTTTAAAATATACAGAACCTATACTTCACTTGGACTGAGGATGTTTCCAAACAGCCAAGGTGTATCACATATCTTCAAAAGTTTGCTACAACCAACTTTTAATATGTAAAAAATATGTATTTAATAAAAAAAAAACATATCTTTATATTCAATTTTACTGCAATTTAATGTTTAGTATTTATTAGTATTTATTATAAATAATTGTTTTCTATTTGATTTTGATACTATTTGGCAGGATGATCTGTCAACTTCGAAAACAAAACGCAGTTGTTAATATTATCTGTGGAAGACATTGAAAAAAGTTGACATTGTTGACAATCTTTTATAGTGGATGCGGTCTGATTGTAGTTTTCAAAGTGTATTTTGATTTTAAGCCTACATAAGTAACTAATATTTTACCAAAGAATTTATTTTATATCCTCGCAAATGTGATGAAAAACATTGTATGTACCACGGGTGGTAAGTGTATACCAAACTTGAGTCATTAAATGCCCTCCGACTTCGTCGTCGGGCTTCTAATAGACTCGCGTTTACTATACCTTACTTACCATCCTCATTGCACAATGTACTATTGCTATTCCGCTGTTTAAAATTGTCGCTTTTTATATAAAACTTTTAAACAAATGACAAACATTTATGATTAGTTGATCACAATTTCACTTTTTAATACATTACTAAACTTAATGACATAATAAATAATAGGTACCCAGTGCCCTCATAAAGTCAATTACCCATGCAAACTCTCCCTTAGGACGGTATTAAAGTATTCAATATGCCTTATTTTTATAAGTTGATTAAATTTATCCTCCTGGGAAATGAACTAACGGTTCCATGATGCACGGCATAAACATATATACAATCATCATCATCATCATTTCAGTAGTAAGACGTATGACAAAGCTGACAAACAAGCAAACGGATTGCCTGATGGTAAGCAATTACCATCGCCCATGGGCACCCGCAACACCAGGGGAGTCACACGCGTTACTGGCCTTTAAGCTCTGGGAACCTTACTCACCATCAGGAACACAACACTACATATCTGAAAGATAGCAGTGCTATTATGGCTGTGGTCTTCTGTAAGGGGCACTTCCCCAGTTGGGCTTCTCCAGACTCAAGGGTGATGGTACTTCGCTGTGCCCTACCTCTCATTGTTGGACGGTGTTTAAGGACATACCCGGGTCCAAAAAATGCAAAACATAGGGTGTTTACATTTTTATACCTTATAGTGTTATTTTTAATTAGGAAAATACGTCACTTTGTACTACGCGTCATGACATGAATCATAAGATAACAGAAACATGTTTACTAATTGCTTTTTAATATTTACTGATAATTCAATATGGAGAATTTCAATTGACCCGATCAAATGTTAATTACGCTTAATTAGTCTGTATACGTATTATTCATTGGTATATCCTGGTTATGTTATGACGCCCTGGAGGCCTAACGGTATGAGCGTGCAACTTGCAGTCCTGAGGTCGCAGGTTCGAACCCCGGCTTGAACCAATTAGTTTCTCGAAACTTATGTATGAAATATCATTTGGTATTTACCAGTCACTTTTCGGTGAAGGAAAACATCGCGAGGAAACCGGAATACTCCTAATACTTTTCGACATGTGATTAGTCCTCTGTCGGAATTTTGCGACAATTGTCATATTTCTCGTGACAATTGTCAAAAGCTTTTTCACAAAGTAGTCATTATTGTGTGTGCGTCCTGTTTTTACTAGTTTTTTTTTTTTAAGTTCCGTATCGAGGCCAAGTTTCGATAATGGCGGTCATTACTGTCAAAAAATTCATCTTTTTTTTAAATATGGCTTCCATCTATATATCAATCAATAATTTCGCCAATGTCAAGTAAAGTTAACACATAAGTAAAACAATATAATATATCAAGTTTGCTCTTAGAGCTTGAGTTTGTTCGGTAGTAAGCCTTAGATTTGTAAAGTGGTAGCTGGACTTTACAAAAGGTACGAGGCGCCCGTGGTCCCGGGACTGCCGGTGGGAACCAAATTGTGGTAAACGCGTTTTGAGATAAATTCTTCATTAGCTGCACAATATTGCGTTAGATCACTGCATATTAAGTTATAGATATTACACACTAAATAACGTTTTCACCTCACTCGCTCGGAAAACCTTAGTTTATAGCGCGAAATCTGCGTGGAAAAGCTCATTTTATCCGCTAGCGTGGAAAAGTCATTCGAATTTCGAAGCCGATTGTTGTAATTCTCTGTGGTGCAAATAATTTTTTTAAAATATAAAACTCCTTCAACGCGTGACTGACGCCGCTACCACGAAAAACGATATTCGTAAATTTCGGACTATTGTCTCTGTCACTATCATCGGAGTAAAAGAGAAAGATGCTCGCAATATACGAACTTCGATATTCGCGGTACCGAGCCTGAGTTCATATTAACCATAGATAATAACCAATCAGAAACCTGATTTGATTACAGATTTTTAACTTCTTTATTTTTACCTACACTTTATTTTATGTCAAATAGGTTTTATTATAAATACTAATATTTTATGTCAAATTGGTTTTATTGTAAATGCTAATAATATTTATGTAATTTACATATTTTGGCTAATTAATCCATTAAATAAAACACAATTATATTGTTTATTTGATAAAGAAATTGACATGTACTTAATATTGTAATTTCTGAACGCAACCGAAAAAAAAGAAAAAATTAAAAAGTTTTAAGTTATCACAATTCACGTAATCGCAAAGTCGGATTTGTCCTGTGCTAAGCTCTTTGAACTCAATGTTTGAACTATAAAAATGTGTGGTTCTAGCAGCGATGCCGATATGATTTCCCTGAAAAATCGCGCGATATGTTTCTTTTATTATTTTTCTTCCCGCTCAAATTTTCCTCGCTGTAGTGAAGTGAAAAGATGTGTGTTCCGCATGGCTGCAAAATTATTTGGCGTCTCGTGTCTTGAAAGCCTCGCTACGCTCAGGAATCTATCTTTGAACCATTCGCTTCGCTCATGGTTCAATCATAGCTTCCTTCGCTTGCTCTGCTTTCAATTTCAACACTAACGCCAAATAACCACTTTGCAGCCTTGCATAACAAATAACTATTAAGAACAAAAAACAAAATGTATTCTTCCCGGGTATGTCCTTACACTACGTCCAACAATGAGAGGTAGGGCACAGCGATGACCATCACGCTTGAATCTGGAGCAGCCCAACTGGGGAAGTACCTCCTCCTTACAGAAGACCACAGCCATAATAGTACTGCTACCTTTCAGGTATGTAGTGTTGTCTGATGGTGAGTAAGGTTCTCAGAGCTCCAACCCCCCTTAAAGGCCGGCAACGCGCTTGTGACTCCCCTGGTGTTGCAGGTGCCCATGGGCGACGGTAATTGCTTACCATCAGGCAATCCGTCTGCTCGTTTGCCACCTTATGTCATAAAAAAAAGACATTTTCGCCATTTTAAGGCAACCGGAAGTCCTGTCACAAACTTGGCACGTGTAAAAAAGTGGGTCACACAGCCCCCATTATCTAGGTATCAATGTCAAATTATCCACGTGACCATTGATTACCTCAGGAATGCAGATGTTTCATAACTCATAATTCAAGTCGTGTCAAATATACGCGTCTGCGCATTATGTAATCCGTCCACGCCCACTCCATGCCTGACACAGATCTTCATATGTTATGTAGCACAAATTGAATCATCTTTACAACCGTTAGCAGTCCACTGCTGGACATAGGCGTCTCCCAACGTGTATAATTTTGGGGGGTAGTTGCTATGGTAACTTGAAGTTTTGCAAGCGGGTTGGCGACAGTAGCTGTTGACTCTAATAATTACATTCCCTGTAGTCCGATTGATCGGATCAATTGGAAATAAAGTTGATGTGGTCCAAAGCGGTAGGGCCACGTGGTCAGAGGTAGTATAAGTTCAAGAGCACTACCGCCAAAAACGATATTCGTAAATTTAGGGCATCTTTCTCTTTTAACCCCAATTAAGACGTCATGAGAGTGACAGAGACAATCGTCCGTTTACGAATATCGTTTTTGGCGGTAGCGCCTCTGGTACCCATTTTGCGAGCTTACCCGAAACATGTCTCCTAGTGCGATATAATTACACGTGAGTTTATCCGTTTGTAACTAATTAGTAATAACATGGCTCACAACACTTTTAATTATATTTTTTGATACATTGGCTTAAGAATTCAACTTTGAGGTGAAGGAGGGCTGGTTCTTTCCTTGCCCAGCGCATTGGCATCGCTATTCAGCGTGGCAACTCCGCCAGCCTTCTGGGCACCCTTCCGTCAGGCTCCGAGCTAGAGCCAGTTTTTTATTTGTAAATATTTAATAATATTTAATTTTTTAAGTTAGATTTAGTTTTAATTGAATTGTATATGTTTATCTTTATATGTGTTTAATAAAATTACCCCATTTACTTTGAAGTGTAATAAGTTGTCTACGTAGTACTTTAAATTAGGTTAGTAAAGTAAAGCTCCATAGTCGGAAGCAGTGTACAGTCGCCATCATGAAGATATTTATGACCACCTCCACAGCTCCGATATATCTGATAGCGACTGTAGGTACAGCGACTTCGTTACTAGAACAAAATGACTCCCAAAAATAACCTCAATATTCTATTGACAGTTACTTTCCGCTTCCGAAATCCGCAGCAATGACTTAAACTATTTAAATCTAGGATTCTATACATAATTTTACGACTGTATTGAAGTCATACCAACAATGGTCAATTAATGTTCAAAATGGCGACGCATCTTAGCTATTTGTCCTTATGTGACTTTAATGACGTTAATGTCAGTGTAGAAAAACTTAACTGAAGGACCATGTCTATGTAGTTTTGCAGAGAATTAATATGAAACTTACGTCAACATTTGAATATGGAACGCCGACATGTGTACACACACGTTACTACTACACAGGCCATGTGCTTTAGCTAAGTTTTTCACCTTTATACCGCGATAATCGAATTTTGAAAATTTCGTGTATCTTTCTCTTTTACTCCAAATAGGGCATAATTAGAGGGACAGAGATAATGGTTCTAAATTTTTGTACTAATTCATCTTGACAGTTAACGCTTCCAAAATCCGCAGCAGTGTGACTTAGACAATTTACAGCAAACACTTAAATGTTAAATCGAGAGTACCAGGCAAGCATGAAGCGATGGAACTAGAAAAAAGTACTAAATAGAGAATTGTTTTCTGTATACAGTGTGTAACTCTAATACGGGCGAATCTCTTAACGATGGTTACCAATTAGCATACTATTTTTGCTTTGAACTACAATTAAAATTTTATCCATACAAAATAATTCGGACCGTAAATCCTCTCATGTAATGAGTGACATTTAATGACACACTCGAGTTAAACACACGCTACCGCGACATTCGAACGATTCAGACGATTGTCTCTGTCACTCTCATGACGCCTTAATTGGAGTAAAAGAGAAAGATGCTCGAAATATAACCTCGATGTACGCGTTTCTGGCCTGGTGGCCAATAAAACATAGTACATGTGTATAATTTCAATTGTTTGACACCTTGACGATATTCCTATTCGTCTTCCTTCCTCCTCTAACGCGACGTACAAATCTTCAGACAATAGATCATTTGTCGATAATGTTCCTATATTCAGTAATAAAATAATCCTTAATTGGTCGTGGGACGTCAACTGTACCCTTACCATGAGTTGTGTTGTGACATTGAGGTTTTCGATAACGAGTATCGAGTTTACTATCTGTGCATCTCGCTTGTACTATTTTAGTGCGGACGAGATGCATAGTAAACTCGATACTCGTTATCGAAAACCTCAATGCCACAGCTCATGGTAAGGGTACTGCTCGCTTACCCTGGGCGTAGTTAGTCGTACCTTTGTTAATTCTTACTCGTAGGATAATTCTGAGACTTTTAAGTAAAAAAATCAATTTGGTTAAGTATTTTGCGTTGTCTTGCGTTGCCTCCGTCCAACGGTTGTGTGGAGGAGATCGCTTTTAAGCGATTACCGCCTTTTGTCTACCATCTCATTTTAAGATGTTTCTCGTTACGGAGTGAAACATGTCGAGCAATATTCGACTTATAAAATGTGACTTACCTGACACCTATTTCACCACAGCAACAATTGTCACGATTCCCGACATATGTAAATTTCTGAAGTTGCAAGTGTCCATTGGTTACATTGATCGCTTACCATCGGGTGGGACGTGAGCTTGTTTGCCACTAACACGTTAGGTTTTAATAAAATACCTTTACTTTTTTATTATGTCATCAATAAATAGGTAGTAGTTCGGTCTAGAGAGATATTTGTGACATTATCTATGAAAAGGGACCTGCGGCGCTACCGCGAACAACGATATTCGTAAATTTTGGACGATCGTCTCTGTCACTCTTGTGACATCTTAATTGGAGCAAAAGAGAAAGATGCCCGAAATATAAAAACTTACATGTTCGCGGTACCCCTTATTGCCGATGGCGCTTATGTCGTTTTTCGAGATGGCACGATACAAATGTAACGCGGTTCAACGTAAGTGTCATCGACCATACGGTCCCTTTTCATATTATATCACATTTGATAATGTCACATTTATCGTGTGAAAGTTTGTAGCTGAACTCTAATTGATATGTTTCCTTGTCGACAGTGGCACAAACAGCAGAACGCGGTGTGTGTTCGACACGCGTTCAAGCACTACGGCTCGAACAAGCGGCCTAACCATGTTCTCAGCAACCTCAACATGACCGTGGCTAAGGGGACCATGTAAGTACTTGTTATACCACTGTTACCGAAACCATCATCATCATCATCACAATTTAAGAGCCATGCTCTTGTCGGTGGAGTATTCGCCAATTAGTTCTTTCGTTTGCCAGCCTTTTGAGCTTTTCATATGATGCGACACCAGATATCTTGGCCGTCCTCGGCATCTCCTTCCTTCTATCTTTCCCTCTAGGATATTCAAAAAGAAGTGGTCGTGTCGCACCAGATGTCCTATCATTCTTCCTCTCCTATTTTCTATTATTCTTAGCAAACATCTTTTCTCGCCTACTATGTCTAAAACCTCGTCGTTCGTCTTCCTTTCCCTCCAGCTAATACGTTCCATCCTCCGCAAACTCCATAATTTCAGAAAAATCAACTGCCTCTGTCGAGAATCAAACTCGCGACTCCGGTATACATGCTATAGCTCTACCAACTAAGTTACAGTCTCGAAAGAGGGCTGCGACTATCCTTACCATATCCCTCAATATGTCTAGGAGGCGACTAGCGACAGCTACAGTAAATGCAACACTTACCGGCATCGGAGTCTCAAATCGTATTGAGAATTCACCGGTACCGATGCGACTCTATTATATATATCGTTGGCCGAGTAGGTATACTCACCGACTTTAATTGTTGAGCCACTTACGGTTCAAGCAATAGTCTTTTGTTTAGTACTAATAAATAAACTTTTAACAAAAAATAAACCCGACTTCAAATATGTACTAAAAAGCAACAAATAATTGTTTTCTTTATCACTTGATAAGTACTTTTGGACTATTTAGAACAAATCAATTTCTTAGGAGAATTATATACAATTATTTTTGGTTTTGGAGTCGGTGCCAGCATATAAATCGGTCCATAAATGACGGAGTTCTTAAGTAACACACATAAAAGAAAAAAACAACATGCCAACCTAATTGATAACCTCCTCCTTTTTTTGAAGTCGGTTAAATACATGAAATGCCCAAAGTAAAGTGAACCCTAAATGGCTCAACAATTAAAATCCCTGACCGTACCAACACAAAAGCCTTCTTGAGCTTAGGTTGGTACCTAAGCTCAAGAAGGTTTTTTCTGTTGGTATGAGGCTCAGTCAATTTGTGTCATAATGTCGCGCGATATTTACTTGGTCATTTATATTTATTATACAGTTCAAAAGATATGGTTTTTTTATTTTTGATATTAATTTTAAGCTATGTAGAATAGTTCCAGACAGTAAAAAATAGTATGAATCAGAGGTCAACCCACAAATTAGCATATCCAGCAGGTTAGCATAGACCTTGAAAATGGCCATAATGACTCACAGGTCAATCTTGAGGCAGGCCATTCATCCAGGCACCCTAACCCTTATATAGTACCTAGGAACTAAACAAAAGAATCGTTAACCTTTAACTACCTATTGTACAGTCAATGTCAAATATATCGATACGGCCAATATGCCAAAATATGTACACATGTGCCTTAATATTAGACAATAAGATGTATGTATAGATATTTCGATGCGTTGGCCGTATCGATATATTTGAGAATGACTGTATAAAAAGGAACATATTTAATTGAACATCAGTGGACTTTATTACGTTGTAATAAAGGTTAAGAGTACTATCCATAATTGTGTCGTTCCGCAGCAAAAGGTACCTTATGGCAGTTGGCGCTTACGTTGCAAAGCATCACATTAGTATTGAAGCGTCGTCAAAAATAGCGTAAGCGCCAACTGCCATAAGGTACCTTTTGTCATGGAACGTCACAATTTATTTGTGTTATCAGTATAGGTATGGTACACGAATGTACTTCTTATTTATATAGGGATAAGGACTATTTATGCTTTAAGACGTATATGGTTTGTGACGTTTATTTGTTCCGGTGTCAGATTTGGTGATGAGACGCCATTATGATAGTGGTGTCTTGAAGGAACAAACAAAAGGCTTTGTTGTGATTAGTTCAAAAGTAAATGACGAACGGTCTGCCCTAGTGGGTAATGACCCTGCCTATGAAGCCGATGGTCATGGGTTCAAATCCATTGGGTATTTATTTGTGTGATGAGCACATATTTGTTCCTGAGTCATGGGTGTTTTCTATGTATTTAAGTATTTATATGTCTGTCTTATATAATAGACCGTATTCAGTTCAACCCCAAAGAATCAACCCCAGTTGTTAAAAATAAAATTGAATGATATTTGCATTTTAGTTATTTTAAATATGATTTTATGGTAACATTCGCTGCCTATGATCTACACCAATCCATATGGATTGGTGTAGATATATTGGGATATCCCAATGGAAATAATTACCACTTTTATATTGCAAAATAACCTGGAATGGATAAGTAAATTCTCGAACAGAGTCATTTTTTTTTTAAATTTATGTATGCAGTATTTCTTGTCCCTAAAATCGATGACATGGTTCCTATCTTTGTAGGTCTTATAGTTTCAGATTCTCCCATGCTGACCGATCTGAATGGGCCATAGTATTATTTTATCCTCTAGTCGCCCGAAGACCTATAAAAAGGTCTCCAATTGACTGCCATTTTGAATTTTAATTATGACAAAGCATAGTTGCATTTGGCCTGGCTAGTTTTGATCTCTGGGCGGCTAGAGGATATAGAAAAAAACAATGAAAAAAATATACAAGGAGTAAATAACAAACTAACATAGAATTTTAACTAAAACTAACTAAAGAAACTCTAGGACCTTGGTCGTCGACGTCAAATATTATGTTCACACTTTTGCACCTTATTACAAAAGATTAAGGTGAAAAAGTGTATACATATCTTTGACGTCGACTGTACATTTATTTA
Source organism: Grapholita molesta (assembly GCA_022674325.2). Lineage (NCBI taxonomy): Eukaryota > Metazoa > Arthropoda > Insecta > Lepidoptera > Tortricidae > Grapholita > Grapholita molesta. The sequence goes on from CP053139.2 coordinate 1,622,155, forward strand.
AAATAAATAAATATTTCGGGACAGTCTTACAAAAATCGACCTAGTCCTACGGTAAGCTCAGTAAGGCTTGTGTTGTGACTAGACGACGATATAATATAATAGATACATACATATAAATACTTAAATACATAGAAAACACCCATGACTCAGGAACGAATATCTGTGCTCATCACACAAATAAATGCCCTGACTGGGACGCGTACCCAGGACCATCGGCTTCATAGGCAGGGTCACTACCCACTAGGTTACTAAAATACTAAACTTAATTAAAATTAAATTATATTAAACTACATTGGTATATAATTAATTAATTATAGTCATTTAACGGCTTGAGGATAATAGTTATAAATCTAGAATAATCTAGTGTCTCCATTAAATCGTTAATTGCCTCATCAATTAAATCATTTTAATTAACTGCACAATTCGTCATAAAATTCCACTTAATTTGATAGACCACCAGGCGGGCCGTATGCTTCTTTTCACCGTCGTTGTATAAAAAAAGTTAAGTTCAATTTTTTTTACGAATGATTTAATTATAAGTTTGACTTATTTACAAAGTAATAAGAATTTGAATCATGATCGTCACATTCATAATTAAAATAATAGTGATAGAATAAGAGTTATTAAACATGAACGGGACTTAACCGCGTATATTAACTTTAAAATTTACCTCCGATGTTTCGAAGACGACGTTGTCCTCGTGGTCTCGGATTAAGACTGGCTGAAGTTCACATCAACATCTAGACGCGAGTTTTTCGAACTACCCGCACTTGATCTTGTTTATCAACTTGAACGTTTTGCGCACTAGGGATGTCACTCGGTCGACACACTACACTAACGATATCGGAATATTTAACTTATTGATGTGAACTTTAGCCAGTCTTAATCCGAGACCACGAAGACAACGTTGTCTTCGAAACGTCGGAGGTAAATTTTAAAGTTAATATACGCGGTTAAGTCCCGTTCATGTTTAATAAAGTGAACAAAGCGTGAAAGTTAAAATCAGAATAAGAGTTAGTTTCACGTTGTATAAAAAAAAACACAGGAAATAAAACTGTAGTAAAATATAATTCGAAGTTGAAACTAAAGCTGAACTAAGCAGGGAAATTCACTAGTTACTGGCCACCCTCCAATAAATGGCCACATGAAACAAACTCAGAAAATGTATTGTCAGAATTTTTCAATTAGTTCTTCTCATGAAGAATCAACACACCAGGTGGACCGATGACCTAGTGCGGGATATCGCTGGATGTGCAAGGCTCAGGATCGGTCTTCTTGGGTCGTTCTGGGGGAGGCCTATGTCCAGCAGTGGACGTCTTTCGGCTGACATTATGATGATGAAGAATCAGGCAATTCTTCAAGCAGTTGCAATAAAACTATTAATTAAACATTATCTATATTAATAGCATTAAAAAGCTAGTCTATGCTTTATTTGGTCATATTATAATCGTGACACGGTATGTCCAAGATCGCACTGGCCTATATACCTAATTCATTTTAAATAAATAAATAATAAATATTTTGGGACAATATTACACAAATCGACCTAGTCCTACGGTAAGCTCAGTAAGGCTTGTGTTGTAGGTACTAGACGACGATATATATTTTAGATAAATACATATAAATACTTAAAATAGAAAACACCCATGACTCAGGAACGAATATCATCACACAAATCAATGCCCTGACTGGGATTTGAACCCAGGACCATCGGCGTCATACGCAGGGTCACTGCCCACTAGGCCAGACCGGTCGTCAAATATATCAGTTTCGTAATTTCCCCCCTATGCCGTCCACTGTTAGATATAGGTCTCACATACATGTTATGTGTCTTGGGGTAGTTGCTATAGCCACCGCGCATTACAGGCGGGTTGGCAACCGCAGTAACTGTGTTTTGACGGACGCTGCCCATCCGTTTCCATCCTTTTTCGTCTCTGGTGTAGTAACACCCGGGGGAGATAGCGAGGTGCTATTCTAGTAAGCCGGCACCAGATGTACAAAATCTGTTTGGCCCCATGTGAGAGATAATAGACCTTATGCCAGATAATATCTGTATTAGTAGTTGTAGTAGTGTAGGATCTCTATACGGACATAGCAAAGATTTACTAAAATATCATTAAGAAACCACAGATTAATGAATGTAATATTAATGATTCACTGAATATTCCACTAACGAAGACCCGATATTGGCTCACACTTACGTCAATTTCAACTTTTGGTTTTTCTAGTAATTCTTCGTCGTTAAGCGATGAGCAACTATTTTTCCGCTAACTATAAAGTTTCTGCCGACTTCACTGTAGGTACCCACTTTCAATAAAGATTTTTTTTTGACGACCGGTCTGGCCTAGTGGGTAGTGACTAGTGTAGTGACCCTGTCTATGAAGCCGATGATCCTGGGTTCAAATCCCAGTCAGGGCATTTATTTGTGTGATGAGCACAGATATTTGTTCCTGAGTCATGCGCTCATGGGTGTTTTCAATGTATTTAAGCATTTATATGTATCTATCTATTATATATATCGTCGTCTTGTGCCTATAACACAAGCCTTACTGAGCTTACCGTAGGACAAAATATTTATTTATCTATTATTCCGTGTACGGGAAAAACAAGAAGTAAAAAAATTAACATATAAACCGCTAATAACTTAAAACTACACTTAAAAATAAACTCAGTTTATGTCAGGCAGAATAACTGCCTTATCTTAAAAGCAAGATTTATATCATTAAAATTTACAAAAAATGCATTTCTGTTGAAGTTTCGTGACTTCATGTATTATACTTTTTTATATATATTTGACGATGGGTCTGACCTATGAGGCGATTATTTGTGGAATGAATATTTGTTCCTGACTCATGCGTGTTTGTATGTATTTAAGTATTTGTATATTATAATATATCGTTGGTTCGGTCACTTACTCCGAATGGGAGAGGATCGTGCTGCCAAGAGAGCGTACGTGGGACGACCGACTGGTCGCCGCCCAGTTGGGCGACCCAGATACCGCTGGGAGGACAGTGTGCAGGCGGATCTGCGTCTTCTCCAAGTCAGTGACTGGCAAGAAGCTGCGCATGATCGGGACAGGTGGCGTGCTCTCGTTTCGGAGGCCAAGACCCTCTTTGGGTCCCTGAGCCAAAGTAGTTAGTTAGTTGGCTGAGTCACAACACAAGCCTTCTTGACCTTACCGTGAGGCTCAGTCAATTTGTGTAAGGATGTCCTGTAATATTAATATATTCATAACAAAACCATCTTCTGACTATTGAGACAGACTAGTAACAAATAGTTGCTGACTCATCTACAGGGTCACTTTTAAATAAGTATGTTTGAATCATCTCTTAACTACTCTACTCTACTCTCTTAAATACTTAGAAATATAGTCACTATCACACTTGCCGTGAGATGCCGGCTGACTAGCATAGCACCACCCCATCTCCTCCCGCGGGTGTCGTAAGAGGCGACAGAGAGAAAAATCCTACGGACGGGCAGCAGCGTCCGTCGAAACTCAATTTACAGCTACTGCGGTTGCCAACCCGCCTGCCAAACGTGGCGACTATGGCAACTACCCCCAAGATGATGCAAGTCATATTTGTGGGAGGCCTATGCCCAGCAGTGGACTGCATACGGTTGAAATGTGATACTCACTAACCTAAGTCCCCTAAGTATGTCCCTTGCGGAAGGGTGCCCATAAGGCTGGCTACATTCCCCCGCTGAATAGCTATGCCTATTCTCTTAACATGTATGTCAAAAGCAAGGATGATCTAAGGAGGGATTGACAATGCCTATACAAAGCCGCGTTCCTCTGAAGTCATAAATTTTTATTCTTTGTGTATGTAGTATTGCCTGTTTTTAAATATTTGCACGCTTGCATGCAGGCTGAATGCAATGAACTATATTGTAATTATAATAACATCTATATTTTACTGTGTTCTATGCAAATAAATTCTTTGTATCTTTGAATCTGGCTTAACGTATATTCTTGGTACTAAGTGCATAATATTAAGTGCTAAGTGTATTGGACCCGGGTATGTCCTTAAACTACGTCCAACAATGAGAGGTAGGGCACAGCGATGACCATCACGCTTGAACCTGGGGCAGCCCACCTGGGGAAGTACCTCCTCCTTACAGAAGACCACAGCCATAATAGCACTGCTACCTTTCAGGTATGTAGTGTTGTGTTCCTGATGGTTAGTAAGGTTCCCAGAGCTCCAACCCCCCTTAAAGGCCGGCAACGCGCTTGTGACTCCCCTGGTGTTGCGGGTGCCCATGGGCGACGGTAATTGCTTACCACCAGGCAATCCGTCTGCTCGTTTGCCGCCTATGTCATAAAAAAAAAAAAAAAATACGCCATCTATTGAGTATCGCGTGTAGTTTGCGATCGTTTGCCACTGAACAAATTGCCACTTGAAGATCTATTACGGATGTGAAATACTAGATGACACTAGTACCTTCGCCAGCAATGCGGAAACGATATATTGTATGGGCATTGCTTACCCAAGTCTTATATCATACTTGGTGAAAACGGGAAAGAAAACTGCAAGTAATGTATGAACAAAAAGTCATACAGTTTTTTGTCAACAATTTTCCGTTGTTCGCGGCAGACCCTCTGATCACACACACATATTTGTGCGTGTGAGGCTAAGAACGTGACAGAACCAAAACCAAGCAATTTTAATCTAGCAGGCCTATATTTCGGGCATCTTTCTCTGTTACCCCAATTAGATAGATAGATATTTTTTTTATTCATTCCCACAACATACAATGGCATTGAAAAAAGAACAAATAATAAACAAATTTCATGCAACTTAAAAACTAGAACAGCATGATTTGCGTCACAAACAAGACAAGAAGCCATGTGTCGTGGCACAGAAATGGCGCTGGCTCAGCGTTGTGATGCGGCAAGCCACATCGCTGGTATTCTGCCAGTACCTTAATTACTACAAAAGTAGGTGTGTGTGTAAATTAAAGCTTCGATGAGTGTGACAGAAACAATAATCGTCCGAAATCAAGAATATAGTGCACCGCAGTGCAACACGTGTCTCGCTCTGTAAACGACATAGCATTTCATCTGATTTGCCTCCATGAAGAAACCTGACCACATTTTAACACTACAACCCAATCCAAGCAACAAACAACCTTAACTCAAGCAAATACGTCACATTTTATAACGACAAGCGTTAAAACGTTACCAAATTTAATATGAAGTTCGGACAATTGAAAATCGCTTTTCGCCGTATAGTTTTAAGATGTAGGTTGTCGGTAAAGTGAACTTGGCACGGAATAGAACGTAAAGCGCTCAGTTTTGTTTCGTAAGCGAGTCGTCCCTGTGCACGCTGGTTAGTAATGGTCACTTATCTCCGAAAAGACCTAAGTGTAGTTAAATCCTTATATATAAATGCCTTTTAAGGTAATGCAGGAATGGATTGCAATAGTTTGAGTTTTAGAACTTAGATTTGAATATGTTTTATGGCGTAGGTCAGTTACGTCGAACGTTAAGTAACCTGTATAATATTAAACAGTGGAGCAATTGATTGAGAGATTGTTAATCAGGGTAGACAAATAGTGTAAGCTCGTATTTATATTTTATATGCGTAGGCAAGATTTAATATTTGAATGAACTTACTAATGAGTCTTCTTCCACAGCTACGGTCTTCTGGGTGCCTCTGGCTGCGGGAAGACCACACTGCTGTCCTGCATTGTAGGACGTCGCAAGATGAACAGCGGCGAGATCTGGGTGCTGGGAGGCAAGCCTGGGACCAAAGGTAGGAACATACCAAATATATTTATGTTATTGAAAGGGTCCCCCTTTCGGATACACTTCGACCCATTGGGATTTTTTGTGTAGAACAACCCTAAGTGGGGTAACCTAGATACCAAAACTATAACCCCCCCCCCCCCATAGTTTTTTCTTCAAGACGCTGGTTTTCCATTTCTTCATGAGTCAAAGAAACTGAATTGCGAAAAATTGAGTTAACTTGATTTTATTTATTCAAGACTGACCAGCGGTTAACCTCAGTCACACCATATGGTAAGCGTCGACGATGTTGAGGGTGCAGCACGATGGTTCAGTAACAGCCTATTCACTCTTGCCTTAAAAAGACCCAAATTATCTTTCCGGGAATACAGATGAAGGGAGCGAATTCCATATGTTTTTATAGCGAGATGTCAATTTTTCACAGATAACGATATAATTTTTCTCGTAGCGAACATCCACTGCTGGAGATGAGCCTCCCCCTTAAACCGACAGAGAGAGCGATCTCCGCATGAAGGGTTAACCATTCTAGAGGGACGCTGCCCATCTTCTAGTAGTTTCTGGACGTAGTTTAGGGACAATCCGAGTCCATAGTTCCTGCTTTTTGGACAGCGAGAAACCATACACATATTTTATTTAAAAAAAATTTATTTAATTTGTGGACGAAGTTTATGACAGATGCCGTTTAGTAAATTTTAACGAAGCCTACGCTGTGGGTTTGGCTCATGACTCGTGAATTATTATAATTACTTTATTTGAAATATCAATGAATATGGTTATCAATTTTCAGATCGCAAGGCCTACTACCGTACACTGGTATGCTCTAAGAGCAAACTTGTTATTTATTCGATTGACTTGCACCAATCACTTTGCCACTGGTGAAATCATCAGAATCGAAGGAAGCCATTTTTATTTAAACTATCTATCTCCTATTTCCCAGGTTCCGGCGTACCAGGCAAGCGAGTGGGCTACATGCCCCAAGAGATCGCCCTGTACGGCGAGTTCACCATCCGGGAAACCATGATGTACTTCGGCTGGATCTTCGGCATGGAGACCAGGGAAATCGTGGAGCGACTGCGGTTCCTGCTCGAGTTCCTGGACTTGCCCAGCGAGAACCGCATGGTGAAGAACCTCAGGTAACCTTCATCATCATGTCAAGAGTGCCACTGCTTCAGGTCTTCCCCAATAGTCTACGACTGCCATGCTTGTGACTTACTTTTGACATCGCATAGTTTTTCTGGTAACCAGGGCTCCGAGAATTTAATGGGGCTTTTGATGATTGTAACCTCAATCAAAACCAAGGGTTTGGGCTTTATTTATAAATACTGTGTACTGTTGACTTGGAGAAGCTTAGCAATCTGAAAACCCCACAACTCTGAAATTATTTTACAAACGTCAAACATAAATAGTATGTTGCCACATTTATAAAACGTCTGTACATAGAGAATGCCATCAGATGTCAAGCTGTCTCATTTAATACCGTCTGTACTTACGTTCTGTTTCATGCATTGATAAGTATTACAGGCAGTCGGCACAATACTTTAGTTCTATAGAAAGCACAGATTCAAAGGGATTGTTATAGCGGCTTCCATTCGCTGTTGGCGGTGCCTGGTTTTCCTCTGCCCAACCCAGTGTCAGGCATCTTCCTTACATTCGTCATCTTTGTTACCACAGATAAGGCATTTCAATCAGCATTCCAAGTTCCCAGTTCTTAGACAAACTAATATTTACAAAACATAATTTACACACGCAAAACTGACATTACTTGTAACGAGACGCATTAGGCTTAATAGTTAGGCGTAAAGAATGATTGCTTGGCACTTTGCCCGTTTGTTTACATTCACGCCGCGAGTCCATATTTGCTGAGGTTCGTGTGCATTGTGCATGTAAATAATGCAGTTTTTCTTTATGTTATGGAGTTTGTAAGCAGAGAAGGACATTTGTCCTGCAAGTACATACATCTGTAGGTCTTTATTTTCAAATAATCTACACTAAAATAAAGGCGAAAGTTTGTGAGTGTGTATGTTTGTTACTTCTTCACGTCTAAACACGTGAAGAAGTAACAAACATACACAGGCTGGAGGCTTAGCCGTGTGATGCCGACTGACCAGAATGCACCATCCCGTCTCCCGTGGGTGTCGTAAGAGGCGACAAAGGGAATAATCCTACGGACCAGCAGCAGCGTCCGTCGAAACCCAATTTACAGCTACTGCGGTCGGCAACCCGCCTGCCAAGAGTGGCGACTATGGCAACTACCCCCAAGATGATACAAGTCATATTTGTGGGAGGCATACAGCTGAAATGTAAGAGGAAAACCCTGCAGCTACTTGAAAGTGAATGAAAAATTTAGATTAGGGTTGCGTCGTACCAAAAAGTCAAGAAGTTGGCGCTGGAAGGGACTACCGACAAGAGAATATCTCTGTTTATGGTGATGATGATGACTCAAATATAACTTTGCATGTCATTTAAAAGATCAACGTAGTATAAGGGTCATGTTATACTGAGAAGGTCTCGCCTATTTCCTCATACGTGACAAAACCTTGGCGTTGGATAAACAAGCTTAGCAAACATGTGTAATATGGTCATGTCACCCTATGTTGGCGAAATCTCTTCGTGACTTCTAAGAATCATTTAAAACACAAAAACCTCTATTAATATACCGATTCGTTGCATCTTCTATTTTCAAAAACATTTGTGGTGGCGACCATTCATGACGCAGCAGGCGTGCCTTACGCCATAGAATGTGATGACACTCCTCTCGTGTCATACGCCACACGTTCAAAACATTGATGACTCGCCTGTCGTGCCATCCGCACTGAATCAATTAATAAAAAAATAAAAAAAAATGTAATGACATTGGCGTTCTTTAGCTTGACTTGTAAACGCACGCCTATCCCTCTTTTGACATTTGCTAGATATCGTCTTGGGTAGTTGCCTTACACGCTTTACAGATGGGTTGGCGACCGCAGCAGCTGTAGATTGGGATTCAACGGACGCTGCTGCCGATCCGTCCGTTTTTTCCCTTTGTCGCCTCTTACGACGGATTATACGAGGTTATGCCATTATTGTTATTTGCCTATTCGCGATTCTGCACAATATGAATTCCCCACAACTGAATTTTATCACATTCTTAATGCTTCACAGTAATTATTTCTACGCAATCTTTTTTTTTGCCTTTACACGATTCTGCTCATTATGAATCTGTCCGTCTAATCCCAATCTACTTGGCAGTACCAACCCGTCTGTCAAGCATGGCGACAAAGGCAACTACCCCAAGATCTTAGAATTTTTTTATGTCTTTAGATAGGCTAGATGATAAACGTCATATTTTGGAGATGCCTATGTCCAGCAGTGGACGAATTACGGCTGAAATGATAAAACCGCGTGTAATAACTGGACTTAACTTTAAAAGTTACCCCCGACGCCGACATTTTGAAAACGACATTTTCCTCATGATCTCGGATGAAGACTGTCACACTATCACTCTCATGGGGCCTTGGAGTAAAAGAGAAAGATGTCCAAAATTTACGAATATCGTTTTACGCGGTAGCGCCTCTGGCTAAAGTTCATATCAACACTGGCCACGCGAGTTTTTCCAACGAGGTTGATACCATAGAAGTAGTAAACCTACAGAAGGAATCCACCGATACAACGAGTTGTGACGCGTAATGGCGGCCGCTTTACATGTGTGCGTATTTCCGTGTGGTGCCAGTTAAAAAAAAAATCCCAATTTCAGATTAAATATTTTAGTATAAAAAATGTGTTATGAATATACATATTTGTTAAATAAAACATATTTGTTAAAAAAACGACGATATGCGTATGATTTAATAAATATAGTAAAATATATTTCAGAAGCGGCGAATTTAACGAAAAACAGAATAACTCACTAATATTAAATTGATAAAAGTACACGATGTAAATGTGTGTTTTCTCACTCTTCTCGACCCTATACTATAATTTCAAGCACTTTTACTATACACATTTATTAATTATGAGGCACAGCAATGGCCCCGCTAAGACAAAAAAAACTAATGAATTTCAAATCCTCATAGGTTTATCCCAGAGAAAATGTGATCAGTACGAGAATATAATGTACAAAAAAACAAATACACTTTTATTGTTTGATTAAAGTCTCAAATTTTAAATTTTAATGTAGGTATTTACTTAAAATACAACGAGTTGGCCATAGACGTGAATTGACGCGAGACGCGATTGAATGTTCTGACTTACCTACTTAGTATGAAACAGCCAAGCCATAATTTTTCAACCAAGAAGTAATATCCTAAACTACTTAAAGATTTTCATAGCCTTTATTAGCAATTTCATAACTAAGATTGCAAAACAACAGGTCGCATAGTTAAATTATGACGATTTGTCGTGACAATTTATGGTGGTAGTGTATAGGGGTTCACCGTAGTCTTTAAAAAACTTATTAAAATGAAAAGCTGGTTGCAATTACATAGGTGATACAAATAGGGTTATAATTTGCAAAAGAACACTGTGTACTTTTTTTTGGTAAAGAACGTTACTTAATAAAATTATAAAATTTTAATCAACATTATTGGTATCGATTCGTTTACAGTTGTGAATAAAAGAACATAGAAATAAATTACAAAACAAAAATTAAATTAATTAAAACTAAACTTAAAAACCTGTACCTACACCAAACCCGCTCCGCGTTCATACATAATAGTTAACAAAATTGAACATCAATTACCCTACGTTCGGGAAATTTCTCCGATTTTGATTGACCCGATTGTCTGGCAACACAGATGGCGTGAAGTAAATAGCTAGCGAATTTACTAATTTTTAATGTAATTACGTGGTTAATTGTTTATTTACTGATGAAAAGTGATTGAGGGAGTTTTTTTGTGTCGATCAGTAGCATTTTTACTTGATATTACAGCATATGACGGCATATTTTAATATTTTTTGTTCCAATGCGGCGTGCTTTGACGTTCGGAGGCGACTGTTGGGAGTCCCGCGCATCAATGCCTTGCGTATGTGTGTGAAGCCCGTCAGTACGAGTCGACCGACGCCATTTGTAGTCACAATTTGTTGTTGGCAGCGTGGAGTCTAATAATATTATATAGTCTAAGGTTGATACATTAAAATATAACGTTAATTACCGTCCACTTTCATCTTTCGATCTCGACCACAATAGCTCAATCTCATCTTACATTATGACGTAAACTATGAGAGCGAAAGTGATGGCGTAAGGCGTGGCTTTAAGGTAAGGCCGGTTTAATTGGAATGTAATTGTAAGCGGACATATATATATATACAGTCGCCATCAGATATATCGGAGCTGTGGAGGTGGTCACAAATATTGGAACAACGCCTCTATTATCAAGGCGATAAAGTGCATGTTTTTATTTTATTTTTTATGACAAAAGGTGGCAAACGAGCAGACGGATTGCCTGATGGTAAGCAATTACCGTCGCCCATGGGCACCAAGGGAGTCACAAGCGCGTTGCCGACTTTTAAAGGGTGTTGGAGTTCTGGGAACCTTACTCACCATCAGGAACACAACACTACATACCTGAAAGGTAGCAGTGCTATTATGGCTGTGGTCTTCTGTAAGGAGGAGGTTCTTATCCAGTTGGGCTTCTTCAGACTCGAGCGTGATGGTACTTCGCTGTGCCCTACCTCTCATTGTTGGACGTAGTTTACGGACATACCCGGGTCCAAAATTGCATGTTCCGATATTTGTGACTACCTCCACAGCTTCAATATATCTGATGGCGACTGTACACAGAACTTCTTCGTCAAATATTCGATATATTTCTGCAATAAGTTTGTTCGCGCTGCCCCAATGGATCTGTGTTAGTTTCTAGACGCGACTTCTGAAAGTAGACGCGATAAAATTATTGGACATTTTTTTTATTATACAACGACGGTGGGAAACAAGCTGCTGATGGTAAGCAGTTACCTTAGCCTATGGATGCCTGCAACTCCAGAGGAATAGGAACATGCGCTTTGCCTACCCTACCTTGTTTTTGCCTAACTGATTTTAAAACTTATATTGTTATTTTGAATAAATAATTTGAATTTAAATAATTTCATTTTAAACAATTTGAATTTAGACTTAATTTACGAAACTGCAGAAGTCTCGAGAAATCTATAATTCGATTTTGCGATTACAATCATAAATTACATAAGAATCGGCTCGCTCGGCGTAGTCACTTTATAATCGACTCACGGACTTAATCGATTTAATTACAATGGTATTCCGATTCGACTATTTATGGAATGCGTAAATGGTTTCTTCACTTAACCGACTAACTGAACTAACCGAGTCGGACCAGGTCTTAAAATTAGATTAGTAATTAGACTGCCTTCTTAATCAGCTATCTCAAGACAGCATGCAAATTTTTAAAATACTTTCAATTAGTAAAAACAGTTTTGCGGGACGATGTATTTCTTGTAAGTAATTGTTCATTGCTTTTACTATACATATAATAAATGTCAGCCGTAAGTCATGCACAGGACATAGGGCTCCCCCAAACATGACTTGTATCATCTTGAAGTTGCAATAGTCGCCATATTTAGCAGGCGGGTTAGCAACCTCAGTAGCTGTACCTTCAACGGGCATTACTAGGCCACATTTGCGGCTGAATTCGTGCTTCGGAATGCCTAACAATCGTTTGCCCTAAAATCACTTCGCCTAACTGCTATGATCACTTGGCACTTGTCATAATTATAATTTTCCAAAATGTATTATTGCCTAAAAGTAAGCATTTTTACTGGGTTCAGAAAAGTAGGTTTAGGTTAGGTTAGAACTGTGACCCCACAAAAACGAACTGCTTTCACAAAAGTAGGTTTAGTTTAGGTTAGAACTGTGACCATTAAGCCAAAACGAAATCGGCCATTATAGAATAGGACAACCAAAATTAGGGCATACGAGTGTTAGGACAACTGATGATTATGACCAACGATATTAGGCAAAGACAATTTAGGCCAAAAAACTTTAGATATTCCGATATAGATCCCGCCGGTACATTTCTCTCATGAGCTGTTCTTTTCAGTGGTGGTCAGCAACGTCGCGTCTCCTTCGCCGTGGCCCTGATGCACGACCCGGAGCTGCTGATCCTGGACGAGCCCACGGTCGGCGTGGACCCGCTCCTGCGTCAGTCCATCTGGACGCACCTGGTGCGCATCACCAGCTCTGGAGACAAGACTGTCATCATCACCACGCATTATATTGAGGAGGCGCGGCAGGCACATTGTGTGAGTATGAGGATGAGGATTTTCACATCACTAGTTCGGAAAGAACTGTTGCGTTTTTTTTATTTATTTAAACTTTATTGCACAAAAAAACAAGTTTAAATTAAAAAAGGCGGGCTTATTGCCTAAAGGCATTCTCTACCAGTCAACCATTGGGCAAAGCAGAGAGGATTAGGCTTTTTATTCAAGTGTGAAAATAAATTTCATACAAATTCATTATTATTAATCGAGTAATTTTTTGATGTTAGCTGTTTGTATGTTTGTTTATTTAATGTTTTTATTGACAAATTATGGATGCCAATAATAGATAGATAAATACTTAAACACTAAAATAGTACAAGTGAAATGTACACATAGTAAACTCGATACTCGTTATCGAAAACCTCAATGTCACAACTCATGGTAAGGGTACTGGGCACCTTGCCCGTTAATAGCGATTTGGGCCAAGTTTTTTATCTCTAATTTTGTTTAAGTAGGTCAACTTGTTAGGCTTTTTATTTCCTTTATTATGTATTTAGTAAATATATATATGGTTTGGCCATGTAGAGAAAATGGATGAAAGAAGATTAACGAAGAGGGTGTATAGAAAGAGAGTAGAAGGATCCGTTGGAAGGGAAAGGCCTAGGCAAACTTTTCTCGACCAAATCGGGGATATATTGAAGAAAGGCCAGCTCAGCAGTACCCTGAACCGACGAGCATGTATGAGGAACGTTATGAAAGTGAGTGAAGCGAAAGTGTAAGATCGTAGCAAATGGAAATCCGTGATCTCTGCCTACCCCTCTGGGAAACAGGCGTGATTGTATGTATGAATGTAGTAAATATATCTGTGGCTATAGTGAAAAATGGTATAAGTTTCATACTAGTCGTTCGTCGCTTATATCCTTTTTCACAGACACAGATGTCAATATTAACAAACCTTCGTCCTCAGATCGGGCTGATGCGAAGCGGCCGCCTCCTGGCTGAGGAGTCTCCTCAAGCTCTGCTCACCATGTACAACTGCATATCACTCGAGGATGTGTTCCTGAAGCTGTCGAGAAAACAAGGTAACCTACAGTCTAAAATATGTGCTATCCTCCTGTTCCTCCTAAGACCCAACTTCAGTATATCGGGTGTTACCTGTAACAAGAGCATTAGGCATCGTTTCTACACCACAAACGTAGCAACATTTGTTCTAGGACTTTTGAAAATAACTAATATTTAGTGTGTAACAAAGTTTGTAGGCTGACAGTAAATGTCAACTATACTTGGATGCTGTTCATTGAAAATACTATTTAGTTTGTTCGAAAAAATCACAAGTAATATTTTTTTTTTTTTTATCTTGTAGAACAAATGTTGCTAGTTCGTGGTGTAGAAGCAATCCCTAAAATTATTGCTCCTATCACAGGAAACACCCGGTATAGTAATTGCGAACCACGGTACTACCAGTAGTACTAATCTTTTACACTCATTCAGGCCCAAGTACTCAGGACCCTTTTTTTAAATGTATAGTACCGGTAGTTATTGAGCTTGCCTATTATCACTATATGTCACCTTTTTGGACATTTGAAAATGTCAATTAGCGCGAAATTTGAAATCAAATTTTGATTTAATTTGAAAATTTCGAGTTTCTTAATATGTCCTACGGGTAGGACCATGGTGCGCTATGGCTACACAATTGTTACAGGAGCTGAGTCTGAATGACAGTGTTAGTTAAGCTTTATAGGCAAGACCTTGGGCCTGGAGGCTATGTCGCTGTCAAAATAGCTCAACATAAGTCTATAGATGGCGCGGCGCCACATAGTCGAAAACTACGACGAATAGCCAGAATGTAGAATTAATGTCACGTTTTATAAGTTGAATATTACTCGATAAGATTCACTCTTTAACGAGGAGCATCACGAGCCGTTCACGTTGGCTTGCTCCCCGTTACGAAGTGAAACATGTCGAGCAATATTCGACTTTATACAACGTGACTTATCCGCTTCTATACAATTAACACAAAAGAACAACTTTAAATTTTATAACCATCTTCCGGCGTGTAGGCAAATTCTGCGTGCCGCCATTTTGGGTGTGTCCGACATTTTATTTAACACGAGCTAGGCAAATAACTCCGTCACATTTTAACATTGTCGTTGTGTTAATTGCTTTTAAGCGTCACCTTCCTGGGAAATTTCAATATAAAAGAAACAGGTTTTTTTTATTAAGAAACATCTGTATTTTACTAGGAGGAATAATGACTGATGATCTATCACAGAAAATAGACATGGAAAATCAATGTCCATACAAAACCGCGTTCCCTGCACGCTGGCAAACACACTAGCGACATCTATCATGCTTAAACAGCAGTACCACTCAGTCTAGGAGGAATAATGACTGGAAAACGCATCTGCGAGCGCCAGTAAGGGACAATGATATTCTGGCTTTTGTAGCCCGAAATGTAACAATTCACTGTAGTTTTGCTTTACAGAGGCGCTACCGCAGAAAACGATATTCGTAAATTTAGGACGATTGTCTCTGTCAC
Organism: Grapholita molesta; assembly: GCA_022674325.2. Lineage (NCBI taxonomy): Eukaryota > Metazoa > Arthropoda > Insecta > Lepidoptera > Tortricidae > Grapholita > Grapholita molesta. The sequence continues at coordinate 1,637,628 of CP053139.2, forward strand.
TCTCATGACGTTCTTGATTAGGGTAAAAGAGAAAGATGCCCGTAATATACGAACTTCGACGTTCGCGGTACCGGGCCAGGTCACTCTTTATAGCTAAAATATTAGCTTATTCTGTATTCATTACAGCAATTTCGGTTGAAAACACAAGAAAACTCCAATTATATTTGTTTGTATCCCTCCAACTTTGACAGTTCTGAAGCGTTCTGTTTGAAGGGCAACAGAAATATATGGTACTATGCGAATAGCGCTGTGTCTGCCATATCTATGGAAAATTATATATCCCTTTCAATCACGGTATTATTATTAGCATGCTCCGTCTAGTTAATTTCTATGTCAATGGTATTTTACAAGATTCATAGTTTAAGAAAAAATACTGAACCTAATAATTACTTTTTCACCTCAGCAGCTCGAACATGTCTACTTTCCTCACTCCAGGGAGTGAGACAAAGTGGCTTTTTAACTGACGACCGGTCTGGCCTAGTAGGTAATGACCCTGCCTATGAAGCCGGTGGTCCTGGGTTCGAATCCCAGTCAGGCCATTTATTTGTGTGATGAGCACAGATATTTGTTCCTAAGTCATGGGTGTTTTCTATGTATTTAAGTATTTATATGTATCTATCTATTATAATAGGACATAATGGAGTCCCTAAACACCACTAACACGTTCGGACCCTCACAAATTAATCAAATATTATAATTTTGAAATGTACTACATACTTTAAAATGAAAAATATTTAAACAAAATATTAAGTAATGAAGCCAGTGCAGTTGCAGATTAAACACTTAAATGAATGTGGTTAACTTCATGTTATTTTTTTTACAAGATTTTATTTACCTTGATGTATGTATTTGTATATCTATCCGGATGGAATCTCGCAACTCAATTTTGAAGCAGATATCTTTAACCGATTGAGCTGAAATTTAGCACACTTATATAAGTTCAGTGACAATGCAATATTATGGTAGGTACCACTGATTTGATCTGATGCTGGAGCCAGAAGGTAGCAAAAACAACTCCTAAAAGATACAAGATAAACCCGTGGTGTTTTAGGCTCATTAGAATCCTTTCGAAGAGTAGATGACGATTGTGAAAAAAAGTACAGTCGGCAATAAAAGCTTGTACTAAAAATGACATTATTGGCAACTTATTTAACCTTTAATATGTTCTCACTACTGAGGTGAAAAGTTGTATGTGTCACACGAGAGTAAAGTTATTTTACATCTCGTGTTTTTGAGTGCCTCGCTACGCTCAAGATTCTAACACTAGAATCACTCGCTACGCTCGTGATTCAATTATAGAATCTTTCGCTTACTCGGGACTCAAAATAAACACTCGCAAGAAAAAAAAACTTTCCTCTCTCGTTGCACAAATAACTATTACAGCATATTTTGTATTACTATTTATGTCTAATCGACTTATCTCAGTACGTGATCTGCAATATTTCTTTGAAGTAGAAATCAGCTAATAACAGATCATTTGTGCTACCTCAACTTGGAAATTTTCCACTTTGTTACGTACGTAGATGACTTAGATCGCATGTCAAATATGAAAAATCACCTGAGCCCTGAGTGTAAGTTTTAACGTAACTTTACGTCACGAACGCGTTTGCGTTTCCCATATAAATAACAATATCACTTATGCGTTCGTAAAAGTTTTTTTACGTTAAAAGAAACTTACACTAGAGCCTCTAAGTATGCATTATAATCATTAACAAGCAAGTAATCTTGCCTAACAAACTGTATTTTTGTCTGGTCGCCATATTTGTTTATGAATTTAACACGTTAGCTAACATTCCGAAGTGTAAATCATAAACGTGATTTTTTGCGGCTGATAGCGAAGAGCGATGCCGATTTCTATCTCACTAAATCAATATATTCTCGTGAGATTTTGTTGTAATTATTATGTATATTTGTATTTTAGTGTTTAGGTATCCTAATGTTTTTCAATTACTATAGTTACAGTACGCTTACCATGAGTTGTGACATTGAGGTTTTCGATAACGAGTATCGAGTTTACTATGCATCTTGTTCGCATTAAAATAGTACAAGCGATATGCACAGATAGTAAACTCGATACTCGTTATCGAAAACCTCAATGTCACAATTCATGGTAAGGGTACTGCTATAGGTGAAAAACTTAGCTAAAGTACCTGGTAGTTAGATCTGTACCCCAAACGCGTTAGCAACGCGTTGTATAATTCCCAGTCGCATTTTTCCAATCGAGATTGTTTTCATTAATGAATGTCACCATTAGCATTTTTCCCCGCCCCTTGAACATGTACTATCTAGAACAATCGTAAACTGCAGAAATATAAATAAGACGAAGAATATCGCGTGTGCACAATGCAAGGTTGAGGTGAAACGGAAGAAATCTAGCTTGTTAGCGAGCTACATGATTATAATAATCTGATTCCAGTGAATGCGTCGCTTATTTAATTTAATATGATGATGATGTCTTGTCTTCCTGACCTACACGGTCACGGCGGCGACTGCTGAGGACTAGGGCGGGCATCGTTGGTGTGCCCGTATGTGACTGGCGTAGCCAATCTTGGCAGCAAAGATTCTGCCACATATAACGCATTTTAATGCACCATTCTCGAAGCAGCAGCTGCAGGTGGCCGTGCTTTCAATTCATCCCGTTTCTTATCGAGTTCTGCGCGACGTTGAACTTCGAAGTCTTTAACGTTGCTTTGAACGAGATGTCTCCAATCTGATAACTGATACATCATGTAAGGTGTGGCAGTGGACGTCTTGTGGCTGAGATGATGATGATACATCATATCATATCAATCATAATCATCAGCCAAAATACGTCCACAGTTGGACAAAGGTCTACAATGATTTTGGCAACGAACGTACACCCCCGGATAAAACGATTGCCCGCGACCCTGGCCATATAGTTCGTTCTAATTGAGGGGCTTCCAACGCTATATCTTCCAAGACGTTTTGGACCCGGGTATGTCTTTAAACTTCGTCCAACAATGAGATATAGGACACAGCGAAAGTACCATCACACTTGAGTTTGAAGAAGCCCAACTGGGGAAGTAACTCCTCCTTACAGAAGACCACAGCTATAATAGCACTGCTACCTTTCAGGTATGTAGTGTTGTGTTCATGATGGTGAGTAAAGTTCCCAGAGCTCCAACCCCGCTTAATGGCCAGCAACGCGCTTATGACTCCCCTGGTGTGCATGGGCGACGGTACTTGCTTACCATCAGGCAATCCGTCTGCTCGTTTACCACCTATGTCATAAAAAAAAATATTACTCAATACATATATTTTATTTTTTTATCGCTTAAGTACAAGTAGCAGAAGTTACTAAGCAGGCCAGGCGTTCATAATGATGTGGACATGCTCTTATTTTCTCAACAATAAAGCCGCGTCTAGCTCATTTTGAACACATTAGCCGTTTAGCAACTTTTGCTGCTGGCTGTACTAGCTATACAATGCTCCTCCTACCATACCTTTCAGGTATATAGTGTTGTGTTCCTGATGGTGAGTAAGGTTTACTATCTGTGCATCTCGTTCGCACTAAAATAGTAAGTACAAGCGAGATGCACAGATAGTAAACTCGATACTCGTTATCGAAAACCTCAATGTCACAACTCATGGTAAGGGTACCGATGGCAGTCACTTTCGTAAAAACTAGTGCCGCCAATTCCTGGGCAAATTGTAAGGAGCGAGAAAAATGCTGAAGTCAACGAACGTTTGACGACCGGTCTGGCCTAGTGGGTAGTGACCCTGCCTATGAAGCTGATGGTCCTGGGTTCGATTCCCAGTCGGGGCATTTATTTGTGTGATGAGCACAAATATTTATTCCTGAGTCATGGGTGTTTTCTATGTATTTAAGTATTTATATGTATCTATCGATTATATATATCGTCGTCTAGTACCTACAACACAAGCCTTACTGAGCTTACCGTAGGACTAGGTCGATTTGTGTAAAATTGTCCCGAAATATAAAAAAAAAAGAAGTAAGATGATGATTAGGGTGGTCCAAAAACCATTTTTTTGGATTTTATATTGGGACACCCCCGGAATCTGTTACATGAAGTCTAATTATTACTAGTAATAAAAATCAGGTTCCTAACTTAATGGGAAGGGGGTGCTCAAAGCCAATGAAAATTTAGGGATTGTATGAAGATTTAAAAAAAAATTGTCTAATTTTCACAATTTATCATGTTTAATAGTTAGCTTCCATCCCCATTATAAAGCTAGTTAAATTTTGTTAAAATATTGCTTTGTCATCTGTCTTAATTGGAGGTTCAAAATTAATATTTTTTGATTTTTACTGATTTCGTTCAATTTTAGTTACCGAATACCTTGAAATACCACTTAATATTATGTAAGTACAGATAAAAAGCCTATATAGGTTTGTGCATATGCTATAGTATGTTTTATAAAAAAAATATTTTTTCAAAAATTTATAAAAAATACAAATAAAAATATTTTTCTACTTTTAAACTTAGAAATAACACATACAATCAATGTGAAATTAGTATCTTTTTATGAAAATAAACAAATAAAACATTTTTTTTTTCGGATTTCATACAACATTAAAAACTTCAATGTTGTTGAGCACCCCCTTGCAGTGTAGATAAAGTTACAAAACTTCGTGTATTTTATCACCACAACATGTGTAACAAAATGAAGGGGTGTCGCGAATTTTAACTTGATTTTGAATTATTCCCATACAAACGTGGACCACCCTAATGATGATGGCAACACTGAATCCAGAAAAATGCACATCCGGCACATTGCACGTGTTTACACACAACCGTGTTACGCAAATCCTGTTATCACGCGTTGTTTTGCGACTGTCGAATGTTTACAATAATACTGGCATAACAGAAAACTGTCAGCTATTTGTAAACAAGCGTGTGAACAATGTTAATGTTTACAAGTAGCTAATATAATGAATGTAAACCATACAGTCACCCGCCTATCGATTTTAGTACAGTAACTAAAACTACATCATAATTACAGGGACCATAAGTATTTTTACATTTAGAAACAAAGAAAGAAGAAAATAAATTTATTAACACACATATTAAATGTACAATACAAGAAAAAGAACTTAGGCTAAAGGTGTATTTTGTGTTAAAAGGTCCTCATTCAGCTTTGTGTCGCGAAGTGTTCAAACTAAATTAAAATGAAAACTAATTAAATACCTGAAAAAACTAACTAGTAAATTATTTTTTCTTAACTAGTGCGTAAAAAGTGCACTTTGCGCACGCTTCGCGTGCGGAAATTTCACTTCTTAAGGCATTTGTTATGAAAAATTGGGTTCGATACACGTGTAAAAACTTCTTTAAGACTCGGGTGATTGTCACAATCGTTTCACTCGGGCTCCAACTCTCACCCTCTTCGAAATTTTTTTTTTTTTCACTAGTATCGAAATGTACTAATGAAACCACAAAAAAGGGATTTTCTTTTTTAAAAATTACATCATCTGTATGTGATCCTTCATTAGATAGATAGATAGATAGATGGATGCTTTATCCAATTTTTGACAATGTTGTTATATAGGTCCCTGCAAAACGTCTGAACGATTTGTCTGCAGGTTTGGGAATCCTTCTTAATAACTTATTTTGGCATTGCTGTAACCTGGAGCGAAATTGAGTGTAGTACGAGAAATTTTCGGCCATAAAATGATATCCAAAGTGGCATTGACTGGCCTCCTCGCAGCCCGGTCCTGTCCCCAATGGATTTTTTTGAGTCCAACCCAAAGTAAAGTTTTTGAGACCAACCCAGTGTCTGTTGTGGAACTGAAGCAACGTATTCGCGAATCTCTAATCCTTGGGGCCGAACTATGTCCAGTCACCGTCAGATATATCGGAGCTGTGGAGGTGGTCACAAATATCGTAACAACGCCTCTTGTCAGGGCGATAAAGTGCATGTTCCGATATTTGTGACCACCTCCACAGCTCCGATATATCTGATGGCGACTGTCCAACAGTGAACGTTTTTGATGATGATGATGATGAGTTTTATGGTTATCTAATTCGCACTTCGTGCAAATTTTTGCGTCTGCGTAATATGCGATGTGAAAGTATTTGTTCAGAAAAATGGTCCGTCATCGTAAATCAATATGAAATGTACACTGTCATAATATTCACAATTAAAAGGAAAGTAGTCAAGGATTTCTTATTAACTACAAGTAGGTGTTGTCATCGTGATTATGGCTAAAGTGAATCTGAATTCATAACTTACTCGTATGTAATAGATTTATGATAATAGATTTACGAGCCGTGTGATGCCGGCTGACTAGAATAGCACCACCCCATCTCCTCCCGCGGGTGTCATAAGAGGCGACAAAGGGAAAAATCCTACGGACGGGCAGCAGCGTCCGTTGAAACCCAATTAATCTACGGCTACTGCGGTGGCGACTATGGCAATTACCCCCAAGATGATATAAGTCATATTTGTGGGAGGCCTATGTCCAGCAGTGGACTTCATACGGCTGAAAAAAAAAAATTGATTTATAAATATATCTCCGTTCCACCACCGGACGTCCAGGCGTCCAGTAGCTGTAGATTGGGTTTCGACGGACGCTGCTGCCCATCCGTAGGATTTTTCCCTATGTCGCCTCTTACGACACCCGCGGGAGGAGATGGGGTGGTGCTATTCTAGTCAGCCGGCATCACACGGCAAATTCATCCCAATGACATCATTTCTGATACGATCGCGCAGAGATACTCCCAGCATAGTAATCTCCGTTGCCCTTTGGGTGACTTTAAGCCTTATGAGACCCATATACGACCGTCGGTGAAATAGGTCGTGATGATTAACCTAATTAAGGCCTCAACTTTACGCTAAAAGGAACGATACATAAGCCATAAGCCTTATGTGACCCATTTGACCACCGGTCTGGCCTAGTGGGTAGTGACCCTGCCTGTGAAGCCAATGGTCCTGTGTTCAAATCCCAGTGGGCATATATTTGTGTCATGAGCACAAATTATTTTTCCTGATTCATGGGTGTTTTCTATATATTTTTAAGTGTTTATATGTATCTATCTATTTATTTATTATTTATTTAAGGAGTACCAACAGCTATTATATGAACAATAAGCATTAAAAATAAAAAACAAAGAGCCAATTACAGGAACTCACAGATAGTGATGGAATAAAATAAAATGAAGAAGATGTACAGTCATCTATTACACATATCGTCGTCTAGTATCTACAACACAAGCCTTACTGAGCTTACCGTAGGACTAGGTCGACTTGTGTAAGATTGTCCCGAAATATTTAGATAGCTATTAAAAAATATATATATAAGTACCTATGAATTGATGATTAACCTAATGAAGGCCTCAATTATACACTAAAATGAACGATACATAACGATACAGCTCCATTGAGAACGCAAGATTTACATAAAAATTTGCGAAGTGAAAGTAAATTCGGGCTAATCGCGATGAATAGATCTGTCACGGCCTATGAATAGCTGTGTTACGAGCTGTTATACAACCACTATACAGCAAAGAAAGGTCAGGTATTGCTAGGAGTAATTAAGACGTATTTAAAGTTCCGTTTCATGGTTTTTAAGTTGTATGATGGATGCTTATAGTACAGCATGGTGATAATGGGTCATACAGATCAATCAGGTTCGCGTCTTTCCTATAGACATTAAATATTTCGCGACACTCTGACACAAATCGACCTAGTCCTACGGTAAGCTCAGTAAGGCTTGTATTGTAGGTACTAGACGATTTATATAATAGATAGATACATATAAATACTTAAATACATAGAAAACAGCCATGACTCAGGAACAAATATCTGTGCTCATCACACAAATAAATGCCCTGACTGGGATTCGAACCCCGGACCATCGGCTTCATAGGCAGGGTCACTACCCACTCGGCCAGACCAGTCGTCACATTGTGAATTTTAAGTTCTAAAGTAAAAATTTTGATTCTATGAAATATCAACATGAACCGCTTATGTAACACAAAAACACAACTTGTTAACTATTGACCACAGAAAAGACGATTTTTTGACGCTGCCCATCCGTCTGTTGCCTGTCTTTAGAGTATGGTTGCGAGATAAAAGTTATATATATGTCCTTTCTCGTAGTTCAAACTCTTGATCCCAATTGGATTCCTCTTCGCGCTTAAACTTATAAAAGGTTAAAGGGTTAACAGACAGAGAGACTTATTTTTGCATTTATAATATTATATTAGTATGGATACCTACTTATTTTAAACAAAGATGAGATTAGTGATGAACGGAATATTTAATTACTTTATCTTTACCTAATAATAGTACCTACCTTTTAAGCTAGTTAAAGAACTATATAGATTCCTTCGTCTTTAGTTTAGAAGGAGGTATTGTATGTATACTACGAGTATATTCCTTCGTCTCTAATTTACAAGGAAGAATGAAATTGCGACATTATTTGTTTTTTCTTTCCAGGTCAAGCGAACCAGGTGGTGGAGCTCAACGTGTCTGGTGGAGGCCTGGGGCTGAACAAGCTGTCCAAACGCGAGGAGGCCCCTTACGCCGCCGACGACCCTCAAGCTAAGGGGCTGTACTTCTGCCAGAGCAAGGAGGTGCTCATTACGGAGGGAGCGCAGTCCAATGGCGACGTGAGTTTTAGTGCTATAACGGTTGGCGACCACTGGTTGGGTTTTTTTTATGACATAGGCGGCAAACGAGCAGACTGAATCTGGAGCAGCCCAATGGGAAATACCTTCTCCTTACAGAAGACTGCTACCTTTCAGGTCTGTAGTGTTGTGTTCCTAATGGTGAGTAAGGTTCCCAGAACTCCCCGTTAAAGGCTGGCAACGCGTTTGTGACCCCCTGGTGTTGCTGGGTGCCCATGGGCGACGATAATAATTGCTTACCATCAGGCAACCCGTCTGTTCGTTTGCCACCTTTCTCATAAAAAAAGCCTTTCCGTACACATTTTGTCTGGTTGCCCTTAGCATAGGCATCTCCCATTTTTCTCCATGCGATCTAAATTATGTAGCTTCACAAAATTAGACGATTCATATTTATGTATAAAAGTTATTTGTCAAACTAAAATTCTTCTTTAGTGAAAGCGATAGAGATAACACATTCATTCCTCTCTTTAGTCAGATCGGAGGGCGATAATTATAAATATCGAATATCGACAATTTGGGGTCCGATTTTTGAAATATTCACCGAGTAGGTAATCTTCCTAGAGATTCTCATTCATTCTCTATGGAAATGACTTGGTGACTATTTCAAAAATCGGACCCAAGATCTTTTGTGTTATTGAGTGAGTAAGTCAACTTAATTAAGACTTAAGATTATCGTAACTGCCCAATCACTTGCCCCTAAACTGAGCATAACATATAAAGATGATACAAGTCATATTTGTGGGAGACTTATGTCTAGCAGAGGATGTCTCACGGCTGATATGATGATGATGATGACTTCAGCCTTTAGGTACTATTATACATAGGTCTCGCGCATGAGAGTCAAAGCTTGTTGGTTATTTACCTTTGCGTATGAAAGTATATCTTCTACGGAAGAACTGGTAAATATTAAATCATACTTAATATTACATAAATGTTACTTAAATGTTACTTAAACTTATGAGAGCGGGGGTGTGTATCAATGAATCTACTTACAACTTTTTTGCTTGCTTTACTTAACATAAATTATTATTTTGTTTTCAGCTACCCGGCAAACTGAACCAGCCAAAGGGACCACAATTCGACATATGCGAAGATCTTTTCAATGTGAGTTTTAGCGATCACAATATTTCTTAAGTTAACCGATCACATTATTTCTTAACTGATCAAATTATTTCTTAACCGATCACATTATTTTGGAAATTAACTGATCACATTATTTCTTAACTCACATTATTTTGGAAGTTAACTGATCACATTATTTCTTAACTGATCATATCATTTCTTAAGTAAACCGATCACACAATTACTGTAATTGGAGGTACCTATATGAGATAAATTTCAAAACAATATCAAAAATAAAGTACTTGGAAGTTTACGGGAACTTTCACGAGAATTTAAAATAAGTTTCCATACTCGTAAAGGAAGTTTCTTATGAGAACTTTTACTATAATTTTCATTCTAAGGGTTCATCTATTAGCTATTAGCCAGGTAATGTTAAAAATATATATACCTACAGAGTGATTTCGTGGTCATGGAGAAAGAAAACAAGGTATGACATTGCATACTTGAGCTGGGTTCCTCTGCTACCTTTTTTAAAATTCGAAATAAATAGTAGTGTTACTTGTAAGATCATTAACAGTTGATTACTCTTGATTGCCCAAGTCAACCTCAAACCGGTTGTGCTTGTACGAGGAAGACAAATGTGCTCTTGGCCTTTGACATGCGTGGTTGCTCTGACTTGGCACTGGATTTAATTAACACATCAGTAGGTATACAATTCTGTGACAATATATTTTAATGTAATGAAATGATTATCCGTAATACGTAATATTTAGTGCGAAAGATTGCCCGTAAGCCGTATCTTCTTTATAATAAATAAATAAATACTTCGGGACAATCTTGCACAAGTGATATAATTCGCCACAATGCTATGATGTAGGCATAATGCTGAAAATTAAAATGTACCTTGAAATTCGGACGTTTACAAATAAAAAAAATACGTTTTCACCTCTCGGAAAGAACTGTTCTTTGAAAACAAATAGCAAAGTTGCATTCACACAAGAGTGCAAAGTAAATAAATAAATACAACACCACAAACACAAAAATCTTACACAAATCGACCTAGACTTACGGTAAGCTCAGTAAGGCTTGTGTTGTAGGTACTAGACGACGATATACTTATATACAATTAGATATACATATACATATATTTAAATACATAGATAACACCAAACTCAGGAACAAATATCTGTGCTCATCACACAAATAAATGCCCTGACTGGGATTTGATCCCGACACATCGGCTTCATAGGCTAGCTCACTACCCACTTGACCAGCCCAGTCGTCAGAACCAAAATATTTTCTTACTTGCATAGATGGCAGCACCAACTCTCTAGATATGTCAAAATCTCGAAAGGGATTCATATGTCTTAGCCGGGTGATCGACTGATCGTACTTCATCGCCGGGCGATGAGCTATAAATATATATCTCTCACTTTTATTTACACGGGAGCGATTATCTTATGTCACTTGAAATAGCTGATAGCTCATAGTTTTCTAGCTCGCGGTGGGACCAGTGCCTATAGTTGTGCAGATAAATAATATGGAACTTACGTCATGAATATAGAACGCTTACATGCTACTAATACATAGACCAGATGCTTTAGCTAAGTTTTTCACCTATATCACCTTATAATATAATTTATTTTCTTCTTTCCAGCTAACATCGCGCGGGAAGATAAAGGCGTTGATCCAGAAGAACTTCCTCAGAATGTGGAGGAACATCGGCGTTATGCTGTTTATCTTCGTGCTACCCGTGATGCAAGTCATTCTCTTCTGTCTCGCCATCGGCCGCGACCCCAGCGGACTCAGACTGGTCAGTATTATCATCAGTCGCCCTGATGAAAAACGGTCTCTAGTCTCATACTAGTTGTTCAGTCAACAGCAGAAGTGGCTAAGCAGTTGAGGTGTTCAAAATGAGGTCAACACATCCCTATTGTCAAGAGAATAAGAGCTCGTGTAGGTCATTTTGAACAAAACGCTTAGCCACTTTTGCTGCTGACTACCCTTGTTTACTAGGGTCACAGAAATACACTAAGGTATACTCGTAAGTTACATGTAACTGGTAATTTTTACTTGATTAAGTACCAATAGGATGCGGGTATTGTCCCTAAGCCGTGTCTTGCCCGTTAGGTCGATACCATTACACACCACTCAGATTCGCTTGAGACCGCCTCAACCAATCACTCTGGAAGCGCAAACTCGGAGTATTCCAGTAGTACAGTCAGCTGCAGAGAAAAGGTACCCCCGTACCCTACAAACTCGTATGGCGAGTTGGTACCTTACAAATCAAGTCTGGTGCGAAAGGGTCCTGGATTTTCCCAAGCTACCTTACGTCTGCACAGTCTGATCGCTCTAATTATTAAAGTTAGAGTCTAATAAACCGAACGGTTTTTTAGAATCTGACCTGGGTCAGTTTAAAAAAAAATGTTGTGACAGTTGAGAATTAGCACCACGCCAGCTTCTCCTCCGGGTGACGTAAAAGGCGACAGAGGGAGGAAAGCATCCGTCGAAACAGCTATTGCGACCCGACCCGCCTGCCAAGCGTGGCGACTATATGGCAACTATATCCATTCAGCGAAATTAGTTTTCGCTTGAAGAAGCAACAAACACCCATACAAACTTTCCCGTTTAAAATACTAGTAAAAAACTAACCGGTCCGTCTTCCCCAGGCTATAGTCAACAACGACGTGAATGTGATCAACGGCCTCTGCCCCTACAACTCCTCGTGCTCCATGAAGAACCTCTCCTGCCGCTACCTGGACCACCTCCGGAACGCCTCCATCATCAAGGAGTACTACGCAGACCTGTCTTCAGCGTTGAACGCCGTGAGGGAGGGCGAGGCGTGGGGAGCGATATACTTTAATGAGAACTATACGGATTCTTTGGTCGCTAGATTAGCTTTGGGTAAGTCAGACATTTTTAACCCTTTGAACACCAAGAGCCCGTAAAGTAGTCGTGTCGTGCCTACCCGACACCGTCCTCTAAAGTGGCTATAGCGGACGGCGTCAAAGCAATTGTCCTGCTGACAGATAAGGTTTACATTCGTTCTTCACTAGTCCAGAGGGTGGTGTACACGTTACATTTTGACGCGAGAGGAAAGGTGTCCAAAACTCCTGAAGTATAAAAGAGGGGTGTTATATGTTTGATCGCTTTGTTGTTGGAAACGTGTTTAGTAAACGTAAATATCTTGTTTTAGAGCTAGCCTCGTAAACGGTTTAAGAGCAATTCTCAAAAAGTTTGTACATTTGGATACCGAAATTCTATAGAAATTTGGTAACAAAAAAGGAAAGTTCCATACAAACTTTATGGGACATTTTGGGAAATATAAGTAAATCTTTCTCAGCATCATTTACTCTATCAGTCTACCGCTTTTAATCAAAATCGAAGACGTGATCGAAATGTACAAACTTTTTGAGAAATGCTCTTAAATGATTTCAATATACATGGTGATTACTCTCGTGTAGCAAGAAAACAAGGCATTACATTGAATATAGGTGAAGCTAACTATGTGAATCATTAATTATTTATCACCGAAAAATAATTCTAAATATTCGCTCGCCATGTAAATCTAGCTGTATAAAATGTATTAATATATAATTGTGTTCACAGCGGACACGGCCGACGAAGAGACGATTGAATCCTCCGAAGTCCAAGTGTGGCTGGACATGTCCAATCAGCAGATAGGATTGATGCTCAACAGGGACATCCAGTTCTCGTACAGGGACTTTGCTAAGGTAAATTATTAAAGCCAGTTTGTAACTAACAAAGCTAGTTTGTTTTGGACCCGGGTATGTCCTTAAACTACACCCAACAATGAGATGTAGGGCACAGCAAAGTACCATCACGCTTGAGTCTGGAGAAGCCCAACTGGGCAAGCACCTCCTCCTTATAGAAGACCACAGCCATAATAGCACCTTTTAGGTTTGTATTAGTGTTGTGTTCCTGATTGTGAGTAAGGTTCCCAGAGGTCCAACACCCCTTAAAGGTAGGCAACGCGCTTGTGACTCCCCTGGTGTTACGGGTGCCCATGGGCGACGGTAATTGCTTACCATCAAGCAATCCGACAGCTCGTTTGCCATAAAAAAAATATTAGAAAATAATGAATAAATATGCTTGTATTGATTCCAGGATTTGCTAGCGACATGCGACTACAACCCGAAGGTTGGCGACATCCCCATCGATTTCAAGGAGCCCATCTACGGCGACAATAACCCTTCCTTCACCGACTTCGTCGCTCCCGGCGTCATCCTCACGTGAGTACCGAGACTTCCTTGCAGACGACGGGTTAACAGAACTTTTTAGGATATAGTACAAATATATCAAAAGAAAGACACTTTCACTGACACGAGAAAATGACACAATTATTAAAAGTAGCATTTTGTATAAGAAACACAATAAATATTCCATTCACTCGCACGAAGCGATTCGCTTCTACCTCCCTAATGCGGACTGCTAGGAATTGGAATTCGCTCTCTTCGTCTGTATTCCCGGAAAGATATAATTAGGGTCTATTTAAATCAATATTGAATAGGCTGTTACTGAACCAGCGTGCTACACCCTCGACCTCGTCGACACTTACCATCAGGTGTGACTGAGGTCAAACGCTGGTCAGTCTTGTATTTAAAAAATACCCCATCACAAAAAGCCCCACGTTGGGCCCCAAGCTGGAAAGCTTGCTTTATGGCTGCGTACCTGAATAGTGTATATGATTCAATTCATGGGTTGTGTAGGACATGATATTGATCCTACCCTCATCGATTTTTTTTTTTTTATATCTATGATAAAGTTTAGGGTAGATCCCTGAACTCGCGATAGACATTCTGTATTTAAAATTTCTCAAATCCCAAGTTTTAAATGTCACAATGTTTTTTCTCTTCCAGAATCGTGTTCTTCCTCGCCGTAGCCCTGACCTCCTCGGCGCTGATCGTAGAACGCATGGAGGGTCTACTGGACCGCTCGTGGGTGGCCGGCGTGTCTCCGGGCGAGATCCTGTTCTCTCACGTGGTGACCCAGTTCGTGGTGATGGTGGGCCAGACCGCGCTGGTGCTCATCTTCATGATCTTGGTGTTCGGAGTGAAATGTAACGGCAACATCGCTCTCGTCGTCATGCTCACTCTTCTGCAAGGTATGTATAATGTTCTCGTTCTACGTTTTAGAAATCCTTCTTGTTTTAATCTTCTCTTTAAAAAATGGTTTTATCTTTATCTTAAGCTTTAGCTCTGAATTATTTATAACTAACTGTGCCTGTGAACTTTGTACCGCCTGAAAGTCTTTAAATTCTTCTTTGTAATTTTTACTTTTTTAAAGCATACTATTAAAATTATGGCCAAGACGATCACAACGAACCCAAAATCGTCCAAATCAGTTCAGCCGTTTAGAGATGTTCCCAATAAATTTCCAATATTACCATGTGCCATTTTCCCAAATGGTAAATTTCACCATAGTCATATTGGGAATTTACTACAGTCTTTAGATATTTTGAGACCTTAATTGCTGGAAAAAATCACCTGTATTTGGGCGTATTTTTTTTTAACTGTCCGGAACTGGAATTCGGTGGATTCAAAACTATAAGCCCTTCAAATCACTTTTCAATGTGATCAAAAAAATAGCGATATACAGATTTTTTTTCAAATGTTCCTGGGCTATAGTTGTTACCAGTTGTTTTCGGAATTGAAGAAGGGATTTAACCTTTAATTTTACACGTTTTCTCTATAAGCTTAAACTTCTTCTGTTTCCAGGTCTCTGCGGCATGTGCTTCGGGTTCGTGATCTCCGCGGCCTGCGAGCTTGAACGCAACGCCATCCAACTGGCCCTCGGCTCCTTCTACCCAACCCTGCTCCTCTCTGGAGTCATCTGGCCCATCGAAGGCATGCCCTGGATCCTGCGCTACGTCTCCCTGTGTCTCCCATTAACCTTGGCGACCACTTCTCTCAGATCCATCCTGACTAGAGGCTGGCCTCTAGCCGACCCTGAAGTCTACATGGGATTCGTGTCAACTCTGATCTGGATAGCTATGTTCTTAGTGGTTACGCTTACGATATTGAGATTTAAGCGTGGTTAATTTTTTGTAGGTGGGACGGAATGGGGGATAGATTTAGTGGGGATTGTATTGAGAAATCAAGTTTTATAGCAGCTATTGTTTTCTTCTTCAAGTCTTAAATTGGTATCTATTTCAATGTAAAATTCAGTTCCAAAATCAGATTACCAAATTTCCCCTGGTGGGATATGGTTATCTGTCTTGTCGTTTAAAGCAACTATGATCTGCATAGTTCCGCTTAGGCCACTTTTATTCCAATTTTCAATTTGTAAAATAATAATCTTGTCTGCTAATTTTGTCCCCTGTGTCACGTCCCCTGGGCTCAGTAGTCACAGGTGAAGGGAGTGGGTCCCATCGGCTGCCTTGTTCCGCCCCGGATGACATACAGACGTTTTTAATTTGATACCGTCATATAATTTAGGTTCTGACATTCTATTTGACATTTTTAAAGACTTCCCTGGTTTAAGTTTAGGCTTAGTTTTTCAAACGTTTGTATGGTATCTTGAGATGCTTTTATACTGGCTATTTGATGCACAGTAAAAATTAAATACAACAATATTGCCAGCTACATTTTGAAACTTTTTTGCGTTGTGTAGTTAGTGTAAAAGTGCCTTTATTTTATTCCTGAGCGGATTCATTATTTGCTCAATTCGAACAAACTGACTTAGTCCATAGCGAATGACTGTTAGTCAAATGTAAATATTAGTATTGTATTTATAATTTATCGATAAGTACGTAGGTACTAGGTTGAAGGGAATGTTAGCAATAATAAGTTAGTCGCGCTTTGAGGGATTAATGGTGCCTTCAAACGATCGGATGTCTGGTGAATTACGCGGTCGTGTAGAGGGCCCAATACGGGCTTAAAAACTTCTGTTGATACCTGAATGAAAGTTACCATAGTTTAAGATGGTGCCATAGACATAGTGATTGTACCCCATTTGATTGGATCTATTTATTCTTGCTTTTTAACATGCCGCCACGCGCCATCTTATAAAGGATTAAAACAGTTTAAAATTCGACATGGACAATGATAGCTTTACAGTGTGTTTAATTGTAATTTTAGTTTTAGTTGTACAGTAAGATAGTTTAACATTTTGTATTGACTTTGAAAGCTAACGTATCAACTGCATGTTTAAAGATTAAAAAGTAATGTTCTAGATTTTAAAAAGTAAAATATGCCTCTAATTCAGTTTTGACAGTTGACAGGTTAGCGGCCATTTTTCGGCAGGTTTTGACAGTTGTGTGGTACTGCGTGTGTAGAAAATTCTAGACTTAAATAAAAGGGTTAGGTTAAGCGCTTTTGTACTGGCTTTCTGACTAGAATAGACGTGTAAAGTGGCAGACTGTGATTATTTTTGCTAACATTGACATTTTTGTAATGATTAAATTTACGATTATACTGTACCAAATATACTGGTTGTTTATTTTTAATCCACTTAATTTTTCCCCCGTAGCTATACTGACTCATTGATCGAAAGATATTTTTTTATACACGACTGACCAGCGTTTGACCTCAGGGTGTAGCGCGCTGGTTCAGTAACAGCCTATTCACTCTTGTCTTGAAAAGACCCAAATTATACCGGGTGTGGCCTGTAATAGGAGCAAAAATTTTAGGGATCGCTTCTACATCACGAACGTAACAATATTTGTACTACAACTTTAAATAATTGGGTAATTTATTACTTGTGATTTTTCCGAACAAACTAAATAGTATTTTCAACGAACAGCATCCAATAGTCTAGTTGACGTTTACTGTCAGCCTACAAACTTCATAGTTTTCGCAATACATTGCTTGCTTGGAAAATCTTTTTTTATTAATATTTATTAAACTATTAGTTATTTTCAAAAGTCGTAGAACAAATGTTGCTACGTTTGTGGTGTAGAAATGATGCCTAAAGTTAATGCTCCTATTACAGGCCACACCCGGTATATTTCCGGGAATACAGACAAAGCGAATTCCATTCCTGAGCAGTCCGCATTAGGAAGGTAGAAGCGAATCGCTTCGTGCGAATGAATGGAATATTCACAACGTATGGATAAAACTGCTGCCCTCGCCTGGACGTTAGGTGGTGAAACGGAAATGGCGGAATTAAATCGTGCAATTCCTGTGCACACTCTCCAAATTGTATCCTGTAAAATAGACAAACTAGCAACTCGGCGACGGTGCTCAAGGCTCGCCAATTAGGTTAATGACGATTCAATTGTAATGTGACACTTTGCAACGTAAGCACCAAGCGCCATCAGCCATAAGGTACCTTTCCATGTGGACTACCACATATACCTAGGGATTGCAATTTACAATTTATGAACGTGAAAAAAATCTACCACCGGTTCTAACCCTACACCTCTGACCCAAGAAGATTATTACCGGCAAGAAACTCGACGGGACTTATTTCACGACAGTGATACATAAAGTAAGAATTATGCGTAGTCCCACAAGAAACTATGCAGCAATTGACTCTGTCTGCATGTTTGAGCCGTTTGGGATGGAGACGTTGGGACCAGGGCACACAGAATTTATAAAGAACTTGCCAAGCGTTTTGTCAATGCGACGGGTTAAGAAGTCAGGGTCATACTTTGCCCAGCACGTCAGCTTTTCAGCACCCTGCCAGCTGGCACTGATATGGAATCTATTTTTAATTTGTATGTATGTATGTTCGTTTTTTTTTATGACATAGGCGGCAAACGAGCAGACGGATTGCCTGGTGGTAACCAATTACCGTCGCCCATGGGCACCCGCAACACCAGGGGAGTCACAAGCGCGTTGCCGGCTTTTAAGGGGAGTTGGAGCTCTGGGAACCTTACTCACCATCAGGAACACAACACTACATACCTGAAAAGTAGCAGTGCTATTATGGCTGTGGTCTTCTGTAAGGAGGAGGTACTTCCCCAGTTGGGCTGCCCCAGATTCAAGCGTGACGGTCATCGCTGTGCCCTACCAGTTAACCATACTTGTTAAGGGGTAGATCGACCTAATAACGCAGCGAACATGTTAAATCTTATGTATTAATTGTCTTACGTATTTCTAAGAACCTTTCATATAAAGAATAAAATAAACTACAAAGAACACGTCTATATTAATTTATTTATAACTTGCTTTTCCTCGCGACTCCGTCGGCCAGCCATGCCCGTCTTTAAAGTATGGTTGCGGGACAAAATTCATCCTATCCTTCCTGGTAGCTAAAACTCTCTTCATACCAAATTACATCCCAATTGGTTGAGCGCTTTAAGCGTGAAGAGGTAACAGACAAAGTTACTTTCGCATTTATATTATTACTAGCTGTGCCCCGCGGTGTTACCCTCGGTTCATCAGGGAAAAAACGTAGCCTATGTGTTAATCCAGGGTGTCAGCTAACTCCATACCAAATTTTATTAAAATCGCTTCAGTCGTTTAGACGTGAAGAAGTAACAAACATACACACTCACAAACTTCTCACGTTTATAATATTAGTGTAAATAATATGGATAAAATAAAAAAATAACATAAAAGGAAACAATTTTATTGACGAAACATATCACATACATGATTTTTTAAAACGGTCTTATTTTGTTAAAATCTCGCTTAAAGCCTTTTTCTTCTTCTGGCCCTTGTCAAACTTGCGTTTCTGTGGACGAAAGCAGAGGATAAATATGGTGCAGTTAGCATAAGTTGCTGGTAGGCCAGCTGTTCACAATGATCTTAACACACTCTTATTCAAAATTAAAAATATATAACATACTTAAGAAAAAGTGAGGACCTCCGGCATCCAACACAGACAAATCAAATCAAAATATTTAATAAAAATGAATCTTAGTTACACTCTTTTTAACTAGACTGAGCGTGCTAATAATAATACCACGGTCGAAAGGGATGGTCTTATGTAACTTTCCGTATGGCCGAGACGGCGCCATTTTCATCCGTCCTTGTCATAGTCTCACATATTTTTGTTCCCCTCCAAACTGGACTCTTCAGAACTATCAAAGTTGGTGGGGAACAAACAAATACAATCGAAGTTTTCTTGGGTTTTCAACCAAAGTTGCGGTAATTAATACAGAATAAGGTAATATTTTTGTTTTAAAGAATGTCCTGTAAAGCAAAACTATAGTGAATTGTTACATTTGGGCTACAAAAGCTAGAATATCTTTGTCCCTTACTGGTGCACGCCTTCTCCAGTCACTATTCCTCCTAGACTGAGTCGTACTGCTGTTAAGCATGATAGATGTCGCTAGTGTGTTTGCCAGCATGCGGGGAACGCGGTTTTGTATGGACATTGACTTTCCATGTCTATTTTCTATGACAGATCATCAGTCTTACCTTCTTTTTCTCAGCAGTCATGCCTACAAATTCTTTCCTCGCTTTTTTCTCCCTCGGCTGTTCATCGCCACCCTCCTGAAAAAAAAGAATATTATAGGACATCCATACACAAGTAAGCTCATGAAGGCTTGTGGTACTCAGTCAACGAAATACATATGTAAAAATACTTCAATACATAGAACACTCATGACTCAGGAACAGTCGCCATCAAATAAATCGCAGCAGCCAAGGTATTCAAAAATATTGAAGCATGCACTTTATTGCCTTGATAATAGAGGCGTTGTTCCGATATTTGCGACCACCTCCACAGCTCCGATATATCTGATGGCGACAGAACAAATATTCGTGCTCATTACACAAATAAATACCCTTACTGGTGTGTACCTGGGACTATTGGCTTCATAGGCAAGTTCACCACCCACTGGGCCAGACCAGCCCCCTTTAACCTCTAGCCACCCAGAGATCAAACATTTGCCAGACTAAATGCAACTATGGTTTGTCACAATTAAAATTCAAAATAGCATTCAATGGGAGTCCTTTTTATAGGTCTCCGGGCGGCAAGGGGTTAATAGTATTGTAAAAAAACTATTTGATTACCTGACTCTTCCTCTTATTCAATAATCTCCTCTGCGCTCCTTCCTGTGTATCTCCATCACTCTTCCTTCCAAAATTGCTTCCACTTCTTCCTTGAAAATTACCCCCTTTATTCTGCAAATTCCCTCTGTTCTGGAAATTCCCTCTATTCTGGAAATTCCCTCTGTTCTGGAAATTCCCTCTGTTCCCCTGGAAATTTCCATTTCTGTTTCCTTGGAATTTTCCGCCTTGGTTAAAAGGTTTGCTGGCTTGGTTTCTCTGCCTGTCGCCTTGGCTGACCTTCTTTCCTTTGAAGTCTGGCCTGTTAAAAAAAATATTGTCAAAAAAAAATCAATTTTGTTAATTTTAATTGTATAAAAGCGGGTAACTCACGTTTTATAAGTCGATTATTGCTCGACATGTTTCACTCCATAACGAGGAGCATAATCATGAGCCATTCGCGTTGGCTAACCGACGCAGACTGAACAATATTCGACTTATAAAACGTGAGTTACCCGCTTTTATACAATTAATATGATTCAATCTCATGATAGTTTTGTGTTTAAAATTTGTTAATTTTCTTTTTTTTTTCTTTTGGAATGTAGGTATGAGTAATATTATCTATTATTGTAGTAAGTCTATATATATCCTGTTTTAATGAATAAATAGTGGTACTCGAGAGTCCTGACTTTTACTACTGTCAGGAGTCCCATCCTTACACTTTCATATATTATCCTATTAAAAGTTTAATTAGACCATGCCAGTCAAAAATAAAAAGAAGCATGGCTATTACTAAGTCTATGTATATAGGTTCAATAGAAAAGAAAAATAAGGTAAATTCCACAACACAAGCCTTCTAGAGCTTACTGTGGGGCTTAGTCAATTTGTGTAAGGGAGTTTTAAAAAAAAGTGCACCCAATTAAGGTAATGGCACCAATGTTGGACACTTTAAGCTGACAGGCACCAATAATGGACACTTAGTTCTTATTTCAAAAATAATAAAGTTATAAATTGAATATGTCCCAACAAATGCACAACACTTAACTCCTTTGAAATAAGCACTAATGTTCATGATTGGTTCCTTGTCCATTACTGGTGCCGTCACCTTAGTGAAAGTTGTTACGGAAAATTAAATCACTTTCAGTTTCGTGACGACACTAAAGCATTAAATTTCGATAATACATGGTTCGTTTTATAAACTTCAATCGATATTACAGAATAAATGAACGCAAAAAGTCGATCTTCGCAAAGATTTCATGCTTAATTGTCGTCACGAAACTGACAGTGATTAAACTTTTCCAAAGTTCACTAATTAGGTACAGTCGCGTCTAATAAGATGTATACATTTGAGAACTTATGTCTGAGGCATAAGGAACAAAATCGTTGACATATTTTTGGAGCCGACCGTACACTATTTTTGAAAACTCCCGTAATGATGTCCTGTAATGTTTAAGAGATTCTCATTCCACGTGGCTTTATGCGGCCCATATAACCCGTACTCCCCAGCAATAAGGTATAGACTCGCCTAAGTATAATAAAAAATAATTTAGAAAGCTCATTGTTATCGATTCATTCTCAATGAAAATTGAGACTTCGATGCCGTTAAGTGTTCAATACGCTGGCGGCAGATGTGTTTACACGTCACCCATGATGACGTATACGACGAGGGATAAATAGGAAAATTTGACAATTCTAAGCGGTACTCGTATAGCACAATTGGTGGTGCACTGGGCTAGTGATCCAGTGTTTGTGGGTTCGAGTCAATTTTTTCTATTTTTTTCTCGATTTAAATATCGAAGATATTCGCTAGCAGACATTTCTGCATAATAAAAAATAATCTGAAATAATTCTTTACAATACAATACAATATAACCCTTACTCCCCAGCAAATAAGGTATAAACTCGCCTGTTCCCCTTGTGCGGCTGCCGCTGAGTCGCCTGAGTGCACCTCTTGACCCTCATGATCCTGTTCTTGATGGTCAGGTCCTCGTCCGTGAGGGCCAGCGCCAGCTCCACGCCGTCTCTTGAAGTGAAGTTCACGTAGCCGAATCCTGGGGCATAACGAATAAATAAATATATAATATTAATAAAGGCTGTGTGCCGGTTGACGGCTGTGTGGTGCCGGCTAAGAGCCGTGTGGTGCCGGCTAATCGCCGTGTGGTGCCGGCTAAGGGCCGAGCGGTGCCGACTGACTAGAATAGCACTACCCAATCTCTTCCCGTGAGTGTCGTAAGAGACGGCAAAGGGTAAAATCTGATCATCATTTCAGCTTTAAGATGTCCACTGGTCTTCTGTAAGGAGGAGCTTCTCAAGACTCAAGCATGATGGTACTTCGCTGTGCCCTTCCTCTCATTGTTGGATATAGTTTAAGGACATACCCGGGTCCGAATTAGAAAGTAGAGTGTTTAATCTCCCACCTTTCCCAGCATTAGTCTTCTTATCCCTCACAATCCTGACGGACTCGATCTCCCCACAGCGCTGGAACTTCTCCCGCAGCCCCTCGTCCTCCAGCGCGAAGGGCACGTTTCCCACGAACACGGAGCGGCGAGGGTCGTGCTCCGCGCCCGTGCTGCCGCTGCGCGACACTCGGAGGTGGTTGTTGTTGAGGACTGTGTTGTTCTCCGCTAGGGCCTGAGAGAAGAAAGTTTTTTTTATGACAAAGGTGGCAAACGAGCAAATACCGTTAATCATTTACCGTCGCCCATGGTCACCCGGTCAGAAAACTAAAATGGAACTTACGTGAAAAACTTAA
This sequence comes from Grapholita molesta, assembly GCA_022674325.2. Lineage (NCBI taxonomy): Eukaryota > Metazoa > Arthropoda > Insecta > Lepidoptera > Tortricidae > Grapholita > Grapholita molesta. The sequence goes on from CP053139.2 coordinate 1,660,958, forward strand.
TATATGTTCCTACTAGATACGCCAAGTGCTTTAGCTAAGTTTTTCACCTATAACAATGTTCCTGTTTATCCCATTGGCTGACTGATAGAAAATACCTTACGGCACTTTGTACCATCTATGTGCAATAAATATTAATATAAATAAACTTACTTGATCAACACTCTGTGGATCGGAGAACTTCACATACACATTGACGGTGCTCCTCTCCGGGTGGAGCTCCTGTTTGATCACTGCCAGTTTTGGGGTCACGCTGGGGTCCTTCACTGGGATTGTTCGGATCCTGAAGTTTTAATTACATGTATATTGAATAGTTAGATTTAAAAAACATTAATAAATTAATAAAAAAAATATATAAATATTTATTTCTTGTAAAGTAACTACTTCTAAATCCAAAAAGGTAATTTAAAAATATTGAAAAATATGTCTTTATTTACAATAATTACATTCATTATACCATTGGTCGAGTCCCACTACATGTCAATTTTTTTATTTTTCTTTCGATTTAATTATCGATAATATTTGCGAGCAGACGCGCAGATGCCTAATAAATACAAATTAAATAAATAGTTACATATTAAATGTAACATTATCTATGTCCTTCAATAAAGGCTTTATCATCATCATTTCAACATGTCCACTGCTGATATAGGCCTTCCGCCAAATATGCCTTATATCATTTTGGGGAGGATTTGCCATAGCCACCACTCTTGGCAGGCGGGCTGTGGACTACAGTAACTGTTGATTTGGTTTTGACTAGAGATTGATGCTGGCGCGCCACGCCACGCCGGGTCTAAAGGCTGGCGCGCCGCCGCCGGCCTTTAAGCCTTCGGCGCCAATCTCTAGTTTTGACAGATGCTGCTGCTGTTTCTAATTATGACAAAAACAATTATTTAACGTTTTGTTTTCATGTGTATAAGAAACACAGGGCAGTGACCCAACAGCTCTATTAGCTGCTAATAAATAAATTAATAATAAATATTATGAGGTAGATGGACAGTTATTGCATTATGTCGACGAGTACAAATATTTAGGCCAATTAGTTTCCTTCAACCATGGACAGGAGAAAGAAGTCGAGAGACGGATCCAAAACACATGGAGAAGCTATTGGTCTCTAAAAAAACTACTCATGGGAGATCTTCCTTTAACCCTCAAATGTAAACTCGTCGATATGTGTATCCTGCCTGTCCTAACCTACGGCGCGCAAACATGGTCACTCAGAGGCACAAACGACCAAATTGAAGGTTTGCCAACGAGCCATGGAACGTAGCATACTGGGAGTGAAACGGATCGAACGGGTCAGAAACTCTGTGCTGCGCTCAAGAACCCAGATTGCAGACGTCAAGATCAAGGCCGCCAGGCTGAAATGGGCTGGCCACGTCTGCCGCATGCATCCACAAAGGTGGGCCAAACTAGCCACAGAGTGGGTGCTTCACGACGGGCGGCGACGACGTGGTAGGCCAAGACGGAGGTGGCGGGACGACTTGGATTCATTCCACAACAAATGGCCAAAGATTGCAGATGACAGGGAAGAGTGGAAATCAAGAGGGGAGGCCTTTGCCCAGCAGTGGGACACTCTGTAGGCTTATTAAAAAAAAAATATATATATATATATATATTCTTACCTCACACTTTCAATCTGTCCATATTTACTAAAAATCTTTTTTATCTCCTTCTTACACTTCTTGCTAAACGGAACATTGCCGACAAACAATGTCCTCTTAATTTCTTCCTCCGTTTTAATCTCTCTTACTCTCTCGGTCTCTTTACTTTCTTCTTTCTCCGTTTTCTTTGGAGCTGGTGCATCTTCTTCGTCAGAACTAGGATCTTCTGGAACTGCTGATTTTTCTAGTACTTCTTTGTTAGTTTCTTCAGTTTCCGATTCTATTTCATTGTCAGATTCATGTTCCGAGTCTGAATCTTTGTCAGTTATGGCGTTTGGGTTAACTTTTATCTTTTTATTTTTTGCAGGTTTGCAGTCATTGTCAGTTTGTTCGGTTTCAATGTTTTGTTTTTTACGTTTTTTGTTTTTCTTTTTGGGGCTACTTACTTCTTTCTGTTCAGTATTTGCATCAGCAGCAGGTGATAGAACTGTTTGTTGCTTATTTTTATTTTTCTTCTTCTTTTTTGAAGTTTTACTTACACTATTATCTACATTTGTGCTGACTATTTCTGTGTTATTCTGTACATTTTCTTTATTTTTCTTTTTATTCTTTTTAGGCGATGGCACAGTTACTTCTGTGCTTTCTGAAGTATTTTTTGTCTGCTCTATTGAATTACGGTTATTTTTCTTTTTGGGTGATTCTTCAAGTTTTGTTTCTATGGTTTTGCTGACATGTTGGCTGTTCTCTGAGACAGAATTGCGTTTTTTCTTGTTCTTTTTAGGCGTTATTTCATTTGAATTAACATTATCTCCGTCAGCATTATTAAAATTACCATTTATAGCGTTTTTCTTAGGTGATAGTGATTCTAGTGGCTCGCCCTCAGGCGTAATAGCTGCTTTACTGTTCTTAGGGCTAACAGTAGCCTCCAACTCACCTTTCAAGTGTTTTTTCACCTTATCTGCCTTAGGACTGCTAAGACTGGTGTTACTTTCATTATCATTAGTCACATCTAACTCTGGGTTCTGAAATATTCTCTTGGGGCTTTTCTTGACTATAGCCTTCTTCTTTTGTACTGAGGGCGACAGAAATATGGATCTATCGTCAACTAACTCGCTTTTAGGTGTCACGTTTGGCGAAGGCATATGTTTGATCGGAGTTAATGCCCTTTTGGTGAGTTTAGGGCGGTTTGGAGTAACATTACCAGCTATTAAGGCAGCTACATTGCCTACTACGTAATCCATTTTCACTGTGCACCATTTAATACAATGCTTTATGTATAACTCCGATTTATTCGCAAATCTTCTTATTACTCCAAATACCACATGGGCCACATGGCTGTCATATTGACAGTTGACACTTGACAGTTTTTACTTTTTTTTTTTTTTTTTTTTTTTTTTCGTCCATCTGGACAGGCTAAAGCTCTAAGCCATACTGCCTTGACAGTTTTTACAATAGAATAGATCTGCCAAAAACAAAAACACGTTTATTTTGACAGCTAAAATATGTTGCCAATTTCAAAACAAAAATTCCCTGTTTGTGTTTGGGGAGTCCGCTCTGTAGTTTGTCGCTATGCAGACATACAGCGGCTGACTACTTAATTGCGTTGTTTTTTGAGTAGTAGTAGTTTTAATCATGTATTGCAGCAAATTTACCAATACGAAATACACTGAATAGGGCACTTATTTCTCTCTTTTATTTTGATAACAAATCATCATAATTATGATGGAAATCTATTATATTACCTATAAAACTATTGGATACTAAACATACACCTAGCTGTTCAGTTCATTTAACATTTCAGAGGTTATAATTTCGTAGAATTTCTGGTATCCAATAAAAAATAAAAGTTTGAACGCAACTGATTTCGATATTATTCCTTATGTAAAGTAGAAAGTCTAGAGGTAGAATTAATATGTGTCATAAAGGGAGTGAAAGAAAAACATAGAAATCAATAGTCGAATCACTAGTGGATAACAAAACGTAATTAAATCTTGAAATAAACATTTATTCATTAGGTATTTTATTTAAATTAAATTACTAATTATGTATATTAATTTCGTAAGAAGAAATAAGAGATATTCATTAAAATATAATATTAGATCTAACTTTGGAATTATTTTCTATTGAGCTTATTGGAACAGTAATGAGATACAGCAAATTTACTATAAGTGTAGTCACGTATAGATTATTATATACCAGAAACGTAGTAAACTTAATTTATGTTTCAATCTGTTTTGTTTAAGACCATTTCGACTCCTCTGGGTCTCTTCATAGTATATCGTATTGATAGAGTAGCTAAATAAAAAATTAAAAAATTAAATATATAACCATAAAAAATATTGCAGGTTTGGATATTTGTTCCACCAATATGAACTGGAAGATTCGGTAAGCTCATAAGCTGTAATAAATCTCGTGTGATATGGTACAGGAAGATGAGATTTAACATTTATTTATTTACCTAATTTTTAATTTAGTAAATAGAGTGATACAATAAAAAGGATTTAAGTACGTAGTTGTCGGTATTTCCTCTATCTAGCTTCGTTTGCCGCTCCTTCCCGTTCTTCTTACTTTGTAAGTTTTTTCCGCTTATAATTTTGATAATTGTATTACTTATACTTATACTTAAAATTTTAAGGGGCCTCCTATTTGCGTGTTTATTGCAAATTTTCTATAGGGATGTCATCTATATATTTAAGTATTTTTGGATCTGGATCTCGCAATACAAAGCGGTAACACCGCTAGCATAATGGGCATTATGCCATAAGCGGAGGAGCTAGACGGGGTATTCTTTTTATAAAAAAAACATTAGGAGAAAATACTTATAAATTATAATCAGAAATAATATGTGTGTGTGTATAAATAAAGTTGTGTGATTTATTAAAAAAATATATATTTTAATAATTTTTTTAAATTATAACACAACACAAGCAGAATACGTTGTAGTAGTAAAATAGAATTTAAAATCATAACTGCCTATAGCAATTGTACACAACATTTTTATCGAATTTTATCGCATATCCTGAATTCTAATTTCCTCTAAATTTTTGAACCCTTTTGTTATATTTTAGATATAAAATTATTTTTTCCAACATGAAAGGGAAAAATAATTTTATGTGGCAACTTGCAAGTGTTGCCAGTCTAACTTTTTGAATAAAAATGTTTTATCCTATAAGCTTTTTATCTGTTGAATAGATTTAGAGGAAATTCTTAAGGTTATTAAATATAACTTTCATCATTATCAACTATTTTTATTATAAAACAAGACGTCACTTTATTCTCTACATTATTATCACCGTTGTCACTTTAGACGTCTAGGAAGTCTCACAACACATGGCAACATTTACTGTTTCGTTGAAGGATGCGGTTAGAAGACGCTTTCTCGTCAATTATTAGTTTTGTTTGATAATTACGCGCCTATTTTTGGTGATAACAATTTCGGTGTTTCATTTATTGTGTTAGTGGATTGTTCACAGTAAGAGACGTAAGTATTCTATTGTTTTTTATTTGTTTAATAGAAAAAAAAAAGTCGTACGCCATTGCCGCCGCCCGCCATTCCTTCAATTATGTTTTTATCCAATTAATTCGTTGTAGTTCGCCGTTATTGTTTGTACTGACTAGTGGAGTCGTATTTTACTTAATTCTCTCTTCATAATAATATAAATAAATGCTTTGTTAGTATTAGACAACAATATTTAGGTTAGGAGATTCTGCGAATTAAATCCAAACATTCTGCTCGTATTACGGGAAGCTTATAGTGCTGAAACGGATTCAGAAACTCGACACCTAAGCCGCCTTTGTAGTTTTCTACTTGCATTTCTATTATTTCATCATAAATAGTCTATTACATCAATATAAGCAGCATGGTTCCAAAAATCAGAAGTATAGACTAGGAAGTAATTAATTTTAGAGTAGGTGTTTTTTTTTACGGATTGGCGGCCTTAAGATTCGCATGCCGCGTTGTTGAGACAATTTTGTAGTTTAATCTTGTAATAGGATTATGTTGGAGCACATTTTTTGTTGTATGTCGACCATTCTTTGTCTTAGGAATAGTTTTTATTAACTTTTTAAGTACTAAAAAACGGCAAGGTAATAAATTACTTAAAGTAGTATCCTGTGATTTGACATGAATGAATACTTATTCTTTTGGAATGAAACATGGAGTACATAGTAATGTAGTCATACATTTTTGTTTTGATAGTAGTTTGGGTGCATAGATTGTTCCTTAAAACTTAGAAAGCCTACTAGATTCTTGTTTGATTAGGATTAAAAATTAGTTATTTAGATGCATTTTCACAAAGTTTTTCCTGAAATGGTACTGTATTGTAGCTCAAATTTGAAGGGATTAATAAAAAGTAATAAGTATGGTTTTTATGTACCGTTGTATCATACCCTTTGGTTTTACCTATTTCAGATATAATTTTTTTTTTACAAACATGATAGGGAAAATAATTTGATAACATGTTAGAAGTACAAGTTGAAATCCCTGGTAGATATCACTAGTTTTGCTAAAATAACTTCTAACCTTTTCTCTATTCTCAATTTTTTATACCTATTTTACACATTAGCACCCTTTATTTTTGTAGGAAGTATGATGGTAAGTATGTTATAGAAAACTTGAGTTTATAGTAACAAGGAAGAAAATATTACTTAAATCATGCTTTACTTGCCTTAAAATCTGTTATACATAGAGATATTTATTATATACTAAATTTTCTTATTCCAACCAGCAAATGGATGGACTATGCCATCTTGACATAAACCTAACAAACTACCAGTGAACACAATAAAAAGATTATTTTACACATTTACCTAAAACATGTCTTTATAGTAAAATTCTACTTATGCTCTTTTCTCCTAGGCAAGTATAGTAACCTTATCTCTTATCAGTCACTAGGACCTGTTTGTACTTAGTGATAACTGATAAAATTGCCTAAAGTTTACAATTCACAAACGCTTATCATCATATCAACACATAAGTTGTAGAGTAGGGACGCCTGGTCGGATCTAGGCAGGTTGTCGACTGCAGGGTTGCTGTTCATCAACCCAGTCCAACACAAGTCACACTTTGCTATGGCAATTAGTGAACATGAAAATTAAATGAATTAGCTAATATTATCAACTAAGGGAATATTTTGAAGTCGGGATTTCACTATAAATAAAAATTACAGCACATAGATATACTTTATTAACTAAGCTCCATGATAAGCTTAAGAAGGCTAGTGTTTTTAGACGATGATATCGTCTCTTACATGCAAAAGTGACACATTTCAAAATAAGATCTTGTTGCAATGACAATTCTAACACGTCATTAGAAAATTTAAATTGCAACCTTATTGCAACAAGGTATTATTTTGAAATGTGTCGCTTATGCATTTAATAGACGATATGTAACTGATGACTGATATGTGAATAACTGATAATTAAATGCATAGGAAACACCTATGCCTCAGGAACAAACATTTATGCCCATCCCACAAATAAATGCTCTTACTGGAATTCATATCCAGGACCATCGGCTTCATAGGGACACTATCCTCTATGCCGGATCAAACTTAGACTGGTTACTTGTCTATAAATTTTTAGGTATAAAGGTGGTTTTCCACCGGCGAGACGAGATGGGATGATTTTATTTATTTGTAAGCAAAATTAAATCGTCTTGACGTATGTCTAGAGCGTTGATTGCGAGGACACATTTTTTTCCCTAGCGAGCTCGCGCGGTTAACACTGTGTCCTTGCAAATATCACTAAAGATACGTCATCACGGTTTAATTTTGCGTGCATGTAAATAAAATCGTCCCTCCTTGTCAGTCGTAAACCACCTTAAATCAGTCAGATATATTTTTATGAATAGCCAGTACCTTATCTCTTGCAAACAGGTGAGCTTTGTTTAATGAGGCTATCAGTCATGTTGTAAATTATAAATTATGTAATATTTCTTTGATTATTAGTAGCATGACAATAGAAACTCCCCTCCCAAATGATACATGTTGTATTTGGGGGAGGCCTATGTCCAGCAGTGGAAATGATACTGTATTAATTTATTGGTTAATACATCAAATTAATATAGGTCGTCATTCAATTATCGTAACATGCACTTTATGGCCTTGACAATAGAGGCGTTGTTCAGATATTTGTGACCACCTTCACAGCAATTCAATTCAATTCATTTAATGTCATAAAAAACACATGTAAAAATACAAATAAATTACAATTAACATAAATTAAAAAATACAATTATTAAATACCCACAAACAATAAAATATATCAAAGTAAAACTAAAAAATAATAATCAAATACAAATTTAAAAATGTCATATAGGTAGCTCCGAAATGTCATATATCTGATAGCCACTGTATATAAGTAATTAAATTTTTATATTTATTCATATGTGTTATTCAAAAATCTAAATGACATTAATACGAGTCACACACACCTTAACAAAACATATACCACAATCCTCTTAACATATCACAATTCAAAACTCTACCTTAAACTGATTATCATAAGGTCGATATTTGTCTACGTTTATCAATTGCTTTGTTAAGAGACTAGCTATGCTTCAGTGGTTTTCACGCATGGAGTAGTGGAAGGGTCTGGCCGGTTTCTGTCGTATGCTGACAGGTTTTAATACTTTCAACCTTTTCGACGACACGCCAAAAAAAAACGCCAAGTGAAAAAAAATCCGGCACACGCTGTCTAATGCCATATTTTTCCAAGCAAGCGTAAATAAACCGTCTCGTAGATCCAAGGCCTCGACTTGATATCAAGTCGCTTGTGGGACACAAAATATTTTGACTTAATTTCAAGTCGACGGCGCGGCGTCGAAGCTTACTCAAACGTTTATTGAGTAAGTAGGCCACAAGGACAGTTTTACACGTCGAGTATAGAAAAAGTAAAAGAGAAAAATAAAAACTACACCGGTTCTAACCTTCACCTCTGACCCGAGAAGCATTTTTACTTTTATGACCGGCAAGAAACTCGGCGGGACTTATTTTTTCAAAACAGTTACATTTCAGCCGTATGCAGTCCACTGCTGGTCATAGGCCTCCCACAAATATGCCTTGTATCATCTTGGGGGTAGTTGCCATAGTCGCCACGTTTGGCAAGCGGGTTGGCGACCGCAGTAGCTGTAGATTGGGTTTCGACGGACGCTGCTGCCCTTCCATAGGCTTTTTCCCTTTGTCGCCTACGACACCCGCGGGAGATGGGGTGGTGCTATTCTAGTCAGCCGGCATCACACGGAAAAATATGTCATATTATTTGATAGCTTAATATTTTCTTCCATATAAGCAAGACCTTAACTGTACTTATAGACATGCATAAACGAGAGTAGGACGTCTTTCTGTGTCATTCTAAGACTTGTATTTCTGTAGGCACATCTTAAGATTTCTACACAAAGGTCCAGGGGTCGACAGACAAACTCTCATACATTAAACATACCTACCTCTGTTGACTTGCAAATATCCGCTCAGTCACGCGAACAAAACAAATTCTGAAAACGCATTGAGTCTCTTTTGTACCTATCATCATCATTAGCCGAAAGACGGTCCACTTCTGGGCAAACTCTCTAATAAATACTATCCTATTTAAAACGAAAGAAAAAATAGAAAAATTTGACTCGCAGCGGGACTCGAACCAACAACCACTGGATCACTAGCCCAGTGCACTACCAGTTGTGCTATACGAGTCAGTACTCGTATAGCACAACTGGTACAACGGAACAGGGTTATATTTTCAAAATGACGGGCGTTTGTCCGATCCTTGACTCATCATTCTATATTTCTTTCGATTTAAATATCGAAGATATTCACTAGCAGACGTTTATAATAAAATAGTACATTTCGATACTAGTGAAAAAAAATTTTTTTTTCGACTAGGGTGAAAGTTGGAGCCCGAGTGAAACGAGGGTGACAATCACCCGAGTCTTAAAGAAATTTTTACACGAGTATCGAACCTAATTTTTCATAGCAAGTGCCTTCAAAAGTGAAATTTACGCACGAAAAGTGCACTTTTTACGCACTAGTTAGGAAAAATAAATACTATCCTATCCTTTCAGCCATTGATGTTCATAGCTGGACATATGCCTCTGCCAAACAATATACAGTCGCTATCAGATATATCAGAGCGGCCAAGAAGTTAAGATATATCTGAACACCGCCTCTATAATCAAGACGATAAAGTGCATGTTCCGATATTTTGAATACCTTGGCCGCTCCGATATATTTGATGGCGACTGTACAAAACCGCGTCACCCGCATCTTGATAAACACACTAGCGACATCTATCATGTTTAACAGCAGTACGACTCAATGCTTTTTGGACCCGGGTATGTCCTTAAACTACGTCCAACAATGAGAGGTAGGGCACAGCGATGACCATCACGCTTGAATCTGGAGCAGCCCAACTGAGGAAGTACCTCCTCCTTACAGAAGACCACAGCCATAATAGCACTGCTACCTTTCAGGTCTGTAGTGTTGTGTTCCTGATGGTGAGTAAGGTTTCCAGAGCTCCAACCCCCCTTAAATGCCGGCAACGCGCTTGTGACTCCCCTGGTGTAGCGGGTGCCCATGGGCGACGGTAATTGCTCACCACCAGGCAATCCGTCTGCTCGTTTGCCGCCTATGTCATAAAAAAAAATGCTATAGTTGTATGGTGTTGTCTCGCTGTCAGAATAACTCGACATGTATCCATAGATGGCTCTGCGCCATATAGTACCGAACAGAGATATAGCCAATATGGCGGAACCCGAGTTTGTGTGGACATTGTTATTCCATGTCTTGTAAGTTCATGGTATGTCATGAGGAGGAATAAATGTCATCATCATCATCATCTCAGCCATAAGACGCCCACTGCTGAACATAGGTCTCCCCTTGGATCTCTACATGTACCGGTTGGAAGCGACCTGCATCCAGCGTCTTCCGGCGACCTTAATAAGGTCGTCTGTGCACCTTGTGGGTGAACGTCCTACGCTGCGCTTGCTAGTCCGTGGTCTCCACTCGAGCACTTTTCGACCCCATCGGCCAACTTCTCTGCATGCAATGTGGTCTGCCACTTCAGCTTGCTAACCCGGTGACTTTAGTTCGCCTACGGATCTCCTCATTTCTGAGTCGATCATGTAGAGAAACTCCAAGCATAGCTCTTTGAGCGACTTTGAGTTTTGAGATAAGGCCGATAGTGAAAGACCACGTTTCGGAACCGTAAAATATAATTTTGGAAAAATAATGTTAGAGATGAATGACGGAGAGCGATTGTTGGACCAAAATAACGATGGACGGATTATGTGAAAGAAGATGTGAAAAAGATAGGAGTTTGTTCTGAGGTGAGGAAAGGTAGAGCCAAATAGAGCTGCATCTTCAAATAGATAAGGAATTCATTCGCAATTCGCAATATTTAAAAAACTCCGCTCATTGTTTAAATTTTTTGATCTTTCTATCTTTGGCTGTAGTGGTAAGGTACTAATTTCAAAGTATTAAAAGTTGCCTCTTCCAATTTAGAAACTTAAAAAGTATGTTAATGATCTAGTGTGAGTTAGTAGGTACAAAAATGCATTATGTATTTCCAAGTTATTTACATATTTCCTTATACTCTAGTACTGTACAACAAATACTAGAAGTAATAATTAAATATCGAGTAACAACGACATAAATATCGAGTCCATTTTGAACATAGCTATGATTATTCGTACTTTGTAGGTTTTCCTTATTGCAGTGACAAATACATTACTTTTAATTAACACAATCAGGCAATCATTATTTTATTTTTATAGACTACCCTACTGATTGCACATGTTTTACGCCACTTTCCCGAAGAAAGGTTGAGGGAGGCGATGGCTGAGATACGCGTCATACTCGTGAACGGGTGCTGTTTGTGGAGACCGGTCTGTTTTGGCTATTTGGGGCTATGTTTTAGGTAGTTTTCTTCTTGTTTGTTTACGTGATACACTTCATTCGGTGCTTGTTTATCTTTAAAAAACAAAAAGTGTTAGTATATTGAAATCATGACACCTGGAGACCTTATACATCTCTGAGGTTTATTTGTAATAAGCATGTATTTATATTTTTGTGTATATTTTGAAAACAAAATAACTATACATATAATATTTTTTGAAACTTTTGATTACTAATTTTGTAATTTCTAAATTAGAATAAAGGACACAATTCAGATAAGAAAGCATATCGAACGTTTTGTTAACTTCGTTCTTAGCAGTCAGATTTGGACTTTTAAGTAATTAATAATTATTTTTATTTTTCCTTTGGCAGAATTTTTTTGTAATTGTTGGATATGTTTTCTTAAAGAATAACGCATTTTTATGTAATTTGTATAAGATATCTTTTGTAATACTGTTTTGAAAAAATAAGTCCCGCCGAGTTTCTTGCCGGTCATAAAAGTCGAAATGCTTCTCGGGTCAGAGGTGTAGGGTTAGAACCGGTGTAGTTTTTATGTTTTCTTCTTTTGTATACTCGACGTGTAAAAGTGCCCTTGTGGCCTACTTACTGAATAAACGTTTGAGTTTGAGTTTAGGCGTCAAAAATTTCATATACGATTATTAGAGATCTTAAAAGTCGGCAACGTACTTGTGACTCCTCTGGAGTTGCGAGTGTCCTTGGGAGCGATAGTTGCTTACCATCAGGCAATCCGTCTGCTCGTTTGCCTCCTATATCATTAAAAAAAAATTCATGATTGAAAAGTCATATCAGACGAAACAATTTGATGAATTACCTATTCTTTATGAACATATCTTAAATAGCACGCACATACATCAAACATTGGTGTGCGGAACACGTTCCGTCAATACGACACGTACTTAGATGTTTGAATAGCGCGGCCAGCACGGTTGTCTACCCTTTGTGCGCTAGCGCCTAGGCCCGGCTTCACACGGCTGTGTGCTGTCTTTACCAGCAGGCTAGGGGTAGCGAACCAGCAATAAAACTCCCATTAGCTCGATACCATTACACACCACTCAGATCAGGTTGAGACCGTCTCAACCAATCTCACTGGAAGCGAAAACTCAGTAGGAGTATTCCAGTAGTACAAGTCAAGTCTGGCGCGGAAGGGTCCTGGATTTTCCCCAGGCTACCTTCCCCCCACACAGTCCGCCTGGTCTAAGGCACAACACATGTGCATAAAGCCCAAGTCAGGTTCCAAAAAAAAAAAAAAAGGCTGTGTGCTGTCAGTGAGGGTTTCGCATCAGGCCCGGTCACGAGATACCTCGAACACGGAAGTTCGTATATTTCGATATTTCTTTCTCTTTTACTCCAATTACAATCGTCCGAAATTTTTCGAATATCGTTTTTCGCTGTAGCGCCGCAGTCTTTTTTGTAGATTTTTCTAAGGATCAAATAGATCACCATTCATTATTTCTGACCACAGGGGGTCCAATACCATCTTTGGCGATGACAGTATGTTTGACCGCATGCAACAACTGACAATCATAATCTTGTATCACGTCTTTTATAACACCAGGTAGGTATATAAGGATACAAAAATAGGGAAGCGTGTTTACTATGTAACGATGCCATTGTTTTCCAAGTTGTATGACAAGCATGCTTGCGATGCTTGCTTCCTGTGAGCGCAAGTAGGTTAGGCCTTGAGGATTCTTAGCTGGTTTGCAAATTGTGGTGAAGGGACAATGAAGGACTCAGTTTATTGAGCACTAACATTATTTAATAGCCATAACGGCATGCTGCTGTATAGTTCGGTAATGACAGGCTATAAAGGTGAAGGGTTCCGGTTCGAATCTCGGCAAGGGAATTTGTAGTTGATCAGTGATCACGTATTTGAGTATATTGTTCGACTACTTAAGTAGATTTGTAAGGTGTCCCGTAATAGTGACCCTGCCTATGAAGCTGAAGGTCCTGGGTTCGATTCCCAGTCAGGGCATTTATTTGTGTGATGAGCACAGATATTTGTTCCTGAGTCATGGGTGTTTTCTATGTATTTAAGTATTTATATGTATCTATTTATTATATATATCGTCGTCTAGTACCTGCAACACACGCCTTATTGAGCTTACCGTGGGACTAGGTCGATTTGTGTAAGAATGTCCGAAATATTTATTATTTATTTATTTAATCTACACTAATATTATAAAGGCGAAAGTTTGTGTGTGTGTATGTTTGTTACTTCTTCACGTCTAAACGGCTGGAGCGATTTAAATTAAATTTGGTATGGAGTTAACACATAGGATACGTTTTTTCCCGGATAAACCAAGGGCGACAGATAGTATTTATTTATTTTTAAGTCAATTAAAAAGTAATCAAACATAAATAAACATTATACACTTATATTCGCTGTATGGCTTAGGGTGAATAAGTTTATACCGTACTACTATACTATCCAAAATCTTGTCACATGTAGACGACATCTAACGAAGACAAACTTTAAAATGACGGACAGAAAGATACTGTTATCAAACGAATATTGAATAACGCCTTTGGCACTGGAGAATGATCGCCAGACAGTTAAAATGAAGTTAAGTTGCATTCCAACATATCTGGTTGAGAGACTTGTAGTTTACTTATCTATTTAGGGCAATGATACTGCATTAGGTAGATGACCTCATGCGACAGACACGAAAATATTACACACGTACAATTTTCAGAAAAAAACCCACTATGGCCAGACGGCTCGGTCGTCAAAACAACCGTTAATAACAACCCTTGTTGTAACTCTTCTCTAAATATCCATATTTTTTCGTAACAACTACAATTTTTTTTTTTAATAATGAGCTAGGCCGTAAGTAAATGAATAACTTTTCGGGACAATATTACACAAATCGACCTAGTTCTACGGTAAGCTCAGTGCAGCTTGTATTGTAGGTACTAGACGATATATAATAGATAGATACATATAAATACTTAAATACATAGATAACACCCATGACTCAAACAACATCTGTTCCAGATCATCACTCATACAAATAAATGCCCTGACTTGGATTTGAAACCAGGACCATCGGCTTCATAGGCAGGGTCACTACTCACTAGGCCAGACTGGTCGTCAATATAATCCATAATAAATAATGAAGATATAAACCTTAGAAGAGTACAAAATTCGTTAGTAAAAAAGTTTCATATCTTTAAAAGATAATGAACTGAAATACTACGAGATAAAACAATGGAGATAATAATAAAAACAAATGTTCCCGCTTATCATTTATCGTAATCAATTGTCATATTAGTCATTGCTCATGACAATGGTATTTTGAGTATAACTAACTATCGCACTTGTTTTTGTGCGTAGCAAAAAAATATGGAAAGGTAATTATTATTATGCTAATTAGAAGCCATAGCATATATACTGTACCCTTACCATGAGTTGTGACATTAACGTTTTCGATAACGAGTATCGAGTTTACTATCTGTGCATCTCGCTTGTACTATGCCCTGAGTGTACGTTTTTAACGTAACTTTACGTCACGAACGCGTTTGCGTTTCCCATATACTTAAATAACATTATCACGCGTTCGTAAACGTTTTTTTAAGTCAAAAGAAACTTACACTAGAGCCTCAGAAGGCTTACCTCGAAATCGACAACATATCCCAGGGTAACATAGTAGTTGTAAGTGGGAAATTTGTGAAGAATGTTCCAAGAACGTGAAACTACGGATTTTTGAAAAATGACTTATAAACTATTGTATTTTTTTTTATACAAAACTTCTCCCAGCAATATTATAATTCCTTGAGTTCACGGCACTAGAAACGTCAAAATTTATACAAATTACGTTTTCCATATATTTACTACCTACTAGCTTTTGCCCCCGGTTTCGCACGCGCAGAAGAACCCTATTTTTGACCTCTTCGGGGATGAATATCAAAAAACGCTGAAATTACTTTTCTTGTATTTGTATTAGGAGTGTTTACACAAAATTTCAAGTCTCTAGCTTTAAATTTTACACAATCGCCATGCACACTTTCAACCCCTTTTTTACCCCCTTAGTGGTGGAATTTCCAAAAATCCGTTCTTAGTGGGTGCTTACAGTATATGAACTACCTATTGTGAAATAAATCAGCTATCTAGGTTTAACGGCTTGGGCTGTGCGTTAATCAGTCAGTCAGGACTTTCACATACATATAGATTGGATGCCTTTATGTTCTGACGATCTTCGAGTCCGATGTGTTAACTAATGTTTTTCTGCATACGGGCCTTACTCTAACAAATTGTTTTAACAAGTGAACCGCATCCCCGCCCGGTATCGCTCCCTAAAATTAACGTCACTAATGAAAGAGCTATTGTCGAGAGCTAAGTGCAGTGACCCGAACTATACAACCAAGCCCATTCTAATGACCATTAAAAATGTATCTTGAATGTTGCACAACGATGTTTGAGATCCTTCTTTTTTTTAAATATGGGTTCCATGAATATATCAATCGATGATTTCGCCAATATCAAGTAAAGTTAACATGTTAGTAAAATAATTTAATATGTCAAGTTTGCTCTTAGAGTATGACGTTGTTCGGTAGGCCCTGCGATTTGTAGTGATAGCTAGACTTTACAAAAAGCCACGAGGCGGCCGCGACCCCGGGACTGCCGGTGGTGACCAAATAATGGTGAAACGCGTTTTGAGGTCAATTCTTCATTAGCTGCACAATATTGCGTTAGTGCACTACATAATTAGCTATCGATATTACACACTAAACAACGTTAACCCTTTGAACGCCAAGAACCACAGTGGTCGTGTGATGTACTGATGTAGTGCTCATCACGCCACCTACCTTTAGTGTGGCTATGGCGGACGCTGTCAAAGCAATTGTCCTGCTGACAGATAAGGTTTATATTGGTTCTTCACTAATCGATACGTTGCCGTACCTACACGACACATTTTGATGCGAGAAATAAAGCGTTCAAAAGGTTAAAGAACAAATAACAAAAAATATATTCTCAAGGATTGTCATCTTCCCCATTTTAAGAATCAACCGGAAGTCCGTTTTGGATTCTAAACTTGAAAAATGAGTTAAATATTCTGATACAAACTTGTCTCCATGGAGACAACCATTCATCTTCTCCTGTCACGCTGACAGAAACGCTCTAAACGACAGATAAAATAGCAGGTTCAGATCTATTATTAGGATTACAGTCTCACATTTTATTCTCAAATTGCCTCTATTTTGGTGAAACGTTGGAATTTTTGCCGCGCAAAATGTTAATGTCACGGACGTCGCGATAATTAAAATACTCTTCGGTGATCAAGTGTGTGTTTCTCTATTCAAAAATAAAATATCTACGTCGCGTAGCACTCGTCGTATTTTTTAAGTTTATGCTAATTCGTGTAAGATATTCTCTGAATAACAATGAAATATACTTTAAAGTTTAATAAATAAAAAATGGATTTTGTAAACCCAGTTAGACGAGAAATCGGTGAACATAAAGAAAACATTCATACATTTAATTTCAAACACTTATTTCTAATCTGTATATATAAACGTGAATGTCCTGACTGACTGATCAACGCACAGACCAAACCGTTTAAACTAGAAAGCTGATTTTTTCACAATAGATAGTTTTTATACCGTAAGCACCCTCTAAGAAGGGATTTTTGGAAATTCTACCATTAAGGGGGTAAAAAACGGGTTGAAAGTGTGTATGGGGATTGTGTAAAATTTAAGGCTAGAAACTGGAAATTTTGTATAAAGACTCCTTATTCAAACACAAGAAAAGTAATTTCAGCGTTTTTAGATATTCATCCCCGAAGAGGTCAAACAGAGGGTTCTTCTGCGCGTGCGAAGCCGGGGGCAAAAGCTAGTAAATTATTATCTTTTTTTTTTATGACATAGGCGGCAAACGAGCAGACGGATTGCCTGGTGGTAAGCAATTACCGTCGCCCATGGGCACCCGCAACACCAGGGGAGTCACAAGCGCGTTGCCGGCCTTTAAGGGGATTAGAGCTCTGGGAACCTTACTCACCATCAGGAACACAATACTACATACCTGAAAGGTAGCAGTGCTATTATGGCTGTGGTCTTCTGTAATTAAATAAAATAATTAGTAAAAGACAGATTCGCTGGGCACATCTGTTATTTCGCCGGCCGGCCTATAAATATAATCCTATAGTCTATTCTCAAGAACTCTCCACTGTAACCGAGAAATCTTGGTTTCTAATAGGCCTAAACCTACTTACAACCTGACAACCTGTCTTCCTCGCTCTTACTTCTATTTATACTTGTTCATAATACTATGGCCCTTGGCGATAATGTGCTTGCAGCTGTGTGTGGCACATGTACGGGAGGTAGCGTGAGCGAGTTAACAGTACCACTAACACGAGATGAAAACGTCACGTTCACGCCTGTCAAGCGTTGCGACTTTGGCAACTAACCCCCAAGATGAAACAAGTCATAATTGGGGAGGCCTATGTCCAGAAGTGGACGATTTACGCCTGAAATGATTATGTTTAATATTACCTATCAGCCATGAACGTTACTGCTGGACACATACCATACCATAGACCGCTATCGCTACAGGGGGATTTAATGTCATTATCATGTCAATTCTAAAACTTCTTCAATTCTAAAATTTCGTTCTAAAGGAACGCTGCCTTCGGGTCTTTCAATGGTTTCTGCGGCGCTACTGCGAAAAACGATATTCTTAAATTTCGAACGGTTGTCTCTGTCTCTCTGATGACGTCTTCGTAGTAAAAAAGAAAGATGCTCGAAATTTACTAAATTCGATGTCCGCGGTTACCATGCTGGGTATTGTAGTTATACTGCGACCAGGCCTGGTACCTCCAACATCGAAGTTACCTATATGTCGAACCCCTTTCTCTTTTACCCCAATTAAGACGTCATGAGAGTGACAGCGATCAGCGTTCAAATTTTACGAACCCGAAATATCAATTTTCGCGGCAGCGCCGCAAGTTAGTACCTACGGCTAGCATTATTTAAAAATCGCTCAGTGATGAGAATCGCTAGCCTCCTCTACCCGACTCCGCCCCTACCACCATTAGCCGTCGAAGTGTGCGTGGGAGTTCATTCACCCGCCTCTAGCGTTGTGTTACGTATACTTCGAATTGTTTTTGTTATAGCATGATATGATAATGATAAATCATCAAATGTGTAAAAAAACTAATGTCGGGGCTTCCGACCTCTACTGACCAGACACTGACTGTACTGACTGACTGACTGACTGACTGACATGTTTTGGAATGACCGACACTACATTTAAACTGACAGGACACACATTGACAAGACAAAATTAACAATAACCATACGTCGGGCTCCAGCAGCCATTTTCGTGGCATGTCAGAATAATAGGTAAGGTTCGCAAATTAATCAATTTACTTTCGAGTATTTGGTACCTAGTATTTATAATGTGAAATTCCAAATATTATTAACTCCGTTATTTATAAACGTACTTGGACTACACATAAGACAAAATGGCGAAAAAGTTCGTTTGGTTTTATCCGCCACTCAGACAATTGAGACGCTTAAATTCAAACTCAGGTAAATCCATCTGTCAGATCATGCGATTTTGGTATTATAAAAAGGTAATAGGGTAGATATTTGCAGAGAGGGTCGAATGGATTTATCTGAGTTTGAAGTTAAGCGACACAATTGCAGCTGCGAGAAAGGAATAAAACACAACTTCAAAGAGTATTTACACATTAAAGATAAATAAATGATAATGGGTAACTAAATTAATTAACTATGTTACAAATACTAGGTACATTATAATACTCGTAAGTTAAGATTTTTTTGTAAACTTTACCTTGCCCTCAAACTGCCCCCTGCAGTCCGACGTATGACAATAACAGTGACCGACAAGAACTCTGACGAGACGGTTCTAGATTACAACAAGAACCCAGACAAAGACTGTTCAACTAGCTCAACCAAGTTTGGAATTGGTTGAAATAGTAGTTTTAAAGCTGCGGGCGTTACTATTGCATCTGCAATTGATTGCATTGCAACCGTGCTTGCAGTCGGTGTACAGGCCTGTTGGACTGTGCAGTCGCTTTTCTGTTGCTGCTATATCAACTGCATTCGAACTGTCGTTTTGCAGCGGGGCTGGAGTTCAAAATGCTGTCTGTCATACCGGCTCTTACCTAACACGGTTTGAAATATTTTTGATGTGTGAAATTGTTCAAATAATAGTAGTTAATATTAAATAATTATTAGTTCGCATTTTTATATACGAAATAACTGTTCATTTTTACCAGTCCAGTAAGCAACAGCTATACAACAAAACAAAGGTTTACAGTCCCCTTAATTTGGCTGAATAGCGGCGTTAGCGCGTATATTCGTAATTTTGGACGATTGTCTCTATCATTCTCATGACGCCTGAAATTGGAGTAAAAGAGAAAGTTGCTCGAAATATACGACCTTCGACGATCTCGGTTCCGGGTAAGTTCACGAGTTCAAGCCTCCGAGACGCTGGCCGATTTAAAAAAAATGCAAAAGATGTAACACCAAATCACAACAAAAAAGTCGCGCGATTTCAAATCTACTCTGATTTTCCGGTAATTAAATAACTTTTGTTTTATATTTACATATCAGCGACATTGACCTTGACCTGATAACGGTGTTATCTCGCCGGTATGTCGCGATGCATTGTCTACAAATCAACGTTCTCGTGCCGGAATATACCTACGCGATATACCTACGTTTATCATGGGTCTGCGGCGCTACCGCGAAACACGATACCTGTTCGCATGTCCGTGAAGATGGCCGCCCCATTTTTTTTTCCAAAAAAGGCATAGCTATATCGTTAGTTCATCGTTAGTTCACGTTAGTTCGCAAATTTCGGACGATTGTCACTCTCATGACGTCTTAATTGGGGAAGAAAAGAAGAAGAAAGATGACCAAAATTTACGAATGTCGTTTTTGGCGGTAGCGCCTCAGATAGACTAGCCATCTCTATTCTTGATATAATTCATATCAAAACTAAATTAACTGGATGAATTACTTGGGCTATTGTAATTAAAGGTGTCTTCTCAAACTTTTTTTTTATCTTGATAGAACAAAAAGCTTTGTGTCCCGAGCTTCTTTTTTCATTCCGTTACCATTTTTCATATACACTCGCGTGCAAATAATACGGATCAGTACGAAAAATTATAATATCTCCTAAAGTAATTCAACTCAAACTCAAACGCAAACGTTTATTCAGTAAGTAGGCCACAAGGGCACTTTTACACGTCGAGTATACAAAAGTAAAAGAGAAAAATAAAAACTACACCGGTTCTAACCCTACACCTCTGACCCGAGAAGTATTTTGACTTTTATGACCGGCAAGAAACTCGGCGGGACTTATTTTTTCAAAACAGTATACAAAAAAATCTTAAACATACATGCGTAATTCTGTAAGAACACATATCAAACAATTTCAGAAATTAAATACCACAAAAAAATATATATAGAAAAGAAAATTACCTACAAGTCCAAATATAACTGCTTAGAATTAAATTAACATGACGTTTGGTATGCTTTCTTATCTGAACTGTGTCCTTCACTCTAATATCCAAATTATAATAATTTATCATCAACACTTTAAAATACATATCGATTATTTTATAGTTATTTTTGTTCCCAATTGACAAAAATATAAAATATACTTATTACAAATTAACCTTAGAGATGTAAAGGTCTCCAGGTGTCTAGATAGATCTACATATATTATTTAAAACACTTTTTTTTTAATAAACAAGCACCGAATGAAGTGTATCACACTAAATATTATAAGCAAAAGGAAATACAATTAGAAGGAAATTATAGCCCCATATAGCCAAAACAGACCGGTCTCCACAAACAGCACCCGTTCACGAGTAGGTACGACGCGTATCTCAGCCATCGCCTCCCTCAACCTTTCTTCGGGAAAGTGGCGACCCGATCAACAACGCCACCGTAAGCAAAGACTTTTAAGTGAGCATGACATGTTCAGGCTGGCAGGCTCTATTAATTAACAAAACTAGTGACATGTATCATGGTGAGAAGCAACATTCTGTGCTGGTCCATTACAAACTGTTACTTAAGTTTATATTTAATAATAAAAGGCATATAGAGTTGGAGATGTCTCTATGCGTCAGAATCAGTATATAAATCAATAAAAAAAATGGTATAAATATATATATAATATATAATTAGGGATGTATAATGTCCCTAAGTGTCTGAAGACTAGATTAGAATTAAAACATTACAACAAAAAAAAGGAAAAAAAGGAAAAAATAAAGCTAGGAGCCTGAATTAAATTGTATATTATAGATTAATGTATAGTTAATAAAACAACATCGAGTTAGAGAGAATATTCACTTGTATATTTAATTAACATAGTAAACAATATATCAATTGATCATAGGTAAGTAGAGCAACCTTTTTATCTCCTATCAGGGTCGAAAGAGCTAGTTTTGAGTAGAAAGCACACAAAAAAGTCCAAAATTAAAAAGAAATTTAGTATAAAACTTTAAACAAAATGGCCGACTTACAAGTCGACTGAGCCTTGAGTGTAAGTTTTTAACGTAACTTTACTTCACGAACGCGTTTGCGTTTCCCATATAAATAACATTATCACTTACGCGTTCGTAAACGTTTTTTTTACGTCAAAAGAAACTTACACTAGAGCCTCTGAGTGTAAGTTTTTAACGTAACTTTACTTCAGGAACGCGTTTGCATTTCCCATATATATAACATTATCACATACGCGTTCGTAAACGTTTTTTTACGTTAAAAGGAACTTACACTAGAGCCTCTGATCAGCTCAATGCAAACCCGTGAGAAATTCATGTGACCTGCAGCCCCGGAATCTAATACCGTTAACTTGCACTACTACGAAACCAACTCGTTGCCTGCATCCCAAACGGATTTTTAGTGAAACAGGTGCAACAACTATGCATATCAGTTGTCAAAAAGTCGTATTGGAAATTGGAATAATGTCGCTAATACAAGGTGGACCGACGTTCTGAGGCTCTAGTGTAAGTTTCTTTTGACGTAAAAAACGTTTACGAACGCGTAAGTGATAATGCTATTTATATGGGAAACGCAAACGCGTTCGTCACGTAAAGTTACGTTAAAAACTTACACTCAGGGCTCTTGTGAAGGTCGCGGGATGCCGCTGGATGTGATAGGCGCGGGACCGGTTTTTTAGGGTCGTTTTGGGGGAGGCCTATGTCCAGCAGTGGACGGCTTTCGGCTGACATGGTGATGATGATGATGACACTTTATTTCTTTAATCTTACATTCCACATATCGGACCCGGGAAAAAACTCCGCCAATAAGGCTTTTCCTTTTCTTTTTGAATAAGAAGGAAACTTGACCGGAGGGAGTCTGCTACGCTGATAGGTACCTATACCTACACTACCTACTAGAATAATATGTTTCGTTTAAATGCTCTAGTACCCTTACCATAAGTTGTGACTTTGAGGTTTTCGATAGCGAGTATCGAGTTTACTATCTGTGCATCTCGTTCGCACTAAAATAGTACAAGCGAGATGCACAGATAGTAAACTCTATACTCGTTATCGAAAACGTCAATGTCACAACTCATGGTAAGGATACAGGGCTTTACCATGAGTTAAAAAAAACTGTTGGAATGTGCGAAAATTAATTTGCATGATAGGTACCTACACTGTCTACTAGAATAATATGAATAAATCGTTTAATTGCTCTAGAATGCCTTTAATTGCTCTTCTGGACCCGGGTATGTCCTTAAACTACGTCCAACAATGAGAGGTAGGGCACAGCGATGACCATCACGCTTGAATCTGGGGCAGCCCAACTGGGGAAGTACCTCCTCCTTACAGAAGACCACAGCCATAATAGCACTGCTACCTTTTAGGTATGTAGTGTTGTGTTCCTGATGGTGAGTAAGGTTCCCAGAGCTCCAACCCCCCTTAAAAACCGGCAATGCGCTTGTGACCCCCCTGGTGTTGCAGGTGCCCATGGGCGACGGAAATTGCTTACCACCAGGTAATCCGTCTGCTCGTTTGCCGCTTATGTCATAAAAAAAAAGGATACTTTACAAGACTTGACCAAGTGGTTGCCACAATTATTAATCAGTTCCACCTACAATTATAGTAACTACAAAAAAATCGACACACACCAAACCTTATCGCCAATCAGTTAAGTCGCCTCACAAAAAATGTTTCATAATGCTATTGTGCCAATAGATTCTAGAACAAAATGATTATTATTCAATAAAAGCTGCTGTCGATCTCAAACGACGATTAACTAAACCTGACTTAACGAGATGTAACTAAATTATTTTTTATTATGCAGAAACGTCTGCTGGCGAATATCTTCGATATTTAAATCGAAAGAAAAATAGAAAAATTTGACTCGGAGCGGGACTCGAACCCACAACCACTGGATCACTAGCCCAGTGCACTTCCAATTGTGCTTACCGCTTAGACTTGTCAAATTTTTCTATCTTATCCTACACGTCACCCATGATGACGTATACCACGAAGGATTGGATAGAAAAATTTGACAAGTCTAAGCGGTAAGCACAATTGGAAGTGCACTGGGCTAGTGATCCAGTGGTTGTGGGTTCGAGTCCCGCTCCGAGTCAAATTTTTCTATTTTTCTTTCGATTTAAATATCGGAAATGTAACTAATTTAAACTTCATCCCGAAGTTTGTAACTATTCAGCAGCTCCCCCGACTAGACCTTAAAGAATTAGCCAACTAACCCGAGGTTAAAGCTGCGTCGAAAAAATGACAGGAGGATTTAGTTAGTTAGATACCTTTTTTGTATACTTAATCCTTAATCTTTGTGCGTCATAAGTTACATATTTAAGGATTAACTTAATAAATCATACGATTCAGAAACACATTTCCTTGAATTTTGCGTTATATAAATTACACCCAAAGTGACCCCTAAAGTGAAGTGGCAATGGGCAGGCCACATTGCACGCAGAGAAGATGGCAGATGGGGTCGAAAAGTGCTCGAGTGGAGACCACGGACTAGCAAGCGCAGCGTAGGACGTCCACCCACAAGATGGGCAGACGACCTCATTAAAGTCGCCGGAAGACGCTGGATGCAGGTTGCTTCCAACCGGTACATGTGGAGATCCAAGGGGGAGGCCTATGTTCAGCAGTGGACGTCTTATGGCTGAGATGATGATGATGATGATGATGATGATGTGACCCCTAAAAAAGGTAGGCTTCACGCTGTAAATACTCAACAGATGGCCATAAGATTTCTAATAATAACAAAATTACTTATTTTCTATAACGTATACGTCTTACATTTGTAAAAAATATCTTTTTTTTTTTTAATAACACGAACGATATATTCCTAAATTCGGGAGCGGTTCGCCCATCCTTACCTGAGCCACCATGATCAGATTGAATCGAGTAGCGCGAAAAGCTCGGCGCCCCCTAACCGTTTTAACTCTAGCTTAGTTGGCTTACCCTGGATAGTGCAGGGCCTAAGGGCTAGTGGACTGATAGTGGGGTGGCAAGTTTATGAAAATTTCTGATTGACCACAGGTGATGAGTCAAATGGTGACACGCCAGCGGACGGGTGGGGATGAAGCAGAGAAGGTACATTAACAAATGACTACCTAAAAAAATTTACCTGCTTCTAAACAAAAGGTTTCTTTGCTTACTAACATGGTGGTTACTGGCAGTTCTTAGTAAGTTCTTAGTAAGTAAAGTAAAATTGGCATTAGCTAACGTAGATTCGAGCAAGTCAGTCAACTATAACAGTGAAGTGTACGCTTGGAAGTTTCAAATGAATTTCTACTATCCTGAATCGTTTCTGTCTACTCTTCTGCTTGTAAGCTTATTTTCTCTATTTTCACTCTCTCATCTATGCTGTAAAGGCCCGGTTACACTAGCGAACGGCCACTCGACGTTTTCCTGGCGATACCATATTTAGGCGCGCCGTCTGCGCAGCGTGGAATTTTATATGGGAACGTCGAGAAAACGTTATTGTGCCCACGCTCTTAAGGCTTTTAAATAACGTAAATTTACATAAGATATTGAAACGGGTGACTAAATTTTTCTAAGATAAATTAGCAGAACCATCGAATCACATGGCTTTGTTTACATTATTTTGAAGTCTACTACCACGATGCACTGCTAACAGCGAGACTCAACTCTCCAACCACATAAGCACATAACATACACAAAAGTCGATGCCTTAGAGCGTAATCACACGAGCGATTTGCGTGCGATTTTTATACAAAACTCGTACGCTGCGAATACAAAACTCGCTCGCAAATAGCAAGTGTAAAAACAGCTTTAGATCTTTTAATGCGTTCATTATATTTTCATCGGTTTTATGTCATCATTACATAACGGGTTTTTTTTTCATCATTTAATGGTAGAGGGTCTACCGCGAAAATAGAAGTTTGAATTTCGGACATCTTTCCCCTTTTACTCCAATTAACGCGTATTTAGAGTAACGGAGACAATCGTTAGAAATTTGCAAACTTCGGTTTTCGCTGTTTTTATTAATTCATTATCTAAAAAGACTAGTGTCATAAGTCATAAATGTAAAATTACCGAAATGACGGCGTAACTCTAAAGGACCATTATCAATTTATTATTTTTTCATCATTAATTGTGAGATAGATGGCATACTTTATTAAAACAACTGAATAACTACAAAATAATAAATAAATAAATCTAACAATAAAATTCAACTAAAACTAACATAAATCTAAAAAGCCGGTATCGAACACGCTGGCAGCATTCCTAGCTGAATCGTGAGACTGGTACGTTGAGCGAGGCAGCTGCTAGCTCTTCAGTCGCTTACGGCATCTCTGAGTCTCTTTGACACGTCCTCACAAGAGAGCGCCTAGCGAAAAACATTTTTTTATTTTTTATTTCGGACGATTGTTTCTGTCTCCCTCATGGCGCTGTAATTGGAGCAAAAGAGACAGATCCTCGATATATACGAAAATCGCTTTTCGCGGTAGCGCCGCATGGCCCTACGAATCGAGGGTCTCGACGTGGAATGGTATACAATTGTACCGGTCTGGCCTAGTGGGTAGTGACCCTGCCTATGAAGCCGATGGTCCTGGGTTCGATTCCCAGTCGGGGCATTTATTTGTGTGATGAACACAGATATTTGTTCCTGAGTCATGGGTGTTTTCTATGTATTTAAGTATTTATATGTATCTATCTATGATATATATCGTCGTCTAGCACCTACAACACAAGCCTTACTGAGCTTACCGTAGGACTAGGTCGATTTGTGTAAGATTGTCCCGAAATATTTATTTATTTATTTATTGTATTTTACACCGAGACTTAGAATAGAGATTAGTCTCGTGACTTGATATTAGTGCAGTTTTGTAGGGCTGTTAATCATTCTTTCTGATAAACGGTGCCGGTTTTGTTTTATAAACACGCTTAAATCATCATAATATATTCACCATATTTTTAATACATTTGGCTAATAGAACGCAATGCTAAATATGAGTACTAAATATCAATTTCAATATTCATTTGTCCTAATTTTTACGCATTTTATCGCAACAGCATTAATATTAGTTTTTCTCATAACTTATTTATTCATATTGGTTTTATGTCCTATAGATAAGTTGTTTAAAAACCATCTGAAAAGCCCTTAATAATCGTTTGTTCCTGTTGCTTCGAATTTGTTTCTGTTAAACAGTGACAGAATATTCTGTTTCTAAAATTTAAAAAAAGTGGCCACTGCAAGCAGTATATACACACAGCAACATTCTTAGCTGTACGTCGGTGGACCTTATGCCTTATACAATAAGGTCAACGAATGTAGCGTGTTGCTTTGTATACAGTCGCCACATCAGATATATCGGAGCTGTGGATGGGGTCACAAATATCTGAACATGCGCTTTATCGCCTTGACAATAGAGGCTTTGTTCAGATATTTTCGACCTTCTCCATCACTCCGATATATCTGACGGCGACTGTATTTATGTTTTAATGAACATAAACGCGACCCTAGATTAATATAGATGTATGTTTTCGCAGCGACAAACAGACAGCCCTGCGAAAGATATGAAAAAGAAAATGGCGGCCAACGCTGAAAAAGAAAAGAGCGCGGAACAAGCGACCAGCAAACCAGCAGAGAAGCTGGCGGATAAAACAGACAAACCTGCAGACAAGGCTGCTGACAAATCCGCTGAGAAACCTAAAGCCGCTGAGAAACCTAAACCCGCCGAGAAGCCGGCTGATAAGAAAGCGCCAGAGAAGAGCGAGAAGACTGAGAAACCAGTTGAGAAGAAAGAGAAGCCCGCCGAGAAGAAAGATGCACAGGAAAAGAAGAAGGAAGAGAATGGTAAAGGAGAGAGCAGCGGAAAGGTGAGTGAGTTATACCATCAGACATTTATTTTCTCATTTATTATTAGGCGAGTCTACACAGCCTTGGCGGGGGCTTATGTTTATTCGCAAATTCTACTGATGGTGCCTATGGAAACAAATTCAGAAATTTTAATTATGGAAAATTAGATAAGTTCTTACATTTTATTGCGATTTTAAACTTTCCTGTTCTAAATTTCAAGTGCAAGTCCTATAAAAGTTATTTGAAGTTACCGATTTTTTTTTCGAGATTATTGAGAATTTTCCGCAATTTGACATCATTTAGATGTTACCTGATGGGCGACGATAATTGCTTACCATTGAGTAATCCGTCAGCTCTTTTGTGGGCAGTTCTCCACAATGTCATTGTCGGATTTGAAAATATTTTGTTAAATAATGTAAAACTACACTCAACTTTCGAAGAATTCTTGTAACAATACTTGTGCTTAGTCTTAATTTACGAAGTTTCTTGGAGTGTGGAGAACTACTAGCCGCATTTCTCATAAAAAAAACTGTCCATTCTTTCGATTCAGACAATAACAAACGAGCACAAAGAATATAGATTGTCGTGTCAATTGAGAAACACCAATTTGCATTGCAGCATGAGAAGCCATCGTCAAACGGCAGGCCGAAACAGAACGGTAGCAGCAACGGCGGCACGGGCGCCAACGGAACGGTGAGTCCCGAGTCGGACTCGGACGAGCTCGCGGCGGACGACGCGGACGAGACGGAGCTGTTCCCGGAGCTCGCGTACGACGACTCGGACGCGGAGTGGGAGCCCGGCGCCGACTGCCCCGGCCGCAGTCTCACGCGCCGCTCGCAGGTACCCGCCCGAGCGGCCCCGAGCTTTATAAACATCTTGTACAGACGTTATACCACTGTTTTAACACTTCCTTTTGTGTCTAAATGTCATGCTGGAAATTGTATTTAATCTTTATTGCACAAAATAAAAACTAATGTGCAAAAGGTGAACTTAGAGAAGCATTCTCTACCAGTTAACCTTTGGGCAAAGCAGAGTAGACGGTGCATTTGAAAGAGTGTAAGAAAACTTTGAAAGTTTAAAATGAAACATTACATTACTAAATTTTATTATATAATGATCGGTGTCTATAACACCCTTATAGAACTGTTACACCTTTATACAGCACTTTTAACATATTTTTACCGTTCTCTTTTATGTAGTTAGTATTGAAATGGTTAGTGACTATAACACCCTTATACAACCGTCAAATCACTATTGTGGCTCTATTAGTGGGTAGTGACCCTGCCTATGAAGCCGAAGGTCCTGGGTTCGATTCCCAGTCAGGGCATTTATTTGTGTGATGAGCACAGATATTTGTTCCTGAGTCATGGGTGTTTTCAACTATGTATTTAAGTATTTATATGTATCTATTTATTATATATATCGTCGCCTAGTACCTGCAACACAAGCCTTATTGAGCTTACCGTGGGACTAGGTCGATTTGTGTAAGAATGTCCTGAAATATTTATTTATTATTTATTATTTATTTATTTATTAACGTCGTCCTACCTTTCATTGTATTTTGAACTATGTTCCCTTTTGATATGGCCGGTGACACCTTCTTAACACCTTTATAAAACAAGACAAACACTTTTTTGCAGTTACAACATCATAAATTACAACTTGCTACTTATACCGTTCTAACGATTTATAATATTCTACTACCTTACTTATACCATATTTATTTTATATTTTTACGACTAAAAACTTGGTATAACGGGTATACTCATATTTATACAGCTTATGTGTTGCTTGGGTGGTGCCTGTTTGATGTTTGATAAACATGTTAGAAAATACTAGTAGAGTAAATGTGATATTTATCACATTATTGGCCAGTCTGGTGCATGGCAATAATTTTGAAGTCACAACCAAAATTGAGTTAAATAGGAACCAGTCTTCATCATCATCATTAGTCGTTTCCTAGTGCTGAGGCTTGTGACTTTATCACCTGTTGAAGATGAGGTTGTTCCATATGATTTTGTACTCCACTGTCGCTTCCTACAGTTTTAATTGCATGGGTACAATCGCTACCAGATATATCGGAGAAAATGTATCGCCTTGAAAATGCAGGAGTTGTTCAGATATTTATTGGCAATAAAGTACATGTTCGATATTTAAATCGAAAGGAAAATAGAAAAATTTGACTCGCAGCGGGACTCGAACCCGCAACTCCTAGTAGAGCACAATTGGTAGTGCACTGGGCTAGTGATCCAGTGATTGTGGGTTCGAGTCCCGCTAAGAGTCAAATTTTTCTATTTTTCTTTCGATTTAAATATCGAAGATATTCAAGTGCTTGTTTAGATATTTGTGACCACCTCCATAGCTCTGATATGTCTGATGGCGATTGTAGTCATTTTCGACCACCAAGCAGGGGGGTGGGTCTCGTGTCTTCAACTTACCCGTAGATATGGTCAAAACCACACAGACACAGTCTTATGACCACTGAACAATCGTATTAATTCCGAGCTTGGATAATTGAGTACTATATTAATACACAAAACCCCTATACAACCTTTATACGACCTACATAATACATGTTATAAGTATACACTGTGAACAGTCCTATATAACCAATATAACTCCCCGGGTGGTTTACTAATGTGTGAATGTTGGTGAAGGTGAAGGTGACCAGGACCCCGGAGACTCCGAGGCCGGCTTCTGACAAGCAGGAGACTGATGAGGTACGTCCAGCATGCTTGATTATATGCTTGATGGTAACATTGTATACTAGATTGTGAAGGAAATGGGGCCTTAAGTAGTTTTTATCAGAATCAATACTTATTTTCTCATCTCGATAAGAGCATTTATTTGTGTATGTATTAGTTTATGAATATTTGTGGAAGGTAATCGTAAAGGCTTATTTCTATATGTCAGCAGGGGTTATGTCTCTAAGAAAACCAAACAAAAACAAGCCCTATTGACATAGATAAATAAGCCCTTTTTTAAAGTCACTCGTTTGTCCAGTCGCCATCAGATATATCGGAGCTGTGGAGGTGATCTCAAATATCTAAACATGCACTTTATCGCCTTGACAATAGAGGCGTTGTTCAGATATTTTTGACCACCTCCACAGCTCTGATATATCTGATGGCGACTGTCCGTCTGGGTTATGGACCAACCAACCTACTGAGAGGATGAGGCAGATGCCCTATCGGGACTATAGGGCATCTGCCTCATATATGGCATATAAATCATAGTAAAAAAAAAGCATATTATGCCCAATGATGCATTAGGGAGTTTTCAGAAAAAATGCCCCAATTAACGTGACGTGAAAAACGTTAATGTATGTCAGTTTTGTGACGATCATTAAGCATAAACTCTCAATGGACATTAATATTTTGCATTGTATTACTGCTTAAAGTTTATGAAACGAGCATCAAATTTAATTATTTATCGAAATTTGTTTTTTTTTTTTATGAAACGTGAGTGACGTGGGCACTCGCAACACCAATACATACATTCGATATTTAAATCGAAAGAAAAATATAAAAAAATACCTCCAGCAAAAAAAAAAAACCAATACATTTATATTTATTTTAATTCGGGACATTCTTACACAAATCGACCTAGTCCCACGGTAAGCTCAATAAGGCTTGTGTTGCAGGTACTAGACGACGATATATATAATAAATAGATACATATAAATACTTAAATACATAGAAAACACCCATGACTCAGGAACAAATATCTGTGCTCATCACACAAATAAATGCCCTGACTGGGAATCGAACCCAGGACCTTCGGCTTCATAGGCAGGGTCACTACCCACTAGGCCAGACCAGTCGTCAAAATACATATACTTAAATATCGTGACAAAACTGAGATAGTTAACTTTTCTACAAGTCACACTAATTGGGGGTTAATTGAATTTATGTGCACCGACAAGATTCCGTTTGGGTCACAATTTTTCGCCATAATTTAAATTATTCACAAACAGTTATATATTATGCATCTACCTAAGGTCACAGCTAAACACACAGCGACTGAAACATTTAAATATATTAACGATTCACTAGCATTCGCCATTGTCTTTGACCCACTTTTAAACGTGCACTTCTGTTTTGATTACTCAACTGGAAATCTGAGTCTCAAGGATGTTTTTGTTAATTTTAGGCATATCATTGCAATTTTTGTAACGTCTGCAACGTAGTAGTTGTAAAACTGAAACGTTTATTTTGTAAGTTTGGACCCGGGTATGTCCTTAAACTACGTCCTACAATGAGAGGTAGGGCACAGCGATGACCAACACGCTCGAGTCTGGAGCAGCCCAACTGGGGAAGTACCTCCTCCTTACAGAAGACCACAGCCATAATAGCACTGCTACCTTTCAGGTAGGTTGTGTTCCTGATGGTGAGTAAGGTTCCCAGAGCTCCAATCGCTCTTAAAGGCCGGCAACGCGCTTGTGACTCCCCTGGTGTTGCGGATGCCCATGGGCGACGGTAATTGCTTACCACCAGGCAATCCGTCTGCTCGTTTGCCGCCTATGTCATTAAAAAAAAAGTAGGCCACAAGGGCATTTTTACACGTCGGGTATACAAGAGAAGAAAAATTTAAACTACACTGGTTCTAACCCTTCACCTCTGACTGAGAAGCATTTTGACTTATGACCGGCAAGAAACTCCAACAAGTTACTAGCCACATCACACTAAAAATAAATCTAAAAGAATAGGTGAAAATGGGCTATGTTGGGAGTGTCCCTGCGCGATCGCATCAGGAATGATTTCATCCGCAGTAGAACCAAAGCTACCGATATAGCCCTCCGGATCGCCAAACTTAAGTGGCAGTGCACATTGCGCGCAGAACCGATGGCTGTAGGGGCGGAAAGGTTCTGGAGTGGCGACCACGAACTGGAAGACGCAGCGTAGGTAGGCCTCCCACAAGGTGGACCGACGACCTAGTTAGAGTCGCGGGATACCGCTGGATGTAGAAGGCGCAGGATCAGTCTTCGTGAGTCGTTCTGGGGGAGGCTTATGTCCAGGAGCGGTACCATGAACATCGAAGTTCGTATATTTCGGGCATCTTTCTCTTTTACTCCAATTAAGGTGTCATGAGAGTGACAGAGACAATCGTCCGAAATTTACGAATATCGTTGTTCGCGGTAGCGCCGCAGCAGTGGACGTTTTTCGACTGACATGATGATGATGATGATGATGAGGTGATGGGTGATCATAACCCAGGAACAGACATCGTGATAAACAGAAATAAACTCGCTTGCCGGGATTCTAATTAAGGATTATATGTGACATTATCTATGATAAGGGACCTTATTGTCGATGGCGCTTACGCCGTTATTCAAGATGCCGCAATACAAACGCAACGCGGTTCGACGTAAGCGCCATCGACAATAAGGTCCCTTATCATAGATAATGTCACATATAAAACTTAGCAATGCCCATATAATATATCGTTCCCACATTGTTGGCTAAGGTACTGCCATCTAGTGTTTCACAGCCGCAATAGACCTTAGTTTCATGGAATATGTTCGTTGGCCAACGCCCGCAAAGTAACTACACACGATACTCGACAGATGGCACTTTGTGCACTTAGTATGAAAGATATACTTTTATCCGACAATTCGGAGGAACGCGGTTTTTTTTTTATGACAAACGAGCAGACGGATTGCCTGGTGGTAAGCAACTACCGTCGCCCATGGGCACCAATAACACCAGGGGAGTCACAAGCGCGTTGCCGGCCTTTAAGGGGGGTTGGAGCTCTGAGAACCTTACTCTCCACCAGGAACATACCTGAAAGGTAGCAGTGCTATTATGGCTGTGGTTTTCTGTGAGGAGGAGGTACTGCCCCAGTTGGGCTGCCCCAGATTCAAGCGTGATGGTCATCGCTGTGCCCTACCTCTCATTGTTGGACGTAGTTTAAGGACATACCCGGGGCCAAAGTTTTGTATAGGCATTGACAATCCCTCCTTACTTCCTTGAACTAGATTAACCAACTAAGTCTACCTCGTAACGCCCACCATACTAAAATATTTAATAGTTAAAACCAACCTTACTATGCAGTGAATTGGGTTGAATTCTCTTTTGAAAACTAATGATCAAAAATAAATTCTACCCCATTTCCTTTTATTAAAGATTTAAACTCCATTCAAAGGGAGTGTACATTGTAATGCATAAGGGGCGTTACGAGGTTAAAATAGTACATTTCGATACTAGTGAAAAAAATTTTTTTTCAACGAGGGTAAAAGTTGGAGCCCGAGTGAAACGAAGTTTTTACACGTGTATCGAACCCAATTTTTCATAACAAGTGCCTTAAAAAGTGAAATTTACGCATGCGAAGCGTGCACAAAGTGTACTTTTTACGCACTAGTTAGGAAATATATATTTTAATATATGGTCCTAACCACCATAAATCATAATTGAATACACTCACACAAGCTCAGCATGGTTTATATTACAAACACTCCACAAAGCACACACCTTTGTTTTATACGAGTAACATAACAATTTCAATTTTCAATTTAGCCACGGCTCATGGGAGCCTGGGGGCCGGTTGGCAACTTATCTCCGGATTAGGCGTAGGCACTAGTTTTACGAAAGGGACTGCCATCTGACCTTCCCAGATAAACTAGGCTTTATTGGGATTAGTCCGGTTTCCTCACGATGTTTGAAAAGAGACTGGTAAATATCAAATGATATTTCGTAAATAATTTCATAAAAACTAATTGATAAAAACCGGAGTCGAACCAGCGACCTCTGGGTTGCAAGGCTCGTACCGCTAGGCCACCAGCGCTCTCTCCTTTCCTCTCTAACCTATCATA
The DNA here is from genome assembly GCA_022674325.2 of Grapholita molesta. Taxonomy (NCBI): domain Eukaryota; kingdom Metazoa; phylum Arthropoda; class Insecta; order Lepidoptera; family Tortricidae; genus Grapholita; species Grapholita molesta. Next base: position 1,695,568 of record CP053139.2, read on the forward strand.
ACCTCTCATCTCTAATCAGTATTACATTTCCAGTCAAAGGATTCAAAGGTTCTGAAACTCACGGACTCCGCCAAGGACGCCGCCAAAGACAAGAAAACTGACGGGAAAACGGATGCCAAATCTGACGGAAAATCGGACGCAAAGCCAACCGGAAAATCGGATGCCAAAAAATCAGATACACCCAAGAAGGATGCTCTCGAAGTTAAAGTTGACGCGAAGAAGGACAAAGAGTCTCCGAGAAAGGGAGATAAAAAAGAGGAGAAAAACGATAAAGTGGAAGTGGAAGTTGTGGTGGAGATTGAGAACAATGGGGGTGAGTTATAATTTTTTTTTATACAAAGCTGACCAGTGTTTGACCTCAGCCGCACCTCATGGTAAGTGACGACGAGGTCTAAGGTGTAGCACGCTGGTTCAGTAACAGCTTCACTCTTGCCTTGAAAAGATCCAAATTATATCTTTCTGGGAATACAGACGAAGGGAGCGAATTTCATTCCTTAGCAGGCATTAGAACGGTAGAAGCGAATCGCTTCGTGCGAATGAATGGAATACTCACAACGTACTTTAGAGTAGTTTTCATTACTCTTATGTTTAATTCAGGGATCGTTACCGGTATTCTTAATACCGCTTAAAAATTAGGTATAACCGGTTATAGTTGCATTTCGCTATTTATATCGATAAAGCTCAGATTAGCGGTATAATCAAAACCGATATTCAAATATATTAGCGGTTTTGCCAATTGACAGCAATACCTCTATTTAGCACTTTACCCCTAAAAACTATTACCGGTAATAGCCGTCAGTGTCAATATACTCGAGTCGTATGACAAACTAATTTACTTATACAGTATATAGTTGACACTTCAGCCAGCCATGCACATTGTCAGCGGGACCCATAGGGGTGGCGAACCTAAGCCCAATTAAAACAAATATAGATTTATCCTATTCAAAACATAATTGAAAAAAAAATATTTGTAGTACTTAGTAATAGTAGGTAATAGAAAATACTATGTATGTATATTCTTTGGCTGAATAGGGGTGTTGACATATATTTAATTAATAACAAAATTAAGTAAAATGGACAAATAATTACAAACATAATCAAGGCAAACGCGTAAAAATAATTAAAAATATATGTTGACGTGATTCAGAGGTCACAATTTAAAAAATATAAAATTCAGATTGTATATGTATAACTTAGGTACCATTCGATTAGTCACGTTTTACTGAAAAATAAAATGCAATGCAACTATATAACATTAACACAAAATCTCTCGGACTCAATAGCAAGGAAGCAGAATTAACATCTTTATTTCCCGAAGTCCTTACCTGGTAATGGGTAAAATAAATAAAAAACCTTATTTATTAGTTGCCCAGAAACGAAATAAGGAACTAACCAAAACATTTTCAAAGAAATACGGCTGTAGCATTTTTAGGTATATTATATACTTTCGTGGGAATCAGAGATGTTTAAAGAACCAACGTTTAATATTATTCCTATTTATTTAACATAAAAGTAATAAATCAAGTAAGTATAGGTACAAATACTTCTCAAGTCTAGTGACAAGTTGACAACCCTGTTCCGACACTCATAGTTCTGTCATAAAATTATATATGAAATGGCGGCGCTACCGCGAACAACGATATTCGTAAATTTCGGACGATTGTCTCTGTCTTAAGCCTTTATTGGAGTAAAAGAGAGATGCTCTAAATATACCTACGAACTTCGATGTTCGTGGTACCGGGCCTAAAGTGATGAAGTATGTCTTGTCATTCAATAGAGATTTTGACAGCCATATCTTAGGGAATAAGGGATAATTGATTAACAATTTGTAAGAAACTATCGCCTTAACGACTTTAGTGCTGGAATAATATAAAGTACCTATTTTGCTCGCAAAAAAAGCGTAAGATGTATGAAATCCTGCGGCGCTTCCGTCTTTCTCGAGCGAAAGCAAAGACCATTTTACCAAAAATGCGTAAGATGTATGCAATCCTGCGGCGCTTACTGTTTTCGAGTTGATAAAGTTTGTATTGGAGAGATATCTTCGATTTTTAGTATATTACTACATTTTTTTTCATACTTTTTTACCGTTTAAACCTTCTCTGAGCTACTACAAATATTTCGAGACCAAAATTAGCCAAATCGGTAAAGCCGTTCTCAAGTTATAGCGTGACCAAGAGAAATAGGGGTTCATTTTTATACATATAGATAGATAGATTACAGATATAGTGAGAAATGATTTTCCTTCAGAAAAACTCGTACCTCGATCAAAATAAGACGGCATCCGTATTATCAATTAATGATTGTATTATATGCATGACATTTTCATATCCATTAATATGAAACTTTATTGTTTAATGCCAAATATAATTTTTCAGTTTGACGTATAATACTAAACAATAAAGTTCCATATTAATGGATATGAAAATGTCACTTATTTAATGCGATCATTCTTGGCAGTTCGGAGGTTATCGTATTCCGATAAAGATCCGAGTCTTCCCGAAAGAAAATAATCTCTATAGTAACCATTTAGTAGTAATGTTTAATTGACATCTTATCTTTCAATTGCAATGAATACCGGTATTTAATACAGGTATTTAATAACGTAAATAGTCTAGCCATAGAGGTATGCAAAAAAGCGAAATGACAACAATACCTCTAATTAGAATACAGGTATTCTTTTATTAGCGGTAATAGTCTGTCAAATATATACAGGTATTTAATAAAACCGGTTTTACAATCCCTGGTTTAATTTATTGTTTTATTTATTCAAGTAGGCCAGCACTTTAATAGTCAATACAAATATCATCTAAGTCTAATAAGTAATAATTAATTCAGAGTAATTTATTCGTGCTATAGGCACTCAGGAACAAATATTCGTTTAGGAAATCCCGTGCGAAAATAAGTTTCTTTTCAGTCTATTCTATTTCCTACACTTCACGTTTCAATTTCTAAATCGAATATTTATATATATGTATATATTATTTTGCTGTTTTTGGGTTATTATCTGCGCCGCATCGACCAGTTACGATCTATTGTGGCAGCCCTTTTTACAACTCATTACTGATTCCCGTCGAGTTCAGAAAGCTCCACATTCTTTGGGCTGTAATGTTGTGTACCTCATAAGGTTTCAGTACCTGCCTGCCTAGGTGGATACTTCTTTTATGCATTAGTGGTCCGCAGGAGCAGAGGATGTGCATTGCAGTTACCTCTGATTCTGATTGCCAAAGGCCTAATCCTCTTATTCAATATCGTGGACAAAGTTTATATGCGTAGTCATCTAATTAAATGCCACTGTCTAATATATTTGGTTATTTCACTATTAAGGATAATTGTACCCTTTCAGAGTCCGAAGAGTCCCGCAAACCAGACACGAACTTCTCCAAGTCGCGCGTCAAGGTGTCTCCGTACCGCAGGAGTATGCGACTTGCTGATCAGACCACAAGCTCCATCGCAGCCAACTATACTGGTAATTAAAGAGCTCGAGTAAAAGTAAATTTATAGACATAAGTATAAATGTACCTAACCCTTTAACGGTCATAAGGGTTTCAAAAATTAAGTTACACTGAACTCTAGTTCAAATAATAGTGAAAAATATATTCCTTGCGCCTTATGAAAAAAATAAAACATATTTAAGTATTAAATGGAGTCTTGAAGGCCCGTTCACCGCTCGTTAGAATGCTCCTTGTTATGGAACGAATGCTCGACTTACAGAAAGTATATGATTTAATACATAGTTACTAAACTTTGAATATGTTATCTCGCAACAGTTTTACGTTCGAAACTGACTTTATAGAAATAAAATACCCATTAGGGCCTACGCTAGCTGACGCGGGCGCCCGCCGCGTGTCCATATAAAAGTCGCCCGCCGCCCGCCGCGCGGATTAAAATTTGTATGAACACGCGGCGGGCGTCCGCGCCACTTAGCGTAGGCCCTTAAGGGCCTACGCTAGCTGACGCGGGCGCCCGCCGCGTGTCCATACAAATGTTAATCCGCGCGGCGGTGGCTGCCGACTTTTATATGGCACGCGCCGGGCGTGCGCGTCAGCTAGCGTAGGCCCTAAGGATTTTTATTTTATCTTTTACCTTAAACTTAATTTAACTCTGTAACATAGTCTCACATAATTTAGTTCCCTTTTAAACTGAACCTTTTAGAACTGTCAAAGTTGGAGGAATACAAATAATGAATTTGCGGTAATGAATACAAAATAAGCTTATATTTTTGTCTTTAAAGAGTGTCCTGTAAAGCAAAACTGTAAACTGTTAGATTTAGGGCTGCAAAAGCGAGAATATATTTATCCCTTACCGCCGTACGCGGTTTTTTTTTTATGACAAAGGTGGCAAACGAGCAGGCGGATTGCCTGATGGTAAGCAATTAACGCCGCCCATGGGCACCCGCAACACCATGGGAGTCACAAGCGCGTTGCCGGCCTTTAAGGGGGGTTGGAGCACTGGGAACCTTACTCACCACCAGGAACACAACACTACATACCTAAAAGGTAGTAGTGCTGTTATGGCTGTGGTCTTCTGTAAGGAGGAGGTACTTCCCCAGTTGGGCTGCTCCAGATTCAAGCGTGATGGTACTTCGCTGTGCCCTACCTCTCATAAAAGCGGATTCGTCTTCCTAGTGAGTTAATACAGCTGTTTAAATATATGGTAACATAATTGTTGTTAACTTTCAGGCAACAACACAACCATGGAGATGGACATAACAGAGAGCTCGTCGTTCATGGACGCCACGCTGGACGACAGCTACCTGAGCGGCCTGCGCGCCATCAAGGGCCGCCGCAGCTACAAGCTGCTGCAGGAGCTGCCGCCCAGGACCGCCGGCGCCAGCAGGAGCCTCCGCTCCGTCACCAGCGGCACAGGTACGTGCTGCAGCCGACACAGCCAGGCTGGACGGAGACCCCGTCCATGGACGACAGCTCCTTAGACCATCAAGGGCCGCCGCAGCTACAAGCTGCTTCAGGAGCTGCCGCCCAGGACCGCCGGCGCCAGCAGGAGCCTCCGCTCCGTCACCAGCGGCACAGGTGCGTGCTGCAGCTGACACAGCCGGGTTGGACGGAGTCCATGGACGACAGCTGCCTGACACCTGGCAGCAGGAGCCTGTTTAATGTCACACAATGGACATAACGGAGACGTTGTTCATGAGCAAGGATCGGACAAACGCCCGTCATTTCGAAAATATAACCCTGTTCCGTACAGTATACCAATGTCACCGATTACATATGCCCCTATGACGTCCGTAGACTGTGAACGGACTTTTACAACGCATAAACGGGTCCTAAATTCACAACTGAAAATTTAGAAAAAAAATTGGTCATTCTATTTTATTGGCGAAAGTAAATTTTGGAATGTCAATCATAAATTAATTTGTCACTGGATATAAATTATGGTCCAATAAATGTATAAAATACTATTTTTTTATTAATATAATGAAGTCTCTGCTGTACGGAACAGGGTTATATTTTCGAAATGACGGGCGTTTGTCCGATCCTTGTTCATGAGTGACACGATAGACACCAGCTACGTGACCGGTCGGCACTTCTGATAGTCTAGAACAAATCTGCGTATGTCTTCTAGCTTCAGTCTTGCCCATATTGACTGGAAATGGCCCATCCTGTGTTATAATAAATAAATATTTCGGGACAGTCTTACACAAATCGACCTAGCCCGGTACGGTAAGCTCAGTACCTAAGCCTTGTGTTGTAGGTACTAGATGACGATACACATATATAACGACGATAGATCCATATAAATACATATAAAACACCCATGACTCAGTAACAAATATCTGTGCTCATCACACAAATAAATGCCCCAACTGGGATTCGAACCCAGGACCATCGGCTTCATAGGCAGGGTACCCACTAGGCCAGACCAGTCGTCAAAATAAGTTGTACAAAATGTAGATTCCAATATGGTAAAGAAAGAGATCTGTAAGTATGTTAGAGTCTCAAATAATTAGTATAACAGTTCAGTTTTTAAATTCAAATTACTCATTTCCAGTATCCGAACAGTCCTCGCGCCCAACAGCCCCGGTGGTCGGCCGCAAGCGCAAGCCCGAGCCCGAGGACAACATCTCCGTCGCCAGCGAGGCTGAGGAGCTGCCAGCGGCCGGCAAGCGGCAGCGGCTGCTGGACCGGCTCGCCAGGCCCTTTAGGAGGACTGTGCTCATGCCCACCAGGAGGAATGCTGAGGTGAGTTCTGGACGAGGTTCCACAGTACTTGATTATATTATCTAAAAGAAGATCATAAACAGTCATCAGAATTCTGGTAGCATTTTTGAGCTGTCATAGGGACTTCTCGTTTATCGACTACCGATTATACATATTTATATCGATAAATGAGCATTTCTTAAAAAGTTTGTGTACATTTGGATCACGTCATCGATTTTGATTAAAAGCGGTAGACCGATAGAGTAAATGATGCTTGCAAGGTCTACCATATTTCTTAAAATGTCCCATAAAGTTTGTATGGAACTATTTTTAATTTGGTAACAATCAGAGATGTGATCCAAATGTACAAACTTTTAGAGAAATTCTCAAATGCAAAATACAATGTAAAATAAATATGATTACAAATAGAAGTGAACTTGAAATTGATAAATGTTAAAACACTGAACTGAATTGATTAAATGTAATCGTTATCGTCTGTTGCATGTTTTGTGTAAATAGTATGTGTTTTACGAGTCAAATAATTTATATTTCTAAAATTGTTAACTATTAATTTTTCATTGCTTTCATTGCAAATTTCTATTTAACATTTTTAGCCACTCAAAAGTTATTTAAAAGAGATCGCTCTTAAACGCCGCCTGTTGTTTACTTCTACTTGTAATCATAATTATTTTACATTGTATTTTATATTTATCGATATAAATATGTATAATCGGTAGTCGATAAACGAGAAGTCCCTATGGCAGCTCAAAAATGCTACCAGAATTCCGATGACTGAATTTATAAATTAACATAAACTGGAACGTGGTAGATATGTCATTTAGTGCCATATTTTACTACATAATTTGTTCGTGTATAGGAGTCCATTTCTTTATGTCAGTGCGCGAGAACGGAATTTACAATTGTACGGTGACATATCCCGGTTGTCGTCAGATCGTGGGCATCAACACGGACCTGCCGCTGGCCGCGCCGGTGGCGTCCACGTCGGCCTTCGACCCCGAGAGCCTCAAGTCCACCTCGTCGGAGCCCGCGCCCGCCGCGCCGCTGCTCGCGCCGGTGGCGCCGCCTGCGGCCGACGACGCCAAACGCTGCGTTGTCATGTAACCTCCTACAAGGATTCTAACTGTTGGACTTTGATGGTGAGCTGGATTGATTACGTTGAGACGTCAATACTGTCCTTTCATGAGATTCTACAGTACAGTCACATCCGTAAATATGGATCCTGATAGTATACCTTTTAAAATTACTTTTCTTAACTAGTGTGTAAAAACCGCACTTTTCGCACGCTATGCGTGCGTAAATTTCACTTTTTAAGGCACTAGCTATGAAAAATTAGGTTCGATACTCGTGTAAAAACTTTTTTAAGACTCGGGGGGATTGTCACCCTCGTTTCACTCGGGCTCCAACTTTCACCCTCGTCGAAAAAATTTTTTTTTTCACTAGTATCGAAATGTACTATTTGCGTTATATAAATGTTTCGGCTTTTGACTTAATCGTTAGAAACATCGCCTGCAATCTCTTCTGTTTTGCCTTAACGATTAACTAGTAGAGAATGCCTCATGGCATTAAGTTCGCCTTTAGTACAATAAAGATTAAATAAATAAATAAATGAACACATTTTGTGTGTGAATAAATCGTAAACAAGACTTTACGTTATGGTAAAAGTCTGTCTACATATTTTTTTCACATTAATTGTTATATTTTAAAACGTAACTGTATGAGGTATATAGGTACAGCCAGCAGCGGACGTTGATAAGCTTAACTGCTTCTGCTGACTGTATCAATAACAGGTGACTTTATTAGGATCTTGTCGACAACATAGTAACTATTAGATACTTTGTAATCAGGAACTATAAAGGTTAACACTGCTTTATCGGAGAGTAGGCAACGCGCATGTAAATCCTCTGAAGTTGCAAGCGTCCATAGTCTACGGTAAGTGCTTACCATCAGGCGGCCGTATGCGTGTTTGCCACCTTTGTGGTATAAAAAAAAATTATAAGATTTGTTTCATAATAATCTTAAAAAGATAACATTTTAAGAATATTCATTATAAAAAAAAGAAATTATAACAACAAATGAGTTATGATTATGACAATAGTAATTCGGAAACCCAATATGGAGCAAACTTTAATACTATTACAATTTGAACCAAATCCTACTGAGTATTGTTAACCTTTCTAGTCCCTGATGTAAAGTACTACCTACATTCATGGTCAAAAGTATCGATACGACCAAAGCGCCAAAATATGTATACATGCACCTTATTGTCTCACTGTCAAGGTTCACGTGTATATATTTTGGCGCTTTAGCCGTATCGATATATTTGACCTTGACTGTACTATGTTGTCGAAGAAAATGGATGGCTAAGATTTGTGCTGTGTTCTCCGACAGTTATAGGGTCCGTAGATGGTGTTGCTCTGGGCTTATTCAAATTATAAGACTCATACAATTTTATGTAATCAATACTGAATATTGTCGAATTGTTTAATTATTACTTAATTATAAATGATATGATATGTTTTGTACTGTCCCATTGCTATGATTTATGTAATTACTTATTTACCCAGAGCGCGCCAGTATGTATAATGAAATAGATATATATTTCACATTGTAAATAGTTCAAATTTAGTATAGATCATGCATAGTATATGAAATATATTAAGAAATGTGTTTTGAGCTGTCTTTAGGCTTTATACTGGTAATTTTGTTACGTACATTATAACACTAAAAGTAGTGTTTTAATGGTTGTATAATTTCTTATCTATCTAATCTAGACTTAGCAATATTCTGTATTTTTAAATTAAGTATTTCGCTTTGTCTTAACCCTATTTTCATCCATTTCGACTTTATACTTAATTAACAAATAAATTTAAAAATAATGATTGAAATAATCATATTCTTAAGAAAAAGCGATGAGGGCGAGGTTAAAGCGTCAGCCGCGACAGCTGGAGATGTGGGTTCAAATCCCGTCTCGAACGCTTTTACTTAAGTATATGTCATCTATTTCATTTATTTATTTATATAGTAGAGTCACTACTTAATGTTTTCAAACTTCAAGATATTTCTATTTATCTTTTGATTTAAATATCGATGATATGCTAACAGATGTTTCTGGTTATTATAAAAAGGTCAAGATATTATCTTAAATTGTTTAAGCTGTGATTTTTACCTGTGTAAAACACTTATTAATATATTTCACCGTAACTTAAAAAAGTTATGTCTAAAGACAGCTCAAGAATCATTTATAATCTGCAATTTGTGTTATACAATGACACTAGTAATGTACCGCAATACATCCTATGTGAACAATGAATATGTTCCATCTGTATTATGTGAAAGACAAATTAAGAGAATAGATAGTTATTGTTAGTAGATTGGAAATTAGGTGAAACTAAAATATATTGCTTAGTGCGTCCGCCGATATGAGGTATTGGATTGTTATATCTGGATTTGGAGATAATTTGTGTCATTATCTAGGAAAAGGGACCTTATTGTCGATGGCACTTACATCGAATCGCGTCGCGTTTGTATTGTATCGTCTTGAACAACGACATAAGCGCCAGCGACAATAAGGTCCCTTTTCGTAGATAATGTCACATTTGAACAAAAGGCGAGTAGAGCTAAAACCTAATAACTCGAAATCGTATCATGGATCGTTACCGGTGGTACTAAAAAGTCTAAACATTACAGTTCATTACTTATTTTTAATTTATATCCTCCTAAGGCCCAAGGTCCTACATATAGGCTTAACTGACACTGTCATTCAGACCCAGCTCCTGTAACAGTTGTGTAGTCATAGTGTACCATGGTCCCGTAGGACATATTAAGAACACTGAAATTTTCAAATAAAATCAAATTTTGTTTTCAAATTTCGCGCTAATCTAAATTGACATTTTCTAATGTCCAAAAAGGTAACATATAGTGATAATAAGCAAGCTCAATAACTATCGGTACTATACAAGTAGAATAACATTTTAAAAAAGTGTGCTAAGTACTGGGTCTGAATGAGAATAAAACATACTACTGGTAGTACCGTGGTTCGCAATGACTATGTACTGAATTTAGGGGCCTTAGGAGGATATTGTAAACTAGCTTTTCCTCGCGACTTTGTCGGCCAGCCATGCACTTTAAAGTATGGTTGCGGGATAAAAAAATATCCTATGTCCTTTCTCGTAGCTCAAACTCTCCATACCAATTTGTATCCCTATTGGTTCAGCGTGAAGAGGTAGCAGACAGAGTTACTTTCGCATTTATGATATTAGTTTAGATTATTTAGGTAACAGATGCTCTAATAAATAATACCAGCCAATTTGTAAGAAAATGATACCGGTATTGAATCCCTGTCTCGTTTGCGTACGTAAAATGACGTTACGTGTATTTCTTTTATATCCGTTAGTATTGTCTGATTTCGCTGCTCGGCCTTAAATTTGTATTTGCCAAAGAATGCCATAAATACGTAATTTTTAATAACAGTGCAAAACTTTTTTTTTTAATACACGGCTGACCAGCGTTTCACCTCAGTCGCACCTGATGGTAAGTGTCGACGAGGTCGAGGGTGCAGCACGCAGGTTCAGTAACAGCCTACAGCATCAGTTTTAAACCTGGGATAATTATCTTGTATGTGAAATAACTATTCTAAGGAGGATATAATATGTGATGGACGTATGGGCGGGTTGGTAATCGCAGTATCCAGCGCTCTAAACTGTCTGTTCTCCAGAGGGAAAATATCCCCGGGTACCTCCCTGTTCAGAAACCTGTATGCTTGTTTGCCACCGCTCTATTATATAAAACAATGAAAGACACAAATTATCTCCAAATTCAACCCGCCGTGTACTCTGTACACAGTTTTATAAGCGACGGTATTTTTTTTAACTCCTTGACTTTCTGGACGTGTTATAAACTGAACAATGATTTTCAAATAGTTTTTTTTTTTAAGTTTGTATAATTGTTAACTGTATGCTAGCGTTACCGGAATTCCGGTATTATTGGTACAAATATTACCGTTATTGTCATCTGTCACTTACATTCGAATTGGTGAACAATAGAAATAAATAAAAAACAAATTAAAGGTAACTTTAATTGTACACTTACGTGGACTTACCCGCATTAACACGTTTACGGACAGTACGTCGACAGACGTGGCGTAGTTGTTAGTTTTTTTTTTCCTACGGACACATGGCGTCACGCAGTGTCCGTGATCTTGTCAAGCATGTGTACTATGTATTTACTGCTAAAGGCCGATTTAGACGGCGCGCGAACTCCCATGCGACTTTCATTACATTGCGGGTTTTGATCGGCCGGTTGAAATGCACATAACCGACAGTTCGCAATGTAACTAAAATCCCATGCGAGATCGCAAGCCGTCTAAATCGGCCCTAACAATACCACATCTCCGACATCGCAAGAATTGTGGCGCGGCAAGCGTTTTGTCTTTTCGTTGCGCGGGAGAGATACGCAATGCACTGCGGTTAGTTGGGATCACACGCAATGAACAGATAAAACGTTTACCGCGCCGCGCAATGTCGTGGCCGGGCCGTAAGGATCGATATTGCTCATTAAACTGAGCCACTTTTTAGTCTACTAGTCGAATAAAAGTTATTTTTCATACAAACTAAATCCTATTTTGAATGTACGACATCCAATGAACCAAATTAAATCGTCTGTCATACTTAACCGATTCGTTGCGTCTGCCATTTGCAAACACTCAATTGTCTGTGGCGGCACTTAACTAACTAACTAACTTTTCCATGACGCGGCAGGCGTGCCTTACGCCATAGAATGTGATGACACTCCTCTCGTGTCATACGTCACACGTTAAAAACATTGATGACTCGCCTGTGGTGCCATCCGCACTGAATCGGTTAACTGATGATTTTGCAATAAATTGCTTGGTGTAAGTTATCAGCTGATTTTTTTTTAATTCAATAATTTTGAAAAGTTGGAGACTAAAAATAGCTCAGTTTTATGAGCAAAATGTCGGACGACACTGTATGATGCTGACTACTAGTTATTCCCAAGATGCGGGAAATCTAAATAGTCATAAAATAACAAAACTGAAATCGTCACTCAATAGAACACATTAGAACCTAGGATAATACTCTGACTCAAGTATTATACTAGGAGTCATTCGCTGATATTGAATTGTTGAAGGAAAAACATTAAATTATGGCTTCCAATGCAATCATGGGTATAACAATCATCATCATCATCTTCCTCGCGATGTCCCGGCATTTTGCCACGGCTCATGGGAGCCTGGGGTACGCATGGCAACTAATCCCAGGCTTTGGAGTAGGCACTCGTTTAACGAAAGCGACTGCCATTTGACCTTCCAACGCAGAGGGTAAACTAGGCCTTAGTCGGATTGGATCACGATGTTTTCAGTCACCGAAAACCGACTGGTAAATATCAAATGATTTTTCGTACATAAGTTTCGAGAAAGTCATTGGTTTGAACATGCGACCTCCGGATTGTAAGTCACCAGAGCTCTAATACCATGTCAAAAGTCGATACAAATGTTAAGTTTTTTTTTTTATGTCGAAATACAACAACATTCAATTATTAAAATAGGTATAACAATAACTCGGCTTAACGTTTATTTAGTCACTCGCGCGCGTTTATTCGGTCTCTATTTTCAAGCACTATTACCCTATTTGGGTAATTCGAATGTCACATTCTAATTTTAAAAATTTGTCGAAAATACTTTCTCCTATTGTCTATATTCGAAATTAGCCACGCCTGTACCAATCGGAATCATCCCGATACACCTTAGTTCGCTTTATAACACGTCCCCTCTAGTTATAAGATTTCACTGTACATACTATGTTTAGTTATTAAGTTGGCAAAGCAAATATCATCCAAAAACCCTAGCCCACCGGTGGAATCCAATCGAATGAAAAACTTTAATATTTCTGCAGACGTAGCAAAAAAAATAACAATACTATAGCAAGATAAATTATGACTTATGTTATGACATTATCTATGAAAAGATAAAACAAAACATTAGTAACAGATATATATGCGATTTGCTTTGCTAACTAATTGGTCATATTAATAAATAATACTTTGAAGTCACAAGTCTTTATCGTACTTGTGACTCCTCTGGTGTTGCGAGTGTCCATGGGCGGCGGTAGTTGCTTACCATCAGGCAATCCGTCTGCTCGTTTGCCTCCTATATCATAAAAAAAACACCGTCTAGGCCACATATATGTATACAGACTTTAACATAAAGGTTTAACATGGAATGCATTACACAAGACTTAGTATTGTTAAAAAAAAAACATTTGTCAAAGTGCCGCTGATAATCGCCCCTGTCACAGCTGGCAGGTGAATTGATAAAAAAAAAATGTGAGTGTAAAGGCGTTAATTTCTCGGAGAAGGGATAGGAACTATATGTAGATTAACGTAAAGAATTCTTTTTTTTCTTAATTGCCACCGTCCAAGTGATATGTAATATAAGGGAGTTTTGAGAAAAAAATGTCTCCAATCAGGCATGACTTGTAGAAAAGTTTTGTGACGTAATAAGTTTCTATAAATGTGACATCTACAAAAAGGGACCTTATTGTCGATGGCGCTTATGTCATTGTTCAAGATTGCGAGATACAAATGTAGAACGGTTCGACGTAAGCGCCTTCGACCATAAGGTCCCTTTTCATAGATAATGCCACAACTCATTTTTGGTGTTCGTTTCAGAAACTTTAAGCAGTGATACAATGCAAAAAAACGGCAAAAAATGTATTACTATACAGAGTTAGTGCTTACGTCGTCACAAAACTGACATTAACCTCGTAAGGCCCACTGTGCATTACAATGTACACTCCCTTTCAATGGAGTTGAAATCTTTTATAAAAGGAAATAGGGTAGAATTTCTTTTGTAACATTAGTTTTCGTACAAAAGAAAATTCAACCCTATTCACTGCATAGTAAGGTTGGTTTTAACTATTAAATATTTTAGTATGGTGGGCTTTACGAGGATAATTAACGTTTTGCACGTCACGTTTATTAGGAGCAGTTTTCTGAGTTCTTTTTATTGCCTCATGTTTGTGAGGATGGGTCCTTTTCCTTAAATTACGTCAATGAAGTTTTTTATTTCGCAAATAATGTTCGTCAGAGTATTATTTATTATGTAGCCGTTAAAATGTTTTATCACGTAACATTGAACATAGTTGCCGTAACAAATCGTGTTCGGATTCATTTATTTTTGTGCATTTTTACAATAAAGTGTAGAAATTATAGTTTGTGGTTTTATTTAGTTGGTCACTAACATACTATCTCTAATATACTTAGGCTCTGGTTTCTCTGACTACCCGCTGCCGGCGACCGGTCACCGACTGACCGACCGGCCAACGACGTTTCAGAGAAACTACCCTCATACATTCCTATACCCTTACCATGAGTTGTGACATTAAGGTTTACTATCTGTGCATCTCGTTCGCACTAAAATAGTACATGCGAGATAGTAAACTCGATACTCGTTATCGAAAACCTCAAAGTCACAACTCATGGTGAGGGTACCGAACAAAACATTCGAACGTCTCCGGTCGCGGACACGGGTCGGTCGCCGGCAGCGGGTGGTCAAAGAATCCAGGGCCTTAAGGCGTACCACAAATATGACTAGTATCATAGTGGGGGGAGTTGCCATAGTCGCCACGCTTGGCAGGCGGGTTGGCGACCGCGCAGCTGCTGATTCTGTTTTGACAGACGCTGCTGCGCATCCGTCGAGTTAAGAAAGTAAAATAAATAGAATAGCCAGATGACAAAGAAAAATGCCGTGAAAATGTCAAGCTATCGTAATTGTTGAGCGAAATAGAAATTTACGGTATATCCCGTAGGTCCGTATTACTTTAACAAAACTGACGTCTGTAGCCGTCGTTAGTGCACGACTTTCCGACGACGGTCACAGCTGCCCTTGGCGGTCAAAGTGTTAATAACAATAATGGCGAGGTCTTCTAGGTACAATATTTATGCTATATACCTTAATGTAGTCGACTGTACAGAGCTAATCGCCTCAATAAATACTGTCAGCCGGTTACAAAATTATTTCAAATTTAAATTTGAAGCCAACAAAAGATCAAATTACAATAATACATTATGCTAAAATATTTGAGACCCTTAATCGGTAAATTATTCTTTCATAAACGTCAAGTGTGATTGTGATATTTAAAGAGTTCCGTAGTTTTTATAACTGTCTCAAAAATAAAAAATAAAATAAGGGAGGGTTTGTTTAACTATAACCTTGAACGCTTTTCCTTTGGCGTTGGAATTTTATTTGGTCTATCCCTTTCGCCCCCATTGACTTGATATGGAGTCCGAACATTTCATGCCCAACACGTCACGACTTGATATCATTCGAGGTCTTGGACCTACGTACTGAGAGGTAAGGTTTATTTTCGCTTGCTTGCAAAAACTTTTGGCGTGTGACGCACGTCAGTTTTTTTTTGACATGGCGGCGAAAAATTTAAAAACACTTGACCTTACTCTTAGGTAAAAAAAATATTGAACACATAACGCCGACAAAAATAAAAACTACACCGGTTTTACTTTTATGACAACAAATACATAAAATATCCAATTACCTATCCTTTTAAAATCTTCTAATATACCTAGTGATTTTTATGTCTTAGTGGACCTCGGGAACCCTAAACTCAGTATATTTTTACCAGATTTTTCCACTGAGGCTCTTGACACCGATCTGTAGGTATTGTATTGAGCATTTTCGACAGAACCATATGTCCATAGCAATAAGAACCACAGTGCTTAGGTTGCTGACACAAAGGAACAAGTTCTGAAACCATTACATAACCGTTATAGACGAAAGTATCTCTATGCTCTAGTTGCCTATAATAAGGTCAAAGTAATATAAAATATCTATGTTTTATTACCTTTTAAACCTTAGGTGCCATATGAAGACTATACTGGGTGTAATAAAAAACGTGATACAAGATTATCAAACCGGCATCTGTTCATGATTTTGAACATCTTTTACTATGGGGTCAAGTTTGTAAAATTAATTAAACATTAACACTGCTCTACTCACGTTTATTTAGTCACTCGCGTGACATGTTTCGGAGAACATAGGCCTCCATTATCAAGCACTAAGAGTGCTGAGTGTCCGTTCGATTCATTTTGTAAAATTAAATAAAAAATTGAGCTGTTCCATAGAAAAGGTCAAGTATAAGTTGACGAAAATGTATGAGGGAGTTGTTTTTTTTTACAAAGCTAACCCCGCAGTAATAATGTTCCAAATCATGACCAGATGCCGGATTGATAATCTTGTATCAAGTTTTTTATAACACCCGGTATGAAAAATAGGTTATTTAAAATTTCATTAGACTCCATGGAGGTGGACTGGCCAGATAAAAGTGGCAGTAAATGGCTCATCATCTCTGTACGAATGCAAAAGAAGGGCGGCCATCAGAGAGGAGTGGCAGCGTGTTGTTCAGCTTGCCACCACCTGAAGTGGTGACCTCGACCACTCTGTCAAGAGTGACACCTACAAAGAAGAATAAGA
Source organism: Grapholita molesta (assembly GCA_022674325.2). Classification (NCBI taxonomy): domain Eukaryota; kingdom Metazoa; phylum Arthropoda; class Insecta; order Lepidoptera; family Tortricidae; genus Grapholita; species Grapholita molesta. The sequence goes on from CP053139.2 coordinate 1,712,248, forward strand.
AATTATGGGAGTTTTGAGAGTCACGCTAATTAAGTACACTTCCTTATACATCATATTGTCTTCGGTTGCCGCGATAATTACTCATGAAATAAAACAACTAAAACGGATTATATCGCGTATACTAATTTAAACTTTATCCCGACGTTTCGAACCCTTTAGCAGCCCCTAACCCGAATTTAGAATCCGATGACCACGAACGTTTTAGTTGTTTTATTTCCTTATATTTACATCGTCAATCATAAAGGCAGGTGTTCGTGGCAAACAAGCACACGTCCCACCCGATGGTTATTTTTTATTTTTTTTTATGACAGAGGCGGCAAACGAGCAGACGGATTGCCTGGTGGTAAGCGATCAATGTAACCAATGGACAACTACAACGTCAGAAATTTACATATGTCGGGAGTCGTGACAATTGTCGCTTTGGTGAAATAGGGGCCAGGTTATTATCTTACGCTGGTTGTTAGTGGTAAACGCCAATTATGAAGCAACAAATTGCTGCCAACACTATTGCAAGCATCACAAACTACCATCGATTTTATAGCTAGCATTTCCTTATACCGGTCTGACGTGGGCGACCCTGCCTCTGAAGTCGATATAGTCCTGAGGCGCTACCGCCAAAAACGATATTTGTAAACCAGCAGTGGACTGCGATAGGCTGATGATGATGATGATATTCTCACGATTGTCTTTGTCAGTCTCATGACGCGACGTCTTAATTGGTATAAAAGGGAAAGATGCCCGTTTAATGTAAACAATAAGGGTATTTATTTGTGTGCAAAACACGGATTTTTTTACGTATATGACAAAGATGGAGCAAATGTGCAAACCTAGGAGAATATAACCAATATGGAGCCGACACACGCACTAATTTCTATCGGAAAAATTCTGCCGTTTTCGGCGCGGGGGTGAGCACACATAAATAATGTTAATTAACACTAATGCATATTTTACGTGCGTCACTACACACGCACACGACATAATTATCAAACACTAGCATTAACTATATTCACACAATTTCAAAAACTATGACCGGCGGCCGAGTAATTTTGGTACTGGGGAACGCCTGTTAATGGCTACTCCATATTGGTTATATCCTCCTAGGTGCAAACGGGTTGGGAAGCAATTACCGTAGCCCATGGGCACCTTCAGGGGAGTCACAAGCGCGTTGCAGTAACATACATTTATAACTGCGACTTACATAAACTTATAAATATTAGCCTCTTTTGATATTTTTTTTATACACTTTAAGACCCGTAGGAACAACGAACGCCTACCGCGAATACCGATATTCGTAAATTTTTGACGTTTGTCTCTGTCATTCTCATGACGCCTTCATTGGAATAAAAGAGAAAGATGCTCGAAATATACGACCTTCGTTCGCTTCAATGTTCCCGGTAACGGGAAAGCTAAGCCCTATAACATCGTAGGTTACCTACGTAGTCTACTAACGCTAGTTGTGACTGACGTCGTACCCGCATACGTCACGTGGCATCGTGTCGTCGCCGTGTCGTGGTATATAACGCAACACCTGTCTTCATCAGCACTTAGCCCGAGACACGGCCTGCGGCCAGTCGACGACGGACCGTCGCTCTAAACACATGTGAGTCATATTTTAATTATTACCTAACGGGATTTTACGTGTTTAAGACGTCATATAGAATTTATCACAAAAAAACTAATATATTTTTTTATACTTTTTCTTGATACCAACATGAGAACTAAGTGAATGTAGTTTAAGTAATTAGTAATTTTTATAAATATGTAACTCAAAGGTAGCACATTTTTTTAAGTATACACAGTACAGTAGTAGTAAAAATAACACTAAAATTATCATAAATCTAAAAAAAAAACCATGAGTGCTATAAGCCTTACGATTCAGAGAGGAAATGCTGCCAGCGGCTTCGTTACCACGCCGGGGGCTTTTTTAGGTTTATGTTAGATTAAACAAAATCTAAATATATAATACCTACGTGTTATTTGTTAAGTATCGAGTCATAAACTATGAGTAAAGTTAGTCAAATCAGTGGCGGATTTACTTAAATGTTAAAATTAGATAAGTCAATATATGATTTTAAACATCACACCACTTTGTACAGTCGCCATCACATATATCGGAGCTGTGGAGGGCTCACAAATATCTGAACAAGGCCTCTATTGTCAAGGCGATAAAGTGCATGTTCAGATATTTGTGACCACCTGCACAGCTCCGATATATCTGATGGCGACTGTATGTAAGAAAAGATAAAAGAATCCCCAACTTAAATTGGCAAATGTCTGTTTTTATTTTTTGTTACAACCGTTAGTTTTGTTGACAAACAATTTCATACAAAATAAATGTTTAAAAACACTTATCAAATGTAGAGTCAACGTCAAATATTTCGTAGCAACCTAAGTAACCAAATATATCTATCTTGTATCGACGCCATATATATCGGAGCTGTGGAGGTGGTCACAAATATCTGAGCAAAGCCTCAATAGGCATGACGACACATGTTACAAATTCTAACAATATTAATATACATACATATTTTATGAGCAAAACATCTTAATAAGAATAATAAGAATAACGAAGACATTGAAGACATTTGACGACCGGTCTGGCCTAGCGGTTAGTGACCCTGCCTATGAAGCCGAAGGTCCTGGGTTCGAATCCCAGTCAGGGCATTTATTTGTGTGATGAGCACAGATATTTGTTCCTGAGTCATGGGTGTTTTCTATGTATTTAAGTATTTATATGTTTCTAACTATTATATATATCGTCGTCTAGTACCTACAACACAAGCCTTCTGAGCTTATCGTAGGACTAGGTCGATTTGTGTAAGATTGTCCTGAAATATAAAAAAATATATATAAAAAAATAAATGCGCTCGCGACTCTGGGATACATGCCCGTCTGCCATCTGAGCTACCGAGACTCACCCGTTGGATGTAAAATCTATCATATCGACCGACTTGATACTGATACTGAACCCTATTACTTTGAAATAAAGATCAAGTTATGATGGAACATATTTTCCCTGCGCCTTATTTAGGTTTAAGACACGAAACACGCAAAAGTAAACAAACCTGGGAGCCTGCCGAGAAAAACGATATTCGTAGATTTCGGACGATTGTCTCGGTCACTCTCATGACGCCTTAATTGGAGTAAAAGATGCCCGAAATATACGAATTTCGGAGTCCGCGGTACCGGCCCTGTACCTAGTCGTCTAACGAGCGGTAGTTTTTTTTTTAATATTCGAGCGGTAGGTATACTTAAACGTTTTTATATCATTGTCATCATAAAACGGCCATTGTCCTGGTACCTGCCAAAAATCAATTGAGTCGTGTTTGACATGAGTATATTTACATGGTATTACCTAGGTTATCTACCTATGGAAATTATTAGAAATCAATGACCAGCGGCGCTACCGCGAAAACCTATATTCGTAAATTGCGGGTGATTGTCTCGGCCACTCGCATGCCGCTCAGATGCGGTTGAGACCGTCTCAACCAATCTCACTGGAAGCGTAAACTCAGTAGGAGTAGAGTGATGGCACCAATGTTGGACAATTTAAGCTGACAGGCACCAATGATGGACACTTAGTTCTTAATTCAAAAACTATAACGTTATAAATTGAATATGTACCAACAAATGCACAACACTTGACTCCTTTGAAATAAGCACTGTTCATGACTGGTTCCTTGTCCATTACGAGCGCCATTACGATATTCCAGTAGTACAAATCAAGTCTGATGCGGAAGGTTCCTGGGCCTGGTACCTTCCCCCTACACAGTCCGATCGCTCTAATGTGCCGCAAAGGTCATAGAGCCTAAGTCAGGTTCCAAAAAAAATCTCATGCGCCTTAATTGGAGTAAAACAGAAAGATAGTCGAAATGTGCGAAATTCGACGTTCGCAGTACCAGGCCTGTTTATTCGCCATATTAATTTTGTCATTGGATGCGTATAAGCCGGATAAAAAATTAACTCTTGTCGTTTTTTTAGAACTTAATTAATCTGCATTGATTTTAAGATCTGAACGCCTGTTGTAAAAATCCAAATATATATATATCTGTTTTTTTTTACCATAACATCTTTATATACTAGTAATACATTAAATCTTTAAAAAATGCCCTTCTGGAAATGTACGAAGGATGCTAGCGGCATTTCCTCGTATCGCAATGCTGTTACGTTGTGCGAGGAAGCCGCCAGTTGCTTCAACCAGACGCTTCGCGATTTCTGCAATAAGTTTTTGTACGCTGGGACCTCATGGACCGTTTCTAAGCCGAACGGTACAAAATGGTACACTCATCTGTTTTTCTATAAATCTAACCGTTGCACTTCTAACGGACATTACTAAAATTAGGTTGTGTTCAATACCACATTTTTTTCTTTTTTTGGCACATTAGAGCGATCGGACTGTGTGGGGGGAATAGCCTGGGGGAAAATCCAGGACCCTTCCGCACCAGACTTGATTTGTACTACTGGAATACTCCTATTGAGTTTACGCTTTCAGTGAGATTGGTTGAGACGGTCTCAACCGAATCTGAAGCTCTAGTGTAAGTTACTTTTGACGTAAAAAAAGTTTACGAACGCGTAAGTGATAATGTTATTTATATGGGAAACGCAAACGCGTTCGTGACGTAAAGTTACGTTAAAAACTTACACTCAGGGCTCTGAGTGGTGTCAATACCATCGTATTACCAAACCGAGGGTCAATGATCGCTCTCCACGCGTTATGTAAATGTATTTAGAACTGCACTACCTATGTAACGACGGCATAATGTAACCGGTTACCGGCGCTACCGCGAAAAACGATATTCGTATATTTCGATTGTCTCTGCCACACTCATGACGCCTTCATTGGAGTAAAAGAGAATGCCCGAAATATACGAATGATGTACCAACTGGGCCAGTTTAGGAACCGGATTATTTATAAATAGATTAGAAATCTGGACAGAAAGAACAAATAATTTTGTAGGTTATAGGTACGAGTACATTTATTGAGTATAGATTAATTGCATTTGTAGTGGTTGTACGGGAAAAGGGAAATTTCAAATATAGAATAAATAATAATAAATATGTTGGGACAATCTTGCACACATCGACCTAGTCCTACGGTAAGCTCAGTACCGCTACCATGAGTTGTACAGTAAACTGACGTTCGTTTACTTCTGACTTTATTACTTTGACAGTCCTACGGTAAGCTCAGTAAGGCTTGTGTTGCAGGCACTAGACGACGATATACCTATATATAATAGATAAATACATATAAATACTTAAATACATAGAAAACACCCATGACTCAGGATCAAATATCTGATCTAAATATCCTATGTCCTTTCTCGTATCTCAAACTCTCTCCTTAGCATATTTCGTCCCAATTGGTTCAGCGGTTTAAGCTTCAAGAGATGACAGACAGAGTTACTTTCGCTTTTATAATATTATAGTATGGATATTTTTATTTATTTTATTTTATTTTTTATTTCCACACATACAATAGTTATTTGTGCAACAAGAGAGGAAAGTTGTTTTTTCTTGCGAGTGTTTATTTTGAGTCCCGAGTAAGCGAAAGATTCTATAATTGAATCACGAGCGTAGCGAGTGATTCTAGTGTTAGAATCTTGAGCGTAGCGAGGCACTCAAAAACACGAGATATAAAATAACTTTACTGTTGTGTGACACATACAACTTTTCACCTCAGTAGTGAGAACATATTAAAGCTTTCATTGCCAACTGTACTTTTTTGCACAATCGTTATCTACTCTTCGAAAGGATTCTTATGAGCTTAAAACACCACGGGGTTATCTTGTGTATTTTAGTAGTTGCTTTTGCTACCTTCTGGCTCCAGCATCAGATCACATCAATGGTACCATAATATTGCATTTTCACCGAACTTACATAAGTGTGCTAAATTTCAGCTCAATCGGTTAAAGATGTCTGCTTCAAAATTGAGGTGCAAGATTCTACCCGGATAAATATACAAATACATAGGTACATCAAGTTTAAAAAAAGGTTGTAAAAAAAATAACATCCACATTCATTTAAGTGTTTTATCTGCAACTGCACTGGCTTCATTACTTAATATTTTGTTTAAATATCTTTCATTTTAAAATATGTACCTACATTTCAAAATTATAATATTTGATTAATTTGTGAGGGTCCGAACGTGTTAGTGGTGTTTAGCGGGATAGATACATATAAATACTTAAATACATAGAAAACACCCATGACTCAGTAACAAATATCTGTGCTCATCACACAAATAAATGGCCTGACTGGGATTCGAACCCAGGACCACGGGTTTCATAGGCAGGGTCATTACCTACTAGGCCAGACCGGTCGTCAATTAAAAAGCTACTTTGTCTCACTCCCTGGAGTGACGAAAGTAGCAACTTTCCTCACTCCCTGAAAGTGAGGAAAGTCGCACTTTCCTCACTCCCTGGAGTGAGGAAAGTAGGCATATTCGAGCTGCTGAGGTGAAAATATCATTACAGGATAAACCCAATGCGATATTGTTGCTAAAAACTAAATATACAACAGGATAACAATTATCTAAACAATTCCAATATATTACCTACTTAATACCTATCTATTCTAAGTAATATATTATATTATATGGCAAAATCAAAGGACAAATAGTATAATACTATATTGTATAATTTTTCTCTTTTACTTATATATACTCGACGTGTAAAAGTGCCCTTGTGACATACTGAATAAACGTTTGAGTTTGTGTATGTTGGCCACCCTTATTAACCGTGACGATGTCGCCAACGTCTAATGTAAAATTAATATTTATAAAAAAACTATTGTCAAGTCTTGACATTGTCATAATATTTACTTTTGCCATCAAAATATACAAAAAGCCTACTTGATTTAAAAACGGCTTTTATGTTAATTTCGTGTGCATTCGTTTCCTTAAATATGTGATTTGTATATTTTTCATGGACGTATTTGAGGGTAGGCAAGTTTTAACAGGCTTACTAAAACTGTTATAGTGTTTGGTGAGATATATTTAATAACTATCTTTTGATATAATTAAAACTGTTGTGAGCCATGTTACATTTTTACAAACAAGCGTTGTATCCCGACTCGACTTGAAAATGGGTAAGTACCAGTGCTTACTCAAAACATCCTAGTGCGATATAATTACATGTGAGTTTATCCGTTAACTAAGTAGTAACTATCTCCTGTCCGTGATTTCGTCTGTAGTTCAAGTGGCCTATTTAGGTTAATTTACACAATATCTTTATATTTTTATTATAACCCCTATGTTAATTTGGTGTACGGTTTTATTGTAAAGTTTCATAAAAATCCGTTCTGTAGTTTTTAGCGTGAAAGCAACAAACTTTCATCCATTGTTTAATTGTATAAATATTTTGATTGACACTGATGTTTAAGTAATAACAATACTTTTTTAGAACTAAACGGGACTCAAAAGTTTAAGTCTCGTAATGTAAATAATAAATAAATAAATATTACAGGACATTCTTACACAAATTGCCTGAGTCCCACGGTAAGCTTAAGAAGGCTGGTGTTGTGGGTACTCAGCCAACGATATATATGTATAATATAGTAATACATAATACATATGTATATCTGGGTTCGAATCCCAGTCAGGGCATTTATTTGTCTGATGAGCACATATATTTGTTCATGAGTCATGGATGTTTCATATGTATCTATCTATTTATATATCGTCGTCTAATACCTACAACACAAGCCTTACTGAGCTTACCGTAGGACTAGGTCGATTTGTGTAAGATTGTCCCGAATACCTATTTATTTATTAGTTTTGGTTTTTTAAGCACCTCGTAAACCTTTAAGAACATTAGGAAAATCTCGACAGAGATTTCATTCCACAGCTCGTTCGAAAAAGGAAGAGATTTGCTGTTTTATTTTGTATGATATTATTGAGTACCTACTTTAAGTTGCTCTCAGTAAAACAATATCCTCAAGTTGTCCTTGTCACACTCATTTGTATTCAGAGCTTATCCTTATCCCTTGTATTACTGATTCTTATTTAGCAATCTGTTTAAGCATCTGTGGTAGTCCACATGGAAAGGTACCTTATGGCGCTTGGCGCTTACGCTATTGTTAACGACGCTTCAATACTAATGTGACACTTTGCAACGTAAGCGCCAAGCGTCATAAGGTACCTTTCCATGTGGACTACCAAATTTTTTGAAGGCCTAGTGACCCTGCCTACAAAGCGGGAAGTCTCGCGGTCGAATCCTGGCTAGGGCATTTAATTGTGTGTTTATCACAATTATTTGGCGCTATACTGCGAACATGGAAGTTCGTATATTTCAAGCATTTTACTTTTTGTGTTTGACTTCTTAATTGGAGTAAAAGAGAATGATGCTCGTGAGAATCGTGAGTGACAGAGACATCATCATCATCATCATCATTTATTTAAGAGCCATGCTCTTGTCGGTGGAGTAATTTCCAATCTTCTCTTTTTTAAGCCAGTCTTTTGATTTCCTCATACGAGGCCTCACTCTTTATTTGGCTGAGATACGTAGTCCTAGGCTTTCCAGAGGATAAGCTGGACTGACAGAAAGACGAATGAAGAGGTTTTGCGTATGGTAGGGGAGAAGCGTAGTCTAATAAACACCATTAGGACCAGAAGAGGCAAGATGTTCACTTGTTACGGCATGACGATTTCTTCCTAAAAATTATGGAGGGCAGAATTGAAGTGACAGAGACAGTTGTCTGAAAATTACGAACATAGTTTTTCGCAGTAGCGCCGTTAGTGGCTAATATTTGCAAGTGTATGTAAGTCTCAGTAATAAAATGTTACTGCTAAAAGTTACATTTTTCATTTAGACGTAATATAGGAAAATTAGGAGAGTAAAGAACAAAAAGGAACGAAATAATCAGCCCTGCCTACGAAGCTGAATGTCTTGGGTTCGAATCGAATCGTGGCATAGGTACAGTCTGCAGCATAAGTGGCTAAGCGATTGATGTGTTCAAAATGAGGTCAACACATCTCTATTTTTAAGAGAATAAGAGCGCGTGTAGGTCATTTTGAACACTTCACCCGCTCAGACACTTTTGCTGCTGACTGTCTGTGGTTTCTAATCGTGTGTTTATTATGAATGTTCCTTTGTTTACGTTATGTCTATAACGTAAACAAAGGAACGTTACTAAGAAATTACTATTAATTTGTTAGTAAATGGCCACAATCCAATAACTGGACCCGGGTATGTCCTTAAACTACGTCCAACAATGAGAGGTAGGGCACAGCGAAGTACCATCACGCTTGAATCCAGAGAAGCCCAACTGGGGAAGTACCTCCTCCTTACAGAGGACCACAGCCATAATAGCACTGCTACCTTTCAGGTATGTAGTGTTGTGTTCCTGATGGTGAATAAGGTTCGCAGAGCTCCAACCCACTTATGGGTCGGCAACGCGCTTGTGACTCTCTTGGTGTTGCGAGTGCCCATGGGCGACGGTAATGCTTACCATCAGGCAATCCATCTGCTCGTTTGCCACCTTTGTCATAAAAAAAACTGGCCACATTATACATAAACCACTTAATACTGAAAATAATTCCGTTTACCTATAAATAGAACACATTTTCTAATGGGGTTTACATAACTGGAGACATTTCAATAACTGGCTACGTCACACTAAAATGAATTCTAATCGCCTGTAAACAGAGTTCATTTTTTGAATAATATGGCCAGTCATTGAAAAATGGCCAGTTACTGGCGATTTAGCCTAATGGAAAGCTCTCAGCTAGATATAAGCGTCAATAGCTATTATTATTTCGTTTATTTGTCTTGTCTCTTACGTTAGGTTTTTTACAATATTTATATAAAAGCACAATATAAAAATACATCCAAAACATATCAAAACAATAAACATATTATAAAAAACCTAAAATAGGGTGCCGCCGGCAAAGTGGTTAGGGCTAAGAGGAACCACCGGACTATGCGCGCCGTGTTCAGGATTAACTGCCTTCTGACTCTGACCCTTGATCCAACCACAACTACGTAGCGAGAGTCTCTCAAGATGTTGGTCGAGACTTCGCTATGAGACCGTTCGCGGAAACTATCGGTACAATGATCGCCGAATCTACTTCCAACATGGCGGTTACCTCGTGAGCCAAGTCTAAGTACTTGCTGGGCTTGTCCTTCTTGGTTCACGAGGTTCTCGTCACACTATTATTATTTTTATTATATAGTAAAAACAATGAATAATTACTTAAAACTAAATACATCGTCTCGAAAAACTGTTTTCACAGTTCACTAGTAGCTAGGATCCGAGGCTACTTCTATAAACCTGGTCAAAGCCTGCACAACGTCAATATTATGTATTAAGTTCATAACCCGCATCGCGTGGCTTATATAATTGTATATTTACATAAGTGCCTATTGACATAGTTAGTTATTTGGCCGTAATGGCGGCCGTGACACACGCGCTTGACTGGAGCCGGCTTTTATAAAATATCATATCGTAATTATATTGTTGCAAATATTGTGTACATACAATGTGTACGGTTAACTATATGTTTTACGGAGCAAAGTTAGGGTTTACCCTTTAGCGCTAGTATTGAGAATTGGGACGCAAGCTACCAAAAGTTTCCAAAAGAAACATAAGATCTTTTTTTTTTTATGACATAGGCGGCAAACGAGCAGACGGATTGCCTGGTGTTAAGCAATTACCGTCGCCCATGGGCACCCGCAACACGAGGGGAGTCACAAGCGCGTTGCCGGGTTTTAAGGGGGGTTGCTATTATTGCTATTATTAAATTATTTTAGAAGTTTCTTGCAATAATGTCATTTTTGGTACAAAGACTTTATTGCCAATTGAGGCGCTACCGTCAAAAACGATATTCGTAAATTTCGGACGATTGCCTCTGTCACTCTCGACGTCTTAATTGAGGTAAAGGAGAAAGATGCCCGAAATTTACGAATATCATCTACATCAACTCATCGAGGGGATTTTATATAGCCTAAACACCACGGGTTTATATTATGTGTTTTTAAATTGCTATGGCAACTGGCTCCAGCATGAAATCAGATCAGTGGTACTATAATATAGCATTGTCACCGAACTTACATTACCTAAGTGTGATAAATTTCAGCTAAATCGGTTAAAGATATCTGCTTCAAAATCGTGTTGCAACATCTCACCGACACATACTTACATATTTATTGAAATTTCAAGTTAAATGAAAGCTATTTAAATCGAAAGAAAAATAGAAAAAATTGACTCGCAGCGGGACTCGAACCCACAACCACTGGATAAGATTTGACACGTCTAAGCGGCGCTCGTATAGCACAACTGGTAGTGCACTGGGCTAGTTATCCAGTGGTTGTGGGTTCAAGTCCCGCTGCTAGTCAAATTTTTAATTTTTCTTTCGATTTAAATCTCTTTGATACGCTAGCAGACGTTTCTGCTTAATATAAAAATAATTAAATGTAAAGGTAATATCACAAATACTTAGGTCACGAGGTAACCCTCCAATAACTGGCCATAATATACTAAAAATGAACTCTGTTTATAGGCGATTAGAATTCATTTCAGTGTGCAGTGTGAGGGCAGTTATTTGAGGGCAGCCAGTAATTGAAACCCCATTCGAAAATGTGTTCTATTTATAGGTAAACAGAATTCATTTTCAGTAGTGTGGACAGTTATAAATAAGTTACTGGCGATTTACCCCTTCTATACTAGTTGACTTACTTTTATGTACTTTGACCTCGATGTCCCGGAATTTTAGGAAAGAAGAAAGAAAATGCATTTATAAGCATATAAATAAAATCACAACCACTTACACAAAAATACGGTTACACATACATTTCAGCCGTATGCAGTCCACTGCTGGACATAGGCCTCCCACAAATATAACTTGTATCATCTTGGAGGTAGTTGCCATAGTCGCCACGCTTGGCGACCGCAGTAGCTGTAGATTGGGCGTCGACGGACGCTGCTACCCTTCCGTAGGATTTTTCTCTTCACAGTGTGAGCCAATGTGAGATAAACCAACTTTGTTGTTGCAGCCACAATGCTCCGGCTAGCCTGTCTCCTGACGGCGCTCCGTCTGACCCTGGGCGCGGAGTACCTGCTCCCCACCGATGTCCAGCCGCACCACTACGACCTGTCACTCCTCTACGACGTGGATCCGTCCACCAACTATAGTTTCTTCGGCAATGTGGATATACTGGTGAGTCTTTTCTTTTCGTGGTCGCCACTCTAGGGCCATTCTGCTTCAACGGCCGGGCTACGAGGCGTAGTGTTAATGTCCACAAACTATACTCTGTCTGTTTAGGTATTTTAAAAAAGGTAAACAATCTTGACATGTATTTTTATTGAAAATCAGTTTTGAAAAATAAATCATGACAACGTATGCAAAGGTGAAGCTTAAGATTGTGGGTTGTTTTTATCATCTATCACCACATTTGTCATGTTCTAACAAGTAGGTATGCACCTAAGTGGGAAAGTGACGTAAGACGGCTCTATTTCATCCGATGATCGACAGTGGTGCACAATAGACGTCAAACAATTGTTTAACGACAAATTTACACCTTACTTTGTATGCGCAAGAGGGTAAACATTTGAATGTACCTAGATTTTAGCGTGAATAGAATTCAAAGACCATATCGGTCAATTATTTCTTTTATTTTTATAAGAATCTCCTCTCTGCTGACAAGTTCAGAATTTAGTGACCAAAAAAATTGTACTCCCTCTGGCCAGAGGGCGGAACGACTTGCATAAGAGGACCGGCAGAGACTGCATGAATAAAGCAGGAGACCGGGCTCTGTGGCGTACCTTGGGAAACACCTATGACCAGCAGTGGACTAATGATGATGATGAAAAAAATTGTAAAGGAAGTGCCGTTCTGGCTTATAGTTGCTACAAGGGGCTTCAGGGCCGGATCCTTCCTGGCCCAAAAACTGAGTCTGGCAATCTAATAAGGCAATGCCACACCAGCATCCTGGGTATACCAGAGGCAGCGGGATTTCAAGATTTGGCGGGGTTTTTTACACCTCATTTAAATAATAAATAAATACTACACAAATCGACCTAGTCCTACGGTAAGCTCAGGCTGGAGTCATAGGTACTAGACGACGATATATATAATAGATAAGATACATATAATTACTTAAATACATAGAAAACAACTATGACTCAGGAACAAATATCTGTGCTCATCACACAAATAATTGCCCTTACTGGAATTTGAACCCAGCTTGTACTATTTTAGTGCGAACGAGATGCACAGATAGTAAACTCGATACTCGTTATCGAAAACCTTAATGTCACAACTCATGGTGAGGGTACAGGGTGTCAGCTAACTCCATACCAAATTTTATTAAAATCGCTCCAGCCGTTGAGACGTGAAGAAGTAACAAACATACGTACATACTCACAAACTTTTGCCTTTATAATATTAGTGTATAGTATTGCATTTAGAAAGAGTAGAGTTATTTACAATTACCCATACAAACGTAAAAGGTAAAAGGCTGTAATAAACGGAGTCGGAGGTAATTATTTGTACCCTTACCATGACTTGTGTCATTAAGGTTTTCGCTAACGAGTATCGAGTTTACTGTGCATTTCGCTTGTACTATTTTAGTGCGAAGGAGATGCACAGATAGTAAACTCGATACTCGTTATCGAAAACCTCACTGTCACAACTCATGGTAAGGGTTACTTAAGTTATTATTTGCGGTAAAGTCCCGTTTATCTGTAATAATATAGAATAACTAATAAAACATACAAAGTGTAGTTAGTACACATTACGGTGTTAAAAAGCCAGTAAGTAATGAAGTCGACCTTGCAACACAACGACAGTTAGCAATGATTTCACTTCATGACTGAGACTGACACGTATGTAGGTTGCTTTCCAGCCTTTTGTTTGACTGAGGTCAAATGAATTTATAAAAACATTTCGATACGTGCAAAACTAGTAAAAAAGATACCTATTTAAAACCTTTCAAAGACATACATGGGCGTTTTCAAAAAATTGTGCACCCAATTAGTGAAAGTTGTTAAGAAAAGTTAAATCACTGTCAGTTTCGTGACGACATTTAAGCATTAAATATCGATAAAAGCTTGGTTTTGATGTGCAACATAATAGAAGGCAAAAAGTCGATGTTCATAAAGATTTAATGCTTAATTGTCGTCATGAAACTGACAGTGGTTTAACTTTTTTTTACATCTTTCGCTAATTGGGTGTCCCAAATTTTGAAAACTCCCATATATATATATAGGCCGGCAACGCGTTTGTAACTCCCCTGGTGTTGTGGGTGCCTATGGGCGGCGGTAATTGCTTACCATCAGGCAATCCGTCTGCTCATTTGCCATCTTTGTCATAAAAAAACATTTCTCATTGAATGTATATCTACTGGCTGTTACAAAAAAACTTGATACAAGATTGTCAAACCGGCGTCAGTTCATGTTTTGAACAACTTTTACTATGAGGTCAAGTTTGGCATAACACATATAAGTAAATAAATGCCCATATTGGGATTTGAACCCGGGATCGTCGGCTTCATGGGTCACAACCCACCAGGCCAGATCAGTCGTCGACAATGTCTTCCATTTACCTATGAAGGTAAATAGGTCTGTTTACATTATTTTCGACCCTGAATACTTCAATGAAGTAATACAGTACCGTGGTCTTGAGGAGAATATGTTACATAGATTTAGATAAATATTATAAATATCTCGGGACAATCTCAGTAAGGCTTGCAAGTACTAGACGACGATATATATAATAGATTGATACATATAAATACTTAAATACCTAGAAAACACCCATGACTCAGGAACGAATATCTCTGCTTATCACACTAATAAATGGGATTCGAACCCACAACCATCGGCTTCATAGGCAGGGTCACTACCCACTAGGCCAGACTAATCGAAATATTTAATTCCATACACAATTTTCACAACTCGAAACAAATACTGTTGATAAACATGCAATGTACCTCGTTAGTCCGTATCCATACTATTTATACTATACCAATACTATCCATACTAACATTATAAATGCGAAAGTAACTCTGTCTGTTACCTCTTCTCTCTTAAACCACTGGTATGGGGAGAGTTTGAGCTACGTGAAAGGACATAGGATAATTATTATTATATTAAGCAGAAACGTCTGCTAGCATATCAAAGATATTTGAATCGAAAGAAAAATAGAAAAATTTGACTCGCAGCGGGACTCGAATCCACAACCACTGGATCACTAGCCCAGTGCACTACCAGTTGTGCTATACGAGCGCCGCTTAGACGTGTCAAATTTTTCTATCTTATCCTTCTTGGTATATACGTCATTACGGGTGACGTGTAGCGACATCTACCGAAGAGTATTGAACCCTTTTTACGGCATCGATGTCTCAAATTTAGATTGAGAATTCATCGATAACAATGTGCTACCCCTTTCTAAAATAACATAGGATAATTTTTATCCCGGAAGCATACTTCAAAAACGAGCATGGCTAGCTGATGAAGTAACGAGGAAATACTAGTAATACCATATTTTTTTAATTGACCAGCACAGCACGTTTATTATATTCCAAATATTTTGAATCACTGTGAACATAATATGCAGTCCGGTGTAAAATATCCTTCAACGAATCTTATTTTGGCGTAAGGACATTCACATAACCGTGTCTTGGTCAGTTGGCTGTACGCTGTACGCAACCTTTGAGCGTCAATTACTGGGTCATTTATAAAAAAATAAGGATAATGTTTGACTTTACCGTCCTGTTGACCGCCATCTCTCGGTCAAGGGTACGAAGCGCAGAATACAGTTCTTAAATATGTACATGCATTATATATGTACGCTGGGGACATCTGGAAATATGGATACAAATTGAAATAGATGACATATACTTATATTTGACGACCGGTCTGGCCTAGTGGATAGTGACCCTGCCAATGAGTCCCATGGTCCTGGGTTCGAATCCCAGTCAGGACTTTTTTTGTGTGATGAGCACAGATATTTGTTCTCGAGTCATGGGTGTTTTCTATGTATTCTATTATATAATATATCGTCGTCTAGTACTACAAGCCTTACTGAACTTACCGTCCCGACCCCGTCCCGTACCGTACCGATTTTTGTAAGAGTCTCCCGAAATATTTATTTATTTATTTATGTAAGTAATTAATCATCATCGGCATCCGAGACAGGATTTTAACCCGCATCGCCGGTCGCTGACGCCTTAACCGATAGGGCCACCCGAACACATGTAATCTTGTTTATTTTTAACCTATTTCACGTTTTGAGGTTATAAATTTTATGGACATAACAGGTGTCATAGAACTCAAGCTATTTGAAATGGATTATAATAAAACCGAGTTTTAAGGTAGTTCTCCTAGGGACCTATTATTCTAAACGCGTCCCCGTGACATCTGGAAATGCGAGTCCCACATACCCCCCGGGCCCCGTAAGACCCTACCCCGGGACTGGGGGGTGCGTGTAAGCTGACATGACAGTGTAAGCTTCTTTTGACGTAAAAAAACGTCACGAACGCGTAAGTGATAATGTTATTTATATGGTTAACTCTAACGCAATGGTGACGTTTTGTTACGTTAAAAACGTACACTGGCTCTGCTGCGGCGAGTAATGAGACGGAATAGTTCATTCACCAAGACTTTCGCATTAGTAATACTAGTATGGATATTATCTTTGCCTTGGTACAGGACAATGGGACGAGTGTCTGGAATGCGTAAGTGTCTTGTCTGTAAAAGTAGACACTCGTAAGTATTTGTTACTTTCTGTTGAGTGCGGTTCGTTACACGCTGCGACACGACTAAACGCGAAGACAATTATAATATAATATAGATTAAATAAATATAAATATTACGATATAAATATTACAATTTTAATGTTTATCGGTATGTAAAAAGCTCATTATTCTGAGACGAAAAACATTTTTATGAACACTCTTTCACTGTGGCAATTATTCAAAGAAACGCTCATACATGTGATTACGAATAGATTACTTCTATTCCATTCTAAATACGTTGAAAATATCCATAACCCACAAAATTTGTAATAAATATAGACCCGAATAACGCCCTATCCAAGATCCGAAACCGGGATCTTCGGCTGTGTAGGGAGGGTTACTTTACTAAGTAGGCTATAGGATACTGTAAAGTTATTGGTTATCTATGTATGAAGTGGACTTCTTCAACAACTCTTGAATTTGTTTATTTTAGAGCTTTTTAGGGTTCCGTACCTACAAAGGGAAAAAACGGAACCCTTATCTGTCCGTCTGTCTGTCTATCAAGACTCTTCTCAGGAACGCGTACAGGTATCAAGCTGAAAAGTATATCAATAGGTCTATTGTCCCTTGAAACTGTGAAAAAATAAAACTTAAAAGCCTACACAATCAAAAGATATAGTCGTTTATCTACGTCCATGTCATAAGTGCTCTAAAATGCGTCCAGAAACCGTAGGCAATGACCAGCATTACCAACCATCAGAAAGATTTCAGTAGGTAATGTTAACATTACCTACTGAAATCAGTAGGTTATGAATTTAAATTTGGAACAGCTGTCAAATTCAAGTGGGGTGTCTAATCTAGTATCTATAGATATTAAAACAGCCATTGATACGAAACGCCAATTCGTTATGTTTTTTTATATAAATCGAACGACATTTGAACTCGAGTGACAGTAGAATAGGGAGTTCATTCGCTTGTCTATGGTTTAAAAAAAATGACTGAGATACGAAATACGCAACGCCGCCGTTCCAAGCTGTCATTTGTTTTGTTCGTTGAGTTTATAATGTTTACAGGTAACCCTAGTAATAAGTCATTTCCCTACGGTTTCTGAACCCATCTTAAAACACTTAATGATATTGTGTGTAGATAAAGTAGTGTATGTAACTATACATAATTAGGCATTACAGCAATCGTGTGATATTATTATGAAACTCGCCTTCGGCTCGTTTCATTAACCCACACTCTTGTTGTAATGCCCTTCATTATGCACAGATACATAAACTACTATTATGCTACAAATTTTAAACTGTTATAGGTTTGTACGGAACCTTCGGTGCGAGAGTTCGACTCGCACTTGGCCGGTTTTTTTTTCTTTTACAGCACCTCCCGCTCCCAACCGATTCTCCTATATAGCACCATAAAGTCTTAAGTCATTCATTCTATCTCTTTCATACTCGCATTCATGGTTCTCATGTTATCTCAGTCAATCGCAATACGTCATTCCTACGTTCCATTTTACTCAATCCTAAATAGATTAATTAAAATCTGTAAAGAATGTGTGTTATATGACGCAATATTTAATTAATATCGCTATTGCCATTAGTGAGGCATACCAAAGTATTTTTTTATTAATTAATTTAGGTATACGATACATACAGATATCCTGTCAAGGTGAAATATATCGATACGGGAAAGGTTCCAAAATATGTATACATGTGCTTTAATGTTCAGACAATAAAGTGCATGATTACATATTTTGGCACTTTGTCCATATCGACTTCTCAGGCCTGGCACTGCGAACATCGAAGTTCGTATTTTCGAGCATCATTCTCTTGTACTCCAATTAAGGCGTCATGAGAGTGACGGAGACAATCGTCCGAAATTTACGAATATAGTTCTTCGCCGTAGCGCAGCTAACCTTGGTTACTACAGTGATGTTGAAATTGCAATATCCATACTAATATTATTTATAATAAATGCGAAAGTCTGTCTGTTACCTCTTCACGCTTTTAAATCGCTGAACCAATTGAAATGAAATTTGGTATGGGGAGAGTTAGAGCTACGAGAAAGGACATAGGATATTTTTTATCCCGCAACCATACTTTAAAGACGGGCATGGCTGGCCGACAATGACGGTTAAAAAGCTAATGTTTAATAAAATCATAGTTGTCGATATAATAAATTTGTTTGTTGATCGTTTTATCGACATTATGATACGAGCACAAGCAACTACTTATGCAATCCGGACACTGAAGAATGACAGCTAAGCTAGGAAGTAGGTCAAATGAAAGTGCAATGCTTCATTCTAGTTAGGATATAGATACTTGATGTTCCGCTGGTCTACCATCTGTCTAATATTAGAATAAACTTTGGAGGAAACCCATTCATCTTTATCAAAATATCTTAGTATTTTTTTTTGACAACAGAATTAGTGGGTAGTGACTGCCTATAAAGCCGACGGGGTTCAAATCCCTGTAAGAGAATTTATTTGTGTAATGAACACTGATATTGGGCCATTTTATTTAGTTGTATACCTACTCAACTTTTTTAATATTTGGATTGTTTTGTGTCGTTTTACTCAGAATGGTAAATTTTTTCTCCTATCAGTCTCGAAAGAACTCATGATTCTTAGAAACCACACAATTAAATGGCAAATATTAAAAGAAATTGGAGTATACAACTTTAGTCATGGGTGATTTCTATCTATTTAAGCATTTGTGTATTATATATCATATATATCGTTGGCTGAGTATAGGTACCTACAGCACAAGGTTTTAGCTTACCGTCATGCGTGGGTAATTTGTGTAAGGATGTCGCGTAATGTCCTGCAATTATTTATACTATTAGCGTATATACCATTTTGATTAAAAGTAATTTAAAGGGAATGTTAGATACACGAGCAAATAAACTTGGATTTTTAGTAGATGACCCGGGTATGTCCTTAAACTACGTCCAACAATGAGAGGTAGGGCACAGCGAAGTACCATCATGCTTGAATCTGGAGAAGCCCAACTGGGGAAGTACCTCCTCCTTACAGAAGACCACAGCCATAATAGCACTGCTACCTTTCAGGTATGTAGTGTTGTGTTCCTGATGGTGAATAAGGTTCCCAGAGCTCCAACCCACTTATAGGTCGGCAACGCACTTGTGACTCCCTTGGTGTTGCGAGTGCCCATGGGCGACGGTAATTGCTTACCATCAGGCAATCCGTCTGCTCGTTTGCCACCTTTGTCATAAAAAAAAAAAAAATGGTTGGGCAGACTGCTAGCAATTATGTTAGCAGTCTGCTTGGTCTGGCCGCGTTTTTATCTGTTGTCGTAGCTGTCATGTCCTAAACAATTATGTCACCGCGAACGTGACGCAAGATGTGATATATTGGCAACCGGATCAATAACAACGTGAAAACTTATTAACCCTATCGACGCTAACGACTTATATCCTCTAGCCGCCCGGAGACCTATAAACAGGTCTCCCATTGAATGCCATTTTGAATTTTAATTATGACAAATCATAGTTGCAGGGCGGCACGTTTTGACCTCTGAGCGGCTAGAGGTTAAATAATCGCAGGTCCAACCCCAACAACTTCTTTTAAAAGATGGCTTCCATCAATAAATCAAATCAATCGATGATTTCACCAATGTCAAGTAAAAGTTACAAATAACTTAATAAAATATCAAGTTTGCTCTTAGAATTAATGAACTGAATACAAGTTTTTTTTTTATATCTATGTATGCAGTATTTCTTGTCCCTAAAATCGATGACGTGGTTCCTAAGAACAGATCTTTGTTGGTCGATCTGAATGAGCTACCCTGTATATAATATCTAAGACTATTTCATGATTGAAAATGTCGATTTTACAATTGAAAAATAACATAAAGATTTGTCGCGCCAAGATGCATTGTTTTGTAAAAACATCAGCATAACAAAATACGTAAATAGCTTGAAAACCTCGGACGCTTTTACACTTTACGATGGTAGTCAATGATATCGCCACGTTTTAGTCTTGATTAACGGCCTCCTAGGCCTCCGCCACATTTAGAGGCCTAGGGGTCCAGCCAAGCGGTCCCAGAAACTTTGCATCCCCTGCACCCTGAACCCTGGCGCTTCAAGTCCGTGCCTGTGGCGCTACCGCCAAAAACGATATTCATAAATTTCGGGCATCTTTCTCTTTTACCCCAATTAAGACGTCATGTGACTCATGAGAGTGACAGAGACTATCGTCCGAAATTTGCGAATATCGTTTTTGGCGGTAGCGCCTCTTCTCCTAGCCTTGTCGGTTGTGATTCTGGAGCGGTGCCGCGAACATCGTAGTTCGTATATTTCGGGCATCTTTCTCTTTTCTCCAATTAAAGTGTCATGAGAGTGACAGAGACAATCGTCCGAAATTTATGGATATCGTTGTTCGCGGTAGCGCCGCTGAGCTTACCCGAAACATGTCGCCTAATGCAATATATTTACACGTGAGTTTATCCGTTTGTAACTAAGTAGTAACATGGCTCACAACAGTTTTAATTATATCTATTTAATTTTACGAATACCTAGAATTTTATTGGTTTACATGACTAGTTATAAAATAATGTCAAAATATGGTGCGTATTCTGATTATAATAATATTGAGTAGGGTATATTTACTCTTTAACCTTTTGAACGCTTTTTCTCTCGCGTCAAAATGTGAGGTGTACGCCAACGTCTCAAGTAGTGAAGAACGACTATAAACCTTGTCTGTCAGCAGGAAAATTGCTTTGACAATTTGTAATTTGCTCTGTTGCGTGGTAGGCAATCACGCGACCACTTTAGTGGTGCTTTGCGTTCAAAGTGTTAATAAGATCGTCACAGTCTTAGCCTGCAAGTCGGTATACTTTGTTACAGTTAGTATGAGTTGGTCAATGATTATACAGGGTGTAATCCTTAATTGTGGCCGGGCCATAATTCCGTAAACTAGTATTTGAATGAACAGCTTACCTACTAAATGTATTGAAGGGTTTGAAGTTCACATTTGGGAAATTTCTGCTTTTATTTAAAAAAAGTTGTTAATGTAATTTTACTCATTGATTAACGCACTTTCGATATCAATTGGAAGTTTTCTGATTTTTTTTTACGCTGACGGTAGATGTGACTACACGTCACCCATGATGACGTATACTATGAAAGATAAGATAGACAAATTTGACAAGTCTAAGCGGTACTCGGATAGCACAATTGAAAGTGCACTGGGCTAAAGATCCAGTGGTTGTGGGTTCGAGTCCCGCTTTGAGTCAAATTTTTCTATTTTTCTTTCGATTAAATTATAGAAGTTTTCTGATACATGTTATAGTTACGGAATTATGGCCTGGCCACACTTAAGGATTGCACCCTGTATATGATGAAATTATCATATAGAAGAACTCGTCAACGGTGTAGCAAGCCATGTCTAATATTGAAATGCATAACAAAAACCGATTTTTCGGTAGTGCTAAAACCTTGTACCTCATTCTGGCAATCAAAAGAAAAATGACGTAACTATGTATGAGATGAGTACCTACAGAGTTACTACGTTCCAACTTAGAGTATCTGTGTCAGATTAGATTTTTTCAAAGTAGTGACGAAATATATCTATAACACACAAAAAATTATGGCCTGGCCACACTTAAGGATTACATCCTGTATATGATGAAATTATCATGTAAAAGAATTCGTCAACGTCTGCAAGCGATGTCTAATAAAATCTCTATTCAAATGTATAACAAAAAACGATTTTTCGGTAGTGCCGCGTCAGAAGATGTTTTCGAGTTGTGTTTGTAATGTTATGGAGCTGTTGACTGAAGGCCGAGTGACCGAAATACCTATAAATATACCTGATCGATAACACGGGATCGATGCCCTGTTTGAACCAGTATCCATTTGGTTTTCATGGTCGACGATTGGTCTGGTCTAGCAGCACTGCCTATAAAAAATAAAACTGAAATAATTCGACGACCGGTCTGGCCTAGTGGGTAGTGAACCTGCCTATGAAGCCGGTGGTCCTGGGTTTAAATCCCAGTCATTTATTTGTGTGATGAGCATAGATGTGTTCGTGAATCACGCGTGTTTTCTATGTATTTAAGTATTTATATTATATACAAATATATCGTTGGCTGAGTACTCACAACACAAGCCTTCTTGAGCTTACCGTGGGACTCAGGCGAGTTGTATAAGAATGTCCTGTAATTTTTTTTACATGGAAGACGGAGGAGGTGCAAAGCATGCATAATCACCGTTCCGTGTAAATTTAAGGCAGATATTGCATTTTTTGTTACATACTTTGATGGAAATGAATGGCCAATTATTTCTGTCTCACTAAGTAATATTTTGGACACACTTCCGAAGCTGTTTGAAAAATTTAATATGGATTTTTATACAATTTTTAACTCCTTACTAGGAGTACCTTTAGTATTAGTAGTAGCTTAGTGTAATTAAATGAAATACCTAGAAATTTTGGGCACAGCGTTTATTTTTAAAAGTAGTCCATTACTGGCCACCTTATACGAAAAATTCTGATCATATTTAAACTGATTTCATTTTAGTTTAAGGTAATGGCAGTAATGTCGGACACTTTAAGCTGACAGGCAACAATGATGGACACTTAGTTCTTATTTCAAAAATCATAAAGTTATAAATTGAATATGTCCCAACAAACGTACAACACTTAACTCCTTTGAAATAAGCACTAATGTTCATGATTGGTTCCTTGTCCATTACTGGTGCCGTCACCTTAATGCGGCCATTTGTTGAATTACCCTATTTCCCTTCTTTTCCAGTTACAAGCGCACGCGAAAACCTCAAAAATTGTCCTCCACGCGCAAGACTTCGAGATCGCCAATGACAAAGTCTCTCTCGCTGGCGACGGTGTCTCCATCGATGTGTCCAAAGTCCAACTGAACGATACTTTCAATTTGCTGACGATTGAATTATCGAAGTCTCTGGAGTTGGGACAGAACTACACTTTGACTATACCGTTCTCTGGGAATCTTGTCAATGGTTTAGATGGGGCTTATATCAGCAGCTATGTGGACAAGAAGACTGGGAAGAGCGAGTAAGTTGCAACAAATTTATCTATGTTTCATTTCAGTCGTAACACTTCCACTGCTGGACTTAGGCACTGGTACCGCGAGCTAGTAAGCTATGAAGCTATCAGCTATTTCAAGGGACAAAAGATAATCGCTGAGAGACCGTTCGCGGAAACAACTATCGGTACAATGAACGCCGAACCAACTTTCCACATGTCGGTTACCTAGCATATTAAGTCTAGTCTATTACTTATTTTATTATTATTTATTCATTTATTGAACTTATTAATATTTATTAGTCATACATTTTCAGGTTACAGTTCTTATAGCTAGTGCCGCGAGAGTTTAGTCACGCACACACATATCATGTAACTGTCAATAGCTGGGTTTTGAAATTCCTGTTCTTTTTTCGAATCGGTTCGAATAAAGAACAGGAATTTCAACAGTGAATTGCAAGACAAACCCAAAAGTTTTTACTTAAATATTATTTCAACAAGCTACTCGAATATAAATACAAACAAAAAGAAATTAAAATATTTGATCTATTTTGTTTAAGTATTTATAAATATATACTTTTATTGCATTATTTCGATATTACTTAATTAATTTGTTAATAAACCTCTTCAAACATGACTGAAGTAACTGGCTGGTACATTATTTAGTGTTATTTTTTATTTACATTCATTTCAATCATTCACATTCTTTGTACCTAATCGGTACTTTATAAAGTTGTGTGCGTAATCCATTCACCTCAACTCTCGTGGCACTACCTATATTCACTATAGTATATTCAGGTACAATAAAAAAAGAAAATAAGGTAAACAAATATAGCTGATGGACAACTGAATTTGTAAGCAAAAAACATTTGACAGATAACAAAATCTATTTTTATAGAAATTATTTGCACTGAATGTATATGTAATTATGGCATATTTGAAGTAAACAAGAGAGTTAAGTACCTAATAAACAGAGCCCGGAAAATCTATAGCAAAACAAAAGACTGTCACAATCAAACTATTGATAGAAATATATTTTTATCGATATCGAGTGAGTTTTTTGTATAAAAACTCATACTGATAAGTTTAGGTACGTTATTTTATAATCATTCACGCCAAACACAAAAGAAGTGGTAAGTTAAGGGTTTGTTTTATATGTGTTATTTCATCTGAAACGCAAGGTAACGTATGTATATTATCAACGTTATTAAATGTCATATTAATTAATAAGTAATAACCCTTTATACGAACCTATGTGAAATTTTGTATAATTTTTTTCTAAATTTGGTGGGCCGTTTTTCCCTCATATTATACAACTATCGATCGATCGATAGAAAAATGCTTCTAACACTAGTTTGATTGCGACAGTCTTTTGTTTTGCTATGGATTTTCCGGGCTCTGCTAATAAATATATGTGTACCTATACAATGGCAATAAAACCATGTTTGTTTCTTTTAAATTGTGTAATTGCGTAGCTATTATTGTAAATGGGACTGTATGGGAATTTATAGCTCATCGCCCGGCGATGAACTACGATCGCCCGGCTATTAATATATCTCTTTTATTTACACGGGATCGATTATCTTTTGTACCTTGAAATAGCTGATAGCTCATAGCTTACTAGCTCGCGGTGGGACCAGTGCCTATGCCTTGAATCTACACGACTGGGCCGATTTGTCTATGTCTTAAAATATTGGTGACCATCAAAACGCAACCCATCATTGCTCGACCCCGGAATGAACAGCCCATCAATTGGCGACCATGATGTACACGGATTGTTGGGTCGTCAATTCTCGGGTTGCGCTTTCTCGGTCCGTACAAACGCGTTACGGTGCAGCAATCCGAAGCCACGTTTTTTAACAATGCTCGACCCATCAATCCGAGTACAAAAAAGTGGTCGCCAATTGATGGGTCGTCATTTGTTAGGTTGCGTATTACCCGGACTCAAAATATTTAATTATTGTCAACAGGCATTTGGTGGCTACACAGTTCGAGGCCATCTCAGCCCGGAAGGCGTTCCCCTGCTTTGACGAGCCCATGTACAAAGCCTCCTTCAAGGTGATCGTCGGACATCACCAGAACTACACAGCCATCGCTAACATGCCCCTGGAAAATTCCCAGGATACGAAGTAAGGAACTAAGTTAGCTGAAGGCGTAGAGTAGTCGTTATTGCTCCTGGGAAGTTGTGTGTTTATGTATGTGATCATCTAAATCTACCTCGGGTTGTCACGGCATTTTTTCAACGACTGGTCTGGCCTAGTAGGTACCATGCTTATGCAGCCGATGGTTCTGGGTTCAAATCCCAGTCAGGGCATTTATTTGTGTGATGAGCACAGATATTTGTTCCTGAGTCATGGGTGTTTTCTATGTATTACACTATTTATATGTATTTATCTATAATATATATCGTCGTCTAGTAAGTACCTACAGCACAAGCGTTACTGAGCTTACCGTAGGACTAGGTCGATTTGTGTAAGATTGTCCCGAAATATTTATTTATTTATCTTGCCACGGCTCATGGGAGCCTGGGGTCCCGTTTGCAACTAATCCATCCCTGGATTAGGCGCAGACATTAGTTTTACGAAATCGACTGCCACCCCTGGTTACCTCACGAAGTTTTCCATCACGGAATCAAATGATATTTCGTACATCTGTTCCGAAAAACCCATTGGTCAGCCGGGGCTCGACCCTGCAACCTCCAGTTTGTAAGTCGCATGCTCTTCACGCCAGGGTCTCACAGCGCTTATCATGGGCTATTAAAAGAATGAACCGACAGATCATGTTAGGTTTCAAGCAAAACAACGACTCGTGGTAGTCTGTCCTAATCATAATCTCTGCGATCTTTTCTTAAACAAGACTGACCAGCGTTTGACCTCAGTCGCACCTGATGGTAAGTATCGACGAGGTCGAGGGTGTAGCACGCTGGTTCAGTAACAGCCTATTCACTCTTGCCTTGAAGAGACTTGATGTTTCCGGGAATACAAACGAAGGGAGCGAATTCCAATCCCTAGCTGTCCTCATTAAGAAGGTACATCGAATTTAGAAATGAATGTAGAATTTTCTCTCGTTTAGATTAGTAACACGTTGGATGGACTGAATTACGTCATCTGTCAACCTAAGTCATTACTTTCCTTTTTGCAGCGCCTTGGAGAGCCACTGGCCGTGGGCAACGGTTACCAAGAAATTCAAGTAAGTCCGTGTAATTATAGAGATCGCAAAATGCTAGCTAGTCTAGTCAGCAAGTCAGCAAGCTTACGTAATTTATAAGACAGGTTTTTAAAGCAGTGGATTACCGGGAACCACTTACACCGTTAGGCCATCTATTTGGCGGTAGAGTATGCGAATTCACACACACCTATATGCCAATAACTCTTGCTCTAAATTTAATTGAAATTTTCACACTCAAGTTAAACACTCGTTGACAGTTACTTTTACAAACTTAAATTGCGCAAAGATGTACTGAGAAGTACATTCACCATCATTTCAGCCGTAATTAGTCCCCTGATGGACATAAGTCTCACCCAAAT
Organism: Grapholita molesta; assembly: GCA_022674325.2. Classification (NCBI taxonomy): domain Eukaryota; kingdom Metazoa; phylum Arthropoda; class Insecta; order Lepidoptera; family Tortricidae; genus Grapholita; species Grapholita molesta. The sequence goes on from CP053139.2 coordinate 1,739,469, forward strand.
ATGACTTCATCTTGAGGGGAAGTTGTCACAATCTTTAGACAGGCGCGTTAGCGACCGCAGTAGCTGTAAATCGGGTTTGGACGGACGCTGCGCTGCTACCTATCCGGCGATTTTTCAGTAGTTTACTGCTCGTCAATTTTACAAGATAAGCCATATCATATCCTACTGACTAAGTTTCAAAGTTTGCTAGCGTAATTTACACTCTGTCCCATTGACAAAGAGTCATCATTTGATTGGAGCCTTTGTACTATATGTAGGACACCAGTATTCAGGAGGATATGGCATTTAATACACTGTGCCTGTAAAAAATCAATGCTCCTAAAATATTCCATAATTTTCCAGAAAACCTCAAGACGAGTTCGTGTGGGACCTCTTCAGCAATTCCGTGCCGATGTCCACGTACCTGGTGGCGTGGGTAGTGTCCAAGTTCGAGCACGTGGTCAGCCCGGCTGATCTCTCCAAGACCAAGTTCAGGATCTGGGCCAGGGGGGATGCTATTGAACAGGTGAGGGGACCATCGTTAATGTGACAATTAACAGGTAAGGTGCAGGTTGGATTCGACGTTATTTATTACTGTGAACTTACAAAAGAAGGAGAAAGAAACAGCTTTATCTTAAGAATGCGATTGTGAATTAGATTGATAAATAAATACGTACCCAAAAGGACGAAAAGATTGGCCTAGTATAGTGATCCTGACTATGAAAGATTCCTGAGTCCAAATCTCAGTAAGGGGATGTATTTATGTGTTGGATGTCCTATAGTATATACAAATATATATAGTTGAAAAACTTAGCTAAAGATCTGGCCTATGGAATAGTAACGTATGATTGCGTTATTGACCTAAGTTTCATACTAATTCTCTAATTTCGCTATACAACTGGCCCTTTTTCTTCGATTTAAATATCGAAGATATTAGCTAGCAGACGTTTCTGCATAATAAAATATAATTTAGAAAGGGGTAGCACATTGTTATCGATGAATTCTCAATGAAAATTGAGACTTCGATGCCGTTTAGTGTTTAATACGCTGGCGGTAGATGTGTTTACACGTCACCCATGAAAAAATTGACAAGTCTAAGCGGTACTCGTCTAGCACAATTAGTAGTGGGCTAGTGATCCAGCGGTTATGGGTTCGAGTCCCGCTGCGAGTGATTTTTTTTCTATTTTTCTTTCGATTTAAATATCGATGATGTAAGATTGTCTTTAAAATACTTACTTATTCCAGACGGAGTATGCTTCAACAGTTGGTCCCAAAGTCCTGACTCACTTCGAGTCCTGGTTCGGGGTCCCGTTCCCCCTGCCCAAGCAGGACATGGTGGCGATCCCGGACTTCGCGGCCGGCGCCATGGAGAACTGGGGTCTCGTCACCTACAGGGAAACCGCTCTGCTGTACGACAAGGAGTTGTCCTCGTTCCTGAACAAGGAACGAGTGGCTGAGGTAGGTGTAACCTTTTTTAGGGGTCTGTAGTCAATTAGGCACCTTCATGGTTTCGCCGTGTTTGTCTCTCTGTCCTCGGCATTGTTCACTGACCATTACGACCCCGCCACGACAATGCGCGACTTGCTAGTTCGTTGCGTGGCAAGCGTTTTATCTGTTCGTTGCGCGGTCAAGACGCGCAATGCACTGCGGTTAGTTGGGATCACACGCAATGAACAGATAAAACACTTGCCGCGTCGCAATTCGCGCAATGTCATGACCGGGCCGTTAGTCCTAGAAAGCTGTAATATGTAAGTAAAACTTAGTAAAATGACCTATGGAAAATACTTTTCGTTCTGAAAGTTAAAAAAGTGTCCTTCGTGAACCGTGAGGGATAAAAAGTACAACTTTATTTAAAAACTTTCTAAATATTTTGTACTTGATCGGTTGAATCGTTTTTGAGTTACGGATCGAAAACTACGGAACGCTACACTGAGCATGGTCCGACATGCACATGGCCGATTTTTATTGTCAGTCAAGACTAGGATCAAATCAAATTGTTATATAAAATACTAGCTTTTCCTCGCGGCTTCATCGGCCAGCCATACCCGTTTTTAAAGTATGGTTGCGGGATAAAAATTATCCTACTATCGTAGCTCAAACTATCTCCATACCAAATTTCATTATTTTCGCATTTATAATATTTGTGAATGGATTTTTTCATCTCCTAGTAAGGGAATTTATTTGTGTGATCATATAACGCGACTCTGATTGAAATGAATTAAACAACAAAGTGACGACTTCAGGCACTTCAAAGAATTTTACTCGCATTTTACTATCACTGGTTATGAGCATAGTTTATTCCTGAGTCATAGATGTTTTCTATATATTTGAGTATTAATTACTAATTACACCCCGTTACCTTACACTCATTTTGGGGGCAAGCTATGAAACTTATTTGGCAAACTAAAATTCTTCTTTAATGAACGCCCGAGAGATTCATTCCTCTTTTCAATCAGATCGGAGGGCGACAATTATAAATATCGAATATCGTCAACTGACGACGATTCAATAACTATTGAATATCGTCAATTTGAGGTCCGATTTTTGAAATAGTCACCGAGTAATCTTCATAGAGATAGAGATTCTCATTCATTCTCTATGGAAGTCACTTGGTGACTATTTCAAAAATCGAACCTAAGATCTTTTGACATGTTGTTAGTAAGTAAGTAAGTCAACTTCATTTTTTATCGACTTAGATTATCGTCACTGCCCAAGAAATCGCCCCTAAACTGAGCATTAGATAACGGGGTATACAACGCCTCTATTGTCCAAGAGGTAAAGTGCATGTTCCGATATTAATGACAGCGCACAGCTCCAAAGTATCTGATGGCGACTGTACCCACAACACAAGCCTTCTAGCGCCCGTGGTGCCCATTCACTTTGCGTAAAACCCAAAACTACTTCTGCCATTGTGTCCAGGTCATCGCCCACGAGCTGGCCCACCAGTGGTTCGGTAATCTGGTGACCATGAAGTGGTGGTCGGACCTGTGGCTGAACGAGGGTTTCGCGACGTTCGTGGCGTCCATCGGCGTGGCGGCCGTGGAGCCCGACTGGAAGGCCGAGAAGGGCTACGCTGTGGCGAACCTCATGTCTGTCCTGAATTTGGACTCGCTCGAGTCCAGTCATCCCGTAAGTATAAGATATCAGAAAACGCATTTAAAAATAAATGTATCAAACTTTTTTTTCTTCATCATAAACTTAAGAGTTAGTCTCTTGTCGGTGGAATATCTTCCAGCTTTGCCTATCTTGCGCCAGCTCCTTGACTTTGATACGAAACGACCCCAACTTTTTCCTTCACTTGATCCATGTAGCTGCGTTTGGGCTTTCCTCTCCCTCTCTTGCTTTCTATCCTTCCCTCCAAGATGGTTTTAAAGAAATGGTCGTGTCGTATCAAATGTCCAATCATATTACCGCGTCTATTTTCAATTGTCTTCAGAATAGCTCTTCTTTCACCCACTCTTTGCAACACTTATTAATGAGATCAAGGTGAAAAAATTAGCTAAAGCTTCTGGCCTTTGTAGTAGTGACCAGAGTCATCGCGAGGCATAGTTTGGCTGCCTAGTGAAAATCCGGCAAAATGCTTGTCGCAGCACGGATGATATCCGTAAGATTAATGGTTTCGAGAAAGCAAACCACCGGAACCCTCCTCTGGGTACTCCCCTGTGGTAGTTAGTCGTCGCAAAAAAATGGACATTGCCCAAGGTTGTCCCATCAAAAAAAAGTTTGGAAAGCCCTGATATAAACATTACCAATCCAAGCGGTCAAACCTTGATAGCAAGACACGTACATATTTTATCAAGTTGTTTCGGACAGCCCAGGTCTTCATTTTTAAGCAACAAGAGCGCAGAGCATTTGCGTCGACTGTTTTAATATAAATCCTCGATTCCAGGTGTCCGTCCCCATCGACGATCCGAAGCGAATCTCTGAGATCTTCGACGAGATCTCCTACCGCAAGGGATCTTCTCTCATCCGCATGATGACTATGTTCCTGGGGGAGGACGTCTTCAGGAAGGCCATCAACAAGTAAGGAAAAATATTTTCACGTGTAATTCGATACACGTGTAAAAACTTCTTTAAGACTCGAGTGATTGTCACCCTCGTTACACTCGGGCTCCAACTTACATCCTCGTCGACAAAAAAAGTTTTTCACTTGTATCGAAATGTACTATTTTGATCAGTATCAATGCAACCGGTCTGGGGCGTATTCCTCGAACACTTGTGTAACTTGTAACTATTACAAGTGGAAGTCACTTTTTGACACCTGTTCTTAGAAAGAGACTTCCGCTTGTATTACAAGTTACAAGTGTTCGAGAAATAGGCCCCTGGCCTATTTAGTAGGTAGTGACCCTGCCTATGAAGCCGATCCTTGGTTCAAATCCCAGTCAAGGCATTTATTGGTGTGGTAACTCAGATATTTGGTCCTGAGTCATGGGTGTTTTCTATGTATTTTAGTATTTATATGTATCTATCTATTATATATGTATATCGTCGTCTAGTACCTACAACAAAAGCTTTACCGAGCTTACCGTAGGACTAGGTCGATTTGTGTAAGATTGTCCCGAAATATTTATTTATTTATTTAATGCAAGGAAGGATAGAAGTTCCATCAAAACCCGTCCGTTAAAAATCGAGACTATTGACTGATTGTATGGCTTGCAGCAAAAAGGGTTTCCAAATCAGCTATACGTTATTGATATGCTACCGAAACTCAATGGGTACGGTAACCCTGAAAATCGAAGTTCTTAAATTTATCTTGTACACATAATTAGTACACGCCGTTATCTTATGCTCAGTTTAGGGCGAGTGATTGAGCAGTTATGATAATCTAAGTCGATAAAAAATTAAGTTGACATACTCACTCAATAACATGTCATAAGATTTTGGGTCCGATTTTTAAAATAGTCACCAGGTGATTTCCATAGAGAATGAATGAGAATCTTCATAGACTGTTTCAAAAATCGGAGCCCAAATTGACGATATTCGATATTTATAATGTCGCCCTCGGATCTGATTAATATGAGGAATGAATGAGCTATTATCTCCCGTGCGTTCACTAAACAAGAATTTTAGTTTGCCAAATAACTTTTGTAGATAAATATGAATACAGTAATTATGTGAAGGAACATCACTATTTTAGCTTGCCCCCAAAATGAGCATAGATAAGTATGAATAGATAAACAGTAGTTATAGATAAATATGAATCGACTGATGTGAAGCAACATCACTATTTTAGCTTGCCCCCAAAATGAGCGTTAGAAAACGGGGGGTAATTAGAGTGACAGAGACAATCTTTCGAAATTTGCGATTATCGATGGTCGCGGTTGTTAAAGGGTCGAGCGGGATCGTGATTTTATAATAATAAAATGATAATAGTACGTGTGAACGTAAAAGATTTAATCTAGAGAAGAGAAGTTGACAGTTGCCACAGTAAAATAAAACAAATTGGGTACCTTAAGTTTTTTAAAGTGGTCCATATTATATTTTTTGTAGTAAGTAAACTGCTAATAGTGTTCAAAACTGTGGATATCCCTTTTTTATTCCTTCCTGTTTTTTTGAAATATTTTTTTGAATACTTCATTTGACAGATGAAGCGGTTGGTGATATGAATAGAGCTCGTGCCTAAGTCTGTAATACGTGTCTTCCATTTAAAAAAAAGTAAAACCGTCAAGTTGTCATTTGACAGATTTGAAACATCGCCGTTATTATTTCGACTTTGTTTGTACGCTATGCTCCCTAATTCCTGCTGTTCTCGAGTGTTTTTCAACGGCTTCTGCCTGCCCCTGGATTTTGTAGTGCCCGCATCTCACGACGACCACCAACATTCGCTTTACATTCGGAAAGGACGCCTTTACGACGACGACGACGCTCACGTATTTCTGGACAATGATTCCGCTTTTTCGCCGACCATTGCACTGACCTAAGGACTGATTCCCCGTTTAGCAAATAAATTGAGCTTGTCATGGCGGTTATTATGGAATATTCAAGGACTGGCGACAAGCACAACGTTGCTGAGATTCGGGGTGCGAAAACATTGATGAAAGTTGCTTAAGCTTCACGATTGACGTTAAAATGTCTTTTCTATATATATAAAACATTATTATCACTTATAATATGATTGTTTTCTTATTTCTAGGGCTTCTAGAAGTGTTTATGTCCAAAGTGCAACCAACTGCACTGTTTTGCGTAGTAGCGATGTGGAATCGTTTTGTTCGAACGCCACACTATACGGTAGCAGTGTGGCTTTCGAAACGAATTCAGTATAAAGATATATTTTCACTCATACAAGTGAAAATAAGAAAGCTTTTGTCATTTTATTTATAAGTTGTGTTACTGCAATAAAACAACAAAAAAATCCATCAATCTAGTTTTATTAAATTATCCTGCAAATTTATCAAAGCATAGGCTATGATAATGATAACACTATCATTCAAATATCTGATGTGACTGTGGTTCACTCCAGAGTGAGGTTTCAAATATTTAAACTCCCTCACTCGCCGTATTAGACGCTCGACGTGTATGCGTAAACTAGCTATTACTTTCCCGAGCAAAACTTCTTTTTTGTGGAGGTTTCTTTGGATGAGACACTTCGTGGGTGAAGGAGCTTAACATTTCTAGTCGTTGTTTGTTGTCTTCATCGTTGTCCAGAAATACGTGAGCGTCGTCGTCGTCCTAAAGGCGTCCTTTCCGAATGTAGGTAAAGTGGATATATGGTGGTCGTCGTGAGATGCGGGCACTACAAAATAAAGGGCTAGGCAGTAGCCGTTGAAAAACACTCGAGAACAGCAGAAATTAGGGAGCATAGCATACAAACAAAGTCGAAATAATAAGTATAATAGCGGCGATGTTTTAAATCTGTCAAATGACAACTTGACGGTTTTACTTTTTTTTTAATGGAAGACACATATTGCAGACTTAGGCGCGAGCTCTATTCATATCACCAACCGCTTCATCTGTCAAATGAGGTATTCAAAAAAATATTTCTAAAAAACAGAAAGGAATAAAAAAAGAATAGCCACAGTTTTGAACACCATTAGGGTGAATATCCCAAGCAATGAAATTTGACGGCAAGACTGAAAACGCTGGTGCAGAAAGTCAAAATAGTCATACACTATATTTTTTTTGAAACATGTCTTAGCTATCGACCTCGGGCAATAACTAACATTAAAATATTAAATGATTTAATAATTGAAAAAAAATAATAAAGGCCCAATTTTTCATTCAGGTGGGCTGTCCGGAACCCAGTTATTCTTCTTTAATGCCGCATAACTCTAAAACTATACAAGATATCAAATTTGTTTTTAGTTCATTATAATACCATATCAATAAAGAACCTTTAAAATATTACTTGCTTACCAACTGTTTAATAAACCCCTTTATTATGTGTAAAGAAATTTGTCCGGCAAAATAATCCTTATTACCGCGGACTAATTTCATCAACGTTTATTGGCTAAGTTTGACTTCGTACGCCCCCCCGCCTCTTGCGCACTTTGAGAGTCACTTCTGCTGCGGCTCTCACCGCAATAAGACGTCGACAAGATGCCAAATAGATCCGCTACCGACGTCAGAATGTCATTTCGATGATACGGGGACAAAAAAAATATCATTCCGGAGTTTGCTATATGTTTTTTGTTTCATATTTGTTATTTTTCAAATATTTACAAATCGTGTATTTTGTACTTGTGAGTTTAAATGTTGCGATAGTTAAAGAATGTGGGATTTAGTTATTTTTTATAATTTTATTTCACCTCGGTTTATCATTCCACCAATTTCATTCCGGTGATTTCGGTGTAGTAAAATGGCTTTAATACCCACCAGAATGAAAATAACTCCGAAATGATATCAAAAGTAGCTTCACTTTTGTGTAGTAAGTATTATTTGGGGGCACTGCCATGCCCCCGCCAAGTCCGGCAAAATAAGATTCCGGTACCATCTTTTTCTACAAGCCATTAAACCTCATGTCGTTTTATGATGGGTAAAGCTAGACCCCTGAAGTTGTGGTTACAAAATAGGCCTTAACATCAATTGGGTATTTCTCGGTAAACTAGTAAACACCTGTCTTTGGCAAATTTTGACAAAATTACTCCAAGTACGTAATTACTAATTATTAATCAAAACTATTTTTCGAAAAACACTTCAGTGATGTTTATAGTACCATTATTTTTTTTCAAATGTTACTTTATTTATTTATTATATTTTTTTTAAGTGTCCGTAGTTGAAATTTCGCGATTTTGACCAACTTTGATGTGAGATTTATTTGCTTTTAGAATGTCACGAATAAAAAAAATTACCCGGGTATGTCCTAAAACTAAGGCCAAGACCACCGAGGGATGGGCAGCAGCATCCCTAGAGTGCGGTGGAAGCACTGCGATCGCCAACCCGCATGCCAAGCGTGACGATTATGTCATATACCCCCCATATGAAATGAACACCCAAAAACCATGCCCCCGAGTCCCCGACGGCCCCCGGTACCCTGGTTATGCCGGTAGCGGCCAGGGTACAAAAGGGTTCAGGGGTGCTAAGAATCCCCGGGCGGCATCCTGCTACCGACGACTCCTGGCCCTGGCAACATACAACACGCGTACGCTGCGGACCGAAGAAAAGGTAGTGAAATTGGAGGAAGGGTTGAGCAGGTTGCATTGGGATATAATAGGGTTATCTACAATATACAATCCCTCCAACGGTGCCAAGTGGACTACCGCTATATCGAAGTGCTGAAGTGTTTGTACGAGAACGCCACCATGTCAGTCCGAGTTCAGAACCAGAGCTCGAAACCTATTCCACTGCAGCGTGGGGTCAGACAAGAAGACGTTATCTCTCCAAAGCTGTTTACTGCTGCACTGGAGGACGTTTTCAAGACTTTGGACTGGAGGAGGAAAGGCATCAACATTAACGGCGAGTACATCACTCACCTTCGATTTGCCGACGACATCGTAGTCTTGGCTGAGACCATGGAGGATTTGAGCACAATGCTAGATGACCTCAATAATGCCTCTGAGCGAGTTGGTCTAAGGATGAACATGGACAAGACAAAAATCATGTCGAATACCCATGTCGTACCAACTCCCATTGTAATCAGAGACGTTACACTCGAAGTTGTAGATGAATATATATACCTAGGACAAATTATCCAGCTAGGAAAATCCAACTTAGAGAAAGAGGTCAATCGTCGAATCCGACTCGGCTGGGCAGCGTCGGGAAGCTACAACACATCTTTTCTTCCAATATCCCGCAGTGTCTCAAAACGAAGATCTTCGACCAGTGTGTGTTGCCAGTGATGACTTTTGGTGCTGAAACGTGGTCGCTTACTATGGGCCTCATAAGAAGGCTCAAACTCACCCAAAGAGCAATGGAAAGGGCTATGTTGGGAGTGTCTCGGCGTGATCGAATCAGGAATTATTGCATCCGCAGTTGCAGAGCAGTAGTATCCAAAGTTACCGATATAGCCCTCCGAATCGCCAAACTTACCTAAGTGGCAGTGGGCAGGGCACATTGCACGCAGAACCGATGGCCGGTGGGGCGGAAAGGTTCTGGAGTGGCGACCACGAACTGGACGACGCAGTGTAGGTAGGCCTCCCACAAGGTGGACCGACGACCTAGTTAGAGTCGCGGGATACCGCTGGATGTGGAAGGCGCAGGATCGGTCTTCTTAGGTCGTTCTGGGGGAGGCCTATGTCCAGCAGTGGACGTCTTTCGGCTGACATGATGATGATGATGATGAGGGTTATCTGAAGCTCGAAGAAACGGGGAGGACACGATAACGCTGAAGTCCGGCAACATGCTCTACTTCCGGGAGGGCGACCACCAGTCCCAAGGTGGTGTCGGGTTCATCGTCCACAAGTCCCTCGCAAACAACGTGGTGAAGTTCGAGAGTGTGTCGTCCAGGCTGGCGTACCTGATACTCAGAGTATCCAAGAGATACTCGTTGAAGGTCATCCAGATATACGCGCCGACTTCGACACACTCCGACGACGAGGTGGAGGCTATGTATGAGGACATCTCAAAGGCCATGCATAGCTCCAACTTAGTTCACCGTTGTTATGGGGGATTACAACGCGAAACTGGGCAAGCGAGACGGCGCAGAGCTGAGAGTGGGGCAATTTGGATACGGACGTCGGAACCACCGGGGCCAACTACTGGCTGGTTTCTTGGAGAAAGAGGGACTCTATATGATGAACTCTTTCTTCAAGAAACGTGAGCATGGTGGACTTGGATGAGTCCCGATGGTGCAACAAAAAACGAGATTGACTTCATCATGTCGACGAAGAAACATATATTCAATGATGTCTCTGTGATCAATACGGTTAAGACCGGTAGTGATCACCGTCTGGTTAGGGGCACATTGAATATAAGTGTTAAGTTAGAACGTTCGCGAATGATGAGGTCTACACTCCGGCTAGCACCAATCCAAATCCAAAACCCCGAGAGCTTTCAGTTAGAGCTCCGGAACCGTTTTGATTGTCTAGGAAGCGAGATGGACGAACTCAACGACGGGTTTGTAGAAGCTGTCCGGGTCTAAGTTCTTCAAGGCCCAACGGAGCAGTAGAACTAAAAGGCTCTCTAGCTCTACTCGGAAACTCATTAAGGAAAGGAGCGAGATAAAAGTGGCACTTTTTAAAGAAATACTCGATATGCTAGATTGGAGTAGTTCTACATTGAACATGGGCATTCGAAATAAATTTTCGGTTAAATATTGAACTTGGCTGTTTTAGGCAGTTCTTAGCATTTTTCTCATTTTAGTGTACATATATCATTCCCGTGTTTATTTTTTTCATTCCGATGGGAAAAATGTCATTCAGGTGGAGTATTATATCATTCCTGTGTATACTTATCATTCACGTGCGAGTAATTTTTTTTATTCTCCGATAATTCACAAAATGCTTAAGATATCAAGTGCTCTGTAAGAGGCTTATCAAAGAACAGTCTGAGGTGTCGATTGACATTAAAAGAAACATCGAAGAAACGTAAATAAAGAATTACACCGGAATGACACAAAAAACTAGTACTGTTGAAATTGACCCATTAGCAGTTTACTTACTACAAAAAATATAACATGGACCACTTTAAAAAACTTAAGGTACCCAATTAAATGTTGGAGTATACAAAATAGATCCTGCAACAGCGGTTGCTAGTGCGAGCTAGATTCACGCATCGGCCTTTCCACCAAATAATCCTTAGTTTCGACCTAGGAGGAATAATGGCTGGAGAACCCATCCGCGAGCGCCAGTAAGGGACAAAGATATTCTGGCTTTTGTGGCCCAAAATGTAACAATTCACTATAGTTTTGCTTTACGAGACATTCTTTATAACAAAAGCATTAGCCTATTCTGTATTAATTACCGCAACTTTGGTTGAAAACCCAAGAAAACTCCAATTGTATTTGTTTGTTCCCCTCCAACTTGTGTTTGGAGGGGAACAAAAACATGTGAAACTATAACAAGGACGGACGAAAATATCGCCATCTCTGCCATATCTATGGAAAGTTACATAAGACCATATCTTTCCATCGCGTTGTTATTATTAGCACGCTCCGTCTAGGTTAATGGTATGTCTATGGTTTCGACGAACATTATAGTCCGCTTTCCCCCACAGTTACCTCGTAAAGTACTCGTACCACAACGCGGAACAAGACGACCTCTGGGCCGAGCTGACCGCCGTCAACCAGCAGCACGGTGGCCTGACCAGGAACGTCTCCGTGAAGACCATCATGGACACGTGGACCAAGCAGACCGGGTACCCGCTGGTCACTGTCACCAGGGATTATAGTGACAGCACTCTGTCTATCACACAGGTACCGAATACCTATTCTTTAATTACGACCGCTCTAAAATAAACGTAAAAAAAAAAACATTTTTGTACAAACTTTTATTAAAGATATCTTCGATATTGAAATCGAAAGAAAAATAGAAAAATTTGACTCGCAGCGGAACTCGAACCCACAATTGTACAACCACTGGATCACTAGCCCAGTGCACTACCAATTATGCTATACGAGTACCGCTTAGACGTTTCTGCATTATAAAAATAACTTAAAAAGGGGTTGCACATTGTTATCGATGAATTGAGACTTCGATGACGTTAAGTGTTTAATACGCTGGCGCTAGATGTGTTTACACGTCACCCATGATGACGTATACGACGAGGAATAGGTAGAAAAATTTGACAAGTCTAAGCGGTACTCGTGTAGCACAATTGGTAGTGCACTGGGCTATTGATCCAGCGGTAGTGGGTTCGAGTCCCGCTGCGAGTCAAATTTTTCTATTTTTCTTTCGATTTAAATATCGCAGTGGATATAAATTTTTCATCATTTACATTTAACCTTTAGAAACGCTACCTCGCTGTCGGCAACAAGGCGTCTTCCGACTCCCAGCCGTCCTGGTGGGTGCCCCTCAATGTGCTCTGTCAGAACGAAGTCGGTCAAAAGGCTGAGCCGGTAGAATGGCTGGCTGCCAGCGAGGGTCTGGAGACGGGGCACCGGTACAAGCATGGCTCCAGTCCTGGGGAATGGGTGCTGTTCAACGCTGAAATGATTGGTGAGTAATTACTATGCCAGTTTCAAAAGGAGTTCTCCTATGCCGGTAACACGTAAGTGTATTTAGATAAATTAACTGGCCAATGTCGGCGCACAACAGTTGTGTAAAACGTTCATACCACTGGCACTAGTGTTGTTAAAAGACTAGTCTTGAAGACTTTTTAACTTTAAAGACTTGCAAACCTTGAAGGTTCAAGCTTTGAAGACTCGCGTTAAAGGGGTGAGTACGGTTAATGATCAGGTTAATTTAGCTTCTCTTTTCATTTCTAATTTGACATAATATCATCAGACCAAGAAAGAAGCCATAGAATAGGTTTCTAAACGATCGTTCACGTGAATGAAAAGCAGTTTCCCTTTCGATTCATTCTTCTGAGAACGCAAATTCACAGTATTTTACTTTTTCCATTCACATTCTTAAGGTACAACTCTTTTCACTGGTAAAATAGAGTTGCTGACGGTTCTGAGAAAAATAAGCCTTGATTTTTTAGATCTCCTCCATTGCGATGAAAAAAATTAAATAAAATTTGTGACAGATGGCCAGGACTCGGCCTGCCTTAATATTTAGGCTCTATTTTGAAACTTTGGCCGTTTAGATATCTTTTACACCTACTGAACCAGTTGCTTTTGATGAAGGAGAAATCTTGACATTAGGTTGCTGACGGAAAATACTGGGACAAACGATACTCAATAAATGGCGATACCTAGGGAGGTATCTTCAGGGGAAGAGTATGGTATATATTTAATCCAAATAGTCGGAATTTTGACACATAGATGAAAAACTAAGCTATAGCACCTGGCCTATGTAGTAGTAACGTGTGTGTACACATGTCGGCGTTCTATATTCAAACGTTGACGTAAGTTCCATATTAATTCTCTGCACAACTACATAGTAAAAGTAAAATAAGTCTGCATGACTGTTTTCACTTTATTTCTGCCTTGTACCTATTTTTTTCTATCTTTAATCTTTTATTGTTTCCTTTTTTTTTTGTTCTGTGTTATATTTCGTGACATCACCAAATGGGCTCAACGGAAGATCAGCACTGACTTCTCAAGAAAGCATTACGCTGAGTTGGGTCCATTTCGTGATGTCTTACTTATTCTTCATCTTGTATTCTGGTTATTGTATGTGTACTTCATGAATAGATGTCTTTTTATCTTTATCTTTTACATAGACATGGTCCTTCAGAAAATTTCACCTATACCTCTGTCTCCAGCCCCGTACCGAGTGAACTACGACGCTGACAACTGGCGTCTCCTGTCCAAAACCCTCAACAGCGACAGCTTTGCAAGCATCCCGGTCCTCAGCCGGGTGCAGCTGATGACCGACTCCCTGGAGCTGGCTTGGACCAATGTGCTGGAATACGAGCACGCTTTACAGTAAGATTCGTGTTTGATTTCAAGTTTGTTAATTAACCCCGTTTTATCAATTATCACAATGCATTCAGTGGGGCAGTAGGAAAGGAAGGTTGTTTTACAAAAATCATCCTATAAGTACTCATGAAATAGATGTATACCTATACTTACTAAATATTCGTAAATACAAATTAGGTTGTACGATTTACGAAAATTCTAACTCCTATTGATACATTCCCGTGTATGCAATTTCACGTAACCAACTAATAAGAATTTTTATTTTGTAATCGCATTAGGTAAAGTAAATAAAAATACAAAGTGAAGTAATAAAATATAATAATCAACTGTACCAACTTTTCGACCACATAATAATCAGAAGACTTTCAATTTTTTCTGTTAGTGGCAGTGGCAGCCCTGTGAAGATGCTTGCCCGCCTGTCGGGCACTTCGGCGTCGCGTGAAGGTTTAGATCTTGCCCAACTAGCGGGTATGCCGGCATCTAAGTCAAGTTTACGAGTGCCCGCCAGTCGGGTTCTTGGTTGCGAAAGTGTTAATGGCTACTCCATATTGGTTATATCCTCCTAGCAATTAACCGTATATTGCAAATAACTATAATTATAGATATATAAGGTGCTAGCAAATTAGTCACGTACATTTTTACAGCTGACAGTACTCGGTTCTCGGAGTATATTTAAGTACACGAACACTAGGAAACAAATATGCTACGTTACTACACCCTGTTAATAAGATAATTAAATGAGATCTCTTTAGACATTTGAAAACCTCTTTAAACTATCATTAAACTGGCCACTTGAAATTGACAAATCAAATACATAATGGCGTTTAAGAAAAACAACTTTTTACGTAGTATGACAGACAGATACATAATAGGGGTGATTATTTTAAAATGTAATTATATATTTTTTCTTCGGTAAATTAAAGCAAAAAAAAAAAACAAATTTAATGTTCCTTAATTACAATTAAAAGTAAAATGTTTTAATGTAATGTATTATCTCTTACAACATCCGTGATTAATTTGTTAGCATACATTATATCTGTATATCTTTGACTGAGTTCCTTCAACACAAACCTTCTTGAGCTTACTATGGCTTAATCAATTTGTTTAAGGATGTCTTGTAATTGTTATTTATTTGTCAGGATGGTCAAATACTTGAACCGCGAGACCGACTACCTGCCGCTCTCCACCGCCCTCCGCGGCCTCAGCAAGATCGAGAACGTGATCAAACGCAGCCCGGAGTTCGGCGCCTTCCAGAAGTTTATGCGAGGACTAGTGGCTCAGACGTACGAGCGGGCTGGTGGGCTGGCCAAGAAGGCTATCCTGAACGGTGATCAGCTCAACAGTGTGAAGTTACAGGTGAGAGTGAGAGAAGATAGAGTAGCTTGACAGGATTGAGTAGGCTAAACAAACGTGAGGGGGTTGGCGGTTTGTAAAATAAGAGTGAAAAGCTGAATAGTTTTAGTTACCCTTCAGTTCTGTGAGGCTATGGTCTCCAATAAACGCCCTCGGCCGCTTACAGCGTCTGCCTCACAATGCTGCCTATAGAGTTGTATTGTTGTGGTCTCTCACACGTCGACGTTGGCGTCTTTTTTGTTCAGGAACGTTGACGCTGACGTCAGACGTCGCGTGTAGCACAAAATAAGAGACCAAAGCCTTATAGATAAATTTGCGAGAGTATGGAATTGCATTTGTAGTGGTTGTACGGGAAAATGGAAATTTCAAATATAGAATGTCTATAAACACAATACCACTACAGATGCAATTCCACGCTCTCGCTAATTTATTTATACTAAGAGTAAAAGCTAAGAGAATATCGAAGGATGTCTTAGAAATGAAATAAGAGAGTTATTCGATTCAAGTCGATACGAGTAAGGTTTTGGATATTTTTGGATTATGCATGTGTTGTGTTCCTTCTTCAGGTGCTGACCAGCTCGTGGGCTTGCCGCATGAAGGTCCCCGGCTGCGAGGAGAACGCCATCGAGCTGTTCCAGAGGTGGATGTCTTCTGACACTCCCGACGAGGATAACTCGTGAGTATTTATGAAATAAAAGAACTAAAACGGATTATATCGCCTACACTAATTTAAACTTCATCCCGACTTTTCGAACCCTTTAGCAGCGTTCTTAGCAGGGTGGACTGAGGAAAAATATTAATTTACCTCCATCCCATCCCAAAATATTACAATATGCAAATCTTCATATACATAAATTATATATAGAAGAACAATGTAACTCAGTATTACAGTATACACCAATGCGCTGAGAAACTAAGCAATAACATATAATAAAAAAACAACTTATATATATTAAGGTGCTGGATGGCCTATCATCCATCAACTCACAAAACCTCAAGCATTCACGGCACACAGCCGTCCATCTCCAAGCAAACAGGTCACATTCAGGTGATGATGTCAGAAGCGCATTGAGGAGTGTTAACGCGCGCGGAAGCGGCGAGTTTGCTCGCGATACCGTGCGTGCAGTAATAGTGGGTGAGAACGAGGCCTCAAACAGATTTTAGGAACATCCGGGACGTACAGCCTGAAGACTCGAGCAATAAGTTCTATGCAGTCCGAATCACCGATATGTTACACGGGCCGTAATTTGCAGAATCCCATTGGACCTGCGCCGTACAGTGTACTGCGTGGCCATATCGCGCGGCAGCGTGGTGGAATGGCGGTTCCTGCTCGAACGCAAGAGGCACTCCAACGTGGCCACTCAGTCCGAAGACATCCTCCAGGCCTTGGCTTGCACCAGGGAGGTGTGGATCCTGAACCAGTAAGTCACTATTCACCAACTATTCCTCTACATCATGAGCCTATGAGCGCTTATTGCTGTGGAATGAATTGATGCTACTATACTCCTTTACTATAACGCTTCTTCTGTGACATCACGGCCTAGTAGCTAGTGACCCTGCCTATGAAGCCGATGGTAGGTTCAAATCCCAGTCAGGGCGTAATATATAAGTATTTATAGTATCTATCTATTATATAATTATATCGTCGTCTAGTACCTACAACCAGGGATCGTTACCGGTATTACAAAAAATTGTAATACCTATTGCCGTTAATTTGTAATTTTTCTTTCATTTATGGTAATTTATGGTAATCGTATTTTGGTAAGGATATTACATTATGTGATTAATTGAATAGTATGCAAAAATATGCGCTAAAACAGAGATACCGAAATTAAATACCGGTTAATTTGTATGTAAATAATACCGATATTCAATCCCTGCCTACAACACAAGCCTTACTGAGCTTACTGTAGGACTATGTCGATTTGTGTAAGATTGTCCCGAAATATTTATTTATTTAATTTTAATACATCTCTCATTTCCATACAATTTATAACCTCAAAACATCAAATACCTAGCTTATAAATTGTATTGAAATGACAGATTTCACAGAACTCAAACTATTTGAAATGGGTTATTGTTATGTAATTTACTTTTTTGAGAATAAACTTGTTTAATTTATGAGCACCTGTGTACAGATACCTGGACTGGGCGATCACAGACGGCTCGGAGGTCCGCAAACAAGACTCCGTCAGCGTGATCACAGCCGTGACGCGCTCCACCGTCGGCTTCTACGTCGCCAAGGACTTTATCTACAACCGCATCAAGGATATCGAGCGCAGGTGAGCTTGGCGTTCGGGACGCCAGCGACGGCAGATCACGACGACAGACGCCACGACGTCATTTACCGCTTCCAGCCTTTTATGATGTTATTCGCAGCAGAACCAAATATAGCCGTCCGCATCGATCGCTAATCTTACATGTAGAAGTATTGGCCGGCCGATGGCGAAGTAAAGGTTCCCGATTGGTACCACGTACCAGGGGTATGCAACGCGCATGGGAATCCTCTGGAGTTGCATGCGTCCATAGGCTACGGTAACTGCATACCATCAGGCAGGCCGTATGCTTGTTGGCCACCGTCTTATAATAAAACAATCCATATTATGGATATCGTTTGATGTATATTGCATCCGTCGTCCGCCCATTAATAATGAAATGCAGTTGTGGCGCGTGCACAAAATGTACTGACTTTATATCAAGTTAATGGCGGCTATAAGCGTAAGGACGACACCCGGGTTATCCGGTTTGTGACTTCGAGGACGAATGAAGGACTTTGGAGCAGGCTAGCTGGATCCGAAAGACTTCAGAGCGTTATCTCTGAGTCCCATTATCCAATACATGGCTACGTTAAAAAAATACTCTGGAATAGGCGCAACGGGGGACAACTACACGAAAGATCCCAATGGGTCGAAAATTCCGAAAGGGTCCCCATAACATAAGATACCCGGTACAAGTTGCCAGCACCTGGCCCCTATTTCACCACAGCGACAATTGTCACGATTCCCGACATATATATGTATATTTCTGACGTTACAGGTGTCCATTGGTTACATTGATCACTTACCATCGGGTGGGACGTGTGCTTGTTTGCCACCAGCACGTTAGCTTCAATAAAATATCGTTATTTTTTATTATATCATCAATAGATAGGTAGTAGTTTGGTGAAGAGCTCTTGACAATTGTCACGATCCCCAGAAGAAATATCGATATTTTTTAGACATGTGATTAGTCCTCTGTCGGAATGTCGCGTCAATTGTCGTATTTCTCGTGACAATTGTCAAGAGCCATATTGATGATATAATAACAAAAAACTGTATTTTATTAAAACTAACGTGTTGGTGGCAAACAAGCACACGCCCCACCCGATGGTAAGCGGTCAGTGTAGCCAGTGGATACCTGCAACATTAGAAATTTACATGTCGGGAATCGTGACAATTGTCGCTATGGTGAAATAGGGGCCTGAAGTTTTTGTATTTGACCGGTACTTACATTCAATTCAATTTGTTCAATTCAATTCAATTTATACATGTATTGTTGTACAGGTTCCGTGGTTCGGAGACCAGGATCGGAAGGATCGTGAGGACTCTTCTGGATCAGTTCACCACGCAGAAGCAATTGGATGAGGTAAGTTTTATATAAGGGACGGAAAAGGGGAAGGAAAAGGGACCTTATTGTCGATGGCGCTTACGTCGAATCGCGTTGCGTTTGTATTGTTTCGTCTTGAACAACGACATAATTGCCATCGACAATAAGGTCCCTTTTCATAGATAATGTCATATTTTGTTAAGCGGTAAATTTATTGAGGCTTCTGATAGGACGTAAATAAGTAGCATACGGTAATTATAAAAGCTTTAAGTACAAAAAAAAGACAAATAACATTTTTAGTCTTGTAGATGCCATAATTTTTCTATTAACATATTTTTGTTGAAATTTTAAATTAGAAGCAGATGATATATACTTACGAAAATTTGCCCATCTCCCGGTGTTCAAGGCAGGAATTTATTTAAATATAAAATAAATAAATAATACAAGACATCCTTACACAAACTGAACCTTACGGTAAGTTCAAGAAGGCTTGTGTTGAGGGTAGTCAGCCAGCGATACCGATACAAATACTTAAATACATAAAAAACACCCATGACTCAGGAACAAAATACCCTGTTCTCATAAGTAGTAGATGTAGTCATTTTGTATTTTAGTCCATGTAAGACCGAAGCCTTCAAATTAGCACTATAGTGCGTGTTTTATAAATATCAATGCAATTTAACTAACAACAAATAGACCTAAAACCAGACAACGGTTATTATGGCAACGAGTGATACGGAAAAAAAATATTGACCCACGAGATTAATCAAAAAAATCTTTCAGTTCCAAGCCTGGGCAGCAGAAAACAAAAAGGCGCTGGAAGCCTCCAAGCTGGCAGTCAAGCAGGGCATCGAAAAAGCGAAGGTCAACATCGCCTGGATCGCCAGGAACAAGGAGAATGTCATCAGCCTGATGAGGAAGACGGCCACGTAAGGGTTTAAAGACTGATGGCGGAACTGACGGAATTTTGTAGCTTCGTGTTATTTGGCAAACATTTTTTTTCTTTACAATAATGACACATAGAAGTGTAAGTGTATCTGCCATTATATAAACGGTTAAGCATATTTATATTTTTTAACTAAAGCTAAAATAAGAATTAAAAGCCTAAAACTAAGAACTATAATTAGAAAATCTGCCCCAAATTGCGGTCTGCTGGCAGCGTGCCCAGAAGGCTGGCAGCAATCAGCAATTTGGCGTTGCCCGTTGCATCGCATTATTTATATTTTGTTTTGAAAGTTGAGATTTATATGGATTACGTCATATTTGTTTGACGCTAAAAAAACATCAACGTCGTATTTATAATTCGTGTTTTTTTTACCTTTTTACGACAATAAATTCTCACATTATTATCAGTGACTTTCTATGATTCTATGTGTTATTGTTATTTTAGTGAGTACATTATTTGAAGTGAACAAATAGAGATAAGACGATATTTGAAAATTTTGTTTTTGTGAATGTTTACCAAATAAGACGAAAGTAGATGAAACTTTAAGCTGAAATGTACGAATATGCAAAGATATTGACTGTACGAACAAGTGGTAGCAAAACTGACACAATTCCGAATAAGAATCACTTATTGTTTGCAGTTTAAATACAGTTTTGGTGAATTTAAAGTCAGTGCTTCAAATAGCTGCTACTCTAAGGCCCGCTAACTCAAGAGTTAAACGTTCTCAAATGTATGCACTTGAGTTAGTTAGCCAACTCAGAGATGCACGCAATTATACATTTATGTCATAGAATGCATGCAGAACTCTGCATTCTATGGTATTCAATTAACTATAACATTTTTATTTTGCCTGACAAAACATATAGAACTTTCTTTAACCTTTTGACCGCCGAACGTCAAAAATGTAAAGTTCAATTTTGAACTCTGTCATAATATATGACGGTGTCATTTACGTTGTCACTTTGTCTCATATATGAGACGATGGCGGTCAAAGGGTTAAGGCAGTAATGACAGGCACCACACCTAATTCAAGGGGTGGATATTATTTGGTTCTGTGTCAGTTTAGTATTCATAAATATTTGTTAGAACAAATACATAATTAAATGAACAATTTTAAACGAAATGGGTCACAATTTTTGGTATAAATAAGTAATATTACTTAGTTACAAACGGATAAACTCACGTGTAATTATATCGCACTAGGCGACATGTTTCGGGTAAGCTCTGGTACCCATCTTCAAGCCGAGTCAGGACACACCGATCGCGATGAGGGTGTATCACGCACTGCTGTCCGCTGTCTTGCTTGCTTGCTTTGTAACTAAGTAGTAGTAACATGGGTCACAACATTTTTAATTGTAATAAATAAGTAATAGTAAATTATTTCTTCTAACAAATACGTTAATTGCCAGTGTGCGTATTATTTTTACGCGATTTGATTGCCGTCCTGTGACTATATATCATATGTTTTATTGTTTAGCAATCATATTGCGTTCAAAAGTAGTTAGATATAGTTATATTTTGTTTTTATTGGGACCAAGTGTAACTAATCAGTGCTTTTTGTAATTGTACTTAAAATTGTGAAGACTTATTTTGGACAGAATTTTTGTGGTAACGTTGGTACGTAGATAAAACCCGCTAGATGGCTTTTTTATTGTAACTAGGTAGATTTTTCTTTAGTTAGCCAGTACAAGCTTAATTGGTATAGTAGTAAGATTAAACTTGTAAAATTATTTACAAATATTGATAAAATACTTTTAATTCTTTGACCAGCTATCATATCACGAGGGAGTGGAGACGTCGTTCCAAGATTCCTTTATTAATTAATTTAATTTATCGTATACACAATATATCAATAAGTCATTCAGTTTAGGCATAAAAGAAAATCTCGAAAAAAGTCATTGCGTCTGAGTGATGATTGTAAATAAGAAAGATAATTTTAATCATTTTTTTTTATTTATTGATTGATTTCTGAAATGTCAGACAATCGATATTTTTAGAACAGCAAATGGTCAACATTTAGGTTAGACCATGAAATTGAGAATAAATGCCATAAATGGGAAACAGTATAGGTTTCGTAAAAGTTGTTTTGGTAGAATACCGTTTGTCGCCACAAACTCAACAACTACCTAACTCAACGGTATCTGTCATAATATTAACAGCCGCATTTTCTTGGCAAACCAAAGTGGTCGACCTTTTTTAGTTTAACCTTTTAACCGCAACGCGTCAATACTAAACCCGCCATTTTGAATTCTGTCATGATTTACGAAAGTTTCGACGTTGCCACTTTGTCGACTAAATACGACGCCTGGCGATTAAAAGGTTAAGAAATTCTTTATTCTGAATTAATTTAAGGTGGAAATACCCTTAATTACTCTGTACTTTGGCGAGTTAAAATAATAATAACGTTGTTTTTTGTATTATTTAATTTCCTACTATTTTTAAAGCTATAAATTATGTACAACCGATTGTTGATAACAGTATAAAATTTGTATTATTTTTATGTTTTTATTTTTTTTCTCTGAATGTTATGAAACTATTTTTATTTTTGTATTTTGTCTCGAATAATTCTTAATGTTTTACAAATAGTGAATTTAAGTCGTGTTTACCTGTAAACGTCCGTCCAGTATTTTAAAAAGCACTTTACAAAATAAAAAATATATGTACTTAAGAAATTTATTTTTGTTTCTTTTTTTAATCCCTTTTTATAGGTTCCTGGAGGAATGCATAAGGTTCATTTATTTTTTGATTACTTACAATTTTTTTGTGATATTCTCTGAAATGAGACCTAGTTCCTACTAGGTCTCGTTACAGAAAATAAAACCTGGTGTGAGGGATAGAGAAAGAAAAATATATTTATCCTTTTCTCGATAAAATAAATAATTACGTCGCTAATCGCATTAATATGGAACATAAACCTAAACTAGTATGGTGCGGCGGAAAACTGTACCCCAGTCATAAAATTACCGGTTTTAACCTTTTGACATAATACACACCTTTTGAATGCTTTTCCTCTCGCGTCAAAATAGAATAGTGATGAACAAATATAAACCTTATCTGTCAGCTGGGCAATTGCTTTGACAGACGACCGCTGTAGTGGTGCTTGGCGTTCAAAGGGTTAACCTTGTGAATCTCTCGTGTCCAAATGTGACCTCCTGTCACCAGGAATTGTTTTGACTTCGTCATAACATGTCGGTGGCTACAACACAATTAGTGACATACGAAAAACCAGATGAGGAAATTTTTTTTTGAACCTGACTTGGGTTTTATGCACAAGTGTGGTGCGATAGAGCAAGCGGACTGTGTGGGGGGAAGGTAGCCTGGGGAAACTCCAGGACTCTTCCGCATCAGACTTGACTTGTACTACTGGAATACTCCTACTGAGTTTTCGCTTCCAGTGAGATTGGTTCAGACGGTCTCAACCGAATCTGAGCGGTGTGTAATGGTATCGAGCTAATGGGAGTTTTATTGCTGGTTGGTTCGCTAGACCTAGCAGATGAGGAAAAATAAACCCACTGTCCTATAGGTTAGGTTTAGGTTGTTTGTTTCGTATCGGCCCGTAGGGGCAAAGCACCCAAAAATAAGAGACCCGTCGACTAATTGTTAATTGTGTTGTAGTCATTTTGTGTTGCGGTCATTTTGAGTTATGGACTACAAGCTATGCCCCGTGGTGTAACCCACGATTTAGTAGAGAAAAAACGTAGCCTATGTATTAATCCAGGGTGTCAGCTAACTCCATACCAAATCTTATTAAAATCGCTCGAGCCGTTTAGACGTGAAGAAGTAACTAAAATACACACACGCACTCACAATCTTTCGCCTTTATAATATTAGTGTAGATGAGCCAATGTAGTATTTTTGGGTTCTAGTCCGCGTAACCTAACTCTACGTGGCAGGCACGACATCACACACCTTCAGGCGGTCATGGCGTTCAAAGGGTTAACATTATATTATATATATGTCCTAATTAATCAATTGTTAATTACAGAATTGAAAACCTACTGGAATGGTGGAAGAACTTTTTCAGAACCAACAGAGGCAGTGTGACTGAGGTTATAACGAGAACAGTCCTCATGTGTGTTATGGTTAATCTGATCCTATGACATATGATTGTGTAGTAAAGTAAGCGGGTAATTCGAAATACTAGGTCACTGAGCATATACTGAGATAGACAGAAAGGCGAACTATTAGGGCTCTTTTTTTTATGACATAGGCGGCAAACGAGCAGACGGATTGCCTGGTGGTGAGCAATTAGAGCAAGCGCGTTGCCGGCCTTTAAGGGGGGTTGGAGCTCTGTGAACCTTACTCACCATCAGGAACACAACACTGTATACCTGAAAGGTAGCAGTGCTATTATGGCTGTGGTCTTCTGTAAGGAGGAGGTACTTCCCCAGTTGGGCTGCCCCAGATTCAAGCGTGATGGTCATCGCTGTGCCCTACCTCTCATTGTTGGACGTAGTTTAAGGACATACCCGGGTCCAAACTTAACTTCGGAACCCTAAAACTCTTGTTTTGTCTATCAAAAGATAAAACTGTAAGTTCGTCTAAATGGGATAAGTTCAGTTCAACCAAGAGCTATTTATTTTTATAACTATAAATAAATATTTCAAGACAGTCTTACACAAATCGACCTAGTCCTACGGTAAGCTCAGTAAGGCTTGTGTTGTAGGTACTAGACGATATATATAATAGATAGACACATATGAATACTTAAATACATAGAAAACACCCATGACTCAGGAACAAACATCTGTGCACATCACACAAATAAATGGGACTTAACCGCGTATATAAACAACAACAGTACAGTCAGCAGCAGAAGTGGCTAAGCGTTTGAGGTATTCAAAATGAGGTCAACACATCTCTATTGTTAAGAGAATAAGAGCGCGTGTAGGTCATTTTGAACACTTCAAACGCTTAGCCACTTTTGCTGCTGACTGTACATCGTTCTCGAAACGTCGGATGTTATTTTCAAAGTTAATATAAGGTCAATGTGGATAAGACCGGCATACTATATTTTTAAGGGAAGTCCGTCATATGACACCAAATACCTATGAGATAATGTAGGAATTTGGTTGGTAGACGGTCTTACCCACATTGACCTTACGTTAAGTCCCGTTTATTTTTAACAATGTGTTAAAGCCGTGAGTTTCAATCTGAATTTTGTGATAAATATGCTGATGATGATGATGTAAAACATTTATATGATATATATTGTGTAAATAAATAAAACAATTTCTATCAATACCTCGTTTATTTCAATAATATTCTTAATTGGTAAACAATTGTCAATAATACTTGGTCTTATCATAATTTGACAGAAATGGCACCGAAGGTAACTTGTATTTTAGTAAAAATGCCAAAAAAATTAGTAACATTTTTCTATCTAGTGGTATTTTTTATATAAAACATATCGCTATTTGTCTGCTTGTATTATCTCATACAGATTTTCTAAAACATTATTAGTAACAAGTTAATAAAGGATTTTAATGCCACGCTGGTAGCAAACAACCATACAGCCCAATCGCAAGCTATGTCACTATTTAAACTTACTTGCCAATTGTGGGAAAAAGAAAATTGTTTTCAGTTATTTCTTGGAAATCAGTAGATTTAGTGACGCTCCATACGAAATGTATCGATAAAAGCGTGACAAAATACTTTAAATAAATTTTTCTGAGTACCCAAAAACCAGTCAATAAAAATAGAAATGGTACATTTTTCTTAAAGTGTCGGTTCATCAGTTTTTTATCTTTAACTAAAATGTTACTAACAACATTTTAGTCTAATCTTTATAATATTAAATTTACAACATAACTATACTTAATACTAACGTATACTTAACAGTAACAACTAATGTCGACCAATAAGGAGTATTCAGATCAGTATCACTTATTCAATAGTTAAGTCTCATTAATTCAGGACGCGATTTTATCATAAAAACAGCTATGGAGTCGATATTAAAAATATTTCTTTTCCGGCAATATTTTTTTTACCTGCAACTACTTACTCATCCTCATACTTTGAAGAAACTTAATGTCAACATTGATGTGCAGAGAAGAGATAAAAATAAATAAATCCTTCTGCTTGTTCGCCTTTTTTTATACAAGACTGACCAGCGTTTGCCCTCAGTCGCGCCTGATGGTAAGTGACGAGGTCGAGGGTTTAGCACGCTGGTTCAGTAACAGCATATTCACTCTTGCCTTGAAAATAATCAAATTATATCGCCTCCTATGTCATTAAAAATCATCAAGATAGTTACATCTTTAACAGGCTGATTTTTTAATAAATATTGTTATTATTTTTTACCGCACCCTATTACCTGTGTGACATTGAAGTGGTACTTATCGATAACAGAACTGTCGATGTTTTTATTTTGTCAATCACTTACAAGAAATCGTTCGTGCTAGAAAAATGTCTAGTTGTAACCATTACAAACTAGAATAGAGCCTCGGCTTTTAGGTAATATTTGAAGTCGGTTAAAAATATAGTTGGCAGTTTAGTTTTTAATTTCAATAATTTTATCTAAATTATCCTCATTTTAAACGTGATTTGCACTAATAATTTTACTTGTGTAAATAGGGATGTAATTATGTGAAAGAACGAGATAGTAATACATTAACTCTGTTATATAACTTCGTCCTAAAACTTACAACTATAAAGAATATTGGCTTAAAAGTTGGTGTAAAATACAAGCTAAATTGAGTCTTAATCACAAAGCAATAGCGTCGAGAATGTTTCAAATGCATAAAATCTTTAAAAAATGTCTTTATAATTTAAAATATTCAATACACAAAATAAAATCATGCCTTATTCATTGGAATAAATATATGTATATACTAATGGCAACATTTTGTATTTAGGCATTATCCTAAAATTACCATGAAAAAATATTAAAAAAGTCTTTTAAAAATACCTCTAAAATCTTTTTTGTCATTTTTATATTTCTCTCTACCGTGAAATACCACGTGTGTAGCAAAAATTGGTCATATTTTCCTTTGCAATATTGTAGAAAGTATTTATATAAAAAAAAAAAAAATTATCTTATTTACCCATAATAGTATGTTTTTTTTTTTCAAGTAAGAATCACAAGTTTTTTCTAATTCTAATATGAAATAAGTTTTCACACAAAAAGTTTTTTTAACTACTGTCAATATAGTTTGCATGACGGGATAAAACAAGGGGATATGTCAAAAATGTATGGAATTTTATTCAACATTTTTTTTTCTATTGGAATGAAAAGAACTCATGATTCTTAGTGACAACTAAAATTTTTTTAGAAAAAAAAATATAATGGAGTTTTTTTTACAAAAAAAGCTCTAATAATATAAATAACAATTTAGTCTAATTCAGATTGTGACAAATCAATATAGAAGTCAATAATGTACTTACAATTTTTTTTTACTAATAATTGACAAGCTGTGGTCTCCGGAAGACTATAATCTATGGTTGAAGCTTAACTAATATATATTTTTAATTTATTACCTGAAAAAAAAACAAGCATGTTAGTAGGATACAGTAAGAAGGGGATAAACAGACATAGGAATCCGTGGTCGTCGGATAAATTTTGTTGACAGATAGGTTGACAGTATATAGAACGAACATCGATAATTTAATTTGTCGATATAGGAAAGCACTTCCTATATAGGATGTTCATTCTATATACTCATATCGTTCTATCTATATACTATAGTCAACTGCCTGTCAACAAAATTTGCCAAAAAAATGTTCGTTGGATCGTATTGAGCAAAAATTTTATAGTATGCTTTAAAAAAGAAAAAAAATCACAAAAAAACTTTATAGACGTTCAGGATGTACAGTTCGCCGGGACAGCTAGTTTTTTATATTAGTGAATCAACTATTTGTTGTCAGTCTGTCCCATCACCCGGGAGACAACTAAAGTATAGTTTGTTACAAGAAATGTGGCACCGCGTGCTACTGACGCGCTTGGTAAGTGACCCATTATGGAAGGGACATATAGCCTCTATATATATCTATGTTTTGTGTATTTAGATGCAATTAAACTGTTTGACGAGTGACCCAGGGGAGAGTAACCATGGCAACGAGGGAAAAATAGTTGATTGAGCCATATGTCATTTGTCACTTGGTAAACACAAAAGCGTGCTGCAAAATTCAATATTTTCTTAAGAACTACCTAATTATTAATATATGTGCGCATGTAATTAGTTTTTTACTTATTTTCTTTTCTTTTCACCTAAACTTAAACTACTTAGCGATATTTACTGTTTGAACTGCTTTCATAGATTAAGTTAAAACTACTTCATATGTTATTCACTTATTACAATATTTGGAATTATATTTATTTATCCAACGAACAAATTAAAAACACAAAGAAACTTAATTAAAATGAAATACTAAAACTATAAATAACTAAAAACTAAAGCTAAAATACCTATCTAAAATAAGAGATCCCCCCGTGGCATGGTGCCGTAAACGCTGGCAGCATTTCCTCGCTGTATCGCAATGCTTATGCGTTTTTTGCGGAAGGGGATGCACTTATTAACCTACCGATATGTTAAGTAGTC
The DNA here is from genome assembly GCA_022674325.2 of Grapholita molesta. Classification (NCBI taxonomy): domain Eukaryota; kingdom Metazoa; phylum Arthropoda; class Insecta; order Lepidoptera; family Tortricidae; genus Grapholita; species Grapholita molesta. The sequence continues at coordinate 1,767,772 of CP053139.2, forward strand.
CCTGTAGATCTTTCCATAACAAGGTGTCAAACACCTTCCGATTTGTTAATGTTCATGTATTCTTTTATTTTAAATGGAACTATAGGTCTGTTTATTACTCTAGTTTACATATGTATTTATGTGACCCATACCCCATAGTTGGCAAAACTATAAACATGGGTAGATCTAGCTTACTGGTCACGCCTGGTCCACGCCCACGAGACTGGGCCGGTGCACCGTCCGCCTCTTCCTCAGCGTGCCCAGGATCGCCAGCATCTCTTTGACGGCCTCCGGCTGCTCCTCCTTGGGTTTCTTCTCCAGGGAGCTCTGCTCGCGGCGCCGGAGGGTGAAGTTGCCGCCCTTGATCTGGTCGACTATGGAGTCTATCGCTGGACCACCTGGTTATAAAAGTCATTTAGAAAATATGGGAATAATAAAACAAGGGCCATTTTATTTAAAGTTGTATACTCAAAAACTTTGACTCGCAGCGGAACTCGAACCCACAACCACTGGATCACTAGCCCAGTGCACTACCAAACTACCAGTGGGCTAGTGATCCAGTGGTTGTGGGTTCGAGTCCCGATGCGAGCCAATTTTTTCCATTTTTCTTTCGAGTTAAATATCGAAGATATTCGTTAGCAGACGTTTCTGCATAATAAAAAAATAAGTGTCTGATAGGAGAAAAAATGTATCACAAGCTTTTTACGGAAGTAATAAAAAATGTATGCTTGGGACACATTTTTTCTCCTATCAGGCTCGAAAGAGCTCATGATTCTAAGTATAAACCACACAAAAATTCCAAATTAAAAAAAAGTTGAGTATACAACTTTAAATAGATTGGCCCTTATACTCTCTCTGTCTATAATATTGTTGCTTTGCCTTAAGGCTGACAGCTAGATATGCCTAATGGCCAAGGACAGGAATTCAAACATTGATAGCGATTGTTAGCGAACGTCATTTTTAAAATCATTTGTTCCATATGTGTTAGCTGCTTACTAGAGTTATTAGTTTTCAGAACAATGCTCACAAAATAAACACACAAAAACGCAAGGCACAAAATATGTACTACCTAAGTCTAGAGTAAGATAAAATATATCTTATATAATAATAGTACTAAGTAAGCAGCATGCTTGTAACATCATATTGTGTTAACATTTAAAGTGAATATAAATAAAAATAAAAAAAGAAATTTCGCCATTCACTATGTATGTTAAAAGCATCGATAGCAGAATTTATCGATATAGAAATCATATATCTCCACAGTCCTGCAACCGTTAATCCTTTAACTGCCCATCTCATCACCCGAAAACTTTGCGCGACATAAAAAAAGCAATAATGCGTTTTTTCAAAAAACGTTGTCCAAAACCTCATTCTTCCAGATCTGGACGTGTCAGGGCTCATTTTTCTCAGAATCTCGAGCTTTTTCGATCCTAATTATTAAAAAATGTGTCCCGAAATTCCCGTTCCATTACGCCACCCTATTAGTATGAACTTTCTACTGATGGTTGCATAATGGAAAATTAAAATTGTGTGACACTTTTTTTTATTAATCAGGAACTAATAAGCTCGTGATTCTGAGAAATATGAGCCCTGGCACGTCCAGATCTGGAAGAATGAAGGTTGGGACTACGTTTTTTGAAAATTCCCAAATATCTCACCTCCATTTTGTATGCTCTTCTTCAAAGTGGCATGTTTACTGGCCAGCATCTGCGCCATGCCGCCGGCCGCCGGCGGGGAGAACACCGCCGGGGAGGCGGCGGCGGCGGCGGAGGGGGAGCCTGGGGAGCCGGAGGGAGGCGGCGGGGAGGGGAGAACACCGGCGCGGGGGGAGCAGGCGGCGCGGGGGGAGGGGAGGGCGGCGCTGGAAACAAAAAAAAATGTTTGAAACACCATGGAATTGTTTTGAACACAACTATTTGTTGATATGTACTAGACGTATTAATATACCAACACTAAACGACGAGAGGTTTGGCATAGTGGGTAGTGACCTTACCTATGAAGCCGATGGTCTTGGGTTCAAATACCAGTAAGGTCATTTATTTGTGTGATGAGCTTAGATATTTTGTTCTCATAGATGTTTTCTATGTATTTAAGTATTTGTATATTATATCGTTGGTTGAGTACCCACAACAAGAGACTTCTTGAGCTTACCGTGGGGCTCAATCAATTTGTGTAAAAATGTCCTGTAATATTTATTTAAACTTAATGGAAGTTCTTTTTATAGGTCTTTGGCCGGCTAATGGTTAACTAGGTAATTTAAAAAAAACATAGCACTTACTAGCGACGAGTTGGTCATCTCTCTTCTCTTCCCTCTTCGTACCTCCTTCAAAATAACTGATTCTCGACATGAGCGTCCCTCTTTTCGGCGGAGAAATCTTTACTTCCGCTTTTCTCTCTGCACTTTCTGGCACTGTGTTTATTGCTTCCACCAACTTTTTCTCTTCAACTACCTTCCTGTCTTCAGCTATCTTTCTTTCTTCAGCTATCTTCCGTTCTGCAGCTAACTTTCTTTCTTCCGCTAGTTTTCTTTCTGCATCTTCTGCTCGTTCGACAGCTTTTCTTGCGTCTTCTTCGGCAAGCTTTATTTTCTCTTCCCACAGGAGAATGTCTGTGTCTTCGTGTTTCTCTGCTAGTTTCAACTGTGAAACATGTTTTTTAAAAGTTAATTATTTAAAATAAAACTAAGAACAAATCTAATAATTATGTATTTATTAAATATTTTGTTTGAAGTCTAAACCTCTAACCGCCCGAAGACCTATAAAAAGCTTTCCCATTGAATGCCATTTTGAATTTTAATTATGACAAAACATAGTTGCATTTGGCCTGACAAATTTTTGATCTCTGGGCGGTTAGAGGTTAAGTGGTTCTTAAAGTGATAAGTATATGGAAGAAATTAATTACAAATATTGTTTGTGTTATTTTAAGTTATTTTTTTTTTATGACATAGGCGGCAAACGAGCAGGCGGATTGCCTGGTGTTAAGCAATTACCGTCGCCCATGGGCACTCGCAATACCAGGGGAGTCACAAGCGCGTTGCCGGCCTTTAAAGGGGGTTGGAGCTCTGGGAACCTTACTCACCATCAGGAACACAACACTACATACCTGAAAGGTGGCAGTGCTATTATGGCTGTGGTCTTCTGTAAGGAGGAGGTACTTCCCCAGTTGGGCTGCCCCAGATTCAAGCGTGATGGTCAACGCTGTGCCCTACCTCTCATTGTTGGACGTAGTTTAAGGACATACCCGGGTCCAAAAATCAAGTTAAAAACAAGTTAAGGGGTTAGGGTTAAACAAGGGTCAAGTTATGTTAATTTTATGTATGTTTTCTGTGTTATCTCCTCAATAAATAATCAGTAGTCATTCCTGTAATATTGTAAATAAGTCTTATACATATTTATATACCACCGGTCACAAGGTGCCCAAATAACTCTTTTCCCCTCAGACCACTAATTATGAAACACTAAATTTTCCTACAGTTTGCAATGTTTAAAGCTAAATTATTAAGATTTTTACGCTGTGTGTGCTCTGTCCCCCGAGCTGCCCACCTAGCCTAGCAGTGGTTGAGGGCCAGCTCCCCCACGAGCAGCGCCGGTGCCCACCGCTGCACTGCTCTCTACACACCTGCAGCTCCTCGACCTGGTCGCGGTGGCGCGCGGCCTGCTGCTCCAGCGCGTCCCGCAAGCTGTCCACCTCGCCCAGCAGCATGTTGAGCCTCTCGTCCAGCTCCAGCTCCCCCATGAGCAGCGTGCTCTGGTGGGTCAGCACTTTGACGCGCTTCTTGGCGTCCCGGGCTTCGGATTTGTAACTGAAATGAAATTGATCAAAATTTGTAAAGACAATTCTTAATCAAAATATGATATAACATAGGTCATATAATGGAACCTTGTGGTACACCGCTAGTAAAATCATATAGATTGATACAACACACAGTCAAAAGCCTTTCCCGAGTAGCAAAATTTTACTCTTTTGATATTGTTCATTTTTTGCAACGTTTAAATTGTCATCCATCAGTATCATGTCAGCATCAAGACGTCCACTGCTAGACATAGGTCTCCCTCAAACATAACTTGTACCATCTCGAGAGAATTTGCCATAATCACCGCGCTTGGCAGACGGGTTGGCGACCTCAGAAGCTGTAGACGCTGCGCCCGTCCTTCGGTTTTATCCCTTTTACGACACTAGCGGGAAAAAAATATTCATTAACAGTTAGATACATAACATTACAGATATTTTTACATATCTTCTTCTATAACAAAATCAAAGTCTACTCACGTTTCAGCCATCTCTCTGTCCTTGTCGGCATGGTCCTTGAGTGCCGTCACCTCCTCCATCAACAACTTAGACACTCTGTGGTGCCTTTCGATCTGACTCTTTAGATCTTCCAGCTCTTTCTCTTGCGATGCTGTCTTCTCTCTCTCAGCATCTAGCTCCTAGAATCATACGTAGTTTTATTTAGACTTTTTCTTAACATCAAAGCTTTTTTCAAAGCAATCCCAATTAAAAAGTTAGTTGTACACTAACGAACTCATCAAAATGCCGCCATTTTAACGAACTCGTTAAAATGGCGGCGCGGCTGTCATCTTATAGAAAACTGTCAAACTTAATTTTTAATGATAACGATGATATTAACAAACGTCCGAACCCTTGTAAAACCAAGTGTGCAGTTTCATGTACTAGGTTTCTCCATTCCAAAATCACAACTAACAATTAAATCAAAATGTATAAAAAATTAACATCAGCTGTTTGCTATAACACCCGCCATCTTTGCCTCTGTATGAATAATCGTCAAAAAAATAATTACTTTGCAGGCCTAGGCCTAGGCCTGCAAAGTAATTTTTCCGTCCCCTTCTGTTGCTGCGCCCAAAAAACCATACTTCCGAGTCTATTATAAGGAATGTAAAGACAATATTGCATTGCATGTTAGAGAAAAACTTGTTACAGTAGGTTCTGTGACCCTCGCGGTACCTGTGCAAGCGCCGCCGTGGACTCGTGAGCCTCAAACTCCTGCAGCCTGGCGGTGCCCAGCTCCGCCTGGAGAGAGGCCACCTGCTTGCTCAGCTCGGAGACGGTCTGCTTCAGGAACTCCACTTCCTCATTGCTGCTCGTGTCTGATGCTGTGAACGGGTTTATAATTAAATAAAAAAAATTGGATATATTATTTTGAATTTTAAGTTCTCAGAGCTACCCTCAATAATTTTGGATATTTAACTCGAAAGAAAAATTGAAAATGTTTGACTCGCTGCGGGACTCGAACCCGCAACCTCTGGATCACTAGCACAGTGCACTACCAATTGTGCTATACGAGTACCGCTTAGACTTGTAATTTTTTTTCTATTTATACCTCGTCGTATACGTCATCATGGGTGACGTGCGTGTGTTTCTCTCGATTTAAATATCGAAGATATTCGCTAGCAGACGTTTCTGCATAATAAAAAATAATTTACAAAAAGTGCTTTCAGTCAAATCTCACGAAATTTAGATTCGAAGCTGCCGGTTTTTTTTATAGGCGCACATCTCTCTCGGAACTATACTTTCAGAAGTAATTAACGTAATTGTTTCACACAACATACGTGTAGGATGTATGTTACGTACCTGTAGTACCTATTTACTGACAGTTGGTGGTTCCTGAATCACGGATGTTTTCTATATATTTAAGTATTTATATGTATCCATCTATCATATATATCGTCGTCTAGTACCTACTACACAAGCCTTACTGAGCTTACCGTAGGACTAGGTCGATTTGTGTAAACGACCCCGTGACATCCCCCACTAAACGGTCAGGCGAGAACGCCCGGAGTGTTTTAGTGGGTATTCCCTTCCCCCTCTCCTAGCTAATCGGAGAGGCTGGGAGGGCGAGTCCCACATACCCCCCCCCAATGGAGAAACCTACCCCACGGCTGGGGGGATGCGTAAATAAGGTCGATTTGTGTAAGATTGTTCCGAAATATTTATTTATTTAGTTTGTGTGTCTCCTGAGCTTACCAGTCGAGTTGGAATCCGTGAAGTCGATCTCGGCGTGAGACGGCAGGGCATGCAAGATGGCCGCGCTCCGCCTCTTCAGCTGTTTGTTCTGCTTGTACCATTCACCAGCCTGCTGCATCACCCTGGAGACAATAATTATTTGTTATCCCTTTATAAGGCAGAAGCGATACATACGCTCACTTGGAAATTCAACCATATAGTCTTAATATTATGGCACAATGTCGCATGTACTTGTTGGAAATTTAACTTGCTCTTAGGCTTTCAAATGTAGGCTTCCGATAGCTGCAACGAATTCTGCGATACCGTGTCTCAGTCAATGGTATATTGTGGTTTGGCTATTCTGGTTTGGGGCAAAGCAGCTGACATACAGACTATTAATTAATTTAATTTTAATTTTCAATTTTTTATTCAAGTAGGCCTAGCAACAAGCACTTTCGAATAGTCAAATACAAATATAAGCTTAATCGAATAATTAATTAATTAATTAATTAATACAGAGCAATTCATTGGTAAAATTATTACAACATAATATTTATATATATCAATAATAATGTCACAATAGTATCAAAAATAAAATAAAATAAAAAATATTTTAAACATTAAACATCTTGTATATGAATACTAGTCTAGAACTGTCTAGAATAAAATCTAAATGTCAAAAGTTAACACATAAGGACAGTCATTATAATTCAATTTTGTTCCCACGGTGTATTATCATTCATGTAGTCATGTGTGCTATAATAAGCTTTAGAAATAAGTTGTTTCTTAACATAATTCTTGAATTTATTAAGTGACAATTCAGTTACTTTCATTGGTAGCTTATTATAAAACCTTACACAATTACCCATAAATGATTTTTTAATTTTATGGAGCCGGGTGAAGGGTACTGCGAGTTTATGCTTATTTCTAGTATTTATATTGTGAATATCACAATTCTTTCTAAAATTAACAATATTTTTATGTACATACACAATATTCTCATATATATACTGGCAATGCACTGTCATTATATTAATATCCTTAAACTTATCTCTAAGTGAGGCTCTATACTTCATCTTATATATCCCTCGAATAGCCCTCTTCTAGCCCTCACTATATTTGTATTACAAAAAAGAGCCATTCGTTTTATGTATAACTTAAGAGCAATCTGTTAGAAAACTTTTTAAAGAAATTAATATATTAACTGTAGCTTGTCAATATATATATGAAAATATTATGTACGTTATTAAAAACCTTCAGTTGTTTACCAAAAATTGTGACATCCATACCTATAACACTAGAAATAAGAATAAGCTTGCTATTAGAAAGTGTCGTGTGCGTAAAGTGTATAAATCATTTTTTGGGCAATGTATTCATTTATATAACAAGTTACCTGATGATGCCTTAAAATTACCCTTCCTTAAAAAAGTCTTTGATGTCTAAGGGCTATTACAGAGTAGAGGATTATTTGACAGACAAACATGCATGGCCCAAACCAGAAACTAACAAAACCGCCTAGCAATTAATTCAACAATTGTATGTACTGCCCATGTACTGCCAGATAATGTAAATGACACAGTTCAGATAAGAAAGCATATTAAAGTATGTCTATTTTGTGAAGTCGAATTTGTTTATACATTATTATTTTTACTTTTATATTTTAGTATTTTCTTATCTTGTAATAAACTGTTTGATATGTTTTCTTATCGGACTACGCATAATTATGTAAGTACTTTAAGATTTGATGTATCACTGTTTTGAAAAAATAAGTCCCGCCGTAGTTTCTTGCCGGTATCTTCACGGGTCGGAGGTGTAGGGTTTGAACCGGTGTAGATTTTTTTTTTTGACGTTCATAAGTGCATGTAATGTGCCTAAATTGAAAAATAAAGATCTTTTATCTTTTTTATCTTTTTATCTTTAATGGCAAAGTCAGTGTTTACCTTCTCGTGCTAATATTGAGACCCGAGCTAGCGAAAGATTCCAAAATTGAACCACGAGCATAAGGTTCAAAGAGCATCTTCAGCATTGGGAGGGTCTGCCAGCACGAGAGGGGAACACACTTTGCTACCGAGTGAAACACATAACTTTTCACCTCACTGCCGCGAGGCCAAAAATACTCTTAAACTTTAAAAAAATATTTTAAATTATTGGCATCCATCATTCATCATTCAAAAACATTAAATAAAAGATTAGTAATCATTAATTTGTATGAAATGACTTTGCACTCTTGTGAATATGCAACTTTGTTATCTGTTTTTAAAGAACAAAAAATTTCTTTCCGAGCTAGTGAGGTGAAAATATTTCTTTATTACACATTCAGTTGATATAGCCTCTCGAATCGCTAAACTTAAGTGGCTGATAGCCGTTGGGGCGTAAATGTTCTCGAGTGGCGACTATGTAGCGGAAGGCGAGCGGCGACCCACAAGGTTGACCGACGACCTGGTAGAGATCGTGGGAATCCACTGGATGACGAAACCGATCGTTGTGGGTGGCTTTAAGGGAGGCCTATGTCCAGCAGTGGACGCCCGTCGGCCAACACAAGCCTTACCTGAGCCTACCATTGGACTAGTTCGAATTGTTTAAGATTGTCCCGAAATATTTATGTACAAATAAGTCTCTCTTTTTTCTTATATATATATATATATATTTTTTATGACATAGGCGGCAAACGAGCAGACGGATTGCCTGGTGGTAAGAAATTACCGTCGCCCATGGGCACCTGCAACACCAGGGGGGTCACAAGCGCGTTGCCGGCCTTTAAGGGGAGTTGGAGCTCTGGGAACCTTACTCATCATCAGGAACACAACACTACATACCTAAAAGGTAGCAGTGCTATTATGGCTGTGGTCTTCTGTAAGGAGGAGGTACTTCCCCAGTTGGGCTGCCCCAGATTCAAGCGTGATGGTCATCGCTGTGCCCTACCTCACATTGTTGGACGTAGTTTAAGGACATACCCGGGTCAAAAAAATCTATTATGTATATATATCGTCGTCTAGTACCTACAACACAAGCCTTACTGAGCTTACCGTAGGACTAGTTCGAATTGTTTAAGATTGTCCCGAAATATTTATTTAAATATACGTATGTACAAATAAGTCTCTTTTTTCTTATATCGCCATAATAAAATCAAATGAAACATATTCATTACAAGATTAAATCGCTATTTTTACGAGTACAGTCAAGTGTAAAAATTCGTTCACTGCCTATTTTCAAAAATATGTACCGAGCAACTCTATTGTACAGTAAATAAGGTTGTAGAACGTATTTATGAAAGGATTCTTTCGGTACGTATTTTTGCACTTGACTGTACAGTCAGCAGCAAAAGTTGCTAAGCGTTTGAAGTGTTCAAAATGACCTACACGCGCTCTTTCTCTTGACAATAGAGACGTGTTGACCTTATTTTGAACACCTCAAATGCTTAGCTACTTCTGCTGCTGACTGTACACACCTAGCCAAGAATATTCTCAAGCTATCTGGAATAATTCTAAATATAAAACATAACTTACATTTTGAATAGTCAAATGGCAATCCGTTATGCAAAAAATCACATGTCAAATGTTCCAAACACAATAGTCCCGCCGAAAAATTAAATAGTTTAGTTTTTTTTTTTCGAATCAACGCACTGGCGGCGTCAGCCCAGCCGGGCAAGAAACTGCAAATCTCGCACGAAAGTGAAAATCACTTTGAAATTATAATTATTGGCATAATATATAATGTTGTGTCATATTGCTTTCTAGATTCCGATGATTATATGCATTAGGGACGGGATTTGCATTTTATTCGTATTTGTTACTAAATGTTATAATTTTGCGAACTTCAATGGTTATATGGTACTTGCCTACAGCCTTGGCCAAAAGTATTTAGATGACACAGTTCAGGTAAGAAAGCATATCAAAGTATTTATATTTTTGTGAAGTTTAATTTGTTTATAAATTATTATTTTTACTTTTATATTTTAGTATTTTTAGTTATATCTTATAATAAACTGTTTGATGTTTTCTTTTGGGACTACGCATATGTAATTATGTACTTTAAGAATTGATGTATCACTGTGTTGAAAAAATAAGTCCCGCCGTAGTTTCTTGCCGGTCGCTTCTCGGGTCAGAGATGACGGGTTAGAACCGGTGTAGATTTTTCTTTGACGTTCATAAGTTCATGTAATGATGTGCCTATATTATCTTTTATTGAGAAACTATGCTTTTTCTATGTAAACTCGATATTTTAGTGTAGTATTTACATCTTGATGACATATTATCAAATAATTTAAATTGATTAGGTACTGATCGTTACGGTGACTAGTGATTGCATAGAAAATTTCCAATAAGTCACTTCGTTGTAAATCCGATTTTTTGGCGCTTTTTGTTTTGTTATTTAACACCTACTTTTAAGTATTATTAACTGGTGTTCTCTTGTGTACATACTAAGGTTTGAAATATCAGAAAGTTGTTTAACTTAATTTAAAAAGAGATGGGTTTAAGAGTTAGAAGAAGAAAATGTGTGCCCAATGCTTTTGGCTAAGGCTGGCAAGTGAGCTGTGGGCTTCACCAGGACATAAACAGTGACAGAATTCATCTTAACACATTCACGGACAGTACGTCGATAGACGTGGCGTAGTCCTTTTATTTCCTTTGGCCTATAACATCAGTGACATCACACTGTGTCCGTAAACGTGTTAATCGCTTTAGCCAGAGAGAGAGTTACAGGCATGGTAACTGTTTATCATCAGGCAGGCTGTAGGCTTCTTTGAAACAATCTACTCCACTTACTTCTGCATAACCTGTTCATCCACCTCCCTCTGATTCTGCAGCTGCTGGTACTCCTGGAACAGCTTCTCCGAGACATCCCGCAGAGCTGAGAGCTCTCTCTCCCGTTCGGCGAGAGAGCTCGCCAGTCGGCTCCTCTCGTCGGCGAGAAGGTTGTAACGTCTCTGTAGATCGTCATGCTCGCGTTTGGCTGCACAGAAAAACTTATGCATATGCCTTTAGCCGGATGCCGGCCGACTAGAATAGCGCCAACACATCTCCCGCGGGTGTCGTAAGAGGCGACAAAGGATTGGCAGCAGCATCTGTCGAAACCGAATCAATAGCTACTGCGATAACCAACCCGCCTGTCAAGCGTGCTTACCGTGGCAAAAAATATACCAGGTGAAATCAAAATGGTAATACAAAAATATATTTACTGGATCTATTCGTGATTACGACCTACTTTTACTATGGGGTCACAACCGAAAAATCCGTTAAAACAAAGAGACCTTCCTATACTAGCAGCTAGTTAGCTAGCATAGCATAGCATAGTTGTTAGTATGGACAGGTAATTCTTATTACTGATTTTTCAGTTATGGCTCCATAGTAAACGTTGATCGTAATCATGAATAGATTGAGAAAATATACCTTTATATCACCATTTTTATTTCACCCAGTATTTTTTAACATTTTAAGTGAAAATAAATGGTACAATTTGCTTCCTTCTATATTAATACAAAATTCATTATAGAACAACTAGACACAAACGCATGTTCGCTGTCAAAGTAAAATATTATAAATAAATATCCTTACACAAACTGACTGAGCCCCACGGTAAGAAGGCTTGTGTTGTGGGTACTCAGCCAACGATATGTATATAATATACAAATAACACCCAAAACACCCATGACTCAGGAACAAATATTTGTGCTCATCACACAAATAAATGCCCTTACTGGGATTTGAACCCAGGACTCATCAGCTTCATAGGCATCCATATTTTTTTTAACCTTTTGAACGCTTTTCCTCTCGCGTCAAAATGTGACGTGTACGCCATGGTATGACTTGTGAAGAACAAATATAAACCTTATCTGTCAGCAGGACAATTGCTTTGACAGCGTCCGCCATAGCCACTTTAGTGGTCGGTGGCGTGGCAGGCACGACATCACGCGACCACTTTAGTGGTGCTTGGCGTTCAAAAGGTTAAAAAACTTAAGATAAATAATTTGTCATAAACTGACGTACCAACTATAGTCAGTAACCCCAGAATTACGCCATGCCTACGATCATTGGTAATTCATAGAAAACAATAGGCTAAGAAACCGGTTTTACATGAGAGGAAAAACTGGAAACACTGTGTCATAAGATGTTACACTCAAGTCTCAAAATGACCAATAAAGGATTAACGGAAATAACGGACAAGTAAATAAATATTTCATATAAATAAATATTTCGGGACAATCTTACACAAATCGACCTAGTCCTACGGTAAACTCAGTAAGGCTTGTGTTGTAGGTACTAGACGTCGATATATATAATAGATAGATACATATAAATACTTAAATACATAGAAAACACCCATGACTCAGGAACAAATATCTGTGCTCATCACACAAATAAATGCCCCGACTGGGAATCGAACCCAGGACCATCGGCTTCACAGGCAGGGTCACTACCCACTAGGCCAGACCGGTCGTTTAGTCTAGTCTAGGCCGTCACAAGTGACGGAATCATGACGGAAACAATACGGCTCCGATGGCCGACACTGGGTGTGTGGCGACTGAGAATTGTATCACTCCAAATCATCCCCACATCACCCCATCGCACAAATAAATTCCCTTAATCGCAGTCCATGAGGGAGACATGGGGGAGGTCCAGCAATGGGCGTCTGTGGCTGTAATAGTAATGTAGATAAGAAATTGAGTTTAATTAAGAGTAAATGTCTGTCGTTTTCTTATAAGATGATCAAATATGTAGTTTATACAAGCAATGATGGCTTAGCAGTTAACGAGTTTAAACCACAGCTTGTATCAATGAGTTGGAAATTATGTTTGAAATATCAATTGATATTTACCAGTCGCTTTTCAATCAAGGAAAATATTGTGAGGAAACCGGACTAGTCCCAATAGGAATAATTTACCTTTTGGGTTGGTGAAACTAGTGCCTACATACAACATAAGGCGGCAGGGGCTAACAGGGTATGGGAGGACCAAGATCAAGAGAAGTGGGAATATCTGGAAGTGGTCTATACCTCTGAGGTATAGACCTCTTCCAGATATTTCCACTTTCTTCTAGGTATTACCTCATAAGGCGTATCTGGTGTGTTTTTTTAAGCAGAAATTAGGTTTATATCCGAGCTTAAGTTTGCAAATAGATCTATATCCATGTTTTACCAAGACATAAAGGAGTGAATCAACAATTTGTTGTTGTTATTCTGTCCCTTCAGCCAGGGGACAACTGAAGCATAGTTTGTCACAAGAAATGTGACACTGAGTTCTACTAACACGCTTGGTAGGGGACCCATTATGGAAAAGCTATATGTCCCATAGCTTTTTCATATATCTATGTATCATTAGATGCAATTAAACTGTAGTTTGAAGAGTTATGGCAACTACCCTCAAGATGTTACAAGTCATATTTGTGGGAGGCCTATGTCCAGCAGTGGACTGCATACGGCTGAAATGTATGTATGTTGAAGAGGTATTATTTTGATAATTTAAATTGAAATTGCTTCAGTTCAATAAAAATAACCATTCTCATGCAATGCATCAGCACTGAGATACATACAGCAAAGAGGCCCAATTTTAACAATGTATTTTAAATTTTTATTACCACTTTTTCTTTAGTTTTTCAATGGTGTTCCGGGACATTTGCGAGGCGTATGCAGAGCCAGATCAAGACAACACACAGAGGCCTGTTTGACAATTTAATGATATGTAAGGGCTGCACTAAGTGGATGTTGCTCTTGTTTGTGTCATAGGATGCACACGGAGACCGCACCCACAATAGTGTAATGACTATTGAGTTAGTTTTATTATTATAACAAATTATTCAAGCAAGAGCTTACTAAATGCATAAATTATTAATATATTAACATTTAAATTTAATTTTTAATGTTTAAGAGTATTTTCCTGTAATGAGGTGCAGAACTATTTGTTCTACTTGTCAACAAAGTTTGTTCTCCTCAACCTTGAAACTTTCCCAACACTAGAAATACCAGTTTTTTAATCTTTCGCTAACTCAAGTCTCAACATTAGGAGCATCCCATGAAAACATCAACTTTTTGTCGCTTACTTAACACTGTAGCAGATACGATAAAAGGTATTAGCCTTTAAGAAACACCATTAATCCTAAAGCCAAGTTATTATATAGCATTGCTGATAATTAGCTACCTAAATTTACTTCTCGGTGGTATTAAAAATGTTGTGTCGCTTACATAACGTTTACATGGAATGCTCCATTACCAACACAAACTTTGCTCCATTGTAAAACAAATAACTATTAATGTCTTCATAAATTAGAAAGTTATAATAAATTTTGTTTGTCAGTATTGTAAACATTGCAATCTTATTTCAATAAATCATGGCATGAATAAGTGTTGATTGCCTTCAGTATTCAAGGATTTGTGCCACTAAACAGTAAGCTATTAAATGTCCAGACACTTTAACAGTAGGTACATACTGTATGTTAGTTACGAGACAGGTAAATATACACAAAAATTATGCTAAACTTGAGGAAGACTAGCAAAATAAGGCATAAATATGACGAATTTATGACTAAAAGTCATAAATAATACAGATAACACTTCTAATTTTGCAGTGGTACCTTTAATAAGTAATTTTAAGCACTTATACTTAAAATGTTGTCATCCTACCTTTAACTTTTGAAAGTAGGCCAAAAGGAAGTTAAGACGAAGTAAATGTATTTAAAGTTAGTAAGGAAGAGAAACAAGCTCGATAAGGAACTAATAATTGCTTTTAAACGACCATACAAAGGTAAACGTGATAAAAATAACATTACCTCGTCAACTTGAGGCTACTCGACATCGGAGACGAAATCTACAGATGTCACGTAATAAAAACTTTCAATGTTGTTAGTTTATGCTAAATATGTACGATTATGTTAATCAATTGGCATTACACTCGCTTATTAACTTACAAAAACCAATCAATTCGCAAAGTTAAAAGTTAACTTGTACTTCCTTTGTTTGTTGTCATTGTCAAACAAAAAATACTTTGTTTTGACATTTCTATTACAATTGGCAATTTTTTTTTAAGAAAAAAAATCAAATAGAGTTGAGCCATTTACCAAATTTAAATCGGTATATCGATTTTTTAGAAATATAATAAATATTGTTAGTTAATTGAACACAATGTTGTATTTGATTATGCTTGCTTGGTTCATTTGTGATTCATTGTTATGTAGTGCGCAGTTTCTTGAATACAGGTGTAAGTCAGATCAATAAATATTAAGACAATCTATAACTATTCATTCTAAATCTTTATAGCTACAAAGTAATTTACAAAAGATATGATTAACTCCAAGTGTAGGTATAAAACTTTAAGAATACGTAATGCATATGCAACAGGTTATCATCTGATTCACTGTCATAATCCGACAAATACGCGAATAGGATTTCCACTCATGTTTTCTTTTTGCAAACCTGTCAAGACCGAGCATGCGCAGTGACCATTAAAGTAAAAAAAAGCTTAAACAAAACATACCTTTTTCGGATTTGAGTAGGCTGGATTTGTGTTTTCTTTCGGATTCTTCATATCGGTTTTTCCATTTTTCAACGTAAGTTGATGCGACGATATTCGCCTCCTTGGTGTGGTGCGCGTCGGGCGGCGTCATCCTGGCCGCTGTCGCGCGCGGGATCCTCGTGGCCGCGCCGCCTCCCGGACAGAGCGAGACAGCGCTCCGCACCGCACACGGGCTGTTGCTCGCGATCGCAAATACATTATCACCGTTCCTTTTAATCATTTTTGCATTCGATTTTTACCGCGAACGAACGCTAGCCTCACATCACGTATGCATTCATGTGGCCCGATCAACAGGCTGGCGGTACACTAAACTAATTGACGAAATTCTTTGTTCTCGTCCAGGAAAACTCCGCGGTCACTCGTTGATTGTATATTCGGTCTGTAATAGGAGAAATTGTAAACGTAGAACAGCGTTGAGTGTCAGAGTGCAACTAAAGTTAACTTGTGCTTGTGATATGATAATGAAACATCGTCTTTGTGAGTCACACCGGGGTTATATGTTCATTGTTTACGTTAGACGCTTGCCTCATATGTGATGCTCGAGCCTTCTTAGTCTCGTCATAGAATTTAGTAGAAATTAATCATCGTTATCATGCATGAGCACGATAGGTGCTGATTATGTTATATTACTGTATTGTTTATCTCTTAGATATTATGCAACTGAAACAAAAATTGTCATTTAAAACGAATTTATTGCGGAATTTAGTTAAAATTTTATTTACTTGCAGGGTTTACTTATCTAGCAAACATCATGTTACTAAATATGTAACTTTAATGTTGTTATTTAATTACAGTAGTTTTTTGCCTTGTTCGTCAATTTTTGTTAGTAGAATAAAGTTAGTGGTAGTGTAGTAAATTATTGATAATATATTTTTATGTACCTAATATGTTTCATATATTTTAGTTTTGGCAAGACTGATAAGAGGTAATTAGGATCATATAGATCAATCAATATATTACATTAAATATTTTCATTTGCTTTTGGTTTTTAAGTAGTACCACTACTATATAACTTGACATTGACTTGATGACATACTGAAGAATAATTACCAGATCAACTGGCGTTCGAGACAGGATTTGAACCTGCACTAGCGGAAGTTGACATATTCCATTTTAATAATTATGAAACAAAATTCTTACCTACGTAATAAAATAGATCGAAACTTTTATGATTAGATAATATAGATATAGTTGAATTAGATTTGAGGATAGCGCAACAATATGCCACAGTAATCATAGCCACAATACAAGCACAGTTTATTCACAACATAAATAATGTCCACAAACAATGTAAAAAAGCCAATACCAAAAAACAAAACACTGCTGTTAAAGTCCGCACCGAAAACGCACTGGAAGCATTTGGTCCAAGTATGGCTGACGAGAATTCTAAATTTAAACTATTTCCAATGAACGACACCCAACGACTGGCCTATAACGACAAGACGAACCGTGTGGGACGACGTCGCGACTTGTAAAGTGATTTAATTGCTCAGACTTGACAAATGCAGGACTTGATTAAGCCTTTGGAAGTAAAACGACTGATACGCTTAGCTAAGGTCGACAAACTGTTTTGGATCTATATGAAAAGCGAAATTAACGAGACACTAAGCGTCCCACTTAACAGCATATGTCTCTTATTGGTGAGAGTAAGTAGGCTATTCCCACGCAAAACCAGTACAAATAATGGACCTCACTTTTAAGTGCGAGACATTCCATCTTGCTCAAACAGAGCATCATACCATAACCAAAACATGTCCTTGAAGCCAAAATTAATTCAAAAATTATGATAAATTTGCTCACCAAATGTGTTGTCTATGCTTTTGAATTCAAGTTTGCAAGCCCTAAAGAGACCAATTTAACAAACAAAAAATTCAAACATCAGAAACTTAAACCGCGTGCAAAAACTTGGTCTTACAAAACTTTTCCATATTTAGAAATCCGTGTCAGTACGGGTTTTGTGGACTCTGCAAGTAGTCAAGGCAATCCGATTACGACCTTACAATGGAAACGTATTTCATTAAATTCGCTTCAACCCTGGTAAAGGCTTTTCAAACTGGTCAGGGAACTACTTAAATGGCGCTGGGATGAAATATAATGGAGGAACCGAGAACGATGTATTAAAGCTTAAAATGCCATAAATCAAATTTTGAAATGATGTGGCTATTATTTATACATGGTAGGGAAACATAATTTACGTAAATAGTCTTCAATAAAAAAACAGACCAAAAGAAAAGTATATATTTATTATAACCAAACAGAACCAAACAGAATTTTATTAATAATTTTAACAATGTAATAATTTATCTCCATGACAATTCTATTTTTATATTTGATGTTTAAAACCTGTTATTCCTTCCTTGCTGCTGTAATGATATTAGAAGTATTGTATGAAAAGAAATTTGGTGCATGTGTGCATGAATAAAAAATAATTTCGTATGCCTTTTAGGCACGACATGGTGATACAAACCCTGTCTTTCCACCATCTACAATGTAATGTTGTATAACCTGTGTTCGACGAATAAAGTATTTGAATTTGAATTTGAGAACTAGCGTTTCGCGTCCATATCATATTACATACACTAATATAAACATTTCTACAAGTATCTAAGAATAAGGCAGCATGTCCTCTGTTGTCGATCTTGATCAATTTTTTTGTTGATAATAAATCATTATTACTCATTAACTCATTTTTCACGCCAATTACGACTAATATACATGCCGTATAAAATTCCGTTTATAAAAAGGAGAATGTACACATTCACGTGCGATCGTTAATCGCTCGTCCCGAAGTCTTTTGACGTATTATTTTTATGAGCGAATAACAGAATTAAACAAAGTCGGCTCATTCACCCCTGAAACCTATTTATGTGCTTGTTATCCCGTACCGAAGGATGTTAACATGCGTGGGCTTGTGTACGGAGGACAGAAATGGCAGTTAGCGTAAAGAAGTAAAACTTTTATATTTATTACTGCTATAAACATGCCCCGCTGTCATTTTCCAAGTTATAGTGTAACACATTCGTATTTCGGAGTTCTATACTTGATTATGATTATATTTAAATCGAAACCAGTGCCAGATCCAGTGGTTGTGGGTTCGAGTCCCGCTGCGAGTCAAATTTTTCTATTCTTCTTTCGATTTAAATATCTTTGATATGCTAGCAGACGTTTCTGCTTAATATAAAAAATAATTGATTATGATTATCAGTGATACTAATATAAGATTAACTAATACTCGTATTATTAGTAATAGTATTTTCAATGAACTCGTAGTGTTATCATTATATGGGTTAAACACTAAATCAATAATAGAAATGGTGTAGTCTCTGTTTAATTTATTCAAAGTTTACACTATTCAAACCCTCGTTCACTAAACTTAGCAAACGTCAGACAAATTACTGGACAGTATTAAAAAAATAGATATTAAAAAAGAAGATTTTCAACAATTATAATCATATTATTAAAATATGTTGCATGCTGCAAAAGTTGAGTGTATTTAGAAGTAGTATTAACTTTTTATTGTAACGCAAAAAAGTTCAATAGCACATTCATTTGTCCAAAACCCCTTAAAAGAGATCTCTTCCAATTGACCTTTGAGCAATTATTGTTAAAATTAACAAATACTGCGCATGCTTATCTTGTTAGCCTTAATTGCCCAATTGTTTAGTTCCAGCTAGCTATTAAAACTACGCTAATTTAACTTTTTACATACACAACGCTCACACAAATGTAGATACGTGCCATAATTATTGTGGTAAATTGATTTAAATTTGTATATAATATCCTCGCGCGATTATTTAATCCTATATGATTTCAGGACAGTGAGACCGTGTATAGTCTGTGTATTTATGTAGATTTGGTACAGGCTAAACTAAATGTATTCTTATCATTGTATCAAATGTATGTAATCTTGCAAATAGATAGGCAATTTTAACGCTTTTGTATCTTACAAAATGACCGTTCAGAAGGCATGAATAAACACTTGACGAATTAAACAATTACATTAAATTAAAGCTACTAGAAATATATGCAATGCTTGGACGACTCCGCATAAATATATCATTCTATCCTTGCGTGGGAGATAGTCTAGAGCCACAGTTTATTGCGACAGTTTTTATTATCCCGTCCATGTGGGTGTAGCAAATGAAGCGACAAGAAACAATCACCAAATAGCATTATTAACAGAATTTTGGCTCAATTTGGAGTTCAGGACATTAGTTATAGAAGTAAACAATACAAGTGTACAATTCATAAAAATCAACTAAAAGCGATTTCACACTTGAGCGACCCGCTAGTGATTTCTATACAAAACTCGTACGCGGCGAACTCGCGGAATATTCGCCTCTATAGAAAACTCGCTCGTTAATCGCATAATGTGCTATAGGCAGTTGATTTATTCTTTATTTCTACGAATTACAGAATGGAACAAAATGGAAAACTATTTTCTATATGGTCAATAGACAAATGCCATTTTATCATTATTTTTAAACTAAAGTTTTTTTTTTGTCTATCAGGTAAACCATTGCAAATGTATTTTTACCATGTTGCAGGAAAATATGAGGATATGTATAGTAGAACTTACGCATGACGTCTGGTCATTTTTTTACTCAGAAGTGACGTCACTAACTCACAAACCCCACTACCTAACGTTGACATTCTTTGTCCTTATTTTATTGAAAAAAGACATAATATGTTCAATATTTTAGCTAGTCTCACAGACAGTCACAGATAATTAAAATTTTGTTTTCTTTTCTCTATTATCTATGCCCATTATAATATTCTGAACAGTGAAGACTTCATTGACTGAACGGCAAACGATGTTCACAAATACAATAAATAGCATAGTAATACATTGACATTTACACAAAGTAGCAGAGCACTTTCATCTTAAAATAAAATTCACTGCCAAGAACTGCAGCTAGCGAATCGATAGGCTTTCGAAAGCTCAAGGCCGCCTATTGGCAGGTCTAGACGATTAAGATTAGCTCTACAATGATAGACAATAGGCTTTCAGGCCTATTGTAATGGTTGTATTGTGTAGCTATTTCAAAACAATACAATGAATGCTAAGTGTTTTTTTTTTATAGTCTTCTCTTTTTATTGTCTCTGAATGTTTGAATTTAGAACCTTTTTTTATTTCTTTTTAGGTTACAATTATTATTAAATAGGGTATTTAGTATGGGATATTTACCATGTAAGTGTTTTGGAAGTATGATTATTTCGGCGCAGTTGGCATGGTAAACTACCTCGTTTTAATAATAGTTGTAATGTCAGTGGCCATATTTAGCTTATTTAGATACTAATTTGGAGTTCAGATGGAGGTCAACCCCGAATTATTCATGCCATGTTTGTACTTCTAGCTTTGTTGTTTGACTTTGAACGTGTTTTTGTTTCAACACAGTATATTTACCTATAAATAATGCAGAAATTCATCTAATACCCTATATGTCATACTAAAACTGAAGAGCCTACCGAGAACATAGAAAAACGCAAATTTTGAACGGTTGTCTCTGTCTCTCTAATTACGCCTTAATTGGAGTTAAAGAGACAGATCCTCGAAATTTTCGAACTTTGATTATCCCGGTAGGCCTACTGCAGTATAGTACAACATAAAACAGGAGGCATATTATGAAATATAATAATGGACGTCAGGGAAGGGAAATACGCGCGATATAAACGATTTGACCTCGACGATGCAGTCCGCACAATCGATATCATAAATATCTATACAATTTTTTACTCTACACCATTTCTATAAAGTTAAAAAGTGTATACATATTTATGTTCATTAGTGTACATACCGGTCCCCACCATTATTATTCAATAAATCACCGATTTATAACTGTTCGTTTACGTTATATAACGCATAACGGTTATAAGGCATGAGGAGAATAATGAGCGCGCTCAATTTCGACCTAGCACAGTTAAAAGAGTTGATTAATATGGTTGTGTGATAAGCGTAATGGATATACTTTCCTTTTGCGAGAGTAATTAATATTGTAAAGGCGAAATGACATTGATATATGTGGGATAACTTTAGAGTGGTTCTACAAGTTTTGTTTATATATTTGTTGCTTTTACAAATGTATAGTTAATTTAAATTATGCATATTGAAGTATTTCTGATTAGTAGTCATTGTAATATCGTCTATTCATCTATTGCTATCTAGGGCAGTAATGCCTAGAGAATTATGACTGCTCGTGCACTTTTTGACTGGCAATTTAATAACTATTTTTCCGTTTTAATTTAGACTAAACGGTTTACTTTATCATAGCAGAAATATAGTATAAAACTGTTTAGTTTACAAAAAAAATATGCTTTCAGAGATTTAACTTTTGAATTACTTTATAAAATTAATAACAAAAGCACTAAAATTATGGACTTGGTAGATTCTCACCATTCAACTGTCATATTTCACTGTACCCTTACCATGAGTTGTGACATTACGGTTTTCGATAACGAGTATCGAGTTTACTATCTGTGCATCTCGTTCGCACTGAAATAATACAAGCGAGATACATGGTACGTGTACTGTTATTTGGACTATGATAGGCCCCACAACTTAAATTGTAATGCGAGGACATCAAAAACTTTTGGTACCGTGTAACAAATGACGTCTAGTTTTCGATGATAGCGAAACTGTTAACGGGAAATTTAAGATTGCGGAATCATTTATAATTTTGATATAAGCATTAGCGTATGGTTATTTAGACGGTAAATTGTTTAAAAATACATATCAAAGAAAGAATATGATATAAATAGTATTTGAACTAGATGAATAATACGTACGTTTTCATCTGGATATTCACGTAGTGCAGTGAAACAACAAATTCAGAAATTCGATACTTTAAAAACACGAAAGGGTTTAATTTTCCTGTGGAAACATGTTCTAATTTAGTGGCGTTAGGTAAAAATAGACATGAAATACTAGTCACTGCTTCCCGCTGACCGCACCAAAGTTTAACAATAAGGCCGATACGCTATCCTGTTTAAATTAAACGTAATAGAATTCTGGCCTGGTACCGCTAATATCCATGTTCGTATTTGAGCATATTTTTCTTTTACTCCAATTAAGGCGTCATGAGAGTGCCAAAGACAATCGTTCGATTTAACGAATATCGTTTTTCGCGGTAGGTAGACTCTATGTGTGTCATGTTGTAGTAGTAGTAGTAGGTATTGAGAGCCTACTGCGAACATCGGAGTTCGAAAATCTTCCTCTTTTACTCAAATTAAGGCGTAATTAGTGACAGAGACAATGGTTTGAAATTGTTTGAAAAAAATCTAAATCGGTAATTTTAATTTTTCAGTAGGCTTTCTGTTCTGTAACGGTTTTGCAAAATGAGCACTCTAACCAGTATCTGTACGTGTGACTAAAATATGAAGTGACGAGAGAAACCACTTTAGTTAAGCATTCTGTAGTTTATGAATGACGCATGTCGGAATGACATTTCTAGTACATTTATACGATCTACAAGGAAAACGTTTTAAAATTTTACATTCAAGTAAATAATAGTCATGCCCCGAAATAATTTCTCCTTTTTTCTCTGAAACTATTATCTGTCATTAACAGACTTCATTAGATCACACGATGCGCTGAGAGCGCTGGTGGCCAAGCGGTAAGAACGTGCGACTTGCAATCTAGTGGTCGCCGGCTCGAACCCAGGTTTGTAGCAATGAGTTTTTCGGAACTTCCGTACGAAATGTCATTTGATATTTACCTGTCGCTTTTCGGTGAAGGAAAATATCATGAGGAAACCGGATAAGGCCTAGTTTACCCTCTAAGTTGGAAGGTCATATGGTATTCGCTTCCGTTAAACTAGTACCTACGCCAAATTATTAATATTCATCATTTTAAATCTAACCCTAATATGACTGGTGTCATCTTTATAGGTTATAGCTGCCATGCTTGTCAGGTGGGTTGGCGATCGCGGTATTCAACCTGTTCACACAAAAGAATAATAAATTATTCAATAAGGACTTCACCATGAGTACGCAAACCGCAGTGATGCATTTGAAGCGTACGCGTCAACCGATGAGTCAGATGGAGTGACCAGCTGATAAAGCGTTTACCAATACGGTCTATAATTAGGTTACCCTAATGGATTAAAAAATACACGACGATTTAGTCTGACATAGAGACTGAGCGATAATATTGTTTATGAATAAAATTATTTTCGTGATAGTAATATAATATTACACAGTATTTTGTCGGAAGAAGGTAAACTTCATCTTATTTTCTTCAAACTTAAGTCATTATAAAAGAAAGTGATAGCTAGGTGTCTACAACTGGGCATTCATCATCATCATCATCATCATCTCAGCCACAAGACGTCCACTGCTGAACATACATTGCCTCCCCCTTACTGGGTATTCACATGGCAAAAACTAGGTATACATGTTACTTTATTATCTTTCTCTTAAAACAACGGCGCTACCGCGAAAATCGATGTTTATAAGTCTCAAACAATTGTTTCTATCACTCTCATGAATCTCATGATGCCCTAATTGGAGTAAAAGAGAAAGATGCTCAAAATTTATAAATATGTTCGCGGTTGTCATTAAGTACGTTTATTTTCCTTTAGTTATCTCTTGTTTCTGAATACTGACTCATATTATGAGTAAGATCGTTAAGTTAGTAAACATTATATTCAGAAATTACAATTGATTGCTTGATAAACCTTAAACATAATTTTTATTAAACATCGAGAAAGAGCAGAAAGGTGATAATTAAAGGTAATGTGCAAATGCATTCAGTTCCTGACCCACTATTGAAAAAGTAATAAGCACTATTAGTGCTATTATAAACTTATTTATTGCGCTAAGTTTATGAACAATTTAGCGACTGACCCGCAACTTGCGGGCAGTAGATAACTATAATTATTTTTCGGCATCGAGACAAGTCATACCGGTTTACCAATACTCTTGTATGGCTGTGTTATTGTTATTGCCTTAATAAAATAAAACAAATAAGAATATAAATAATTGGAAAATACGGGTTAACGATTTTTAGTATTTACTTTCCAATTAAATGTTATTGAACTGAAAATAGTTAGTTCATTATTGCACATGCAATTGTAATGTAATTTATTTTTAACCCTTTTACGTAACTGTTAAATAAATACAATATTTATGACACGATAATATAGTCATATATTTTATCGATATTAAGTGGGAGTTGATACGATGTCGCACCTCTACTTCATGTTCACAAAATTAACAAAAAAAAACAGTACAAGACCTTTTTATTTATTGGTGTCCATTGTTAGATTTTATGCATAATGTCTTAAATATGAAATAACAATTTATTAATGATATGGTGATCTAAAGTCGGAACTTATTTTTACTTTCTATGTGCTTTCGATACTAGCGTTGCCACCTAGCGACAAATCAAAAAACTGTTATGGTTCACTATTCTTCTTGGCTACTCACGGCCAGGCACCAGCCACCCAGATAATTAGTTCGCAAAATTATCCACAGATGGCGTTACTGATAGCGTTTGAAATTTGAAATAAGAATTTAAATTTTAAAGTACAGGAAAGTCTGGCTACCCAAATATTGTTCGAACAAATATTTCCTGGCGATATAGATGAAATACTTAGTTAAATCAACTTGTACCTATATATTATGTAGTAGTAACGTTCAGCGCTCTATATTTAAATGTTGACTTTAGTTCCACATTAATTCTCTGCACAACTACATAATTATACCTAGACATGGTCCTTTACTTAAGTTTTTTACATATAACATCAATTGTCTATGATTAAAAAAAAAAGCTCAAAGGCTGCTGTTAATTTATGTCACTAGTCAAATTGTTCGCGGTTTATTAATGAAATGAAATGACGGTTGAACCTCAAAATAGCGAAGTCGTCTTGAAAATATTTTTTTTGTTTTTTGTTCAAACGTAGTTTAGGGTGTAATATTGATAGCGTATTATGCAGTGATCTAACGCAGAATTGTGCAGTTAATGAAGAATTAATTTCAAAACGTGTTGCACCACTATTTTGGTCATCACCCGGCAATCCCGGGGTCACGGCCGCCTCGTAGCTTTCTGTAAAGTCCAGCTACCACTTTACAAAACGCAAGGCCTACTACCGAACAACGTCATGCTTTAAGGGCAAACTTATATGTTATACTTATTTGTTATTCTACTTGACACTGGCGAAGTCATCGATTGATTTATTGATGGAAGCCATATGAGAAGAAGAAGAAGAGATACTAACGTATGTCAAATTGTTCGCGGTTTATTAATGAAATGAAATGAAATTGATGTATTCCAGACATGATGTCCAATTATGTTTGCCACAAAGTGTATATTTTGAATATTATAATATTTATAGTACTGACGATACCAAGTGAGGTACAAAAATTACTTTTAAAGCTAGTAAATAATTACGACCAAGTGTGAAGTCGGTGGGAATCGGTAAACGTATTTGTAAATATTTATCTGTAGGTATATTTATTAATTAATAACTTATTGCCCAAATGTATACAATAAATTCGCAACTTAGATTAATATTACCAAATAATTATAATATACATATATAGATAGACCAACCTAGAAGACTTGTGGCATAATATTATATAGTACGTTGGTACCTACTCTATAAATTTATCGAATAAATTTTAATGTTGTATTTTCCTCACGATAGTGAGGTGAACAATGTTGTGTTTCACACTTCAGCAAAGTTTATTCCCCTCTCGTGCCTTGAAACCCTCCCAACGCTCAAGTTTCCACTCTTTTTATTAGATTTAAAATAAATTTAAGAATATTTCACTCGCTCGGGTCTCAATATTAGCACAAGAAGCTAAACAGTATATTTGGTCCCTTGTCTAACAAATAACTATTGCCTATTGCTTAATAATCCAAAGATCTGTCACTTATTATTTTATTTTTCTTGTTAAGTCTGATGGACAGTAACGTCCGTCGAAACTGAAACAGCTGCTGTCGCCAACCCGCCTGCCAAGCGTGGCGACTATAGCAACTCCCCAAGATGACAAGAGTCATTTTTGGGATGCCTACGTCCAGCAGTGGACGGACGGTGAATAACTTTTTTTTTTTTTATGACATAGGCGGCAAACGAGCAGACGGATTGCCTGATGGCAAGCAATTACCGTCGCCCATATGCACCCGCAACACCAGATGAGTCACAAGCGCGTAGCCGGCCTTTAAGGGGGGTTGGAGCTCTGGGAACCTTACTCACCATCAGGAAAACAGCACTACATACCTGAAAGGTAGCAGTGCTATTATGGCTGTGGTCTTCTGTAAGGAGGAGGTACCCCAGTTGGGCTGCCCCAGATTCAAGCGTGATGGTCATCGCTGTGCCCTACCTCTCATTGTTGGACGTAGTTTAAGGACATACCCGGGTCCAAAAAACTGTACACTTATATATGCTCATGATACCCGTTAACGTGAACGGCAGGGAGGGGTGTCCCTCCGTTGTGTACTTTTGTATGGCAAAGCTGTTTCTGATAAGCGGTGATACAGAACCCTACGCAGTTATTCCAGGGAGCGTTTAGACTCACTGACTTGCTATACAATTGTAACTTTTTTTACTTCACACTGGGCCGTAAGAGAGATTTACCGTCCTAGCTCCTAGGGCGCAACGGAATAATCTCACTTTACACCCAGATGAAGACGTTAAACTATGTACGCACCACGGGCGTTAACAAAGAAGGCCTCCGATCGCTTGTTTATGGCCCTCACCTCCGGTTCGGGCCACAAATACCCGCGATCTGAGCCATTCCTTGTTTTACCGACCTGGCTAAGTAATATACTATTTTAACCTGCGGCGCTACCGCGAGTTACGTTATTCGTTAATTTCGGACGATTGTCTCTCACTCTCATGATGCGATGCGATTAATTGGAGTAAAAGGAAAGCTGCTCAAAATATACGAACTTCGATGTTCGCTGTACCAGGCCTGACTTAGGCTCTATAACAGTTTACTAAGTTACCGCGCGTGCGCGTTGTGTCGCACCGTTGCCTGGCAACAATCACAACATGATTATCTTCTTGCGATTTAATGAAACTGACTTACATTTTGTTGTTGTGGATGTTAATATGTAATGTAGTAGTAGTATAAATAAATTCTAAATAGTATATTAGTTCGTTGCTAACTGCTACACAGCTTGTACATAGGCCGCACTAAAAGTTATGCGCAACTGGTCACTCGGAAACATTTGAATTTCGACTTAGATAACATTTCAAAATACAGACTTTTGTTTATGGAATCTGATATAAATTGGCGGGAAACTGATCGTCATTTGTTTTTTTATGTCATATCGAAGTAAACCGTTTGCATAGAACATGGATTTGACGCGAAAAGATTTTAGAGTAATGACTTTCTACGATTTTAAAAGTTCTCTGACGCCTCCCCAGTGTAGCGCTCGCCTTCAAAATGCTTTTGGGCTTGAAGCACCTCTTCTAAGCACTGTGAGGCGATGGTACGCGGAATTTAGTAGGGGTCGTAATACTCTTGACGATGAATTTCGTGAAGGTCGACCATCCACCGCGGTCAATGAAGATAATGTGGCTGCCATTAGAAGACTCGTCGAAGGAAACCGGCGAATTACCTACGACGAAATTCGTGGACAATTGGGGATAGGTATGAGCCAAATACAAAAGATTTTACATGATTATTTAAAAGTCAGGAAGATTTGTTGTCGGTGGATTCCGCATGAACTGACTCCACTGCAGAAAGACGTGCGAGTAGATTGGTGTAAAGAAATGCTGCAAAAATACAAGCAAGGGACTTCAAATGCCGTTTACGACATCATTACAGGAGACGAAACTTGGATTTATTGTTACGATCCGGAAAAAAAACAACAGTCCAGTGAATGGGTCTTTGAAGGCGACAGTAGGCCAACGAAAATTCAACAAGCCAAAAGCGTTGCCAAGCAAATGATCGCCTGTTTTTTTTCAAAGACTGGGCATATCAGCACAGTTCTTCTAAATAATAAAAGAACAGTAAATGCCGATTGGTACACCACAATTTGTTTACCTACGGTTATAAAAAAAGTTCGTGAAAGAAGACCAAGAAGCCGCACCCTTCTGTATCATGACAATGCGTCTCCCTATACCGCAAAGAAGACTATAGAACTTTTGAGATCCGAAAATGTGGAGGCTGTCACACATCCGGCCTATAGTCCAGACCTTACACCCTGTGACTTTTATTTATTCCCCAAAATCAAAGATTTGATGAGGGGTTTGACATTTAAGACTCCTGAAGAGGCAGTGACAACATTTAATATGCACGTGGAAAACATGCAATCAAGTGATTGGGCCTCGTGCTTTCAAAAATGGTTCGAGAGGATGAAAAAGTGCATAGAATGTAAGGGAGAATATTTTGAGAAGCAGTAAATGTATTGTTATTGTTCTAAATCGTTTTATTTAAAAGTTACGCAAAACTTTCAGTGTGGCCCTCGTATTGCTTATATCCTACAGTATTTTTAGAGTTTCCAGAGGGCCTAACGCGTAAATCGAAGTTCGAAAATTCTTCTTTCTCTTTTACTCCAATTAAGTAGTAATTAAATTAGAGTGACACAAACAATCGTTTGAAATTTTTCAAATGTTGGATGTTCACGGTAGGCCCTCAGTTGCCACAGATACACATGATTTGTTAGGCTCTGTACAATTTGTTCATATAAATTATAACTGCTTTATTGTACACACAGACGTTTCAAAATTTCTAACCTAATGGTATGATGATGATGATACGATCAACGCTGGCTGCCGCTAGCACCATGCTGATATTTCATTTTCGTGGCACATTTTTTTCTAATTTTGTTTTTCAGGCACGTATTTGTAAATTTTTAATGAAAATATTTTTTGTAGAAAACGGTTATACTCGCATTTTATTAGGGAAAAAACCGAGCATATATTAACACATATGTTAACATCCATCCATCACATCCATCTCCGTTTTTAACATCCAGGGTATCAGCTAACTCCATACCAAATTTTATTAAATAGTGTAGATTTCAATATCCCCATTTCCAGCCTGTCATAGACATACAAATTAAAATATTTCCTATTTTGTTTTGTTTCTATTTTGTTTGCCGTATTCTAAATACTTTTTGGCGCTATAAAACAGTACTGTAGCAGGAAACTGAGGAAAGAAAGTAGTAAAAACTTTTTGTACTCCATATCATAAGGCATAAGGTCCACCGATGTGTGTTGCTGTGTGTACTTATACGAATTAATAATGTATATATAATATAACATATGTGCCAGTTACTCGCGCTAGTACTAAACAACATCTAAACACAGCTCCCCCTCCGAGATCATTCCTAATCCCTATTCTATTACGCTGAGTGTAGGGGCCCTCTGTCGACGATATAAGCTATACCTAAACTTATAATGACAGTGGCGCTACCGCGAAAACGATATTCGTTTTCGGACGATTATCTCTGTCACTCTCATGACGACTTAATTAGAGTAAAAGAGATGCTCGAAATATACGAACTACGACGTTCACGTGTAAGTTTTTAACGTAACTTTACGTCACGAACGCGTTTGCGTTTCCAATAACATTATCAGTATCACTTACGCTTTCGTAAACGTTTCTTTACGTCAAAAGTAACTTACACTAGAGCCTCTGGCCAGGGTGTGGGTAGCGGGTTTGATTCCCTTAGAAAATTGATACTAAATTGAGAGGAATAAGATACGCCTAAAGGAAGAACGATACGTCTTCCAGTACAGTCAGCGCCATATAGTTTGTTGCAATCAAAGTGGACAAATATATCGATACAGATCTTTATTGATACTGGATGAAATCTGGGTCGTCATTCAAAATGTCAAATAGTGATAAAGACACTTAACAACTGTTCCCATGGGACCAACATTGAATACGTGAAAAAAAATCTGCTACTTCATACATACTGGGACTTAATTGCAAGTTAATGTTAAGTTAAGATAAGTCGACCGACTTCAAAAATATTACGAAAATACTAAGACTAATATAATAAATTAAATTTGACGACCGGTCTGGCCTAGTGGGTAGTGACCCTGCCTATGAAGCCGATGGTCCTGGGTTCTATTCCCAGTCAGGGCATTTGTGTGATGAACACAGATATTTGTTCCTGAGTGTTCGATATTCCCAATTTATAGTGCTAAATTTTAGTCTAGCAACACAACTGTCACTCTGACAGTTTCGTTCGTTGGTATGGCAAGTTTGCCAGTTCGGTTAAAACTTTTGAAGAAGCACGTGCGAATTCGTGCTCCGAGCTCATTTTCGAAATTAGTTATACATAGTGTTAGTGCCGGCCAAAGCAACGGAACGAGTAACCTAGCTTCAATCATCCCTTCATACAAATTAACGATTGCGATTCGGCTTAAACCTGCATACGCACAGATAAGTGGCGGTGTAGAAGTGTGACCCGCATGTAGGCCTACCTCTGCACCAAGCTTCCTACAATTGCTGCAAACCTCGTGCTGAGCTTCGCCACAAGGAGACACAGGTAAGCCGTATTCGCAATCCCTAAAGTTAGCCCTTCGTAAATTGAACAGTCTCGTTAGAAAATTAATTTTGTTATACAGTCCACTTAAATTTAGAAAATATCGTTGTCGAATAATTAACATTTGGTCCGTCGATCGGATTGCATTGAAAAGTTGCCTTTTCTTGTATTTTCCTAACTGTTTAATTTTTTTTTCGTTTTCGTAGGTACTTGAGAAATTGCTTTGGCCATTATTCGATTATTGCAAGTTGTACGCCATCTTTTGTCGCTTTCGTTTTGGTTCGTTTATGTTGGCAGTACAACTTCCTTAACCTGATGACTTGCCTGAAACTTTAGCTGATCATTATGACAGAAAAAGACAAATTGCCATTATGTACTATGAAAAGATGTTGTCGTGTGAACCTGTTAAAAATAAGAATGATTTAGAAAGGGTCTTCCGTACATTTAATGAAAATTTAAACATTCTGTCGAGGTATGACCTTCCGGATAGGAATTTCATGCTTTATTATTTACTATGGTCTAAACTGGATGTTGCCACTCGTGAAGCATTTGAATTACAGCTGACTACTAATGTTGATGTGCCACAGTTCGATGAGTTAAAAAGTTTTATTGAAAAAAGGAGTAAAGCCTTAGAAAATTCATTCATTAAGGTTCCAATGGTTAAATCGTTGATTAAAGCAAAAACAGCACTGGTAGTCTCAAGTCATGCTAGTTCAGTTTGTGCCTTTTGTCGGGGTCAACATAGTCTGTCAAAATGCAGTAAATTTTTCAATCTTGATGAAAAGAGTCGATTCAACTTTGTAAAAGCAACTGGTTTGTGTATATTGTGCTTCGCAAGCACTCATCGAGTAAAAACTTGTCGTGCTTCTCGCTGTAGTATTTGTAGTTGTTCGCATAACACTTTGCTACATTTTAATAAAGTTCCACCAGTACCTACTCCTGCCACAACAGAGGTTGCTATCGCGCCTGCTAGTAGCATGGTGGACAGTAGTAATGGTAACACTGTGTTAACTGTAATGGATGAAGAAAATACTATTCTCTTTGCAACTGCAAACGTTTTAATTAAAGACAGTCTTGGTGAATTCCGACCCGTGCGCGCGCTGCTAGATGGCGCTAGTGCATGCAATTTTATATCGAAATCCTGTGCAGACATGCTAGGGTTTAATGTTAGTGGCCAGCACACAGTGTATGGCATTGGCAATTCGTCCCATCAGACATTTGGCTCACTGTCATGTGAAGTCAAACCATTGGGGAGTCCAGATTCATTGTTGAGTACTGAACTCAAACTTTTCGTTTTATCGCCAGTATGTGCTGACCAGCCTCCACAACCTGTCGACCCGTCGGGGTGGTCACACATACATAATTTGTCGCTTGCTGATCCAGACTTTGCTCGCCCAGCGCCAGTTGACCTGCTGCTCAATGCGCAATTTTTCGTTTCGTCGTTGTTGCCTGGTATACGGCGAGGCAAGCCTGGACAACCTACTCTACTGAGGACTATCTATGGATGGGTAGTTATGGGTGAGTGTGATGACACTCCTTTCATAGATAGTGCTCTCATTTCGTGTCGTAGTAACAATAAACATTGTTTTTTCGTGTCGAGTCCTACGCAGACATTGTCGATTGATGATTCCTTAAAGAAATTTTGGGAATTAGAAAACGTTGGTCCTCCGGTTAAACCTTTCGTATCAGCGGAAGACCAACACTGCGAAGACTATTTTCGTACAAAATACTTTCGGAATGAAGAAGGCAGGTTTGTGGTACCCCTACCGTTTGTCGATCCCGTTAACAAGCCTACCTTCCTCAATTCACGCGAATTCGCTCTTAAGCGATTCCTGTCGTTGGAACGCAAGTTGAACTCCAATTCTGCGTTCAAAAAGTCGTATATCGATTTTATGGAGGATTACAAGTCTAGTGGTCACATGGAGGAGGTGAGCCCACCTTCCACAAGCGAGGGCCACTACTACTATATACCACATCATGGAATATTGCGCGACTCGGTGACTACCCCTCTTAGAGTGGTCTTTGACAGTAGTAGTAAGGACGCCAACGAGGTTTCCTTAAATGCCACCCTTCTAACTGGACCTAAACTCCAGACTAACATTTTCGATCTGCTTACACGTTTTCGTTGGCATACCGTCGTCTTTACGGGTGACATTAAGCAGATGTACAGGCAAATAATTGTAACAAAAGAAGACGCTGAATTTCAGCGCATCCTCTGGCGGCCTTCAGCTGACGAACCGATACGCGATTATCGCCTGAAAACAGTCACCTACGGGGTGTCTGCTGCGCCGTTCCTTGCTCTTCGTACAATGGCTCAGCTCGCCAGTGATGCGGCTAGTTTATTTCCCGCTGGTTCCGCAGTTCTCGCTCGTGACATTTACGTCGACGACGTCGTCTCTGGAGCGGAATCCGTTGAGGAGGCTCGTTCGCTTCAAGTGGAACTCACAAAGATACTCTCGTCGGGTGGTTTCCATTTGAGGAAATGGACTTCTAATAGTAGTGAGTTCCTAGGTAACCTTCCTTTCTCGGACTTGTATTCAGAAGATTTTAAGCATTTCGAAGAAATGTCAGACATTTCTCTTAAAATATTGGGTTTGCTTTGGCAACCACAATCAGATTCTTTCGGTTTTAAAGTTGCAGCTGTTGATAACGGCCGATGCACAAAACGTACCATTCTTTCAGAAATAGCTAGAATCTACGACCCGTTGGGTTTTTTAGCGCCGGTTACATTCCTAGCTAAATACCTGATGCAGCTTCTATGGCTCTCCGGTGTTTCCTGGGATGATGATGTCCCGGAAAACATCAGACTTGAATGGCAGGAGTTCAGGACTCAATTACCTTCGCTGAGTTCCGTAGCCGTCACTCGACGTTTGGTCGGGGATTTTGATGTTCTAAGCTTGCATGGGTTCTGCGACGCGTCGGAACGTGGCTTTTGTGCCGTGTTGTATTGCCGTACGATAGATAAAGAGGGTAATATTGATGTCAAATTAGTTTGCGGTAAATCCAAAGTTGCACCTTTACGTAAGCTGTCGGTGCCACGTCTCGAATTGCTTGCTGCGGTTCTATTAGCGGACTTAATCGCGTCGGTTGTGGACGCACTGAAGCCCTTCCACTTAGTAAATGACGTTTTTGCGTGGTCAGACTCTAGTGTGGCGTTAACTTGGATAAAATCGTGTCCATCTAAATGGAAAACGTTCGTGGCCAATCGTGTCAGCCACATCCAAGACATTATCCCTCCCGACTCGTGGCATCACGTCAGAACCTCTGACAATCCGGCAGATTGCGGATCGCGTGGTCTACTGCCTAGGGATTTGGTCTACCAGACTAGCTGGTGGAGCGGGCCTGACTGGCTTGCGCGTCCCGTTGATACTTGGCCAAAGTCGTCGTTATCCATAGATAAGGATAATCTCCATGAAGAAAGAAGGATTACTGTTCTCGTCGTGTCTAATCCTGACACACTTGTCGATAAATTAATTAATAAATTCTCGTCGTTGAGGACACTCCAACGTGTCTTATCATATTGTCGTCGTTTCGTGCACAACGCCAAACAGAAAAGGATGTCTGGTGTTCTGTTAAGTGGTTCTCTAACCCCAACCGAACTAAAGGATGCGCTTCTATTTCTCGTCAGCTTCGTGCAGCGGCGTCGCTTCGCTCAGGAGATCGATAAAATTGAAAATAGTCTTACGAACTCCCTCCCCAAGGCGTTCCGAAAACTGTCTCCTTTCCTAGATGAGGCGGGTCTTTTGAGGGTGGGCGGACGTTTGTCGCGCGCATCACTCGAGTTTGACGTTAAACACCCGCTGCTCTTACCTCGTGATGATCGCGTAACTGTCCTTCTTATCGATGAATACCACAAGCGCTTCATGCACCCAGGTGTTCAAACACTCCATAACTTACTTTCGCAGCACTTCTGGATACTGTCTCCGAAACGGGCTATCCGCGCTGTCACGTCGAAATGTATAAAGTGCTTCCGCGTTCGACCGACCAGCGCTCCTGCACCTTCTATGGGAGACTTACCTTCGTATCGTATATCGCAACTCAAAGCGTTCTCCAGTGCTGCCGTTGATTTTGGAGGTCCCTACGACATTGCTCTTGGCCGCGGACGTGGTAACAAGACTTACAAAGCTTACATTTGTGTCTTTGTCTGCACCGCGACTAAGGCCATTCATACGGAGCTTGTCACGGAATTATCCTCGGACGCTTTTCTCGCCGCGCTTCGGCGTTTTGTCGCTCGTCGTGGTCGGTGTAACCGCTTGGTTTCCGACCAAGGTAAAAATTTCGTCGGTGCCAGTAACATTCTGCAACGACTGGTTAAGGATGCTGCTGCGCACGACGCCATAAAATTCGAATTTAACCCTCCGGGCAGTCCTCACTTCTCAGGCCTCGCTGAAGCTGGAATCAAGACTGTAAAGACCCACTTAGCACGCGTTATCGGAAACCAAAGGCTGACCTATGAGGAATTTTTGACAATTGCGGCCCAGTGTGATGCTTTGGCGAACTCAAGGCCGCTCACTCCTCTTAGTTCTGACCCCAATCACCTATCGGTTCTCACTCCGGGTCATTTCCTCACCACAGAGCCCTTGTCTGTTGTGCCCGAGGAAAACTTAGTAGATAGTAAAATTAGTCCCATCCAACGGTGGAAATTACTACAGAAAATGCACCAGGACTTCTGGGCTAAGTGGTCCCGAGAGTACATGCACACTCTCCAGCAACGGATGAAGTGGCATGAAAAGCAACCTAATGTCGAGGTCGGCACTCTCGTGCTCATTATGAATGAGCAGACGAGTGCCATGAAATGGCCCCTAGGTCGCGTCGTCGAGACTCACCCCGGATCCGACGGGATCTGTCGTGTAGTTACCGTACGAACCGCCACCGGGCTGTATAAACGTCCAGTGGTTAAACTGTGCCCTCTGCCAGTTAACTAGTTGGTCAGTAAGATCTACAAAGCTTACATCAAGTAATTATAGTTCTAGTTATCGTTTTCGTTATTTCTTAGATAATAATCTGCTTAAAAGCAGCATCTTTTCGGAGACATAAGTCTAAATAGTAGCTTTTAGTAAATGCTTTGGGCTTCATAAGCTCCCCTTCGCATTTAGGTGAGCGGAATGTTCGATATTCCCAATTTATAGTGCTAAATTTTAGTCTAGCAACACAACTGTCACTCTGACAGTTTCGTTCGTTGGTATGGCAAGTTTGCCAGTTCGGTTAAAACTTTTGAAGAAGCACGTGCGAATTCGTGCTGCGAGCTCATTTTCGAAATTAGTTATACATAGTGTTAGTGCCGGCCAAAGCAACGGAACGAGTAACCTAGCTTCAATCATCCCTTCATACAAATTAACGATTGCGATTCGGCTTAAACCTGCATACGCACAGATAAGTGGCGGTGTAGAAGTGTGACCCGCATGTAGGCCTACCTCTGCACCAAGCTTCCTACAATTGCTGCAAACCTCGTGCTGAGCTTCGCCACAAGGAGACACAGGTAAGCCGTATTCGCAATCCCTAAAGTTAGCCCTTCGTAAATTTAACAGTCTCGTTAGAAAATTAATTTTGTTATACAGTCCACTTAAATTTAGAAAATATCGTTGTCGAATAATTAACACTGAGTAATGGGTGTTTTCTATGTATTTAAGTATTTATATGTATCTATCTATTATATATATCGTCTAGTACCTACAACAGAAGCCTTACTGAGCTTATCGTAGGACTAGGTCGATTTGTGTAAGATTGTCCCGAAATATTTATTTATTTTTTAAATGCTCTGTGTGTCTGTCTGTTACCTCTTCAATTTCATCCCGACTGGTTCAGCTGTTTAAGCAGCTGTTGGGGTGATATGATAGGGAGAGAGTTTGAGCTACGCAAAAGGATAAGATATTTTTTATCCCGCAACCATATCCCTTTAACGTCCAAAAGTCACTGTGGTCGTGCGTTCAAGCCTCATCGCGGCTCGATTGTCCTAATAATTCTTGTTAAGAAAAAAACACAAAAAGACTATGTTGTTGGGTGGTCATTTTTGCATTGAAATTTTGAAGTTGCCTATAAAGGGATAACAGTATGGTTATTTTAACCTACCTGCCTAAGGCACTGGTCCCACCGCGAGCTAGTAAGCTATGAGCTATCACCTATTTCAAGGGACAAAAGATAATCGCTCCCGTGTAAATAAAAGAGAGATATATTATATTTATAACTCATCGCCCGGCGATGAACTACGATCGCCCGGCTATGACATACATATGTGTATTTTATTTACACGGGATCGATTATACTTTGTCCCTTGAAATAGCTGATAGCTCATAGCTCACTAGCTCGCGGTGGGACCAGTGCCTTAAGGAAACGAAAAGGAATACATTGTTTTCTCCCTTCCTCTTAGGATACGTTTTAAGCGGGATTTCCCTACACAGACCCCTTTTGCGTTACACGGAGAAACTTTGTATTAGAGATGTTAATCGCTAATAATCATCATCATAAACTTTAATATAACTTGTGTTGATTAGGTTAATGTTACAATAGTAGTTTATGTATCTGTGCATAATGAAGGGCATTACAATAAGAGTGTAGGTTAGGTTAGGTTGTTGTAATGCCTAATTATGTATAGTTACATACACTACTTGATCTACACACATATCATAAATGTTTTAAGGTGGGTTCAGGAACCGTAGGGAAATGACTGCAGTATTACTAGTGTTACTTGAAACATTAAAAAGTCAACGAAATAAACAAATGACAGCTTGTAATGGCGGCGTTGCGTATTTCATATCTCAGTCAAATATTTTTTTTAAACCATAGACAAGCGAATGAACTCCCTATTCTATTGTCACTCGAGTTCTTAAGTCGTTCGATTTATATTAAAAAAACATAACGAATTGGCGTTTCGTATCAATGACTGTTTTAATATCTATAGATACTAGAATAGACACCCCACTTGAATTTGACAGCTGTTCCAAATTTAAACTCATAACCTACGGATTTCAGTAGGTAATGTTAACCTTACATCTCCATTCATTTCTGATGGTTGGTAATGCTGGTCATTGCCTACGGTTTCTGGACGCATTTTAGAGCACTTATGATATGTACGTAGATAAAATTTATTATACCCATTAATTTTAATGCAAGGGTGCAATTATTTACGTGATACAAAATATGTTTTTCTGAGTCTATAAATAATAAGCAACTTAGTGCCTCAACTCTTATTAATTAGCCCCGCTCGGTGACTGAATATATATAGACACAGCTCTCCATACAAAAATGCCTTCCAAAATTGACCCCAGGCTCGCTGACACTGACAGCTATCCCCTCTTCATAAATATGTCAGACCAGCTTGGAGTTTATCCAATAGACAATTTCGCGCTATTAAAAAAAAGTTGTGATTGGTTAATAAAAGTTTAAAGTGTCAAACCTCATGCGCGCCGTTACAATATTATGGCGTTGTCAAACTTACAGGGATGATACTAACCGAGATGGAACCAATTTATATAAGTATTATTCTGACACGATTTTGCTATTAATATTAAGAAAGAAAGAAAATATATTTTAACGCCAAAACATTAAATAGATTACGTTTTTCATACTTTATAAGAATGTATAGTAATTACGTATTGGAGAACACTCCCACGATTTTGCGTTACGGCATTGCCTCAGTCTTTCTCCATGGGATAATGACGCTCTAGAATATCGGGGGTGAATTTCCGTAACTTTTTGCGCGACTAAGTCCCGTTTATCGTTATACTCAAACGTTGAAACATAATATTAATGTGTAGTACATATGTATTTTGGAATAATCGTAATAGTGTGAGTACAGTCAAAGAGTTTAATTTCCAACCCACCTAAGGTTCAATATCGTATAACAAACTGTCACCATAAGAGCAAGCTAGAATAAGACGTTACTTTGATATATTGCTAACACGCATTGTTTTGTTTATTAGGCAACAGATTAACAACATCGACGTGGAGTACTGAACTTTGGGACGTCAAGGCACTTTTCCTACAATAGACGACTACCGAGTTTTTTTTCATATTTTTCGTTCTTGCAAAATTCAAATGATAGTGACGCAAATAACAAAATTTCGCTCATCGACATTCGCAGTAGACAGAGTCGTAAAGAACTCACTAAGAAGCTGACACACTTTCAAAATTAGAAAACAAAATGATAACTTTTCACAAACAGGTTATCTGTAGGAATATGCACAGACAGATAATAAGTGTTTGAATCCTATTACAGAAATACAATTTTCAACCTTAAGGCATCCCGAATGTCTAACGACATTTCAATGATTGGGCAGAAAATTTAAAGTGAAAAACATAATTTATAATACATAATAAATCCTTTCCGCGGCTAAAAAAAACCAGAAAGATTATGATGAACAGTTTACCAGCAGTTCCTACATTTATAGCT
Source organism: Grapholita molesta (assembly GCA_022674325.2). Lineage (NCBI taxonomy): Eukaryota > Metazoa > Arthropoda > Insecta > Lepidoptera > Tortricidae > Grapholita > Grapholita molesta. Next base: position 1,807,057 of record CP053139.2, read on the forward strand.
TAGGTATTTGCTTTTTAAATAAACACAAATAATAGGACTTGCTTGTTACTTGGAAATAAAATTAATAGTTTACTTAATAGTAGAAATTTTGCATAATATTATCCCCATTTTGTCACTCAGTATCCTAAAGGCGTAAGTCATTATAAAACTAGTATAGAGTTACGACATTTGGTTCAGCGTAGTAGTCTATACATCAATATGTTACTTTAAATAATTGTTTATCATCTTCAGGGTTCAACTTACACAATCCAATGGATCCCCTCGATTTTTTTGTATTTTTGTGGAGTTGTTTAGGTACCATTTTACCGCAGAAGAAGGCATTTTATAGGGTTTTTTAATTTAACAATTTTATATTAGCTGACATCTTAGGCCCCTTACACACTGCGACTTTTAGCAGCGATTTCAGAAACGCGCGACTGCATCGCGACACCAGCAATTTTGCATCGATGCTGTCGCGCGTGTGTATCGATACTAACGCGCGAGAGCATCGCGACATCATCATTGACAAGATTTTTGCATCGATGCTGTCGCGCGACAGCATCGATACAGACGCGCGTTAGCATCGATGCAGAATTGCAGACGCAGGGTAGTGGGCAGTTTGCTAAATCTACTGATAAATAAAGCAGTTCTAAAAGCAGCTATCTGATTTTAGAGCTAGCTACTGACATATGATACATAATGACCACTTCTTAATCTTTCACTTTTTTTATGACAAAGGTGGCAAATGAGCAGACGGATTGCCTGATGGTAAGCAATTATCGTCGCCCATAGGCACTCGTAACACCAGGGGAGTCACAAGCTACGTTTCTTTTTTAAAAGTAATAATACAGAGACCGTGATTAAAACAGTTTCAATCGAACTCATCGCGTTGTTTCAGTCAATGAATGACTGATCAAAATACGTTTCGCGTCGAGGCTCACGTTGGGATCGATACAGTCGCGATGCTAACGCGATACAGTAGCGATGCTGCATGGCGATTGCATCGATGCTGCATCGCGATTGCATCGATACTGCATCGCTACAGTTCAATGGCGGGCTTCTGCATCGCGACAGCATCGCTACTGTATCGCGACAGTATCGCGACTGTATCGATGCTTAAAGTAGCGCAAGTGTGTAAAGGTGGACAATTTGCGACTGCATCGATGCTGCATCGCGACAGCATCGCGACTGCATCGCTGCTAAAAGTCGCAGTGTGTAAGGGGCCTTATGTCATAGAAAGCTTCTGTACTACTAAAGCTGTCAAACTCCGCCGTGGCTCAGTCGATCGTTAGCGGCACACTAGCCGTGGGGTCATTTTTCAGCTCGAGTCAGACTTCTATAGTATTACTAGTTCGTTGGCCCCGCTGCGCCACGCTCGCAAAACGCGCTTATGTGCCCAATCCTTCAGGCTCTATGACCATTTCGGAAGATTAGAGCGGTCGGACTGTGTGAGAATGCGGCGGATTCATTAGGCAGGGTCACTACCCACTAGGCCAGACCGGTCGTCTTTGACTTACGAGTATAGAACTGTCAACTCTTCAAACCAGTAAAACCTAACTAAGGTTATGTGGTTGATATACAATCAACATGCTAACAAACTTTATGTATTTGCATTGCCATATGTAACATTACATTATCTATGAACATTGTCGATGTCGCTTAAATATGTCGTTGTTCAAGACGATACAATACAAACGCAACGCGATTCGACGTAAGTGCCATCGACAATAAGGTCCCTTTTCATAGATAATGACATGACACATATTATTTTAACACTAATATTACACTTACACAAATTGACCTAAACCCACCGTAAGCTCAATTAGACTTGTGCTGGGTGTACTCAGCCAACGATATATAATATATAAAAACTTAGCTACATAGAAAACACACATGACTCAGGAACAAATATCTATGCTCATCACACAAATAAATGCGTTTACTGTGATTTGAATCCAGGACCATCGGCGTCATAGACAATGTCACTACCCACTAAGCCAGGCCCGTTATTCGCTTTCATCTCCTGTTATCTCGCTCCCCCGTGGGCAGTTATGCTGAGGGCGGGCGGCGATTATAATAATGCGCGCCAAATTGTAGGGCGGGCGGCGTTATCGTCAAAACGTTGTTAATATTATTTTTTTCTACAATTACTGGAATAATTTTACATAAATCATATTATACAGTGGATGATAAAGAATACCTTGAGGGATTAAGTCTATCATTTATACAATATTATATTTTATGTGCAAGATAAACCAAACTATAATACCTATAAGTGCAGTATTTTTATTTTTTTTTATGACATAAGACGGCAAACGAGCAGAGGGATTGCCTGATGGTAAGCAATTACCGTCGCCCATGGGCACCCGCAACACCAGATGAGTCATAAGCGAGTTGCCGGCCTTTAAAGGGGGTTGGAGCTCTGGGAACCTTACTCACCATCAGGAACACAACACTACATATCTGAAAGGTAGCAGTGCTATTATGGCTGTGGTCTTCCGTAAGGTACTTTCCCCAGTTAGGCTTCTCCAGACTTAAGCGTGATGGTATTTTGCTGCGCCCTACCTCTCATTGGTGGACGTTGTTTAAGGACATACCCGGGTCCAAAAACGTACTTACGGGCGTATAGTATAGATCTATTGGACCTCGCGAGCCTAAATAGGCTAAGTTCATTTTTAAACACAAAACTATCGTGAGATTGAAACATATTAATTGTACAAAAGCGGGTAACTCACGTTTTATAAGTCGAATATTGCTCGACATGTTTCACTCCGTAACGAGGAGCATAATCATGAGCCATTAGCGATGGCTAACCGACGCAGACGGCATAAGTTAATTTTGTTAAAAAAATTGGTTATATATTTGTTCATACATAATAAAAATAATTAAGCACGCAAGGTATTCCATCCATAATAATTAACGCACCGATGCGTCATGTCATTTTCTCGCGCAGCGAATTGGTATTGCAATTCAGCGGGGAAATGCTGCCAGTATCTACGGTGCCATGCCACGGGGCGAATTTTTGTTTTAGTTTAGGTTTTTTGATGATGATGATGATGAATTTATAATTGTTAAAATAAGTTGGACTACGTACAGTCAGCAGCAAAAGTTGCTAGGCGTTTGAAGTGTTCAAAATGGCCTACACGCGCTCTTATTCTCTCTTGACAATAGAGACGTGTTGACCTCATTTTGAACACCTCAAATGCTTAGCTACTTCTGCTGCTGACTGTACATGGCTGCCCGGTCAGACATAAAAAAAAACATTACAACTAGTTAATAACACTATAATATACATTATTAACATAATACGACTCGTATTAATATTATAAATGCGAATGTAACTCTCTCGGTCTGTTAAGTCTTCAACCGCTGAACCAATAGGGATGAAATTTGGTATGGAGAGAGTTTGAGCTACGAGAAAGGACATAGGATATTTTTTATCCCGCAACCATACTTTAAAGACGGGCAAGTCGCGAGGAAAAGCTAGTACTCCATAATTGACGACCGGTCTGGCCTAGTGGGTAGTGACCCTGCCTATGAAGCCGATGGTCCTGGGTTCGATTCCCAGTCGGGGCATTTATTTGTGTGATGAGCACAGATATTTGTTCCTGAGTCATGGGTGTTTTCTATGTAAATAAGTATTTATATTAATCTATCTATTATATATATCGTCGTCTAGTACCTACAACACAAGCCTTAATGAGCTTACCGTAGGACTAGGTAGATTTGTGTAAGATTGTCCCGAAATATTTATTTATTTATTAAATATTTTATAATTTAACAGTCCATTGCTGGGCGACTGAGATTAAACTGAATTCTGACGTAACTTCGTTACTTTTAAATGCTTAGCGACTTTTATCTATTTTCACCGACCGCCATCTTGCTTATTGTATTATAAACTGGCTGTCCCGGCAAACTTTGTACCGCCTATAAGTCTTTTTGGGTTATTTTACTTTTTCAAAGCATACTAAACTTTTGCCCAAGCCGATCACAACGAGAGGATGGCAGATGGGGTCGAAAAGTGCTCGAGCGGAGACCACGGACTAGCAAGCGCAGCGTAGGACGTCCACTTACAAGATGGACAGACGACCTCATTAAGGTCGCCGGAAGACGCTGGATGCAGGTCGCTTCCAGCCGGTACATGTGGAGGTCCAAGGGGGAGGCCTATGTTCAGCAGTGACGTCACATGGCTAAGATGGTGATGATGACGATCACAACGAACCCAAAATCGTCCAAATCGGTTCAGCCGTTCTCGAGTTATAAAAGCCGGAACTAACACAACTTTCTTTTATTAATATAGATATTAATATTATAATAAACGCTAAAGTTTGTATGCATGTTTGTTGCACACGCGAAAACTATTGAACAGATTTTAGTGATACATCAAGCAATCAAATTACAATAGCATCAAAATATAATTTACTACAAGTAATAATAATAATAATGGACTTGCGGACCGCCGCCGGAAGTGCCGTACTACAAGTACACACCTGCGCCAGTTGTCGAAAATGGTCGTGCCACGCTCTATTGGGATCGATCTGTTATCACGGACACGACTCTTGTAGCCAATAAGCCTGATATCGTGGTGATAGATCGATCGCAGTGCCGGGCAATGCTCATCGATATCACCGTCCCATGTGACGAGAACCTCGTGAAGGCCGAGAAGGACAAGTCCAGCAAGTACTTAGACTTGGCTCACGAGGTAACCGCCATGTGGGAAGTTGATTCGGCGATCATTGTACCGATAGTTGTTTCCGCGAACGGTCTCATAGCGAAGAGTCTCGACCAACATCTTGAGAGACTCTCACTACGTGGTTGTGGTTGGATCAAGGGTCAGATTCAGAAGGCGGTAATCCTGGACACGGCGCGCATAGTCCAACGGTTCCTCTCTCTGCAGCCCTAACCACCGGCAGCCTGGGCCCTGCCCCGTTGCCGGCGGCACTCTAGGTTAGGTTTTATAATGTTTTTATTGTTTTGATACGTTTTAGATGTATTTTTATATCTTACTTTTATAAAAATTTTATAAAAACCTAGCCTAAGATATAAAATGAATAAAGATAATGTAATGTAATGTATAAATACAGCTTGGCTAGAAGTACTGAACACCCATGGTTTTTATATGATTGCATAGAACATTTGCAATAACTCACTTCGTTGTAGATCCGAATTTTTGGTGTTTTATGTTTTCTTAATTATTTATTACGTACTTTTAAGTATTATTAACTAATGTTCTCTTGTTGTGTACACACGTATATTAAGGTTTGAAATAGCAGAAAAAATTTTCATTGCAAATGAATTTTTTTTTTAAATAGAGAGAGATCGTTTTTAGAGTTAGAAGAAAAAAAGGGTACCTAGTTATTATAATTAATAAATATATTGTGTTATTTGAACTTAAAATATAAATTTTGCGATGACGAAATCGGCTGCGGAAGCTAGTAATTCTATAAATATTAGAGTAGGTATATCTGTCGGTTCTTTAAAATTATTGCTTTAATTCCAAAGAAGATACATATAATAGTTATAATATAACTAAAATCTAATAAAAGATAACTAAATATCTTAGGTAACAAAACAACTGACCAGTTTTTCTTCTACTCATAAAGAAAAGAAACGTCAAATTGGCACCGGCCTGCCTGAGAAAAATATAAGATATCGGCGATAATTAAAAAACAACAGATCCCGGCTGTATAGTGTATATATTTATTTTCCTAACTAGTGTGTAAAAAGTGCACTTTGCGCACGCTTCTCGTGCGTAAATTTCACTTTTTAAGGCAGTTGTTATGAAAAATTAGGTTCGATACACGTGTAAAAACTTCTTTAAGACTCAGGTGATTGTCTCCCTCGTTTCACTCGGGCTCCAACTTTCACCCTCGTTGAAAACAATTTTTTTTATACTAGTATCGAAATGTAGAATTTTGAAGTCGTTTTTACAACAGAAGTACAGTCGCATTTTCGTCGTGCTACAGACAAACTAACTCATTATCTTTTCAGTATTTCCCTTACAACTGTGTCCATGAACCTTTAATTCCGGCCACTAACATTAGTTAACAAAAACATTAACCCTTCTGACAAATCGAACGTCTGCATTCACTAAAAGCTTCATACGCCATAATTATAACGGTATAATATAACATATAAAGTGTACGCCGGCGGTAGCGTAGCGGGCGGGACTACGCTGGGTTGCCAGCGTAGTCCCGCCGCCATAAACTTTCACAAATGGGAGTTTAAAAAAATAGTGCACCAAACCGGTTCTGACATCAAGAGCGGCGCGCGTTAGTCCGCGACGGGCCGGCGACGCGATCGCCGAATCGAACGGACACTCAGCACTCTTAGTGCTTGATAATGGAGGCCTATGTGCTCCGAAACATGTCGCGCGAGTGACTAAATGAACGTGAGTAGAGCCGTGTTAATGTTTAATTTATCAGATATGTCTCACGAAAGTTTAAATACAAATAGTGCACCAAATTAGTGAAAGTTGTTAAGAAAAGTTAAATCACTGTCAGTTTCGTGACGCCAATTAAACATGAAATCTTTATGATTGACATTTTGCCTTTAATTATGTCGAAATCGATTAAAGTTTATAAAACGAACATCAACACCAAGTTTTTATCGAAATTTAATGCTTAATTGTCGTCACGAAACTGACAGTGATTTAACTTTTCTTAACAACAACACTATAATTGGGTGCACAATTTTTTTAAAACTCCCAGATACCCACTGCACTCTATATCCATACAGTTGCTAGCTGCCACCCCCTCTAAAAATATATAAAAATGAACGCACTTGTGCATCGGTGGCAGTGAATGCGTTAACCCCACGAATTTAGTTAATAATACGCTGCTATTTCGTACCAGTCTTTGTGAAATAACATTGTTATTTTTCAGTATTAAAAAACCTTAACCAGAAGTATTAAGCACCCATTTTTATATGAAAACTCGATTAGTATAGTATTTACATCTTTTCTGAAACATTTATTAAAGCCTCTTCTTACCACATACAGAGACTGTTAAAATTATATATAACGAGAGGTTCAAGTTCAGGTACCATCGCCCCCACTGTTAACTATCCATCGATGGACCTTATGCCTTTTGTAATTAGGTCCACGAATCTACAGTGTTGCTATTTGTACAAATAACGTCAATAATCACAGGATTATTTTTTAGTTAACATTTGTGGGATCGTATTTTTTCAAGTTTAAATTGGTTATGAACAAGTTGCAGAATTTTCTAAAAAACTACACATTTGTAGAAACTTTACTTTTCCTATGGTAATAGAGTTATGATTGCATATTTCTGTCGCTCATTCATTTCTCACTCATTCATCTGTCATTTTTTTTTTAGATATAACTATACAAGGAAAACTTAAACAGTCAAGGTACACGTGTAGCTTATATCATATTGAACTTGCGAGCGTAGGCGAAAACTTTGTCCCAAATCACACTTTCATTAAACGCCCACTTTAAGTGGAAAGGTCAAAGTTTACTATTTCTCTTAAAACGGGGAGAATTTTCTACGCGTCCTGATTTTGGTGGGGAGGGAATCAGTACCCGGCCCGCCGCGGAGCGGCTAGCGCGTTTCGCGCATCGCAATACGCAACACAAAAGGTTAAATTCTGTTAATTGATCATAAAACACCTTTTAAAAAAATAAAGTAGCTGTCTGTGCTCTAAAAAAGTAACGAATGACGCACGTCAATTGTTTAAATTTGAAATTCGAACGCCCCATACGTCTGGGATTGATTTTTCCGTAACGGTTTTGAGGTCCAATGCGGCATAATGTTATGGTTCTTCGATTTTTCCGATAGCAGGGGTGCAGGATTGATGATGAAAGCGTTTAAGAAGTGAAGTGAACGGGATTATATCGTTTGATTGATGGATTTAATTTCTAAACGTCGCAATTATTACTTTTTGATGCAAGGAAAATCGCATTTGCATTCGTAAAACACTTACGGAAAATTCTTAATACAAAAACAATAAAAATGTCCAAACGAACTACTTCTTAATAATGAAATTGTTTTAGTCCAGTGTTTTCTTGACACAAAAATTGTTCCGTAGTTCTGTAACAATGGCGAAAATTTTTATTTAAAATACAACTATTCACACACTGATAAATACATGTTATAAATATTAAATGTACTTAAATGACACCAAAAGGATATGTACCTACGCCAAAGAGATGTCCAAAATGGCGGCAGTTCTCTAATCCCGTTTCCCGCGCACTCATTTCCTGAAACGTTCCGTTTGCAATAAGAATTTTATAATATTTATTCGCATAAATAACTAAATACTTATAATCATTGATGTAATTTTATAAATGAACACTAAAAGTAATATAAATTTAAAAATGTTTTCACCGGCTTGGTACCGAAAGCGATGATAGAATTTCCTCGCTAAAAAAATAATATAGGTATAGAAGCTTTTCTTTGAATTAGTGAATATTTATTTTAAAAGCACGTAACTAATTTATTAACCGAAGAAAAAACGGGGGAGGTTCTCAATTCGACGCGTATTTTTTTACGTATGACCATTACTTTTTACAGAGTAGTCCGATTTTTATAATTATTTTTTTTATGTGTATTCTACAATTTTTTTTTTTTAAATGTTTTAATGAATTTTATAGAGCTCACGGTTTTATAATTGTATAACATAAACCAACACAAATGATGAAATGACATACGTAATGTTATTTTTTTTACAGAGTAGTCCGATTTCTATAATTCTTTTTTTTATTTGTAATCTACAATTTTTTTAAATGTTTTAATGAAGTTTATAGAGCACACGGTTTTATAATTGTATAACATAAACCAACAAAAATGACATACGTAATGTTATTTTTTAAGCAACTATCTTATAACTCAAAATTATACATAAATACAAGATTGTTAAGAAATGTTACTAATTTAAAAAGATAACATGCATATTTATCGAATATTGTGCCGTTTGTCTGTTTTTTTCCTTATCTTGTTTACTACCTCAAATTATAGCACTGACATAAAAAATATTTAAAACAGAGTTTCCCCAAACTTCTGTATAATCTATATACGAGTATATTTATTACTTAACTATAATGAATTAAAGGGCATTTCTCAAAAAAACAAGTGTTTTTTTACGAAAAAGTCATACGATCAGTTCTTAAGGAATATTATGTAATTAAAGTATAGTCGACGTTAAATAAATGTTCACCTTATGCCTTTATAACAAGGTGCTAAAATATAAACATATTTTTGACGTCTATAAATATTATTTTAATACACTAAACTTACAAATTATTGTCTTATTTTTTACGTTATCTATTCTGTTTCTGCTCCAACTTCTCGGAATTTCTGTTTCTTAAAAAAGGACAAAATGTGATACCTTTATCACATTATACATTCGGAATAGGTTTTTAAGTTTAAAATGTCACACCGAAAGTTCTTTGGCGTAAACTTTTAATGAGGAACCCAGGCGAGTTTTTTTCTCGCACTTTGAAAACTTTTAGCTTTTCCTGTATAAGAGGTGCGAGTAACTCTGTAAATACTAATAAATTTTATATATATACGATCAAATTGACAGCTGGTCTGGCCTAGTGGGTAGTGATCCTGCCTATGAAGCCGATGGGTTCGTATCCCAGACAGGGCATTTATTTGTGTGACGAGCACAGATATTTGTTCCTGAGTCATGGGTGTTTTCTATATATTTAAGTATTTATATGTATCTATCTATTATATATATATATATATATCAATTATCATCGTCCAGTACCTACAACACAAGCCTTACTGAGCTTGACCGTAGGACTAGGTCGATATGTGTCAGAATGTCTTGTGGATGCTTTAAACTTGTGCATACATAAATAATTTAAATATGAAAAGTCAATTGTGTACAAAACCCTTATTTAATGTCTAAAGGTATTCTCTACCAGTTCTTAGGTGACTTGTTGGTGTGTAACAAATCAGTTTTTTTTTCAATTTAACAATGTAGTGCGACGTCTGACGTCTTTTTGGTCTATTTTTTATTTGTAAAGGCTATTAAGGCTATATTAACGGTTCACGATAAACTACGTTTATAAGGAGCCTTCCTACGTATTTGACGGCAAAAAAATATAGGTACGCAGCGTAGGATTGTCTAGCGAATTTTGTACTGTATTTAGAACAACTTTAAGAACTACCTAAATGTTTGTTATTCAACCTAATTGAACACAACCAAAATAATTAATTATTTTATCTCTTATATAGGTATTTAGATTATGAGATTAAAATCAGCTCGACTATAATTAGTCAGTTTCGTCCATAAATCTACTTTATAAACATTACTCCTGTTATTTTTTAAATTATTCCACGGTGTGTTTTTGCTGTGAGCATTTACGTAGGCGTTATAATACTGTTCGCTATTAGACGTCATTTGCTTTCATTCTGACATTCAAAATTTGTTCTTATTAAAGTACATTTGAAAACTTTAAATGTTAACCAAAAATAGAACTTCCGAAAATTATTAATGAAATTCACACAGTCGCCATTAGATGTATCGGAGCTGTGAAGGTGGTCACAAATATCGGAACATGCACTTTATCGCTTTTACAATAGAGGCGTTGTTCCGATATTTGTGACCACCTCCATAGCTCCGATATATCTGATGGCGACTGTACCTAATATATATGCTACAGACTTGTGACCAAAATGTATTCTGTTAAACAGAATACTTATAATTTCGCTTTAAAGCTTTCGGATAACATCAGTTTATACGGCCAGCCTGTTGACATAATGCCTAACTTTTTTTTGTCAATGTCTTAATTTTAGCACAACTGTCAACTAACCGCATTTTTTTTCTTTCAGCAATAACAAACGTAGCTAATAACAAGACTGACGGGTCGACAATAAATAGATAATAAGCAAACAATGATGTTATTTACAAAAAAGCAAGTGAAAGGCTGCGGATTATGTCGTAATATTACATAATCGTAACGTGAAAGTCAGTGCAACGCCGATACTGGCCGGTAACACACGCGTCGAAAAATTAAAAAAAAGTGGCGTTCGGAAATCAAATAGTGAAAATAGTGCGAGGAAAAAGCGGAACGCGGGAAAGTGAAGGAGTTTGTTGTACATCGTTATATTTTGGCTGTGCCGCCCGCCAACCAATGGCGGGGCGCGGACCGCCCCACGGAGGGGTATGTCTGGCGGTTCTTCTTACGCTCTATGCTGGTAAGTAATATTTCTAAACATGTTTTCGGTTGGATATACAGAGACTGTATGTTCATATATATGTGGGCCGTTTTATTTAAAGTTCTATACTTAACTTTCTTTTTTAAATTTGATTTTTTTGTGTGGTTTCTACTTCATCATGAGCTCTTTCGAGCCTGATATGAGAAAAAATGTGTCTCAAAATTTTCATACATTTTTTTATTACTTCCGTTCCGTTACCGCCATATGAAAAATAGTCTCGGAATGGAATAAAAAAGCTTGGAACAATTTTTTTCTCCTATCAGGCTCGAAAGAGCTCATTATTCTGAGTAGAAACCACACAAAAAAATCCAATAAAATAAAATTGAGAATACAACTTTAAATAAAGTCGCGCATGTGTGGTTTATGTTCATGTCATAACTAATCGAGTAATCACAGTCTCTGTTGATCTAATGTCTTTATTTCAGTACAGTCGGAAGCAAAAATTGCTAAGCGAGCGACGTGTTCAAAATGAGCTTGACACAACGTTATTGTTACGAGAATAAGCGCGTGGAACACCTGGTCGGTTTAGCAACTTTTGCTGCTGACTATACCTATGATAATTAATAATAATAAAATATTTGAATTAGAGGAAATACCTATACTTAAGAAAGAGTACAATCCTACCGGTTTCCTAGTCCGGATTTGAACCAGTGACATTCCTCAATTATACATGTATACCTACTGCATTCAATGCATTTCTGGGATGTTGACCATGGCGTCGTTCCACCATGGGGGTGTAAGGTTACTTAAGATATTGATTATTGAACAACATTTACTTAGTGCTTGCCACAATAAAAATATCGACAATCCCGTAATTGATAAACACTATTCCAACGACAAGACGTACATACAATCACAGACTTAAAATATCGGCTAGGTAGGTACACACAACAACACTCCTAGCTATACATTGGTAGACCTTATTATATAAGGCATAAAGTCCACCGATGTACAGTTAAGAGTGTTGCTGTGTGTACCTAGACTATGCGACCTATGCGTGCCACCGATCTTGTTCAAATTTAACACACTTTAATATACTTTTGATACAATTTATTTTTATAATATGTTAAATATAAATAAGTTGATAGTGATAATTTTGTTTTGTTTTTATATGTTTGTCTTTATATTACCTGTATGACGTTGAAGTGGTATCGATAACGGGACTGTCGATGTCAAATGAACAAATCGTTCGTGCTAGAAAAATATGTAAGTGTATCAACATCAACACAGAACAACAAAGAAAACATTATGTAAATCTAACTAATAAATTAAAGCTAATATGCTAGGACATATTATAAGACCTAGGGGTCCCTGTCACGAGGTGGGGCAGGATGCCCAAAAGGCTAGCCGCATTCTCTCACTGGATAGCAATGCTGTTTCCCTGGGCGAAATGATGGCCAGCTAGCAGGTTATACTTTTGTAACTAAAGTAATTATAATTAATAAACATAGCTCTAAAATGTTTATTAATACCGGATTCAAGAGTTGAACGACCTTATTATCTTCATCTTTTTAATGAATTCATTAAGGTCCTGCTAACTGCTAATGACCTTTAAATACATAAAACTATCGTGAGACAAAAAAGACAATGGAACCTGAGTTACCTGTTTCTATATAATTAATAATATGACCTTTAGATTGTTTTATTTATCTGAAAGGTTCTTTTAAGTTTCGGTTAAGCAAGGAAAATATATTGGATGTATCATAGACAATCTGATATCCAGAAGTATGAACTTATATGTCGTCTATGTACTCGTAATTGGCAGATTAAAGTCGGTGAGTAGAAACACGTTTTTTTACGTCAAAAGAAACTTACACTAGATCTTCTGATGCGTTAACTGCCACAAGCCTACCACCTAGTCAGTATGTAGATAAAATTAGCCACGTTTGAACTGTTAAAAATCGACAATATGTCATATTATCCAACGACCATAACGTCTACCATGGTTGAAGTTTTATCGTCTATCGCGCTATCCGTCACTTTTGCACTCACTTACTTGTTAGAGCGTGACAGGTATAGTGACAAGTGATAAAAACCCGACCATATTAGGCTAGCATGTTATGCAAAAGTATATCAGTTATCGACTGTCGTCTATCGTTGTCAAAAGTGCTTAACTCCGCTATAATGACCGCTTTGATGACGTGACCCTGCCTATGAAGCCGATGGTCCTGGGTTCAAATCCCAAACTGGGCATTTATTTGTGTGATGAAATTGTTCCTGAGTCATGGGTGTTTACTATGTATTTAAGTATTTATATGTATCTATCTCTGATATATCTATTATATATCGTCGTCTAGTACCTGCAATACAAGCCTTCTTGAGCTTACCCTAGGACTAGGTCGATTTGTGTAAGATTGTCCCGAAATATTTATTTATTTATAACGCGTGCAACCATAGTATGGGTTATACCATAGTCGACAATCTTTTATCATGTTATCATATTATCCGCGTGATAACTCCGACCCTATAAGCCCGCAGCTCTCCGATACCCTGTTGCTCTAAGCGAAATGTCTTTGAAAAGAATCAGAGCTAGGGCCCACGGGCCAAGTTAATAGATTAACTTGGCAAGGTGATCCAGTTAGCTGAGCTAATTTAACTTATGCACCGCGCAAGGTCTGGGCACGGATTTCTACTGTGTACCTTTACTGTGCGTCCATACATGCCGTTTCTTTCCCACAGTTCAACAGTGGTCATAGGGCTAATGAAGAAACTTGCCTAAGATAAAATTGACGTGCCGCTACTGAGCCTCTGTTTCTAGAACTATGATCTGAACCGGCCTGGTACCTACTCTATGGCTTAATCAACTATTCTTTGTCCCTCGTTGCCATGGTAACATTCCCTTGGGTCACTCTTCAAACCACAGTTTCATTGCATCTAAATGCTCAAAACAAGCTTAGTAGAAGCTTTTTGTTTTGGAAAACGACTTAGGCACTATGACCGTTCGGCACAGAAGAGCGATCGGACTGTGTAGGTAGCCTGGGGAAAATCCAGGACCCTTCCGCACCAGACTTGACTTGTACTACTGGAATACTCCTACTGAGTTTTCGCTTCCAGCGAGATTGGTTGAGACGGTCTTAACCGAATCTGAGTGGTGTGTAATGGAATCGAGCTAATGGGAGTAGAAGCTATGTGTCCCTTCCTTAATGGGTCACCTACCGATCGCGTCAGTAGCATGCGATACCACATTTCTTGTAACAAACTATGCTTTAACTGTGCTCTGGCTGATGGGCAGACCTCGGACAGGGTGAGCTGTTTTAAGAGTTTTCCACTTCAGTGGAAGTAGAAAGGTCTTTTTCTATCTATAAGTGGATATTAAACTCAAGAAGAAGTGGTTTGAAAAAAAAAATCACTTCTTTATTACAATAACCAATAACAAAGAAAAATTAGAATAAATAAATAATACCTACTCGTTTTGTACATAATGCACTATCATTTTAGTTTAATTATAATTAATGAATTCTTTTTAATATTTTATCTTCAGGTATATCTATATAACATCTACACTTGACATTAATGACGTAAAAATGGCTCAGTCTGTCCGAGGTCTGCTGATGGGACAGAATAACAACAACAAATAGTTGATTCACTCAATTTTTGTTTTGGAGTCATGGCTGTCTTGTTGTCGTAATAAACACTCTAATAAATGCTCTTCGAAGGCAGTTTCGAATCCGGGCCCTGTTCGAAGGGTCACAGTCATCACACTAGGCCGTTCATATTAACCTATAATTTATGGAAATGGGCTAAGCGCAAGGATTTCATGTCGTGATGTGTGCAACCTTAGTTCAACTAACACATATAATATACTCTTAGTTACAAACTGCGTGTGATTCGGACTACCTAGAACTTATTGCTCGAGTCTGCAGTCAATCTGGCCTAGTGGGTAATAACCATGCCTATGAAGCCGATGATCCTGGGTTTAAATCCCAGTCGGGACATTATGTATCTATCTATTATATATATCGTCGTCTAGTACCTACAACACAAGCCTTACTGAGCTTACCGTAAGAACTAGGTCGATTTGTGTAATATTTTCCCGAAATATTTATTTTTTATTTAAAAGAGAGAAAGAGAGACTTCGATCTCACCCGCTAAGCACACGTAAGGACGGTATCGTCTTGGCTCGTCTCAATCGTTTTTTGTCAAGTTCTTAAATTATTCCCGTTCTGCGGGGCTACCGCGAACAACGATATTCGTAAATTGCGGACGATCGTCTCTGTCACTCTCATGACGTCTTAATTGGGGTAAAAGAGAAAGATGCCCGAAATATACGAACTTTGATGTTCGCGGTACCGCTCCTGCTGTCGTCACCCATTCTTCATTCGTAACTTTCGTTGTTAAGCTACTTCTTATTCCGGCTTAGTTCGGTAATCGTCAACATCCTCTAGGGCTTTTTCTAAATACAATCTAGAGTAGTTCAGTAATTATTGTAACGTTAGCAGAGCTGTACCTTATTTGAAGATTAATTAAATTCATTTGCTATACAACACTCATGCTCATAAAATCACAATCACGCTCGATGATAAAAACCGGTAACTAATTACGCAAAAACCGGTAAAGGCCATCTGAGCCGGATGCGCCACTAAGCTACGGTACGTCCGTCCCTGTGTCCGTGGAATACGCCGCTAGTGCGAATGTGTTCGCTTCGAATAATAAACCTAGGTGTATTTAATAAACCTAGGTGTACTTAATAAACCTAGGTGTATGCTTAGGGCCCAGGCTCACTAGCCACCGCCACTGAACCTATGTTTCTAGAACTATGATCTGTACCGGCCTGGCACCTACTCTATGGTCTCTATGGTTCCTTCAGCAATTTTTGTTTTTGGAGTCATGGCTGTTGTCAAACTATTATATATATCGTACAGTCGCCATCAAATATATCGGAGCAGCCAAGGTATTCAAAAATATCGGAACATGCACTTTATTGCCTTGATAATAGAGGCGTTGTTCCGATATTTGTGACCAACTTGGCAGCTCCGATATATCTGATGGCGACTGTACCGGAGCAAAAGCGTTCGTTGTGGGGAGTAGCTAGATCTGTAGGTATCCCAAACGCGTTAGTTCCGCGTAGCATAATTCCCAGTCGCATTTTCCCCCACTCGAGTTTGTTTACATTCATGCATGTCACCACTAGCATTTTTCCTCGCCCGAATTTCTACACATATTATAATCGCCACGCTTGACAGGCGGGTTGGCGATCACAGTATGGTACATCATTAAGGATGGTGTCTAGGTATATCACAGTTCAGGAACAATAACCGGATCGCATATTAATTTTATAAAAGCGGGTAACTCACTTTTTATAAGTCTGCTCGACATGTCTGCGTCGGTTAGCCAACGCGAACGACTCACTATTACGCTCCTTGTTACGAAGTGAAAAATGTCGAGCAATATTCGACTTATAAAACGTGATATAAATAAATATTTAAATAAATATTTCTGGACAATCTTACACAAATCGACCTAGTCCTACGGTAAGCTCAGTAAGGCTTGTATTGTAGGTACTAGACGACGATATATATAAATTATAATAAATATATACATATAAATACTTAAAAATACATAGAAAACACCCATGACTCAGGAACAGATATCTGTGCTCATCACAAATAAATGCCCTGACTGGGAATCGAACCCAGGACCATCGGCTTCATAGGCAGGGTCACTACCCACTAGGCCAGACCGGTCGTCAAAACATATTAATTGTATGTTTCTATACAATTAATATGTTTGAATCTCACGATAGTTTTGTTATTAAAACGGGATCGCAGTTTGGCATAGACTTTAGCGTTTTTTTATGAGTGTAGCATAAACTTCATTGTTGTTATGTCGCACACCCTCTTCCCGGGTTTAGTTGGTATTATGTTTGATCAGCAACCCACCCTTACTGCTTCCTATACAGACGTACAGATATATATTACACACATTTTGTGTAGTGGGGGATTTCGTATTCCCGACTGACACACGGTCGATCTAGGAATTATTTGATAATCCCACATAAGTGTTGCTATGGTTGACTGTAAGCGAATGCCTTGAGGTATTCATCATCATCAGCCTATCGCAGTCCACTGCTGTATATACGCCTCCCTAATTTCACCCCATCGTGTTCGATCTTCGGCTGTTCGCATCCAGCTCCTGCCAGCCATCTTGCGCAAGTCGTCACTCCACCTAGCCTGAGGGCGTCCTACACTACGCTTGCCGAGACGCGGTCTCCCCTAAAGAACTCGTTTACCCCAACGGTTATCGGTTCTACGGCTAATATGGCCAGCCCTGACTGCCACTTCAACTTGCTAATACGGTGGGTTATATCGATGATTTTGATTCTCTGCCGGATTACCTCATTTCTGATTCGATCCCGCAGAGAAACGCCGAGCATAGCCCTTTCCATAGCTCTCTGAGCTCAACTTGTGGATCAGCCGTACCGTCAGTGTCCACGTTTCGGCTCCATACGTCATGATGGGTGGGACGGACTGATCTTTAGGCACTGTGGGATCGATTATGTGAACGTTTAAATCGATAGGTACTAATATTATAAATGCGAATACAACTCTATGGGCCCGGGCACATTACTAGCGGTTAGGGGACGTTTTCCCGGCGATTCCATTGTAACTGTCCACAGTCCGATCGTTCTAATCTAAGGCTTATAGAGCCTAAGTCAGGTTCAAAAAACTAGGATAAGAAAGAAAAAGTAATAAAAACACTACATAATAAAGATAAACGTTAAAAATAATGTCCCATTCAATTTAGAGACAACAATCACCACATTAATTTACCCTGTTTCTCAAACTGCAATAATCGACTAAAACGTAGGGTGTCCAAGCGGCACTCAACGCAAGACGGATGGTCCTGTATTCCCGAACGCTTGCAGAGCAATCGGTTTACGCATACCAGTCTAAAGCCCCATTTAGATCATGCACGAATTTGTATACGATTTTCATTACATTGCGGGATTATATAAAGCGGCCGAATTCGCCGTACGCCGACAGCCCGCAATGAAAATTGTATACAAGTTCTTGGCTGGTCTAAATGGGGTTTAAATGACACTGAGTACAGTGTCATGTCAGACCACCATCTGTGTCGCAGCATTTTTTATTTTGTTACATATATATACACGGTCACATATAAACAAATTAATATGATGTACAACCAAGTGTACTGTAATTACTAAAAATAAAACAAACCTGGGAGTTCATATATAAATAGTTACAAAATGTTAACAGTATAATATAAATTCGTAAGCAAGAGATTTGCCGTGTGATGCCGGCTGACTAGAATAGCTCCATCCCATCTCCTCCGCGGGTGTCGTAAGAGGCGACAAAGGGAAACGGGCAGCAGCGTCCGTCAAAATTTAATCTGCGGTCGCCAACCCGCCTGCCAAGCGTGGCGACTATGGCAACTACCCCCAAGGTGATACAGAGGTCATATTTGTGGGAGGCCTATGTCCAGCAGTGGACTGCATACGGCTGAAATGTATGATGTATGTATGATGTAAGCAAGAGAAATCATGTCAGACTTAAGTTGCATTTTACTGTAACTTACGTTACGTTAGGTTTCACATATATATTTTAGTTTTATGTAAATTATATATTAGGTATGGACATCGGATATTGTATGCTAACATGACCTAGTTCCATATTTTAATGACTAAACTAATCGTTGTTTAGAGCACAGCAAGAGCTGAGAGGTCGTGTCGGACCAAAACATTTTTGTTCGCATCTTTCTTCTGGGCATGACAAAATGTAGTATTTTATTTTCATTTTATTTATTACAGAAAAACTGACGCGATATGGCCTTTGCGATAAAGCCATTTACCGCATATACGTATGTACATAACTTCTTAATGAGGCCTACTGCGAAAATTAATAGAAAACGGGTATCCTGAATCTTCCTTTTTTTTCTCCCATTAAGGTGTAGTTAAAGTGACAGAGACAACATTTGCGAGTTTCGATTTTCGATGTAGCCGCTCTGGTTTTGTTAACTGACTAGTGGTTGTAAAGCAATGCTAGTAGCATCGCTGGGGTGCATACAATTTACGAAAATGGGGGACAAGGAGAGGATTGATAAAGGATTTTGAGCTGAGAGGCGGGTTTGGGAGCTTTAAGGATATGAGATGAGTGAATGAAATGTTAATGAACGTTTTAGGAATATATTTTTTGTTTTATTTTAGTATAATCATTATGCAAATAAAAATGTATAAGTAAACATGAGATCCGGTTTTGTAACTTAACCAATTATGCTTAATTGTTTTTTATTATGCAGGAACGTCTGCTATCGAATGTCTTCGATATTTAATTCGAAAGAAAAAATTGACTCGAAGCGTGACATGAACCCACAACCACTGGACCAACATCCAGTGGTTGTGGGTTCAAGTTCCGCTTCGAGTAAATTTTTTCTATTTTTCTTTCTATTTAAATATCAATTATGCTTAATAAAATAATCATTCTTATCGCTTATTCGACTGCAAATAAAGAGAGTCCCAACTAAACATCGCAAAAAAACAAACTTGTATAATAATAAGCCTTTATTTAATTTAATACCATTTTATTAGGCAGACGTCCGGTTTTATATCCAATAGCCCAGTAGCTAGTCCATCCTTTCCACCAAATAGCCTAGTACATTCTAGATTCCATTATAACTCAATAGTCCTTACACCATGGCGGGTGCTGTCTCTGTGCGCGTCCCATGATACGGACAGGGGCAACATCCGCTTAGTGTACCCCTTACATTTCATTAAATTGTCGAAAGGGCCTCTGCGCGTTGGCTCGATCTGGCTCCGCGTACGCCTCCCAAATGTCCGGAACACCATTGTTCCGTGTACGGAAGAGCCTTTATTTATTTAACCTTAAACTTTTAACTTTGGTCTTGCTTTTCACCTTTCATTAAATTGTTCACAATTCGCTTTTGTATCCGAACTTTTTTCAAACAATCTTTCTTATGGGACTCTTCGTTGGCGTTTTCGACTTAGGATTACGCAATGTTCTCACAAATGAAATCAAACAGTCAAAAACAGGTGAGAGGAAATGTAAAGTGTACTCCAATAATCCGGCAACCACAGCAGAATTAAGTCTACTCGCCAAGAAATCCAATCAATATCTCCGTAAATTCTAACAAAACCATTTCATAATTTATTCAGTATTGCCGCAACCGCCACGGACGACATTTTGATAATATTGTCCCAGATTCTAAACAACAAAATATCAATTATCTCAATTATGTAAAATACATTTTAACAAACATGCATTACAATGTTGACATTATTGTTCCTTATAATAGGTTTCAAAGTATGTGGTTGCAGGCTTGGCTAGACGAGAGGCACGAGAGGTCGTTATTGTTGACATTGTTGGCCTAAGGCCGGCAAAGTGCTCTTGTTTAATTGCCATTCCACATAAATGTGTGACACAGCATCTAGGATATTAGCCATTTCAAAAATGGTGGTTTTATTACATTCTGCCATTACACCTATTAAAAACAATAATCAATTTATGTCATCACTAGATGACGCCCGCGGCTTCACCCGTATGGTTAGAGGAAAATGTAACATATTGAGTCTTCCCGTGGGAATGAGATGTTTTCCCGCTGGAAAAAGTAGCCTATGTCACTCTCCATGCCTTCAATTACCTCCACATAAAAAATCACACCAATTCGTCGCTCCGTTTTGCCGTGAAAGACGGACAAACAAATATATACACTTTCGCATTTATAATATTATTAGTATGGATATTTTATTTCTTGGACTCTTTAAACTATTGTAGTACCTATTGCATGTTTGAGAAAACCAACCCATGAGAAAGGCAACCCCTAACTTCCCGGCCTCTGTAGTAATGTACTATCATTATTCCACTTTGTATATCTGATCTAATCGATAACCAATACTTGAATTCCAGTAAGCCTTCAGAGTTGAAGCTTCATTTTTATGCTTAACCTACTTTGACTTGGCAATGTAATGTAACTTCTGTTCTAATCTAACCCACCCACTGGTCTGCGGTTTGGTCCAAAGTAAAATAAATCGCGCTCGTTTCAAAATGGCCGCTATAAACTTTACTAACCCTCCACGGTTCGGTCGTAAACGAGAGGGTTAAAATGCTTTTTTACAGCCTTAAGACTGGCAATGCACTAAGAAGTTTTCTAAATTGCAAAAAATTCTGCCCGGAATGTTCTCAGAATTAATTTAAAAATATATAGATCATACTAGGTGCATATAATATCAATAAGTATACCTAAATATCTTTGTAGCTTGAATGATTTCTTGAACGTAATTGACAAAATAAAAACATCGGCAGTCCTGGGGGCCGATTTTTGGTAATCGTGCACTCGAATTCATACAACTTTGAGAGCGAAAATAATCATACACATACATTTCTTAACATTATTTTTGCACAAAATGTATAGTTTCGATACCCACGATTATTAATTTCTATCATTCATGCTACTAAAATACCAATTCTTCGTGTTTGAGAGAGTTTAAAATGTCACGAGTCGAGTACCTACTCGACGCTCAGTTATCGATAATATCGATATCGATATCCACTTCAATGTCATACAGGTAATAGGTACAAAGACAAATATAGGGTAATAGGTTTAAAAATAAATAGCAATAACCAAAACAATCTATTTATTTACGGATTCGATTGTTTGTATAGTAATTTCGGCGTTTTTTGAAATTTATCCCCAAAAATTATTATCAAAAACGGTGTTTAAAGTTTGTATGAAGATGGAGTCAAATCTCAACTGAGATACTTTAAACGTTCTGTTTGAACTCCCGAATTAAAAGAAAAGTGCTATCAGCGATTTTTGACAATTGCTATCGGTTACAGGTATTCTCATATGTTAGCTTTTCCTTGCGACTTCGTCGGCCTTAAAGTATGGTTGCGAAAAAATATCCTATGTCCTTTCTCGTAGCTCAAACCATTTCCATACCAAATTTCATCCCGATTGGTTCAGCGGTTTAAGCGTGAAGAGGCAACAGACAGACAGAGATAATTTGTCGTATTAGTACAGATAATATATACGACTTCGTCATGGAAGTAGTAAAATGGCAGTTTGTCCGTCTGTCTGACTAGCCTTAGCTCAGTAATCGTTAGCACTATTCCCAGCGGCGCTACCGCGATAAACGATATACGTGTATTTCAGGATTGTCTCTGTCATTCTAATGACGCCTTAATTGGAGTAAGAGAGAAAGATGCTCCAAATATACGAACATCGATGTTCACGGTACCGGGCCAGCTTACTATTTAGGGTAGGCAACGCGCATGTAGGGTAGGCAACGCGCATGTGAATCCTCTGGACTTGCAGGTGTCCATAAGCACGGGGACTGCTTACCATCAGGCGGGCCGTATGCTTGTTTGCCACCGTCGTTGTATATTTAAAAAAAATATTTATACGTCGTCTGTGGTAAAATATAGATACCTATCGCTTTATCGATGTGTAAGTACGATTTCAAATTCTGAATATGTGAGTGTCGTCAGCACTTGTGGGGAAGTGAACTGCCTGAGTGAAATAAGACTCGGTAACCCTTTGTGGTACTTGGAACGTTGAGGGTCGATAAAGACGTCAGGGGCGCATTTTACGGGTTTAATATTTAAACAAGCGGCGCTACCGCGAAAAGCGATATTCGTGAATTTCGGACGATTGTCTCTGTCACTCTTAAGACGCCTTGATTGGAGTAAAAGAGAAATACGAATTATACGAACTTCGATGTTCGCGGTGCCGGATAAGAATCCATTTCAGCCGCAAGTCGTCCACTGCTGGACGTAGGCCTCCCTCAAATATAAATTTATCCTCTTTGGGGGTAGTTGCTATAGTCGCCACGATTGGCAGGCGGGTTGGGACGGACGCTGCTCCGTCGTTTTTTTCCTTTGTCGCCTCTTCAACACCCGATGTTATAAAATTTACTTAAAGTATAAATAATAAATAAATATTACAGGACATTCTTACACATATGACTGAGCCCCACGGTAAGCTCAAGAAGGCTTGTGTTGTGGTACTCAGCCAATGATATATATAATATACAAATACTTAAATACATATATAAAACACCCAGGAACAAATATCTGTGCTCATGACACAAGTAAATGCCCTTGCTGGGATTTGAACCCAGGACCATCGGCTTCATAGGCAGTGCCACTACCCACTAGGCACGTATGTATTTATCTATTATATATATCGTTATCTAGTACCTACAACACAAGCCTGAGCTTACCGTACGACCAGGTCGACTTATGTAAGATTGTCCCGAAATATTTATTTATTTACTGTTTCGTACCCTGTGCATCTATTCCATTGCTTGCCATCGCACAATTTTCCCTTAATATGCTGAAACAGCATTCGTATTGTACCCGTAATTTAGCAAATTGCCACCCGAGACTAACGGACATGGGTACGAAACAAAACTGTGTTAAGAGTACGTGGGGGGACAGTACCCTTACCATGAGTTGTGACTTTGAGGTTTTCGATAGCGAGTATCGAGTTTACTATATCTCGCTTGTACTATTTTACTGCGAACGAAATGCACAGAGCCCTGAGTGTAAGTTTTTAACGTAACTTTACGTCACGAACGCGTTTGCGGTTCCCATATAAATAACATTATCACTTACGCGTTCGTAAACGTTTTTTTTACGTCAAAAGAAACTTACACTAGAGCCTCAGGGCTCTGATAGTAAACTGGATACTCGTTATAGAAAACCTCAATGTTACAACTCATGGTAAGGGTACTGGCCTCGACGTTTGTATAAGTATAAATATATGTTGGTAGTAGGAGCATTTGTCCTACCGCGAAAATCGAAGTTCGAAAAATTCGAGCATCTATCTCTTTTAATCCAATTAAAGCTTCATGACAGAGCAGAGACAATCGTTAGAGATTTACATAATCTTCCTCGCGTTGTCCCAGCATTTGCCACGGCTCATGGGAGCCTGGAATCCGTTTGGCCACTAATCCCAGGATTTGGCGTAGGCACTAGTTTTACGAAAGCGACTGCCATCTGACTTTCCAACCGAGATGAACTAGGCCTTACTAGGATTAGCCCGGTTTCCTCACGATGTTTTCCTTCACCGGAAAGCGACTGGTAAATATTAAATGATATTTCGTACATAAGTTCCGAAAAACTCATTGGTACGAGCCGAGGTTTGAACTTGCGACCTCAGGCGCGGTACCGCGAACATCGAAGTTCGTATATTTCGAGCATCTTTCTGTTTTACTCCAATTAAGGCGTTATATGAGCGACAGAGACAATCCTCCGAAATTTACGAATATCGTTTTTCACGGTAGCGCCGCCGAGCTAAAGTACCCTTACCATGAGTTGTGACTTTGAGGTTTTCGATAACGAGTATCGAGTTTACTATCTGTGCATTACGTTCGCACTAAAATAGTACAAGCGAGATGCACAGATAATAAACTCGATATTCGTTATCGAAAACCTTAATGTCACAACTCATGGTAAGGGTACAGAAGACTGGAGGCTTATTACAAAAGTTGCGTGGCCCTGGCAACCCCCTTCAAACTTCGCCAACGAGATTATAGGAAACAATTACATATACATGCTTTTCTTGATTATCTTTTATTTCGTACAGAATCGTTTTTGGTTATTTTTTACAACTAACTTTTGCCCGCGGCTTGTGCAGAAGAACCCCCTTTATGACCCCGTAGGGGATGAATCTCAAAAAACGCTGCAATCACTTTTCTTGTATTCGAATGTTTACACAACATTTCAAGTTTCTCGCTTTAAATTTTACACAATCCCCATACAAACATTCAACCCTTTTTTACCCCCTTAATGGTGGAATTTACAAAAAAAATGGTATATAAACTGTTATGAAAAAATCTGCTATCTAGGTTAAACGGTTTGGGCTGGGCGTTGATCAGTCAGGACTTTCACGTTTATTTAAATATAGATTACACTAAATAATAAATGAACATTTAGGATTTGGCCTAGTGGGTTAGTGATCCTGCCTATGAAGACGATGGTTCTGGGTTCAGATCCCGGAAAAGCCATTTATTTGTGTGATGAGCACTTATATTTGTTTCTTAGTCATGGGTGTTTTATATATGTATTTAAGTATTTGTATATTATATATATCGTTAGCTGGGTACGCACAATACAAGCCTTCTTGACCTTACCGCGGGACTCAGTCATTTTGTGTAAGAATGTCCTGTAATATTTCTTTATATGTTTGCGTATGTTTTATATAGATTTCTTGTTTAAACAACTTGTAACGATTAATACGTATATCATCCTATTTTTATTATCCTGTGTTTCATTAAAGTTTACCGTCGGCCGCGGTATTATAACTTATACGACAACATAAATCGCTATGACTGGTGTAACCATCCCTCGCCCCTGTCTCAAGGGTGGAGCTGTCAATCAAAACATCCCCCGCCTTTACGATATTACGGCACGTTAAGGGATACATTATGTTATGTTGCATAATGACATACTTATAAGAATGCGTGGAGATTTTTCAATTTATCTGAGTCGAATCCAGGTAACATTTTTTTTTTTTGTTATTACATAGGCGGCAAACGAGCAGACGGATTGCCTGATGGTAAGCAATTACCGTCGCCCATGGGCACCCGCAACACCAGGGGAGTCACAAGCGCGTTGCCGGCCTTTAACGGGGGTTGGAGCTCTGGGAACCTTGCTCACCATCAGGAACACAACACTACATACCTGAAAGGTAGCAGTGCTATTATGGCTGTGGTCTTCTGTAAGGAGGAGGTACTTCCCCAGTTGGGCTGCCCCAGATTCAAGCGTGATGGTCATCGCTGTGCCCTACCTCTCATAATCATACATTTGATTTGATTTTATCAGTAATATTTGTCAACTTTGAAGGACCTATCCAATATAACCATGTCTATGTAGTTGTGCAGAGAATTAATATGGAACTTACGTCAAAGTTTGAATAGAACGACGACATGCGTGTACACACGTTACTACTACATAGGTCAGTTGCTTTTAGCTACGTTTTTCACCAATACAACGTTTTGTCATAAATTAGTATAATCATTTCTTTAAGCAATGTGTACTAATTTATTTTTTTACAATACTAGCTGTCCCGGCGAAATTTGTACCGTCTGAAAGTCTATAAATGGGGTCTTTTTGATTGATTGCTTTTTTTAAGCATACTATTAAACTTTTGGCCAAGACGATCACAACGAACCCAAAATCGTCCAAATCGGTTCAGCCGTTCTTGAGTTATAAAAGCCGGAACTAACACAACTTTCTTTTATTAATATAGATTTCTAACATGCAGCTTGGATAACTTTCTGTGCTACTCATCTTATTTTCAGCACTGTCATGGACTAATAATAACATAATCATTGTGCAGAGAATTAATAGGAACTAACGTTATACCCGGCTTTTATAAATAAATATTTCGGGACAATCTTACACAAATCGACCTAGTCCTACGGTAAGCTCAGTAAGGCTTGTGTTGTAGGTACAGACGACGATATATATAATAGATAGCCATAAATACTTAAATACATAGAAAACACCCATGACTCAGGAACAAATATTTGTGCTCATCACACAAATAAATGGCCTGACTGCGATTTGAACCCAGAATCATCTGCTTCATAGGCAGGGTAACTACCCAGTAGCCCAGACCGGTCGTCACACGGTTTACGTTACGTTTATTTAGTCACTCGCGCGACATTCGGAGAACATAGGCCTCCATTTTCAAGCACTAAGTGCTGAGTGATCGTTCGGTTCGCCGCTCGCGTCGCCATCCCTTCACGCAGTGCCGGGTCACGGGTTCAAATCCTGGTGTTCGGGTGGCTCAATGGTTAAGACGTCAGCCGCGATAGCTGGATATGCGGATACAAATCCTGTCTCAGATGACGGAGGTCCTCGTCGATTTTCTTGAGTAGGATGTCATCTATTTCAATTTTTAAGATAATTGTTTATTACGTAACTGTTGCACAAAATACTAATTCAGTTACAAGACCACATACATACTAGGGATGTCACGAATATTCGCATTCGCATTCGTATAATGCGAATATTCGCATATTTTTTAACATTCGTATCGACATTCGCATTCGCATCAAATGATTCGAATGTTTTGCGAATGCGAATGTGTGCAGGTCGCGTCTTGTCTCACGCGCGCGGCGCGCGGCGGTAACTTGCTGCCGACTCACGCATGCGCAGCATGTCGCTATTTGTTTAAACTACATTCATTTTGACCAATAGAAAGTGTGTTTACGTAAATGCTCAATTGTGATTTGTTGTTTAAATTTTTTGTTGTTTTAGTTGAAGTTCATCAAGTCTAAGTATTTATATTTTATAGATTTCATTAAAACATACTATTTATCAGTGTTTTTTTTTTTTTTCCAAACATTCGCATTCGCATTCGCATTCGATCATTCGCATCCTGGACATTCGCATTCGCATTCGCGAATGTGTAAGTTTTGACATTCGTGACATCCCTAATACATACATACATTTCAGCCGTATACAGTCCACTGCTGGACATGGCCTCCCACAAATATGACTTGTATCATCTTGTTAGTAGTTGCCATAGTCGCCACGCTTGGCAGGCGGGTTGGCCACCGCAGTAGATTAGGTTTCGACGCTGCTGCCCGTCCGTATTTTTCCCTTACGACACCCGCGGGAGGAGATAGGGTGGTGCTATTCTAGTCGACATTACAAGACCAAACTGTATCATAATGAAAGCAATTTTATCATAACTATTCGGACGTTTAAATAGCTGATACGTAATCGTCCCTTTTATGCACATTATGGAGTCGTCAGTCAAAACTCCCCCGGCTGGGATATTAGATAAATAACGACCGGTTAAGGGCAGGGGAGGCTCGGAGGGATACCTCCGACTGTTTCCAACATGACTCCAGCCCCGGGGGATTGGTTACGGTTATTTTTCGTGATTTATCTACTTGTGAAGCTGATATAAATAAATGTATTTAAAATATTTCAAATACTAAATTATTTATTCCTGATATACTATATTAAAATTACACACATGTAACATATAAATAAATAAGTTTTGGCGCTCGTTTGAAAAATAATCACTCATGTTTTAAAGCCCTTCATTATGCACCGGTTGCAAAAACTACTATACCATGTGATAGAGGTTAAAATAATGTAATCTTGATTTAAAAACAACGGAATACCTACGAAAACAATCAATAATACAATCATTTCAGCCGTAAGTCTTTTCAAATATGACTTGAATTGTCTTTGGGTTGTTGCCATAGTCGTTACGCTTGGTAGGCGGGGTGTTGATATCAGTAGAGTACTGCTGTAACTGCTTACCATTAGGCGGGCCGTATCCTCGTTTGCCACCGTCGTTGTATAAAAAAAGACTGGCTCAAAAAAGAGAGGATTGGAAATTACTCCTCTACTCAGAGCATGTCTCTTAAATAAATGATGATGATGATGAATTATATGTTTAAATAGTTAAAAGTAGTTAAAAGCGCTGTCTGTATTAAATTTGAATCAACCGACTACGGATATTAAACAGCAGTTCTGTTTTCAACTCCGAACTGGAGAACTATTTCGAAGTTCCATTAATATCATTGACAGTCGAAGTGAATTGATTGAATTTGAGTCAAGCGAGGACTTGAACGTCGATGCAGACGTTTAAAATTCACTTATTTAACTGAACTGAAGACTATTTTAGGAGATTAAATCGGGAATCGGTAAAGATAAATGTATATTCTTGTACAAGACTGACCAGCGGCAGCGTTTGACCTCAGTCACACGAGCCCGGAGTGTAACTTTACGTCACGAACGCGTTTGCGTTTCCCATATAAATAACATTATCACTTACGCGTTAGATATGTTTTTTTACGTCAAAAGCAACTTACACTAGAGTCTCTGAGCCCTGAGTGTAAGTTGTTAACGTAATATTACTTTACCATCGCGTTAGTATGTTTCCCATATAAATTAGATTATCAATAACGCGTTCGAGACGTTTTTTTACGTCAAAAGAAACTTACACTGGAGTCTTTGATAATGAGTGAAGATGAGGTCGAGGGTGTAGCACGCTGGTTCAGTAATAGTCTAATCGCTCTTGCCTTGAAAACGACCGAAATTATATCTTTCCGGGAATACTGACGAAAGGAGCGGATTCCATTCCTTAGCAGTCCGCATTTTAGGAAGGCAGAAGCGAATCGCTTCGTGCGTATGAATGGAATATTCACGACGGATGAAACCGCTCCTCGCCTGGACGTTTATATATATGTACATTGTACAGTCAAGTGTAAAAATTCGTTCACTGCCAAAGGTTCAAAAAAATGTACCGAGCAACTCTATTGTGCAGTAAATAAGGTTGTGGGACGTATTTGTGAAAGGATTCTTTCGGTACGTTTGCACTTGACTGTATATGGAATAATCGCCATATCGTTAAATTCTTAGGCATTTCGTAAAACCTGGAAAATAACCTTGCATTCCCAGAGTCAATGGAGGCCTGACTAGCGGACCTATAGTGTATATCTGGTTAGTTTGCCCTTCGGGACCCTTTTTTTTTTTGACGAAGAGGAAATGCTTTACGCATCCCCCAAGCCCAGAGGAGGGGTCTTACAGGGGGTATGTGGGACTCTCTCCTCTTCAACCCCTTCTGCTAGCCAGAAGGGGGAGAGGAGCCTACCCACTAAAACCTCTGCGGCTCCGTCTGCCGTTAAGGGGGGCGTGATGGGATCGTTGCCACTTCTACCACGACGCCCCATCGGCCCTTCGGGCACCTAACGCGACCTAACCAACATAATTTACCTGCTAGTGTGCGATGCAGTGTAGACATTTCCATCGAACCTCTTTGAGAGCAGCAGCAACAGAGGAGGCTGAAAAGACCACGATAGGAAAATACAGAGGTCTCTGCGCAGAATACAATGTTATCCCATTCGGGGTCGAGACCCTCTGTCCGTGGGGCCCTGGCGCTCTGAGTCTCTTTAAGTACCCTTGAAGAGACTCAGAGATGCCACAGGAGACTTAAGAGCTGGCAGTTACCTCAGCGTATCAGCCTTATGGTCCAGCAAGGAAAAGCTGCCAGCGTCTTCGGTGATCAATTGATCATTAATTGATGATATATAATTATGCTATCGTACTTGGGTCAGTCAGCTGTTTTTGTTGATGTCAGAAGTAGGTATTCAATTCAATCTCAAAGGACATACAATAAAACGTATCGCTTTCCTCTAACTGTCGAACCGCGCGTGCAGAAAGAGGCGCTACCGCAAAAGACGATATACGTTTTCGGACGATTATCTCTGTCACGTTCATGACGCCTTAAGGATGACTCACGTTAGACCGTCGCGCTTCCTACACGTCGACCTCACGAGCACGAGCCCACCGTCGACCTATCGCTTCACTTACCTCGACGGTCCGAGTCCGAACGGCCCGAAACTCGAATATTGACATTAACACGAGCGTCGCGTCGCCGCTCCGCTCACGAGGCCCACCGGCTCGAGCGCGAGCCACCCGAGCCGCCCGTCTCTAACGTCAGCCGAGCTGTCTAAGTCATTGTCACTTGATGTCAATTAACTTCCTTGTCAATAATAATAGCAGAACTAATAGAAAATAAGAAACAGAAAAATTTAGTTATTATATTAGCCATCACGGCTATAATAGCCAATGAAGAACAAGAAAAATCACGCAGACAATGAGGCATACACCCCTTTTGGTGCACACGTTTGCAGTACAGAGAATATGTGTTACTATATTCGTGACGATTTTTGTATAATTTCCAAACCACGAGGAAATTGAGCACCGGTTGATGAATAAACAAAGCTCCAGAGTCAATATCCTGTAAAGATCGTCTAGCAGCCTACTTAAGGTAACCGATAATAAAATAATAAAATATATGTATAGGTATAATAAGTGCAAACAATATCATGGTCTCTTCTCTTTAAGCCTATTAGGTTTAATAGTAGCCATGCATCGTAATTTTATAATTTTTCACTTAAAAAGGAAGTAGAACTTGGTCTTTGGTAAGCATTTTTATTATTTACAATTTTAGGACGAGCATTACTTTTATTGATTACAGTGTCATCAAATGAACAATATATGAACAGAGGATACACAGTCTGCAGTTTGATGAGGAGGCATTGAAAAATTGCTGACATTTATCCAAAGATTGCTTTGTGCGAAACACATTCTGTGCTGACGCGCCTGCTTAAAATTGCTACGGTATAGATATATATATAATATAATATCCAAACAGGCTATTCTATTGTTCAATAAGTATCTAATGATATATAACGAGATGACTTAGGTAGGTACAGCAACTCCGGAGATAAATTAGAGCTCTCTTACGAAGCAGATCCCATTCCCATCCCATGCCATTTCCTTCGTTTTTCTAACAAAGCAAGGATGCTGGTTCGGGAAAAATGTTAAGTATCGCTCAAAATACGCGAAGCGATTAATATAGATAGTTGCTCTAATTTTAATCGTAATGGTAGTTGGACTGGCTGCCTATAGAAGCCTGGCATGTATGGCCAAATTTAGAAGTGGAAGTTTAGTAAAGTATAGTTCCGAGCAAACTAACGACGCCGGTTGAGGATTGCCGTGAACCGGCCACAACATCGAGAGCGGCAAAGGCAGCGCAGCGCGCAGCAATTCGTTGAAGCAAACGGGTGTCGACACACAATGTTTGACAATAGTGTTGGAAAATTTAAACCATCTTATAAGTAAGGTACTCCAAAGCAGTTCGCGTGTGTGAGGCTGTGAAATGATACAGTGACTCAAGAAACTTTAAATACAATATCAAAGGACCATAAACTTATTCTACCATAAAATTACATTATTAGTTGCTGTATTATAAGCATATTACAATACCGCAAAGAATAATGTACGTTTCTGACCTATTGAATTAAAAAATGAGCATTATTTTGTTCACACATACTCGTAGATAGAATATTAAACGTAGATCTTTCTGTTATAACAAAGATCTTTTTAATATTTTCTCCTTGGATAAAATAAAGTGCATAAAATACTGAATTCATAATGTTCATCACACGATTAGAAACAACGTGAGACTAGTGAGTATCTTTGGCGTGAAGGAATTTACAAAAACCCTAGTTTGCCTGTACCTTCATAACAGTATATATATACCGCCTTCTTACTATTCGAAAACTTTCTGTCAATATTGACAAGCCGTCTAGTTCCTAAATAATTGTATGTTTAATAAGGGCAGGTCGTTTTTAAAGTAAATCGTTTCTATTTAGAACATACAAGCACCAGAAAACTATAAAATAAGTGTAATGGATGTGACAGTGGTCAGTTTGTGCCTGTAGATACAGAAGTCAAAAGGGTAATGTTTTTCCAGCGTAATGTAATAATTTCCAGTGCGACCTAACAGCCAAGGTGGTCTCATAACAACCAAACAAATAGGACTATATACGACTGTACGTATAGAAGATTATAAACCTAATTGTAAAACATGCGTGTCCGCTTCAAAATTAAACTTCCCATAGTAATGTGCCTTGCCTAAAGCAACTGTAGTCTGACAATGATCTGGCCGACGGTATATATGCATCAACATAATTGTACCGATAATGCTTTTGCAAAATTGTATCGACGTCTTGCTAAATCATAATAATATGTTCACTGATTTTCGTCTCATTTACAGATTTTCATCAAAAATTTTAAGGAACGCGACTTTGGATAAAAATTGTTAGTCCTAGTTATATAATCATTGGTAAGCAGTAAGTCCCTTACAGGAACTTAGTAAGTTAGTCAAGTTTACTTGAATAGTGACATACAAAACATAATTTCTTACAAGCAAACAAGACATCTAATACAGCGAACTCTCCGTGATAAGACTATTAATTTTAGGTCCTGTTTGTTATAATAATGTAATATAATGTACGTAATTTAGGGACCGTAAGTATCAGGACATTGACAAGATCCTATTACTGTCCGTCTTTCTGCCCGTCTTTTTTTCTGCCTGTTAGCAGTTAGAATGTACCTATGTACTATGTAGGTACCTACTTTTACTGTCATCCATGTATGGTCCTGAGATAGCTCTATTCATCATCTTATCAATCATTCTAGTACCGAACCGTACCGAAGGACGTCCACTGCTGGACATGGGCCTCTCCCAAAGCAACTCACAATAACCGCCACCCGCATCAGTGGATTCATTCTGTCTTTACCAGGTCGCCAGTGCACCTTGTGGGGGTCTGCCCACGCCGCACCTTCCGATATATGGTTGGTACTATAACCACTTACCCGTGCGAAGACAGGAGAGGTTGCTAGTACCTACCAATAAATTATTATTTGTGTAATGACGTTTTCCGCAGTACTAGGTACTTACTGTGAATACTAACTACATAAGGTTTGTAGTTGCCTAAATAATGGGTACTTACACAGCGATTTGGGGCATACGTTTGTAATGTATTTACAACATATTATATACTTTCCCGAGCAAAGGTGGTTAGTTGCGAATAAAATCAGATTTTACTAACGATGTTCTCCGCAGTGTTTGGTACTTCTTATCCCACTAGTGTTTTCTTGTAAGAAACATTGACTTCCATCAGTTATCATCATCAGCCTTGAGCCGTCTACTGTTGGACAAAGGCCTTAACTTCGGTGTTGCCGTATTGACCACGTGTGGTAGGCAAGTTGGGAATCGCAGTAAAATACACTGTAGACGCGGGTCGCTACTGCTCATACCGGTGGGCTTCGACGCAGTTTAAGGACATACCCGGGTCCATGTCTCATTAGTAATATTAATAAAGGTTTACTGCAAATTACTTGCAATTTTTGTTGTATAATATTATTAATGTTATAGGTGTATTATGTAGCAGCCAAGGGAACTGGGCTGAATGACTGCAACAAGCGATCGACAGCCCGCCTGAGTCCGGCCGGGCGTCCCTACACTACATGCACATCTACATAAAGTATCAGTGATACATAATAAGTAAGCTTGTAGGATCTGTAGATGCCTTTAACAGTTATTTAATTTACCTAGTAGTCATTAAGTACGTAGGTTATGTTGAGGATTTTTTAATAGAGTGTACCCCAATTTAGCCGAGGTACAGGCAGACTAAAGAAGAAATGGTGGGACGACCTAAATGTTTTTAGCGACTGATGGCAATACGCACTAAAGAGGAGCACTGGACACAAACTAGGCTAAGAAAAAACAGTAGAAAGGGTCAGGACCATTATTGGTAATCTTAGTGCGGACTATTGATAGTAATTTAATATAAGTTGTTGTTGTATAATTAATTTAATGAATGGTTGCTTAAATTGTAAATCCATGCTGATTACTTCGTTCGTTTATAACATATATATTCAGGACAATGAGAATTTGACGATAGGTCTGGCCTAATGGATAGTGATCCTGCTTATGAAGCCCATGGTCCTGGGTTCAAATCCTAGTAACGTCATTTATTTGTGTTCTGAGTCTTCTGAGTACCCACAACACAAGCCTCATTCGTCGGTGTGTTGTGCGCGCGTACTTGTAGTACGGCAACTGTTGGTGTATAATCCTGGCTACGAGGTCAGTCTGGCCAAGTTCTCGCCGTTAGCAAGATGAGAACATAGAGAACAGAGGTTTTCCAACCCTAAAAGGGTTCCGGGCCCGATTACTATTACTAAGACTCCCCTATCTGTACGTTTGTCCGTCTGTCTATCTCTCCATCTCTCCGTCTGTTCGTCCGTCCGTCTGTCTATCTCACTGTCTGTCTGTCTGTCTATCTCTCCGTCTGTCCGTCTGTCCGTCTGTCCATCCATCAGTCTGTCCGTCTGTCCGTCTGTACGTCTGTCAGTCTGTCTATCTCTCCGTCTGTTCATCTGTCCGTCTGTCCATCCATCCGTCTGTCCGTCTGTCTATCTCTCCGTCTGTTCATCTATCCGTCTGTCCATCCATCCGTCTGTCCGTCTGTCCGTCAGTCCGTCCGTTAGTCTATGTATAGGTCACCAGGCTGTATTACATAAAATGTACTGACCTCTATGTCAACGAATACTTATACTGAGTAAAATATTAGGCTCTATAATGTTGCGAACTTTTCAAGTTCTTACTAGCATTTGGCCGGTTTAATTTATAAGTAGGCAGGTTAACTAAGGTAGGTAGGCAAGCCGATAGAAATGGTGTTATGTAGACGCCATGCATAGTTAAGTATGTATATATATTAAGTTCATACGTTAATTTGAGGATTTTAGAATATTATAAGTTGATTTACAGTATGTATAAATAAGAGAGGCAAATGCATAGTTAGGTATATTAAGTTCGTAGGTTAATTTGACTACATGATAATTTTATATTAATTCTACGCACAGGATACTGCAGCAGAAGGTAGTTTTTATCGCTCATATTGAGCAATATTACGAGTGGCTTTGCACACGCGTCACTGACTAAGAATCTACTTTGTCTGGATTGAGGACATTGTCATTAAATATCATATTTCTAATTTTAATTCATCATTGCATCGGCCGTAACTAGTCCACTGCTGGACAGAGCCTCCCCAAATAGGACTTGTGTCATCTTGAGAGCCGCCACTCACATCTTTGTTATTGATACAAAATATTTTAACCGCCTTAACTCCAAGAACAATAAAAGTGGTCGAGTAATGTCGTGCCTGCCACGCCACCGACATCTAGAGTGGCTAGAGCGGACACTGCCAAAGCTATTTTCCTGCTGACTTATAAGGCTGTAATTCGTCGAGACGAGACGTTGACTTACTTGACACTTTTTGACACAAGAGGAAGGTCTTTCAAAAGCGTTGCCTGCCCGCCGCAAGCATCAATTAGCGCATGAAACAGCGCACCAAACGAATCTATCGTTTCTTAATTTCTTCACAAAAGTGACGAATAAAAAGCGATATAAACTTTGAAACGCGAACTGTAAAAATGTTATTTGTAAAAATACAGAGGATGGCAGATCTTAGATATTTGTGCGTTTTATTTCATATGCTACTATTGATGCTGATAGTACTAAATTACAGCATGAATCCCATGCCCAATTACCCAAAAACATAAGCTTTTGATCCCACCAATGATGCTCATGGCCACACAGAGAAGACAACGTGATCCCACCCGTGATGCCGATGGCAACACAGGGAAGGTGACTTGATCCCAAGAATGATGCTCGTGGCCACATATTCCACCCGTGATGCTCTTCGCAGTCTACGTGTTAAATAATCAGTATCATATCATAACGTAATTTGTTTTAATTTCTTATATGACGTACGTCGAGAGAAGTTCCAAGCTTCAACCAACTGGACAGCAGCGCTGACTACGGAGCTTTTACTATATCAACGGGGCATTAGTCAAAATATAATAAAGTTCTGGATTAGGATTTTATCGCACGTCAACTCGAGTAGTAGCCTACTATCAGTCAAAGAAATAAATTGTGCTTTCGTGTTGTTTTATTTCTCAGAGGTAGGGAAGGAGTCATTTGAACTTTAAGTCACTAAGTAACAAATATATTCATTCAAGTCTTAAGTACCCTTCATTTTATTACAACTAATATCATATAGATGGCAGCCAAATATAGCTCGCCAATCCTTCCTTCTAGGCACTGGTCCCACCGCAAGCTAGTAAGCTATGAGCTATCAGCTATTCCAAGGGACAAAATATAATTGCTCCCGTGTAAATAAAAGAGAGATATATATTTATATCTCATCGCCTGGTAATGAACTACGATCACCCGGCTATGACATATAAATATGTCTCTTATTTACACGGGATCGATTATCTTTTGTCCCTTGAAATAGCTGATAGCTTATAGCTTACTAGCTCGCGGTGGGACCAGTGCCTAAATACAAATATCTGTACTGAGATATTTGGATACTTTGGTTGCTAAAAACTATGCTTATAAGCTTATTTTCCTTTGTACCTAATATACCCACCGTATACCCTATAATAACAATTTGGACGCCAGACACGCCTTTACTGGTTTAGTATGTTCCTTTACCAGTTGAGAAGT
Organism: Grapholita molesta; assembly: GCA_022674325.2. Taxonomy (NCBI): domain Eukaryota; kingdom Metazoa; phylum Arthropoda; class Insecta; order Lepidoptera; family Tortricidae; genus Grapholita; species Grapholita molesta. The sequence goes on from CP053139.2 coordinate 1,844,106, forward strand.
TGCGCGTTTGCGCGCCTAAGTTCTTTGTAGATAGTAATAGTATCTAAAAATGAATAATAATTACATATATTTAATTTGTTTTATTTTAGTAGTTGGTGTGAGAATTAGCCTGAAAAATAAAGGGATAGACAACGGAACATAAATGTGCTCGCATACTGCTAATACTTGGTCGCGGACAATTTTACCGCGATCCGAAATAATGTATGAGATAATACTGCCTATAGTTTGCACAGGGCGCTTTATTTCGTACACGTAATAGTACATTTCGATACTAGTGAAAAAAAAATTTTTTTCGACGAGGGTGAAAGTTGGAGCCCGAGTGAAACGAGGGTGACAATCACCCGAGTCTTAAAGAAGTTTTTACACGAGTATCGAACCTAATTTTTCATAGCAAGTGCCTTAAAAAGTGAAATTTACGCACGCGAAGCGTGCGAAAAGTGCACTTTTTACGCACTAGTTAGGAAAAGTATATTATAGAATACAAATTATACGTACGGTTAGTATTTTTTTTTCTTTCCTAAGCAAAAAAGCTGTTAACTTTTACAAACTATCATTATTTATCTTTCTGGCAACATTGATGAACATCAACAGGCCCGGTACCGCGAACATCGAAGTTCGTACATTTCGAGCATCTTTCCCTTTTACTCCAATTAAGGCATCATAAGAGTGACAGAGACAGTTGCCCGAAATTTACGAATATCGTGTTTCGCGGTAGCGCCCCAGGTGCCACATTAAGACGGCTAAATATAATGTCTGTTGGGTTTCCATATTTCAGAAAACAATTTGTGACATTTTGTAACGCACATATTTTTGATGTATATTCCGATATATCAAAAACCTCTTTGGTGATTTCAATTCAGACTATTCAAACACAGAAAACTAAATAATAAAGACTGTTTATTGTTATTGAGGAATTCGAATTATCTTCATACTGGTTTATAGTTATATGGTTATGTAGACACATGGTTATGTCAATTCAATTAGTTAAGAAAGGGCATAAGAAGGGATTAAATTATTTGTTGAATTCATATACTATACCTATACCTAAGCCCTACCATACCACTAGGGCCTACATCGAACTTTGATTTTTAGTATTATATTTTTTAGATTTAGTTTATATATTTATTTTTTGTGATAAATATTTATGTTATATGTTAATTGAGGTTCTGAAATAAAAAATATAATTTATGAGCCCTTTGCCTAAATATTTGGTTCTTTTATTTATGATTAACGAATATTTATTCTTTGATTATTTTTAAAGAAATGTGTCAACTCAGCACTCTTTATTAATTCCTTGTCTCTGCACTAGTAATATAAAGTAAAGGAAAAAGATGCCCGAAATACACGAACTTCGATGTTCGCGGTATCGGGCCAGGTTAAAAGTCCTGAAAAATTATTTTCTTTTTATCAATTAATGGCTTAAAGGCAGTCCATAGTCGATCTCATAGGTTCGCTTCGCGTCTCGTTCGAAGCAGATGATACTAACTGTAGTATTCTAAAATCCAAGTATTTTAGTACATTTTTGTATCCGAATTTCTTTGTTCCAGCGCCAGCCTCAACGCGTCGAGCTGAGCCATACTACGGCCGGCCCATCGGACGCCTGAACCAGTATGCCCACGGCATCCGGGGTCAAGTGTACGCCGTGGACGAAAACACTGTATTTGTACGCGGCTTCGCGTACGACGGAACCGGCCCGGATGCATACTTCTGGGTCGGGGATACCCCCCAGCCGTCGCCGGAGGGCGTGCCTATACCGTACCCTGAGGACTATACTACTAGGTAAATAAATAAATAAATATTTCAGGACAATCTCACACAAATCGACCTAGTCCTAAGTAAGCTCAGTAAGGCTTGTGTTGTACGTACTAGACGACGATATATATAATAGATAAATAGGTACATATAAATATTTAAACACATAGAAAACACCCACGACTCAGGAACAAATATCTGTGCTCATCACACAAATAAATGCCCCGACTGGGATTCGAACCCAGGACCATCGGCTTCATAGGCAGTACACTACCCACCCACTAGGCCAGACCGGTCAACTAGGTAAGTTTTACTTTTGCGTAGGAAATACTCATGGTAAGAATACGACCAGGCCCGTACCTGAGCCCTGAGTGTAAGTTTTTAACGTAACTTTACGTCACGAACGCGTTTGCGTTTCCCATATAAATAACATTATGACTTACGCGTTCGTAAACGTTTTTTTACGTCAAAAGAAACTTACACTAGAGCCTCTGACCGCATGCCCGACTCGACTGGGATAGAACATCCCTTTCGGTCGTTATTATTAGCCTCCGTCTAGTTAAATATCTAAATATCTTACCGGTCATAAAAGTACTCTTACTTCTCGGGTCAGAGGTGTAGGGTTAGAACCGGTGTAGTTTTTATTTTTCTCTTTTACTTTTGTATACTCGACGTGTAAAACTGGCCTTGTGGCCTACTTATGCTGCCGCCACACATTCGCGCGAGTAGCGAGGCGAATGGCGAGACGAGACGCGAGCACGCATGTGTACGCGGACGTCTCGCATTCCTCTCGTCGCTCGCATCGCGTTTTTGTATGGGCAAAGTCTCGTCGAACGTTTCGACGAATAGCGAGGCGAGTGACGAGCCAGCATGTCTAAACGCGGAGTTACAGAATAAACGTTTGAGTTTTTTGAGTTTTTAAATGGTATGTCTATACACTCACCTTACGAACCATAGATGGGCAAGTAAACCATTCGTCAATACGTACTCGTTCCGTTCAGTAACGTTTAAAAAATCGATATTGTCGCATGTTGGAGGAATCGGCACGCCATCACTACACGCTTTGATAAGTTTGTCTTTATCGTATCTGATGAAACAGAACGTGTGAGGAAATTAAAGTCCTACAGCCTATTTCGTTCGTTCGTCTATTTTCCTCTTTCGCTCGTATATGTAAGAGGGATAGAGATGGAGATAGACAAATTTCGTATTTCTGGTCCTATGGCCTTTGTCTACGTAGATTCTCATACAGATTTCTAACCCAGCATACGCCTTAAGAGGTAACTGGAGTGGTGATTTTTCGATACAAACGCTCTCGTCTGTTTTCTCCATGGTTTTTTTTAACCCTAGAGCAGTATTTTTTCAACACAGATTGATATCATCGATATATCCGACACATATATCGATGATATATACTGATTCGTTTTTTTTGACATTTTAGATTCTTTAAGTTGTAGAGCTCAAAAACAGCTCACTCAGCTAAATCGCAGTCTTTTATCAACTTACTATTGATGCTGACTGTATCCACAATATCCACATGTAATTTATCGAGTCTTGTAATGTAAGAATAAGAACATTCTTATCAATGAATCTTGAATTACAATTAAAGAACTTTGAACTAAAATCTCAATGTAGTACGAGTACGTACCAATTATCTCAATAAAATGATGTTGAGAAATTGAAGAACAATTGAAAATACTTAGAGTTTAAGATCTTACTTTATAGCGATAAGGAACCTGCACGAACTATAGGACCTATAGTGGCAGCACTAAACTTTAAAGCGATATGGTACGTGCACTAACTATAGATGGCAGCACTAAACTACAAAAGCGACACTACGCGGATACCAAAGGAACTGTTTAAGTAATATTATTGAGCTGTCTAAACTTTTCTTACACATCTTATTATGTATTTATGAATAATACCCGGGTATGTCCTTAAACTACGTCCAACAATGAGAGGTTGGGCACAGCGAAGTACCATGACGCTTGAGTCCGGAGAAGCCCAACTGGGGAAGTACCTCCTCCTTACAGAAGACCACAGCCAGGAACACAACACTACATACCTGAAAGGTGGCAGTGCTATTATGACTGTGGTCTTCTGTAAGGAGGAGGTACTTCCCCAGTTGGGCTGCCCCAGATTCAAGCGTGATGGTCAACGCTGTGCCCTACCTCTCATTGTTGGACGTAGTTTAAGGACATACCCGGGTCCGAAATAATAATATGCTTTTTATAATTTTGTAATATATTTATTATAATCGTGGTGTGGCTAAAATGAAAACGTTACACTAAACGCCGTAATAAAACCCCCATTTGGGGTCCCCTCCCCTCTCAGTCCCCATAATCGTGTTTATCTAATTACTCCGCCGTCCCCATTTGCGAATATAATGGGGGAGGACAATTAGCTTTCATGTTTGTTTTTGCATATCATTTTTTTAATAATTACTGGTAATTATTTTTAGGGACTTGAAACGACTTCTCATTTCATATTTTAATGACCGTTGAATTATTGAAAGAAGCAAAATATTTTTTTTTTGCGACCGGTCTGGCCTATCCCAATAGTAATAATGCCTATGGTCCTGGGTTCGAATCCCAGTCAGAAAATTTATTTGTGTGTTTCCGGTTCGTTATAACCTAAACTCAAATTACCCTATTACACAATACAACCTAATGTCAAGAACACATATAGTCATATAAACATTCATTCAAAACTGATGTCTAAATACCAGAGTCCCATAATACCCTAAAACGAGTCAGTGGTGTTTTATTGTTGACGAGTGTCCGATGGTACCAGCGGTAGTACAGATTTACGCACTACACACGTTTACAATTACGTTTCTACGGTACACGAGGTAGCTATGTCGCTAGTTTCTTGCAAACAAACGCATTGCGTTACATTCCATTTTGCAATTCCCACTTTGTACAGTCAGCAGCAAAAGTTTCTAACCGCGGGAGGTGTTCAAAATGAGCTTGACACGCCTTTATTGTTAAGAGGATAAGAGCTATTTTACAAACGTAACTTACAAATCTTCTGCTTATTTCCAGAGACCCGCCAATACTGACGGCTCACACAAACACAGACATACTCCTGCGGTTGCCGGGCGGCAAGCGGCTGCGAGACATCAAGTGGCTGTCTGTGTGGTGCCGGAGATTTACTGTAAGTATACGTGGTACAGTAGAGAGCTGGGGATACTGTCTCACACGAACACAGACAGATTTGTGCGGTTGCCGGGCGGCAAGCGGCTGCGAGACATCAAGTGGCTGTCTGTGTGGTGCCGGAGATTTACTGTAAGTATACGTGGTACAGTAGAGAGCTGCGGATACTGTCTCACACGAACACAGACTTGTGCGGTTGCCGGGCGGCAAGCGGCTGCGAGACATCAAGTGGCTGTCTGTGTGGTGCCGGAGATTTACTCTAAGTATACGTGGTACAGTAGAGAGCTGCGGATACTGTCTCACACGAACACAGACTTGTCGGTTGCCGGGCGGCAAGCGGCTGCGAGACATCAAGTGGCTGTCTGTGTGGTGCCGGAGATTTACTGTAAGTATACGTGGTACAGTAGAGAGCTGCGGATACTGTCTCACACGAACACAGACTTGTGCGGTTGCCGGGCGGCAAGCGGCTGCGAGACATCAAGTGGCTGTCTGTGTGGTGCCGGAGATTTACTGTAAGTATACGTGGTACAGTAGAGAGCTGCGGATACTGTCTCACACGAACACAGACTTGTGCGGTTGCCGGGCGGCAAGCGGCTGCGAGACGTCAAGTGGCTGTCTGTGTGGTGCCGGAGATTTACTGTAAGTATACGTGGTACAGTAGAGAGCTGCGGATACTGTCTCACACGAACACAGACTTGTGCGGTTGCCGGGCGGCAAGCGGCTGCGAGACATCAAGTGGCTGTCTGTGTGGTGCCGGAGATTTACTGTAAGTATACGTGGTACAGTAGAGAGCTGCGGATACTGTCTCACACGAACACAGACAGACTTGTGCGGTTGCCGGGCGGCAAGCGGCTGCGAGACATCAAGTGGCTGTCTGTGTGGTGCCGGAGATTTACTGTAAGTATACGTGGTACAGTAGAGAGCTGCGGATACTGTCTCACACGAACACAGACTTGTGCGGTTGCCGGGCGGCAAGCGGCTGCGAGACATCAAGTGGCTGTCTGTGTGGTGCCGGAGATTTACTGTAAGTATACGTGGTACAGTAGAGAGCTGCGGATACTGTCTCACACGAACACAGACTTGTGCTGTTGCCGGGCGGCAAGCGGCTGCGAGACATCAAGTGGCTGTCTGTGTGGTGCCGGAGATTTACTGTAAGTATACGTGGTACAGTAGAGAGCTGCGGATACTGTCTCACACGAACACAGACAGACTTGTGCGGTTGCCGGGCGGCAAGCGGCTGTTCTCTAATGATATATTACCAATAAACGGTGTGTATGTCTATGTCTATCTACCTATTATATGTGTGAGCCCTTCCGACGTTCGAAGAGAGTTAAGTCTAGAACCTAGACTTAAAAAACTATGGGTAAATACATAAGAACCGGCGACGAATCTAAATGAAAATCTTAATAGTTTAAAATTAAGTATAAAGACTCGATGGACTTTGATTAATTTCATGTGAAGAATTTAGAAATATTACAGCGAGTGGGGTAAAATCATGTACGAAAAACATATAAAGTATTTACGTTTACGACCTTTTGTCGCCAAAGCGGATTCTATTTTTTTAAATTGTCGACGGATATTGATCGTATTGTACGGATACAACGAAATTAATGATGAAGATTATAGCTAATATATAAGCATTATGAATATTTAAAAATCAAAAATTACTCGCAACTTTTCCATTTCCCTAAAATACAAATTGCCGTCCCTGAAACTCATAAATACACTGTTATTAAAGCATTACTCCAGTTTTGTCAATCGCGTCAAAATATCGATTGGCGCGGAGTACGCACGCGCGCACGTTACGTTCCCGCCAAACGCGCCATGTTCCATTCACTCGCTCGTTCATTATCTTATCTGTGGTTCATTCAATTGTGCCGAGTGATAACCGGTGTAGGGTGTAGACGATCTAATGAGATTTAATTATGACATTGTTTTGAATAATTTGAAGATTGTCTTATGTTTGCAGTATTGTTTGTAATTAAATTCATGAGATATTAAATAAAAAAATATTCTCTATGATATAATGATGTGTCTGATTAGCAATTAATGTTTTGAATATTTTAACTAGTTATCATATCATCCAATCGGATCAAACTGAAACTCAAACGTTTATTCAGTCTGTAAGCCACAAGGGCACTTAAACACGTCGAGTATACAAAAAGTAAATAGTAAAAAAAAACTACATCGGTTCTAACCTTACACTTTGGGTTAAAGGACCCGAGAAGTATTTTGACTTTTATGACCGGCAAGAAACTGGACAGTACTTATTTTTTCAATACAAAAAAAATCTATGGCTTGTCAAACCAAATTTGTTGAATGTAATAAATTCTCTGTCGTATACCTTTAAATGTTTAGAGACCCTTCTGCCACTACTTAGTATATTAGTCATAGTAGCTTTAACTATGTATATATTATGTATAATTCTATATTCTTATTATTTTTTGGGTGCCCTGAAAATCAGCGTCGCTGCATGCCCAGTCATAATTATAACGACTCATGCTGAGTGGCATCCTATTTGGTGTTCTAACATATACATATATTTATAAGTCACATGAGTAATATCTTTTTTTTATTACACCAAATAAATATCAATCGATGTCGAATCGTCGATGATCCCAAACTCACGAACGATATTGAACCTTTGCAGAGGATTGAGGGCAGAGCATTCATCCTCACACCCTGGAGCCTAAAGCACATTTTTTCCTTACAGGTAAACTTCGGCGATGTGTTTATCCCGCCAGGCCTGGATCCGCCCCGGCCGCGCGTTCTCCCCGAACTGAAGAGGCTGGCCCACGGCCTGCGGTCTGGCAACATCAGCGTTCTAGACGCCAAAACGTTCTACATCCCCAACCTGCATTATGACGGCGCAGGGCCCGACGCGTACTTCTGGGTCGGGAACGGCAGCGAGCCCAACCCTTTTGGTACTAAGGTAAACATAACACAAACATTATAATATGTGTGTGTTGTTAAATAAATTAAACTGTACCCTCCGGATCGCTAAACTTAAGTAGAAGTGGGTTGGTTACATTGCATGTAGAACTGATGGGACATTGGAAGTTCTCGAGTGGCAACCGCGTAGGACTGCGTAGGCAGACTCCCCACAAGGTGGACCGACGGTTACTGGTTACTGGTTACTGTGGTTCGCTTTGGGGGAGGCCTATGTCCAGCATTGGACATCCTTCGACTGATATAACCGGATTTTGAACCCGGATATGTTCTTTAAACTACGTCCAACAATGACTGGTAGGTAGGGCACAGCGAAGTACCATCACGCTTGAGTCTGGAGAAGCCACTGGGGAAGTCCTTACAGAAGACCACAGCCATAATAGCACTGCTACCTTTTATGTATGTAGTGTTGTGTTCCTGATGGTGAGTAAGGTTCCCAGAGCTCCAACAATTTTTCGGGTAGCCAACGCACATGTGAACCCTCTGGAGTTGCAGGCGTCCGGTAACTGCTTACCACCAGGTCCTTTTGTACTAAACTGTACCCCACTCCAGGTGCCAAGTGAGAGCGGCTCCCTCAACCCCCTCCGCGGCTACCAGGGCGAAGACATCGAGATCCAGCTGCCCGGCAAACTGACGGCCTACGACATCGACTGGCTTGCCGTGTGGTGCGTCGAGTACAGACACAACTTCGGCCACGTGTACATTCCCAAGGACTTGGATGTGCCGCCTGCTTTGGGCCAGACGAAGATCACTGTGAGTGTGAAAGAGATTTGTCTATGTCTCGTTCTTGCAAAAATCGCCACTATTCAGAAATCTCGTATCTTGTTCAGAAGGTTAACTAATTTTGTTTATAATGCAGGAAATTTTCGAACTCAATGTTCGCAATAGGCCCTTTGTTAATAAAAGAAAAATATCACTATTTATTATAGGTAAGTCATGTCATGGAAACTTAAACGAACGAATGAATGAATGGATGATTTGATGTAAGTGAGCTCATTGGCTAACTCATTGCTCATTGTCTAAATGGTTGATTGATTGAAAGATTGTATTATTTTGAAATTTCGCAATAATTTTGCCTGCCATTGAAGCATAAGATATTCTCATTAATATTCTTGAACTAGCAATATTATCACATTTATCACAACAAAAAATACTTTTTTTTTTCAACTTCCTACGTTTCATACAACAATCAACAAAGCATGTATACAAAATGAAGTTTAAAATAACGAATTTATTCTTTACATCAAATCAAATGCGTTATAGACTTACAGGTGATAAACTTAACTGAAGGGCCATATGTCTATGTAGTTGTGCAGAGAATTAATATGGAACTTACGTCAAAATTTGAATATAGAACGCAGACATGCGTGTACATACACGTTACTACTCATAGACCAGGTGCTTCAGCTAAGTTTTTCACCTATAGGTACATCTTTTTGTCATAAAACTCATAAACTATAATCATTTCTTTAAGCGATGTGTACTAATAATTTTTATTTCTTATTACCATATTTCTAACATGCAGCTTGGATAACTTTCTGTGCTACTTACCTTATTTCTAGCACTGCCATGGACTAATAACATAATAATAATTTTATAAAACAAAAATGTATCATTTTGCGGGAAGTGCTTACGTTTTTACTGTTCGAAATTCGAATACAGTTGAGATCATAAATATATATACCTCCTATCTCCGGAGTCGCGACTTCGAGTCTCGCTCGAGGCAGTTTGTCTGTCCATTTTACCTTTATTTCTAAGAATTGTTGTTTCGTTAGCAAACGAAAACAATTCAGAGTAAACACACCTATCTTTTTGGCGGGATTCAGTTAAATAGTAAAAATGTTTTTTCAAAATTGGACTTTATCGAATTCAACATTAGCGCCTCCCGCAAGATGGTAGATTTTTCAAAAATGTCACATATTTTTTGTCACAGTTTGCTTTATCTATGGTTTCCAGGGGAAAAGGAAAAAGAAGCCGAACCATCGACATAGGATAAAACCACAAGCTTTAGTTATCAAAAATCAACCTTATGTACGGCCGATACAGTACAGTTTTGATTGGTTTAATTAAGAAATGAAATATTTCTGTTTGAAATACCTAGGGTTAATCGCCAATAATTACTTTTAATTTAGGGCGGTGTTGCCCGTAGCCTGTGTCAAATACATTTAGATTAACTTAAAACCAAACAAAACTTTATTTTAAAACTATTTGGCATATTAAAAACGAAAAATATGAAATTGCGATTGATGTCCTACCAACTTAACAAGACTGAAATCTACCAAAATCTACTAATTCTACCATGTCACTAAATATTAATATATATTGATATTACTAATAAATGTGCTTGTTTGTTTGCCTATTCTCTTTGCTTACCTTGGATCTGGATTTGTTTACTTAACAGCCTGCTTGGTGGTATAACCCCGTAAGTATTCATTTCAACTTTTTGTCACTTAATATAAATTAAATTTTAATTATAAAAACATCTCTCGTTTATTTAACTAAAATCTATTTATATGAAGTTTAATAGAAATAATAATGTCTAAAGTTGCATTCCCTTCATTTTGGCAAACGCATTGGCGCCATCTATCACGACAATCACGATTAACAGCAGTAGTTAAGTCTCATTTCTATACTAGTTGTCTCGCTGTCAAAATAATTCAACACAATGTCTAAAGATGGCGCTGCGCGACATAGTACCATAGTACTAAAACAGAGCTAGAATGTTGAAAGGGCGCGACTCTTTAGATAGCTATCAATCATGTGTTCTACAATCCTTAGTTTTACATGTATATTGAATATACTAATCCATGTAAACATTTCGTATGGCGAAACGGATTTATAATGGATAAGTAAATGTCATTAACCAATTATTTTTTTATAAAAGCTATAATAATGTGCCATTAAATATTGCAGACAAGTTCAACAACATCTCAAACTCCAGCAAGCGCTAGTAATAACTGCAAAGAAATTTTAGATAAAAGGTTGCAGGTCAAATGGGAGTTACAGGTAACTGATATTTTCGTATTTTTAATCATAACCCATAGATACTAGATATATGCATGGAAAATTAACACAATGTTTTAAGCATGTAAAGACGTCTCTTTAAGTTTAAGATTTTTATTTTAAAATAATATATATTCATCATGAAAATAATTAGTCAATATCTTTCCACATCCAAGCGATTGGTCTGCTGTGAAACTATAAGGTAAAATATATTTGTAAATGGAAAATTTTTGCAATTGTATGTTTAATTACTAACGTATAGGTGTATAAGAGTGCAGTGGCGGTGATTGGATTTTTTCTTAAGCAAGCCCAAGGCAATATGGTTTCATTTTTTCCATCAGCTGAAGAAAAACTACCCAACTGGTCTATGGACGTGTCCCCACTGATGAGATGAGAACTAAATACAGTATTTTAGAGCCCTAAATGCGATAAGTTTACATTAATAAATCTAATTATTCTATGTTATACAATTTAGTTTTCATCTCATTAAAAATATGTGCAAAAAATGCTATCTAAAACATCTTTATATGGTAGCATTTAAAATCGTAATATATATGGTTTATTTTACTGTCTGTTGTGTAAGATTGTCCCGAAATATTTATTATTTATTTATTTATTTATTATTTATCGTATAAGTTATAATTATAACACATACGTCATTAAATTATATTGACACAAACAAATATTTGCTGATTTGATAACTTAATAATGAAATAACTTAAGCTCTAGAAAACACCAAAAGGAGCTGAAAGATGTCGCTGCTTGACAAGAAATATTTATACCTAATACCGTTACAGAGCGTACACAAAGTTCAAATGATGAAACACCGGTAACGTTATCAGCCACTTCGAAATCGTAATGCTTTTATTATTTCCAGGGCAACCAAATACAAATAACGCTCTCAGCACGACTGAGGAGGGAGCAATACATGGCCTTCGGGATCTCGGGAGCAGAAGGCAGGGCGGCCATGTTGAATGCCGATGTGGCAGTTGCATATTGGGACAACAAGTGAGTACATATAAAGATATTGATGATACATGAATCCCCTGTTTATAGACGTAAAGTATAAATACAAACGGAAGGCTTGCTCTTAGAGGCCAGGGTTCCTAAGCACTTGGTATTTTGGGGCTGCCCCTCTCCGAATAATTTTATTTTGATTTAACAATAAGTATGTAGAGGTGAAAAATTTAAGTGAAGGACTATGTCTATGTAGTTGTGCATGAATATGGAACTGATGTCAAAATTTGAATATAGAACGCTGACATGCGTGATACTCTACTCCTACCTAAACCAGATGCTTTAGCTAAGTTTTTCACCTATAATCCGTACCTTTGGTAAATACAACAACGCAGCATCTGTCACGGAAAGTAGAAGAGAAGAAAGAAGTAGTAAGGTTTGCTGCGTTATTTTACCAAGGGTACGAATTGTTAGTGCACTAGTAAAAACTGAATCATTTTCAATTTATTCTAATTATTTTCAGAGCAAATCAACCCAGAGTAGCTGACTACACAATAAGCCACTTAGCCCAATGTGATGGAGAAAGAGGAGTGTGTCCCGACGCGAGACTGGGAGGCAGCAACGACGTTTTCGTAGGTAAGATATAATTTTTATTTGTATTTCACAACCAGTATAGCCACTGCAATACTAGAACCAGGTTATTAAAAAAAAATCTTTAATTTTCAATTTATGCACATTACATGTAATATGAACGTCAAAGAAAAATCTACCACCGGTTCCAACCCTGACCCGAGAAGATACTGGCAAGACTGTACAGCAGGACTTATTTTTTCAAAACAGTGATACATCAAATCTTAAAATACATAATTATGCGTAAACAAATTTGACTTCACAAAATAGACATACTTTGATATGCTTTCTTACCTGAACTGTGTCATTTAAATAATTTGGCAGTACATACACAATTGATGAATTAAATTCTAGGCGGTTTCTAGTGTGGGCCATGCATGTTTGTCTGTCAAATAATCCTCTACTCTGTAATAGCCCTTGGATTATTATAGATTGTTCTTCACGAGTGTAAGCCACGGCGCATGCTATGTGCTGCCCCTTCGTAGCTTGTAATTTTCAACCATTTCAAACCCCATATGGCTTACAGTATCAGGCCACCAGAAGAACGGAGTAACGACCATCGTCTACCGCCGCCCCCTGGCAGCGAAGGAGCCCAACAAAGATAAGGAAGTCCTTACGTCCCGGTCGCAGTCCGTCATCGCGGCGTTTGGACCGCTCAACTCACGCTACGAGGCCAACGCGCATTCCTTCATGGATACTACCAGGAGCGATGTGCAGCTGGACTTTGGGGCTCAGGTAATTTAGTACCATGAGTAGAACCAATTCTTAACATTTCATTGTGGTTGAATATCCTCTAGCCGCTCAGAGGTCAAAACTTACCAAGCCAAATGAAACTCTGGTTTGTCAATTTTGTCATAATTAAAATTCAAAATGGCATTCAATAGGGCGGCTAGGGGATATAAGGATATTATGAGACTAACCAATTGGATATAATAAATAAATATAAAATACAGCCTTACATAAATTGACTGAGTCTCAAGGTAGGCTTCAAGAAGGCTTGTCTGCTTCCCAGCCAAGGATATATATATATATATATAACATACAACTATTTTTTCTATGTATATAAGATATAAAAAACACCCATGACTCAGGAATAAATATCTATGCTCATCATACAAATAAATAATTAGGGATTTGAACCCAGGATCCCTTTTTGAAAGGGTATCCATTTCAAGGGTATCAACAGTAGTTAAATTTTTTTGCAGTTTTTTTTGTCGAAAAGTTATTACAAAAATAGTGGGGATCTGTTTAGGGGCTTATTTAGTACTATGTTCTGGCCGGACAATGCGGCCCGGCTACCCTCCATACAAGAGCCAAATATATTTCGCGTCAATTTTTTCCTAATCAGAACACTATACCAATATATAATATATTCCCTCAATGCATCCCCACTATTTTTATGACATTGTATCCGACTAACTCGTGCCCGACCTGTCCGCAGAACGACCACACGTGCCTGGGGCTGGCGGAGCTGGAGGCGGGCGGGCCGGCGCCGTGGCCGCCGCGCGTGCTGGCGGGCGCGCGCACGCTCACGGCGCGCATCGGGCCCGCCGGCGGCCGCCGCGGGTACACGCCCATCACCGGTACGTGGGCATGCCTATTGTGCCATTACGTGGTAAAGGAAAAAAAATTGCGTCAAATGGGTTGGAAATGGGAACGTCATGCCAATTGTGTCATTACGTGGTAAAGGCATAAGAAAATAGCGTCGCATGAGGTTTGGATCAAGCCAATTGTGCCATTACATGGTAAAGGTAAAAAAATAGGGGGTCATGCCAATTGTGAAATTACATGGTAAAGGAATAAGAAAACAGCGTCACAGGGGTGTCCCCACTAAAAACCATTAAAATCGTATTTTTTTGTTTAGAGTTCTTCTTTACAACAAATGGTATATTTAATATTATATAAATAATGGAATACTTATATTATAACGTGTATGGTATTTCGTAAAGATGATATATTTTTACTTATATTTTATTTTTCTTACATGCAGACAATGACATAAGTAAAGGATTTTTACCGTATGGTAACTATATTAACCCTTTTATCCTCCTTGTACAATTATTTATGTTTATCATCCATCATCCTGTTTAACTTTACCTAATTTTTATCAGGTACTCGTATCATTACTTAAATATATAATATGCGTTAAGTATCTACCTACTTACACAGTACACACTGACAGACAGCAAGTAACCTAAACCGTGAAATAATGGGTTTAAATTACATTTAAATACCTTCATAATGCGGACTACTAAGAAATAGAATACGCTCCCTTCGTCTGTATTCCCGGGATGATGTAATTTGGGTCTTCTTAAGGCAAGCGTGAATAGGCTGTTACTGAACAAGCGTGCTACGCCCTGCAAACGCTGGTCAGTTTAGTCACGTTTTGTGTAAAAAAAAATATCGAGCTGCATTAAGAAATATTATTGGGAATTAAGTTTTAGTGAAAAACTTGAAAAAAAAACACACAGTTTGAATTTGAACTAATAATCGCTACTCAAAAACGCGTGCGTATCATGCTTATTTCTTTAGCTTTTATCATTTCATCATATTTGTCAAGTTTTTGAAACGCTTAAGCGATACGGTTTTTCGTATATTCATTAATGTTTTATTAACA
Source organism: Grapholita molesta (assembly GCA_022674325.2). Lineage (NCBI taxonomy): Eukaryota > Metazoa > Arthropoda > Insecta > Lepidoptera > Tortricidae > Grapholita > Grapholita molesta. The sequence goes on from CP053139.2 coordinate 1,859,166, forward strand.
GGGCATCCATCTTGGGGCATCGCGTGGTACATCAACGACCTACTCATACCGGAAATTTATGTCGAACGTGGCAACACATACACCTTTATCGTGGAGGGCGGCGAGGACCAGACAAACCCTGCTAAGTAAGTGTTTCGATCGCTTATCATTGCCACTAATAACGGCTTAATTGGAGTAAAATAGAAAGACATCTGGTTACTCTTAACGCCATCATCGCGAATAGCTACATACTATGTTAAATAGCTTGAGAGATATGTAGTTAGTTCCTTCCACGAGCACTCGGTCTATCGTTGTAACGTTGTAATAATAGATGGCGTAGTATCGCTTAATATTTGATTTTCATTTCGCCCTTTTTTTAATCTTCTCAATTTATGTTATTTAAATAAAAGTTTAAAGATAAGTTTCTATGAGAATGGGTATATTTTATACGTAATTAACCATAAGTAAACCCATTCTGAACATAATACTCGTAAATACTTTGTACTTCTCTAAAAATACAAAATTAATCTTACTAACTTTTACATCGAAGTCCTACAAAGAATGAAGCGTCAGATTTGACATTTCGTATTGGAAAAAGTAATAATGTTACCATAATAAATTTGAAAAATCTACCACGAAAATAATTACAATAAATATTTGCTTTCGCCGCTCAAATATATCGCTCTACTTGCAAACAATGAATGGACTCGATAATTATGCTTTATGAGAGCAGTTTTAGGCCTCAATAAATTAACCGCCAATGACCTTGTCACAAAAACAAAAGCCAGTGCCGATCGGAAAAAATGTGCTCGGGCTATCGACATGAAAGAGACATTTGAACATTGGTGCTGGTTTGGAGCCCTGAATATGTTACGAAAGCAGCCCAGAAAAAGTCACATTTGGCGTCCCTCGGGGATCGATTTTAGGACCTTTATTTTTTCTTTAGTTTGGCTTAAAAGGTGTTGCTACTTTGTATACCGACGTCAAAAATCTCTTTTACTACGGTCATATTATAGTGTCCGTTTGCTGAGTAAATTTAGATACCTAAAGTGATCTAAATTTACTCAGCAAATGGTTTAGTCCAACATCCGAACTATATGAGTATTTATACTCACGCAACAAAAATTATGTTATTGGTCATAAATTCATAATATTATAATAGAAGGAAATTAAAAAGTGAATTTTTTTTTTAAGATTCCACCCGTTCTACATCAGCGATTCGTCTGAAGGCGGCTATGGTCAGAAGAAGCCAGAAGACCAGAACAAACAACGTGTGTTTGCCGGAGTGGCACGTGACAATGAAGGCTATGCGTATCCTACTGCGAGTAAGTATAAAGTTACATTTTCTGTACTCTTACCATAAGTTGTGACTTTGAGGTTTTCGATAACGAGTATCGAGTTTACTATCTGTGCCATCAATGTCACAATGTCACAATGCTTTAGACTGTAAACCCTTATTCTCTAAATTTTAGAGTCAATTGCACCAAATTCAATAATAAATAATAAAACTTGTGATGTCGACACGTTTGATGGACTTACAATTTGAACACAAGTAATAGTTTGTAGAGACCAACTTCGTAGTAGTGAGTAAGAGTATAATATGTAGATATGACTGGCATAGCCGCAAGTACTGATAAAATAAATGTAACTAACGATATGTTTTCCCACGTTAAGCAAAGCGATAACTATATATTTTTAGAAGCTATAATCCTTACGATTACAGATCTGGCATAGTGGGTAGTGACTTAACCTGGTCTTAACCTATGAAGTCGACGTTGACGTGGGTCTCTTTCACTATTATGACGCCTTAATTGGAGTAAAACTTTAACTAACAGTATCTTGCGGCACCAGGCCTGTAATATTTATTTATCTTGTATTTCAGTTGGTCGGTACTGTGAGTGGATACACAAAACGACGGATCAGTCAGCAGTTTCAGAAACTTTCGAGGCATACAAGGAGACGTTACAGTTGGAGTGTAACGAAGGGGAGCCGGGAATACTCAACTGGACAGTAGCCGAGGAGACGCCTGATTTAGTCTACTATCAGGTAAAATATAGATTCTTTAGTTTTTTAACTATCCTGAGATATAGTTCTTATCTGCGGAGTTGGCCCCTAAGGCTTACTCTTTAAAAAATCAAATCAAAATAAAACATTTCATGAAAATTATTATATAGATAAAGAGTTAACCGTAATTGCCAGTTTCGTCTAAAAACTACACAAACAACAAAAATAATTAGAAACAGTTTAAATTGAGACCACGTTTTTGATCAAATTTATAATTTTGTTTCAGTGCTATACACATAACAACTTAGGATGGAAGATTCACGTACTAGATCCAGGGCAACCAATACCGCTACCGGGAGACCAGAAAGCTAACTCTGCAGCTGAACAGCTAACAATGGTTACGGCATTGATTGTTATTTCAACATCCCTCTACAATATAGTATTAAGATAAAAATGCATTGAACAAATAGCGAGCTCTGTTAGGAGTGTACTAGACAGCAAATGTTCACGCCGCTATCTTACATCGTAATACAAATTTTCAATTGAGTGAATCAGATTTGCTGTTTGGTATACGACGTGGAGATTGTGATATATTGTTGGGATATAATTATATTAAGAAGTAACAGAGCTCGCACGAATTTATGTACAGGTGTTTTAATTGGGTAAATAATGTCAATCAGCATTAAATCAATTTCATATCAAGTTCTATAAAATTGAATTTTGCGCATCTACTCATATCTTTACGGTTTACCTTCAAAGTAAAGATAAAGAATCAATAGTTTACTATTGTAATAAATGATTATCATAGACGTAATAATTATACATTTGTGTGTTTACATTTTACGGAATTGAGGAAGCTAACGGCTTGTCAATAATGACGTTTTTTGAAATAAAATAAAAACGTCACAATAGAAACAATGACAATAAAAATTGGCTAAATATATTAAAAATAAGTAGGTAAGATTATTTTAGGTGTATGCCTCGTGCTTGACAATATTAATAGATTTTTAAACATTTTGTATCAATATAATACTTTTATGATTGTTAAGTGTACTATTGTTAGTATGGAATATAATTACGTGACAATAAATGGAATCTTAACCAATTACTATATATAAATATATACATAATATGTATGCCCCTATCTAATTAGATATATATACATAAAGCAGCGTTTATATTTTGTGCAATATAGATTATACAAAAATATGAATACAAGTTCATTCCACAAGAAATTAAATCTTTTGCTAAATTTATAATTCACTGTTTTATGACCTAGATTGACTTTTGATATTATTATCACTAAATGAAGTATAAATACTATGTCTACTTAGTTTTGTCTATACTCTTGTTATTTTTCCGCTGCAAACATAATAAAAAAATTCGTAACTAGAGTTCTTATATCAAAAAGAGTTTACAAGAATATCAATTAGGAATAGGAAAGTTTATAAACCCCTTTTTAAAATGACGCAAAATTTAAAACGTCTATGAAAATCCAGACATATGAATGACAATAATGTACGTCTATTAAATCGATTAGGTATAATTAATAATTATCTTTATATACAAAGTAGTGCAAACCTATTAAGTTCTTAATATCCCATAAAATGTAATGATTAAATCAATCATTGTCGTACAGTCGCCATCAGATATATCGGAGCTGTGGTGTTGGTCACAAATATCTGAGCAACGCCTCTATTCTCAAGGTGATAAAGTGCCGATATATCTGACGGGGACTACATATTTTATAAATACGTGTACAGTTGTGTGGAAGTCGGATTTGCTATCAAAATAACAACGCAAGACAATAAAATGACTTGTTAAAGTTAGTATAATAGAGACTATTTCTAAAATGTTTTACTGAAGCCTATGATACTCTAAATTTCAAATTAGTATGGTTAAATTGTTGCATAGTCAAACTTAATTTTACTGGATGGCCTCAGACCACGTTAAAAAGAGTTTTCTACAAATTGTGCATCATTATTAGGTCGTCCAATATAGATAATATTTTTAATTAAGTCAGCCTAGCTTAGCTATAGGATGTTTACAAGTTACCGAAATGTGAATTGTTTTGACTTAAGGTAATCTAATCACTACACTATTATAGTCTTTAATTACATCCTATATATTAAACTTTTGATGTACTGAATGTTACTATGACAATAAAATTGAAATCGTCTGAAAATTAATAACTCTATTATAAAATATATACTTATGTTGTGTGTTTAATAAAACAATTTTAAACAGGGCGATTCAGGAAACGTGCGCTGGATTAACTCCACAAAGTTAATAAGAAGGTTCTGTTTCATATGAAAGTTATTAGTAGATACCTAATCTTTTTTTTTTTAAGGTAAAAAATATATTTACAAAATGCACGGTCACCCTACAATTTTCATGCTCCCGCCAAATTAAATGTCAGTCATATCTGAAGACGTATCCCAAATTTCACACGGTTGTCTCTGTCTCTCTGTAACGTCGTAATTACAGTGAAATAGAGAGATAGTTGAAATTTTGCACCTTCTATTTTCGCGGTAGGCCATCTGGTTTTGACAACTTGCTTTATTCCAAATCAAAGATCTGTCGTAATAATTAAAGAGGATTTATGTGCATTCATTAGTTGTAGGGTGACCCTAACTTTTGAGGAAGAAATCGTTAAAAAAATTAAAGAGAAAAAGGTGTAAGTGTTTCACATATGTGCGATATATACTAAACAATACAGTATCATTTGCTATGTCTGTTGGCTTGGTCCTGCTCACGTTTCACGAATCACCCGTAGGATTGTTTTCAGTTATCAACTCTTACATATAAGATATGCCTATCGATAACGTAAAGAATATATAGACAATAAAATCTAGAAAGTAATTTTAAATCATTTTACACTTCGTAGTTGTAGATGTTGGAGCACAAATTTCTGTTAAGTATAAGATTTTTTATAGTAAGTAGTTAACTCAATTTGTAACTGATACTTAACAAATACAATTGTTTCAATTAATGTCAAAGGCCTGTGCTTTATATTGTGAAGTGTTTGTGCCTCTGACGCAGAAGTAAGTTATCTTTAAAGTTACTATCAGCAAAACGGTGCTTAATTTTGGTTTTATCTCGAGGTTATTTTATCTAGATAAAAGCTTGACATTAGGAGAGTATAGGACAATAACTGGCATCAACAATTTAGAAATAGTAAATTAGAAATGGAAATGTAGTTTCTTTATTTACTCAGTATTTTTTAGAACTAATATATACATTTATATGTTATTTACTGCTTGCCAGAGGTTCGTGATTTTTTACTGTTCCATTTGGAAACAATACACAAATTACAATGAACTTTTGTAATGAACTAATAAAAAAACCTTGACAATAATAAAAAGGGAACCTACGTGTTTACTTTGTATCTACATTTAAGTGATATTATCAGAAAAGACTTTTTTTACTATGTGAATTAGATATATTTATACTTTTTAAATGCTATCGTTTTTGTCTGTATAACTAATTTCAAATGCACAATAACTGTCCTTAATCTCTGAAGAAATAATAAAAATTCATATTTACAGAGATAAAAGCTTGATATTCCGCAATAATGTTGAAGAAATAAAATAATATCAACATCATTACTGCGAGCTCAAAATCCGAGTTATGTGTGCACACACGTATTTGTCGTATTATAATATGTTTCAACAATATTACTAATTTCAAGCTATTGCACATAAACTGTCCTTAATCTCTGACGAAATAATACAAATTCATGTTTACAGAGATAAAGGATTGTTATACCGCAATGATGTTGAAGAAATAAAATAATATCAACATCATTACTGCGAGCTCAAAATCCGAGTTATGTGTGCACACACGTATTTGTCGTATTATAATATGTTTCAACAATATTACTAATTTCAAGCTATTGCACATAAACTGTCCTTAATCTCTGACGAAATAATACAAATTCATGTTTACAGAGATAAAGGATTGTTATACCGCAATGATGTTGAAGAAATAAAATAATATCAACATCATTACTGCGAGCTCAAAATCCGAGTTATGTGTGCACACACGTATTTGTCGTATTATAATATGTTTCAACAATATTACTAATTTCAAGCTATTGCACATAAACTGTCCTTAATCTCTGACGAAATAATACAAATTCATGTTTACAGAGATAAAGGATTGTTATACCGCAATGATGTTGAAGAAATAAAATAATATCAACATCATTACTGCGAGCTCAAAATCCGAGTTATGTGTGCACACACGTATTTGTCGTATTATAATATGTTTCAACAATATTACTAATTTCAAGCTATTGCACATAAACTGTCCTTAATCTCTGACGAAATAATACAAATTCATGTTTACAGAGATAAAGGATTGTTATACCGCAATGATGTTGAAGAAATAAAATAATATCAACATCATTACTGCGAGCTCAAAATCCGAGTTATGTGTGCACACACGTATTTGTCGTATTATAATATGTTTCAACAATATTACTAATTTCAAGCTATTGCACATAAACTGTCCTTAATCTCTGACGAAATAATACAAATTCATGTTACAGAGATAAAAGATTGGTATACCGCAATGATGTTGAAGAAATAAAATAATCATTTCCCCAAACTCAAAGTCCGAGTTATGTGTGCACAGACGTATTTGACGTATTATATGTTGAAGGATACAGGCCCAATAGTTTTGTTTGATTGATAGTTTAACAGGGTAAGCATAAATTATACGTCATTTGATTTACGATTATTTTTAAATATTTATACAACACATGGTAAACACGACAGCATCACGTTAAATGCAAGAGGCATGTATAAAATCTGTTGTACCAGCGAAAATATCAATTAGCACCTCAAGTCGGTAGTTTTCATAATAAATAGCTGCTATTTGCTAATTTTGATAACTGTACATATTTATTCTAAGTATAGTGAACGATACTGTTTGGCTATTCATTGCTGTTACTTGTGTAATTTATGATAACTTTGACAATAAACACCTTTTCCTAAACTATGTGAGAGTTTTATAATTTATACCCTTTTTATAAGATTCAAATAACATAATATTTACATAAGAAAATTTGCTTAGAGACTAGTGGACGTTCTATAATATGCAAAAACTTCGACATTGGCTTAGTGCTTGAAAATGGAGGCCTATGTTCTCCGAAACACGTCGCGCGAGTGACTAAATAAACGTGAATAGAACAGTGTTAATCGTTAATTGGCAAATCCACCTCGTAATCAGCAACTCAAATAAGAAAAACAGTAAAAAAAATCACATCTGAATAAAGATAACAGATACAAACATGCTCGCACTCTGGCTTTGTTTCTAAATTTTATGATAAAATTAGGTCAGACAATCATTTAGAATGAGAAACCTTATTTGAAGTCAGTTCTTTGGGGATTTTTTAAGAAAAAAACGTCCCCTTTTAGCGTGACTTGTAGACAAGTTAAGTATTATCAGTTTTTTCATTAATACGATAATTAAGTATAAAATTTCTGTAATTACTTAAATGTGGTAAACTTAAAAAAAAATTAAACAGTACAATGCAAAAAAGGCAAAAACTTAATTTCCATACATAGTTAGTTCACGCTTAATTATCACCACAAAACTGACATATTTTAACGTTTTTCACGTTACGTTAATTGGGGGCACTTTTTTCTGAACACTACCAGAAACAATAGGCTAGTTGACTCTTTTATTTTTATTTTATCAATCGATCCCTTTCGTTCTAGGGATGATATGTCTGTATGAGAGTAGTGGCCTTAAAACTACACAAAAGCCAGAAATGAGCGTCAAAGTCCGACATTCATATTTCCCGCGAAAACGCTCCTTACAAAATGATGAGAATGTATGACGTCACTTATTCCTAGCCGCGCTCTCTAAAGTATGGAGAAATAATTAAATTGCTATTTTGACCGCGAATTATTGCGTTCTGGCATATAGTTATAGTAATTTATTTTGCATTAAACTTCGAGAATTTGATGGGTACCACGGCTTTTTGAAATTTCGCACATTAAAAATGCTGTTCTTTTTTAATTTTGTAAACGTGATATCTTTAAATCAAATAAGTATTTATGTTCAATTTTAATTTTAATTCATTATATTCTTCATTGTGAATCAATTTCACTTAATTTTATTATTTTACTTAATATGTGTCAACATCCCTATTATGAATAAATGACTTTACATGTTGTAGGAAATTATACACCGATATACCAATTAATAAATATATTGGTAATAAGAAATCGAAGGAAACAACATTTACAAAGACCGAGGAAAATATATAAGTGACAATTTATTGTCACGTAGCATAGAGACGGTTGCTACAACCGGCCAGCTAGAGATTATAAGTTCGGAGTATGTTTATACTTTTCCAACATCCTCCCTTAAACATAATCCCATCATCTTCGAGCAAAAAAACCAGCGTCGGGAGCGCCGTCGCCTTAGTCAGCACGTCTGCCACCATCAACTCTGTCTGTATGTAGCGGACGTCGATGGCACCTGTATGCACCTTATCGCGCACAAAACGATGCGTCACATCTATGCGCTTTTAGTTTAAATTTTTCATCTGCGCACAGCCACAAAGCTGTCTGCCTGCGCTGTACTGATCGCTCCTTCCACTTTATTTGTTTCTTCGCAACTCTCTGAACGTTCAATACCTCCTGTATATACTTTCTTGATATAAATATTTAAATACCTCCTGTATACACCTTTCTTATAAATCGCAGATTAAACCATGTATATTTCTTCGTCCGTGTCACCTTAAAGGAAAGCTGATACAGCACCCATTTGACATACATATGTCTAAATCGTATTTTGCCGCTATAGAAAATAAATACCGCAAAGATGCAAGTCTTACAACCTGGTTTCTGAATATCACAAATACTGACTTTATCCAGCTTGTTCTTCAAAAAGTACAGACACTTTTCTCTATGAAGGTTATAAAGTACTCCCACCACCCATAGATGGCGTCTCCATCGGACCACATAGATCTGAACAGAATGTATTATTTCTAATAATCCTTTCACTCTAGAACCGGAGTTTGGAAACGGAAGTCTGGTTAGTTGACGTTTGCAACACGAGATGCACGGAGAGGGTCTTCTCGCCTCTTTACATCTGCCATATACAAATGTGACATTCGCTTGTGCCAAGTTATAATTCCTCATCTCTTGCCTTATTTTCATTTAAGTTAGAGATTTGTCTAGCAGTCGTAGCTCTCGCAGCCAGTATCGGTGAACACCATTAAAAATAATACTAAGAACTGATAGTACATGGACCTTTTCCATTTGCCTTTAATTTTGATTCAATGTAGTTTTTCCTTTAGTGTAGAACGCCGAAGACTCAGAAACCTTCACCTCCTGTCAAAGTTTTGTCTTCACGAAGTCCGATGAGATCTTAATGCCGGAACTTTCCAGACCCATGATCATTGGTTTATAGTTATCCGGTAAACCCGCCAGCATGAGCGTTCCGAGCCACTCTTGTATGCAGTCGACATAATTTTATTTACGTAATCTTCGGTACTGGAACAATTATCTAGTGTTGTGTTGATAAGATCTCGGAGTAGACCCACTCTACGTGACAGCCCTGAGTCCTCGAAAGCATTTTGAAGGTTTGTCCACACTTCTTTCGACGTTTGAGCTTTCTCGATATGGAAATAATTTATAGGTTCAACCAAAAAAATAATTTTGGACTTAGCTTTGATATCTTTCTTGGTGTCTACATTAGTTCCCGGATCAACACACTGCCATAGATCCTCGTGTTCGAGATAAGATTTCACTGCAAACCTCCACGTCGCATAATTTTCTCGACCGGCTAATTTTTCAATTTCAAACTTTGACGTAGCCATTTTCGAGAACGGATTATTTTACGCGGGTGCCTTTTTAATATTGACTTTTCTACTACTTCAATTCTATTCTCGGTATATAGGACGGACCATAACCTGTAGCTCCGCGTTTAGACATGCTGGCTCGTCACTCGCCTCGCTATTCGTCGAAACGTTCGACGAGACTTTGCCTATACAAAAACGCGAGACGAGGTGCGAGAGGTATAGCGAGACGTCCGCGTACACATGCGTGCTCGCGTTTCGCCTCGCCATTCGCCTCGCTACTCGCGCGAATGTGTGCCGGCAGCACTAGAAATTATACACCGATATACCAATTAATAAATATATTGGTAATAAGAAATCAAAGGAAACAACATTTACAAAGACCGAGGAAAATATATAAGTGACAATAAATTGACACGTAGCATAGAGACGGTTGCTACATCCGGCCAGCTAGAGATTATAAGTTCGGAGTGTGTTTATACTTTTCCAACACATGTCAATGTCAATGCAAATTCTACCAAAATAGTAGAAAAATTTCTACGCGTCGCGCTTTTGTAACATTGCGGTCACTGACTCATGTTTCTTTTCTTAAGTTCGACTTATCTTATTTTAAACTTCAAAATGTGTTTTTGTTTTTATTAATATTAGACAAATGCACTTACAAGTCGTTTACGGTAGTGAAGTTTACTGTGTTGTTATTTGGAAGTGAGTCAAACCTGCATCAAGTGGTGCACCTGCTCTGGTTTTTTTATCATAGACGGGAATACATAACAAAGCGCTATTATGGCTGAAAAAGTAAGTAACAGTGTTCTTATGGATTTGTTTAAAAAGAAAAACCTCTTTAGTGTTATAGTTAAATGACTGGCTGAAAAATTCCCACGATTTCTCAAAGCTGTTAATAAAAAAAAATAACACCTGCTTATGTCATATGAAATCACATTTATTTTGGTTCGTAATGAAATTGTAAGTGTTTCTCTAAACAAAATAATTAATAAATGGTATAAATATAGTTTCGATCTTCCAAATCAACATTGTGACATGGAAATTATGAAATTATGAGATGATGTATCTTTATCAGGTTAGGTGTCATTAACAAAATGATTCAAACTATTGTGAAACCATACTGAATAATGCAGTTATTTTATAAATATCATTATTATCCGTATTCATATTTAAGTATATGAGGAATTAATGTTTATAATGTCTTAAAACAAGTCAGTTATGTCACCAAGATACTGATAAACAATGCAGTTAGACAGATCTTGATTCTGGTCTTCTGGTTGACGTAACTGGTTGCCGAAGACCTTTTAGCTTCCTGACACAATGTATCAGCATTTCAATACAATGAAATAATAGTTAGTGGACAGTCAAAGTTGCCAATTATATTGTACAATCAGTGTTATATACTTGGTGACATTCATAGTATAGTCAATTAGTTCGGACACCATATAAATTCTATGGTGTACCGAACTTAGTACTTTGGGTTCTACCAACTATATGACCCTGACTGTACATAACATATCCTTACTGCTATACAAGTAAACTACAGTACCAATGTATTTGGCTACTTTGGTTGTTACTGACTATTTGACACTGTACAATGCCTCAAATGTTTTTAGCATTCCATAGTCATTATAAAACCCATATACATAGTTTTGTCATGTCTGTTTATCCCCAGGTATGTTCAATGATTGTTTGTTCTAGAAACTTGTATAATATAATTATTGTGACATGAGACTAGCTTTTCTAAAGACTTTCATGGAAAATTATTTAATAAACAAATAAATAAATAAATAAATAAATAAATAAATATTTCGGGACAATCTTACACAAATCGACCTAGTCCTACGGTAAGCTCAGTAAGGCTTGTGTTGTAGGTACTAGACGACGATATATATAATAGATAGATACATATAAATACTTAAATACATAGAAAACACCCATGACTCAGGAATAAATATCTGTGCTCATCACACAAATAACTGCCCTGACTGGGAATCGAACACAGGACCATCGGCTTCATAGGCAGGGTCACTACCCACTAGGCCAGACCGGTCGTCATTAGAACTTCATTGGTTTATTTTTTATGGCAAACAAGCAGACCAGACAGATTGCCTGATGGTAAGCAATTACTGTGGCCTATCGGCACCCACAACACCAGGGGAGTCATAAGCGCATTGACAGCCTTTAAATTTCAGCCTTTGTAGATATTTGAGTTACAGATTAAAAACCATGCTCAGTCTGCATAGCAGGATCTAAGCTAGTTTATTGCCTCTTCCATTTTCTAAAACTTGTCTGTGGTGGGGAACAAGTATTTCATGACATGTCAGGCGTGCTTTACGCCATCGTGATGACACTCCTCTCGTGTCATACACCACATGTAAAAAACATTGATGACTCGCCTGTCGTGCCATCTGAATTGGTTAGTTGTACAGTTGATGTGTGATTCCTATGTGTACATTATTCAATTATTTTTAATTTTGCAGAAGATCCAAGAGAACCCGCTGCCAGAGCCAGCTGAGCCTGCGCCTCAACCCAAGCCCGAGCCCAAGTCTCGGTTCTGCATGCCGTCCTTCACCAAGACTCCCCCGCAGGACTTGTACCGGCAGCTGCTGCCAGCGATGCTGTTCTTACTTACGTTTGTGACGGTTATGACTATGCTGCTCACTTACATGGATACTTTTGGTAAGAATTATGAATTTGAGCGAACCAAATAATAAACAAGATTTGGGATCAATCTTCTACTATACAGGGTGGAAAGATCAAATGCCATATGGATGGCAACTGCCTTAAATATTGTAAATACCCCATTATATGTAAAGGAGACTTTCCTTCTAAACTCTGCTAAAGAGTTCGAAACGTCGGGATGAAGTTTAAATTAGTATGCGATAAAACTCCATCCCCTCTAGAGTCGTAAGAGGCGACAAAGGAAAAAACCAACGGGTGGGCAAAATCTAATGACTAAAATTATGATGGTAATTATCATCACCACATTGTCCACAGCTCGAGGAGCCCAGCAGTTCCGTCTGAACATGAGTCGTGACTACGAGCTGAAGATTCCGCAGGAGTCTGACTACCTGGTAGCCTACGTGCGCCAGTGGCACCTCGGGCCGCGCCCCAACAAGGAGACTCCGCCCCCGGTCTACACCGACCAGGCTAAAGTCCTGGATGAACTGCTCGGAGAAGTTGTGAGTATCTCTTGTTACCTAGGAGGATATAACCAATATCGAGTAGCCATTAACAGCCGTTCCCCTCTGCCAAAATTACTCGGCCGCCGGTCATAGTTCTTGAACTTGTGTGAATATAGTTTATGCTAGTGTTTGATAATTTTGTCGTGTGCGTGTGTAGCGATGTATGTAAAAAATGCATTAGTGTTAACATTATTTATGCGTGTTAACTCACCCCCGCGTCGAAAACGGCAGAATTTTTCCGATAGAAATTAGTGAGTGTCGGGTCCATATTGGTTATATCCTCCTAGCTTGTTACATTTATAGGTTGTCTCTTAACTTTTAAGGCTTAAGCCACACGAGCGTAATTTCTACACTTACGGAACCCTGAAACTAAAAATTTAGTTGTAACAGCCCTACGTGGACTCACATTAACGTGGACAGTCCTATGATGAGGCACTGGGCAAGCCTTTAAATTAGAGTAAATTAAAATAAGCGATGTTTGATTTAGTTATTTATGACTTTATTTCAAGTTAGTACATTTTTAATTTAAAGTTTTGAATTTTTAAATTTTTATTGGATTCTTATTGTGACATATAAAGCTTTTAATCGTTTATTTTAATTTATTTAATTTGTATGATTCATAATTTAAATTTTTACTTATTGTTTAATATTTAATGATTAACATATTTTTAAGCATACTTTATATCATTTATATGTATGACCCTAACTCTTAATTGGATCGCAGTTATCTAAAATAAATGTTTTGAATTTGTAACAGTGTATAGTGTAAGGAGAAAATAGTTTTGCCTCAACACAAGTTGTTTGCACTTAATAAGTTGTCTCCTGGGTCACTCTAATAGTTATTTGTAATACAAGGGAGCAAAGTTAGTGTTTGAGGGTTTCAAAGCACGAGAGGGGAACACAATTTTTCACCACACTACCGCGAGGAAAAAATTAACTGTAAAACTTTTAAAATGTATTCAATGTTATTGCTTTTCGTTCATTTATCATTCAAAAACATTAAATAAAAGAACATCCAACCAGCTAACTTCAAGAAAACACTTCATAAGTGAAAAACAATTTAATAAATAAATAATAATAAATAAATAATTATTCGGGACAATCTGACACAAATCGACCTAGTCCTACGGTAAACTCAATAAGGCTTGTGTCGTAGGTACTAGACGACGATGTAAATAATAAATAGATACATATAAATACTTATATACATACAAAACACCCATGACCCAGGAACAAATATCTGTGCTCATCACTCAAATAAATGCCCTGACTGGGAATCGAACCCAGGACCATCGGCTTCATAGGCAGGGTCACTACCCACTAGGCCAGACCGGTCGTCGGAGTGCAAAGTAATTTGTATGAAATTACTTTGCACTTTGCAACACACTTTCTTTCACACATCTTGCAACATGTAATTTGTTATTAAATAATAAAACAGTTATTTCCGAGCTAGTGAGGTGAAAAATTAATTAATAGTTACAAATCATCTTCCATACTTTAAGTTCGCGCGCAAGAGTTTACTTAATTTGCCGATAAATGTTGCTATACGTAGAACGCTCATATTAAGATTTTTCCAGATTTAATGGGTTCGGAGCAGGTGCCCATACATTTCGAATTGTCTTCGTTGTCTTCGGTCGTTCGCTGTCTAATAATAATAATAAAGTTGTAGATTCCTTTTACTTTAGTTATTACCGTCCTTTGTGGGCCCGTTTTTAGGGTGCTGTATTTAATATGTCGACTCAATGTAACCAATGCTACAAATAGCCCTTTTTTAACTCCTAAGTGGGGATACTTTCTGCGACGGACGGAAAACTACGGTAACCTACACTGAGCGTGGCCCGACACGCTCTTGGCCGGTTTTTTGTTGATAATATTAATATTTTTTTAAAATTAGGGATAGGACAATCCTTTCCGCGGCAAAAGCCATTAAAAGGGCAACCCTTAAACACGGCTAACACGGCTTACCAGTTTGAACTGCTAGCCTATATATTTGACTATCCCTTACCGTACGACTAAGCCAAACATAAAACTAGCCCTTTACAATCACTAACCGCTATCCTTTATGCCTTGCTATCCCTTATAAAGGGTTACCGTTATTACTTAGCGCTTTTTATAAAGCTTTCCCTTTAGTAATGTCGTAGTTAATCCTTGCGTGAAAGAGACAGGTTTCGTACATAAATTCCGAAAAACTCATTGGTACAAGCCAAGTTTCGAACCTGCTGCCTCCGGATTGCCAGTCGCACGCTCTTACCGCTAGGCCAGCAAGCGCTTTTTTATGAGATGATGGTCATAGACAAATGTCTCAATAGCTTTAGAAATTATATTGAAGAAGCATTTTCCTGGTATTCCATCATCATACCCTGACATGGTACTAATGGGAGGTTCGAAGCGACAGCCGGCTGCTATACGCCTGCCCGACAGGCTCGCGGGCTAAATGTACCTAAACTGCACAGTAACACCGGTAGGTGTTACTTTTGCATTATGAAATTTAGTACTTAAATAATTCCAATCCCATACGGAAAACTATTATTGCATATAGGTATATAATTATCTCTATCAATTGGCAACATCAGCCTGCAAAGCGAATAAAACATACCCAAGTGTTAAAGAGTCGGTACCTACTTACTCAAGTAACTACGAAAGGTTTTGATAATGTTGCAGCTTGTAATGTTAAAGTATAGATTTAAAATTTAATTGCATAAAGTTAAATCTCGAGTATCAATAAACGGAATCGTGGTCAAAATTATAACAAACAATATTTTCGCGTCGCGTGCCGGTATGAATAGAATAGCGAGTGGCTTAGTGGCTAGTTGCGGCCGAAGTGCGCGGGCTCAGTCTGTGTGCGTGAGCCACACACACAGGCACGATGGGGCCGCGGGGCACTTCGCGCGCCAGCGCGACAGATATAGTCGTTCAAAAATCTCAAATCTGAGAAAGGGCTTCGGTACTGTTACCTCTTAACTCTTTCACTGCGCCATCGGCAATTGTTCTGCAATACGCTCTCGCGGCCATACAAACCAAATCGTCGATATTGACTTGACGCTACCGCCGCGTCATGCAGCGTCTCAGGTTTGTACGTTGTAGCTACGCCTAAGTGGACGGGTCTATGCTAATATTTTCTTTGACCAGTAAATTCTAATTGATGTAATTTTTCGTATTGTTTTTAAAACAGAGTTAGTTTTATTTTATAGTTCGTATATTTTGTGGTTCATAATAATAGAGATACAGGATAACTCTTGTTTCTAAAATAATACGTTTTATAACTCAAGGTGTAAGATTGGGAGTAGGCATAAGGATTAACAAACGGTATGGAATAAATTAAATAATAGTAATATATTTTTAACACACTTTGATTTTATTCAAATAAACATAAAAACCACAATACTTATGTCATCATGTGGAATCGGCTGGTCTTCATGTGCTGAGGATTCAGTAGGCGACAGTAATTCCGTAAGAGAAGCCAGGTCATTCGTATGAAGCGGAGTCAAATCCGTATGGGTAGCAAAGTCGTCCGAAGTGCGGGGGTCCATCGAGTCCATTTAAAATACCAGGTCGCAATAAATCACAAATACAAATAATAGAAAACGCAAAATGAGTAATGTGTACTTACTATTGGTCAATTTCAACGCTATACGACGATAACACCGTCGCATCTTTATGTATAAGAAAAGACAAAAGGCAAGCAATAATCATTAGGCCACATAAAGAGCCGGCGAGGTGCAGGTGTTCAAACCTTTATTACCTTTATTTATTAAAATATTTTAATGTACTTACTGTTGATGCATAACAACCCTTTGGCAGGTAACAGGTAAAAGGTCGCGTTTTTCTAGTAAACCGATACCAGGTGACAGATAAGATTAGGTATAGTTACACAAAAGGCTAAACAATGCCATCGGCGGCAACATAAAACCACCCGAGTATACACAAAAAAAAAAAAAATGAAGTATGTAAGTAAAACAATGGTCCACAATAAGTTAGCATAACATCATCAAAAACAAAATAGTGACTACTGTCAAGAAAAAGTGTGTTTTAAATCTATTACATTAAGGTTGGAATTCGTAATGATAAGAATTCCCTTGAGACCTTATAAACTGTTGTGCGGAATTGAGCAGGTCCCATACCGCTGAATGACGCGACGCCTGCGTCCTAACTTTTCAGGTGTTTTAATGAAAAATAAGAACTGAAATTAATTCGTATATTGTGCTAAATTATACGCACTATTAGGTGTTGATGTAAAAAAACATTACTCACAACAAAATTTATTGAGTAATCTTTACTTTAACTTTGTTGTTGTTTTTCAGTTAGGTTTACATAGTTTTAAGAGTAATTATGAAACTAACTTTTAACTTCTAACTTTTAAAAATAAAGTTTCTGAAAAAAAAATCACTTTTAACTGAAACTGTAGATACTAGCAGTCAAAATGTCGAGACGCAATATAGCGTCTGCCGCGGGTGAGTAATGTTTCTGTATGACGCTATATCGCGTCACCCGCAGTGAAACAGTTAATGAACAAGGCAGACTATTTCAATTAGCACGCTTGTATGTAAAAGGGAAGCCCTTTTATAAGGCTAACCCTTATAAGCAATATGTAAGGTTTTGGTGAGCGGATGATTAGGGTTTTGTTAGGGTATTGGGATAGCGCTTAGGTATAAGGGTTAGCGCTTTTATAAGGGCTTTAAAAGCAAAATGAAAGGGTATTGTCAAATAAGGGTATGGTGAGTAAAGCCTTATGTAAAACCCATACAAAACCCTTTATAAGGGATAGCGGGCCGGTCCCTGTTTTAAATGTCTCTTGTATCACCCATGCAATAGATGGCCTGGTACCGCAAGCTACAAAGTTCGGAACTTTGTTCGTAAATGATTTTTTAATACAGGTGCTCAAAAATGGGAACTTTTCGTAGCTGTTTAACGTGCGGAAAGTTGGATTTCGCGCACTAGTGCTTTTTACTTTTCCAGTTTTTTTTTTATTTACACTTGTTCCAATTCATGGATTACTAATGGGTGTTAATACTATAAGTCTCCTTTAAACATCTTAATAAACAAATAACCTACTGTTAATGTAAGAATAAGAAATAACATAGACATGTCATATTTTATTACTTACCTCTTCATCAATCATCATTATAACAAGTTTATTTTTAATATTGAAAAACCATTCTTAAAAAGTTGTTAGAATTAAAAGGAACAGCTGCCGAAACGCCTGTCAAACAAGAGGCGTTTTTCCTACTGGTTACTGGTTATGTTTCCAAAGGTAGCATTCGATATTGTTTTTATAAATATACACAAATAATAGTAAAAAACGTAGTGTTTAAGTAAAATATTGTATATCTTTTTTTTTTTTTTTTTTATTTTTTTATTTAGAAACAAACAGTCTCATACAAAAAAGAAAAAACTTAAAGATAATACAAAACAGACCTATAGTTTCCTTATGGGATATACATTTAATAAAGCAAGAATACTAAGACACATTGAGTGACGACAAGAAAAATAAACGCACTGTCATCGAACTTAAACAAGTAACAGAAAACTTCAATTAGTGAAAAGTTGCGAAGGAATTGGTTATATTACGTGAAAAGTGTATATTATGGGGTTAAAAAAAAATAATCTTATTTGAAAGCGTTTTTTAGTGAAATAATAGACGTATTAAAAATGTCAATATCGGTGAGTTTTACAGCATCGTTAAATAATTTGCAGGCACGCTTAATAAAAGTATTTTTGGCATAACACGTTCTACTTTTTGGTATGAAAAAGAGATGTTTTTTGCGACACTGACGCTCTCGTCTAAGTGGAACTCTAAAGGCAACTCTATGTAACAGGGAAGGGGCATCTAATCGTGAATGTAGTATTTTGTATAATAAGATTGAATCGGTACAGTCCCGACGATCACTGAGAGTCTGCATACTAAGACGGCGACAAGTATCCTCATAATCTGTGTAGTTTTTACCGGTCCTATAAGCTAATGCTTTTACAAATGTCTTCTGAACTCTCTCGATTCTTTTAATATGATTATTGTGGTAGGGTTTCCAGACCGAGCATGCAAACTCTAAATGACTACGTACGAAGCTATTGTAAAGAATTTTGTAAGTGAAACTGCTTTTGAAAGGCTTACCAACACGAATAATAAAACCTAATTGCTTATACGATTTCGCTAAAATTTTATCAATATGCGTAACAAACGTTAGTTTGCTATCCATGGTTATACCAAGGTCGCGAACTTCTGTGATTCTGGATAAGGTTCTGTCGCACAAACTGTAATTATAACTAATTTGGTGTTTTTTCCTAGAAAAAGTGATTACATTGCATTTATCAAAGTTAAGGAATAGGTTATTAGTCTTACAGTAATTAACTAGGTTGTTTAAATCTTCTTGTAATTTCTTACAATCACTAATATCTTTTACTACTCTGAAAATTTTGGTGTCATCCGCATATAGTAAGAAATTTGAATGTTTGATATGCTTAATTATATCATTGACATAAAGCGTAAAGAGCAAAGGGCCCAAATGAGATCCTTGCGGGACACCGGAACTAATTAATTTCCATTGCGACTGGTAACCAAGCATCACAACAGCCTGACTCCTGTTTTGTATATACGACTTTACCCAACGGAATAGGTCGCCATGTATGCCTAGGTGCCAAAGTTTGTATAATAAATTATAATGACAGATTTTGTCAAAAGCTTTGGCAAAATCGGTGTAAACAACATCTATACTATAACCGTCGTCCATTGCACTAGAAATTTCGCTGGTAAATGTTAACAAGTTGCTATCTACTGATCGGCCCTTGTAAAAACCGTGTTGATTAGGGATTATGTGACGACGTGCGGCGTTAAACATTTGATCGGTTACAATCTTCTCTAATAATTTAGCAAAAACACACAGTTTAGAGATTGGACGGTAGTTGACAATGTCATGGCTGACTGCACCCTTTGGAATTGGAGTTATCAATGCTCTTTTCCATAATTTAGGAACGTAGCCTTCTTGAAGTGATTTAGAAAATAATATCGTAACCGGGGCCGACAGAGAGGTACAACACTTTTTAACTAACAGAGAATGTATCCCGTCCGGGCCAGCACCTTTGTGCGAATTTACCGATTTCAAATAATTTAAAACAACATTCGAATTGATTTCAATTGAGCCTAAGTCGAGTAAGGGGTTAGATGGCGAAACGTTTACAATATCATCTGGGTTAAGACCACTAGTCTTCTCAAAAACAGACTGAAAGTGACAGTTAAAAAGGTTGCAAATTTGCTCGCCATCAGAACTGCTTACACCTTTATAATGCATTGTGTGAGGGGGTTTATTTTTAGAAAATATTGATTTAACATAAGTCCAGAAAAATTTTGGGTGAGTTTTCATTTTATTCTCGGAATATGAGATACCTATAATTATTGTAACATTCCTGTTCTAATTTATTAGCACGTGTCCGTAAGATACTATAGCTCTGATAGTCCAACGGGTTCCCATACAACTTCCATAATTTATGGTATTTACGCTTTTCTCTTAACATCTTTCGCAATGGTTTACTGTGCCAAATTGGAGATGAAGACGAAGGCTGTGTAACTTTCCGGCGCGGGATATATTTATGAATTAAATTATTCAAGAGATTATTAAATTTGAATACACAGTCGTCTAAGCTAAGATTTAAAAAAAAATCTATCCAAACAATTTCTGAGAGCTCTTTGTTAATGTTTTCGTAGTCAGCTGAATAAAAATTGTAAACAAAGTGTGATGCTGGCGCTAAGCTGGGCAAAAAATCTAGTTTCAAGTCTACACAAAGCGATCTGTGGTGTGGGTCTTCGGCCGTCAAAGGAGATTCGCAGGCTTTTACATCACAACCGTAATTACTGAATACTAAATCTAGGATACGATTATTTGCATTGAAAATAAAATTGTACTGGTTAGTACTAGTATACGATAAAAAGTCTTGAATTAATCGAGTCCCAAAGCTTCCAGTTGACCGGAGTCTTAAACCCGAAGGAAAACTCCCAACCCAAATACCATCTGGTATATTAAAATCCCCAGTTATTAAAAATATATCGTCAGGTCTATCTATGATACATTCCCCAATGAGGTCAGTAAAACCGGTTAAACCCTCTCGATAATTAGACCCGCCAGGAATATAAATACAAGCAATGTTCAAAAACCGTTGTTTACCATTGTAGCTGTGTGTTGATATTTACAGTATGTATGTATTTTATATATACATTTAAAAACTTTCATGGAAATGGATTAATAGTAATACTTAAAAAATTCCACTCTAGTCGAATTTAAGCTAAAAAAGACACCTCTTTATAATGTCAAAAATTGTCACTGCGATAATCGAACTTGTTGTTGAACGAGTAGTTGTTTTTTTATTTTATTTCTTATTTGTTTTTTCGCAACTGTATTAAAAAACGTCGTGCGATACACGCGCGGAAATGTCATTCTTACTCGGCCCGAGTATCGCCACTCGCCTTCGGCTCGTGGCTAAATATCTCGGGCCTCGTGAAGCAATGACATACTTTCCGCACTAGCATCGAAATGTACTATTTCTCAAACATGCAATGAAATATTGTCTTTACTTTACTATTGCCTCGGAAGTATGGTTTTTTGGGCGTGACAACTGAAGGGGACGGAAATGGAATTTCATATAAATTTGCAGGGCCTGCAAAGTAACTTTTAATTCGACCTTTATCCATACAGAGGCAAAGATGGCGGGTGTCACAGCAAACAGCTGATGTTCATTTTTAATACATTTCGATTTCATTGTTAGTTGTGATTTTGCAATTTTCATTTTTAGAAGCATTTCTTTTATTTCATTGTATGTTTGAGAAAAGCACTATACATGCCTCGTCGTGAAAACGGATCCCCGGCCTCGTATCACTATCCGGCCTCGCTCGCACGCTCGCTCGCCCGTATACATCCACTTGGCTGGAAATCCTCATTTTCCCGGCCTCTGTTGTAATTAGGGCTCCTGGTATCCGTGATGTACGCCGACCCGTAGCTACGTGTTCTTAACACCGCCGGTACTAAGATCACGAATTTCACGAACACGGCCAGGTACGTGACACGTACCTACGTTCGCATCCGGATTCACGTGACACGCCGTGACACGCCGTGACACGTAGCCCGTACCTGCGTACGTGTGTGAAGCTTCGGGCTCGATTCCGTAGGATACTTATCGCACGTTTCGTAATTTCGCCGCGCCCGGGAATATAATAAATAAGGACTAAGTTTTATTCTTAAGATACGTGAAGGCGTGATCACGCCTACACGGATCTACACGGATTCACGTACCCTAATTTCACGTAACCGAAAGTCACGTGCGGGACGGACCAGAAAACCGTTGCCGTGATTCACGAAACCGGGCGCACGGCTACGGGTTCACGAATCACGGACACGACCGCGAGCCCTAGTTGTAATGTACTATTTGTGTGTGCAGTACAACGGCACGTTCGTGGAGATCCTGCCGCGCGGCCGGCGCGCCGCCACCACGCTGTTCCTGGAGGCGCGCGGCTGGCGCGGCCTGGCCGTGCGCGCCGCGCCGCGCGACCACCTCGAGCTGGGCGGCTCGGCGCGGACCCTCAACGCCTGCCTCAGCCCGCTCGACCACCCCATACAGGTGCGTGTCTGTCCAGTACGGCCGCTGCCTCCACCCCGCTCCTGGAGCCGCGCGACCACCTCGAGCTGGGCGGCTCGGCGCGGACCCTCAACGCCTGCCTCAGCCCGCTCGACCACCCCATACAGGTGCGTGTCTGTCCAGTACGGCCGCTGCCTCCACCCCCCGCTCCTGGAGCCGCGCGACCACCTCGAGCTGGGCGGCTCGGCGCGGACCCTCAACGCCTGCCTCAGCCCGCTCGACCACCCCATACAGGTGCGTGTCTGTCCAGTACGGCCGCTGCCTCCACCCCCGCTCCTGGAGCCGCGCGACCACCTCGAGCTGGGCGGCTCGGCGCGGACCCTCAACGCCTGCCTCAGCCCGCTCGACCACCCCATACAGGTGCGTGTCTGTCCAGTACGGCCGCTGCCTCCACCCCGCTCCTGGAGCCGCGCGACCACCTCGAGCTGGGCGGCTCGGCGCGGACCCTCAACGCCTGCCTCAGCCCGCTCGACCACCCCATACAGGTGCGTGTCTGTCCAGTACGGCCGCTGCCTCCACCCCCCGCTCCTGGAGCCGCGCGACCACCTCGAGCTGGGCGGCTCGACGCGGACCCTCAACGCCTGCCTCAGCCCGCTCGACCACCCCATACAGGTGCGTGTCTGTCCAGTACGGCCGCTGCCTCCACCCCGCTCCTGGAGCCGCGCGACCACCTCGAGCTGGGCGGCTCGGCGCGGACCCTCAACGCCTGCCTCAGCCCGCTCGACCACCCCATACAGGTGCGTGTCTGTCCAGTACGGCCGCTGCCTCCACCCCCCGCTCCTGGAGCCGCGCGACCACCTCGAGCTGGGCGGCTCGGCGCGGACCCTCAACGCCTGCCTCAGCCCGCTCGACCACCCCATACAGGTGCGTGTCTGTCCAGTACGGCCGCTGCCTCCACCCCCGCTCCTGGAGCCGCGCGACCACCTCGAGCTGGGCGGCTCGGCGCGGACCCTCAACGCCTGCCTCAGCCCGCTCGACCACCCCATACAGGTGCGTGTCTGTCCAGTACGGCCGCTGCCTCCACCCCGCTCCTGGAGCCGCGCGACCACCTCGAGCTGGGCGGCTCGGCGCGGACCCTCAACGCCTGCCTCAGCCCGCTCGACCACCCCATACAGGTGCGTGTCTGTCCAGTACGGCCGCTGCCTCCACCCCCGCTCCTGGAGCCGCGCGACCACCTCGAGCTGGGCGGCTCGGCGCGGACCCTCAACGCCTGCCTCAGCCCGCTCGACCACCCCATACAGGTGCGTGTCTGTCCAGTACGGCCGCTGCCTCCACCCCCGCTCCTGGAGCCGCGCGACCACCTCGAGCTGGGCGGCTCGGCGCGGACCCTCAACGCCTGCCTCAGCCCGCTCGACCACCCCATACAGGTGCGTGTCTGTCCAGTACGGCCGCTGCCTCCACCCCGCTCCTGGAGCCGCGCGACCACCTCGAGCTGGGCGGCTCGGCGCGGACCCTCAACGCCTGCCTCAGCCCGCTCGACCACCCCATACAGGTGCGTGTCTGTCCAGTACGGCCGCTGCCTCCCCCCCCCGCGCCTGGAGCCGCGCGACCACCTCGAGCTGGGCGGCTCGGCGCGGACCCTCAACGCCTGCCTCAGCCCGCTCGACCACCCCATACAGGTGCGTGTCTGTCCAGTACGGCCGCTGCCTCCACCCCCCGCTCCTGGAGCCGCGCGACTTTAACACGCCTATTAGTGTCGGTTTCGGCCGAACTAGAACCAAAGTCTAACCTCTGGTTTCGGTATTGGCATAAAATCATGTTTTTATCGGACACTAGCTGTAGGCTGTAGTGTAACCCTTTACTCAGTAGGTACCTATTGTTTATAGCCAAAGTTCTCTGGTTATACTTATATAATGTTTTTATTTAATTATTCTTTTTTTTTACAGGTTCCTTTCAACGAATCAGATGAACACGATACTTTCTTTAGGTAAGTAAAATACAGTTACGTTCTTAAGTCTTGTTCTAGTCCTGAATCGTATTCAGGATTCATTAACTTGTTTTTACTAAATTATTTGGTACGGTCGGCACCAAAAGTATGTTTACGATTTCGATCCTTATGCCTCAGACATACGTTCGCAAATGTATATATATTATTAGACGTGACTGTACCAAGTCGACACGTGTACAAAATAATGGTTTTCACCTCGTGGGACATACAAACTTTTGAACGGAATAAGATCTAATTCTTTGATGGCATATGTTACCTTCCTCACGTTGTCCCGGTATTTTGCCACAACGCATGAGAGCCAGGGGTCCGCTTTAATTTAACCTTTTAACCCAGAGAGTAAACTAGGCCTTATTGGGATTAGCCAGTTCTCACGATGATTTCCTTCACCGAAAAGCGACTGATAAATATCTCTTCGCACAAAACGAGTTAATTCGTCAGACGAAAGGGTTAAATACTTTATCTTGACCGCCCTGTCGACGGTAAGCTGTCGTGTAAAGGAGTCGTGTCGCCGCCGACGTGACTTGCCGCGTTGACGTGACATGCCGCGCTGTACCCTTACCATGAGTTGTGTCAGTTAGGTTTTCGATAACGAGTATCGAGTTTACTATCTGTGAATCTCGCTTGTACTATTTTAGTGCGAACGAGATGCACACATAGTAAATTCGATACGCGTTATCGAAAACCTCAATGTCACAACTCATGGTAAGGGTACTGATGTGATGTGCCGCGCTGACGTGATATACCGCATTGACGTCATATGCCCCGCTGACGTGATATGCCGCTGACGTGATATGTTACGGACATCACATGCCGCGCTGACGTGACATGCCGCTGACGTGATATACCGCGTTGACGTCATATGCCGCGCTGACGTGATATGCCGCGGACGTGACATGCCGCGGACGTGATATGCCGCGGACGTGCCACGCCGCGTTAACGTGACATTCCACTACACGCTCCGGTGCGCAGGTCGCGCGTGCTGTGCCTGCCGCTGTACACGGTGCTGCTGGCGGCCGACGCGGCGCGCGCGCACTACGTGCTGCTGGGCGGGCCCGCGCACCTGCGCCATCTGCCCTTCCACAAGGTCGAGCTCAAGGTACGGCCAGCTCTTACGGTAGATAGATAGATAGATAGAAACATTTATTCATTACACACACATAATAATAACAACAAAAAAAAACACATTACACAAACGACGTATGCCACAAAATAGCCTCATCTCAGCGTAATGCCAGCAATCGCCAGCGCTGGTCTTCCGATGAGATATCAGGTGCCATGACGACAACTAACACATATACACAAGAAGAAACAAAAAAGAAAGGAACGAAAAATAAATAAAAAATAAAAAAATGCACGCTCAATGAAAACCTGGCCCGGTACCGCGAACATCGAAGATTACGGATATTATGTCTAGATTTTAACGTCTGCTAACGAAACAAAAATTCTTAGAAATAAAGGAAAAATGGAAAAATCAATTGCCCCGATCTAGCCTAGAACACGCGACATCGCTCTACCAACTGACTGTACCTTAGGCTTCCCAAAAGCAGCGAATTTCGGCACCATATCCACCAATGCGCTTAAAAAGCGTCTGTTGCCGAGCGGTTACATATGCGACAAGCTTTACTGCCAACCTACAAACTTCATAGTTTTCGCGGTGCATCGCTTGGTTGGATTTTTTTTTATTAATTAGTAAAATATAGAACAAAATTGCACTATAGATGTTAGGCTTAGTTTCACCGCCACGATAAAAAAACACTAACGTGCGTCAAACGCCAATCCGTATAGCACAATTGGTAGTACACTGGGCTAGTGATCCAGTGGTTATGGGTTCGAGTACCGCTGCGAGTCAATTTTTTTCTATTTTTCTTTCGATTTAAATATCGAAGTCCTTTTAATACTTATTTACAAATGGCAGGTAATCGAATACCGCTCCCCTGACGCCGCCGCCCGCAACCAAACCGCCGAGTTCCTCCTAACCAAGAACTACACCGTAGCAGCAGAATTTGAAGACTCCGTCATGTTGGCCCTTAACCGGCCTTGAGTGAGTTTACAATGTCGAATCGCATATAAGTTAAGCTGAATCTATTATTTTATGTCACTAGTTGCCATAGGTCCCCTGGGTCACATTTAAAACAGTTAACCCTTCGTATGCTTAGGCACGGATCCGTGCCAAGCATTTCAATTCAACGGAATTAACTTCAAGGTCGTTTTCGTCGTTCATTGGACAATTTTCACATCCGTTAAGGCATGTAACCTAAACATGTATTTTTGAGGTAATTATGAGGGAATAATGGGTCACCTACCAAGCGTGTTAGTCGCACCATATTTCTTGTAACTTTACTTTTGTTGTCCCCTGGCTGATGAGACAGAATAAGAAGATTTATCCGCCCAATTACAGATTAGCCTTTGGAGTCTGAAAAAGGTTCTTGAGAACTATACTATTGGAAACTTTTAAGGTTATAATGAAGGAATGTTTTTATTAACGTGTCATCTCCTGAGTCACGCTGAAAAGAATGTTTTTGAAAGCCAAGCCAAGCCTTTTAAACGCCAACTTCAAGCGTCGTTTTCAACGTTATAATTACGACATATGGCGGTTAAAAGGTTAAACAAGTGTCTGTTTAAAACTATTAAAAAATGATTGTACAAACGTTGTACGTAAACTATATATTTTTAAGTGTCTATTTAAGTGTCTCCTGGATCACAATTTAATTACACTGGTTTGGTAGGCTATTCTGCCATATGTATATGCGATTCGACGACCAATTATTTGTGATCTTAAATAATAATAAATAATTATTAATGTCAAATGAACAGAAATCAACATGAATCATTTTCTGTCAAGTGCCTTAGGATTCAAATAAGATGTTATACATTTAAATCAAATAAATGCAACTAACTTCAAATACCCCCAAGTTACTAGGGGGGCATTCACATATAAAGACAATAGGGGGCGTAACAATTGGGGTGACGGAGACTTGTCAACTGTGACAGTTCGTTTAAAAAAAATGTAGACGTAATATGTGGATGGTCTCTAGTTGACTCGGTTGGGACTTTATAATGTCACTACATTTGATTTAAATGTGTAAAGTACAATTTAAGTAATCATTTGGGAACGTTATTTCCAATGCGAAGTCTCAAATGACCACTTTTATCTCTTAACCTTTTGACCGCTACATTTACGACGGCGCCAGTAATGGAGAAGGAACCAATCATGAACATTAATTAGGGCTTATGTCAAAGGAGTCAAGTGTTGTGCATTTGTTGGTACATATTCAATTTATAATGCTATAGTTTTTGAATTAAGAACCAAGTGTCTATCATTGGTGCCTGTCAGCTTAAAGTGTCCAACATTGGTGCCATCGCCCTAGTCTGACCAGGAATATGATGATCAAGAGGTTGTAGTATTCTCATGTGTAATGAGTATTCTCTATGGTATGGTGATATCTTGTTTGGCGTCAGCACTGAACTTAATTTGGAAATGTTTCGTAGTGAAAGAAATTGATTACTTAACACTTTCGAAACCGGGCTCTACGCGGCGCTGCGACATTTTCGCTACATACAGGTTTCCTCATGTAATCGGCTACTGGTCTACGAGCGATGTGCCCGACAGGCGGGTTCTTCGATGCGACATTGTTAAGCGACTCTTTTGGGTCATTTAATGTCACTTATTAAAATATTCGACACTTTTATATTATTGAAGTAAACCACCACAATGACACTAACAACTTATTACTAAAATTATTACCAGTGGAATAAATTAGTTCGCAATATATTCCTGGACGGATAGCATGGTTGCCATTTTATCGTACAGTCAGCAGCAGAAGTGGCTAAGCGTTTGAGGTGTTCAAAATAGGTCAACACATCTCTATTGTCAAGAGAATAAGAGCGCGTGTAGGTCATTTTGAACACTTCAAACGCTTAGCCACTTTTGCTGCTGACTGTACATAGAGCGTGACAGATATTGTGACAAATGATAAAAACCGGATTATATTAGCCTAAGTTGGTCAGGCTTCACATGATAAATATGTACTGAACTGTCAATGTGACGTGTAGAGCAAGTCACTACATTAGTATCATGGCGGTCAAAAGGTTAAATTTCGGCAGCTATGTTGCTCATTGATACACTGATTTTAAATATTCACATTAGATCACTTTTATCTAATGCACTTTAATATTAAATCGTGGGAAAGTATTATGGAGTTGTAAGATTTAAAAAATACATTTACCTTTTTGGTATGTTTTTTGAAAATCTATACTCCATTAGGATATGGGAGGAGATTGGTTAAATTAGAATAGATAGAAGCTGTAAATGCTATTCAAAACGTTGACATTTGCCTTAAAACATGGTTGTAGTATATGGTGCCATCATTAATATCTGAACAGATGAGGTTAAAATGCCACAAAAATAATCATATCGTGTACAATGTTTTACGTGCCTTCTACGTGTATTAAGTAGCATTTTCTCTGCTACTGTTGTCCCCTGGCTCACGAGGCGTGACAGAATAACATTAAGAAATAATTGGCTTAGTCGCAATTTTTGTCTCCTGGGTCAAATAATTTTGTTAACGCGGGGAAGTTAGCTGTCAGTTGCTATACATACTAACTTTATCTGTTGACATATTATCGATGGCGAAATTCGAGTGGCGGTAAACAAGGACAATAATGGTTGTTAGGTAATGTCTGTCTATCACGGTGTCACTTACGAGGCATGATACGATTATACGCTTTGGTATTTTTTTTATATTTTATCGTCACGTCGTAAAAACTTTAGTAAACATTTATTTGCAAGTTGTTTCGATCATGTTTTCAAGCAAGATTGATTTTTTCTTGATATCAGATTCTTTTGAAATTTACCATAACGTTACGTATTTCACAGTAAATGAGTGATAAGGAAAGTACTGTTTTCGAAAAAGGACATATAATATGATTTTATAATATTGTAATTGTAATTTGTTTTGTTTATTTAATTGCTTCTATCCTCAATCAGAATAGAGTTTGCATCATTTACAACTCGAGCACGGCTTGAACGATTTTGATGAGATGTGATTTGTTTATGCAGAATAATTATTAAAAATCTGGAAAAAATGAAGTTCGTGGGATCGGCGATGGGTAAATAAATAATACTAAAGCGTGTAATTCTTGCTATAAAATATTGAATAAGGTCACTTTCGCACAACGCTAACTAGATATTGATGAACGATAACCAGATTTCAATATAGCATTGAAACAACTGTATTGGTAATTGCAACAATCCTCGTGTGGTCGACTCTTGTCAATAGTAAAACACTCAATTTGGATAAACTTTTTAAACAAAACAGTTGGTTCAAAAAACGACGTTACTTTAATGGAAACAAAATAGTTATTTCAAGGATTTTAGAATGACTTTAAGTATCCCATATCTTGGTATATTTTTAATTCCGAAATTGTTCGGAATTGATAAAATAAGATCTGAAAACTACTTACAATATTTAGGCATACTATCTTAGTCGAAGTCGTTATTCACTATGACCACACCAATGATTAGTTGGGAATTGCCATGGTCACAAGGCCACGAATCTCTAAATGTTTTTACCATGGCCGATCATTTTTCTGAATTATAACTTCACTGTTGAATTACGAATGTATTAACTAATATTAGCTAATTTTAGATAGGAATTTTGGCACTTGTACACAATTGAAATTATAACACGCATTTTAGAACTCGAACTTATCTAGTGAGTGTTTTATACACTAGTATTTTCGTGTTATTTTAATTTGTATTTTAGTGACGATTTACAGTATAAAGTGCGTTAACATACTCTGAAAGTATTCGATTTAAAAGAATGCCATCGATTTCTTATAAGTTATTGTTAGTACAGACGCGGTCAGGTATATCGAAGCTGTGGATGTCACGAACATATGAAAAACATTTGTCACGGCGGTAAAGTGCATGTTTCGATATTTGTGATCACCTCCACAGCTCCAATATATCTGATGACTGTACAGTGATTTGTCAATGTAATATTTACTAATGTGAAGTTTTATTTTGAAATTATAAATAGTAATTTTTGTTCACACAATAATACTAAACCTATCTAAAATATGGAACTGGCATCCGATTGGTAGAATTTTTAACGTAATTATGGATCGGAGTAAAGGTTAGCATTTTTTACTGTAATGTCACTTAGGTATAGAATGACCAATATTGATTTATATCCAAGATGATTATGTGATTTTCTCTACGAAAAAATCTCCAGTGAGTTTTTAATTTAAGAATTACTCGGGTATCAACTTTTTTTGAGTCTCCTGGGTCACTTTGAAGCAAAGGAATATTCCGGAAACTTGCATTTGTTATCTATTTATATAAATATAAATAGATTCCATTGACTAACCTATTATACATATTAACTAGCAAAATCAGTCTCCTGACTAACGCGACGAAATACGAAGAAATAGTTGATACGAGTATACCCATTTTTTATCCTCGGTAGTTATTTTAATTATTTTAAAGAAGATGTCATTCCAATTATGTCGATTTCTCTCTAATATTTAATTTTAAAAGACTGAATATCAAGTATTTTGTTTTAATATCTTATTGTCAATCTAGGTAACTTTTGTTCACATCCAACTGGATTAAAATATTTAATCAGCTGTAATTGTTCTATATGATGTACGTACAGTCGCCATCAGATATATCGGAGCTCACAAGAGTGTCTCAAATATCGGAACAACGCCTTTATTGTCAAGGCGGTAAAGTGCATGTTCCGATATTTTTGACTACCTAACGACTGTACCTAATAAAGCTAAAGGTTGAAAAACCTGTAAAAAATCTAAAAATAACATTTATATAGGCCCAAAATTTGAATGTTCAAAGTTACCCGGATTTACTATAACAATGATCAAAATAATTTTACAATATTTAAGTGGATTTAATGATATAATAAATGAACTCAGATTAAGTGATTACAATGACAATGAAAGTTTTATCGATTAAATTATAATTTTAGTTGAATAGTTAATTTTAAGATTTTTGTGTTAGGCTTAGTTTTATGCGCTCAATTTTTCTCAAATAAATGGCTTTAATGAAATTTCCTTTTTTTATTTTCCTTTGTATAAACTGTAATATAATATAATACTGAGGGGACGCTGCGGGCGACGGGGCGTGCGTAAAAATGTGACGTTCCCGGTAAATCCCAAATATTACTATGGGGAATATTATCCCATAGTAATATTGGGAACTGTCCCAATATTAGATTTTCACGCCACTGCTCGGAAATATGGCCAAAGATGGATTGAAATGAGAGTAGAAAGTTGCTCTTAGCACTATTTAAAAACAGTCCAAGAATGTAGATTTGCAAAGTAAAGTCTACTCTGATATTGATCGATTATTTTTGACATAAGTAACTCTTTAAAAAAAAAATGAGAGTAGCATTACATTTGAACGTTTAATCAAAAAATTAAAAAGTCAAATACGCTCAGTGAATCTGTATTCTTGCAAATGTAAGCGTTTTTTATGTAAGTATGTGTAAAACGCCTTTGCATGCTTAAAAAAAGTAATAAATAAAAAGGCGGTAAGGAAAATTTCCTTACATTAGGCATGAAAAGCACATAGTAATGCCTGGGTAGAAAGTGCAATAGACGGATTCGCATTTTACTCTTCCATCTATTGCTTACTTTCTATACCTGGGCAACAATGTACTATTGTTGCCATGTATGCCACATTTTGACGCAAGAGTAAAAGCGTTCAAAAGGTTAACTTTCACCGAGCATACGGTTCACAATCCGTTCGTCGAACCTTGGCGATCACTACGAGTAAGAACTGAATGCTACCTAACCTAACCGCAAACAATTCGAGTAGATTTTCGAATGTCAGTGGTCGCGGTAGTCTATTTAAACTCTACCAGATGTCGACCGCCCCTGCACCGCCGCTCTCGCCTGTCCCGAGATTCGCTCGGTTCGCTCGAATTTACTCGTTTAGAAAATTATGATTTTTATTATATTCTTTTCGATCTTTGCCGCCCGGGGCTAAGCCAAGTGTGCTCTTGGAGGAAAATATTGGAATGTTAAGAAATAAACACTTGCTCGGGTATTATATTATTTATTCATGTATATTTAATATAATAATTGTCCTCAAATTTACAATAAACGCCCATTCCGACTTTCAACCAACATGTGATGCTACACTAAAAATTCGTTACTTTTATGATAACCACTCTTAATTTACTCCACTGAAACATACACTTGATATTTTGTGCGAATACCGTCCACGCTCAATAATATAGTGACTCAATAATAAATTATAATACAGTAAAATGGCGATAGATTAATGTTTATTTTCTGTCTATCAACACATGGGATATTATCACCCTCATGAAAATTCGTTTAACCCTTCCGACGCCACTGACTTGATGTGAAGTCAGAACATCTTGGACCTACATACAGATAGGTTTATTTTCACTTGCTTGCAAAAACCTTGGCGTGTGAAGCACGTCAGAGATTTTTGACGTAGCGGCGAATAGGTTAAAACTTGCCCCACTCTACATTATATATAACTAGTAGATATTATTACCTACTATCAGCTATGTTTACAACGAGTATCTTTTGATAAGTTACATATACACTTCACATTCACAGCATGTTAGTTTTGACTTAGCCAACAAGAAATTAGCACATAGCAAATAATGCTACATCATTTTATTTTTAGTTACTGACTTTATATTGATTTAGCTAGAACACCATATTATTAAGCGTGTGACAGTAACAGCATAACGTTGAAACTAAACTAAAAATAAAATATTTATAATAATCAACTACAAATAAAAGTTATTTTTAATTAAAATTAATTTATTGCTTTTAAATATCCGTTCAATTGAAATAAGTGGAAGAGCTATCAAAATTAATACAAATTATGTACACTACAAATTACTTAAAAATAAATTTAAATCTCTGGTTTATTTTTCAATCCACAGACAAATGTTATTTTGGCTATCATAAATTCATAAAACTATAAATTCGCCTTCAAATTTATGAAACTGAACAACTGATCTGGCATTTGAAAAATAAACATTAATATAATTAAAATGAATAAACTTATCCTTTTAACCGCCATACGTCAAACAATGAATCCGCCAATTTGAATTCTGTCATTATTTATGAAGGTGTCATTTGCGTTGTCACATATATGTGACGTTGGCGTTTAAAAAGTTAATAACGAAGTAATCGAAGTATGCACCAGGAATTACAAGAGCACGAAAGTTAACCCCAAAACAAGGATATTTTATATCTACCAAACAATAAACTTAATAGTTAAAATTGTGATAATCAAGCCATTTGGCTTCACCAAAACTGTTGTCATTCCTTGGTTTCGTGACCACCGAAAGAGCGGGGAAAAACTACTTTCCAGGAAAATATATTTTGCAATTTTGAGCTTTGGTCCCAATGGTTCCTTTGTGGCCCGCGCTCTTTCTACGGCTGTACAGATGGGACAGTGAGCAATCAAAATGGTAAAGCATCTTCAGTACAAATGAGATTTGTACCGATATTTTAGCTAATTAGATTTTTAAATTGCTACTATTTCTAACTGTCCGGGTCAATAAATATTTTATTGGAAATTGGCAATAATAACAAGATGACAGAACATTTTACTTGACAAATAATTCTACTGAAAACAGAAAATACCTGTGACAAATTTAGAACATTTTGTTATAGGTACTTCAATATAATCTTTAGAAAGACTCGTATCTTCTTATGTAAGAAATATTTTAAAACGTCTACATAAATGTATCTTGTTATTATACCACTATCATAGTAAACCATAGTAAATGTTTTATATTGATAATTAAAAAGATATTTAAATTATCATATTATATTTTATAGCTGCCTAGCACACAACTCAAGATTTACAAAAAAAAAAAACTACATTTGGAATGAAAGTAAATGCATTTTTTTTTAGAAATGTGTAGACAAAAAAGGAATTTTTAAACAATGTAAAATCTCAATTAGTAATCGATATCAGGCGACTATAACAAGTTACACAGAAAATATCATAAAAAATGCAGGGTAACGAAAATAATACATTTTGATAAAAATACAAACAGATTTTACCTAAATAAGTACATACAGTATACATCTCATACCATTCGTTACCGTTTCATAATTTACAATGCCTTGATGCGGTAAATAGGGCTTATATTTCGTGGAACAAATAAATATAGAATTTTAACCTTTGAACTGATTAAAAGTGAAGTGAAATTGAAATAGATGCGTCCGAAGTGCGCGGAGGACATTGTTTCTTCTTCATAGGTCACCTATTTGAATTCAGTGTTACAACTTAAAAAACAAAACAAATCAAAATATTTTTAAAAATATATATTTGATTTGTTTTTAGTTTAACTTACGCTCTGTACGCAACAAGTTGACAGATTAGTACACATTTGTCATGTGATGATGACACTGGCGTGTAAGGCAGTCTATTAGATGTCACGCATATATGACTGTGGTGGTCGTGAGGTTAAATATCTATAAACAATTTCATACCTTTTTTACAGTTGACCAAAAACCTAGATTTACTTGTACCACCTAGGAGACCTAACGACAACACTTATATTACTTAACGCTAAGTTTTGACACTACTAAGATTATCAGAAGCTGGTATAAAAATATTCTATAACACCAAACAACTAGTCGAAGCTACAACCTGCTATAAAGGTACTTCTTGACTAATTTAATTATTAGTAATCAAAATCATACCGGATTCTGTAAAATCATACCGAAAAAAA
This sequence comes from Grapholita molesta, assembly GCA_022674325.2. Lineage (NCBI taxonomy): Eukaryota > Metazoa > Arthropoda > Insecta > Lepidoptera > Tortricidae > Grapholita > Grapholita molesta. The sequence goes on from CP053139.2 coordinate 1,894,482, forward strand.
AAACTGAGCGTATATGTATTTTGCATAATTTGCACATAAGGCTAATTTTACAGCAACGTACATTTTAATAAAATTACAGAAAATTTCCTTTCCTAAAGTGACTTGTCTCAGATTTCTGGGTCGATAAATGCCAGTACTTTTTTCTGTAAAACTGTGCGACTACCATCGTTTGTTTTGTACATCAGAAACATTTTAATATTATTTTTGAAATTTAATAACAGAAGAGACTACGTTACTGCTTTAGTATCTAAGTTGCAATACGATACCGATATGACGTCATACGTGTTCACAAAGATACCGTTTACAACCCACAAAAATTGTTTTTAACTCTTGTGTATTCAAGAGGCAAATAGACGAAAGAGCAAAGTGATTCACGGTATGCGCTCTGGTTCTTTGCACTTCGATCTGCCGCACTCTACTCTGTATAAATGACTTCTGGCTTTGACAGACATTTTAAATACAAAATTGACAGAATTTTGCCAAATAGATCCTTTTCCGTAAACTACGTTCATTTTCTATCGATAGCGTTTATAATAAAGTGAGGGTACTGATTACCGATATCGAAAAGAAACCGGTTAATTGAAACCCAGAAATCCATAGATAATGTAAAATATGTAAGTAAGAGCTATTTATTTCACTTATCAAATGTAAAACCAGCCAATGATAATTTGGAAAACTATGGGTACTAACAATATTCAAAAGTTACAACCATCTAAAACATTAACTTCGCTATATCGTATAAGAAACATTATATTCAATAAAACCAATATCTCAATGTTTATTTGCATTTATATTGAGCTTTTTCATTATGCCCGTAATGTATATTTTATTAGTCTATCTAATGACGCGATGACTAAGCTGTTGATACTAAAAATTCTAATAACATTAAAAAAATAAACATGTTATGAGCATGGTGGATATTATAAAAAGATTGTAGCTTTAATAATCCAATATCAACGAAAAGTACAATAATATGTCAATAATACAAGAATGGAATATAAAAAACCTATTACGCATTTTTAGACATTTATATCGGTATAATTCTGTAGTGACAATACCGAAATTGCTCAATTAATATATACCGAAAAAAAAAACCATAGTTATATTATTAAGTTGATACTAACTTAAGTTAAAAAATCAAGTTAATGCTCGCTTCAATGAAAATTTATTAGGACATTGCACATGTTTATTTTTAAATATGTATTAATTTTATCGATTCGTTTTATGGCAGTATAAACTATTAGACTAACATGCATGGAAATATAAAAAAAAAACTATGCACGCTTTCGACCAATGGCGATTTTAAGACATGACACTGAAACGTGGCATTTTGCCTACTACTAATATGAAAAACGACTTAAATAATTTTTAAGACACGATAGGTTCAAATAATTCGTAAATTATAAAACAACGAATTGTAAAATACAAGGAATGTACAGTACAGCGAATATATATAGCGATTGTAGCAATTGTACAGACAAATTTATTTACACTAGACTCGTTTTTATTTGCTATCATTATACCTAGATATTTTTCCAGCAGAAACGAGATTCGCTTAGTGCTTGCCACAATAAAAATATCGACAAACCTGTTATCGATAAGTACATACTACTTCAAGACGTACACACAGTCTTATATCGGCTACTTACCTAGATGCCACGAGCTATCGATCTTGAAAAAATTTAACGTAATCCGTACACTTTTGATCCAATTTACTTTTATTATTTGCAATGAATAGTTCGAAATTGTTTTCTGAAATATGTAAAGTATAAATAAACAGATAGTTTGCTATTGTATATTTTTAACCATATTACCCTATATTTGTCTTTGTATTATCTGTACAAGAAAACGTTCGTGCTAGAAACATATCTAGGTATACCTAGCTATTATATGTTCATTTTAACTGATTTTAAAACAATGAGACATTTTATCATAAGTCTCGCAAACCATGTCGTTATTAGCCATTATCAATTTCATTAATCAGAAATTTCGTCGAATCTTACAGGCTGTTATAAGACATTTTTATTTACTTTTCGACAAGCCAATTCAAACGAAACCAAGAGATTTGTTATACCGTTCAAATCGAGGCTACAATATTATACGCATTTCGTAACATTAATAAATCATTATATTACACCGCCAGGGATAATGCAAATCCGTATAACCAGCTGATAAATCCTTTCGTTCATTGGAGTTTCAAAAAAAAATTGCCCCAAATTAACGTTACGTGAAAATCGTTAACTTATGTCAGTGTGACGATAATTAAGCATGAACTCTGCATGGAAATTCATTTTTTCGCCTTTCTTCGCGTTCAGCATCAAATCTAAGTATTTATAGAAATTTAATTCGTAATTATCGTCACAAAACTGACAGAATTAACTTTTTGGAAGCATTTTTTCTGAAAACAAGTAGATTCCCAGCGGCCTAACTGCATCGCGTCATTCATTAATATGCTCCCCAAATCGCCTTATATCGCATATCGCAAACAATACCTATGTACATGCATATAATATCATCTGATATAGGCTGATATGCACCACTGACGAACTATATTTACAATACTATAATAAGTTAATAACATCCATGCACCAATATTTTTGGCGCCATTTTATTATCCAATCAGAACGCAGCTTTTGCGCGCAAAAACAATGTTGTCATTTATTATTTCGTGAATTTTTTATTTGTAGTTTTTTGTCGAGTTGCTAACAATAAATTATATTACTGTTTCACTCAATAAAGCGCTAGCAAATATTTTAAAATGGTTTTAATCAGCGTATGATGATTCGTGCCACTAACTACACACACCACTAAAACCGTAAACTTTTTTATTTAATGGTTTTTTTTTGTGTTTTACTTACAATCACTAGCTCTTTGAATCTGATGAGAAAAAAGGGTCCCGTGTATTTTTCCATTCCTTTACCATGTTTTCACACATTAAGTAGAACAGTAGTTAAGTAGACGAGTTAACGAAAAATTTATGAAAATTTTAGGACATTTTCTTCTCCAATTGATAGCTTAGGATTTTCAGTAGACGGCACAAAAAAAAATGTTGAGTGCTTATAGAATATTAAATGAAGTTTCCCACAGGTGTGTAGTGTTTATCAAATGAGAAACTAAAATTAGCGATGGCGAAATAAGCTGCACTACAGTTGTGTGGTAAGTAACATTTTATTCGAAAAAAAAAAAATTGTGGTCACGAGTTTTACTTAAATTTCTTTTTTTTTCTTGCTAAAGAATTGTAAAAATTATTTAGTATTCGGAATGTTAAACGCTGATATACGGTTTACAGAGTCAGTTAGGTACTAAGTACGCCTTCTAAAACGATGGATTTATTACTTTAGTATTGTTTAGTAATGATAAACACATTTATTTTCACGATCGACTCTGCAAATGTTAAAGCCGTAAACTTTCACATTCCAAATTAAAATATTAAACGGATTTTAGAGCAATGAAATAATCGGAGAAGACATCTATTTAGGAAAATACGTTCTTTAGAGTGAATCAACTATATTTTGTTGTTATTTTGTCCCATCGGCCAGAAGACAACTGAAGCATAGTTTGTTAAAAGAAATGTGGCACCGCGTTCTACTAACACGCTTGGTAAGTGACCCATAAAAGCATAGCTAAAGCACCTGGCCTATGTAGTAGGTAGTAACGTGTGTGTACACGCATGTCAGTCCGAACAACTACATAGACATGGTCCTTCAGTTAAGTTTTTCACCTAGGTATGCACCTTTAATATATTTAGATGTCATAAAACAGTTTTAAGACTGACCGAGAGGAACGTAGCATAAAATAGTTGATTAAGCCTTTAAGTATAACTAGTACAAATTTAAATACAAAACTAACAATGAAAAAATAAATACAATAAGAAATTAAGTAGACAAAAGCACTAAATTGAGCACGTTTTACTAAAATTCCATTGCTCGAAAACCGCCCTAACCGTACTGGCATGGTTCTGCCAGCGCCCAATATCATTGCAAAAGATTCTGGTTATACTGTGGCCTGTTCGGAGCGAAGTTATTATTTACATTCATGTTTATAGGTTGCTGGTATTGGAATGACATGGGCATTATAGGCGGTTGTCTGGCCGGGCTGTTGGGGCCGGATTTTAGTTGGTTTATAGTAGGCGCAGGGCCAGCTTTGGGTGACCTAGGGGCTAGCAGGTTGTCCAGGTCGAGGTTGATGGCACCGGTGGTGTCCGCCCAGGTTGCGCCCAGCTTGGTTGCCGGCTTGTTAAGCTGGTTGGTTTGGGTTGTCGTCGGTTGTAGGAAATCCACGGGCGTTGGTTGGATACCTGAAGATTTTGACAAATAAGCTGCTGTTGAGCCAATTCTTGTTTTTTTTTTTCGTTTTAACAGCATACATGGTAATAAATAAAGTATATCAGCTGTAGTATTGATATAGTGCATATTATAACTAAAAGGCATTAAAGAGTACAATAAAAAAATCAAAACACACAAGACTCCGAAAATAACGAGGGGTATAATTGATATAAATAACAAACATGCATACGAAAAAAATCTTTATTTAATAAAATTTCACGGTGGGTACATTTTGAAAACTACCAATTACAATTTTCAAGAAATCTTTGTTAACCAATAACAATAAAGTACGGTCAGTCAAATAGTAAGTAGCGAGCATCGTAGACAAAGATCTCGTTACAAATTCATAGTACACTAAGGATGTTTTACACGGTGATGAGGAATAAGAAAAAGCGTTAAAAATATAACTTTTCCCATGGGACCAATACAAAAATCTGGGTAAAATTATCCGCTGTCATAGAACCATCTTTTTTTTCCCGATTTTCATATTAGTCCATAGAGATATTTAATCAAAATGACCATCTTTACCTTGTTATTTTTAATCACCGATTAAAAATCATCTTGTAAATCGTTACATTTGACCACTCTACTAACCATATGATGCAGACTTAGACAAGTTGTTACATTTTAGTATTAAAAAATCATCACATGTAGAAAAAGCCCTACAACATTTAGTTTATAGACACCAATCCTGACATCGATTATAGTAATGCTTATCCTAAATTCATAATTCTATAATTATCATTATTCCAAAAAGAACAATTCTATAAAAAAATTGCCACTTTTAAAAATGTTTTTTTTTTCTTTTCTATTCAGAATCACAAGCTTTTTCTAATACAGTCAGCGTCATATTGTTAGTGACAATTACAAGTAGCCAAATATATCGATACACTTATATATTTATATAGAATTAAGGATGTGTAACAATATATCTGGTCATACTGACTGCAACTAACTATATGACTGATTGTACAGTCAACAACACTCCTAGCTATACATTGGTAGACCTTATTGTATAAGGCATAAAGTCCACCGATGTATAGTTGAGTGTTGCTGTGTGTACAATCGGAAAAAATTGTCCAAGTTTTTTTTATTTCAACGTGTTACCATCGACTACATATTTTTTTGTCTATTAGAATGGCGAGAGTTCGTGATTTTGTTTAAACAAAACATGTCATATTTTCGAAAACAAAAAACACATTTGTTAATAATGGCAATTTTTTTTAGAAACGCTCCAAATCGCCAAAATAGTATAGACACCATGTTTTTATTTTGTATTCAAATAACGATACTTACCTTAGTTAGCAAAATGACTTATTAATCTTACCGCGTTTGTCACACTGTCGGCCGGCGTACAAGCGGGACGTCGCTATGCGCGTATTATATATAGCGACGCCCCGTACCCTTACCATGAGTTGTGAAATTGAGGTTTTTCGAGTTTACTATCTGTGCATCTCGCTTGTTCTATTTTAGTGCGAACGAGATGCACAGATAGTAAACTCGATACTCGTAGTAAACTCGAATGTCACAACTCATGGTAATGGTACCGCTCGCACGCCGGACGACGGTGCGTTCCGCACGCAGTGTGACAACCTCCTACAGTCATGTTTAAAAAAAATATGTAGCCAGGACTCTTTTACAATAAAGTCTTGGATACATGTTTTTGACACATTAAATTACACAAATTATTAACCTATTCATATATTAAAGTATTGTTATTAAGAAGAGTTACTTCATATTAGTTTTGTAGGAAATTACTTATTTCCCTTTTTTGATATTGGGATTTAATTTTTGTTAACCGATTGAGATGATCTGTAAACTCACAAACAAGAAGCACAGCCCGGCGGGGGTGAGCCATTATTACGTCAGTAATGTCAATAAGTATGAATATAGATTCACATTAAAAATATATTAATTAATGGCAAGTATGACGGCATCATCATCATCATCAGCAGCTTAAGGAAGTCCACAGGATTTTGCGTCAGTGATCTACCGCCACCTGTAAGTACCAGGTCGTCGGTCTACCTTGTAGGTGGTCTGCCCACCCACGGCATTCTGCACAAGGTCGCCATTCGAGAAACTTTACGATCCATCCTACATCGGTTCTGCGTGCAATACGATGCAACTTGAGCGTAAATAATTATATACTACATTCACTGATGCACGTGGACTGAAATTGTACATTAAAATTCATACTTACCATGTTATTGCAAACTCTGAAAACGGCTCACCCCACCTGGGCTCTGTCAATTTTAATATATCTTGTGTCTATGCGCAACCCGCCCGCCAAGCGGGGCTACTAACCACCCCCCAAGATGATACAAGTCATATTTGGGGGAGGCCTATTTCCTAATGATGATGATGAATCATCTCTCGTGTTACAAATTTGCCGTGTGGTGCCGGCTGACTAAAATAGCACCACCCCATTTCCTCCCGTGGGTGTCGTAAGAGGCGACAAAGGGAAAAAGCCGACGGATGGGCAGCAGCGTCCGCCGTAACCCAATCCACAGCTACTGCGGTCGCCAACCCGCCTGCCAAGCGTGGCGACTATGGCATCTACCCCTAAAGATGATACAAGTCGTATTTGGGGGAGGCCTATGTCCAGCAGTGGACGATTTACGGCTGAAGTGTTACAAATTTAGACAGTATCTGTGGTTACATTACAATTTGTAAACATTTTACACAATTTAAAATTAACATATATTTAAACTTACAGTTATATTATAATTATTACACTTACTATTTTACATCACCGCTTATCCTAAAATCACAACAAGGTTTTTTTACTTTTAAAAGTGGCCAGAAATTTTATTTCTTACGTACATAATAATATTACTAACAATCCGATTATTACTGAATAATGTTTATTATATTATGTAGACTTGAACAATTTAATTATAATCAAAAACCGATTTTTTTTTAAACAAAAAATAAACTGGCGCATACCTAGTGGTAGAAACATTTTTTTATCAATATCGAGTATTAATGAATTATAAAAAAACGCAGACATATATATTTACATGGTTATATATTAATTCGAGTTCGAAAAGTGATGAGTTAATAGAGATGATTTATTTAGGATCTTTCAGTAGTCTACTAAATTAGCACAGATTGTTAAGAAATTTAATGGCTGTCAAATTTCGACGCCAAATAAGCATTGACTTTCAATAAGAACCTGGTTACCTTGTCTATCTCATAAATTATAAGCAATATTACTAAAAAAAGGCAAAAGTCGATTTCGATTAGGATTAAGCGCGATTTAAACTATAAGTACCATTTTATTTTATTACACAACTATCGATACATATCGATAAAAAAATGTTTCTATCACTATCTTGTGACAGTAATTTGTATTGCCCCAAAAATTCTAGACTTAACTTTTATAAGTGGTACTTTAAAAAAAGTCAAATACACTTGAACTTAAAAATAGATTGCACTGAAAGATTTTCATAACGAGATTTAACAGGAAAGCAACTAAACATATAATTATAATTGAAATCCTTTGATAGCCTACTTCAGTCCATATCTCAAAAATGATCGCACTTACATATTTTGAAAATTCAAATACAGTAAAGTATAGCACAGTATTTCTACTAGGCTCGTCCGGAAAACATGTGTTTTCTTTAACTTATTTTGACTCGTTCAGAAATGATGTGTATTTTTAAACACTTGAAACGTGGCTACAGAGCGTCCCCCCTCCAATTAATCGTGATATTTTCCTAATTCCCTTCCCTCCATACACGATCACATGATTTCTGAACGAGATCTATATTCGGGGTCAATAGAAAACAAAAAAAGTACACTAATCCATTTGCCTTCATAGCTTCGCAATTACGCACTTTTAAAAAACAACCATTTATTTGTCATTGTATACACATACATTTGTTACTTAAATTCTTGTTTAGTTCAAATATGCAATAATTACCTATATTCAGTGCGAACGAATTTCTATAATATTTTGACATGTGTCAAATGTTTTTTTTTACTTAGAAATCCAGCTGTCAGTCCGCCATATTTGATTACTTTTTTTCTATTGAACCTGAACATACATGTATTGGTGAAAAACTTAGCTAAAGACACGGTGACTTAGTTTTTCACTAATATCAACTTATATTCGACAAATGACTACGGTTCTTAGCTTACTACTTGTATAATCACACAAAATACGTATTTCTTACATTTAGAGACATTTTTATGGCGTTATTCACAAAAGCTTGTCAAACGTTCCGTCCCTCTCCGTCTATTTACATTTTATATTTGTTAGAAAGGGAGACAATTCTGACGTATATGAATAGGTTATGTTCCAACTACTTTCGTGTTGAGTACAGCTTGGCTGACGGTAGATGTGGAGGTTATTTCTAGACAAAACATCAGACATGTTTCAAAATATTTGTAGAAACATTTTTCTGAGTATTATTAATACAATTAACACAGTGAGTTCATTTACAACTTATAACCTTCCAGAAATATAATACATGTTAGTGTACAGTCAAAAGCATAAAGATGTGTAAACATTTTTAGATGTAAGTGTACACATATGTATTTGTCTTTAACCGTAAATGGCTTACCAATAAAACTGCGACTGACAACCCTATGTGAGAGAATTATATAACAAGTGAGATTTGTGCGATAAACTTATAACAATTAGTATAGCTTCAGTTTTAGTAATATCACAAATACCAAACGTTGGACAATTTTATGTATAGTCGCGATCAGATACATCGGAGCAGTGGCGGTGGTCACAAATATCTGAACAACGCCTCTATTTTCAAGACGATAAAGTGCATGTTCAGATATTAGTGACCACGCCCACAGCTCCGATATATCTGATGGCGACTGTAACAGTTTTAATAAGTGTTACCAGCAACTCCTAGCACACAAATTGTCAACTTGCATTTCTCCACACATTTTAGCACCCATAATTAACCTCATACATTAAAGCTTTTCGATATTATTTTAGAAACTAACAATTCCGAGTAAAAACATTTGTTTTGTCTAGAAACAGAACGAATTCAATGACGCATACTGCGCGTGTAAGATGACACAGTCATATCATTCGTCCAAAATACCTCATGGTTGCAGAGCAGCTTGGAGCACTGCTTGCATTTATCCTCGACCGTCTCTGGCCAAGCTGTACACAAGTTCTATCCATCAAACCCGACGTCACCCAGATTATCATCCAGCAAAGATATCACTTGGACCGCGAAAACTGCCGTCTCCGAGGCCGGACCGCTCATTTGCATGCTGATGTCTAAATGAACCATGTCTTCTAACCAAGCTCGAAGCTCAGACATCGGCTTAGCGAATTCACTCCGCAATATAGATTTTGGTAATGTTATGATTACGCTAGCCAGCATCGCCATGACACACGACTGGATTTTTGGGTCGAGAGTGTATCGGAGATAAAGGATAATCTGGATAACGTCCCAGCAATAGCTCGGGTTCTTTGGACAGTTTTTAGATGCTAGAATTATGTTGCCGATCACTGATAAGTATTTGAACAGGAGAATATTGTCGATGTCTTGTTTTTGGGTCTGATGGCTTAGGGCTAGTTGTCTTATGCCAAAACCACCGACTAGTGGATAGAAGAAGCTGTCAGAGACAGCCGCGAATTGATTCTTCTTGGCGTTTGCGAAGGGATGAGGCCGTTTTGAGTGGAAATATCTAGTTTTCTGTATAAGTCTGCGTCGTATTATTTCTTCGGCCGTTACTTTATCTTCTACCTGAGTTACGACATCAGGCTTTACTAGTTTTGGTTTGCTTTGAGGTTTGACATCGGCAATTCTGTTGGCTGCTTCAGAGAACACATCGAGCATGAATATTTTTGTAGCGATGGAGTATCTGCCAACGTCTGTGTGGATCTCTTTGCAAATGTGCTCAGCGCAAACTTTAGGGTGACTGCAAAGTATAGTAACTGCGGTGTTAAATTTGATGTTGTCAAAATCATCTACATGGAATTTCGCGTCCAAATGTATGAATAGATCTAGTAATTCTTTAGCTAGTTTCGGGTCTTCATTTTTGAGCTGTTTTGCGATTATTTCTTCAGCTGATTCAACTGCCGTTTCAAAGATTTCAGCATCTTTAGCTTCATTTATAAGGTCGATTAGATCTCTAACATAAGCTGGTTTGTTTTTGTCAGCAATAGCTATGTCGTTTGACATGTCATATGGCTGCAGGTCGTCATCCGAATCTAAATCTTCTGACAAAACTTTGCTTTTATCTAGAGCATCGAGTTTGACAGAGATTATAGTTTTGACGATTTCTTTAGTTTGCTCTGGACTTTTGACAGCACACGTCATGATAGTGTTATAATGGATATGTCTATGGTTTTCATCTATGACTCCCAAAGCGATTAGATCCAGTACCCCTTTCAAGTCTATGCTTTTTGGTTTGTAATCTTTGGGAATCTTTCGTTTAGCATCTATCAGGCATTTATGTGTTAATTCTTTAAGCTGATTATGTATTTCGACGCAATTTGGTCCCATTTCTTTATAATCAAAACTGAGTTTCTCCGCGGCTTTGTCTGTGTCGTCTAACTGCGCTAGCAATTTCAATATGATCTCAATACTCGCCATACCAATGCATCTAAATTCTTGTGACATCACATCGAGATGTTTCGACATACCTTTATAGAGTATTGTTTTCAAATCGTTTAATGGCCAATTTTCTTTGCTCTCAACATGAATTAATACAGAATATTTGATGGCAAGAACGAGTAATTGCGAAGTGTACATATGACGTGTAATGTTAGTTACATTTGAATGCTTCACGTCTGACCAAACATAGCTTAATTTCAAGACAAGTTCAGTTAAAACTTTACGATCTCTTGGTGTGGAGATATAGTAAATCAAATTCTCTGGTATAGTTGTGTCTTTGTAATCTTTCGGCTGAATGTATAATGGTATTCTGAATGTTAATATTTCCATCCAATCTTTATTTTTTTCGAAATTGTCTCCGAGAACATGCAATATTGCTTGTTCTGATTTTTTGTAGTCTATAGGTGTTCTGTGTAACAATGTTAGTGAGATGAAGTCTATGGCTTGACGGTTTAGGTGATAAAACATTTTCTGTATGAGTTTTCGTCTAATAAACATTGTATCAGATTCATTAGTCGCCCAAGCGATAAGTGTGTCTATAAATTTAAAAATGGCGTCTGAATTACCGCTCATATTGTAATTAATTATCACCTTAGACACCAAGAGTGATAAATATGAAATATCATACTGTATATTCTGTGCGTAACTAGACTCAGCCATAAAATCCATACTTCTAATTATGTGAAAGATTAGATTATAAGAATAGTTCTCATGCGAGAAATTCTTAGGTGTATTTTTCTCTAATTTGTTGGCAACTCTTTCAGGCAATGTCACAAGCAATTGTATATAGCTCTCCCACTCATTTTGATATCTGTACTGCTCTTTTACATCATCAAATTTAACACTACTACAATCAACAATGGCGGTGAAAACTGCATCACTCTTGACATGTTCTGTCAAAATTGTTGCTACAGCGAGCAAAGTAGCTTCCTCAGTTTCATATTTTAGTAATCCACAAATTACTGCAAGCGTTTCGTGACTAACCTCAAAACTTTCTTCAACGGTGAAAAGACTTGTGATTTCATTTTTGAAAACCGGCCACGAGGATAAGAGTACACGCACTACACTGCTGATACACTGCACAAACACTTCTAAAACCTCACTGTTGACGGTCTTTTCGTCGATCCGGCTTAACTTTTGCACTGTGATGGGCCCCGGGAGTATCTTCAGAACTTCACCAAGGTACGAAGCGAGCTCTCTAGCTTGACGGGCAGAGTTCACTCGTTCCAATCCGTGTAAAGCGTCCACAAGGGATCTCAACTGTCCGCGGAGGTCCAATTTCGTTTTTTCCTTTTCTGCAAATGGAAAACACCTGAATGTGCCCAAAACTGTATTTACACTAGTCACATTTATGTGGACAGTCATGCAGAGAGGAGTCTTGTGTGTTTTGAATAAAAAAAAAAAGAAAACAGTAAGTCGCAAGTAGCAAATACGTTAAAAAAACTATTTATGGTACCCGCAACTACAAAACTTCGTTTCATTTTGAGTTTGTTTGGTAAAATTTGGGTTTTTATTGTACCTTTTGCGCCATAAAGAGGAAGAGGTCTTTAAAAATAATTAAGTTATAAGTACCATTTGCATTCTGCCAAACATTATTAATGTCTATTTTTATCTATTCTTTCTTACATGGGCTTTAGGGAAGAATAAAAAAAGTTTATAAAGAATTTTGCACACTCTATTATTTATAAAGATCTCTAAACATATTTTTTATAATTAAAGTCTGTATAATATATAAAATAATATATTCATAAGCTTCATCAATTTTATGAAAAATGATGGCTTCACTCACTTAGGCATAGGTCTCAATTTACTAAACGTGTCTAAATACACGTCAGTGAAGCCGTTTAGCTTTATAATCTGAATATTATGCATAAAAAAAAACAAAAAAAAAACTATTTGTTTTACTATATGGTCATAGAACACGTGGATTGACAATGTCTTTACACAATTGAGTTCTTGTAATTCATGCACCTTTAACGAAATAGTGATATTTATCTCATTCAGAATTATAGCTGCGTCCTTTACGTACGTATAGGTGAAAAACTTAACTGAAGGACCATGTCTATGTAGTTGTGCAGAGAATTAATATGGAACTTACGTCAAAATTTGAATATAGAACGCCGACATGCGTGTGCACACGTTACTACAACATAGGCGTGTGCTTTAGCTAAGTTTTTCACCTATATAACTTACTAGCTGCGCCCCGCGTTGTTACCCGCGGTTTATTAGGGAAAGAGACGTAGCCTATGTGTTAATCCAGGGTGTCAGCTAGCTCCATACCAAATTTTATTAAACACGCACCAGCCCTTTGAAGAAGTAACAAAGCAGTGATCGGTTTTTTGGATTCGACATGGGGTGAACGACCTCAAACATTATGTTAGTATGGAAATGCCCCGGCAATCCGGGCTTTAGGTTGTTAGAAAAGACAAAAAAAATACATTGTGTTTATTTTATTATACATTAAAACATCTAAATAGCTGATATACAAGCGACTTACTCGCCGTTATTTTGTCCAAATTGAACAAATGAGCACAAGTTTTCACACTGACAGCTCATCTGCTGCCACCAAATCGGCATATTTTGTACCGTTTGTACAAAAGTTCGACGAGTAAGTAAAAAATCCCTTTCACACAATTTAAATTGTTTTATTTTTGATTAATTTGTTCGGTATCGCGGGAAACTGTCGTATCTATATTAACTTTTGATTCTACATGATATCCCGCGAGGGTGAATCCAAAAAACCGATCACTGAATATTAGTGTAGATAAGTGTAATTCTGGCCTTAAAGCAATGGCTTAGGATAGGTTAGGTTAGTTAATCTAGGTATGGAGTTATTGACACCTTGGATTTTTTTTTTTTTGAAATCGAAATAAACCGCGGGTAACACTGCGGGGCACATTATAATTATACTTTGAATACAAAGTAAAGTTTAAATGCTTATAGAATAGAATAGAATAGAATAGAATAGAATATAATTTATTAGACATTGCGATTCCTTGTGTTCTATAATTGGTTTTAATTTTTACTGACCTGTCTGAGTCGGCTGCAGAGTGACCTCGGAGAGCTGTGATGAAAGTGAGTCCAGGTCTGTGAAGCCTCCCATCGGGGCCAGGGGTGGTGGTGCCAGGTCGCTCAGTAGGTCCAGGTTTGAGGTTGGAGTCGGTGCTGGAACTGAGGGTTAAATAGGTTTAGTTTCTTTTCAGTTGTAAGTCGCCCAATACTGGACTTCGCCTTCCCCCAAATATCAGCTTGCGGGGTGGTTCCATAATCCCCACGCTCGGCAGGCGGGTTGGCGATCGCCGTGGGAGGTCTAGTCGATTTTGTAAACTCGAGGTTAGATCGCTACGGAGTGGGATTTGACAAGAGGATGGCGCTCGCAACAGAGGCTCTAGTGTAAGTATCTTTTGACGTAAAAAAACGTTTACGAACGCGTAAGTGATAATGTTATTTACATGGGAAACGCAAACGCGTTCGTGACGTAAAGTTACGTTAAAAACTTACACTCAGCGGCGCTACCGCGAACAACGATATTCGTGAATTTCGGACGACTGTCTCTGTCACTCTCATGACACCCTTAATTGGAGTAAAAGAGACAGATGCCCGCAATATACGAACTTCGACGTTCGCGGTACCGGGCCAGGGCTCAGAGCCGAAAAATTTTTTTTTTTTTTTTTTTATGTCATAGGCGGCAAACGAGCAGACGGATTGCCTGATGGTAAGCAATTACCGTCGCCCATGGGCACTCGCAATACCAGGGGAGTCACAAGCGCGTTGCCGGCCTTTAAGGGGGGTTGGAGCTCTGGGAACCTTACTCACCATCAGGAACACAACACTACATACCTGAAAGGTAGCAGTGCTATTATGGCTGTGGTCTTCTGTAAGGAGGAGGTACTTTCCCAGTTGGGCTGCCCCAGATTCAAGCGTGATGGTCATCGCTGTGCCCTACCTCTCATAATTGGACACTCACCGGAATTATTGTTGAGCGGAGAGTTGCCGAGCAGCGGAGCGGGCGCGGGGGCGACAGCGGGCGCGGAGGCGGGAGCGGAGGCGGCGGCGGGCGTGAAGGCGCGGCTGAAGTCGGCGAAGCCGTCGGCGGAGGGCGCGGGCGCTCCGAAGGCGTCGGCGAAGTCCCCGAACTCCGCGCTCGGCGGCGCCGCCTGCAGCTCCTCGGCTCTGAAATTAGTTGCACAGGTATTTTATATATCGCCAGGGACCGGAACCGGTTAACCAAATAAGGGGTATTACCCTGGGTTTTTGATAGGGTTGTTTTTAAATACCCTATCAGTTTTTTAAGCGTATCATTGACTTACCCGGATGATAGGCTAACCACTCTAACCAGGGACCGGCCCGCTATCCCTTATAAAGGGTTTTGTATGGGTGTTACATAAGGCTTTACTCACCACACCCTTATTCGACAATACCCTTTCATTTTACTTTTAAAGCCCCTATAAAAGCGCTAACCCTTATAACTAACCGCTATCCCAATACCCTAACAAAACCCTAATCATCCATTATTTTTTATTACGCAGAAACGTCTGCTAGAATGTACAAAGGGGTAGCACATTGTTATCGATGAATTCTCAATATGAATTAAGACTTCGATGAATGATGCCTCGGTATTGTAAACGTCCATAGGCTGCGGTGACCGCCTACCATCAAGCGGGCCGCATGCTTGTTTGCCACCTTTGTGGTATAAAAAAAAAACTTCGATGCAGTTTAGTGTTCAATACGCTGGCGGTAGATGTGTTTACACGTCTCCCATGATGACGTATACGACGAGGGATAGATAGAAAAATTTGACAAGTCTCAGCGGTACTCGTATAGCACAATTGGAAGTGCACTGGGCTAGTGATCCAGTGGTTGTGGGTTCGAGTCCCGCTGCGAGTCAAATTTTTCTATTATTCTTTCGATTTAAATATCGGAGCATTTTATTTGTTAAGGAGCAAAGTACAATATACAAATTACAATGTTTTATTGCCACTAATTAAATGAAGGTTGAATGTAAATTGAAATGATATTTTTTATGATAAATAATTGCTATTAATAATTTACAAAGAATTTTAATGTTTTCGTCACAGTAGTAGGTGAAAAATGTTGTGTTTCACTCGGCATAAATATAGATTAAAAGAAGATAATGTACACTCGCGTGCAAAAGTATCGAATCACTTTGCATTTTTTCGTCTGCATCCGATATCTTTGTAAATTCCCATTTGAACCTGAAAACTATGGTATCAAATGAAAGCTTACAACGTAACGCTTTAGAAAATGTGCAAATTTAATAATATTTCAACAAACATAATTACATTTAAATAATTTGGAAAAATAAACCGATTTACAAAGACATTAGAGTTGAGCTTAGTGAGCTTACCGTAGGACTAGGTCGATTTGTGTAAGAATGTCCCGAAATATTTATTTAAATATTTATTATTATTTATTAGATACAATCGAAAAAATGCAAAGTGATTCGATACTTTTGCACGCGAGTGTATTTATATAAACATAAAAGTCTTGAGTGACTGATAAAGCTCAGCCCAAACTGCTTAACCTAGATAGCAGATTTTTTCAGATAGTTTATATACTGTAAGGACTCACTAAGAAAGGATTTTTGTAAATTCCACGATTAAGAGGGTTGAAAATTTGTATGAAGATTGTGAAAAATTTAAAGCAAGAAACTTGAAATTTTGTGTAAACACTTCCTATTTGAATAAAAGGAAGAGAATTTCCGCCTTTTTTCTAGTTTATCCCCAAAAGGATCAAAAATGTTTTTACACTACCTGGGATCGAAGTCGTCCTCTCCGAGGCCGGTGGGCGCGGGGCAGGTCTTGAACAGGTCGTCCAGCAGCT
This sequence comes from Grapholita molesta, assembly GCA_022674325.2. Taxonomy (NCBI): domain Eukaryota; kingdom Metazoa; phylum Arthropoda; class Insecta; order Lepidoptera; family Tortricidae; genus Grapholita; species Grapholita molesta. Next base: position 1,911,247 of record CP053139.2, read on the forward strand.
CCTGCGCGCCCGTGGCCGCTACCGGCGTCGGGGCCGGTGTCGGCGCGGCGCGGCCGTAGCTGGCGGCCGCTCCTGGAATTATTATTATTATTTTTTTTTATGACAGGCGGCAAACGAGCTGACGGATTGCCTGGTGGGCACCCGCAACACCAGGGGAGTCACAAGCGCGTTGCCGACCTTTAAGGGGGGTTGGAGCTCTGGGTACCTTACTCACCATCAGGAACACAACACTACATACCTGAAAGGTAGCAGTGCTATTATGGCTGTGGTCTTCTGTAAGGAGGAGGTACTTCCCCAGTTGGGCTGCCCCAGATTCAAGCGTGATGGTCAACAGGTAGGGCACACCCTACCTCTCATAAAACACGGCACATCACTACGGAAGCAGGGATGTAAGGGGCTGGGGGTCAACATATTGGCCAGTTATTGGAGGGTAGCCAATCATTAAGCAATAAACATGAACCCTAACATTTCAGCCGTATGCAGCCCACTGCTGGACATAAGCCTTCAACAAGTATGACTTGTATCATCTTGGGGGTAGTTGCCATAGTCGCCACCTTTGGCAGGCGGGTTGTCGACCGCAGTAGATGTAGATCGGATTTTGACGGACGCTGCCGGCCGTCCGATTTTTTCCTTTGTCACCTCTTACGACACCCGCGGGAGGAGATGGGGTGGTGCTATTCTCAGCCGGCGTCACACGGCGAACCCTAAATCTTACCCAAATCAATTTTCTTGCTAGGAGTATTACTCTTCGTCTTAGCGGGGCTCTTGAGGCTGATGTTCAGAGTGTTGGTGGCGGGGGAGGCCCCGAGCCCGGCCGCGCTCACGTAGCCGTCCGCCTCCCGCTCCCGCTCCTGCTCCCGCTCCCGCTCCCGCTCGCGCCCGAGCGAGCGCGGGGGCGGGGAGCCGGAACCGTCGTCCCGGTACACGTTTTCTCTGGAACGTTAATGGCTTAGTATAGAAATCTCTCCAAATAATCCTCTGACTTCGTACACTATACATTTCAGCCGTATGCAGTCCACTGCTGGACATAGGCCTCCCACAAATATGGCTTGTATCATCTTGGGGGTAGTTGCCATAGCCGCCACGCTTGGCAGGCGGGTTGGCGACCGCAGTAGCTGTAGATTGAGTTTCAACGGACGATGCTGCCCGTCCGTAGGATTTTTCCCTTTATCGCCTCTTACAACACCCGCGGGAGGTGATGGGGTGGTGCTATTCTAGTCAGCCGGCACCACACGGCACACGTACACTCTACATTTCATATAAACATCTGCTAACAAAACAATAATTCTTAGAAATAAAATAAAACTAATAAATCAAGTGCCCAGCGAGACCCAAACTCGCGACTCTGGGATACATGCCCATCGCTCTAAGAACTGAACTACAGAAGCTTGCCCAAAAGTGAACGAATTTCTACACCTTATCCTTCAATGCGTAAATGAGTTGACACGTTGACAGATAATAATTTGTGTGAAAATGTGTCAAATTAATAAATAATAATAATAAATAAATATTTCGGACATACCTACTTACACAAATCGACCTAGTCCCACGGTAAGCTCAATAAGGCTTGTGTTGCAGGTAATAGACGACGATATATATAATAAATAGATACATATAAATACTTAAATACATAGAAAACACCCATGACTCAGGAACAAATATCTGTGCTTATCACACATATAAATGCCCTGACTGGGAATCGAACCCAGGACCTTCGGCTTCATAGGCAGGGTCACTACCCAGGCCAGTACAGTAGTAGGCCAGACCGGTCGTCAAATTTGAAAAAAAAAAAGAAAACATTTGACCAACAAGATGGACAGACCTTATAAGGTCGCTGGAACGGGAACGCCTATGTTCAGCTGTAGATTGCAAAAATTATAGATGAAAAACTTAACTAAAGCACCTGGTTTATGTAGTAGTAACGTGTGTACACGCATGTCGGCGTTCTATATTCAAATTTCAACGTAAGCTCCATATTAATTCTCTGCACAACTACATAGGCATGGTGCTTCAAGTTTTTCGCCTATAGTATTGAGCTACGGGTGCACAAGATATATGTATATATACATATATATATATATATAGTCCTCCATGTCGTATTCGACAACGGCGACCCTTACCTTCTCTGATGAGCCCTTATGTGGCTTGCAAAACCAAACTTAGTTTTGAAAACCCTGTTGCACAGAGAACAGAAAAGCTGTCCCTGGTCGTTAAGAGTGTAAACGTAAGATAAGAGGTGGTGGTCGGACTGACTTGTTGGGTTTCCTGGCGCTGGCGTGTCCGGGTCCGTGGCCGTAGTCTCCGTCCGAGTCGTCCGCGCGTTCGTAGTCTTCCTCCTCGTTCCTCTCTTTGGGCTCGTCTGGAAAACGTCCAATATCATAAAATGTGTCTTTACCTAGGAAAACGGACCTTATTGTCGATGGCACTTATGCTGAATCGCGTTGCATTTGTATTGTATCGTCTTGAACAACGACATAAGCGCCATCGACAATAAGGTCCCTTTTCGTAGATAATGTCACAAATATTACTTATAAATATTTTTTATTTATTTTTTTATAGCAAAGGTAGTAAACGAGCAGGCGGATTGTCTGATGGTAAGCAATTACCGCCGCCCATGGGCCCCCGCAACATTTATAAGAGCTAGTACTTCAATCGATATTAAAACATATTTAAAGGCAAATGGTCGATCTTCATAAAAATTTCATGCTTATTTGTCGTCACGAAACTGACAGTGATTTAATTTTTCTTAACAACTTTCGCTAATTGGTTGTACCGCTAATTTTGAAAACTCCCGTGACATTTATAAGAACTAGAAAAGAGCGTATAGGGATCTTAAAGGCCGGCAACGTACTTGTGGCTCCTCTGGTGTTGCGAGTGTCCATGGGCGGCGGTAGTTGCTTACCATCAGGCAATCTGTCTGCTCGTTTGCCTGCTATATCATAAAAAAGAAGCTAGTGTGAGAGTGCCACTAAACAACTTACCCCAGTTGCTGCCTCCCCCACCGCGGTCGCTGTACTCCCCCCAGCCTCCGGACCCACGGACACCCATGGAGCCCGCTTCCGACGACATTCCTAAAAAAAAATTACAAAAAAAATTACTATAGTATCTCGTAATATATGAACTAAGGCCCACCGGATTAGCAAGCTGAAGTGGCAATGCAGGCCACATTGCACGCAAAGCAAATGGTGTCGAAGTGTGGTACCACGGACTAGCAAGCGCGGCGTAGGACGTCCTCCCACAAATTGGACAGACGACCTAGGTCGCTGGAAGACTATGGATGCAAGTCGCGTCCAACCGATGCCTATGGTCCAAGGGGATGCCTTTGTTCAGCAATGGATGTCTTATGACCGAGATTATGATGATCGTGTAATAATTGAATAGTTCTTTAAAAAGATGCCTTAAGTTCTAGCAAAAAACGTAGCAGTGGGCAAGGCATAAGAGAAGCATAGTTTGTTAGATGAAACATGGCACCGCGTTCAACAAGCACGCTCGGTACGGTAGGTGACCCATAATGGAAAGGCTACTTAGTTACCACAAAAATGCATGTAGTGTCATTAGACGACCAGACAGGCCTGGATTGCCTATAGCGCCTATTAAGCTTAAGGACCTAAGTTCAAATCCCATTAAGGGCACAGATATTTGCTTCTGAGACATCTTCGTCATTTCGAGACTCAACTCGTATGAAAATCTTATATGGCATAATCCATAAATGCTATTTATAGCCGCGGACGTCCACTGGTGGACGTAGTCGTACGCCTTCCCCGTTGACCGCCACAGTGAGCGATATTCAGCACATTGCGGCTACCGACTTCCAGCGACACATGCAAGGTCATCCATTTAGTTTGTGGACGTCTAAAGGCCGTTCTCCACGACGGGCCATCATGGCCCTGTATAAGGGACGCAGCTATACGACTGGACGAGATCGCAATATCGTTTGCTCCCACTAACGCATAACTGTGTCCCTATGATGACACTGCACTTCCATTAAGTAGGTAGCTACTGGCTAGTTATAAATATATGAAAGGTGGGCGATATATTTGTGCTACTCACTCACCTATATATTTGTCCTTGTTCTTCTTAGCCTTTTTCCTCTCCTCTCTCAGTTTGTCGTCGTCTTGAATGAAGTCGATCAATTCGCGCACCTTATGGCGCACGTTGATACCCTGCGAATCCATCATACTAATATTATAAATGCGAAAGTAACTCTGTCTGCCTGTTACCTCCTCACGCTTAAACCGCTGAACGAATTGAGATGAAATTTGGTATGCAGAGTTTGAGCTACGAGAAAGGACATAGGATAATTTTTATACCGCAACCATATTTTAAAGACGGGCATGGCTGGCTAACTGATATATGTATATGCCACAAAGAAAAACCATCGAGAGACCACAGAACAAACGAAACTACCCGCACTAACGCGGGGCTCAGTCAATTTTAGTAATGATGTCTTGTAATATTTATTTATTTAACAATAGCATGTTAACACGTTCAGCTCCGACGACACAAAATCTGTGATCAAAAATTATTGAATTCCTATGCTAGTGACACGTATTTGTGTTTAAAAAGATAGTCCTCCTATGCAGGTAACACGTAAGTGTGTTCAGATAAATTAACTGACCAATGCCGGCGACACAACAGTTGTGTTAAAAACGTTCGTATTCCTATACCACTGGCATAGGAGTAAGAACTTGACTTATGACAGCGGCATGGGAATAAAAAATCGTATACTGCCAGTGGCATGCTCTGAGTGATCGAGGTCATTTTTACCGGCATATTGTAAGCGTTTAGTAAAACAGTACCGGGGGCGAACGTGTTAAGGCACTGTCACGCTTTAAAAAATAATGGACCATCATGTAGAGCCAAGATACCCTGGTCAAAAACTGGCTGACGCCTTTCGGCCACTTTCGAAACCAAATTTTCGAAATCTTCGCTAATCGCGGTTTATCGCTTGAGGTTTCGAAAGCAGATTTAACATTCCGTATTCCGTGGGAGTTTCTAAAACAGACTGCCTTCTTTTTAGGAAACCCGGTTTCCAAACAACACGGATAATATTTCAATCGAAAGAAAAATCGAAAAATTTGACTCGCAGCGGGACTCAAACCCTCAACCACTGGATCACTAGCCCAGTGCACTACCAGTTGTGCTATACGAGCGTCGCTTAAACGTTTCAAATTTTTCTATCTTATCCTTCTTAGTATACGTCATTACTCTTTATTCGTCATTAGTCTTAGTATAGTTCTATTTTTCTTTCGATTGAAATATCTTTGATATGCTAGCAGACGTTTCTGCTTAATATAAAAATAACACGGATAATTCCGTTTTCTCTACTGGTTTCGACAATTTGGTTTGGAATGTGGCCGAAAGAGGCTAACTGATGCAACAAGATCTGGGGTCGCGGAAAGCACGGAGAGGTCCAGCAGTGGGATACCTAGTGAAGGCTACTCGTATATAAAAAGTACTGGCGCACCATACCTGGTCTTTTCCCACATCGTCCACATAGGTGTAATTCTCAAGCGAGCGCAGGTCGTATATGTGTTCGCGGGCAGATGTGACCACTCGCTCGGAGCCGTTTCGCACCAAGTAGCTCAGTAGGAGTAAACACTGGAAATATAAAACACAATATAAGTGAAAAGGACCTAAAAAGAGCGCTGGTAGCCTAGCGGTAAGAGCGTGCGACTTGCAATCCGGAGCTCGCAAGTTCAAACCCCGGCCGCTACCGCTAAGTTTTTCAGAACTTAGCGGTAGCGGTCAGGGCATTCGTGGGGTCAGTCAGGGGTGCTAAGAATCTCCGGAAGAGATCCAGCTCCAACCGGTACATCTGGAGGTCCAAGGTGGAGGCCTATGTTCAGCAGTAGGCGTCTTATGGCTGAGATGGTGATCCGTCCACCACCGGACGTCCAGGCGAGGGGAGCGGTTTCATCCTTACGTTGTGAATATTCCATTCATTCGCACGAAGCGATTCGCTTCTACCTTCCTAATGCGGACTGCTAAGGATTGGAATTCGCTCCCTTCGTCTGTATTCCCGGAAATATATAATTTAGGTCTCTTCAAGGCAAGAGTGAATAGGCTGTTAGTGAACCAGGGTGCTATAGCCTCGACCTCGTCGTCACTTACCATCAGGTGCGACTGAGGTCAAACGCTGGTCAGTCTTTTTTTTACACAAATCGACCTAGTCCTACGGTAAGCTCAGTAAGGCTTGTGTTGTAGGTACAAGACGAAGAGTATATATAATAGATAAATACGTATAAATAATTAAAAACATAGAAAACACCCATGACTCATGAACAACTATCTGTGTTCACTGTTCATCACACAAATAAATGCCATGACTGGGAATCGAACCCAGGACCATCGGCTTCATAGGCAGGGTCACTACCCACTAGGCCAGACCGGTCGTCACTTGTTTTTTTTTTTAAAGTAATTACCGTCGCCCATTGGCACCTGCGACACCAGGGGAGTCACAACCTTTGGGTCTACCAACCTTGTAAGTCCTTCGCCAATGAGACCGGTTGTCGTGCAGCATCCTCCTCCAGAGCATGGACATGACTTCAGGGAAGTGTTCGTAGGTGAAGGTGGCCAGAGCCAGTTCTTGCATCTGCTGGCCGGTGGGACCCCAGGCTTCGTCGGAGGTCGCTTCCCGGACCTTGCCTTCGATTTCTGTGTAGTTCATTACTACATTTGTACTGAAAATAAGATGAATAAATGGATTATCTTGTCAAAAAGCAAAGTTATATTCAACTATATTTCGATATTTATGTTATCATGTTTTCGCATTACGAATACTAGATGGCGCTGAAGGCACTGCGACGCAGCCGCAACCGTTATAGCTGCGTTCACATTTATCGCCGGGCAGTGTTGTACAGCAGCGATCGTAACCCACAAAAATGGTCACGCCGGAAGATCAGCGCTGACTCTCGGGTCAGCATTTATGCTGACCATCTCGTGGGCCATGGGCCATTTCGTGGTAAACTTTATAATTTACATTTTTTTTAAATATTATAATTGTTTTTGTTACATTTTTGTAATTTTAATGTAGTTTATCATGAATAAAAATTTGTATTTGAAAAATAGTGCAGGCCGTTTTTCTAGACACGCAACGCTTAATGACATAATCGGTCTCTTGCCACCATCCATGTGCCTGCTCTTCTTGAGCCAACCGGCATTATCAATGAAGAGGCTTGATGGAGTGTCTTTGGTTCCTTGGAGCTTGGGACGGATGCTGGTGTGGGATGCTACCTGCGTAGACACACTCGCGCCGTCCCATCTCCAACGAACTAATGTAAAAGCGGGCGCAGCGGTGGAAAGCGCCGAAATTTTTTAATCTAACAAATATTAGAGCCTAGGCAGAGAGTACCATTTTGTGCCGTTTGGCGTAGAGACGCTATCGCTAGGTCCATGGGGTACAAACTTTTTGTAGAAAGCGCGAAGCGTCTGGTTGATGTAACTGGTGACTGAAGAGCTGGCGGCTTCCTCGTAAAACGTATCATCATTGCGATACAACGAGAAAATACCGTCAGCATCGTTGGTACAATGCCTCAAGGGCCTTTTACAGATTTAATGCAATAACTAGTTAAGTACTCGTAGTTTTCATAATATTGTGATTATTATTAATAAAGATATGTCACAATAAATAAATATTTAGGGTTATTTTACACATATGGGCCACCCAGATGAACTAGACTCGCTTTGGAAACGACAAAGGGGAAAAGCAGCGTACGTCAAAACCGAATCACCAGCTACTGTTGTCAGCAACCCGCCTACCAAGCGTGGCGATTATGGCAAACCCGCAAAGATGAAGTAATATTTGGAAGAGGCCTATGTCCAGCAGTGTACGTCTTGAGGCTGATGAAAATGATGATGATTGTTTTCAAAACACCTGCATACGAATCAGAACGTAACAAAAAACGCTTTAACGTTAACGATGTAACGTTACGCAACAGAGAAAGTATTTCAAGGCCACACATATAATTACAATGGTCATTACATTACCATTATATATTTGACCTCATTTTTTATACGTCGAATTCCGAATGACAGCTCAACGAAATCTGGACGGAACTACACGTGTAATGAGATACGTTCATCCATTTTGTTTTGATCTCCATGTATAACGGTACAGTCGCCATCAGATATATCGGAGCTGTGGAGGTGGTCACAAATATCTGAACAACGCCTCTATTGTCAAGGTGATAAAGTGCATGTTTCGATATTTGTGACCACCGATATATCTGATGGCGACTGTATCGTTGTGAATGTTAATACATTTTGGATGTGTTCAAAAATTTTTTGTTGGAGTTGTAATTACCTGTATGTGCTCGTTTTGTCGGAGTTTATTAATTTAGAATTTATTAACTTTAACGAATAACTGGTGTTATACATTTCATATTTCTGTCTAGTACTAAAATAAATTTATCCAACTGTGCAAGGTTTCAAATAGATCCATTCATAGTATTTAAATTGTCATTTAAATATTAGTTTTAGTAATAATTACAGGATTGATAATTAACCCAGGGTTACGGCTTAAATGAACGCATAAAGTGGGTTTGCCGATCTGTCTTGAGAAAAAGCTAATTGTACTGTCTGTTTAAGTAGTTAAAAAAAGGTAAACAATATTGACGTGTCTTGTTATTGAAAACCGCTTTTTTAAAATCAGTGACTATTACTTACGAAAGCAAAATAATGTAAATAACCATATGTGATTCATAATTTTCTCAAAACTGATTTTCAATAAAAAGACATGTCAAGATTGTTTACCTTATTTTAACTACCTAAACAGACATAGTATAGTACTTTCTGAAATAAACTTCCAATGCTTACTAGGTGACGCCAGTAATGGACAAGGAACCAATAAGGATCATGTGCTTATTTCAAAGGAGTCAAGTTGAAGTTGCAGTCACCCAATTACGATGGTCGCGGGAACTAGTAACTTTACCACTATTCAATTTTAAACAAATTACAAACTAGATAAATCAAGAAACTGACGACCTTCATATGTAAAGATTACGTAAAGATAATAAATATAAATAAAATAAATAGTTGCACTGCTTGTGTATCCTATATCTGCATAGAATGGAATGCATCTATTTACATTTATCCACGTAACGTAAAGCCCACCATACTAAAATATTTGATAGTTAAAACCAACCTTACTATGTAGTGAATTGGGTTGAATTTTCTTTTGTACGAAAACTAATGAAACAAAAGAAATTGTACCCTATTTCCTTTTGTAAAAGATTTCAACTCCATTGAAAGGGGGTGTGCATTGTAATGCACACTGGGCGTTACGAGGTTATTCTGATTGTGTAAGGCTATGTCTGCGCTGGCCGGGCGCAATCATTTTATTTGGTAGGATTATTATAGCAAATGTTTATGGGACCAACTTTGAGGTATACACTATCCAATAAAAAAGTATTATCAAAATCGGACTTTTCTGTAAAAAATTATGCGTATATAATAATTAAAAAAAAAGTTTGCGTCGACTTGAGAACTTCCTCCGTTTTTTTCGTCGGTTAAAATCTAGGAGGAATAATTACTGGAGAACGCAGCCGCGAGCGCCAGTAAGGGACAAAGATATTCTGGCTTTTGTAACCTAAAATGTAACAATTCACTGTAGTTTTGCTTTACAGGACATTCTTTATAATATAACAAAAACATTAGGTTGTTCTGTATTATCGCAACTTCGGTTGAAACCCCAAGAAAACTCCCATTGTATATGTTTGTTCCCTTCCAACTTTGACAGTTCTGAAGGGTCCAGTTTGGAGGGGAACAAAAATATGTGAGACTATGACAAGGAGGGGCGAAAATAGCGCTATCTCTGCCATACCTATGGAAATGGTAAGTTACATAAGACCTTCTCTTTCGATCGTGGTATTATTATTAGCACGCTCCGTCTACTTAAATGGTATGTCTATGGTTAAAAATGAGAATGGATTAACAGCTATCTCTGTTTTATTTAAATTACAGTGTAGTAATAATGTGAGGAGCAAGTTTTATTGGTAATGCGAGTGTCACAGAGCACAAGTCTGATAAGATAATCCATATCTCTGTCAGGTGTTATTATTTCAAATTCATAATGCTATTAGTTCAATATTTTTAATGCCATTTACGTAGTACTAATTTGTGACATTATCTATGATAAGGGACCTTATTGTCGATGTCGCTTACGCCGTTGTTCTAGATGCCGCAATACAAACGCAACGCGGTTCGACGTAAGCGCCATCGACAATAAGGTCCCTTTTGCTAGAAAATGTCACATTTTAGTAAAATCTTAGTACTGTCAAGTGTAAAGTATAGGAAACGAAAACCGAATGAATCGGTGAATCGGTTTGGTCAAAATTAGTGACGGAAAATTACCGGTAAAACTGTGCAATAACCTGTTTTAAACCGAAATTAAAGTTTATTGTAAAAAAAAAAATCTGCAATACAGAAGCTACTATTTTTACTTGTTACTTTATTTTGTTGTACTTTGTTTAGCTATAAAAGAACAAGGAGATGTTTGAGTCATTAAGTGTACAATGAAATATGTGCCTAAATAGAAAAATAAAGAATTTTTTGTATCACTGCCCTTATGTTTTTTATACTAGATGAGCAGTGTGTGACCTCAGTCACACCTGATGGCCAGTATTGGCGAGGTCGAGGGTGTAGCACGCTGGTTCAGTAACAGCCTATTCACTCTTGCCTTGAAAAGATCCAAATTATATCCTTCTGGGAATACAGACGAAGGGAGCGACTTCCATTCCTTAGCAGAAAATCCATTTGTCTGGCAAATTAAGTTGTAGAATATCTTTATGTGAGTACTATAGAACAGCCATAGCAGTCTCTTGGATTACTCTAAATTACAGAACAGATATAATGGTTGCCATTTTATCGTATATATCGCTACCCGTCACTTTCGCTCACATACTTGTTAGAGTGTGACAGATATTGCCAGAAATGATAAAACCTGACCACATTATTCTAGCAGCTACCAGTTTACAAAACACACAGCCTACTATCAAACAATGTCATGCTCTAAGAGCAAACTTGTTATATTAGGTATTTTATTTAGCTTCTCCTCGCGACTTCGTCGGCCAGCCATAAACTCTTTAAAGTATGGTTGTAGGATAAAAATTATCCTATGTCCTTTCTCATAGCTCAAACTCTCTCCATACCAAATTTCAGCCCAATTGGTTCAGCGGTTTAAGCATGAAGAGGTAACAGACAGACAGAAAGAGTTACTTTCGTATTTATATAGTATGGATAAATTTATGTATCCACTTGTGCACCTTATTATAAAGCGAGTCTTTCATCATCATCATCATCATCATGTCAGCCGAAAGACGTCCACATAGGCCTCCCAAACCACCCAAGAACCACCCAAGAAGACCGATCCTGCGCCTTCCACATCCAGCGGTATCCCGCGACTCTAACAAGGTCGTCGGTCCATCTTGTGGGAGGCCTACCTACGCTGCGTCTTCCAGTTCGTGGTCGCCACTCCAGAACCTTTTAGAAGCGAGTCTTTATTTCAATTAATTTTATTAATACATAGATTTAACCACAATATCCAACAGAAAACAAATGCTTAATTAATTGCTTTGACAAAGTAATTATTTTATTTTCTGTTACAATATGTTTTCCTTATTACAGTGACACATGTTTTTACACAAGTCAATGACACCAAGTCACGTATTGGGAGTTTTTTTTTACTATTGGCATGCAAGAATTGGAAAAGATTACCGTTTGTTACACCTATCTACTAATTCAGTAATTATTATGTCTGTCTGTTAGTTTTTAACAGTATTAACTAACTAGAAATAACTTGTTTGGAACAATAAATTAAAGTAGTAATCACACCTGACACAACAGTGACCAATGTAAAAATATCAGTTCCTAAATATTCCAATTAGTTTATTTATACGGAAGTAACAAAAAAGGAAATGTTATAATGTGTAAAAGTTATTGGGACAATTTTTTTGTGATAGACAAAAAATAGAAAGAGCTAATTATTATTTTTTTGGAAAAAAAACGTATTTGTTCTTCTTCTTCTAAGAGTGGCAATTTTTTTTAGAGAATCACTATTTATTTAAAATCAGCTCATATTTTGCTGTCCCATCAAATATAAATTATAATAAATATTTCGGGACAATCTTACACAAATCGACCTAGTCCTATGGTAAGCTCAGTAAGGCTTGTGTTGTAGGTACTAGACGACCATATATATAATAGAAAGATACATATAAATACTTAAATACATAGAAAACACCCATGACTCAGGAACAAATATCTGTGCTCATCACACAAATAAATATGAACCTTAATATAAAATGCTTATGAGGAGCAGGGCTCATAACTGGCTCATAATGGCTCATACTGGCATAAAAAAACAGTATAGTCTAATATTTATAATTACTTCCTGCTTTCTATGTAGGTGTCAGTAATGTATTTATGTAATTGCTCTGGAAATTACAATTAAACATTAAACGGGGAACTAAAAAACAAAAAGGATCAGAATAATACTGGAATTTTAGTATGGAGTAAATACAGGTTCCAAGCTGATGTTCAAATACCAATAAGATGATTGTGATTGATAATTTGATAAATCATAGTAAGTAACCCATCCCACTTTTCAAAATGTGCTCTGTGCTACAACATGTTAAGCTTATGAGTACCCCACCTGTTGACATATACACTCTTGAGTTGAAATAATATTCATATTAATTAAGTAAAAGACAATAGTATTATCTTAGTTCCAAGAACTAATAATATTATACAAGGTATTGTGACGTTCTTCTAAGTTTTAACTTTTAAGTATATCAAGAACATATTCTTATATTCAACTATCAAGAGATTATGTTATCGAAACTGACATAACAATTAAATGGTAATTGTATTTTAAGATACTTTAGCGCGTGATGAGACATGAATCTAATGATTTAGGTAATAAAAACGCAGTCCAATAGCACCCATATGTAACTACACATTTCGTAACGTAAAAGTCGCTTTTTCAGTCACTGTGTGACATCACAGCTCGCTGATATCGCAAACCGGTCGTCACAAAATAATTTTAGCCGATATTCATGTACCAGGCAGGTTCTTCTTAACAAATCCACCTTCAGAAGCAATATTTGGCAAAACCAGTTGCTCGATAAAGGATACCTGAATTTGAAGATTTAAGAGCCCACATACATAGAAACTATGGTGTATTAGAAACCTAATAAGCAAATGGGTTCATTATACTACTCTATTTGTCGCACAGATGGATACAATTAGCATAAAAGTGAAATAAATCGTAACACAGCTTACACTTTGTCCGCCAGCTCCCGCACTTTCCACATGCTTATAAAACGATCCATTTTGATAATTTAACTGTTCAATAACTTTTCTAAATAAAAATCACTGTAACTATACTGTAAAACAACATAAAATTAACGAAAAATGCAAGCTGATGATTTGGCTGACATTCTCGCAAAATGGCGAGGAGTTTAGTGTTGCCAGTACAAAAAAATAATTTCTACTAAATTCTAAAGAAAGAAAACGAAGGGAAAACGCTGCCAACCAAAGGTAGCGCAGCATATTTCATTGAATTTATAAGTATAGTTTTATAATTAGGTATATTGTCAGTATTATCGTGTATATTTTTAGTATAATAACTTTGCAATAACATTTCACATCCGATTAGGTACTTTAAGTTATAAGTGTTGTATCAATGTACCACGGCTGTTTGTTAGTAGTCTGTGTTGTACCCATAAAAGTACTAAGAAATTATTAGTAATTATTCTTGTCTTTAACCAAACAGCAGTTTTTTTTTCTTGGAATAAAACCACGTATTAATTATAATAATATGTATTTAAAACTCTCTAATAAACAACACTTAGATCCAAATACAATGCGAATTTATAAAGCACATACTACACCAATAGCTGCACCTAATTAGCCGTATTTTTAATTTAGCTCATTTTATCCAAAATAGGATATTCTTTGTAAACAATCTTCTGTTTTACTTCTAATGGGTCATACCCATTAGAAGGTCATACATCATTTCTTCGCTAGTTGATCACTTTGCGGCTGAGCACCATAATATTGCCATAGTTCTATTGCTTTATTAGCTACTACTTCTTCACACTGCTCCGGAATCTAAAACAAGACAAAAATGTTATTCTTATTGTTAAAATACTACCTTAAATACTATATCAACTTTTTTTAAGTAGCAACCCTATAGGTTCTTTTTAATAATTTAAATAGGGCACTGATCTTGAAAGCGATACAGCCAAGACAATAACAATTAGATAATTACCTCAGATACACAGTTTAATACTTCTTCAGAATTTTTAGCTTTCAATATATTTCGCCGTAGCGTAATTACTAACATAACAGCAACAAATGATAATATTTTTGGCGCTCCACTGCAAACTTTATCCCAAATCCTGAAACGAAAACCGGATAATAAAATATTTCAGTATTAAAATAAAACAAAAAAAAAGGAAAATTTACTGTTCTCACTTGGCTAATGAAGTATCATCTAAAACACCAGCGAAGCAGCAATTAAACCATTTTGTTAGAGGTAATGCATCCAATGCATAGATTTCGGCTAAGTGGCTGAAAAAGAAAATGAATATTAAATTAATGTTTTAAAAAGATTAACAATTAAATTAATTACAAGCCGATTCCTGTGGTATGGGCGCGGTACGAGAGGGGTATTTAGTAAATACTTTCATGTCGCCTTAATTGGAGTAAAAGAGTAAGATGTTCGAACGAAATATATACGAACTTCGATGTTCGCGGCACTGAAAGCTATATGTAAGTGTGAGCAGGAATCGGACCACGGCTATGACGTGTCCTATTTTTTTTTTAATGTGAGACGTGTGCTATACACGTACAGTCAGCGTCATATAGTTCGTAGCATTCAAAGTACTCAAATAGTTCGGTACACCATACAAATTCTATGGTGTACCGAACTTTTTGAGTACTTTGGATGCTACCAAGTATATGACGCTGACTGTACATTAAAAAAAAGTTGACGTTGCGTAAATACTCTTTTACTCAATTATTAAGGCGACATAAGAGTGACAGAGACAATCGTCCAAAATTAACGAATATCACTTACTTAAACGTTAGACCTGTACAGTCGCCATCAGATACATTGGAGCGGTGAAGGTGGTCAGAAATATCGGAACAACGCCTCTATTATCACGACGATAAAGTGCATGTTCCGATAATTTTGAATACCTTGGCTGCTCCGATATATTTAATGGCGACTTTACCTGTAGGTCTGCATGCATATTGGGTATTTTGACAGCAAATATTGATATTTTTAGACTACCATTTATTTTTCTTTCATCACAAACATTAGCTGTTTTTTATAAAAAAAAGTTTTTGCGTTTTGGAAGAATGTTATAAAATATTATGTGGTATAGGTGTCTACTGTCTATGTATTTAAGTATTCATATAAATACATAGATAAGGCACAGAACCTAGAAACAAATATTTGTGGTAAACAGAAACATATAAACTCGCTAGGATTCGAAAATGGGTTCCCTTTATTTCGCATAATTTGTTTTGTCCGAATCTTAATACGCATACCAAGTTTCGCATAATTTATTTACGCCGAATGTAATTGTTGCCGAATTTTTATTTAGCATAATTCTGTATTAACCGAATACTACTTTGTCCGAAAATATATTGGCATACTTTAATTGAGGCCGAATGTCCGAAGCGGGTTAGGTTAGATTAGAACTGTGACCACAACAGAAAAACAAGGTGGGTTAGGTTAGGTTAGAACAGTGACTTCGACAAAAAAGCACTTCGTGGGAAAAAAATCTTAATAACACCATTCGGTCTTGCCAAATTATGCGTACCAACCATTCGGCTTATTTAAATTCTGCGTAATATAATTCGGCGGAAAATAATATGCGAGATCAGTTTCTGCTTATATACAGTTATGCCAACACTGGTTATGCGATTTAAAATTATTATAAAACAAATTATGTCTAGACAAGGGGAACCTTCGAAAATAAATTCTCAAGACAACTTCACCATTTTAAGGTTCAATCGGAAATACTAACTTAAACAATTCCTGGTCTTCCTTCTCCAGCATACTCAGAAACGCCTCCTTCAATTTGATGAGATCCTTCTGCATAAGTCTCACAACTTCTGTGAGACTCTTGGTCAGCCAATAGACGTCAACCTCATCCGAGTATAACTCGGAGAGCGTTTGAGCAATTGGCACGAAGGTATCTGAGGACTAAAACAAACCAATTTGTGACATTATCTACGAAAAGGGACCTTATTGTCGATGGCGCTTATGTCGTTGTTCAAGACGATATAATACAAATGCAACGCGATTCGACGTAAGTGCCATCGACAATAAGGTCCCTTTTCCTAGATAATGACACATTTATACTATTTATTTAAGTAAGGTTTTGCTTAACCGCTCGTGGCTGAGTGCAGTCTGTAGTACGACTGCGCGCTTCTGCGCTTACTGTTGCCACACGCGCCACGCCTACATTACGCTTCTAGTTTTTATTTTTCTGTGTTTGTACCAATGAGTATTTTGAAACTTACGAAATAGCAGATTATCTTTCCCAGAGTCGACGAAGCCCCGCTATAGCAGGGCTCCTTTTCTGGTCAGTTTGCCCTTTGTGCATCTGAACCTACCTAACAAATCTAACAGATTAATTGTATAAAAGCGGGTAACTCACGTTTTATAAGTCGAAAATTGCTCGACATGTTGTTTTTGTGTTTAAAACCTAACCTACTTATCTGTTAGTTCACTTCGCATTAAGGAACTGTCGAACATATAAGTATTATTGTGATGTATTTATGCATCGCACAATTCCTGGATTTTCCCCAGGCTACCTTCCCCCCACACAGCCCGATCGCTCTATTGTGCCGAACAGGTACAGTCGCCATCAGATATATCGTAGCTGTGGAGGTGATCACAAATATCGCAGCAACGTTAAAGTGCCTGTTCCGATATTTATAACCACCTCCACAGCTCCGATATATATGATGGCGACTGTACATAAAGCCCAAGACAGGACGAAAAAAAAAAGCATTGCACTATTTAAATTCGCAGCAATAAATACTGACGCACACTTGTGTTGTCATACAGCGGCGCTACCGCGAAGAACGATATTCGTAAATTTCGGACGATTGTCTCTGTCACTCTCATGGCGCCTTAATGGGAGTAAAAGAGAAAGATGCCCGAATTATACGAACTTCGTTGTTCGCGGTACCGGGCCAGTAATAAGTCGCACAATATCACGCCGCTGAAATCTAGTGTTGTACAAACCAGATGTCGCACTATCGAACATCGCACATTCGGTGTCGCACTAACGTAATTAAGCCATAAATAAATGTCGCCGGCTGACTAGAATAGCATCACTCCATCTTCTCCCGCGGGTGTCGTAGGAGGCGACAAGGGGAAAATCCTACGGACGGGCAGCAGCGCCCGTCGAAACCCAATCTACACTGCGGTCGTCAACGCGCCTGCCAAGCGTGGCGACTATGACAACTACCCCCAAGATTATACAAGTCATATTTGTGGGAGGCCTATGTCCAGCAGTGGACTGCATACGGCCGAAACGTATGTAATGTAAATGAAGTCAAAAGGGAATCAGCCGGTCTATCCCGCTTGCAATACTCACACAGCAGTCACTATCAGGAAACAGCAGCGGCGTGGTCTCATCATTTTCCAGCAGCCACATCTGCAGCAAGACCTGGCTCCTCGGTCCTGCCGTGTCAGCCAGCTCCAGCATCTCCGCTGCATATAGCAAATCTTGGTACTGTTCTGCGCGTTGCTGGGTCACATACGCATGTGAGTCAGGGTATACTGGGAGAATATCTGTAATAGAAATGTATTTTATTTTATTTATTGGAGAAACAACAGAATTAATCGACAATACAGTATGTTACATAATACAAGATGAGCAATTCTCAAAAAGTTTGTACATTTGGATCACGTCTTCGATTTTGATTAAAAGCGGTAGACTGATAGAGCAAATGATGTTGAGCAAGATCTACCATACTACTCAAAATGTCCCATAATAATATAAACTTTTTGAGAAATGCTCAAATATCAACTTGGAGTATACACTTACATCCTAAAACGCTCTGAAACAATTTTACGATACGAATTACAGTAATACTTAAATATTCATTACTCATTTAAGTATCCAATTCAATTCAACAAAAACAAGTAATGGTAAAATAAAAAGAAATCTAGAACATGAAATGTTACTGACGATGCGACGAAATATTACTGACAGTAATGATGCTGCTCAGAATATTGAGTACGTGATTACGAAAGCTAGACCTTTTTAAATTGAATATGTCAATGGAAGTAAATTCTTTATTGTACAGTCAAGCTCAAGGAATTTAATTTCCGATCCATTTGGTACCTTGTCATAGTGGATGTTTGAGGAAATCTCTATTGGCTTTTATATTGGTTGTTAATATGACAAGGTACTAAATGGGTTGGAAATTAAATTCCTTGACCGTACGTGTTACAAACGGCGCAGGGGAGCCCGCAAGCCGGCGTTGCTGGAGGCAGTGGGAACAGAGAATAGGGCATTAGAACGCGAGCTGAATCGAGAGGAAACTCTGAATCGGATATGGTCTAAGAGTTCCATGCTAATATAATGTCCTTGGCAGATATTGTATGTAATGTAGACCAGTCTGGCCTAGTGGGTAGTGACGCTGCCTATGAAGCCAATGGTCCTGGGTTCAAATCCCAGTCGGGGCATTTATTTGTGTGATGAGCACAAATATTTGTTCCTGGGTCATGGGCTCATGGGTGTGTTCTATGTATTTAAGTATTTATATGTGTCTATCTATTATGTGTTTATTGTCGTCTAGTACCTACAACACAAGCCTTACTGAGCTTACCTTAGGACTCTAGGATTCGTGTAATATTTCACTAATATTGTCAAAAAATATTTATTTATATCTATTTAGTGAAGTGGATAAATGGATTCCATTGTTTTTTAGTTTTTAGATTTTTAAGGTTGACTGGTGGGGCTTGAGCCTCCTCACCTTTTGTAAACTCAAATTTTATTTTTGCAAAACAAAGTTTTAATAAAATAACTACTTCTTATATTAGATTATTGTCTATAAATGCTTTAAAATGATAATTTTAAGAGTGACCCAGGGGACTGTAACCATGGCAATGGCTGACATAAAATAGTTGATTGAGCCATGAACACTAATAACTATTTACCTTAATAGTTGAAAAAATACTTAAGTTTTAAGACTTAGGTGTGTTTTCTGCATTCAAGCTGTCAACCCTTTTCCAGGCATAGTATGATTTATCAACCACATGTGTGTCTGTTTAATTTCAACCTAAGCATTAGATTCAAATTTTATTGTACAGTCAACAACACTCTTAGCTATACATTGGTAGACCTTATTATATAGGGCATAAAGTCCACCGATGTACAGTTAAGAGTGTTGCTGTGTGTACTGTATTTCAGCTCTATTTTATTTATGTTTTATTTAGGTTGGACTATTCCAAAAAGTGACTCTATTTAACCCGCTAGCATGAGGCAGGGTATGTCATACCCCATCAGTCTCTAATGTCAATAATGACAAGGTATATTTTCCTGTACATTTTTTTGCATGCTTCCCGGGTTAAAATAAATAACTAAGAAGTTAATATGTAGAATATTTTAGGGATTGCTGAGTAAATCATTTGGATTGGTGGGGCCTGGAGAAGGGTTGACTGTGAACTATTGACCACAGAAGAGTCAAAAACAAAATATTTTTGACCCAATTACATGGCACAGCCATGGAAGTTACAATCTATTTTATATCTTTTTAGTTTCAAAGATTATTATCTATATTTATATTTAATTCAGTTACCATACTAAACACTTCATATTAAGTAAATTATGATTATGTTATTATAATGTAGGCTGTTATATGAGGAAACTATTCAAACAAGAAAACAGACATACTTTCGCTTCACAAACAAAGAAATCTAGTAGCAACACACCCAGTTTTTACAGCCGCGGTTTTAAGTATAATAGGAGAGGAGACTTAACAGAATATTGCCATATCGTTTACTTACCAAGTAGAACCTTCCATACTAAATTCCTATATGCCGCTGGCACGGTAAACCGGAGGCAGAACTGTTTTAACTTTAACTTATCCCATGGCTTTTCTTTCATCAGTATTTCTAGAGATTTCTTCTCCTCTACGCCCCGGCACCCGACCTTTTCATAGTATGATGAACGGAAATTCCGTTCATCGGACATTTTCAACCTAACAACGGCGTCTTCAGGCATATTTTAACCAAAATTCATAGTGAAATCGGCATTGAACGAGGGATCGAACCCCATAAATTAAGCTGTCATTGTAAACATCTGACATTGACACTTATGGAGTCTATTTCTACGCATAGTTCAAAATCGATTACCTACTTTTTAATTTCTACATATTATGAATTTCCGAGTAATGTATCGAATAAAATAATTATTAAATATAAAATCAATACCATCTAATTATGACTGTTTATTTTATTACATAAACTCACATAGCTAATTTGTAAGTAGTTGTAGAAGAATAAATCTATAGTAATACCTATTTTGAGTTGACTATACCTACTAGAATTAAAAAGAGATAATATTTTCTATTTGCCTATGCTTAAACGTGTAAGTTCCTAGTCAAGCCATTAAATTACTTAAAATTATTATTTATTAATATTGGTCGATCTAGCTGAAATTCAAATTCTACTCTTAACGGGTGTTTCGTTTCACGCAGTACGAGAAATTTTATAATCAACCTCGATGAATTCCTTAGCAACCTGCCTATTCCGAGATTTTCAAATTTCGACCAAACAAAAGAGTCAATTCGGTAACCTTGGCAATACATAAGCAGAAAATGTTTGCAATGTATTAATGTCAAGGTGTACTAGTTAATAATTAAATAGATTTCAGTAAACAGTTAGTTAAATCAAAATGGATGAACCCGGAAATTCAGACAATGCGGTGAGTGAAGCCAAGTACATAGAAAAAAAGAGAGAAGAGTTGCGCATATTCTTTAAAAATGCGAAGTTTCCACAACATGTTATAGATAAAGCTATCGAAAACGAACTAACTAGCTTGAAAGATTTCAAAGATCGACCGTATATAGCTGCGTCATACCCGGGCAAGGTAAGGTCCGAATACGAAGTAATGACCGGACAGCCTTTCACCAATGTCGAAGATCACACGAAGCCACTAACTAGCGAACAAGCTCGTACGATCATAAATGACAATCCAATTATTGCAGAAAAGGCGCGCCAAATACAAATTGTCACAAACTCTGACAAAAACAAAGGTATGTCCGTCCCCTTGGACGATATACACATAGCAAGTTATAACGATATGACTTCAGAGTTGGAAGACGCTAAAGACGATAAAGAAAAAATAAATAAGATAAAATACCAAAATATGCAAGCTTTATGTCAATCGGTTACTGACTACAAGGCCAAGATATGCAAAAATACAACTGAACCAGTTTCTACTAAAAAGGAAGAAGTCGAATCTGGCACAGAAGATAAAGAGTTTGAAGCTATTGAGAAAATGGTAAGTCAGTTTACGGATAAGTCTTATGAAACTAGATTTCAAGAAACCAAAGACATGCTTAGCCAAATGGCGGACTATTATGACGATCCTAACGTTAAACCCAACGAAAGGATGAAACTTGAACTGTCGGATCCGGTCTTGAAAGAATCATCGAGTCTCTTTGTTAAAGGAGAGTTTAAACGTACACCCATTGATGAAGTTCAGGAACATTTTGCTATCAATGAAGCTTTGAATATTTCCAATCCAATATCGCCTGATTTAGATGCCGTAGTTAAAAGAGCCACCATAAAAACTTCAGAACGCATAAAAACTGACGTTGAAAATATTTCTAATTTTGTTGAAAATTTAGAAGACATACCTAAAACGTTCGAAACTAGGCTAAAAGACACAGAAAATGCATGCAAAACTATTAATAAGTTGTTAGACAAGACTCCTATATTAAAAGAATCTGATGGAATTGGAAATGCTACATGTAACGAAGAAATTGTAACTGAAGTTAAAGTTAATAGCGAAGAGAAGGAATCAAGCGTGGATGTTTCGCAACGTTTTGATGAAAGAATGGAGCAGACTTTAAAAAACGCTCTAGAAGGAATTTTGCAAATAAGTAACGATGAAAATATTGACAACAACGAGATAGAATACAATGAAATGAAGCAACTAGCTCGAAATATTGTTGAAGGCGCTGAAAATCTAAGTACATTAATCCGTGAAGATATCACGAATAAACTTAATAGCATGAATGAATTACTTAACGATGTAAACGATGCATTAGAAAAATCCAAACAATCCAGCATTGCTTACCAGAAATTAAAAGACGAGGGTGCCATAAAACCAAGGCAAGTAGCAGCAATAACAAAAACTACTGAAATAATAGATTTAACCAACGATTCGGACGAAGATGATGGCAATACGGAAACTAAGGATTCAACAAGTACGGTGACAGATGCTGACATCGGTTCAATATTTAGCGCCATAGGAAAACTGAACACTGAAATACAAAGTCATGAAGATAGAATTAATCAAAGTAAACAACGTTATGATATGAGGAGCAAAGAGTGTAAAGATTTTATTCAAGAAATTGATGAAGTATTAAAAAAGTCAAGTAGTATTCTACACCCAACGCAATCTTTGCGAGAATTGAGCAATGAACTTCGAGGCGCTAAAGAGCAAAAAGATAAAACGATTATAGAAGATGAAAATAAAGAAATGATAAATCAGAACAATGCTACAAGAGAAGATACAAAAGATATTCAAGAAGGAACTAAAAAACGACGTCAAGAATTATGGGACATTGATCTGCAACCGAAAGGTGACCTAAGCCAAAAACTTGCTGAATTAAAGCAGAAAGATGCAGAGCGAAATGAACGCATTGACAATCTTCTACACGACATAAAAGACCGAATGAAAGATAATAAGGAAGTTATACGTCTGGCTAATAATTTACTCAGAAGGGATGGAAAAAAAGGTCAGGAAGATGGTCCAAATGATGTCGATATAAAAGCACAGGGCGACCACGTGGGGAAAGGCCAAGTAGAGGTTCAACCTAAAATTATTGGCGACTCAACTATCGGTGACGTTAAATGTAAGTTTGATATGATTACTGATTAAATTAGATTAGATCATACACTACCGTCACAATGTTTAGTTTATTGTTATAAACTCTTCTAAGTAACATCGAAATAAATTTGCAATCAATAGAAAACAAGGTAAACTTATTATTTTTGGTTTTGTACCTTTAGCAAATACTCTTTTCTATACATTTGTAAGGAAAAAGTATTTGATTGAGAAGGCACTTAAAAGTAAATGTTCAAAATTTGAGATTTAAACGATATTGTTTGTTCTAAGAATCTCTCTCTCAGAATCGCAGCTCTCAATTCTTCAAATAACATCCTAGTTCATATAAAAGGACCCAGGTGCTAGTATGAAAAAGTTGATTATTTGCATACATTTTTGTGTTTGGTCTTAAACTTTTTGACGGTAGTGTAGGATATAAGCGAACTGCAATGGTTGACGTACCCTTACCCCGACCGAGCGGCGTGCCAAAAATGATATTCGTAAATTTCGGGCTATTGTCTCTGTCACTCTTATGACATCTTAATTGGGGTAAAAAAGAAAGATGCCTGAAATTTACGAAGCAAGACTTACAACATTTTTAATTATGTAGGGTTACTGTTTAAAGTTTTTGGACCCGGGTATGTCCTTAAACTACGTCCAACAATGAGAGGTAGGGCACAGCGATGACCATCACGCTTGAATCTGGAGCAGCCCAACTGGGGAAGTACCTCCTCCTTACAGAAGCTTTCAGGTCTGTAGTGTTGTGTTCCTGATGGTGAGTAAGGTTCCCAGAGCTCCAACCCCCCTTTAAGGCCGGCAACGCGCTAGTGACTCCCCTGGTGTTGCGGGTGCCCATGGGCGACGGTAATTGCTTACCACCAGGCAATCCGTCTGCTCGTTTGCCGCCTATGTCATAAAAAAAAAAGTTTTGACAGACAAAAACATATTTTCTTACACTGGTACTATTACCTTAAAAAATGTAAGTTATTATTAAGTTATTTTTAGCACACTATCGTTAAACTTAGTTTTGTATGCATGCATGCTTTTTGTTCGGAAAATGCCGTTTTATCCACAAATGCCTAGGTCATAGTAGCTTTATGCATGCAAAGTCTCAGCCCGTTCAGTTTAAAATGACAAAGTTTCATACAAACTTTCATCCCCTATTTTATCCCCTTTAGGGGTAGAATTGATCAAAATCCATTCTTATCGGATGCCTACGTCATAACATCTACCTGCATGCCGAATTTCAGCCCGTTCCGTCCCGTGGTTTGGGCTGTGCGTTGTTAGATCAATATATGAGTCAGTCACGTCACCTTTAGATAATTTACTGGTTACTGATAAAAATGGTTTAAATGACTTTAAGTTTAATTTGTCAAATATTATAGCCGCTGAAGAAATGCGAGCAGAAAGAGCAAAGAACGCAGCAGAGAGAAGAAGACAGAAAGAGGAAGAAAATGAGAAAGAACGTAGGAGACTGATCAAAGAGAAACGAGACAAGGAGATCGAGGAAATGAATAGAGGGCCACAGATGACTAAGGAGTTTATCAAAAAACATTGCAAGGAACATAAGCTGTACAGTACTCCTTATTTGAATGATATATTGTATTTGCATTTCAAGGTAAGATCTGTTGTTAATTGTATTGTAGTATTTTAAATGTTAACCTACTACAAAATGGTAGTTGAAGTTGTATAGGTGCAAAACTGAAGGACCATGTCTATGTAGTTGTGTAGAGAATTAATATGGAACAAAAAATGAATATAGAATATCGACATGTGTGTACACACGTTACTACAGTCCAGGTGCTTTAGCCTAGTTTTTCAGCTATAATATGCCGTAATCATAACTGCATCAAGACTGCAAACGGATTGCACTGTTGGCTATGTATATCTTAGTATAGCAGGTAATATTTTTCCGTAGAAAAGACGATATCATAGACCACGGTTTTCCATTGACAAATCAGGAAATTTGTATTATTACTTATTAATTTCAAATATTCTTATAATTTGAAATAAATTACACATAAGTATGACGTCATGTTCCGTGAAAACCCCACGGTGTACTGTGATTTATTGAAATCTAATTTAATGAATCTAACTTTTCATTCATAAAATGTTCTTATTAGTTCTCAATTTTTGTCCAGGGTTTCTCCAAGATTGAAAATCTGGAAGAATATACCGGTCTGAAATGCATTTTCCTAGAAAACAATGGCATTCAACGGATCGAAGGTCTTGACACACTGTCGGAACTGAAGTGCCTCTATCTCCACTACAACATTATAAAAAAGATTGAAAACCTCTCAGGGTGTCCGAAGCTGG
The DNA here is from genome assembly GCA_022674325.2 of Grapholita molesta. Lineage (NCBI taxonomy): Eukaryota > Metazoa > Arthropoda > Insecta > Lepidoptera > Tortricidae > Grapholita > Grapholita molesta. Next base: position 1,936,659 of record CP053139.2, read on the forward strand.
ACACTCTTAATTTAGATCATAACTTTGTCCCGAAAATTGAGAATTTGGATGCTGTACCAGACCTACATACGTTGAGCATTGCTCATAATATGCTGTCGTCAGTCAGTAAGTTTTTTTAGCTTCCAGATTTAGTGCGCGAATCCTGTGCTGGCGTGAATCCTTTATCGGGTCAGGCTCGGTACCGCGAACATCGAAGTTCGTATATTTCGAGCGTCGTCCTCTTACTCCAATGAAGGCGTCATGAATGACAGAGACAATCGTCCGAAATTTACAAGTATCGTTTTTCATAGTAGCGCTGCAGGTTCCAAACAAGATGCTAATTTCTGTGAGCGCGACTGTAGGTAGGACAAAGCTACAGAGTATTGGTCTCTCACAAGGCGAAGTATCCGAGCCGCGGCGCTGCCACAAAAAACGATATTCGTGAATTTCGAACGATTGTCTCTGTTACTCTCAAGACGCCTTAATTGGAGTAAAAGAGAAAGATGCTCGAAATTTACGAAGTTCGACGTTCGCGGTGCCAGGCCAGAAGTTCGCATACGTTTTTAGATGTCAATATCCTTAATCGTTAAGTGGTGAAAATAGTCCTCCGCATCCAACCGCCTCCTGCCACTCTGTTCAGGTCATCGGCCCACCTTTTTTTTTTTTTGGCAAACGAGCAGACGGATTACCTGGTGTTAAGCAATTACCGTCGCCCATGGGCACCCGCAACACCAGGGGAGTCACAAGCGCGTTGCCGGCCTTAAAGGGTGGTTGGAGCTCTGGGAACCTTACTCACTATCAGGAACACAACACTACGTACCTGAAAGGTGGCAGTGCTATTATGGCTGTAGTCTTCTGTAAGGAGGAGGTACTTCCCCAGTTGGGCTGCCCCAGATTCAAGCGTGATGGTAATCGCTGTGCCCTACCTCTCATTGTTGGACGTAGTTTAAGGACATATCCGGGTCTTGCAGGCCGGGTGTCGTGTGCGGTCTGCACTCCAGCCCCCGGATGCCACAACGACCAGGTTTTCCACAGGCATGTCGAGTCACGTCTGTTTTTTAAACCTTCACAAAATTGAACCATGTGTACGCGTGTATTGCTGCATCTTACGGATGACCGATCTCGCCTAGTGGGTAGTGACCCTGCCTATGAAGCTGATGGTCCTGGGTTCGATTCCCAGTCGAGGCATTTATTTGTGTGATGAGCACAGATATTTGTTCCTGAGTCATGGGTGTTTTCTATGTGTTCTAGTGTTTATATGTATCTATCTATTGTATATATCGTCGTCGTCTAGTACCTACAACACAAGCTTTACTGAGCTTACCGTAGTACTAGGTCGATTTGTGTAAGATTGTCCCGAAATATTTATTTTATTTTATATTTTTATTTATTACTCGCGCGAGACATCACAAGAAAAATGCGTCCGTACAACAATCATTCTAACGATGCAGCGATATATGGTTAAATTTTACGTACAAATATATAAATGACGTTCCACGGATAAATGTGCCTTATGACGGTTGTGATGATTCGCAACGTAAGCGCCAAGCGCCATAACCCTTTATAGAGCAAGTTCAAAATTGCATTGCAAAAATGACCACCCAGAACATCGTCTTTTCGTATTTTTTTCTTAACAAGAATCATTAGGACAATCGAGCCACGAGGAGGCTTGAACGCACTGTGACTTTTGGCCGCGGGTAAAGGTACCTTATCCCTATAAGGTACCTTTACCCGCGGAATGTCACTAACAGTCGCTTCTCGCCCAGTCGGTGGGAACCCATCTTTCGATAGATCTCGTTAGATGTCAGGGTTGTGCCAAGGGCGGAATCTATTTCATGATTTGCTGTACATTTTGATTGTGCTTTTTTGTTTTCTAGGTGACTTGGAGCAGCTGAAGTTTTGCAATAACCTCTCCGTGTTGGATCTCTCTTATAATCGTATCGAGGATCCACTTATCGTCGATGTGCTTGAGGCTATGAAAATTTTAAAAGGTCATCTTCTCTCTATTTGATTATTCTTGTACTTAGTTACAAACGGATAAACTCACGCGTAATTATATCGCACTAGTCGACATGCTTCTCGGGTCAGAGGTGTATTGGAATCGGTGTACTGAAAGGTAGCAGTGCTATTATGGCTGTGGTCTTCTGTAAAAGCTGCTAAAGGGTTCGAAACGTCGCGATGAAGTTTAATGTAGGGGTAGCGGCATGATGAGTAAAGACACCGTTGGCTGATTGACTTAGACTCATTTATTCCTTACTTACTAGTGCATATATACATGTGTGCTTCCTTATTATTACGTTCTTAATCTACATATGTACAATCATAATCTTACAGAATCGGCGCGTGATAAAATACTATGAACCCATCGTCACGCGCCGAGATACTGCATACACTATTACGTGCCTACCGCCATATACCTAGTTTATATTCTTCTCTTTTACTTTTGTACACTAGATGTGAAAAAGTGCCCTCGTGGTCTACTTTTTTTTAATACCACAAGCATGCAGCCCGCTTGATGGTAGGCGGTCACCATAGTCTATGGACGTTTACAATACCGAGGCATCATCACGCGTTGCCGACCCCGTAAAAACCTCTTTACACCCTTTTTACTGAATAAACGTTACAGTTTGAATGTTTTTTCTCTTTTAGTTCTCGTGTTAACTGGCAACCCTGTGATCCGTTCGATTCCCGCTTATCGCAAGACGTTGACCCTGCGTCTGAAGGAGCTACTCAATCTAGACAATAGACCAGTGTTCCCTCGGGACCGTGCCTGTGCTGAGGCGTGGCAGCGCGGAGGCGTTGATGAAGAGATTGCTGAGAGGAAACGGTAGCCATTTTTTGATTTTGACTACAGGTCTAGCCTATTGATGCTGGAGCATTCCATGAAAACATTTGTTTTATGGCAAAGGCGGCAAACGAGCCGACGGATTACCTGATGGTAAGAAATAACCGTCGCCCATGGGCACCCGCAACACTTTAAGGGGGTTTGGAGCTCTGGGAACCTTACTCATCATCAGGAACACAACACTACATACCTGAAAGGTAGCAGTGCTATTATGGCTGTGGTCTTCCGTAAAAGCTGCTAAAGGGTTCGAAACGTCGCGATGAAGTTTAAATTAGTATACGCGATTTAATCCGTTTTAGTTGTTTTATTTCATGAGTAATTATCGCGGCAACCGAAGACAATATTATGTACACCAGTACGGTCATCTTTTGATAAAATTTTGCAAGTTCGGTGACAATGCTATATTACGGTACTACTGATCTGATCTGATCTTGGAGACAAATAGCCATATCAACTCCTAAAATACGCTGTTAAAATCCTCTCGATCAATTACAGTTGATGATTGTGAAAAATTGTTCTGAAATTTTTGACAGAAGTTTATTTAATGAGCGCTTTAAAATTATAAAACCACCGCTAACTACTTCATATCCTTCGTTCCTTAGTCGATTTGCCTCTTTATGGCACTGGTCCCACCGCGAGCTACTAAGCTTTGAGTTATCAGCTATTTCAAGGGACAAAAGATAATCGCTCCCATGTAATTAAAAGAGAGAGATATATATTTATAGCTCATCGCCCGGCGATGAACTACAATCACCCGCCTATGACATATATGTCTCTATTATTTACACAGGATCGATTTTCCTTTGTCCCTTTAAATAGCTGATAGCTCATAGCTTACTAGCTCGCGGTGGGACCAGTGCCTGTCATTCGTACAGTCGCCATCAGATATATCGGAGCTGTGGAGGTGGTCAGAAATATCTGAACAACGCCTCTATTGTCAAGGCGATAAATTGCATGTTGAGATATTTGTGACCACCTCCACAGCTCCGATATATCTGATGGCGACTGTACACGCAGTGAGATAGTTAATTGACAGGACGCCCTGAGGTCTACATTCGTATATTTAATTTCTTTTAGTTGGATAGCAAGAGACCATGAGAAGACTATGGAGAGTGTACGTTATCTGATACGCATGCGCGACGAGAAGAGAGCGGAACGAGAACTGAAGGAGAGAGAAGAGAGGGAGAAGTTGGGTCTGCCTCCAAAGGTGAGATTATTGAACTCATCATCATATCCACCGAAGGAAGTTGCTGTACCCTTACCATGAGTTGTGACATTGAGGTTTTCGATAACGAGTATCGAGTAACTATCTGTGCCTCTCGTTCGCACTAAGATATTACAAGCGAGATGCACATAGTAAACTCGATACTCGTTATCGAATACCTAAATGTCACAACTCATGGTAAGGGTACAGTCGCCATCAGATATTTCGGAGCTGTGGAGGTGGTCATAGATATCGGAACATGCGCTTTACCGCCTTGACAATAGAGGCCTTGTTTCGATATTTTTGACCACTTCCACAGCTCCGATATATCTGATGGCCACTGTACTGCAGGATATAGGCCTCCAACGCGACCCACAATGACCACTGTCACGCCACCCCCTTCCAGTGGATTCCCGCGATCTTTATACCAGGTCGTCGGTCCACCTTGTGGGGGTGTGTGCCCACGCCGCGTGTTTCTGCACTTGGTCGCCTCGAGAACCTTTATGCCTCAACGGCCATTTTTATAAGTATGGTATGCGTCATAAGATGTAATAATTCGACTGATGAGATTAAACGAAAAAAAAACCGGTCGGGGAAAAAATCAAAAACTGCTAAGACAAAACAAATGCAAATGCAAAATTGAAATTCAAAAACGGTATTCCTAATTAATTCTCACTCAAGTTCTTAAGAATTTAACTAGTAAAGTAAATTGTTTCCAGGAAGAAGAATCTACTGAAGAGGAAAAAGAGAAAGTTCTAGAACTAGAAGCACCTAAAGAAGAAAAATCAGATGCTGCTAGAGTAAAACCTGCAGGATTAGCAGAGATGCTGTCTGGATCTGAAGCTGATGATTCAACAAGTGAAGATAGTGCAGATAGCGGCGATGAAGATAAGAAGGATGATGGTAATTCATTCAGGATTATAGTATCAGATATTGTTTTTTTTCTAAATGTAAATATACTGTAGGTCAAGAATGAATCGGACCGACCGTAAGCGTGCTTAAACTGATTCCATGTCATAGGTGCTGTGACCACAGACATCCAATGGTCTCCCTTCATGCGTGGGACTCGTTACATCCAGGAGATCAAGGAAGAACCTCCCAGACCTCAGGTGTCGGAGCAGCATCTTGACGACTACTGGTATGGGTACAGGGGGGACCTGAAGGTGCATGGTCAGAGTCAGGAGACTGGGTGAGTCACAGTTTACATAATAGTATATGTGTAATAGATCCGCAGAAATTTATATGACCATAGATAATGTTCATAACCCAGGAATATAACATTTGTGTTAAACACACTAATACATGCCTTGATTGAATTCGAATCCGGAATTTCTTGCTTCGTAGCGCAATGACTACTAACTAGGGTGCTTTTTTGAAACTAGGAGAGAAAACGCACTTTCACGCATTTTGTGAGCTCTCAATTGCGTCGCTACTGGATGCCTCTCTCGCATTTACAACATGCCACCACTGACGACGCGGTTCAGTAGCGATACAAATGCTACTGTTGCGGGTTTGCATTGGATCTGAATCGTTGCAAAAAGTCACCTTGCGATACTATTTACCTTGCCAAATATAAAACTTTGGTTTATTTTCTTGCAGGAGTTTCGTGAATGACTTCAAGAATATTAACAATTTGCTCTTCGGTCAGCAGTCTAAGAAGCCTCAGAAACCAGGTATTTAATCAGTAGTTTTGATATCTTTAGTGTTAGTATACAGTAACCTGTAAGTTTATCTTCTTACTATTTCAGTAAACAAGAGTAAGGCTAAAATCGAAGAGATTAAAGATGAAGAAAACGAAGAGGTCAAGGCTGAGAAGAAACCGTTAGTTGAAATAATAGAATCTCCAGTAGAGGCTGTTACTGAAGATACATCTGAAGAGCGGCCTAGATTATCAGGCATCGTAGAAGAAGATAATTTAATCATAGATCATGATAGAAAGACTTCCAAAGAAAAGATTATCATGGATGAAGGTAAAGTTGAAATAGCAAATAACAATAGTATCAATAATACACCATCTAGAAATATTTCAGAAACAGATAAGTCTAAAAATATATCCGAGTTAAATAAAGTTACTGAAAGTAACATCGTTAAGAATAACAATGGCAACAAAGCAGGTGATAAAGATGACAAAACAACAGATAACGATTATAAAAAATCAGATGGTAATGATTACAAGAAATCAGACGAAGCTAAACAAGATGGGAACAATTACAATCAGAAGCAAGAAGAAAATATATCAGAAAAGTCTTCAAAAGAAAACACTGATAAAAATCAGAGTCAAAGTTGTGAAGATAGTAGACTTAATGGTGAGCATTTATATTTATAACTTACTTAAGAATTATGTAAGGCCTGTACCGCCAGTTGGCTAATAGGCTGGTTGACGTTACCGGTGACAAAAAAGCGGAGAGTTTTCTCGCTTAACGCATAAGCATTTCAGTTTATCTAGGAAACGCTGCCAGCATCCTTGGCACCACGCTACAGGAACCAATTTTAGAATTGGATTTCTAGTTTTTAAGTTCTACATTTTTCATAGTTACCTATAATTTAAGATTTCAATAAACAAAAAGCAATAGCTTTTAAGAATTAAAATAGAAACAAGATACAATCTACTTACAAAACACGTGTTAATTGTTTGTTTCCGATACAGCCGCTGGCACTGGAGATGGCATCTCCCTTATCGATTACATGCAAAGTGTAAATTCAAATAATCCAGACGAAGATGATGATTTGAAGCCCAGTGCCGAAGATCTGGAGATATTTGCTGAACTGGATCGAGATATGGCGGAGCGTGAAGCGAGGATAGCGCGAGGTGAACCAGCTGTGGATCCTATGGTAAGACTGGATAATAAAATAAATAATGTAACTTTAAAGTTAAAAAACCTTTTTGAACGCTTTTCCTCTCGAGTCAAAATATGTTGTGTACGTACACGTAGTGTATCGACTAGTGAAGATCAAATATAAAACTTCGGCGCTACCGCGAAACACGATATTCGTAAATTTCGGACGATTGTCTCTGTCACTCTCATGACGCCTCGATTGGAGTAAAAGAGATAGATGCCCGAAATATACGAACTTCGATGTTCGCGGTACCGGGCCTTATCTGTCAGCGGGAAAATTGCTTCGACAGCGTCCGCCATAGCCACTTTAGAGGTCTTAGTTCAAAAGGTTAAAATATAAGAAATTTATATAATTATACTACGTATAATTTAATAACACTTTCGGAGTGATAAACGATGATAATGCATTGGAAAATATCTTGAAAGGAACGAAATTTTTTAGTAAATTTAAAAGATTTTGAACCTCTTTATAACCAAACGAAGACCCACACATATTCTTCTAAGTAATTCTATGTAATCCATAAAACTCCTCTTAAAAAGAAAGCGGCAACTTAAATGCAACAATATTAAAATACTTATACAACAAGGTCGTTTTTAAACAGAGTGCAATGAATTTGGTATAATTAAAGTACTTAGTTATGTACGGATAAACTCAATGTTATATCGCACTAAGAGGCGACATGTTTCGGGCAAGCTCAGTAATTTCGGGTTTGAAGCATAGTTCGTGAGTATGATAGTGAAGTGGATACAGTTAGTATAGTGTGCTTATCGGTTCGATTCTAATCCACCACAGACGGTAGCCCCTTTACAAAAAGTGTAAGCATTTTCTCAGCGAGCGCGGCGAGACACACCCTCATCCCGAGCGGCGTGTCCTGACTTTGCTTGAAAATGGGTATAAGAGCTTACCAAAAACATCTCGCCTAGTGCGATATATGTACACGCATTTTAATAATATAAATATTAAGATGTTTATAATAAGATACCTGCAAAACTTAAGAAATTTCTTTACTTAACAGAAATTGTACCTTCAAAATCCTATGGACGACTTTTACAAGCCTGAGGATCTAGTTCCAGCACACAAAGTTACTAAGAAGGCCGAATATACAACATATAGATATGACAATGCTTTCGACAGAGTCGCGCTGAGTCAGCTCACTGGGGGAGAGAAACCCGGTAAGCAACCAGCACCTTTACCATGAGTTATGACATTGAAGTTTTCGATAACGATTATCGAGCTTACTATCTGTGCAGCTCACTTGTATTATTTTAGGGCGAACAAGATGCACAAATAGTAAACTCGATACTTGTTATCGAAAACTTCATAGTCACAACTCATGGTAAGGGTACTGTAAAGATAAAGAAAGAGGAAAGAAGTTGTACTGATTTGTTTAACTATTTATAGACGTTTTTAAAGCGCCTATTCCATTCCGCAGCAGTGAGGTAGTGAGGCGTTTTTCTGTGTTATTATTTGTTATGTTATTTATGTGTTTTATTTTATTTTTCACTTTGATGTACATTGTTTTTACTTGTGTGTTTACATTTCGTGAAAGTTTTTTCTTTTATTGTATGTGTTCTCCTTCTGTATCGTTATTGTCATGAATAACTGTTTCTTTTTTTACTCTTATAAAATGGCTTACAGATGAATCTAAGATGAAATTAACCTACGTTCCTGGTGCCGTACGAGTCCAATACGTTGATAATCGGCCACTCGAAGTTGAATGTGAGATTGGAGAGGAGAAAATTGTCTCTGGACGTATGTGTAGACTCCTTCTTTGTATACATTATTTAATAAATGGTGAATAAATAAATGTCACATTTGATTTTGGTTTCAGCATCATCTTGCGATACGGATTCAATACATATCCCGAGCGACAGGGATAGTGTTACTACTGAAGATGAAGACAAACAGGAAGATAAAAAGCCAAAAGAAACTAAAACCACTAAACCCAAAACTGCTAATGCAAATAAAAGTAATATAGATCGACCTATTAGAGGGCGGATTAGTATTACACCTAGAGGCGATGATAAAAACAAAAAAGATGAAAGGGTTGCTGCACGGAAATCTATTTGTGTTGTGGAAAAAGACACGACTAGTAAGTATAATATTTCAAGAAGACAGTCCATTGCGGCAGTAAACGTCAGTAAACCTGCCGATACTAAGAAACTTATTAAAAAAGAACCAGTGAAGAAAATTGAACCCGTTAAGAAAACTGAAAAGGCTAAAACAACAACGGATAGAACTCCAAGAATACGCCCCGAAAATATTGGTAAAAACATAAGCAAGCATGCAAAGAAATCGCCAATGTCTACTAAAGAAGAGAATTCAAAGATAAAGAGCGGAGAGAAAGAAAATAAGATACGTAAAGCCGGTACTCCTAATCCGAAACATAAATTAGCTGCACCTAAGAAAGAGATTATCGTACAAGATAATGTTGTATCTGGTTCAGACAACGCAAAATCATTAGATGCAGTGCCAACTGAACCACAACAAACTAATATTCCTACCGCACCAAGTAAGAACAGTAGTCAACTTAATGTCTGTAAATCATTGAATGTTCTTTGTAAATCTTTATTAAATTTTACAGGTACTCCTGTAGTCACTCAAATGATTTCTAATGAGTCTAATCAAATGGAAGATAAACATTCATCCGATGAGGTTCTAGGAGATAAGACGGACTCAACTGAAGATAAATCTAAACCAGATTTAACTTCAACACACGATGCAAATGTGAACGAAGACAGATCGAAAGACGAAGTTCTGGATGCGAATCCGATAAGAGATGAATTTGAATCAGATACAGATGTACCAACTGCTTCTACGTCGTATGACTGTATGATGTTCTTTGACAGAGGCGAAGCTAAACAATCCATTATAGATACTATCAACTCTTATGAAGACGATCGGTTTCCATCTCAAGGTTTGTTTTGCCAATCCAGGTTCTCAGATTATTCATTAGCTATCAGGGACACTGCTGTTCACTTGCGTAAACCACCCCAAGCATGGATCTCTGAACAAAAAATAAAAAGGATAAACTTTTTTTCTTACTTTGATCACCAAACTTGGACAAACGCCCGTCAATTGTGTTTAAAATGTCAGGCGTTTTCCGGAGCCTTGCGATCACCCTTCTCAAAAAAAATTTCTATCATTTAGGAAGCTGAAAGTAAATCGTCCTTTAGTTAAGTTTTTCACTTCTACTATACACGAGTATAGGTGAAAAACTTAGCTAAAGCACCTGGTCTATGTAGTAACGCAAGTCAGCGGTCTATATTCAACTATTGACGTAAATTCCATATTATTTCTTTATTATACAACTTGTCAATTAAGGTTTTCACCTATACTTAATTCCCAAAAAAATACAATTACAAGCTAAGAATTACAATAAATAGATACACTACCTGAAATCTGAAAAAATACACAAATGATACCAGCAGCATTTTCCCGCTGTATTGTAAAGCTGATACGTTGTGCAAGGAAGCTGCCAGCATTTCGGTCACCAGTTACGCTGGGACCCCATTGGCATAGAGTTTCTTAGGCGTATCTAAAAATATCAAAACAAGTTATTTATAGCTGTTATTAATCTATGAATTTCTAGGTATGAACTCGGATGTCTCTGAAAACGCAAGAATCGAGCAGTCGGTAGCGACAGAGATACTTGATAGGACCTTGGATTATGAAGAGCGAGAGATGTATCGCCAATACGACGTGTTGACGTGCCATGCCGGCAAGATTGACAATCAGACCAATATTCTGCTGGAACGTATGACGGATGAAATGCAGGATCATACGGTGAGTTAGGTAGAATGATTAATCCTATGAACACTTAAAGAAATGTCCTGTGGTCACGAAAGTGTCATGGCGGACGCTGTCAAAATAGATTTACTGCTGATGGTCAATAGTTTGGTCGACCATCAAAACGCAACCAAATCATTCTCGACCCGGAATGAACAGCCCATCAATTGGGGAGTACATCTTGGGATGTACTCGGATTGTTAGGTCGTCAATTCTCGGGTTGCACTTTCTCGGTCCGTATAAACGCGTTACGGGGCAGCAATCCGAAGCCACGTTATGTACAGGGCAACAATGCTCGGCCCATCAATCCGTGTCCAAAAAAGTGGTCGCCAATTTTTGGGTTGCGTATTTCCCGGACTTCTTTAAGGGTTTATAATAAAATGGAAAAAGGTACAATTCACTGTCGTGTAAGATTGGAACTTGCGCTCTTTCAGAACACCAAGTAAAATTGCAACTTTTAAGAATTTCTGGGATTCTGTTCTGGGAACCTTAATTGACGGGCAAACGTTTTTATAACTAATTATTTATTTCTTCCCCAGCTGCCAGAAGTATCGCATATCCTGACAGCCCACATCGACGTCGCTGAGCAAGCCTGGCGGGCTGGAAGCTTCGTCCCCTCCTATATACAAGCCTCCCCCTCCGACGACGAAAACGACGATAATGACAACACACTTCTACCAAGCGACACCTCTTTAGACTTAGAAGAGACTATTACAGACGGAAATATCGCTATAAACGCTTTAGGTGCTATTACAGAACAGGATGACTCTGGGATTGCGGGGATTAATGATTCAAATGCGGAATATAAGTCGTTTAATGACGATGTACTCAATATCAGTAATAATGATATTAATAGCGATAGTAAAGAAGCATGTGAAGCAGTTAATACTGGTAGCGATGAAGGCGATGGTTTAGAAGTAAATAACACAAACACTGATGATATTAATCACACAAAAGATCAAGAAGAGACTAGTAAAGTTGCTGGTAATATAAATGATACCACTTTCGATGATATAAACCAAAATAGTGGTAAAGATGATGACGGAAGTCAAGATGGAAGAGACACAGATGTAACAAGTTATTTGTCAGGAGAAGACGAAGTGTTTGAAGATTGTATGGACCAAACGGTTGTTGAGGATGATTTTAAGAGGGTTGATGAGGCTTTGACATTAGAAATGAAGATAGCTTTAGGAGTTAAGGCTTTAGAGAAGTAACTGAAAAGTTAGTTGTAACTAGACAAGTGGTTATTTATAAAAGTAGAAAAGATTAGAAGAATAGTAGTAGAATATAACCACCACATGCCAAGGATTTATTATACATGTTGGAGAGACCTGGGGCTAATTTTTTAAGATGGTGAAATAGGATTTGAAAATTTTGAGGAAAATAAAGCATATAAAAGTTTATCACCCACACACACACACACACACGAAGTAATATAAACGGAACTTAGCCGTGTATAATAACTAAAAATTACCTCCCACGTTTCGAGAACGACGTTGTCCTCGTGGTCTCAGATAAAGACTCAAATCAGTATTTTACACGAAGTATACAATTTTAACATTTACGTTTATTAATTTCTATTATCCATGTTTCTAAAATACCATTAACCTTCTCGACGCTATTGACTTGATATGAAGTCTAAGCATTTCGTCCCACACATGCCATTACTTGATATCAAGTTGAGGCCATCGGCGCTACCGCGAACATCGATATTCGTGAATTTATTTCTGTCATTTTCATGACGCCTTAACTGGAGTAAAAGATAAATATGCTCGGATTTTACGAATTTCACGGGGCCTACGTACTGAGGCAAGGTTATTTTTCGCTTGCTTACAAAAACCTTTGGCGTGTGTCCCACGTCAGATTATTTGACGTGGCGATGAAAAGATTAACCTTTCCCACGCCAAAGACTGACATATCGGCGCCGCATGTTCAACGCCAGTGACTGATATATATGTCACGGACCACAGCGCAAAATTGACCTAAAGATAGACATGTATATGCACAAAGTTTAACTTTAGTTTTGACATTTCGGTGACGTCGTCTGAGCGGTAGCTTTTGCGTTTGACATTGAAAAAGCTCGAAGCTCAAAAAGTTCCCCCTGCTCGTCTCTTTATGTACCATTCAATATGTGCCACAACCATGTTGAATTTACGAGGAATTAAAACATTTCCTATGAGCTGTTAAATAGTTACTTTACAGATGTATTTTTGCCTATACGTCTGTGTTCCTTTTGTCTTCGTTAATTATTTTCAAATGTTATATTTATTGATATATTTACGACAAAATGCAGTAAGTTCATTATGTAATAAATTTGTTTTATGTTATACCTATTTTGTTGGTACTTTTAGTTGAATGGTTTAAAAATAAATTATGTTTAGTCCTTATTCTAGTTGTTTATTGTCCGATATTCAGTAATTATCAATTCTCTGGCATCTTTCCCTTTTATTCTGATTAACCTTTTGAACGCCAAGCACCACTAAAGTGGTCGCGTGATGTCGTGCCCGCCTCGCCACCGACCACTAAAGTGGCTATGGCGGACGCTGTCAAAGCAATTGTCCTGCTGACAGATAAGGTTTATATTTGTTCTTCACAAGTCATACCATGGCGTACACGTCATATTTTGACGCGAGAGGAAAAGCGTTCAACAGGTAAGGCTTCATGAGAGTGACAGACAATCGCCCGAAATCGAATATCGGTATGCTCGCTGTATGCGTATGGGTCGCTGACTGTACCACGCCAACGTCTAATACACCTGAAGTTATGGCAGACGTTGTTAGGCTGCGCCGAAGAAATGACAGAAGAAGCTCGTATGTTAGATACCTTTTTTGTATAGTTAGTCCTTAATCTTAGTCTTTGTGCGTCATAAGTATTTAAGGATTGACTAAATAAATCATACGATTCAGAAACACGATTACTTGAATTTGCGATATAAAAATTACATCCAAAGTGACCTCTAAAAAAGATAGGCTTAATAATACGTTGCTAATACTCAACAGAAGGTCGTAAGTTTTTTAATAATAACGAAGATTACTTATTTTCTATAACGTATACGTCTTACAATTGTAAAAAATATTTTTTTTTAATAATACGAACGTAAATTCCTAATTTCGCGAGCAGTTCGCCCATCCTTACCTGAGCCGCCATGATTAGACTGAATCAAGTAGCGCGAAAAGATCGGCGCTCCCTTTTTGAACACTTTTCCTCTCGCGTCAGTTTTTCGTACACATCCCGACTAGAGAAGATAAACCTTATCTGTCAGCAGGTTTTCTATGATACCGTCTACTATAGGTGTCGGTGGCGTGTTGTGAACGACAGCACACGACACATTTAGACATTCTTGGCGTTCTAAGGGTTGATGTAATTTTTCTGCTTTCTTTACTAGTCGAGACGTCGGCATGTACGTCACATTTTGGCGAGATTAAAAGCGTGTTTTTTTTGTAATTAAGTAGGCATTCTGTATAAATTAATTACTGTTGGCAATAAAACACATCGTTACAAAACTACTATATATATTTCGATAAATAATCAATAAAATAGTTATTGCACCTATTTATAATACCCAATAACATATGAATCATATGATATAAAAATAATTAATTCTCAACGTTTTCGACTATAATTCAACAGGATATAAAAACTCAATCTTACAAACTTTATGTACATTTTTTATACAGGGTGACTTCGGTGACATGATTAAGATAAAACTTATTTAATGGCAGCTATCAAAATATTAGCTACGACATTTAATTTTATATGTAGAATTGCCTATTAATGTCAATTCGCAATTACTGATTCTCTTCGATATCACCCAATATTATATTTATACCGGGTGTTTCCTGTAATACGAGCAATAATTTTAGGGATCGCTTCTAAACCACGAACGTAGCAACATTTGTTCTACAACTTTAAAAAAATGTGTAATTTATTACTTGTGATATTTTCAAACAAACTAATAGTCTTTTGAATGAACAGCAAACAATAGTCTAGTTAACGTTTAGTGTCAGCCTACAAACTTCATAGTTTTCACAATACATTGCTTGCTTGGAAGATCTTTCTTTATTCATATTTAGTAAACTATAAGTCATTTTCAAAAGTCGTAGAACATATGTCGCTACGTTCGTGGTGTAAAATCGATGCCTTAAATTGTTGCACTTGTTACAGAAAACACTCGATATAGCCAGCGTCATACAGTTGATAGCAATCTAAGTGGCCAAATATGTCCTAACACATCCTAATTGGTATACAAATATGTAGATGTAGCGACATATATGACTACATTGGTTATTACTATTTGACGCTTACAGTCGCCATCAAATATATCCGAGCAGCCAAGATATTCAAAAATATCGGAGCATGCACTTTGTCGCCTTGATAATAGAGGCGTTGTTCCGATATTTGTGACCACCTCCACAGCTCCGATATATCTGAAGGCGACTGCACCTCTTGTACCTTATTTGGCACAACGAAAGTTGACCTCTTAAACTTATAAATGAGTTGCAATTAATAAAAGTTAATCGTTACAATTATTGCTATACTTGCGTGTCTTGGACTATGGAGCTTTAAATTTAAGGCTCGATTCTAATATAAAAAATATATAGGTGAAAAACTTAGCTAAAGCACCTGGCCTATGTAATAGTAATGTGTGTATACACGCATTCAAATTTTGCCGTAAGTTCCACATTAATTCTCTGCACAACTACATAGACATGGTCCTTCAGTGAAGTTTTTCACCTATAATAAATATGCTCAGTTTGGGGATAAAATTTTAACCACGCTTTTAAAGATCTATAGTCAAATACACCCTGTATTTACAGTACTATACATACACATTAAAATATTGCATTAGTCGTTTAAATTGGCGAGACACGAATTCTTAAGTTATTTAGAAAACATGAAACCCTGGACAGCGGGGTTAATAATTATCACTTACTTTGTAATTATTTAATACATTTCAGTTTGTTTGGCAAGATATGTATTTAAAAGGGCCATCTTATTTAAAGTTGTATACTCAACTTTTTTTTTATTTGGGTTTTTTTTTGTGTGGTTTCTACTCGCGTTTTTTCGCGCCTGATAAGCAGTGATCGGTTTTTTGGATTCGACATGGGGTGAACGACCTCAAACATTATGTTAGTATGGAAATGCCCCGGGAATCCGGGCTTAAGGTTGTTAGAAAAGACAAAAAAAATACATTGTGTTTATTTTATTACACTTTAAAACATCTAGGTAGCTGATAGACATACGACTTACTCGTCGTTCTTTTGTCCAAATTGAACAAATGAGCACAAGTGTTCACACTGACAGCTCATTTGCTGCCACCAAAGCGGCATATTTTGTACCGTTTGTACAAAAGTTCGACGAGTAAGTAAAAAATCCCTTTCCCACAATTTAAATTGTTTTATTTTTGATTAATTTGTTCGGTATCGCGGGAAACTGTCGTATCTATATTAACTTTTCTACATGATATCCCGCGAGGGTGAATCCAAAAAACCGATCACTGCTGATAAGAGAAAAAAATGTGTCCCAAAATTTTCATACATTTTTTATTACTTCCGTTCTTTACCGCCATATGAAATATAGTAACGGAATGGAATAAAAAAGCTCGCCACACATTTTTTCTCCCATCAGGGTCGAAAGAACTCATAATTTTGAGTAGAAACCACACAAAAAAAAAAGCTTGAGTACCTATACAACTTTAAATAAAATGGCCTAAAAAGAGGATATATATAAGTAAAATATGCTTTTACTTTATTCCGTATAACGGTATAAGTCTCTTACAACATTTATGACATATTAATTGTATAAAAGCGGGTAACTCACGTTTTAAAAGTCGAATATTGCTCGACATGTTTCACTCCGTAACGATAACTTAATGTTTCAATCTCACGATAGTTTTGTGTTTAAAAATTAAAACATTTATGACACTTGTATCGTTTTTAATGTGATAGTAAAAAAATGGCTTCCATCAAACCTGATGATTTCGACAGTCTCAAAGTGATTGTAACAAATCAATCGAATAACATAACAAGTTTGCTTATTAACACTTGCGATTTGCGAGCGAGTTGAAAGCGAAGCGAACGCGTAACGAATTCGTCGCGAGCGTGTCATGAATTCGCCGCGAGTGCGCTGCGTACTCGCATGAAAATCGTGGCGAATGTTAGAGGGCGGAGTACCGGTGGCAAATTTCACACAAAAGGTATGGAGTCGTTTTTATAATTATTATTTTAGGCTTGAATAATAAAATTATTCATTTACCTAATTTATGGTACCTACTCTTAAATTGGAAGTAAGTACATAACATTTATTTTCATAAATCGATTTCAGGAACACATAAATGTTATGTCGTATTATTATAGATATTAAAAACATATTACATTATATTTGTATGGTCGTAAGATAATTTCTATAAGTTCCTAAAAAATATTTTGCAAAATTAACCATATATTCGTTATTTATTTAATCATAAGAATTCTTAGGCGACTACATTTAGTGTGGAATTTGCCACCGGTACTCCGCCCTCTAGTGATGTCTTAGACAGTCAGTGACATAACGGATTCCGACGAACTGGCTGCCCAGTCGCGGCGAACTCTTACGGCCCGGCCACGACATTGCGCGAACTGCGGCGCGGCAAGCGTTTTATCTGTTCATTGCGTGTGATCCGAATTAACCGCAATGCATTGCGCGTCTTGACCGCCAACAGATAAAACGCTTGCCGCGCCGCAAGTCGGGCATTGTCGTGGCCGGGCCGTTAGCGCACTCGCGACGAATTCGCTTCGATTTCAACTCACTCGCAAGTCGCAAGTGTGATAAGCAGAGCTCGGACAAGTCATGGCAAAACAATCGCAATACGGAATCACTATTTATAGAATCGCTTTATGTACAATATTATTTTATTATATATTAGGATTATTATATTTTTTGGACCCGGGTATGTCCTTAAACTACGTCCAACAATGAGAGGTAGGGCACAGCGATGACCATCATGCTTAGATCTGGGGCAGCCCGACTGGGGAAGTACCTCCTCCTTACAGAAGACCACAGCCATAATAGCACTGCCACCTTTCAGGTATGTAGTGTTGTGTTCCTGATGGTGAGTAAGGTTCCCAGAGCCCTTAAAGGCCGGCAACGCGCTTGTGACTCCCCTGGTGTTGCGGGTGCCCATGGGCGACGGTAATTGCTTAACACCAGGCAATCCGTCTGCCCGTTTGCCGCCTATGTCATAAAAAAGAAATATATAAAAATATCCATACGTGTGTGAAGGTATTTCCATTAACATTCTTTTTAATGCTGATGGTTGCATTGTATTTATTTGCACCATATTTAGAAATAACCATAATTAAGCAAATAATTGTATTAAATTTTCACCACAAAGCTGTTTCAAGCATGCACAGACTAATAAGAGATACTAACGTATGCGACTAAAAAGGTCAAATGTATTTACTATAATATAATATCCACTTTAGATAATAATAATTTTAGGTCTCGACTCTATGGAGTCTTGTTCTATGTCCATATCTGTTTCTGCGATGACTTGTCCCAGCTCTGGTAATAAGGCTTTTGTAGCATGCCAGCAGGCTTAGCGTTTGGTGAAGTGGTAGCTATAAACCACGGACTGTCTGGTGTTGACCAAATAGTGGTGAAACTCGTTTGGAGATCAATTCTTCATTAGCTGCAGGTGCATTCTACGAAATGGTCAACTTTTGTCGGTGACGCGTATGGCAGCTACATTATGACTTGCATTAATGTGATTTATATACCGTTGATTTTAAAACCAAGTTACTAAATATCGATTTGCATAATCTGGGGTTCGTAGCTCTGACAGAAGTATTAAAAAAATAACATTTAAAGTTTAACACATTCGCTGCCACCCCCTCCAAAAATGCAGTGGCAGTGAATGCGTTAACAGAATCATAGCAATGTATAGCGCCATTTGATAAAATCGCGTTTTGATATTGATATGTTAGTATATTTAAAATCTACTTAATATGTACACTAAGATATAGGTAGTTTCACGAGAGTTGAAGTCACGCACACAACAACATCTCATGTAATATTTTGAAATTACAGTTCTTTTTCATACCGATAGCAAGTTCAACAGCGAATTGAGTGAATACAGACCAAAAAGTTTTTTATTAAACCTCTTCAAACATGACTGAAGTAACTGGCACTGGTTACACTTTAAATGTTTTTATTTACATTCACTCATTCATTCCATTCATTCACTCTTTTTGCAATCAGTACTATAGTTGTGTGCTTAATCCATTCGCCTCAACTCTCGTGGAACCAATACTAAAGGCTAACTTTTATTTTAATGTCGCGAGAAACTTTAATTATACACTATAAGAGTTATTATACCCTGACAAATGTATGTTTTAATATTAAATGAACCCATTCAATATGTGCAGTCGATTCTATTAATATCTTAAAATAATGTAATAAAAACTATTAACTCGATTAAGACTAATGGGTGCACCAAGATATTTTTCTACCAGGAACAACATTTGCTTAGTGCTTGCCACAATAAATATATCGACAATCCCGTTATCGATAAGTACACACTACTCTACAAGACAAGACGTACATTCAGCAGCAAAAGTGGCTAAGTGGTTGAGGTGTTCAAAATGAGATGAACACATCTCTATTGTCATGAAAATAAGAGCGCTCAGCCACTTTTGCTGCTGACTGTACATACAACACAGACTTTTATCGGCTACCTACCTAGACATGCGTGCCACCGATCTTGTTCAAATTGAACGTGATCCGTACACTTTTGATTCAATGTATTTTAATAATTGTTTTATGAAGTATGTAAAATATAAATGAATTTATAGTTTTGTTATTATTATCTACGCACCCTATTACTCAATATTTGTTTTTATATTGCCTGTATGACTTTGAAGTGGTACTTATCGATAACAGAACTGTCGACATCGACAAACATTTTAATAAAAACATTTTTATTTTGTCAATCACTTACAACAAATCGTCCGTCCTAGAAAAATATCTAGGTGTACTTATGGGGGTGGCTCAATCAACTATATTGTATCTCGTTGCCATGGTTACGTTCCTCAGTTACTTAAAACATTTTTATGGCTTTTATATACACAAACCATGCATCTTTCATAACGGGTCACCTACCAAGCGTTTTAGTAGAACGCGGTGGCAGATTTCTTCTAACAAACTATGCTTCTCTTGTCCTCTGGCTGACGCGGCAGAATAGTGACACAAAACAGTTGATTTACCCGGAAATTTACCATTTGTCAATGAGCGAGTGTTTTTTTTAATTTACAAAACCTTTTGAGCGCTAAAGGCGGAGAATCACGTCGACGAAAAACTGTGTCCCACCTTAGATACAACACCCGTAAGCGGCATATGACGTCGTGACATCTGGGACACAAATTATTTTGTATTAACCTCTAGCCGCCCGGAGACCTATAAAAAGGCCTCTCATTGAATGCCATTTTGAATTTTAATTATGACACCCGGACCGGGACCCGGGTATGTCCTTAAACTACGTCCAACAATGAGGCACAGCGTTGACCATCACGCTTGAATCTGGGGCAGCCCAACTGGGGAAGTACCTCCTCCTTACAGAAGACCACAGCCATAATAGCACTGCCACCTTTCAGGTATGTAGTGTTGTGTTCCTGATGGTGAGTAAGGTTCCCAGAGCTCCAACCCCCCTTAAAGGCCGGCAACGCGCTTGTGACTCCCCTGGTGTTGCGAGTGCCCATGGGCGACGGTAATTGCTTAACACCAGGCAATCCGTCTGCTTGTTTGCCGCCTATGTCATAAAAAAAAAGACAAACATAGTTGCATTTGGTCTGGCAAGTATTGGTCTCTGGGCGGCTAGAGCTTCAGCAGAAACATCTGCTAACAAAATCATCATTCTTAGAAATAAAGGAAAAAATAATAATATCGACTGCCTCGGGCGCGACTAACTCGCGACTCAACGGTACACACAGCAACACTCTTAACTGTACATCGGTGGACTTTATGCCTTATATAATAAGGTCTACCAATGTATAGCTAGGAGTGTTGTTGACTGTACATACCCGTCGTTCTACCAACTGAGCGGGTATGCTTCTGTACCCTTACCATGAGTTGTGACATTAAGGTTTTCGATAACAAGTATTATCGAGTTCGCACTAAAATAGTACAATCGAGATGCACAGATAGTAAACTCGATACTCGTTATCAAAAACCTTAATGTCTCAACTCATGGTAAGGGTACTGTATCTTGGTGGGCATGTATCCCGGAGTTGCGACTTCGAGTCTCGGCCGAGGCAGGTGATTTTTCAATTTTCCCTTTTATGTTTGTGATTATAGATGACATTTATTTACAGAAACTACAATTATGATAAGTATAAAATATTAATAAAAACCCTTGAGGCAAAACACCCTTATTTGTGTCTCAGATGTCACAACGTCATATGACGCGTACGGTGTTGTACTACTTATAAATGTCATAGCGTCTGACTCAGTATTACGCCGGTGATCTGACCGGTCGAAGGGTTAAGATTATAACAGAATAGACTATTGAGTCCCATAACGAAAAAAAAAAATAAAAATAGTTAAATAAAACTAATTGCTTACACTAAAGTATTCAATCAAATTGAAATAGATTTTTTATTTCTTTCTGATTGAAACCGATCATAAATTAACAATAACGATAGATTATTTTTGGTATATTTACATCTCCATGTACTTATTTTTAATAATTGACTCAACATTTTAATTTTATGAATTGAATAATTTTGACATTTAGTATTTAATGTCAAAAAAGTACGGCTAGCCGGAAAACTATAATAAAACCATGATCATATAATAAAAACAGGATGGATATTTATACAGAGCATAGAATTTAACTAAATAAGTAATTATACAATTAAAACTGTTGTGAGCCATGTTACTACTACTTAGTTACAAACGGATACTCTCACGTGTAATTATATCGCACTAGGCGACCGAATCATGTCGCCTAGTGCGATATAATTACACGTGAGAGTGACACGTGAGTTTATCCGTTTGTAACTAAGTAGTAAATAAGTAATTGTCAATATAACACACATATTGCTATTTAAGCAAAAGTACTTAATTTCGTCTTGTAGGTGGAATATATATTTTTTTATGAATTAAATATATTGCAAAATTTATTCTTAAATAAGCTCAATGTGGATAATATCGTCATATTGCTAAGATAGACTGTAATTTCGTATAACTATGAAGTTTCTATATACGCTGTTTAGAAACGATAGGTATAAAAAAAATGCCACTTTTGCCAGATGCCAAACTGTTTTAAAGGTATTTAAAGATACGTTACGATTTATGCACTGAACAAAATTACACCCTGTATAACTAAACTTATAAAATAAAATTAAATATGTGATGTAGTGTAATAACATTATCTTTATGATTAAAAATATCTAAATAAACAGATACATGAGTACGAAACATTACTATAGTATATAGTATAATAAAGAAATTAATACTTAAATATAAATAAAAATTCCCAGTGGCTTTAATTTAATTTAAATTACTTTAAATTTTTTCAGTATAAAATTATTTCAAAAATAACGGTTAACTAATGACATTATTTATAAAATCTTATCGAAACTATAATGCCGTTGATAAACGTTTGTCCCTTTCCGTTTCAATAAAATTCCCGTTTGTTAGAAAAGAACAGATTTTTGCATTCTAAGAATAAGGTAAGATTTTATTGTTATCTAGACTTTTAGGAAAATTTCGCACAGCAAGATGTTGTTACAGTCAGCGTCAGTTGGTAGCATCCAAAGTACTCATAAAGTTCGGTACACCATAGAATTTGTATGGTGTACCGAACTATTTGAGTACTTTGAATGCTGCCGACTATATGACGCTGACTGTACCTTAGTCCATCCGAAACTTCGAGGAAAATCTAAGTGTAGGTGAAAAATTTAGCTAAAGCACCTTGCCTATGTAGTAGTTTAGATAAATTAGAGCGTGGAATTGTATTCGTAGTGGTTGTACGGGAAAAAGGAAATTTCAAATATATAAGAAATAAATATTTCGGGACCATCTTACACAAATCGTCCTAGTCCTACGGTAAGCTCAGTAAGGCTTGTGTTGTAGGTACTAGACGACGATATATATAATAGATAGATACATATAAACACTTACATAGAAAACACCCATGACTCAGGAACAAATATCTGTGCTCATCACACAAATAAATGCCCTGACTGGGAATTGAATCTAAGACCATCGGCTTCATAGGCAGGGTAGGCTACTAGGCCCGACTGAACGTCAAAAATAATGCTTGTGTGTTTATAAGCCATATATACCACTACAAACAATGCCTATAACACAATATCACTACAGATGCAATTTATCTATAACGTGAAATAAAACAACTAAAACGGATATAATCTGTTTTAGTTGTTTTATTTCATGAGTAATTATCGCGGCAACCGAAGACAATATTATTTATAACGTGTTAACACACACATACACATATTAATCTGCACAACTACATAGACAAGGCATTTCAGTTAAGTTTTTCACCTATAAATACCTTTAGTTTCGACCCGATTAAGTCTCGTTCAATTTGTTATTATAAGGTAAGATTCTAATTGTAATGCATGTGTCTTATCACTAGAACAATCTGTTTTCGATAACTATCTAGTGGGTGATGTTAAGTAGAGATTTGCAATGAAAATAATGAAAAATTATTATACAAAACTCGAAAAGATAGCTAGTTATTAAGACTGCATGATTTTTTACATATTTTAACCTCCATTTATATACATATGCATAATTGATTTACTTGGACGTAAGCCTTCCCCGAAGTGACCCACAGTGATATTAATATTGTAGCTTATTTTATATCATAGACAAAATAAAATTACTTGCGTCGAATATTACTCAAATTGCTTATCCAATGTACCAGGGGTCAATCAACTTTTTCAAATCAGTCGTTGCCATAGTAAAGGTTTACTAGACAACTGTTTTCCTAAATGAATGGCGCCTTGACTCCTTTGAAAACACTCACAATGTATTTTGTCTATGTTATATTCAAGACTCAAAAAAAAACTTATAACAGTTAAAACTAGGAATGGATTTCGCTCCATTCGTCTGTATTCTCGGAAATATAATTTGGGTCTTTTCAAGGCAAGAGTGAAGCTGTTACTGAACCAGCGTGCTACACCCTCGACCTCACTTACCATCAGGTGTGACTGAGGTCAAACGCTGGTCAGTCTTGTATAAAAAAAAAACTAAGCCGCATGGTGCTTCAAGTCGAAAATCTCCATCAACAGGGGCTCAATGGGATTCACGTCCAGATAAACTCCGGTGATCTCTTCAGCCAGTTTGCGAAGTTCTAGAATCTTCTGTATCAGTTTGAGGAAGGTGGACTTCGCTTCGCAGCCGGGATACACGCTTTCCAGGTAGCGGCGAAGTAGGTAGTAGTAGGAATTCTGAAAGAGAATACATCATAAGTGGAAATGGAGAAACGATGTAGTGAGCTTGGAGAGGCAGCTTGGGGAAGTCCTCTCCACTGCGTCGGCTACAAAAAAATTTCCAGATAATGGGATCTGGGTATGTCTTTAAACTACATCCAACAAAGAGAGGTAGGGCACAGCGAAGCATCACGCTTGAGTCTGGAGAAGCCCGACTGGGGAAGTACCTCCTCCTTACAGAAGACCACAGCCATAATAGCACTGTAATTTTTCAGGTATGTAGTGTTGTTTTCCTGATGGTGGGCCAAAGGCCGGCAACGCGCCTGTGACCTCCCAGGTGTGCCCATGGCCGACGGTAATTGCTTACCATCAGGCAATCCGTCTGCTCGTTTGCCACCTTTGTCATAAAAAAACTAGGACGCACCTGTTCTAGTTTGATTATGTCACGATGCACGACCTTGGCGCGGTCTAACAAAATAGCGGACATGACTAGTATCATATGCTCGCAAGCGACACAATTATAAAGGGCTAAGTAGTTGACGTATTAATAGCCATGTCTCTTTCGCACGCATGGCCAACAGTAATACTCACCTGTTCTATGACGTCACGATGCACGACCTTGGCGCGGTCCGGCGTGAACAACAAAATGGCCGATATGACTAGTATCATGTGCTCGCAAGCGACACAATTATAAAGGGCTAAGTAGTTGACGTATTAATAGCCATGTCTCTCTCGCCCGCATGGACAACAGTAGCACTCACCTGTTTTAGCTTGATGACCTTGGCGCGGTCCGGCGTGAACAAGATGGCCGACATGACTAGTATCATAATATGCTCGCAAGCGACACAATTATAAAAAGCTAGATAGCTCACGTATTAATAGCCACGTGTCTTTCGCACGCATGGCCAACAGTAACACTCACCTGTTCTAGTTTGATGACGTCACGATGCACGACCTTGGCGCGGTCCGGCGTGAACAACAAAATGGCCGACATGACCAGAATTATATGCTCGTCTTGCCGCCATCGCGCGTCGAACGACCGGATGAACGAGTCGTGCGAACGGTAGATGTTGCCTTTGGCTAGCTTCAGTACGTCTGTGCGGATGCACCCGAATTGTTCTTGGGAGTGGGGGACCTGGGGGTTAAATTAACTTTAAATAATTCAATTCAATTTAGTTTTAATTTTTTATCCAAGTAGACCTACCAACAAGCAGTTTCGAATAATCAAATACACATATTGAGGCGAGGGAATATTTCATTGAAGTAACAATCTTACGTAATTCACGTATAGTTCTAAATTCAACATCCTATTATTATTAATTAACTAATAACAAAAAATAAAATCTTATAAATAATAAACCTGTCCCAGGTCTCGGTCACATCCTATTTACTCGACTTAACGGGTTTGACCACCGAACCCTCGATATCATGTTAATCTAATAATTAATGAATTAACTAATTCAGAGCTATTCATTGGTTCATCTTCAAATTATTACATAATAATATTATATATCGAGGGTTGGGTGGACAAACCCGATAAATCGATATAATATTTCATTAAAGTAACAATCTTATGTAATTCACATATAGTTCTAAGTTCAAAATCCCATTTACTCGACTTATCGGGTTTGACCACGAAACCCACGATATATAATGTTGAAACTAACTTGTACATAAGAAAATAAGGATTAACAAAACATTAGTGATTAGCACAAAAAAATGTCCGTGCCAGGATTTGAACCCGGGGCTTCGTGGTAAAATGTTATATATATAAAATAAGTTACCTTCCACTGATTCATCTGTCCGTCATAAGTCATTGTGCTCCTGAGAATCATCATCTCTATACAGCCTCCTTTTAAAAGCGCCACCTGGAAAATTATAAAATAAAATTCCAAATATCATTTTCCTCGAATTGGGGCTCATTCAATAATCATGAGATCGTTTTTGCCTTTTTTTGAACCCCCTTGGTGACTCCAGTCAAGATCACGTGTAGTTTTCGAATGAGTTTTGAGTCGACACTTTTCACTACAAAGTCAACGAAATTATGTTACATCACACCGATAACAGTACTACTAAATTTAAACTAAAGTACACGTGACTTGGACTCCCCCCTCCCCCATCGTGATCAATCGTGATATTTCTTTGACCCCCTCCCTCCAAAACGATCACATAGTTTTTGAATGAGCCCTTGTACAGTCGCCTACAGATATATCGGAACTGTGGAGGTGGTCACAAATATCTGAACAACGCCTCTATTGTCAAGGCGATAAAGTGCACGTTCAGATATTTGTGACCACCTCCACAGCTCCGATATATCTGATGGGGACTGTACCGGCGTTTAGCCACGGTCCATTTTCAAGCACTAAGATTGCTGGGTGTCCGTTGGGTTCGCCGCTCGCGTCGCCGGCCCGCGCACATATAAAGAGTGCGGAACCGAACGGACACTCAGCACTCTTAGTGCTTGAAAATGGACGCCTATGTTCTCCGAAAAATGTCGCGCGACTGACTAAATAAACGTGAGTAGAACCGTATGAATAGTTAACAAATTTAGTTTAGTTTGTTTTTTATTCGTAGACACAAACACAGGCTTATTACATAAGAATAAAACAGGACAAAAAAAAAGTGCCACGAAATGGCCTCATCTCAGCATATTATATTGCTAGCAAATAACCAGCACTGATCTTCCGATGAGGCCAGTTTTAGCCATGCCAGGCCAATTGAGTCGCTTAAATTCAAACTCAGGTAAATCCATCTGTCAGATCATGCGATTTTGGTATTATGAAAAGGTAATAGGGTAGATATTTGCAGAGAGGGTCGAATGGATTTATCTGAGTTTGAAGTTAAGCGACACAATTTAAGCCATGAATTCCTGATAATAATTACGACTAAACAATGTTATATTAACTTACAATACCTAATCAGTTTAAATTAATTGATAATATGTCATCAGATGTAAATATAAAATATCGAGTTTACATACTACAAGCATGGGTGCTCAATAATTCTGGCCAAGACTGTAGTCAAATACTGCCATTAATTGTTTTAATTTCTGGAACAAAATCTGTTACGCTCTCGTGAACAGGCCCGGTACCGCGAACATATAAGTTCGTATATTTCGAGCATCTTTCTCTTTTACTCCAATTAAAACGTCATGAGAGCGACAGAGACTTGCGTCCGAAAACGAATATCGGTCGCCACAGAACCTTGATGTACTAACCTGGTCCTCTTCACACATGTTCTTGAAAGCGTTGATTTTCTTGGCCATCTTTATAAACCGCCTTATTGCTATCGCCGTAAGGTTCACTATCTTTACTAGAAGCGGGTCGTGCATACCTTCGCCGTCCTGAGCAAAACATTATTTGTTCAATTTTAAACACAAAACTATTTGGTAAATTGCCACTTTATTAAAATTTGTATGTGGGTAAGATCGGCATACTATATTTTTAAGGTAAGTCCGTCATATGACTCTAAATACCTATGAGATAATGTAGGAATGTCTTTCCAGATAGGCGGTCTTACCCACATTGCCACTCAACTTTTTAAAATTACTTTTTTTGTGTGGTTTCTATTTAGAATTATGAGTTCTTTCGAGCCTGATAGTAGAAAAAATGTGTGCCAAGCATTTTTATTCCATTCCGTTACTATATTTCATATGGCGGTAACGGAACGGAAGTAATAATAAATGTATGAAATTTTTAGGACACATTTTTCTCCTATCAGGCTCGAAAACATTATTGATTCTGAGTAGAAGCCACACAAAAAAATCCAAATAAAAAAAAAAGTTGAGTATACAACTTTAAATAAAATGGCCCATCTGAGCCCTGAGTGTAAGTTTTTAATGTAACTTTACGTCACGAACGCGTTTGCGTTTCCCACATAAAACATTATCACTTACGCGTTCGGAAACGTTTTTTTACGTCAAAAGAAATTTACACTAGAGCCTCTGGTCACCTCACACTAAGATAAAACAGACTATACTTTACTTTTAAATTGGAAGTACAGTCGGCGGCGATGAGCTGAGACATGTCGTCGTCTATCGGGGCATGCAACGCTTTATTTGCCACTATTAATTCGTTTAATTTCGCTCGCTCTACCTGAAAAAAAAAAGAATAACTAATCTTGAATTTTTTTATGACAAATGGACTGATGGTAAGTAATTAACGTCGCTCATGGGCACCCGCAACACCAGGGGGTCGCGTTGCCAGCCTTTAAGGATTGGAGCTCTGGGAACCTTACTATCAGGAACAACACTACAGACCTGAAAGGTAGCAGTGCTATTATGGTCTTCTGTAAGGAGGAGGTACTTCCCCAGTTGGGCTTCTCCAGATTCAAGCGTGATGGTACTTCGCTGCGCCCTGGCCCGGTACCGCGAACGTCGAAGTTCGTATATTGCGGGGATCTGTCTCTTTTACTCCATTTAAGGGTGTCATGAGAGTGACAGAGACAATCGTCCGAAATTCACGAATATCGTTGTTCGCGGTAGCACCGCTGCCTCTCATTGTTGGACGTAGTTTAAGGACATACCCGGGATTATGTTACATCACTACTACAAAACAAACACATCAGGAACTCAGGAACAAACACATGTGCTCATCACAAAAAAATGCCCTTACTGGTATTTGAACCCAGGACCATCAGCTTCATAAGCAGGGTGTCACTAGCTAAATATTTACTTATTATTTATTTATTTATTTACACTTCCGAAACGTCGACGAAAATCTCGGTAACAATACTTATTAAGTCCCAATAAAATTTTGTATATGTGAAAAACTTAGCTAAAACCAAGCTAAAACACCTGGCTTATGTAGTAGTAACGTGTGTGCACACGCATGTCAGCGTTCTATATTCAAATTTTCCATATTAATCCTCTGCACAACTACATAGACATGGTCCTTCAAGTTTTTCACCTACAGTTGTGTGAAAACGTGAGTTTAAATCAGTACGCATGGTCCATTGCTGTCTGAGTTGCTGAATATTTTTATGAAGCCCACTGTAAGCCAAGCATGGCGTGTGATCTAAATAATGGGTCGTTACCTCGTTGAGTTCCCTGGATGACCCGCTGCAGTTGTTGATAGAGGTGTACGCTTCAAATTCCAGTTTTATCGCCTCGCACAGAATGGATTCCATGGAATTTGGCTCTATCCTGCAAATAAAAAAATAAACAGATTTGTATAACCTACTAGTGGACAAGACTTCTTAAACATATGGTTTCATATGATTATGTATGATTTCATACTATAGTCTAAACTATGACTATTCATTTCGAATATTTGCATTTGTGAAATAAAAGAACAAAGTGTGCGAAAATTTTGAAAATAGTACCACCTTTGACAATTTAAACTTTTTTAATGTAACCTTATGGCGTTTGACATAACAGACAGAATGCGTGGTTGAAATATTCAAAATGAATAGTGTGTTTGTAATTATCAGGAGGTCTTGATAATTACAAACACATAAAAATTGCTTCGTCGACTTCATCGGTCAGCCATGCCCGTCTTAAAAGTATGGATGCGGGATAAAAATTATCCTGTGTCCTTTCTCGTAGCTTCAACTCTCTCCATACCAAATTTCATCCCAATTGGTTAAAAAAAAGGCAGCTATACACTCACCGTTCTACATCCCTGTCTCACATTAGTCGGTTAAAAGCTTATATAAACATTCATCATCATCATCATCATGTCAGCCGAAAGACGTCCACTGCTGGACATAGGCCTCCCCCAGAACGACCCAAGAAGACCGATCCTGCGCCTTCCACATCCAGCGGAAATACATTACTATTTACAATTAAAGCAAACTAATGATTAGTAACGACATCACAGACATGCATGCATGACAGACATTTTTGAAACAACCGATCGTCACGATTTATCGTACTCATACCATATAAAGGCAGCTATACACTCACCGTTCTACGTCTTGCAGTATATCCCTGGCTTTGTTGATGTCCGGATCAGTGCTGGTCGACGGGAGCTCTTCGCACATGTGTAGCGGCTTCGCTTCCCTGTTCATCGCGTCACCATTGGTCAATATTGACCTGAAATTTATGTTTTTACATTATCATCAGAATTATATATTTTTGACAACCGGTCTGGCCTAGTTCGTAGTGACCCTGCCTATGAAGGCGATGGTCCATGGTACAAATCCCAGTTGGGGCATTTATTTGTCTGATGAGCACAGATATTTGTTCCTGAGTCATGGGTGTTTTCTATATGTTTTAATAATTGTATATTAAATCTAATGAGAGGACCCAACAAGTGGAGCAAATTCATAACCCATTGGTACCCAAAAGACGGTTTTAGAAATAGTGGAGGCCAGCATTTGAGATGGACAAATGAGATAACAAAAATAGCAAGAAACACATGGAAAAAAATGACAAGCGATAGGAAGTCATGGAGAGATTTGGAGGAGGCCATTGCCTCAGGGCAAACAGACAAAAGAGTTAAGAAAAAAAAGGAAGAAAGAAATAAAACAAAAAGATTTAAACTGAAATATATATTGTAGATGTCAACTGTAAACTTACCATCCGAAATAATGGCTTATAAATAAAAATATTAAATATATCTGAGTTCCCACAACACAAGCTTTTTTGAACCATGTGGTTCTGTCGCGTCAATTTGTGTAAGGATGTACTGTAACATTTATTTATTTATTTATTGCTGACTAACATTTGTGAATGTCTAATTTGGACCTCTGAAGTTTGGATTTGAAACACAAAAAAAATGTTTACCAACTGCAAAAGATAGGAATACCTACAGGTATCTAGGTTATTAGGGAGATTTCCAGTTATATGCTTTAAATTATAGCAAATAAATAAATTAAAATTCCATACCTTATACTATTCTGCTTGGGTGCCTCATACATATTACTCTCAATAGACATCATACTGTCACACATATTGTAAGATTCCATCATCCTCGGATCATACTGAGTTTTCTCATCTATCGGGTACACCTTCATGGTGTACGGGTGATCTGTGCTCTGAACGGGTACATAGGAACCATAACCCGGGGGCGAACTTAATGAATCAACTTCATTGCTTAGCGGTGACTGTACCGTGCTGTTCGGGCTGCAAGTTGTACTATTTAGGACATCGTATTGGATAACAGATTCCTGTATTTGAGGCGTATAGTTTCTAGTGTCATCGTCTCGCTTAATGTTTTTCGAGCTAGTTATTTCTTCATCCGGATCCCGCTGTCGCTTCTTAGCTCTGTTCTCTTCTATTTTCCTTCTCTTCTCCGCTTTGTCTTCATCAGACATTATGAATTCCTTCACCATACCGATGGCTAGGCATTTTTCTAAACGGCATTTTTGGCAGAAGCGCCGTGTTATTACCGTAATGTCGCAGTTGTTTGAGAAAGGGCATTTAAACTCCTTGCTAGTCAAAGCATTACGGCGGAAAAACGCCTTACAGCTCTCACAGGATATCGCATTGAAGTTATACCCTAATGCTTTGTCCCCACAAACTAAACAAATTTTTTGATGCGGCGCTAACTCTTTCTTCTGCTCATCGTCCACTTTTTTATCACTGATTTCACTACTACTATCCATTTTGTATAAAAAAATACTGCACTTCCACACTAATAGAGAAAAACATGCTATGAAACAAACTGAAATTAACTAGACAACAAACTAGGCAGTTTGCATTGCAATATTGTCATAATATGTTCATGTTACCGCTGTGTGACGTGAAAGTAATTAGCTCTGATATCCGGAGATCGCGAATATTGTTGGTAAGGGTCGATAAGGAGATAATTTGTAAATGTTTTGATAAAAATAATTACTTGAATACATAGAATCGTATCGTATGACTCGTTTTAAGTTACGTTAGAAGATAATTCAAGTATTGTTCAATATTTGACTAGGATTATAAATAATAAATATTGAGCCTTATGTCATAGATATAAAGTATATTTTACTCTCACAGATTATTAGAAAATAGCAGAATATAAATACAATCATTCTACCAGAACGTGTTACGAACATGATTGGAACATGAGAGCTGTCATTTTTTTGTCATCACAGTTTAAGTAGGTTCATAGGTCCTTTATATAAAGATGTTTAAGTAGACGTAACATTTTAATTTCCAAAAGTATGGATAAGTAGTAAGGCAAGGGCCAGCTAGTTTGTATGGATGTTTGTTACTCTTTCAATAATTAGGTACCTACTGAATGGTATTTAATAAAATTTATCGGAATAACACATTTAAATAAATATTTCGGGATAATCTTACACAAATCGACCTAGTCCTACGGTAAACTCAGTAAGGCTTGTGTTGTAGGTACTAGAAGACGATATATATAATAGATAGATATAAATACTTAAATACATAGAAAACACCCATGACGCGAAACAAATATCTGTGCTTAATCACCACACAAATAAATGCCTTGACTGGGATTCGAACCCAGGACCATCGGCTTCATAGGCAGGGTCACTAGTGTCACTATCCACTAGTCCAGAACGGTCGTAGGCCATCTAATGCTATCATAATCATCATCATCATGTCAGCTGAAGGGCGTCCACTGCTGAACATAGCTAGGCCTCCCCCAAAGCGACCCACATCGACCGGTTTTGTGCCACTCGCATCCAGTGGAGTCCCGTGATCTTTAACAGGTCGTCGGTCCACCTTGTGCGATGTCTGCGAACGTGGTCGCCACTTACAATCCTTTACGTTCCAACGGGCACAGGTTCTGCGTACAATGTGCCCCGCCCATTGCCACTTAAGTGTCACTTTGGTTCAGCGGCGAATGACGTCATTTCTGGTGGACGCGAAATATATATTCCAAATGCCTAGTTATGTTTTGGTTACTCATTTATTCAAAATTGCGTGACTTTTTTCGATAGTCCAGTCTAATATGAACTTTAAATGGAACTATTAGGTCTTGTTTTTGGTTGAAATTAAATTGGCACGAATGTAAGGTGCTAACAAATTGGTCACGGATATTTTTCAACTGATAGTATAGTCGGCTCTCGGAGTAGGTACCTCATTTAAGTATGAAAAATCAATGGTTGTTATGTTTTTTTGAAGAAAACTAGGAAACAAAACTACGTTAAAACACCCTGTTAATGATAATTAAATAAGACTTCTTTAGACATTCTAGAACCTCCTTAAAATATCAGTCAACTGCCTCAACTGGCCACTTGAAGTTGATAATTGAAGTACATAGTTAATGGCATTGTCGTGACATGAGTCATGACAGACAGTGTTAAACATCTTGATTATTAAAAAAAATATTTTTTTTTGTTCGGTACCTAAATGAAAAAAATAAATACAGAGGTTCTTTAATTACAGTTAAAAGTTAATTGTTTTAATGTAATGTATCTCTTAAAATATCCTAGACTATTTTTTTAGCACGTTCAATATGTGGCTGATAAATAGTAATACCCTTGAAAAGGGGGAATATGCATCGAAATACTATTATATGTGTGTCGCCTTATCGATATCCTATAAATTAAGGATGATAAACGACTTGGATAGCAATGCCCATACAATATATCGTTCCCGCATTGCTGGCTAAGTTACTATTGCCATCTAACGTTGATCTTGATCGCTAGCAAACGTCTACAAAGCAACTACACACGATACCCGACAGATGCCGCTTTGTGCAATAAGTAACATTAATATACGTATACCTAGCAGTTTTTTTTAACAAGACTGACCAGCGTTTGACCTCAGTCGCACCTGATGGTAAGTGACGAGGTCGAGGGTGTAGCACGCTGGTTCAGTAATAGCCTATTCACTCTTGCCTAGAAAAGACCCAAATTATAGATATATTTCCGGGTATACAGACGAAGGAAGTGAATTCCATACCTGAGCAGTCCGCATTAGGAAGGTAGAAGGCGAATCGCAGAATGTAGTCGCAAAGGTAGTTCGGAGTAACATGGTTTTTTTAGCCACTGTCAATCCCTAATTATAATTATCACCTTACAGGATAACCCAACACAAACTGACTGAGCCCCAGGCTAAGCTCGAGAGGGCTTGTGCTGTGGGTACTTAGCTAACGATATATATAATACTAGCTGTACCCCCCGGCATTATCCGCGGTTATTAAAACGTAGCCTATGTGTTAATCCAGAGTGTCCGCGAACTTCATACCAAATTTTATTAAAATCGCTCCAGCCGTTTAGACGTGAAGAAGTAACAAACATACACACTTACACACTCAAAACTATCGCCTTTATTATATTAGTGTAGATATGTTGACATCTACGTAGATTAATATACAAATATTTAAATACATACAAAACACCGATGACTCGGGAACAAATATCGGTGCTCATCACACAAATAAATCCTCCAATTAATCCTCAAATAGTCCTTTCTGGATTTGAACCCAGGACCATCGGCTTCATATAATAGGCAGGGTCACTACCTACTAGGCCAGACCTGTCGTCAAAATTGTATACTATGCTTTATTAAGTAGGCGTTTGATTTTTATCCAATTGTCCAGTAGCTAGTCTATACTTTCAACTACTTATCGCCGCTTACCATCAGTACCCTTACCATGAGTTGTGTCTTTGAGGTTTTCGATAACGAGTATCGAGTTTACTATCTGTGCATTTTGCTTGTATTATATTAGTGCGAACGAGATGCACAGATAGTAAACTCGATACTCGTTATCAAAAACCTTAATGTCTCAACTCAGGGTATTGGTGAGATTGGGGCTAAAATGCTAACCTATCACTTAAAAAAAAAACGAGCTCGCGGCTAAAAGCTAGTATAGTACCTAAGATATAATTCGTATACATATTTATGATCTCGTGTACATGACTCACTGTAATTACGTGATAATATTCGCGGTGTGATAGCACGTCACTTTACATGAACTTGTAGTCAGCAAATAATTTACTTACTAAGTTATTTGCTGACTACAAGAAGTATACTTTATT
The DNA here is from genome assembly GCA_022674325.2 of Grapholita molesta. Lineage (NCBI taxonomy): Eukaryota > Metazoa > Arthropoda > Insecta > Lepidoptera > Tortricidae > Grapholita > Grapholita molesta. The sequence continues at coordinate 1,971,640 of CP053139.2, forward strand.
ATGGTTTTGTGTTACTGTCATTGTGAGTTATCGGTAATATTCTAAGTTATCTAATTTACGATATTTTTGAATCGAAAGAAAAAAAAAAATTGCCTCGAAGCGGGACTCGAACCCTTATATCTATCCTCCCATACATCGAGTGGTTGTGGGTTCGAGTCCCGCTTCGAGGCAAAATGTTTACTCATCACACAAATAAATACCCTTAATTGGATTTGAACCCAAGCCCAAAAAATCAAACCCTAAAAATCGTTTTACAAACAGACTTTGTTGTGTAAGTGTAATGTTGTGTAAGCAGCCGCATTGCAGATGTGACGCAACGGGATAATCGTACAACTTAATCACAGCTAATACGGGCAAGTAACGGGTTAAATTTATTTTGCCAATCGTTTTAAATATATGTAGTTTCGATCTAATATTTGAAAGAGTCTACACAGGTAAAATGGCTAACAACTGAATTACGTCTAAATCATGGAAAATTAAATATACTACGTAATTTATTTTTATTATGCAGAAACGTCTACTAGCGAATATCTTCGATATTTAAATCGAATGTAACATAGAAAAATTGAAAAGAAACATAAATCTAAGTACACAATCGTTACTAATGCCAAAAGTAACCTAATAATGTAAAATTGCATTTTTGTGAGAATGACGAATGTGTCCGATCTAAAGTAATAATGAATCTTCAAAGCGTTGTTTAGAAAATTATCACGTTAACTAAATTCATAATTTTACCTTAGCGTTCTAAAACACTTCCTTATTTAATACTTATAAAATGTATTATCATCATATTCTTTCGTCAGTGTATTTATAAGTTTCTACAACGAAGTCGTATAACGGAGTTTATAAGATTGTGTTACAATCGAATTTAAATTGTAAAGTTTAGTTTTTAGTTAAAAATGTGCCGCTTAGCGCGGTTAGTTTTAGCTTGCCTGTTCATTGTTAGTAATGTGAATGGGGAGGCTTTTAGTGTTCGTATATCTACAGAGAACCATGTCAATGAGGTTGACAGTAGATTTGTCAGTTTCACTATTGACCCGAAGTATTTGTTTACTAGCAGTGACGATTTGAGCAGGTAAGTTCTGAAATTAAATTCACCATCATTTGTGGCAGTCCATGTGGAAAGGTACCTTATGGCGCTTGTCGCTTACGTTGCAAAGTGTAACATTAGTATTTAAGCGTGATTAACAATAGCGTAAGCGCCAAGCGCCATAAGGTACCTTTCCATGTGGACTACCCCATTTCTGTGCATTTATCTAGTAGCTTCCTGCTTCGCACATCAAAATTGTGGAATGATTTGCCGTCAGCGGTATTTCCGGAGCGATACGACCCTCATATCTTCAAGAAAAGAGCGTACTCCTTATTATCTTAAAGGCCGACAACGCGCTTGTAACTCCCCTGGTGTTGCGGGTGTCCATGGGCGAATAATAATAACCTATAGGTTTCTCAAAAAATATTACAAGAGTTAGTTTAAAAAACATTATATTTAGGAGTGATTGAAAATCTTGCTTGATTTATTGTTATTTTTTTTTATTGCATAGTATTTATCGGGCTCTGGAAACTTTGTTACTACGGTTTATATAAATATATCTGGATCTGGTTATCTGTACCTACTATTTATTTAAATAGATAATGTAGACACTATAACTCCACATATAGTCAACCAATTTGATTTCTAGGCCACTTCGAACCTTGTCACAGTGACGTTAATAAGAGATATTTTGCGTCTTTCATATAGATTTACACTGTGACAAGGAACGAAGTGGCCCATAAATCAAATTGGTTGACTGTGCCTATATATTTGTGGCCCTAGTGAAACACGGTATAAGTTTCATATTAGTTGTTAGTCACTTTTACCCTTTGTCCCACAGGTATTTGTATGCAATATGGTGGAACACAGTGATACCTACTTATATCTAAAAGACGCCATTGTTCTTATCTGTGTTCAACAAATAAAATTATGATATAATTTAGGATATGTCCTTAAACTATGTCCAATTGTCCAACAATGAGAAGTACCATCACGCTTGAGTCTGGAGAAGCCCCACTGGGGAAGTACCTCCTCCATACAGAAGACCACAGCCATAATAACACTGCTACCTTTCAGGTATGTAGTGTTGTGTTCCTGATGGTGAGTAAGGTTCCCAGAGCTCTATCCCCCCCCTTAAAGGCCGGCACTTGTGACTTCCCTGGTGTTGCAGGTGCCCTTGGATGGTAATTGCTTACCATCAGGCAATACGTCTGTTCGTTTGCCGCCTTTATCATAAAAAAAGTAAATAAATTGTCGATATCGAAACAGGATTTCGGGAACTTTTCTATGGTGGACTCTCGTCTATTTTCTTCATAAATGCGGGAACAGTCTCACAAAAGTGCAGTCGAATCCTTGCAATATATGCACACTTATTTAAAATTTATTCGTCTAGCGTTTCGCTATCATGTCATGATTTACGCTTTCTGCTGCATTTTATGCGAATTGTGTTTCGTTTACTGAATTGAGTATTTCATTTTGCCGTAAAATGCCGAAATGCCTAAGACAAAAAATTAACTGAGGAGGTTATATCAAGTCGTCACTTACAGTCACTCATTCCAAAAAAATCCGTTTCAACTTATACAGTTTGACAGGACTGTCAACCTTAAGTGAGTCACAAATGTACGCGAACGTAGAGTCAAGGTAAAATATGTATACATGTACTATAATATTGATACAATATGGTGCATGTATACATATTCTGAAACTTTGTTCGTATCGATATCTCTTGCCTTAAGTCCCATTTAGACCAAGCAAGAACTTGTATACGATTTTCATTACATTGCGGGCTATCACCGTACGGCGAATTCGGTCGCTTTATATAAACCCGCAATGTAATAAAAATCGTATACAAGTTCTTGCATGGTCTAAATGGGGCTTTAAACGTACTTTTATATTTTCTTTCTTATGATATTTTTCTTCTTGGGCTTTAAATGTTAAATAAGAATTTGGAATTTATATCGTAATGTTGTTTAAGAGTAGGCGGCAATTTTTGGGCATATCAGCAATGAATAATCGTGGTAACTAATAAACATATGTTGAGAAAATTTTGTATACTCGTAGGTTAATTTCAGCCACATTTTTTTTTTTAATTCGAGTATCTGAAATTGGAACCCGGGTCCGACTACAATATTAATCCGTTAAGGCCATATATGATTGCAGTGCTTATCTACCATAGATATCTTTACATACATATATGGTAGATACATATAGATTATGTGACATTATATATAAAAAGGGACCTTATTGTCTATGGCGCTTACGTCGTTGTTCAAGACGAAACAATACAAACGCAACGCGATTCGACGTAAGTGACATCGACAATAAGGTCCTAGATAATGACACATATCTTCTATATTAATAAAGGAAAGTTGTGTTAGTTCCGGCTTTTGTTAAGGTTGACTGGTAGAGAATGCCTCAGTGCATTAAGTCCGCCTTTTGTACGTTAAGGTTTTCTTGTGTAATAAAGATTAAATAAATAAATATAACAAGAGACCGGTTGAATCGATTTGTACGATTTAAGGTTCGTTGTGATCGTCTTGGCCAAAAGTTTAATAGACCCCATTTATAGACTTTCAGGCGGTACTAAGTTCGCCGGGACAGCTAGTAAAAAATTTAACTAAGACCCCTAGACGCCGATTATCACGTAGGTGTTTGAAAACGTGGCCTAGACGCCGACGTGTACGATACGACGTTTATACTATAGAGCAATGCGTTTAAAAGTTTAAGTTTTTTACCTGATTCTTTGTTTCCAGTAAAGAGTCAACATGCATGGCGGCGTCACTTACGCCAGCGTTCCTCAGAATCGCTGGTCCTTCCACCTCACACATCACATTCAATAATAAAAGCATGACCATCGACCATCTAGAAACTACTCTGCCAGAACCAAACAAGCAAAAAAGACATCTAATCCAGAAAGAAACAGAAGAAGATGATTATGAAGAAAGCCATGAAGATATTCTTACAAAGCTAAGAAGATCCAGTGAAAAATTACTGAAAAGACACAGAAGACAATTAAATTCTAACAGTCAAGAATTTGATGATTTAGATGATGATGACCATGAACTAAAAGCAAAACTAAAGAAGTCAAGGATTCATGCGCTAACTAAACTAAAAAAGGCTTCAGACGAAGATAATGAAACTACAAAGTCTATTGAAAATGGAAGTCACGAAAGTATTCTCTCAAAACTAAAAAACAGAAGTAAATTATTGAAAAAAACAAATACCCGTAAAGACGAAACCGATGTTAAATCAAGAAGATTAAGAAGGTTATCTAGAGACAATTTAGAAGTTAGTCATAGGCAATGGAGGAGATTTGCGAAATGGGCTAAAGATACCGGATTTAGTTTAGTGTTTGCAGTGAATAATGGTGAAAAGACTGAATCCGGTATGTGGGACGCTAACCCAGCTCTGAACATGTTAAGTATCGCTGATAAGGACGACGTTCAGGAAATATACTGGCAGTTGGGTTACGGTAAGTTATAGTATATATAAGTTATAGTTATAAATCTTTTTTTCTTCGGGGCTATGGTTCTAAAACATATTTCCTGACTGCAAAGCTCTATGCGACTGAAGGGTAAGCGTCCTAAGAAAAAAAAGCAAGCTGTTTTCAATAGTGTAGGAAACAAAGTAGATTTAATTTTTTTTTAACTCTTTTCCAATTGCAAAAGTTTCATGTTCCTTCTATTTAGTCTCGTCGGTAGTGAATACCTATGAAGCAGAACTGGATTATCCGAGTAGGAATCCTGGCCAGAGCCATATGCTTATCACATCACAAATATTATGATGGCTATTATATGTATTTGTATTTCAGTCGTTATCTATAGTTTATACTTTTAGGTAGTAAAAAAGGTAAACAATCTTGATGTCTTTTTATTGAAAATCAGTTTGGATAAATAAATCATGACAAGTATGTGACAATTATGAATCACATATGGTTATCTACATTATTTTGCTTTCGTAAGTAATAGTCACTGATTTTTAAAAAGCGTTTTTCAATAAAAAGACACGTCAAGATTGTTTACCTTTTTGGAATACCTAAAAGTATAAACTATAGTACAGTCACCATCAGACATATAGGAGCAGTGGAAATGGTTACAAATATCTGAACATGCACTTTATCGTCTTGACAATAGAGGTGTTGTTCAGATATTTGTGACCACTTCCACAGCTCTAATATATCTGAAGAGGACTGTACAGTCGCCATCAGATATATCGGAGCTGTGGAGGTGGCCTCAAATATCTGAACATGCACTTTATCGCCTTGACAATAGAGGCGTGGTTCCGATATTTGTGACCACCTCCGCAGCTCCGATATATCTGATGGCGACTGTACCTATAATACAAGCTTTGTAAAGATAATATAGCTATAGAACTAGATCGATTTGTGTAGGATTGTAATAAGTATGGTATTTGCTACGCGTAGACCCGTAGACTTAAGGTCCAAAGGTCTATTAAAACAAACTGTTCCCGTATTTCTGCTAGAGTGCAACAACCAGACACTGGAAGACTACCTGAACGACCTGCAGACCCTCCGTATGATGGTGGACACCTTCTCCACCCGACCCTGGAAGGTGGTTGGTGGTGACGTGTCAGGATGTCTGGAGGCGGGCTCCAAGAGTGACTTCAAGGATTATGTGACGCTATCAGCTGATAACATGGATGCTGTATTGCTTAATGGGTAATTAAAAAAAATATGCAGTCAAATTCTGATATTAACGATGAATACAGTTCTACTCACGTTCATTTATAGTGCGACATGTTGCGGACTCAGTGCGCGACGGGCCGGCGACACAAGCGGCGAACCGAACGGACACTCAGCACTCTTAGTGCTTGAAAATGGAGGCCTATGTTCTCCAAAACATGTCGCGTGGGTGACTAAATAAACAGGAGTAGAACCGTGTTAATCGTTAATTATTATGTCTCACGAAAGTTTAAATAAAAATTCTGATATATCAATTATTTTGTGTAAAAGTTCCTGTGAGATCTAATGATCACTACGGACTTTTCTAACGGAGTTTAAGACATGCACAATAATGCCGTTTATCTGTTATCTGAGATACCTGATATTTGAAGTCATGGTTTATGTTATTTTGACCTTTATTATCAATGGATAATTAATTATTATAGCATTCTATGTATAATGTACTGATTTGCCAATTCACTTTACTTTAGAAACCTTTAGAAAAAAGTTCTTAAAATAAGTTTAGCAAAGTAAGTTTTAAACACAACTATAGTGAGGCTCAAAAATATCAACGAACGGAACGGCTCACGATTTAATAAAAAAAAAAACAAACTCAATCGTTTAAAGAAGCAAAAGAAATAAAAGACCGAACTTCCTTCACCGATTGACCGGAATCGGAGCTCCGGTTACTGAACGACAAAGAATAACTCCGGTTCTAAACTCCTTAAAATCTTCCTGCTAATACAAACCTGTTTTGTGTTTCAGCAACTCAACCTCCCAGGAGCTGGCGCGCATGTCGGAGTCCACCAGGCTGTCCCTACTTCGTGTCCTCAGCAACAGCAACGCTTTGTGGCTCACGGAGAGACCGCAGCAGCATAGCGAACAAGTCAGTCACGAACAGTCCATAGCATATGAAATTAACGCACCAAACGTATTAACTAAAAAATAACGGATAAACCGGACAACCGCAAAAATCGAAGTTTGTAAATTTGAACGTTTGTCTCTGTTACTACACTTAGGTCAGTAAAAGAGAAAGATGCACGAAATTTTCAAACTTCGATGTTCACGGTTGACCCTCTGTAGCATGTTCAGAACGGATAGCATGGTTGTAATTTTATCGTCTATCGCTCAATCCATCACTTTCACTCTCGCATACTAGCTGGAGCGTGACAGATATTATGACAAATGATAAAAACCCGAACATATTAGGCTAGCTGGATTATTATCCCACTTGTCGGAGTCTTTTCGCCATGGTTTACTGCAAATACTTACCAAAATTTGCTATCATTCACGCACTAAACCTTATCGCAAACCTCCTTCATTGTCATTGTTTAATTTAAAAAAATTAAGTAACTTTTTAATCTTCTTGGACTTTCATGGGTTTCATCGTTATTTGCTACCGCGATATTCGTATTTTTTTTTGGTTTAAATGTTTGACTTTGATCAGAGATGTATGAACATTTTTTTTATTTTACAGGCACGAGCGGCAGACTGGCTCACAAGCCTGGGTTATTCTGCCAGAAATGGTTTCCACGTGCACTTCAGAGAACTCCTACAAAATGAACTTTTTGAGCCTACTTTGGTAAGAGGATTGCTTGGCTTTTCTTTGTAAATTATACCTATTACCTAGGTTATACAAGACATGTAATGAAACCTAATACGTAAGTAGGTATAAGTTGGATTATGTCGCTAAGACAAAAATGACCCAACTTAATATGATGATATAAACATTGCGGATAAATAAGCAACTTTGAGAAAATTGAAAATGAATTAGTCTTAGGGACTGATCCCATCGCGAGCTAGTAAGCTATGAGCTATCAGCTATTTCAAGGGATAAAAGATAATCGATTCCGTGTAAATAAAAGAGACATATATGTCATAGCCGGACGATCGTAGTTCATCGCTGAACTATAAATATATATATCTCTCTTTTATTTATACGGGAGCGTTTATTTTTTGTCTCTTGAAATAGCTGATAGATCAGAGCTTACTAGCTCACGTTGGGACCAGTGCCTTAAGTTGGTGTTTTGTTGTTGATCTTTAATTTTTCACTAGTACTTGTACTTAAGTAGTTTATATTTTTATATGTAATTTAAATGAATGCATGATGATAACTTAAAGAACATAATATTTCAGTGCATGTTTGAGAAAATATACTTCTTACTACGATAAAAACTCGCTTGTTGCTTCCTTCCCAGAGTTTCTACATGGCCCTGCTCTTCAAGAACCTAGTCGGCGAGCGCGTACTAGACGTCATCATGGACCCTTCCGACGGGCAGGCCGCTCTCTTCGCACACTGTACATCGCTGCGTCACAAACCCGTACCAGGCGCTGTTACACTATACGGAGTTAACATGGATAGTGAGCCGGCGAGATTCTCGGTGAAACTGGCGAAAAGGGAAGAGGGGGGAGATATAATGCAGTTTATATTGGGACATGATCATAGCGGGTAATGTATCCTGATTGAGCTGTTAGATAATCTAAGGTTTACAAGTCTTTACCTGTTGAAGGGTGCAGTTTATTTGAATATGTAACGTCTTTTGATGTGTTGAAGCAATACTGACACGCCATCGTACTCTTTAGTTAATCTGATGAAGCATATACTGATTAAATCTTTCAAGATTTTAATGCATAATTACAAATGGGACTTAACCGCGTTAAAACTTAAAGGTATTGTTACCTAGTTAGTCCGGCTGACGTCGGCAAAAATCTAGGTAACAATATTTTTTATGAAGCATGTTTTAATTTCGTCCGAAACTGAATCAGGATTAGTTACTGCTGTAGCTGTCAGGATCAGCAGCCCACCTCCTAATGATGACACAGGTTATAATCGAGGGACCAGGCCTCTGTCCAGCATTGGACGTCTTACAGATGAAATAATGACGATGTTGATATAAATATTTACTTTAAAGTATAGTGCTACTAAATGTGTGTTTTAAGGGATGATATTACAATCAATTTAACCATTTTTCTCTCCGATTTCAGAAATATTGTCGTAAATGGTCGGCCAATGTTCTACGAGGGAAACATCCGGCCTGTCGTTAAAAAGGTCCGTCCCTTCAAAACCCTGCTCTTAAACCTGCCACCAAAGAGCTTTGGCTTCTGGGTCCTCGCCAATACTAAAGTCAATGCTTGCTTTGATTTTAATGATAAAAACGACGCTACTCTGGTTGAAGCAAAACCGGTTAAGAATGAACTTAAGAGTAGCGAAGAATCTGATGTTAAAGATGAAGAAAATGCGACTGCGGCTACAATAATAAATAAAACAATAGACACAAGTGACGAAAAAGAGTTCAAAACAGAGGAGGACGAGAGTGAAGAAAAGGTTAGACCAAAAAGAGCAATTACTTTAGGTGATTTCGGTTTTGATATTGATAATGATATCAATAATGATGAAGCTTTACGGGACAGAATCGACAGCATGAATAGAGGTTTAAGGGATGTACAAGGATTAATAGATCTTAATGATCTAATATCGAATAGAGTCAAGCGTCAGGTTTCTGATGAAGAATTTGATAACAGAAAGACACCAAGGAAACAGTCCTTAAAGAAATTTGATAGGAGGTTCAAACATGATCATAAATTATTAGGTTCAGGCATTATTGAGAAGCTTATGAGTAATATCAAAAGTATAAAAATTCCAAAATTAAATTTGACCAAGAACATGAAAGAACTCAAGCACAGGAAATTAGCTAAACATAATATGAATAAACTATCTAAAAGACATTCTAGAAATTACAGGAACAAAGAAAATAGTGAACCTGATGAAAGTGAAAGTGATACTCATTTGAGGAGGAAAAGGAGTTTATTAGTCAAGAATAAGCATAATGATGATAAAACTGTAGAAAATCAAATAGATTTGGATGGTAAGGAGCACACTAAATATGGAAAGCTTTTGAAGAAGCACAAAGAAATGCAGGATGCTATAGAAAGTGAAGACAAGTCACCTGACTATGAGAACGAAAAATCCAGGAAAAGTAATGATGCCATAGAAATAAATACAAAAATTACAGATGACGACGCTGAAATTAAAATAAGCGAGAATGCCGACCATGGTTTATTGAAATCTGCTTTTGAAAATGTTCTATCTCTGTTAGAGGAATTGAATCACAATTTGAGTAAATTTTGGACGGCACTATCATTTTTGGATTAATGGCTATCAAAATAGCAATCCAATAAAATGTCGAGTAGTTGTAAATGTATTGAATATGTAAATTGTAAAATATTAGTCGTTACTTTATGTTTAAGTAATTTATTATTTTGTACTTTTTATAAAATAAACTGATAACATTTTAAAATTATTTGTTTTATTTACAATTTGGGCCGTTTGGAAGGAAGAATCCATTTAAAAAGGAGTAATGGGGACATTTGAGCCAGGTACGATCCAGGGGGACTGTTATAATATGTAATTACTAGCTTTTCCCCCGGCTTTGCACGCGCAGAAGAACCCTCTTTTGACCTCTTCGGGGATGAATATCAAAAAACGCTAAAATTACTTTTCTTGTGTTTGAATAAGGAGTGTTTACACAAAATTTCAAGTTTCTAACCTTAAATTTTACACAATACCCAATCCCCATACACACTTTCAATCCCTTTTTTACCCCCTTAGTGGTAGAATTTCCAAAAACCCCTTCTTAGTGGGTGCGTACGGTATAATAACTACCTATTGTGAAAAAATCAGCCGTCTAGTTTAAAAAACGGTTTGGTCTGTGTTATTGTGTAATAAAAAATAATTACTTATGTTATGTTTAAAAAACCAAAACAAGATTTATCCTAAAAATCGCTTACCTTTCCTTTGTATAGGATCGAAATAGAGGCGCCATGGAAAAAATGTCTATTTCCCTCTCTATCTCCCAGCCAAATAGACGAACCTACAAAATTGATACATATAAGAGATAACACTTGCATCCAGCCTTTGACATTGTCATTCCAATCTGTCAAAGCATCCATCTGTTAAAACCCGTAACAAATTACTACAAATTGATTTAAATTATGAGTAACAAACCGACTTTACAAACAGCGACCACAAGCACGGATTCAAGTGTCAACCAAGATCTAAAGCGGCTGGTGACTCCAACAGACCAGGCCGTGATGCAGTATATGCAATATGGAAGCCCGAAGCTTGACAAGATAGTGGACCGTCTGCGATGCCCTGATAATAACAGATTATCTCTCAAAGAGGAATTGGATATGTTGACTAGCCGGCCGGTTGATGGTAATTCGTGTCGGAGGACTATAAGAAGACGTCCATACAAGCGTCGCAGACGGCTGCCGCCATGCTTCTGTTGCCGCCGGAGTGGTCCTGTACGCCGCCGGAATAAAAAGTAATCCTGATCATAAATGTCTATACAAAATAGATTCATAAAAATTTAGGCTATTTCAGTTGTAGCCAAGATCAAGAAGTTACCATCAGATATATCGGAGCCTCAACGCCTTTACTGTCAAGATCATAAAGTGAATGCTCCGATATATCTGTGATTCTGGTGACAAAGGCTCAGTCAAATGGCTCAGTAAAAAAACAAGTCCTATAAAATATAAGGCAGTTGTACCCGTTTTCGCTGTGCTGATTTGACTTATACCCTTTTTTACTAGGACCACAGATATATGATGGTGATTGTACAGAAGTGGCTAAGAAGTCGAGTGTTCAAAAGGATCTACAGGTGTTCTTATGTTCTTGACTATAAAGATGACTTCATTTAGTCTGAATTTTTGCTGCTGATCTAATGAGATGTCCTGTAATATTTTCCATACTATATTTTCGTATCGATCGCGTTTTATATAAACGACTGTCTTCTAACGACCAGATACAGCAAACATCGAAAATCACATAAAAAGTCTCTGTTACGCTAATAACGCCTTATTAAGAGTAAAAGAAAAATATGCCCGAAATCAACTTCGATGCTCGCATTCCCTTTGTTTTTGTTATTATTTGGCGCAAAGCTATAGATATTTTTACAGCGTAAGATCTTAAAACAAATTGTATAGAAATCACTGCGCTTAGAAACTAATCCATTTGCAAGATTCAGAGCTGTGGAGGTGGTCAAAAATATCTGAACATGCACTTTGTCGACTAGACAATAGAGGCGTTGTTCCAATATTTGTAACCACCTTCACAGCTCCGATATATCTGATGGCGACAGAACAGACATTGTCAATTATTCATTGATTTATGAATCCGGTTTTATGAGTACGATGGAACTAGCGATTGCTGTGCGCGGAGCATAAGGCTGTATTAAATTATTTTTTCATGTAGTTTGATTCGAATATTTCCTTTGTGAAATTGTTGCGTTATTGTTGTGTTTTTGTTTGGTGATATGATAAAATTGGAAATATATTAGATCAAATTAAAAGTGTTTTAAGTGATTATTGAGAGAAATGTTTATACCAATGTATTTACCTATGTATATTTACAAATAAAGCTTACTTACTTAATTTTTTTATTTTTATTTTTATGACATAGGCGGCAAACGAGCAGACGGATTGCCTGGTGTTAAGCAATTACCGTCGCCCATGGGCACTCGCAACACCAGGGGAGTCACAAGCGCGTTGCCGGCCTTTAAGAGGGGTTGGAGCTCTGGGAACCTTACTCACCATGCATCAGGAACACAACACTACATACCTGAAAGGTGGCAGTGCTATTATGGCTGTGGTCTTCTGTAAGGAGGAGGTACTTCCCCAGTTGGGCTGCCCCAATGATGTGTTTTGCTTAGTGTAGGGTATAATTACTTCGGTTTGTACGACGTGGTTAGCCGTGTGATGCCGGCTGACTAGAATAGCACCACACCATCTCCTCCCGAGGGTGTCGTAAGAGGCGACAAAGGGCAAAACCCTACGGACGGGCAGCGTCCGTCGAAACCCAATCTACAGCTACTGCGGTCGCCAACCCGCCTGCCAAGCGTGGCGACTATGGCAACTACCCTCCAAGATGATATAAGTCATATTTGTGGAAGACCTATGTCCAGCAGTGGACTGCATACGGCTGAAATCTTGTACGACCGATCTGAGCTTATGCTTAGTTTTGAATCCTAGTAAAGTCATTTATTTGTATGATAAGCACAATGTTTGTCCCAGAGTCGTGGGTATTTTCTATGTATTTAAATAAATAAATAAATATTTCGGGACAATCTTACACAAATCGACCTAGTCCTACGGTAAGCTCAGTAAAGCTTGTGTTGTACGTACTAGACGACGATATATATAATAGATAGATACATATAAATACTTAAATACATAGAAAACACCCATGACTCAGGAACAAATATCTGTGCTCATCACACAAATAACTGCCCTGACTGGGAATCGAACCCAGGACCTTCGGCTTCATAGGCAGGGTCACTACCAACTAGGCCAGACCGGTCGTCAAAAATTTAAGTATTTCTATATTATATATAACGTTGTCTGCACCCCCACCACAAACCTTCTAGAGCTTAATGTGACGCTCAGTCATTTTGTGTACAGTCAGCGTCATATAGTTGGTAGCATCCAAAGTACTCAAAAAGTTCGGTACACCATATAATTTGTATGATGTACCGAACTATTTGACTACTTTGAATGCTACCAACTATATGACGCTGACTGTACGGATGTCTTGTAATATTTATTTATTTATGCATGAGGTGGCTATCTCTTGGAAACATAAACAACGTTATACTTTTTTTTATGATATAGGCGGCAAACGAACAGACGGATTGCCTGGTGGTAAGCAATTACCGTCGCCCATGGGCAACACCAGGGGAGTCACAAGCGCGTTGCCGACCCATAAACGGGGTTGGAGCTCTGGGAACCTTACTCACCATCACGAACACAACACTATATACCTGAAAAGTAGCAGTGCTATTATGGCTGTGGTCTTCTGTAAGGAGTGGTACTTCCCCAGTTGGGCTGCCCCAGATTCAAGCATTTACATTTTTCTTTATTCACCAAATCAAATAGTTTCTACAAAAGTAAGTTTAATGAGAGGTAGGGCACAGCGATGACCATCACGCTTGAATCTGGGGCAGCCCAACTGGGGAAGTACCACTCCTTACAGAAGGCCACAGCCATAATAGCACTGCTACCTTTCAGGTATGCAGTGTTGTGTTCCTGATGGTGAGTAAGGTTCCCAGAGTTCCAACCCCCCTTAAAGGTCGACAACGCGCTTGTGACTCCTCTGGTGTTACGGGTGCCCACGGGCCACGGTAATTGCTTACCACCAGGCAATCCGTCTGCTCGTTTGCCGCCTGTCATAAAAAAAAAGTAACCTCAGTTTAAAGGTCACCTTTAATATGACCTTTTCTTGAAGTAACATCGCCATGTCAAGGGTAAGTGTGAATGAAACAACAGCCTGGTGGTACAATGTAGTTATTTATTATTTAACAACATGTCAGGTAGAACATTTTCATTCGCCCGCGGCAGCTGAAAACCCCTACCTCTAAACTTTATACATAACTAATCTCGGGATCTCTGAAACGTAACAAAGGGACAAAATGGCAAAGCCTACCGACTACGTGATCAGTGAAACTAGACCGTATCCCTTTAACGATAGAGACGATCATCGATTGGCAGTTTGTACAGCCACTGCAAAGGAAACCTAACTTATTATCAACAACGCTGTTTCACAAAAGCTCAATCCAATTATCGATTACCTAAAAACATTTTCAACAATATTAACCCCTTTTTCGTTTTTCATCCATAACTCTAAGTTAATTGTAATCGTGGATAAATTTACTAACCTCCGTTATCGTTAATAACAATACAACATGCCTGACCAAAGGTCGATCAAAGATTTTTTTTGTCTTTACACATTTTTTTTGTTACGTTAAACTTGCGATTTAACACTAATTGTCACTAATATTAAAAACTAATATTCTATTAGTGTCATTGGCAATAACTATTCTAAATAAAACAACAAGCACACAAGGAAACGGACGAACAAGAAGCAATTAGATCACATGAACTTCACTGGCAGTTCGATCCGTCCTTCCATTTCCCTGTGACTCAAATTTAAGGATACCTGAAAAAAAAAACAATATAGAGATTAAAAAAAAGAAGCGCAATATGTGTGTGGCACTTTTACAATCAGTTCTTTGTTTAAAAATTCTCTCTATACTGCGATTAACGTCCGAACATACAACGTATATATCTATGATAAATTGATAAAGTATTGGCGTGTGTCGAAGCTCTTGTGTGTGTTCAATAGTGTCGTTGTCTCTAAATTCATCTATTACTATCTGTCTATGGTATATTGCATTCTGTCCCTTAACGCCTATCGTATCCATAGAGTATTTTTTCTTTTTTATCAACATCAAAAGAAACAAATACTTTATGCAATAGAACGTAGAGGGAGAATTCACGAAGGTATAATAAGCGGAATGTGAAATCGGGAATCAGAAAAAATCCGGCCGAAGGGCAAGTTAAGCAAATATGTCTATAATGAGAGCGAGACATATGTGTGATCTTCTGGTTTGACGCTCTCTATCGCACATCTGACCGCACTTTGTCAAGCACACTCCTCTTTTTATACCTCCATGAGAAATTTACATAAATACGCAGAATGCAAACAATTGAGTATTCATTTGAATAATCGTTGGTCTATGAGAGGTATTTCAAATGAAGCAATCAGTATCAGTGTTCAAAGAGACACATTTGTAACATTTTTAAAGTGTTTTGAGAGTTAACTACGAAGATAAACACGCTAAGATATACCCCGTCCAAAGTAAACATCCATTTAAATATGTTGAAGATCCTCGAATGCTATACCATGGACTGGGCATAAGAAGTAAGTGGAATGTCAGAAATGTGTCTAAACCTGTGGCATTACCTAGTCTAATCCAACTATAATATGTCCATTTATCAATAAATCGTTAACAAGGTTTGTATTAAATTGTATAAGTCTACCAATTCATAACTCCTCTAAGGAAAGAACAACAGTGAGGGCCCCATAAAGGGCAAGGAACATGGATAAAGTCAAACTATCACTTTTAAGGACAGAATACAGCCTTTGCAGGCCAAAAAGTCATCCCCACCTAAATCATCTAAAAAAACATATATAAATAGACAACAATAATTATTCATAGTAAATATATATTTTACCCTGAGTACGAAAGTCATAAGATCAATCAATATATTTTGTTAACTGATTGCAGTGAAAATCTATGGTTGGTCAAACTCTAAGTGGGCCTTAAACGTAGTTAAATGCGTGAAAAGGAATTTCTTTTTTTTTTATATAAATAACGTACAATTATCACTAAACTACACATCTACCTTGTATAAACCTCTTTATAAATGCACTATATTTTTTTAATATAAAATAAAAGAATCGGTATAAGTATTCTGTTAATGCGCTGGAGTCAATATGTTAGTTTATTTACTACGAGTTGAAAGACGAGTGGGAAAGACATGTGATACAAATTGTACAGTATCCTCGGGTCGAAACCGGTACTTATTCCAGGCTATACCGGTAACCCGGTACCTAAATAAATACCGGTATCACAACCCCTAATTCTAGCCCAGGTTGGTCCTGGACGTTCTAATACATAACCTCGCCGCTGCAACGTTAGGTAATAACTTGGTACCAATTATTGTACTTGTGTTAATGCAACAACCATTTGATATCACCCAAATTCCTTTAATATATGCGCAGTTAAGCATATAATCTAATTACATAATAAACTATACATTGAACATCGAAAGCTTATAAGTACACATAGCTGAAATAGATTGCTTAAAAAAAGAAATAAAAGACGGAATTGAAGAGAAAACGACACTTAACACACGTCAAGAGCTTACATTTAAATTATATTCTCCATGCATGCCGCGTTTGACGTAATCATTTTTAAAATAACACATATAAAGAAAATGTGACTTATGCCTAATGTGGTCTATGCCTGAAACGAGGATCTTCAGAATTCATAACGTCGTAAGCCTTAGGCTAACCCTAAAAGGTGGCATGTCACAGTTTCCAAAGCATACGCAAATTTAAAGGGCTTAACAAACACAAATCAAAGATTTATTTAGTTTTACATTAGTGACAGTAGCGATAGACAAGTATCTACGTACCAAAATAATCCTTCTGCTACCTCTATTACTACTCATAACGGGAATCAACAACGAAGAATATAGACTAATACGGCTACCTACAGTTAGATCGAAGAGATGCACAGATATAGGTATATATACTCGATAGTCTTGATATAGAAGTGGCAACTAACATTAAGACAAAGAGATCTAGAGCAGAGATGAACTTTGGAACATTGGTCGTGTCAAAATTATCAAAATCGACAGATCCGATATTATATCTATTATTGTTTATTCCGAATAGCTACAAACAACCTGCAACTATGATTGCCATGCACGTACATATAACTATCTGTTGTAATATGATAAACCTAAGCTAGTCACACATACAACGTGAAATATAAAGATATATCTTAGTTTAAGGGTGATGTTAGCAAGATTGGACGGGTCACAAGCGATGCCCATCTGTCTCCGAGAGATAAACATGTCGGAACGTGTTCAAATAATGCCGCATGTTGCAAGAGCTATGTCTATGTGTGCTCAAAATGAGGTTCTATCGAAACAAGCTATGAAAATATACATATGTGTGCAATAGAGTGCGATAAAATATTGATTCTTATACATCAGAAAATAGAGTAGCATTCTCGATAAACAATCAGAAATTATTGTTGTATTTTAATATTTACATGTGTGTGTATATCGAATAGATTTCTGATTTCGCAATAGATATTGAAGGTAGGATATAATTGACCAGAATACAGTACAGTTTAAAGGAAACGCGGAAAGGAAGGAGAAGAAATGATAGATATTCTAAAGCGTGATAGAGATGAACGATGTTGACAGTTCAGTAGAAATACATGATGTGCTGATCGGATGCGAAGAATCAGTCCTAGAAGAGACCGGTGAGTGATCCAAGTCTTGAAGAAGCAAAACCAGAAGTGTTTCGCTCGGCGCCGGCCTAGCGTTTATTATTTATATATCACAGCTTTTGACGATAACAAATCTTTTGCATTTGCAGTTTTATATGTGGAGATAATTGTCCGAACAACCGGCTCTGTTTCCTTCTCGCTCTGTAGCGCTCCTTCCTACTGTCGCTCCAAAGGGCAAGATCGCTCGAAAAATTCGCTCTCACTACGTAACATTATATCCCTAAGCATTAAAACATCGATAAAACATCAGATTCGACCGTCGCGTGCGTGAACTGAAACGCGAAGTTCCGAGTAGGTCTGACATCTACATTACATTATTCTAAACGAACATCGATCTTACATTACAGGCATGCAGAAAATAATGGACAAGAGCGGCGATCCGCGCGGTTCCTATTATATTATGTTCGATGTGGACGATAAGGCTAGGTCGTTACAGGTACCTAAACTGAATACACATACACAACACCGAGATACACTGCAGAAGCACGCATGCAAGAGATTTGAGGCGAGAGCTGTAGTCGCGAAGGGGCCGACCGTAGCCGGGGAATTTGGATGAAAACAAATCTTCACAAAGATCTAATACATTGTTATTTCAATGTAGCTGGCAGAGAGAGAGAAGTATCGTAAACACAGTCGAGTATTGAAACAACTACACGCGTGCTAAGTCTTATATTACATATTTCCCTCTTTAATAATAATACACCGTTTCGTCTAGTTGTATTTATATTATTTCCTCTTTACACTTAAATAACAATATATCACAAGCGTCAACATATAAAACTGGTATGTTTCACATTTCACACGAGCCGCAATGACGCGGTGCGTGCACGCGCGCACGCACGGATCGCGCGCGGTTGACGCGCGGATCGCGCACGGGTCACGCACGGCACGCACGCTTACGCACGAGCGCCGCTGCGGCAATGACTTTTTGACCTTGCTGGAACGCGCTTTAAGTACATATCGGTTGATCGAGGGCTCACATTAACTTTTATGAATGTATAAAAATATTATTGCTCATTATCAAGCACCAACGCGCCTCTAGCCAACTACGTTCCGAAAAAATTTAGAATTCGAATCTCTCCTACGAATTTGAGCGCGAATGATTATCCGAACGAAATCGTCCTGGGCGGGAGGGAGGTGTGTTCGGGTGAAACATCGTAACAGTGACCTTAGCACAGCTACATCATGTATTCGGTTAATATAATAATAAACGTGGCGCCATTTTGTGGCGGCGGCCATGTTGGGATGGCGGCCATTTTACGACGGCAGCCATTTGGTCGCCGGCGCCTGCGCGGAGCGCTCACTGCATCACGCACTTGCTCTCGATCTGCGACTTTAGTTCGTTAACTTGCGTTTCGATGGTGTTTTTCAATTCTGAAACATCGGAAAGGACAGTGTTACTAATATATTGTTGTTTAAGTAATAATTTTAACCATTATTATTTCTTTAAAGAAATCGTAATTTCACTAACTTAGGACTAAACCCTTACTAATGTTTTATTTATTTTGTTACTTTCACAGTTTTGTACGTTATTACAACTATAAAAGGTTAAGTTCTTAACCGCGACTGTAAACCACCGAAAAACGGGGTACAACGTCCTTTTACACCAGTGGAATACATACACACGGCAATCGCCAAGGCCTTTGGCAGTATATAGGGGAAGGTCCAGCAGTGGACTTTCGTCTGATACGTAGTTGGGTAGTTTTACGGTACCATAAAACTACCAACCGGTCCAAGACTAAGTTGAATGTCTTCGATTAGGTGTGAGTATTATTAAAATTACACAGTTCAAAGCCAACGCCTGTTCACAAAACCAAAAAGAATATTGGGATTGATACTTAATTACGAATTAAAGGTTTGGACCATAATTGCACTATTGGATTACGGTTGGGTAGTTTTCCGGTACTTACCGCCGTGTGGCGGCTGACTAGAATATCACCGCCACATCTCCATTTGGGTTACGTAAGGTAAGAAACTCACGTCCGTCGAAGCCCAATCTACAGTTACTGCGGTACCCAACCCGCCTGCCAAGAGTGGTGACTATGGAACGTACCCCTCAAGAGGATACAAGTCATATTTGGAGGAGACCATGTCCATCGGTGGACGCTTTACAGCTGAAATGAAGATGATGGTACTTACTAGTAAATTCATCCTGGTCTTCTAGCTCCGCTTCAGCCGCAAGCTCCTCAGGAGTCTTCTTCTTCCTCATCAGAGGGTTGTCGGGCTCCTGCTGCTGCTGTTCCACCACCTCCTCCTTCTTGGGGATTTTGTACTGGAAGCAGACAATACAATATTAAGGATATTTCTTACTTGGTGAAATATTTTGAGATCTTATGCAAGTCTACCTAGTCTTTCAAGACAAGCTCAATCAGGCTAGTGCTGCCGGCGTGGATATATTTAATAGAGAGGTATGTGGTCAATTCTTAAATATATCGATAACGGTTGAGAACCAATATATGCTCTGTACAATACAATTAAATGAGAATTTGAACCTGGGATCTCTTGATTTGTAGTTAACACTATCGAGGTTCCCTTACCATCGAAAAAAAACGCTACTATGAATTTAAAAACGCCTTTAAAAATATTATTTTTTTCGTACCAGCGATTAAATTCAAGAAGGTGGTTTAGTGAAGACGTAATCGTTTATCGAAAGCGGTAATAGTAACCTAAAAATGAGCAAAATTTTCGTTGTCACTTGTCATACCAAAACATATAATTTACGATTGGCGTTCTCCATAAACCATACGGCCCCAGGCATTGGAATAAAACAGATCTTAAAATAATTATTTCCACCTCTTCAGAACTTGAAGTCAGGTGATTTGTCTTTGGATTTGTGAGTGGATATGTGGACTGTTATGACAGACTCAGGGTCAGTGGTTTGAGATAAGACGTGAATGTCTGTCCTCAATTTATCACAAATTGTCGTTCCTTCAGATGTGCAAAAATGTGTAGTGATGTTTTTATTAAGAACCTGATCAGTGATAATGATAACTTTTACCTCCATCTCGGTAAATAGAGAATACAAATAACTTAGGAAAAACTACATACAGAATACAAAAAACTAGAAAAAAAAATGCAGCTTAAACGGCTTGTCGGGGCTTCCAACCTCTGTACTGACCAGACTGACTGTACAGGCTGACTGACATGTTTTGGAATGACCGACTCTAAATTTAAAGATTGACAGGCAAAACATTGACAAGACAAAATCGACAGTCGACGACAAGAACCAGACATAGACGGTTCAAGTGGTCCTTCTGAATCGAATAATGGAAACCAGGAGTAGAAAAAAACTCATGGCTGATACGGTCACGCACGACGAAGATCACTCGCCCCGCGCCGGGCCAAGCGACGCACGCGGAAGCCGAGCGCCCTCGCCTCTCTCCGTGCGAAGCTTGCGCGCAACGTCTCCGCCTCTCTCCGTGCGAAGCTTGCGCGCGACGTCTCCACTCTCGTTCCGTGGCAGCCCAGAACCCTCGCTACGTTCCAGACACTGCAGCCGCGCCCCCTCGAGAATGTTCTCGGCGGTGAGTAGAACACCATCGGTGCGCAGATTACGCACACCATCACCCGCTCTTTCAAACGCCTCTGGAGGCTCGCGCGACGCACGTCACCAACGACGACGACCGACCGCGGAAGACGATGCCGCCAGACGCGTCGCAGAACTACAACTTGAGGCTGAACGCTTGGAACTCAAGGCCAGGCAAATAAAAGAGCGTATTAGACAAGACTCCGCTTCGACCCCATCCTCAATTGAAACTGCCCTCGCTAAGCTACTCGCCCGTCAAACGACCAAAGACCTGCCGCCTTTCTCAGGAGACGTTCTGGAATGGCCCATTTTCTATAGCCAATTTAAAACCACGACCATGTTATGTAATTACTCCGAGGAAGAAAACATCGCTCGTTTGATGAAATGCCTCAAAGGAAAAGCCCGCGACTCTGTATCGGCTTTGCTGGTAAGCGCCTCCGGCTTAAAACAAATCATAGCCACCTTAAAATTAAGATTCGGCAGACCTGACCATCTCATTGAAATTATGCTTGCCAAAATTCATTCAATCAATAACATACGGCACGATGATATTAACGGCCTCATCGAGTTCGCGACCTCCATACAAAACATCGTCGCGGCTATGACGTTGACAGACGAAACGGGCCATTTAACAAATTCAACTCTAATTAAAGAAATAATTTCTAAATTGCCGTCTATTCTTCAATATCAATGGAGTTTCTACGTGTACGACCGAAATATCCACTGCATAACAATGCAAACGTTAGCCGACTGGCTGATGAAAACGGCGAACGCGGCCACGCATATAGCCCCGGTTCCGTCAAATAAGACCGCGGAGAAGCCTAGCCGTGCAACAGAGGTAGCGGCCCGTTCCTCGGGAATTCCGCGCTACAAGCCAGCACACACATCGAAGACTTTAAGCCGACCCGCCGTGCTCACAGTAAACAATAAGAACAGTAAGTCAAGCCCTAAGAAATGCGTCATGTGCGAAGACAATCATGATTTAGAAGATTGTGCTGAATTTCGAGCCCTTACTATAGACGCCCGCTGGGAGTACGTGACGAGCAAAAAACTTTGCTTTTCGTGCATGTTACCACGACATCAAAAAATACAATGCCGAAGCAAGAAACAATGCGACTACTGCATTAGATCACACCACTCGCTGCTACACGCCGAGCCTAAGCCTACGACACCTGAGCCTGACCTGAAGACTGTAAACACCGCCGCCGCTGTAGTCGCTCATACCAAGAAGCCGACAAGTCACGTGATACTCAAAGTGGCTCGAGTGATAGTCAGCGGGCCGAAAGCGTCAGAATCAGTATTAGCTCTACTCGACGAAGGAGCGGCGACCAGTCTGCTAGACCAGGACCTCGCACATCGCCTCGGAGTCTCCGGTCCCACGACGAAACTACACCTTCAGGGAGCACGCAAGATGCAGGCAGTAGCGAAGTCTCAGCGCGTCAGCATCGGCATCCGCGGCGTGAAGACAGAAGACACTTATAATATTTTTGTTGATTCTATTGATGATCTAGCTTTGCCTGTGTACAGGCACAAGTTAAGTAGGCTAGGGCGCAATAACGACCTAATAAAAGAGTTTTTTGACGACTTAGGGACGACCGACGATATTGACGAACAACCTTTACTTCTGTTAGGACAAGACAATATAGACCTTATAGTAACTAGACAGCTCTTCTCAGGCCACGAATGCAGTGACTCCCTCTACGTTTCCCTCACTCGGCTGGGTCACGTGCTACACGGTAAAACCCCTTACGTCATGCCTAATGACGTTACAGTTCTCCATTTATGCGCCTGCGAAGAGCTAAATGACTCTTTTAAACGTACTTTTTCAACCGAAGGGTTTGGTGTCAGACCGTGCCTAGACATCCCTCGGTCGAAAAATGACTTAAAAGCCCTTAAAATTTTGGAAACGACGTCAAAATTAGTAGGTGACAGATGGGAGACCGGCCTTCTATGGAAGGATGACACACCCGACCTACCTGACAGCTACGTTATGGCGCGTAAACGTCTTGACGGAATTAAAAAGAAAATGATTAAACTACCTGAATTCGCCAGACGTTATTCGGATAAGTTTAAAGAAAATGTCAAAAAAGGATATATATCTAAATTAAATGACGTGGCTGTCAGGACGGACAAGACATGGTTTCTGCCGCATTTCGCGGTTTTTAATCCAAACAAACCTGACAAACTTCGCCTAGTTCTGGACTGTGCTGCCAAAGTGTGTGGCAGATCTCTCAATGACCATCTTTTGAGTGGACCCGACTTCCTGACATCGCTACCTGGAGTACTTCTCGCCTTCCGCTGCCACAAGGTGGCAGTAGTGGGGGACATTCAAGAGATGTTCCACAGAGTATTAATCAGAGAAGAGGATAGACAAGCACAGCGCCTTCTGTGGGTTGACGGCGAATACGTCATGAACGTGATGACATTTGGCGCCATATGTTCACCGGCCTCTGCTCAGTACATAAAGAACGTAAACGCCCGTCGATACGAAAATACACACCCCAGAGCCGTTGAAGCTATAATCGACCATCATTATGTCGACGATTATATCCACTCGATTGATAACTTGGAAGAAGCTATTACAACTGTTGCCGACGTTATACGGATCCATGCTTCTGGAGGTTTCAATATGCGGAACTTCATGTCGAACTCTAAGGAGCTTCTTCGAAGTTTACCCGAGGATAAGCTTGCGCCAGGAGGAGTGAAGTTCCTAGCAAACTACGAAGAGGATCAAGTCGAACGAGTTTTAGGAGTGAACTGGGATCCTGAAGCAGACACCTTCATTTTTAAAATGAACTTCCACAGAGTCGACCAAGACATTCAAGCCGGAACTAAACGCCCAACTAAGCGTGAGGTCTTGCGGTTAATCATGAGCGTGTTTGATCCCTTAGGTTTTCTCCTACCGACCACCACCAAAGGAAGACTTATCCTCCAAGACATTTGGAGAGATGCCATTGGATGGGATGATGAGATTGGGTCCCTTCACTACGACCGATGGAGAATATGGCTAAAAAAACTGGAGCAAGCTAAAAACACGCGGATTCCGAGGTGGCTGATGTCAGAAAACTACCGAAAGGGAGATCAGGTACAACTTCATGTCTTCTGTGATGCTAGCTCCAGAGCATTTGCGACCGTCGCCTACCTTCGAGTACCGCTGCCTGAAGGTAAGTGGCACTTAGCCTTCGTCATGGCCCGCACGCGTGTTGCCCCGCTCAAAACTCTAAGCATTCCCCGCCTCGAATTGCAAGCTGCCGTAATGGGTGCTCGTCTCTCCCGGGTTTTGAGGGATACGTCAAATTTGACGGGCCGACTACCTTCTGGACTGACTCTAAAACCGTTATAGCTTGGCTAAAGTCCGACACTGGGCGGTTCAAACCCTTTGTCGCACATCGCGTCGCAGAGGTCACAGAGCTGACAGACTTCCGTGACTGGAGGTGGGTTCCGACAGATTTCAACCCTGCCGACGACGCAACACGTGATGCGGACGCTGTTGATCGCTCAAGATGGCTAAACGGACCGGATTTCTTAAGACAGCCCGAGGCAACCTGGCCCAGACCTGAAGCCGAAGCGTCTCTGGATCCTGACGACATTGAAGTTAAGGTAGTCTGCCTAATTACTAACCATTGTAGACTAGCACTTCCCGACATTAGCCGATTCTCAAAGTATTGGAGGTATGTGAGATCTGTGGCTTGGCTCCTCAGGTACGTACATAATGTCAGACAAAGGCGACAGGGTTCTCTGCGGACTGGAGAGCTAACGGCGCAGGAGCTCGAGGTTGCTGTACACCTTTGCGCCATCGACTCTCAAAAGAGAACTTTCGCAGAAGACGTCGACACCTTGCATCGGACCAATACAGTAAACAACAAAAGCCGACTCCGTCAGCTGACCCCGTACCTAGACTCGGACGGACTTTTACGTGCTCGGGGAAGGACCGACGCCGCAGTTAGCCTATGTGACGAAACCAAACATCCGATCATCCTGCACCCAAAAGACCGGTTCACGCGACTTCTGATCCAGCAACAACATTTAGATCAAGCACATGTACATAGAGAGGAGGCCCATCTAAATTTAAGACGGAGATGGTGGATAATCAACGGAAGAAACGCTGTAAAGTCTGCTTGGAATGACTGTCAAGGCTGTAAAAACGACCGCGCTAAGCCATGCCACCCGCTAATGGGCCAGCTACCAAATGTTAGAGTCACACCGACAGGCCGAGCCTTCACTCACACTGGTCTTGACTACTTCGGACCAATGACCGTTAAGATCGGACGCCGGCAGGAGAAACGATACGGAGCCCTTTTTACGTGCCTCACAGTACGAGCTATCCACATAGAGATTGTGAACGACCTAACCACGACGAGTGCATTAATGGCTCTGCGACGCTTCATCGCCAGACGCGGGTGCCCAAAGACAATCTGGAGCGACAACGCGACAACATTTAGAGGAGCCGACCGTGAACTTACGCAAGCTGTACGAGCCATCGATAGAGGTGAACTACTCCGTTTCAGTAGCCCACGACAGATCGATTGGAGCTTTATTCCACCTGCAGCGCCGCATATGGGAGGCTGCTGGGAACGCATGGTTCGAGCCGTAAAGACCGCTCTAAAGACCACTCTCAAGACCCGAGTCCCCAGGGATGACACGCTGACTACCTTGATGGCAGAAGCGGAGAGTATAGTTAATGGACGGCCACTCACTTACGTCCCACTCGACCATGACGACGACTTACCACTGACGCCAAACGACTTTTTGATGCCTATGACAGACCGGACTGGAATAACTGCGACATTGGGCACCTTCGACGACGGCGACCTGCTACGACGATCGTGGCGTGAGACGCAGAGACTGGCGGACCTTCTGTGGAAGCGTTGGGTGAAGGAGTATCTCCCCACTCTGACAAGGCGCGAGAAGTGGTACCAGACCTCTGTCCCCCTCACTGTAGGTGACGTAGTTATCATAGCGGACAGTCAATCGCCACGTTACCTCTGGCCGCGAGGCAAAATAGTTAGGACATATCCGGGACGTGACGGACAGGTCCGAGTTGCGGACATTCAAACCAGCCACGGACTCTACCAGCGACCGGTAACGAAGCTGTGTAAACTCGACATAAGACCAAACCCTACCTGACTTGACCTACCTGACTTGACCTAACCTGATTTGACCTAACCTGACTTGACCTAACCTGACTTGGACACAGAGGTGGGAAGCGCCTCTCGCCTTTGAGTATTGAGCTTCCAATACTGGAGGTGGGAATGTCGGGGCTTCCAACCTCTGTACTGACCAGACTGACTGTACAGGCTGACTGACATGTTTTGGAATGACCGACTCTAAATTTAAAGATTGACAGGCAAAACATTGACAAGACAAAATCGACAGTCGACGACAAGAACCAGACATAGACGGTTCACGGCTGTATCTTTTGATTGCGTTGGCTTATAAGTTTGATTTTTTGAAAGCTAGAAGGAACAATACACCTGAGTATTTGATATAAATTTCAACTTGATACCTCCACGCGTTCCAGAGAAAAATGGTCTTGACAGACAGATGGACAACAAAGTGATCCTATAAGGATTCCGTTTTTTCCTTTTGAGGTATGGAATCCTAAAAATGGGTAAAAATATTTAAAGAGAGTGGAATGAAGAACGATTTAAAAACTTAAGTCGTCAAGAGCGTTTAGTTAGATCAATTAGGGTGATTGTCCATGAGACTACTTTGTACATGAATACATTACCGAGAGGCGGCTAGTAAGTTTTTTCTGTGGCAAAACAGAGGAAATAAGGTTCTCGTTTTGTTCAGCCCACTGTGGGAAAGTTAAGCAGGAGGGAATCGGAAGTATCACCGTGGAAAGACGTCTTAGAGACCCATAAACTATGGGGCTCTTCAGTATGGATAGTTAAGCCCTCTTCACTGAGGGCCATAATGAAACTCTCATCGGGGCATCAGCTACAGAGTTAAGACCATATTATTCATCATCATATCAGCAGAAGGACATCCACTGCTGGATATAGCCTCCCCCAAAGCGACCTACAGTGACCAGTTTTGCTCCACCCGCATCCAGTGGATTCCCGCGATCTTTACCAGGTCGTCGATCCACCTTGTGGGGGGGTCTACCCACGCTGCGCCGTCCAATTCGTGGTCGCCACTCGAGAACCTTTACGCCCCAACAGCCATTCGTTCTACGTGCAATGTGCCCCGCCCACTGCCATTTAAGATTAGCGATCCACGAGGCTATATCGGTTACTCTGCTGCGAATGCGATCGCGCAAAGACACTCCCTGCATAGCCCTCTCCATTGCTCTTAAGACCATATTACTAAGTAGACGCAATTGCCTCAGCTATATATATTTTTTTTATTACAAAAGGTGGCAAACGAGCCGACGGATTGCCTGATGGTAAGCAATTACCGTCGCCCATGGGCACACGTAACACCAGGGGAGTCACAAGCGCGTTGCCGACCATTAAGTGGGTTGGAGCTCTGGGAACCTTACTCACCATCAGGAACATAACACTACATACCTGAAAGGTAGCAGTGCTATTATGGCTGTGGTCTTCTGTAAGGAGGAGGTACTTCCCCAGTTGGGCTTCTCCGGACTCAAGCGTGATGGTACTTCGCTGTGCCCTACCTCTCATAAATACTATTATATAATACTATTTGGACCAATTCACCTTTTTACATTTGCACTTCCTCTTGCAATTGGGTGAGTTGGTGACAAGTGGCCCCAACTAGAGGGAGAAAAGAGTTTTGTAAAGAAATTTGGACTAAATAAGTTTTAGAAAAAAATCCTGTGTATACGAATATACTTATATTTCATTATTCTAAATATAAAAAAAACTAGAAGTACTTGAATGGAAAAAAGTGAAGGTAAATCGCAACATGCAATAATATCAGTGAAATAAAAACAACCATTTGAAGAAACAGTTTGAGTTCATATATATTTAATCGGTCGTAAATAATTATTAGGTCTTGGTTGGCAAAATTATTATTATACGCAATACGCCGTGCCTTTACAAGTGCCGGAAGCCCGGCCATATTAGAACCCGCAGGACTGGCGAGAGATGACGGCAGAAAATAGTGTTTGAAAACAATTCTTCCTTAGCTGCACAATTCTGCTTCAGATCAGATACTGCTAATATCAGATAAATATAGCTCACGCGAATGGCTCATGATTATGCTCCTCGTTACGGAGTGAAACATGTCGAGCAATATTCGACTTATAAAACGTGAGTTACCCGCTTTTATACAATTAATATGTTTCCATCTCACGATAGTTTTGTGTTTAAATATAGCTATCAATATGATATACTACAAAATGCTAATAAACAAAAAAATATATATTCTCAAGACGACTTCGCCTTCGCTAGACAACAAGAAGTCCTTTTTTTCAGCCTATAGATGTGTTCTATTGCTGGGCAAATGCCTCCGCTCCGCGTGATCCTCCCTGGCCGGCCCCCCAAGCCCGATTTGGCTGGTATTGCAGTACTTTTATGTACCAGTTATGTACTTTATGTACCAGGTCGGAAAATTGTATGTACCTCTTTAGTTTGGAAGATATTGGCCATTAAAGGTGGGCCGGCTGTAGAATGTATTCCCTGGCCGGCCCCCGCCCGAAACAGACGAAATCCACCACTTCAAAATATGAATGTCAGTAACAAAATAATGTACCTATCATGTACCTTCTGAATAAACCATTTTTTTGTAATAATAATTCTTTATAGGTTTTTTTTTCATAGATTAAACTATTTGCGTACAAGCGCCTGTGAAAAGTTAATAGCAACATTAAAAAATGTAAAAGTCAATCGAAATGGTCCAGCTTGAAGTAGAACTGAACTCTTTTTTAATCTTATACACTTTATTTAAAATATTACTTAGGTTAGATTTTTTTATTCCGGTTTGAGATGACGACTCAAAAATAAAATTATTTTTAATGAATTACTATTACACTAAAATATTCCTGAATTACAAAAAGGCGCGTAAATTTTTTTTAGAGTACATAATGGACATAACACGCAACATAATCAAGATTTTTAGTTCATATTCAAGCTGGGCCATTTCGATTAACCTTTACATTTTGTAATGTTGCTATTAAATTTTCACAGGCGCTCGTACGAAAATAGTTTAATCTATAAAAAAAAACGTATAAGGCATTTTCTTTACAAAAAAACGGTATATTCAGAAGGTACATGACAGGTAAATTATTTTGTTACTGACATTCATATTTTGAAGTGGTGGATTTCGTCTGTTTCGGGCGGGGGCCGGCCAGGGAATACATTCTACAGCCGGCCCACCTTTAATGGCCAATATCTTCCAAACTAAAGAGGTACATACAATTTTCCGACCTGGTACATAAAGTACATAACTGGTACATAAAAGTACTGCAATACCAGCCAAATCGGGCTTGGGGGGCCGGCCAGGGAGGATCACGCCTCCGCTCCTCCAGCTTTTATGTTTTGTTTTATCTGTCACTTTGATAATTGTGTAAGAAACCTACAGACATTTTTTTCTACCGAAGTAGCATAATACATTTATAAATAAGCCTAAGATACCTGAGGGTAATATAGTCAGTCGATTAATATGGTCACTTTGCTGTATTCCAAAAAGTACTGTTCCGGATAAATGTAGCTGCGGCGCTACCGCGAAAATTGATATTCGTAAATTTCGGACTATTGTCTCTGTCACTCTCATGGCGCCTTAATTGGAGTAAAAGAGAAAGATCCTCGCAATATACGAACTTCGGTGTTCGCACTACCGGGCCTGTAATTAAAAGCGTCTACTAGCCTAGCGAAACCTTGCGAAGTCGTAAGGTTTTCGGTTCTCTTCACTCTCTGAATAAACTTAAAAACTTCTTACCTGTTCAAACCAAGATCTTACTTATTCAGACCTTAATCCTACCTATAATCGACTACGGTGATGTGTGTTATCCGGACTTAAATGAAGAACTTCTGGATAAGTTGGATCGTTTATTAAACAATTGTATCCGTTTCATCTTTGGTCTTCGTAAATACGACCACGTCTCCTCATACCGCTCTAAGCTTGGCTGGTTTCCTATTCGTATACGCCGTAACATTCGCATGCTGTGTACCCTCTTTTCTGTCATTAACAATCCTCAGTCCCCTGAATACCTAAAATCTTTCTTCCAGTACTATGGTCTTTCTCGTATTCGTCAGCTTCGCTCCTCCGGCAACCGTTCCCTTTCAATTCCGTCTCACCATACTGGCTTCATGTCCTATTCCTTCTCCGTCCAGGCTGCTCGCCTCTGGAATAATCTCCCTGTCAATGTTAGACAGTGCCAGAATAGGTTTGCTTTCAAAAAATCTTTATGTGGCTACTTTGCTGGTAGAACTGAAAAACCTTAGTATTTCTGTTTTGTAGAGTTTCATCTGATTTCATACCTGTATTTCCATCAGTTTATGTTAGTATTATGTATTTATGTATGTTTATGCATGTATATTATATTAATGTATATAAGTATGTTTAATTTATATTTAAATGTTTTTTAATTGGTTTATGTTTATTTTGTTTTTTAAGAACCGCCTACAACCTCTCTGCTTTGCCTAAAGGTTGACTGGTAGAGAATGCTTTGTAGCATTAAGTCCGCCTTTTGTACTTTTGTGTTTTGTGCAATAAAGACTAAATAAATAAATAAATAAATAAGTTTCATCGGGACTGCTTTACCGACGTAGTTTTGACAGATCAAAAACAAGTTTGGAGCCTCGTACATTTTTTGTACGAAACTGTGACTTTGACCTATTGAATAAAGCTTCTGGGAATCCATGCCATTTGATATTACGTCGAACAAATAAGGAAGCTCAGAGGTCGACATTTTAGTGTATCGATGAAATTGGTTGAATTAGTGGCCGCGCCGCTGTGCCCGAGACCCGACTTGCTCTAATTTCCCCGAGGAAAAGCTCAAAGGTTTACGTAACGTCATATAGTTTTGTGCGTTAGTTTGTTATTGCAATTCAGGAATTTTTCAGTAGAAAAATTACATTACATATATTTTAGGTTTAGCATCGAAAAAATCAAAAGATACGAGTATTTGCCGTATGATGCCGGCTGACTAGAATAGCACCACCCCATCTCCTCCCGCGGGTGTCGTAAGAGGCGACAAAGGGAAAAATCCTACGGACGGGCAACAGCGTCCGTCGAAACCCAACCTGCAGCTACTGCGGTCGCCAACCCGCCTGCCAAGTGTGGCGACTATAGCAACTAGTCCCAAGATGATACAAGTCATATTTGTGTGAGGCCTATGTCCAGCACTGGACTGCATACGGCTGAAATGTATGTATATGACAGTGGCGTGTGCCGCGGTTGGCTGCAGCGTATCACCAACCCGCCTTCCAAGCGTGACGACGATATTTAAGGGAAATCTAAGTCTAGTAGCGGATGTCATAAGGCTGAAATTATGACAAAGATACATCTCAATGAACGTTATTAAAAATTGAGTCGCCATTTTTTAATCCGATTGCTTTGATACGCTCCCCGGAGGCCTCATTACTCTTCAAGGCTCGGAGCTAAGACAATTTTAATTGAGCCGGGACTTATATAACGAATATGATATTTCATCTTGCTGACATTGCCGGGGAAGGTTTTTTACAAGTTCTTTTTTAACTTGCACTGAAGTATGTAAGTGTATTCGGGTGAAATCTTGCATCTCAGTTTTGAAACGGATCTATACGATTTTAGGCTAACATGGGTCATTCAAATAATAGGCGAAACGAATAGGTTTTGTTTATGATATGAATTGATTTGTTTCGTTGTGGGGATCAAATATCGCTATGGGATCAATTGCGTAAAAGGTAAACAAAAGTCGGAAATGAGTGTCAAAGTCTGGAAAGTCACACATTCCGCTTAAAACGCTCTTTATGATGCTTAACTATGACGTCACACCTAGGTCTTCGCCCACTCTAAATGTGGAAAAATAATGCAATTTTTATTTTAATCGTAAAATAATGCGTTTATGTATATAGTTACCATACATTTTATTTTTCAGAATAATGTAAGGAGCCGACTGAAAATCATTATTTTTCTTAATTTCGCAATTTTTTAGACCTTTAAGTTTATCATTTTAGGGTCAATTATCTTAGAAACATTACAGTAATTTTTTTCAATATCGTCGTTATTAAGATAAATTGGTAATAAAATATCTGTTTAAATTAATTTTGTTAGCATTTGTAGCATGTGTAGTGTAGTCATGCCTATTCACATTACAACTATTACTTAAAACGGGATAATTACCACAGGTTTAGCCTAATACCCATCAAGCCTATGGTCCTGGGTTCAAATCGCAGTAAGGGCATTTATTTGTGTGATGAGCACAGATATTTGTTCCCGAGTCATGACTTCATGAGTGTTTTAGATACTATCTGAGCATACAGTTTACTATATGAGCATCTCGCTTGTACTATTTTACTGCGAACGAGATGCACAGATAGTAAACTCGATACTCGTTATCGAAAACCTAAAAGTCACAACTCACGGTAAGGCTACATTTATTGTTTCAAGTTCCATCATAGTCAAGCAAAAATACACAATACGTATTTAGATGTAGCAGCGATAAAAACGTTTCAGAACTGCCATCATCTTAAAACACCCTCAATATTGTCGGGCCTCACTCTGTTTAATTACTACATAGAAAGCTTTTAATATTGTTACGTAGCGAGACAGCATAGCGTGCACTTTAGGTAAGGTTGGCGACACAAGTTGATTCGCTAATTTTTGGGCCATTTTATTTATTGTATTCTCAATTTATTTTTGGGATTTTATTGTTTGGTAGAAACCATACCCTTAGAATCATGAGCTTACGAGCCTGATAGGAGAAAAATTGTGTCCCAAAATTTTCATAAATTTATTATATCCGTTCCGTTACCGCCATATGAAATGTATGAAAAATAGTCACGGAATGGAATAAAAAAGCTTGGGACATATTTTATCTCCTATCATGCTCGAAAGAGCTTATGATTCTGAGTAGAAACCACACAAAAAAATCCAAATTAAAAATACAACAATTAATACTATGGCCCTTTTACACTAGAATTTTAAGAAGTTTATTTGGATTTAGACTAGGGTACAATCTATTCGGGGTCGATAGAAAACGAAAATATTGTAATCAAATATGGCTAATTGACAATTGAATTTTAAGATACTTAATAAGACCGTACATTCTTCTGTACAGTCGACGTCAAAGATATGTTTAAACTTTTGCAGCTTATAACAAAGGATCAAGGTGAAATAGTGTAAACATATCTTTGACTTCGCTGATTGTACATTAGGTTTTCATAACATAGGTTACTATTAATACTTAAAAAATAATTATATCGCACTAGGCGACATGTTTCGGGTAAGCTCTGGTACCCATTTTCAAGCCGAGTCAGGACACACCGCTCGCGTTGAGGGTGTATCGCTCACTACCAGTCGCATTTAGATGGAGGAAAACATCATGATGAAACCGGACTAATCACAATAAGGCCTATTTTACCCCCTGGATTGGAAGGTCACATGGCAATCGCTTTACTACTAGTGCCTACGCCTGGGATGAGTTGCCAAGGGGACCTCAGGCAAAGGCAAAGGCAAAGGCAGCGGCAACGCTAGAAAGCTGATGGCTATTTTACGGAAAATTATTAAGATATTGGAGTTTTCTCCAATATAACAAAACAAAGGTGATACGGGTACTATATAAAAATTACAAAAATTATATTTCCATTTTTTTCCAGGCAATAATCTCAACCTTATCTATTCAACCTCAAAACGTTCAGTCCGAAGTCAACCGTATTACTTTTGATTTAAGGTTGAATTTTAACCGTACATCAGGTTTTCATTATATTAATCCTTGCAAATCCCTGAGGTAGACCCTCCCAATACTACAAGCGACGAATAAAAAGGGCGTAAGTACAGATATTTTTGTTTGTAACTGGTCATTTCGCTTCAGAGAGGCAGGTATTACAGATAATTTATTACTTGTACATAAATTTTAATTATAAAAAAGTTGTATTACTGCTGTTGTTTATGTTTCATTATAATTATTTACGTTCTTAGGGAATATTTTATTTTTCACCTTACTGGCTCGGAAAGAACTGTTTTATTCTTTAAAAACAGATAGTAAAGTTGCATTAAATTTTATGGGAAATGAGGATTTCCGGCCAAGTGGGTATATACCGTGTGGGTGGGGATAGTGAAACGAGGCCGGGAATCCGTTTTCACTACGAGGCATGTATAGTGCTTTTATCAAACATACAATGAAATATAAGAAATGCTTCAAAAAATTTAATTAGCAAAATCACAAAGGAATCGAAATGTATCAGCTGTTTGCTATGAGACCCACCATCTTTGGCTCTGTATGGATAATCGTCGAAAAAAAAGTTACTTCGCAGGCCTAGGCCTGCAATGTTGTGTGAAATTCTATTTCCGTCCCCTTCAGTTGCCACGCCCAAAAAACCATACTTCCGAGTCTACTATAGGCAACGTAAAGACAATATTTCATTGCATGTTTGAGGAAAGTAATTTTATACAAATTGTTTACTAATTGGTGTTTTGTGCTGGTTGGATGTTCTGTTGTTAATTTTTTTTATAAATTATAAATGGCAATATTTTTTAAATTTTTGCGCCTGCCCGGAGGTTGACTATGTCAACTCCCCCCAAGATACGATATATTGGGGGGCCTATGTCCAGCACTGGACGAGTTACGAAATGGTGAGAGATGCTGTATTTACCTGTGCTAGTAGTAGTTACATTAGACTGCTATACAGGGTATAATTTTTTACACGATACAAAATATATATTTAGGAACTCCATGATCAACTAGCAAGTGAAAGCTGTAAATCTGATTAAGAAAACACATTTTTTTAAAGGATATATTGATATTAAAATAGCTTTTATAATATATTTAAAATGTAAAGTTGCATAACTCTTCAAACTAGTATACATCACAAAAAAAGTTACTGACAGTTATGATTAAAACAGTCCATTTAAATACCTATTTAAATAGCCTAATACCCTAATATTCAGAAATAGCTGTTAAAAGAAAAATAAATTACAAAAAATAAAAATAAAGATTTAAAATATTTTGTCTGATTTCAGCGAGAGCGGGAGCATTAAATTGCAAATTGATTATGGAGTTGGAAAAACTACTTTACATCATACTGGGCGGTAAGTGAGATTTACCGACCTAGAATCTCAGTTAGAAAATCTCAGTTTACACCCAGATGAAGACGTAAAACTATGTACGCACCACGGGCGGTAATAAAGAAGGCCTCAGATCGCTTGTTTATGGTCCTCATCTGCGGTTTGGGCCACAAATACCCGCGATCTGAGCCATTCTTTGTTTTACCGCCCTGGGTACGTAATATAAAATTGTATCATGCAAGAAATTACACCCTGTATTGTTGGGATTATTATATGACAACACGAAGGTCAAAGGACATTCCCAACGGTCACCTAACTTGCCTCCATCTTATTGGTCTTTGTTCCAACGTTTTATTATTTACTTTATCCTCGTCTATATACTCGGATCCAGGGAAATAAGACAAACTTATTTCATCTAGGAACGTAGGAAAGATATAGCGCTTTGTGATTCCATAGCGCTGTCTTGTTTACACTCTGTTGCCGTCTGAAATTAGCAGCAATATGACTAGAGCTCGGAATTTTTCGTACGGTTTTGGAAAAATCTAAGTGAGAGAGAGAGAGTTTTAACGTTTATCGATGTATCGATAAATCGGGCGTGTACTTAAAGCTCAGAAAGAGTCATTGGGATTAATTTATTTATAGTTAAATAATACTTGCATTCGTGCAATCAAATACCTACTCGGGTTATCAACTCCTTGTAAATAAGATACTTATCTAATATATTTACTTCGTACAATTTTCGTCACTGACCATTGAAAGAGCATAGAATGTATCATCGGAAAGTTAGTTATAATTTTTTTAAAACGCTAATAAAAAACTCGATTTATCGATACATCGATAAACGTTAGTGTTCTGTCCCTTAGACTTTTCCAAAATCGCATGAAAAATTCCGGGCCCTAAATATGACATTTCTTAAGAAAAGAAAGAAACACATGCCATCCAGTTATTTGGAAGTAAAAAGTACAGCCTTGCTTGGTATATGAAAACTTGTATGCTTGGTATATAAAAACTCGATATTTTAGTGTAAGTATTTACATATTTTCTGACATATTATCAATTTGGTATTGTTAGTTGCGGTGACTGGTGATTGCATTGAAAATTTGCAATAAGTCACTTCGTTGTAGAGTTGTAGATCCGAATTTTTGGTGCTTTTTGTATTTTTATTTAATAAGCAATTTTATTACGACACGTTTTATAAGCGTGCCTAACGTCATGCTCTAAGAGCAAACTTGATATTATATTTTTCACCTCACCAGCTCGGAAAGAAGTGTTTTATTCTTTATAAACAGATAGCAAAGTAGCACTTTATTCAGACGAGTGCAAAGTAATTTCATACAAATTGTTAATTACTAATCGAGTGTTTTTTGACATTAGCTGGTTGGATGTTCTTTTATTCAATGTTTTTGAATGATAATTGATGGATGACAATAATTTTGATTACATTTTAAAAGTTTTAGAGTTTTTTCTCTCGCGGGAGGTGAAAAATTGTGTGTTTCACGCGGTAGCAAAGTGTGTTCCCAGCTCGTACTTTAAATCCCTCCCAATACTCAAGACTCGTGCTTTAGAACACTCTTTGGTGGTTCAAAGTTCGCCAGTGCGTGGTTCAATTTTGGAATCTTTCGCTAGCTAGGGTTTCAATATTAGCACGAGAAGGTAAACACTAACTTTGCCCCCTCGTATAACAAATAACGGATACTTATGTGTTTACTTTACTTGACACTGGCGAAGTCATAGATTGATTTATTGATGGAAGCCATATTTTAGAAAAAGAAGACTGACTGTGAGGACTGACGGCCATGGCCTGCCATGTAACATGATGGACAGTTTCTTCTCTTCGAGGACTCGCAGCCAGCAGCTGAGCTAGCCTCACGGAAGTCAACCTGACTCGATTAGGGAGTCACGTGGAAACGGACTCCCTACTAGAGTCAATTTCACATCCATGGGCTCCTTCTCTGATTTTCTCTTTTCTTCTTTCTTCTTCTCTTCTTTTTTCTTTTCTTCTTCCTTATTCTCTTCTTTCTTTTTCTCTTCTTTCTTCTGCAGAAGTGGTTGGGTGAAGTCCAATAGTAATAATACAAATATATTTACTTTAATATAGTACAGTCACCGTCATAGAGTTAGAGTAAGTGTGGCAAAAACCCATAAATAATTTTGGACCCGGGTATGTCCTTAAACTGCGTCCAACAATGAGAGGTAGGGCACAGCGTAGTACCATCACGTTTGAGTCTGGAGAAGCCCAACTGGGTTAGTACCTCCTCCTTACAGAAGACCACAGCCATAATAGCACTGCTACCTTTCAGGTATGTAGTGTTGTGTTCTTGATGGTGAGTAAGGTTCCTAGAGCTTCAACAACTTTTAGGGTAGGCAACGCGCATGGGAATCCTCTGGATATGCAACGGTAACTACTTACCATCAGGCGGGCTGTATGCTTGTTTGCCACCGTAATTGTATAAAAAGAATATCTTGATACACATCCTTACTGCTATACTGCATCCTTACTGACTGTAACTAACTATATGAAGCTGACTGTACTGGTAAGACAATGAATGCACTTGTACAGTCTGCAGCAAAAGTGGCTGAGCGTTTGAAGTGTTCAAAATGACCTATACGCACTCTTATACTGTTGACAATAGAGATGTGTTGATCTCATTTTGAACACCTCAAACGTTTAGCCACTTCTGCTGTGGACTGAATGTTTTTTTTATGCAAGACTGACCAGCGTTTGACTTCAGTCGCACCTGATGGTAAGTGACGACGAGGTCGAGGGTGTTGCACGCTGGTTCAGTAACAGCCTATTCAATCATCTTACTGGAAATATAGACGAAGGGAGCGAATTCCATTCCTTAGCAGACCGAATTAGGAAGGTAGAAGCGAATCGATTCGTGCGAATGAATGGAATATTCACAACGTAAGAATGAAACCGCTCCTCTCGTCTGGACGTCCGAAGGTGTAACGTGTATGAAGTCATAATTTGCATAGGTACATTTTTTTTGACATCTAACAAAACAAAAATATATTTTTTAACTAATCTCATTCATAACATAAACCCTATCAAGCATCAGGCAAGCTTAGTCCCTTTGCAACAAACAAAAAAATCTAAAATATGACAAACGATTACATGGTTTGACAAGCCTTCATGAAACGCCTTTACTAACGAACAGGGTTCATTGAACTTAACCCCCCCGCTGCTCGAGTCCCCAGGTCACACTAACTCTGTTACAAAGCCATCAGCACGGAAATTGGCGCCGTCCTTAGATATTCTTACTCAACGTATCTATAGCTATGAAGAATGTGTGTGAAACAGACATTAAGTTAAAAATTACTTAGACGTGTTTCGTATTAAAATTCCGAGTTTCTACAGTTTAGTTTGGGCGTTGTAACCTATGAAGAAAGATATATTTTGGGTATTTTCAAGGCAACAGTGAATAGGCTGTTACTGAACCAGCGTGCTATGCTACACCCTCGACCTCGTCGACACTTACCATCAGATGTCAAACGCTGGCCAATCTTGTATAAAAAAACAAGTATCGCAACTGTCGTCTGTGTAGAAACAGTAAAAATATATACTACTAGGTAAAAAAAAACTATGATTTTCCCGGGTTTCCCTTATTATGCGTGAAATGTGGCTTGCCCATTGCCACTTCAGCTTGCTAACATAGCCCATGTTACTAACTTTAGTTCGCCTACGGATCTCTTCATTTCTGATAAAAAAAGTGAGCGAAAATACTAACTGTAAAACATTAAATTTTACTCCATATAATGTATCAATCATTTATCATTCAATATCAATCAAAACGGAAAAGAAGACATTCAAAATTATTATGAAATAACTTTGGGAGAAGTCCCTATATCGTGTTACATTTTTTAATATACTGTATATCTTTCATAATATTTAAACTCTAAATTCTACACAGAATTTAACCATTATTTTTATTCTATACAGAATTTAGGTTACCCGTTTAATATGCATGCCATAGCGGTTTTAGAAAACCGCATCGAAAATGACTCAGCTAATGCAAACAGTGCACTACTAATGGAAATGCTAAATTGAAAACTAGGATCCACCCAGATTTTCATATAAAGCTTGCCATGTTTGATAGAATTTTAAAACTATTACTAACTATATTCATGTATACACAAGTGATGCAGATCATATTTTCTCTCATTATGGTTGCATGGTTACAAGTGCATTATGGTTACAACTAAGATGCTAAAAACACTCACTACACTAAGGTTGTATACTACGGTTATTATCATTGGCTATTTCATCATTTTGATTTTTTCATTGCTATTTCCAAGGGACTCAGTAGCGTCTATTTTGTAACAGTGTATCATGTATGCGGTTGCCAGCCCGCCTGCCAAGCGTGGCTATTTTGGCTTTAAGCCCTCCCCCATGCTCAGTGATCTCTCCCTGTGACGGTCTATGGACGCTCCAGCAGTGGATGTTCGTGGCTGAAGGTCCCAAGGTTCCTAAGAAACTACAGAATGGGGTATTTCAAAATATTTTTAAAGGGTGACTACGGTAATCGTTAACTATTTGATCCACTGGGTAATGTCAAATTATTAATAAAATGATAAAACATTTTTAAAGTTCGAACTTGGCTTTAGTTTATGAGCGGTAGTCGAGACCCGTTAATAGGGTTAGGAGCCTATCAGCGCGGAAATTGAGCTAAGAGCAGAGAGAGGGTTAGATTGCGACACTTTGTTCATCTACATAGTTATTGTAAACATCGGC
This sequence comes from Grapholita molesta, assembly GCA_022674325.2. NCBI lineage: Eukaryota > Metazoa > Arthropoda > Insecta > Lepidoptera > Tortricidae > Grapholita > Grapholita molesta. The sequence goes on from CP053139.2 coordinate 2,011,654, forward strand.
ATTAAGTTAGTCTTAATTTAGGGTATACCCTACTAATATTATAAATGTGAACTTTTGCGAGTATGTACGGGTGTTGGTTTTTCATTTATAAATCCTGAGTGGATTTTATAGAGATTTTATAATTTCAAAACTCAAATACAATTTAGTTTTTTGTAGACATGTCTGGCTTTGTGACTCTGCCTATAAAGCCGATGGTGCTTGGTTCAAATTCCGGTAACGGCATTTACTTGTGTCATGAGAACAGATATTTGTTGTCGGAGTCATGGGTGAGCTTACTGTGGGACTTAGTCCATTTGTGTAAGAATGTTCTGTAACATTTATTTATTATTTATGTTGTAATACTATTAAATCCTTAGTATGCGAGTCTGACACACATGTAGCCGGTTTTTTATACCCTCCCTTAAAGATAACTTCCAAATAATAATGCGAATTTTACTATTACCCTATAACTTTATAAAGATAATGTCTATTTAGTCAAGCAGACAAACATTCATTCAAATTTAAACCTTAAAACCAATAACATAAAGTCGTAAAAGCGATAATCAAGTACATTTAACCCTATCTTACATAAAGGGTTACCCTTATTACGGATTACCTTATCATTGGGTCCAGTCGTTCAGAACCCTAATAAAGATTCTCAAATGCCCGGTGGACATTATGAGTTTGAGATAAAGGAGAAAAAATAAGTACTTAACTACATAGATAAGTAGTTATATTCTTATTTTTAAGCATTTTGTGTAACTTATATTTACAAATTTATCTTTATACTATCCACTTAAATATCACTCATAGTTAACATATTTATGGGTGAAAAACATAGCTAGAGCACCTATAAAGCACCTATAAGGGTACATTATTTATAGTAACGTGTGTGTACACGCATATCGGCGTTCTATATTCAAATGTTGACGTAAGTTCCATATTAATTCTCTGCACAACTACATAGACATGGTCCTTCAGTTAAGTTTTTCACATATGTACAGTCGCCATCACATATATCGGAGCGGTGGAAGCTGTCACAAATATCTGAACATGCCTTGAAATTAGAGGCATTGTTCAGATATTTGTGACCACTTCCACCGCTCCGATATATCTGATGGCGACTGTTCAACAAATATTCACATACTTACATTGCAAGATACATAAATGCTAGTAAAAAGCGATATGATCTAGTTACTAAGTGTAAAAGCTTATTAAGAAAAAACAGAAAAATCAGACTGTTACATACACGTAAGTACGGCACATACGACGCTAAATATGGCGTATATGAAGGGGGCCCGAACAAATATGGCGCGTAATCTCCTGTCAGGCGATAAGGACAGGACCTCTGAAATATGGCATGTTGTTTCGTAAAAACTGCGTTACCAGTGGAAAAAACTCGCGAGGTTCTCGATTGGTTACTGTGGCGGTGAGATCACACCACGTGATGAGGCTTTATAGTCATGTAAAAGGTACTCTTTATATATATGTAAAATATAATAAACAAGTATTTATCGCAGAAGAAAGTAGAGTAATAAATTGTTTGATATGTTTTCTTATCGGACTACGCATAATTATGTAAGTACTTAAGATTTGATGTATCACTGTATTGAAAAAATAAGTCCCACCGTAGTTTCTTGCCGGTATCTTCTCGGGTCAGAGGTGTAGGGTTTGAACCGGTGTATATTTTTCTTTGACGTTCATAAGTGCATGTAATGTGCCTAAATTGAAAAATAAAGATCTTTTATCTTAGTTACAAACGGATAAACTCACGTGTAATTATATCGCACTAGGCGACATGTTTCGGGTAAGCTCTGGTACTCATCTTCAAGCCGAGTCAGGACACACCGCTCGCGATGACTCGAGTTTGTAACTAAGTAGTAGTAACATGGCTCACAACAGTTTTAATTGTATTATCTTTTATCTTTTTTATCTTTTTAGAAGTATATCGTTTTGTATTCCATTAGCACATCTGAACGTGTGAATCACTCGAGCCGGATAATCACAGCTTACCATACATTTTAAAATTAAACAAGCGTCAAAATACTTTAAGTCTGCATATAAAAATATTTCTGTGGTGCTGTTTCCAAGATCCAAATTTATAGCGTTTACAGTTATTTAACGAAAATAATGTATGAAATAAATACTTTCGTTAAATCTGTCATTACGATACATTTATTTTTATTTCTATTGCGTTTTCTAAAACGATTGTCAAACCCGATACACCTTTCCAATACTGACAAGTGAAACAAAATATAAAAGTATTCACTCTCTAAGCTAGGGCTAATAATACCGGTATTTTTTGTAATACCGGTAACAAATCATGCAATACCGATACCGTACGCGCGGGGTTACCACTGCCTCAATCGCGCGTCGATGTGTGAAATGCGCGAAGCGGAAAATTGCCATCCTGCGCTGACAGCTACAAAATGGCGGATAGATTTAAGCTCCTTTGTTCGTGTTTACATATTTGTTTATCGATTGCCGTGTTATTTAATAGTCGTAAATCTAGAATGGGAAACAGTACTTCTGCTACGTGTTGCCACATTTGACATACGTCACCTTTTTTGAGTCGATTGACTCTGAACAATATCTCAATATTATTTTGTTTACACGGATTTGACAGGTCTTAGCGGTACTCGAATAGCACAATTGGTAGTGCACTGGGCTAGTGGTCCAGTGGTTGTAAGTTCGAGTCAAATTTTTATATTTTATTTTTCGACTTCAATATCGAAAAAAAATCTTGATACTTGCGGTTGAGCCTCAAAATGACGAAGTCGTCTTGAAAATATATTATTTGTCTTTGTGCACATTAACGTTGTTTATTGTCTAATATTGATAGTTTATTCTGCAGTGATCTACCTCAGAATCATGCAGTAAATAATCTCAATGAAGAATTGATCTCAAACGTGTTGAACACCACTTTTCGGTCAACACCCGGCAATCGTGGCTTTCTGTAAAGTCCAGCTACCACTTCAAGATACGCAAGGCCTACCGTACACTGGCATGCTCTAAGAGCAAACTTGTTATGTTATTCGATTGTTTTGCTACAATCACTTTGGCACTGTCGCACTCACATACTTGTTGGACCGTGACAGATATCGTGATAAATGATAAAACCCCAACCATATTAAGCTAACTCATAAACAGTGATCGGTACTATGGGTGCAAAACTTTAACAAAACTTTATAAGCGGACATGAAAGAGTGTATAGAGCCATAAAAATAATTCTATTCTTACACCAAAATATGTGTATATAGAGATTCCGGTACACAACTAAATAAGACACTAATTTACCAAAGTTATTCGTATTTTTCTTGATGGTAAGTATGACTATTCCTCAGTTCAACAAGTTTTGTTAAAGTTTTGCACCGTTAGTGCCATTCACTGCTCATAAAGAAAGTTTAAGAACCGTTTATGAATAAGGGTTAGCAAATAGCTGGCGGAAAGCTAGTTCCTTCTAACAAGGAACCCCACTAAAAGGACAATATCAATAAAAATCACACGACAGGCTCCATTAAGCGACATGATGTCGTAACCCATTAAAGATAGAGTGCAGAATGCATTAACATGCCACAGAACCCGCGGGGCGCGCTAATGCACTGTAGCGGGTGTAATCATATATAATAACACGTGATGTAAATAAAATGTGCTTTATTTTTAACCCCCAAGCAAGTATCAGTCTTTACAAAATCCTATGATTTATTTTCATCATCATCATCGTAAGACGTCCACTGTAAGTACGAGGGGAGGTACAAATATTCGCGGAATGGAGTACAAGGAGGTAAAAAAATACAAAACCTCTTTGCTCGTTTGGTATAATAACTCTTTAGGAAAAATAAAAATGAATGTCAATTCCAAACCGTCATTTGTTTTAAAGATTTCGCCTTTCAAACAAATTATTTCGGAATAAACGTACTACTATGGAGCAAATTTAATATCGTGCCGTAATAAAATTTCTATCAAAGCAAGGAAAACAACCGCAACTCATAATAAATGAAATGAAAGCTGTCTACGGGGATCAGTGCCCTGCTAAAACCATGATTTACAAATGGCATGGCCTCTTCAAACATGGCAGAGAGTCAATTGAAGACGACCCTCGCCCAGGACGGCCAATTGATGCCACGTCGTCGGATATCATTCAAAAAGTTGAAAAGCTCGTACTAGAAGATGCTCGACTTTAAAAAGAAACAATTAGCTGCGTTAGTTGGTGTATCAGATACAACAATTTTGAGGATCCTGCATGACCATCTTGGCATGACAAAAGTAAGTGCTAGGTGGGTACCGAGAATGCTCAACCCGCTACAAATGCAACAACGAGTTAAGGCATCGAAGAAACTTTTGAATTTGTGCGGTGACAATCCTACCCACATATTGGAACGAATTGTGACTGGAGATGAGACGTGGGTTCATCATTTTGAACCCGAGTCAAAACAACAGTCGATGCAGTGGCATAAGAAGTGTGCACCACCTCCGAAGAAGTTCAGGGTATCAGAATCGGCAGGAAAGTTGATGGCTACGATTTTTTGGGATTCACAAGGAATTCTCATGATCGACTACAAGGCCAAGGGTGTTACCATAACTGGGGCATACTATGCAATGTTATTAGAAACACTACGTGAAGCCATCAAAGAAAAAAGGCGGGGAAAACTGTCCAAGGGTGTGTTGCTGTTGCACGACAATGCACCGGTTCACAAGAGACATGTTGCGACTGCTGCTCTTAAGAAGTGCGGCTTCGAATCGCTGGTCCACCCACCCTACAGCCCGGATCTGGCCCCCAGCGAATATTATTTGTTCCCAAATTTAAAAAAAGAACTACGAGGAAAAAAATTTCGTGACGATGAAGAAGTGAAGGAGGCAATTTCGGCCCATTTTGAGGGCAAAGATAAAATTTTTTTTTTTGATGGTTTATATAAATTAATATTCGATCTGAAAAATGTATTAAACTCGAGGGTAATTATATAGAAAAGGAAAAATACTTATGTTGTTTTATTTAGTTTGCTAATACTTCATTCCGCGAATATTTGTACCTCCCCTCGTAATATGCCTTTTCCTAATATGACTTGTATCATCTTAGGAGTTGACATAAATGCCACGCTTGACATGCCGGTTGGCGACAGAGAAAAAAACGACGGATTGAAAGCAGAGTCCGTCAGTAGAATGTGGTCGCCACACCGGCTGCAAAGCGTGGCGACTCTGACAACTACCTCCCAAGATAATACAAGTCATATTTGAGGAAGGCCTATGTCAAATAGTTGACGAACTACGACAGAAATGATGATGATGAAAACACGTATTTTGTGTCGTACCGGTATTTTAATATCGTAACGGTATTCCATGTAGTGTCATACCGGTATTGCGTTACTAAAATCGACTTTATATTTGACATTATCTATGATAAGGGACCTTATTGTCGACGGCGCTTACGCTATTCTTTAAGATACCGCAGTACAAACGCAACGCGGTTCGACGTAAGCGCCATCGACAATAAAGTCCCTTTTGCTAGATAATGTCACATATAAATAATTTCAACACAAAAACGTTACAATACGAATATTATTATATGATGACTAAATAATATGAGTTGGAAGCAAAATTAAGTCAATTATGTACAGCATTCGTGACGGCAGCCATTTGTAACTGCTCAATTAAATAAATATATTCAGCCTTGGCCAAAAGTATTGACCACATAATTGTTTCTTCGGAAAACTATCTCTTTCTAAATGCAGTTAAAAAAAATATATATTTCAAACCTTAATATATGTACGCAACAAGAGAACATCAGTTAATCAAACTTAAAACTTTGGACCCGGGTATGTCCTTAATCTACGTCCAACAATGAGAGGCAGGGCACAGCGAAGTATCACGCTTGTATCTGGAGCAGCCCAACTGGGGAAGTACCTCCTCCTTACAGAAGACACAGCCATAATAGCACTGCTACCTTTCAGGTATGTAGTGTTGTGTTCCTGATGGTGAGTAAGATTCCCAGAACTCCAACCCCCCTTAAAGGCCAGCAACACGTTTGTGCTTCCCCTGGTGTTGCGGGTGTCCATGGGCGACGGTAATTGCTTACCACCAGGCAATCGTCTGTTCGTTTGACGCCTATGTCATAAAAAAAATGTACATAAATAATAAATAATAATAAATAAATATTTCAGAACAATCTTACACAAATCGACCTAGTCCTACGGTAAACTCAGTAAGGCTTGTGTTGTAGGTACTAGACGACGGTATATATAATAGATAGATACATATAAATACTTAAATACATAGAAAACACCCATGACTCTGGAAGAGATATCTGTGTTCATCTCACAAATAAACGCCGCGACTGGAAATCGAACCCAGGACCATCGGCTTCATAGGCAGGGTCACCCACTAGGCCAGACCGGTCGTCAAACATATTAATAAACGGCACCGAAAAATCAAATCTACAACGGAGTGACTTATTGCAAATTTTCTATGCAATCACTAGTCTCCGCAACAGCAATCGTTTTAAATTAATTGGACGTTTGAACCGGGTACGTATCAGACTAGGCACTAGTATGGGCATGACGTTAAATTTCTGTAATTTTTTAAAATAAGTTTCATTTAAGGTGAATTTTTTTTTTTTTTTTTTTATGAGATTAGGGGTAAACGTGCAGACGGATTGCCTGGTGGTAAGCAATTACCGTCGCCCATGGGCATCCGCAACACCAAGGGAGTCACAAGCGCGTTGCCGGCCTTTAAGGGGGTTGGAGCTCTGGGAACCTTACTCACCATCAGGAACACAACACTAAAGACCTGAAAGGTAGCAGTGCTATTATGGCTGTGGTCTTCTGTAAGGAGGAGGTACTTCCCCAGTTGGGCTGCTCCAGATTCAAGCGTGATGGTCATCGTTGTGCCTCTCATTATTGGACGTAGTTTAAGGACATACCCGGGTCCAGTGTTAGTTTAAATTATTAATTGTATGAACAAGATTTATTTTGAACGATATTTTATGACAATAAATAAAAAATATGATTGATAAAGTTACATACGAAATAATAATTTTTATATTCACCACCCTCTTCTCGGTGAAGGAAGACATCGGGAGGAAACCGGACTTATCTTAATAAGGCCCAGTTTACCCTCAAGAAGGTCAGATGGCAGTCGCGTTCGTAAAACTAATTCCTACGCCAAATTCAGGTTGTCGAGTAGCAAGACATGTGGTAGACGCCCCACAAGGTGGAAAGACGACAATGGATGACGGTGGCGTAATACCGGTCACTGTCAGTCTCTTTGGGGGAAGCCTAAGTCCAACATTGGACTGATATGATGATGATGAAGTTATAGGGCGATATATCTTTGTCAAAGGCATTACAGCGAGACAGTATATCGCTAGGGATACATTTTGACATAGTTCCGTGCCGGGTCGAATAGATCTTATAACTTATTCAGCTGAAGGTTGAAACTGTCTACTATACCTGTAACCGTAAATTGGAGCAATATTATTGAATAATCTATGGTATCATTGATATTTTATCTATGACATTAAACGTAAGCTGCCGGCTGGGAATAGCACACCATCTATTCTCGCGGGTGTCGTAAGAGGCGACACAGGGAAAAAAACGGATCGGCAGCAGCGTCTGTTGAAACCGAGCAGTTATGCGGTCGCCAACCCGCTTGCCTAGCGTAGCGACTATGGCACATCCCCCCAAGATGATACAAGTTATATTTGGGGAGACTTAAATGTCCAGCAGTGGACGTCTTATGGGTATTTTACTATATGATGAAGGATTTATAAGGAGATATTACTCATATGTTGCTACGTGGACAACATTTTGTACGGCTTGCAATTTAGAATAAGTAATATATTTTTTTTATACTGAAATACAACTAGAAAGTATCCTTTTTTTATGACATAGGCGGCAAACGAGCAGACGGATTGCCTGGTGGTAAGCAATTACCGTCGCCCATGGGCACCCGCAACACCAGGGGAGTCACAAGCGCGTTGCTGACCCTTAAGGGGGGTTGGAGCTCTGGGAACCTTACTCACCATCAGGAACACAACACTACGTACTTGAAAGGTAGCAGTGCTATTATGGCTGTGGTCTTCTGTAAGGAGGAGGTACTTCCCCAGTTGGGCTGCCCCAGACGTTGATGGTACTTCGCTGTGCCCTACCTCTCATAAAAACCTATACTGAAAGATAAAACTCTGTGTTTATAACAACAGTTTTTTTGGAGGTTTGCCGAATAAACACATATGTATAGCCTCTCCATCCAAACACACAGGCATCCAAACATACATCCAAACAAACAGGCCACATGGCATTCAGACATAATGCATAATATCGAATAAATTGTATTTTCTCGACCGCCACATAAACTGACAAAATCGACATACGATAAAATATGGATGTCTGCAGCACGGCAATTACGCCTGTCGGGCCTCTGTCCCGAATTGAATTGTACTCATAGCTTTCGGAAGCGTTACTACGGGAACTCGCAACAACTATTAATAATATAATTTATATATACCGGGTGTGGCCTGTAATAGGAGCTTTAACTTTAGGCATCGTTTCTACACCAAAAACGTAGCAACATTTGTTCTACGACTTTTGAATATAACTTATAGTTTAATAAATATTAATAAAAAAGATTTTCTAAGCAAGCAATGTATTGCAAAAACTATGAAGTTTGTAGGCTGACAGTAAACGTCAACTAGATTATTGGATGCTGTTCATTGAAAATACTATTTACTTTGTTCGAAAAAATCACAAGTAATATATTATCCAATTATTTAAAGTTGTAGAACAAATGTTGTTTCGTTCGTGGTGTAGAAGCGATCCCTAAAATGTTTGCTCCTATTACAGGCCGCACCCGGTATAAGGCTTGCCTATGAAGCCGATGGCCCTAGGTTTAAATCCCAGAAGGGCATTTATTTGTTAGATGAGCACAGATATTTGTTTCTGAGTCATGGGTATTTCATATATTACGTATTTTTATATTATATATATCGTTAGCTAAGTACTCACAACACAAGCTTTCTTGAGTATTACCGTGGGGCTCAGTGAATTTGTGTAAGAATATTTATTTATTTTAAGGCGGTAATCCTGGACACGGTGCGTATAGTCCGGCGGTTCCTCTCTCTGTAGCCCTAACCACCGGCAGCCTGCACCCTGAGTCGTTGCCGGCGGCAACCTAGGTTAGGTTTTTATAATATTTTTTATAAATACAAGTAGCTTAAGAACGATAGCAAGAATAATTAAACAAAAAAAATATCCTTACTAATATTAATGATGCAAAAGTAACTGTCTGTCTGTCTGTTACCTCTTCACGCTTAAACCGCTGAACCAATTGCGATGAAATTTGGTATGGAGAGAGTTTGAACTAATATTTTTATCCCGCCACCATACTCTAAAGACGGGCATGGCTGCTAAGCTACGGAAAAGCTAGATTTATAGAAATATATATTACTTATTTATTTATATAACATAACATCTCTTAATCATGAAAATAAAATAGTATAAAACACTTAAACATTAAGCTAGCTTTCACTTTATAAAAAATATTGTGAAAGTGACTATAACAAGTGAGTTACTCGTGATCACAAATCCTATAGTAACGCATCAGTAATATGTCAGAAAACAGATAACGGCCATAATACATGAAACATGAATATAAACCTATCTATGTCATAGCAGTTTGTGCCTAAACCGTTACAGATATGATATTCTAGAATAATCTAGAACCAATCCAGACCAGTCTTGCTATTAACCCCATATAGTAGATCGTAACAGCTGCATTCGATAAGTATTTACAAATACTAACTTGACGTTTTAAACACAAATCATGAAATAATCAAAGGAATATATTTGGACCCGGGTATGTCCTTAAACTACGTCCAACAATGAGAGGTAGGGCACAGCGATGACCATCACGCTTGAATCTGGAGCAGCCCAACTGGGGAAGTACCTCCTCCTTACAGAACACCACAGCCATAATAGCACAGCTACCTTTCAGGTATGTAGTGTTGTCTTCCTGATGGTGAGTAAGGTTCCCAGAGCTCCAACCCCCCTTAAAGGTCGGCAACGCGCTTGTGACTCCCCTGGTGTTACGGGTGCCTATGGGCGACGGTAATTGCTTACCATCAGGCAATCCGTCTGCTCTTTTGCCACCTTTGTCATAAAAAAAGGAATAAACAGATGTGTTAAAAAGTAGGAGTTTACTCAATTAGAATATAGACAGTGAGAAAATTATTGTCCTTTACGTCAAAGACAACAATGAAAAGGACAGTATGGTTTTAGTAGAATTTGTAGCTTGACGAGTAAATCAGAATGCGGGAAACAGAAGTGATTATAAAAAAAAAAACATTTTCCTAACTAGTGCGTAAAAAGTGCACTTTCCGCACGCTTCGCCTGCGTAAATTTCACTTTTTAAGGCACTTGTTATGAAAAAACATTTTTTTCGGTCTTAACCCATAGTTCGTCAGTAACAATTGTATCTTAATAACTACGTTAGTGACTCAATACAAAACGAAATAAAAATAAAAGAAAAGGAAAATAGTGAAAAAAAATAAAACTGATTTTGAGTAGAAGGCACACAAAATTTTTTATAAAATGTTATAATAAAATGAAGAATAAATAAAATTGCCCTTGTTGGTTACTGGTCATAGTTTAGGGACAATACCTGAATTCCGAGTACTCGATGATATTTTTTTTTTTTTATATTTATGGCCTGGAAACTAGTCCTTTAAGCCAAGTCTCTATTTGGTTAGATTACGAACTTCATTTAAAGAGTTAATGTTAAATATACAAGTTAATCTACACTTCACTTAAATGAACACTCCACTTTAAATCATCAGCACTGTATTTTTGATATAATTGTATAACGGAACGTAACTGTCGGCGTTTTTTATTCTACCGCCACACATTCGCGCGAGTAGCGAGGCGAATGGCGAGGCAAAACGCGAGCACGCATGTGTACGCGGACGTCTCGCTATATCTCTCGTCCCTCGCATCGCATTTTTGTATAGGCAATGTTTCGGCGAACGTTTTGACGCATAGCGAGGCGAGTGACGAGCCAGCATGTCTAAACGCGGAGTTAGAATGTCAGTTAGGCGTACTCGATGATAATACGAGCCGCCATTTTGAAATGGGATCACGATTTCACGCGTCAATGATGAAAAGTCAATAATAGTGGTAGCTATTGAAATACTGATTGAAAAGGCGTATATTAATCTTTTGTGCGGCCGATAGATAAACAAGATGGCCGTGTGTTCCAATTACGATTTAATTTTAATTTCAGTATTGCCAGCGTTCAACAATAGCGAGCAAACGTATTTTGACAACCAATCTGGCCTGGTACCGCGAACATAGAAGTTCGTATATTTCGAGCATCTATCTCTTATACTCCAATTAAGGCATCATGAGAGTGACAGAGACAATTATCCGAAATTTAAGAAACTCGTTTTTTGCGGTAGCGCCGCAGTGTGGCCTAGTACCGCGAACATAGAAGTTCGTATCTATCGAGCATCTATCTCTTAACTATACTCCAATTAAGGCGTCATGAGGGTGGCAGAGACAATTATCTGAAATTTAAGAATATCGTTGTTCGCGGTAGCGCCGCAGAGTGGCCTGGTACCGCGAACATAGAAGTTCGTATCTTTCGAGCATCTATCTTTATTACTCCAATTAAGGCGTCATGAGGGTGACAGAGACAATTATCCGAAATTTAAGAAACTCGTTTTTCGCGGTAGCGCCGCAGAGTGGCCTGGTACCGCGAACATAGAAGTTCGTATCTATCGAGCATCTATCTTTATTACTCCAATTAAGACGTCATGAGGGTGACAGAGACAATTATCCGTAAGAGTATCGTTTCTTACGGTAGCGCCGCAGAGTGGCCTGGTACCGCGAACATAGAAGTTCGTATATTTCGAGCATCTATCTCTTATACTCCAGTTAAGGCGTCGTGAGGGTGACAGAGACAATTATCTGAAATTTAAGAATATCGTTGTTCGCGGTAGCGCCGCAGAGTGGCCTGATACCGCGAACATAAGTTCGTATATTTCGAGCATCTATCTCTTATACTCTAATTAAGGCGTCATGAGGGTGGCAGAGACAATTATCCGAAATGTAAGAAACTCATTTTTCACGGTAGCGCCGCAGAGTGGCCTGATACCGAGAACATAAGTTCGTATATTTCGAGCATCTCTCTCTTATACTCCGATTCAGGCGTCATGAGGGTGACATAGACAATCGTACGAATTGTACGAATATTGTTCTTCGCGGCAGCGCCGCTGTCCCAGTAGATATCCATTTACCATTATATTTTACTGTATTAGACTCTTTCGGTTGAGCTTTAAAATGGCAAAGATGTCTTGAGAATAATTTGTTTTGTTTTTTGTTCTTTACTGTTGTTTAGTGTGTAATATCGACAGCTTATTATGCAGTGATCTAACGCAATGTTGTGTAGCTAATGAAGAATTGATCTCACGCGTTTCACCCCTATTTGGTCAGTCCCGGGCAGTCAGGGCTTTCTGTAAAGTCCAGTACCCTTACCATGAGTTGTGACATTGACGTTTTCGATAATGAGGATCAAGTTTACTATCTGTGCATCTCGTTCGCACTAAAATAGTTCAAGCAAGATGCACAGATAGTAAACTCGATACTCGTTATCGAAAACGTCAATGTCACAACTCATGGTAAGGGTACAGCTACAACATTTTTTTTGACTGTTGAACTTTAGTTACTCTAGAAAGGATTAAGGAAGTATTTTCCTCCATACGAAGCCTGTAACAAATTACCACTCGACCTGCTTTCCTGGCCCGATTAGAAGATGTTTGCGCAGCGCAGACGTACAGACAAACACTATTAGCGAGAGCAAACAAGACGAGTTTAAGATTTTCTTTAGCTGACGTCTAGTAACTGTGTGATAGAATGAGTACTGTATGAGTACGTTGTATTTTTTTTTTATGACATAGGCGGCAAACAAGCAGACGGATTGCCTGGTGGTAAGCAATTACCATCGCCCATGGGCACCCGCAACACCAGGGGAGTCACAAGCGCGTTGCCGGCCTTTAACCCTTAATTTGAGACTGTATGGTGTGTCATACAATCAATTCAAATAAATCTAGTGACAAAAAACAAATCCCTTTTTATTTCAATATATTTTTTTATAGTAGCAACATTAACCACAAAACCGGTAAAAAATAATTATAACAGTGGCAACATTGCAACTCAGTTGTCATCAAAATGTCGTGGCGACGGAAGAACGCTTCTCTTTCTAAGGTAAATATTATTGTTTTCTTTTGTTTTTCTGTATGACGCATGCTGTTTTATTTCTTAATTTATAACAGAGTACTATATTTAACTTCAGTTTTCATTGAAATATGACACTAACTAACAAACCAACTAACAATCATTTGCCTTCAAACTTATTGTATGTCGTGTCATACACTGCCAAAGACATAAGAAAGCATGGTCTTTTGTACCTGTATGACGTGTCATACACTGCCATGTACACTAGAATTTACGTTTCGTTTTGCATGTATGGTGTAGTATACACTGCCAAGTTGTGAATAAATAACCTAAAAAGTTTATTGTATGACACGATATACACTGCCAAATTTGGGTTATTTTTATTTTGTTTTATTTTGTTTTTTTTTTGTTTTTGGGAATGAGTACCAAGGGTTTTTTTGTTTGTGTTGCCTGCAGCATCAAATTCAAACGCGTGGTGGAAGGTTGCTTGCTCTTGTTCCGCTGGCAAATGCCGCTTCAGATTGCTCTGACACCTCCGACGACGAACATGAACTGCTTTCCCCTGCACAATCCTCTTCTCCGGCACCCTCTATTGCGAGTTCTCTAGAGAATATTAACATTTCTGATTCCAAAAGAGATGACAACGTTCGCTTGACACCCATTTTTAGAGAAATTTGTCCAGAATCTAATAAAGAACCAAATTTAAATGAGATCCCGATTCTTACTGAACTACCATCACAGGCCGCTACTCCTGCCTCCGAATGCATGCCGCTTCAGTCTCCTGCGTCCTTGCCTGTAAACTCCTCTGCACCTGCCACTCCAGCTACACCTCTGACATCTATAAACCTCTCAGAATTTATGAGTCCTTTAACTCCACGCATACTCAAAAGAAAAAGAAATCCCAGAACACAAGAGGCGAGATATGTTGTTCCACCTAAACGAACTCGAAAAATCCCGAAATTTGTTCTTGTATATCAATGGAAGAAGGCTATCTTTCGTCATCAAGCACTTATTGAAGATGACGAAGCTTGTACGGACATTCCTGATGTTTCCAAACCCCCATTGCACTATTTTTCCGAGTTTTTCTCGCCAGATATTATAAAAGACATCGTAGAACAGACAAACCTTTACTCTGTTGCTAGTACAGGAAAATCGATCAACGTTACCGAGGAGGAGATTCGCGATTTTCTTGCAATAGAAATAATAATGGGGATCGTCAAAATGCCATCTTACTTAGATTATTGGTCTCAACGTCTAAGATACGATAAAGTAGCTGATTGTCTGACTCTAAAACGATATCAAAAAATTCGGAGACATTTACACTTTGTTGACAACGCCTTTGAAGATGGCGATAGGTATTTTAAAGTCAGACCCCTAATTGAAAAAGTCCGAAACAATTGTTTAAAGCACGAAAATGAGCAGACATTCAGCGTGGACGAAATGATGATCCCCTATAAAGGAACCAAAGCCGGCAAGAGACGGCAATATATGAAAGACAAACCAACCAAATGGGGATTTAAAAATTATGCTCGGGCTGGTTGCCTGGTATGATCTATGACTTCGTACTGTATGGAGGTGACGATACTTTTCGGTTCCACAAGTTCACTGGAAAGGAAACTACGATGGGATTTGGGGCGCAGGTGGTACTGGCCTTGTGCAAAAGTATAAAAAAGAAACCAGCGTTTGTATACTGTGATAATTTCTTCACCAGCCCCGAATTGTTCTATGTTTTGAGAGAAGATTATGATATATTTGGATGTGGAACAATTAGGAGTAATAGGTTAAGAGGAGCAGATAATATTTTGCCGACTGAAAAAGTTATGAAAAAGAAACCTCGTGGTAGCTATGCGGAAGCGACCTGCAACAAAACTCGCCTAGCAGCAGTAAGATGGCATGATAATAAAACTGTGACTTTGATAAGCAGTCACGTCGGGGCAGAGCCAGTGTCTAAGATCAAGAGGTACTGTAAAGATGCTAAAGAGAAAAGGGATGTTGATTGTCCACAAATAGTAAAACTTTACAACAAAAACATGGGGGGTGTAGACCTTGCAGATATGCTTATAGCTCTTTATAGAATCCCTTACAAGAGTCGCAAGTGGTATTTAGCTATTTTTGTGCAGATGATCGACATTTGTATGAATAACGCTTGGCTTCTGTACCGACAAGAATGCAAACAGAGCAAGATGAAAGTAACTTTGCCTTTAAAACTATTTCGGTACAAAGTTGCTGAAAGTCTGAAAAAAGCAGGAAGGGCCCAAGAAAACGGGGACTTCAAGAAAAAAAAACAAACGACACAATCTCATCCTGTCGAAGACATTAGGTACGACTATGTAGGTCACTTCGCAGATTTTACCAGTCAAGGCAGATGTCGGCTCTGCAATAAATTTACCACCGTGATCTGTATTAAGTGTAATATTCGCCTATGTTTTGTTGCTGGTAAAAACAGTAGAAATTGTCATCTAGAATACCACACAAAACAATAACATCTTTGCCACTATGAAAGTTTGGACAAGGGTTAGATTTAAATGATCTGAAGATTTAGAAATTTTAGTTTTATAATATTGTTTTTGTTATTTTCCCTTGGAGAGACATGTTTTTTTTCTGTTTTTTTTTTATTTGTTTTTTGATAGAATTTTGCTGTTTTTGAAGAAATAAATATATAAGGCGTTGTATGCTTTGTGATAAAACTAATATAATATTATTGGCTACAAATAGTTTATTTGTTTTTTCATTCCAAGACCCTTAATTTGGCAGTGTATGATGTGGCATACATGGTTTTTTTTTAAAGCCAAGTCCAACAGATTTTTTTTATTATTTTTCCCAGCTTAGTTCGATGTATGTAAGTTCATTAAAATAACTCTAAATAATAAAAAATGATTTTTCTTGTCCTGCCAAATAAAGGGTTGGGGGTTGGAGCTCTGGGAACCTTACTCACCATCAGGAACACAACACTACATACCTGAAAGGTAGCAGTGCTATTATGGCTGTGGTCTTCTGTAAGGAGGAGGTACTTCCCCAGTTGGGCTGCTCCGGATTCAAGCGTGATGGTCATCGCTGTGCCCTACCTCTCATTGTTGGACGTAGTTTAAGGACATACCCGGGTCCAAATGTATAATGATCTAATTTTGTTTTGTGATTTAATAAGTACTATTTAAATAGTTTTTATCGAGAAACCAGTGTAGCTATTTAAATAATCGATATTATCGCATTGGTAATGGTGACATCGTATGAGAACTACATTACTTTTTTTGTACATTTGATGTTTCTTAAAAGTTAAAAGATACCTACTGTCAATACATAACATTCAAAATAACATTTAGCTTGTATGATAATAATAAAATTAAGAATGACTAGGTTTTTTATCCAATAGCCCAGTAGCTAGTCCATCCTTTCCACCCAATAGCCTGGTACATTCTAGTTTCCATTAAAACTCAATAGTCCTTACACCATGGCGGGTGCTGTCTCTGTGCGCGTCCCATGATACGGACAGTGGCAACATCCGCCTAGTGTACCCCTTCATTAAACTATCGAAAGGGCCTATGCGCGTTGGATCCGGCTCCGCATACGCCTCCCAAATGTCCGGAGTAGAGACATACAAAATAATAAATTAAGAATGAATCTGTTTAAAAAAAAAAATGCTCAGTTTCAAGTGAAATCAAGCCTT
Source organism: Grapholita molesta (assembly GCA_022674325.2). Lineage (NCBI taxonomy): Eukaryota > Metazoa > Arthropoda > Insecta > Lepidoptera > Tortricidae > Grapholita > Grapholita molesta. The sequence goes on from CP053139.2 coordinate 2,028,517, forward strand.
CCATTTAAAGCCCCATATTGAAAGATATCCTTTATACTGTCTCGTACACGATTAAAGTAAACTTTTCTAATGAGCTTGGGATTATAATACAGCTCAAACTTTGATTATTATACGAGTAATTAATCTCAACTCTTCAGAGGGACTTTTAAACAAATCTTTGTGGCAACCAGTTACGTCTTGTTCAGTTTAGTTCAAAGATTTTTGGCGCAATTTAAAAGAGTTTAGTAAAAATAATAAAAAACAAATTAAAAAAAGCAAAAAGAAAAAGCGACGAGGACCTCCAGCGTTCGAGACGGGATCCCGGATTTATGTAGTATTACTACTTAAAATAAAAGTAAATCAAAATATTTAATAAAGAATAATTTGATTTGTTCTTAATTTCAAAAAACCTTATATCTAAAACTCTTCGACTAATATAGTAATTAGAGGTAGCTCATCTTTTCATATCATATTTATTGATATTTATTGATTACTGCTTACCATCAGGGTACCGTATTTGTATGCCAAAGTGGTAGTATAAAAAAATTACAATATTAGCAGTGTTATTAATTAATTTATTTTAACAATAAAAAGTGTACAAGAGGCGGACTTAATGCCTTATGGCATTCTCTACTAGTCAACATAAGGTAGATCTTTTGTTTAAAGTAGAGCGAGGTAATGTGGGACAAGAATTACCTAATGACTTTTATAAGATATAAGATAAAACCTCCGTATGTCGAAGCATTACATGTAAAAGTAAGTTGTAACACTTATCATATCAGCCGAAGGACGTCCACTGCTGGACATAGGCCTCCTCTAATGCGAGCCACAGCGACCGGTTTAGCGCCAGTGGATTCCCGCGATCTTACAATGTCATCGTTCCACCTTGTGGGCTATAGTAACATTTCCATACAACAGTTACAATTTTTAGAAAAAGTTCAATAAAATTATCATCGAGCAAACAAAGCTTGGCACATTACTTCCCATTGTAAATTGTCCGCATAACATTGTCTTTGTCACACAGTAAAAATTAATTGTACCTAATCCGCTGTCGGGCGTCCTAGATATCGCTGGAGTGACATGGTCAACGTGGAGCCGCGTGAGCTCCGAGTTACCAATTGGCAAGAGTTAGCAGGACCGAGAAGTGGCGCACTCTTGTGTCGGAGGCCAAGACTCATTTTGGGTCGCTGAGCTAACGGAGCAAGTAATCCGCTACCGCTTATGACTTCCAGCGGTACATTGTTCGGTGCAAAGGATGACATTCACGTGCTAAGTTGTATGGCAGCCGTATCGAGTGCAAGTTTTAATTGTGTGGAAGCGGGCGGGGTTGCACTTGCAGCGGTAATCTGGAGCGGTACCGCAAACATCGAAGTTCGTATATTTCGGGCATCTTTCTCTTTTACTCCAAATAAGGTATCATGCGAGTGACAGGAACAATCGTCCGAAATTACGAATATCGTTGTTTGCGGTAGCGCCGCTGTTTACGATCTTTAATGACATTAGCGATAATTCTGCTTCTACCTTCCTAATGCGGACTGCTAAGGAATGTAATTCGCCCCCTTCGGCTGTATTCCCGGAAAGATATAATTAGGGTTATTTCAGGGCAAAAGTGAGGCTGTTACTGAACCAGCGTGCTACGCCCTCGACCTCGTCGACACTTACCATCAGGTGTGACTGAGGTCAAACGCTGATCAGTATTTTTTTTGTTGTCGGAGTCTTGTACTTTTGTGTCAGTCTTGCATAAAAAATCATACAAAACAACCCAGTACAGTAAGCTCAATTATATTGGTTGTTTTTGTTTGTCTTTGTTGTTGTATTATTGTTATAATACGACGTTGGCAAATAAACATACGGCCATATAATAAGCATTCACGTATGGATGCATATAACGTGTTATTTGTCCCTGTGTTATGTACATTGTTTAATGGTAAATAATATATTAAGATTCAATTAGTACTTACAACTAAAAACAAATCAGATTATGTTTTATGTATATTTTGATTTGCTTTGATTTTTAAGTAGTAAGATTACTATATAAATTAAAAACGCCTGAGGTCCTCGTCGCTTTTTCTTAATTATATGTCATCTATTTTAATTTTCAAAATTACTTTTTTAACACTTTCGCAACCAAGAACCCGCCTGTCCGGGCACACTGCTAGCCGATTACACAAGGAAACCCGCATGTAGCGAAAATGTCGTAGCGCCGCGTAGGGAGCGATTTCGAAAGGGTTAAATAACTAAATAACAGCTAGGAATAGGTATATCTTGTCAATGTATACGATACCAGTAATGCCGCTAAAAGATTATGTGTATTTCGTAACTACTTGTACATATTTAATTATAAAAAGGACCAGCAGGAGACTACAGTATATAATATACCACTCCAAGCACTTGAGCTACAAAAGCGCTGCATTTAACGCCTGGCCCCCGGGACCAATATCATAATTGCGTTAACTTCGCCCGGGACGCGGGAGTCATCGCTCCCGGGGCGATCGTACACGGAACTTCAGTATATCATTTGAATAAGTGTTCATTTAAGGTTATATTAACTTTGAAATAATGGACAGCAACGCCATTTAACGTTAGTGGTAAAACATCTGATTTAAACGTAGAACATTTCAAGGTAAGAGTGAGGATGTTACTGAACCAGCGTGCTACACCCTCGACCTCGTCACTTACCATCAGGTGTGACCTCGTCGACACTTACTATCAGGTGTGACTGAGGTCAAACGCTGGTCAGTTTTGTATATAAACAAACATACCTGAAATGTCATTGATATTTACTAGACGTCTCTACAGTCTAATCGACCCTATGCTTGTGTGGTTTGATATCTCATGAGTAAATAGTTGATTGCTACAGTGAACGTGTCATGGGAAACATCCTAGCGAATTTTTATTTGAATCCTAATAAGATAAACGTCCTAGTTCACTTATAATGGACACATAATTGTTACCTTTATTAATTTAAGTTTGAAGATGACATATACTGGGGCAGTGGCGAATACCCGGACTTTAACTAAAGGATTCTTGAGTTGGAAAGTAATTAGCAGTCGCTTTCATAAAATTAGTGCTTAACTAGGATAAATGCTAAGAATGAATGAATAAGGAGGTGAATGAACGATAATTTGACTTAGAACGAGCAAAAAAGGAAAAAGTATAATAAAAAGTAAAAAGTATAATGTTCCTCCAGATTTTACACTTATTACGTAAGTGTATTTTTTGCAGGAATATTATAAACAATGAAAGTTTACTTTACGGGTATAGATATTTACTTATAATTGCCATACGGTCAATAGTACCTATATTACTTATCCAAATTGTCTTTGGTTATTGTGATAACTATTCATGAAATAAAATAATTTACGGCGGATTCTATCGGGTCTAATGACGAAAAATGCAGAATTCGAAACATCGAAATGTAATTTAAGTTCAATATACGCTATATACATTTTTAATAATTTTCATAAAAAATAAAAGTGGCAATATAAAAATATATATCATTTTCACTTTTCAGAAAAGCGATCAAGCCCACCAGTGCCCTTTAATAATATAATTTACACATTAAGGTAGGGTAAACCTTCGACGTTACGCTGACCTGCCAATGGTGAGTTACAATAAATTGCTACCAACCCGACTGGAAGCATATTAATTGTATAGAAGCAGGTAACTCACGTTTTATAAATCAACTGTGTATATTGCTCGTTACGGAGTGAAACATGTCAAGCAATATTTGACTTACAAAACGTGAGTTACCCACTTTTATATATTAGAATCTCCCGATTGGAAGCATTGAAAACTAACAGCTGCCATCCATTTTGTAGCTTGTGTTTCCTTATAGCGACATCTCTGTAAGAAAAAAATGAGGATTCTCGTAATCACCTGTACAGTCAGCATCAATAGTAGCGTGTGCAACAGCGTAATAAAAGTATCTACTGCTTTTTAGTTGCTTTAAAAAAAGAGACAGCTTTCTGTGTGTTTGTCAATTGAAATGGGATAGCAAACGTGAACTGTATAAAATATCTCATTTGTAAAAAAAGGATGGCAGATAGTTTTGGTGCGTTGTTTGATACGTTACTATTGATGCTGACTGTACTACCGATAAGCTTAGGTTTGCTAATTTATTCATTTATTTAAACTATAGTTCCGACTGACTACAATAGCACCATTCCATCTTCTCCCGCGGGTGTCGTAAGAGACGATAAAGGGAAAAACCGACGGATGAGCAGCAGTGTAAGTTGAAACCCAATCTACAGCTACTGCGGCCGACAACCCGCCTGTCAAGCGCGACGACGGGAACTACCCCAAGATGATACAAGTCATATTTGGTGGAGGCTTGTGTCCAGCAGTGGACGACTCACGGCTGAAGTTATTAAACTTTACGTTCGGTTGACAGAATAAATATATATACTGTCAAATCATTAGTCAAAACAAAGAACATCGGTGGGTTAGTAACAATTAAGATTAAAATTATAATTTAGTTCAAATAAAAATGTTAAATGTCCATAAGCGCTAAGCGGCAGCGATTAGCGATTCGCTACCACAGCCGCCACACCTTTACCGGACGGATCGCTCGCTCGTAACGAGATGGAGAATTAACTTTCCTCCCCTCGCGAGGGTGACAATATTGATTGAAAATGACGTTCGGCATTCCGCTGAAGACGTGAACATGAGGGGCATTTAGCCTTAATAACTCGTAAGTAAATATAGGGAGGGTACGGATGTGTATTAGAAAATTATAGGATCAAAGGTGACTGGTAATTTTTGTATTTATATATACTTTGAGACATTGTAAAATTGGGCCGGCGACGCGAGCGGCGAACCGAACGGACACTCAGCACTCTTAGTGCTTGAAATACATACATCATACTGCTGGACATAGGCTTCCCACAAATATGACTTGTATCATCTTGAGGGTAGTTGCCATAGTCGCCACGCTTGGCCGGCGGGTTGGCGACCGCACTAGATTGGGTTTCGACGGACGCTGCTGCCCGTCCGCAGGATTTTTCCCTTTGTCGCCTCTTACGACACCCGCGGGAGGTGATGGCGTGGTGCTATTCTAGCCAGCCGGCATCACACGGCAAGTGCTTGAAAATGGAGGCCTATGTCCGAATGTCGTGGCGAAATAAACGTGAGTAGAGCCGTGTTTATCATTTATATAACTTCTAGCCGCCCAGAGAATTATAAACCCGGGTATGTCCTTAAACTACGTCCAACAATGAGAGGTAGGGCACAGCGATGACCATCACGCTTGAATCTGGGGCAGCCCAACAGGGGAAGTACCTCCTCCTTACAGAAGACCACAGCCATAATAGCACTGCTACCTTTCAGGTATGTAGTTTGTGTTCCTGATGGTAAGGTTCCCAGAGCTCCAACCCCCCTTAAAGGCCGGCAACGCGCTTGTGACTCATCTGGTGTTGCGGGTGCCTATGGGCGACGGTAATTGCTTACCACCAGGCAATCCGTCTGCTCGTTTGCCGCCTATGTCATAAAAAAAAGGTCTCCCATTGAATGCCATTTTGAATATTAATTATGACAAACCAGAGTTGCATTTTGCCTAGCAAGTTTTAATCTCTGAGCGGTTAGGGGATAATGTGACTGGTAATCTAAAATGGACACATTGTACGTGGAACCGATAGTCGTTGGGGCGTAAAGGTTCTTGAGGTGCTCCACGAATCCGAAGGCGCAGGACGACCGGTCTGGCCTATTGGGTAGTGACACTGCCTATGAAGCCGGCGGTCCTGGGTTCGAATTCCAGTATTTGTGTGATGAGCACAGATATTCGTTCCTGAGTCATGGATGTTGTCTATGTATTTAAGTATTTATATGTATCTATATTATATATATAGTGTAGTAGCTACAACACAAGCCTTACTGAGCTTCGTAAGACTAGGTCGATTTGTAAAAATTGTCTTGAACTTTTGAATGTAACTTTCAAATTCCGCCATTACTTGTCTCAAACGTTTCATAAAGAACTGCACCAAGTCTTTGCGAACAGCGAGTGCACTTTACCACTTTCGGTGCCCTGGTTGCGCGCAAATTGCTCATAATTAGGGCCAGTTGGTTCTTCAAGTGCCTTTGTGACTTCTGTGGCAAGTGAAGTCTGTAAGTGCCCGTTACTAAGTGAGTTTAGTGGTCAAATAAGCTAGTAGTCTATTTTTTTTATTCTACCAATCGATCCCTTTTGTTCTAGGGATGAAATATAGGAAGATATAACCAATATGAAGTAGCCATTAACGTTCCCCTCTGCTTAAATTACTCGGCCGCCGGTCATAGTTCTTGAACTTGTGTGAGTGTAGTTTATGCTAGTGTTTGATAATTTTGTCGTGTGCGTGAGTGACGCATGTAAAAAAATGCATTAGTGTTAACATTATTTATGTGTTACCTCACCCCCGCGCCGAAAACGGCAAAATTTTTCCGATAGAAATTAGTGCGTGTGTCGGCTCCATATTGGTTATATCCTCCTAGGATGAAATGTCTGTATGGGAGTAATGGTCTTACAACTACACAAACGCCAGATGTGGGCGTCAAAGTCTGACATTCGTACTCGTATTTCCCGCGAAAACGCTCCTTACAAAATGATGAGAACTTATGACGTCACTTATTTCTAGCCGCGCTCTCTAAAGTATGGAGAAATAATTAAATTACTATTTGAACTGCGAAATATTGCCTTTATGTATATAGTTGTCTTACAATTTATTTTGCAGTAAACTAGATGTCAAGATCATAAACTAAACATTGTCGACAAAAAACCAAAAAGCTAACTCATCTTCAGAGTACATTCTAAACGTCAACTTTCATAGCGGAATGCCGTGCATAGAGACACTAAAATCATATTGTAACCACAAAACGTCATAACCGGCATACCTTTTGCAATAAAATACGTCTTTTTATTAAACAGTTATAACAAAACAAGTTATTTAAAACAGGTGTCGACAGTCTTCTACCTATAGCCTTAAGGTCTATAATAGCGTATGTAAGTATAATGTTGGTTTTGTATTTTCGTAATAAAATGTATAGATGGAAGGCTTATCTACTGCAATATGAGAAAGAGGGCAATTGCCTTAGTTTACTTTTTAGCCTATATCGATTGCGTGTACTGTACTCGATTGGGGCAAATAGTATACAGATCTCGAAAATGGGTTTTGGAAGGGAATTACATAATGTTTATAGATACATCCCTCATCTCCTCGTTCGTACTAGAGTTTTAAATGGCTATTTCCAACTATCACCGATAAACCAATGTTTGCCTAACTCGATATGACATAGGCGGCAAACGACCAGAGGGATTGTCTGATGGTAAGTAATTACCGTCGCCCATGGGTACCCGCAACAACAAGGGCATTGCCGGCCTTTAAGGGGGGTTGGAACTCTGGGAACCTTACCATCAGGAACACAAACTACATACCTGTAAGGTAGCAGTGCTATTATGGCTGTGGTCTTCTGTAAGCCGGAGGTAATTCCCCAGTTAGGCTGCTCCAGATACAAGCGTGATACTTCGCTGTGCCCTACCTCTCATTGTTGGACATAGTTTAAGGACGTGCCCGGGTCCCCAGTCCATTTTTTTGAAGCTAAACTCCATTACTTAAACTCATCTTACAAAGGAAATCTTCAACGTAAACCCCAGTAAGCAATAAACCTTCTCCACGTAGATAAAGCTATTGAAATCAACGTTTCATCTTTATGGACCTTAAAACAACGAAGGTACAATAAAACCGAGAGCATAAAGAATGCCTTAAATACATGACATTTAAATAAAAGCATGTTTTTAATTAAAAAAGGAGATTACTTTTTAATTTTCTGGCGTAAATGCGAGGGTTTTTGCTATGATTTTTGGTATAATTCACTATCTCCGTGGATCCGAGATTTGCGGCCGATTTTTGTGAAACTTTGGTCTAGCGTTATGACTTTAACTTTACTAGAAGGTAAGTAGATACGGTTGTTTTAGGTGTATATTATAAATTAAATAAGCATAATGTAAAAACGACAAAAATCTATACATATAAACGTGAAAGTCCTGACTGACTGACTGATCCGTTGATCAGCCCAAACCGCTTAACCTAGATGGCTGATTTTTTCACAATAGGAAGTTTATATACCGTAAGCACCCACTAGGAAGGAATATTTGGAAATTCCACCATTGAAGAAGTAAAAAATAGGAATTCGAAAGTTTGTATAAGGATTGTGTAAAATTTCAAGCGAGAGACTTGAAATTTTGTGTAAACACTCCTTATTCGAACACAAGAAAAGTAATTCCGCGGGCAAAATCTAGTTTTTTTTATATATTCTGTATACTGTTAGCATGTTAACCTATTTGGAATTACAAGCCAAACTTTTTTAATCCTTTCGTAACCACTTCGGTTGTACTCACCGGCGCAACTTAACTTCCGAATGGGTTAAAACCAATTGGAGTTTACAACGAGGCCGCGAACCCTCACACGCCAAATTAACTGCACACGAATTACGTCAGAGGGCGCTTCAGATAATGCATTGCGGAGAACTAATAGAGCTAGCGAGAACTCGCCTTAACCAGTATAGCTGTGAACTCTAGCGTAACACGAATAAAGTTCAGTCTTTGTTAAGATTTTAGGAATAGTATATACAATTGTATCCAGTATTGTTTTTATATTAAGCAGAAACTCTGCTAGCATATCAAAGATATTTAAATTGAAAGAAAAATAGAAAAAAAAATCGACTCGCAGCGGGACTCGAACCGAACCGAGCGCCGCTTAGAAGTGTCAAATTTACTAAAAAATTAAAATTTATTTACTCTTCGGTAGATGTCGCTACACGTCACCCGTAATGATGTATACCAGGAAGGATAAGATAGAAAAATTTGACACGTCTAAGTGGCGCTCGTATAGCACAATTAGTAGTGCACTGGGCTAGTGATCCAGTGGTTGTGGGTTCGAGTCCCGCTGCAAGTCAAATTTATCCAGTATTTTCTGAAAATTCGCCACTTATGACACCCGCGGGGCATGGGGTGGTGCTAATGTGCTATAGCTATGTCGCTTAGGCTTACGATTCAGCGAGGAAAAGCTGCCAGCATCTTAGGTATCATGCCGCACGGGCGTTTTTTATATTCATGTTACTTTTAGTAAAATTTTATTGTTAGGGTCTCCCCAAACCACTCGACGCGGAGGTTACTCACCATCAGGAACACAACACTACATACCTGAAAGGTAGCAGTGCTATTATGACTGTGGTTTTCTGTAAGGAGGAGGTACTTCCCCAGTTGGGCTGCCCCAGATTCAAGCGTGATGGTCGTCGCTGTGCCCTACCTCTCATTGTTGGACGTAGTTTAAGGACATACCCAGGTCCAAATATTACCTTGCAATATCTGTTTATAGTACGGAAAGCTACGTTAGGTTGCGGTTTGAGGTAATGTTAAATATACTCATTGTAGATCTGAGACCTACTGCTTACACGTGATAGATGGCGGTAGTGCGTTTGCCAGAATGAGAGAATGTCGATTTTGTCGCCATCGTCGATCCATTAATTCCATGCTTGCCAGTTAACATATAACTCTCGGCGAGAAATGAAGAACACTTGACCTATTTGCGTGTGCCGAGCGTTGAACACTTCAAACTAATGAATAAAAGGGTTAAACTGTACGTGGCTTTTATGAAAAACCGTTTGGAAAAATCTGGAGGTCGATTTTTGACTCGACGCTCGAATCGTGACATTTTAAACTCAATCAAACACGAAGAAATAGTATTTTAGAAGCATGAATGATAAAAATTAAGCATAGTGGGTATCGAAACTATACATTTTGTGCAAAAATAATGGTAAGAAACTTTTTTGTGTGATTATTTTCGTTCTCAAAGTTTTATTCTTCTCTTTTTATTGTTCTCAAAATCGGCCTGGCTTTTATAGCAGCCGTATGGTGCCGGCTAAGAATAGCACCACCCCGTCTCCCGCGGGTGTCATATTAAGTAACAAATTTTTAAGTAAAGATGGTCTAGAGCGGTAAGAGCGTGCGACTTGCAATCCGGAGGTCACAGATCCAAACCCCGGCTCGTACCAATTATTTCAGAAATATTTGATATTTACCAACCGTTTTTCCTCGAAGGAACACATCGTTGAGGAAACCGGACTAATCCCGTAAGGCCTAGTTTACTCTCTGGGTTGGAAGGTAGGATGGCAGTCGCATTCGTAAAACTAGTGCCTATGCTAAATCCTGGGATTAGTTGCCAAACGGACCCCGGCCTCCCATGAGCCGTGGTAATATGCCGGGATAACGCGAGGAAGATGATGAAGTAGCTCATTTAATAGCGTGAATTATACAACGTGCTTTGCGTTAAGCACGTTGTATAATGATCAGATTTTGTTTTGTGATTTAAAAATTACTGACTATTTGAACTTATTGGACCTCAAACTTTTATCGCAATTTCAGTAACTAAATATTCGATATTATATTATATTATTTAGAAAAAAGTAACGTACGTACTAAAAAATAGGATTCTATTTGTAAGCGATAACAATTTGTTACACTGCTTAAAAATCTAGTAACAGCTAGCTCAACAGGAATTCCTATCTAGAATACTAGATCAAACATTGCACAGTCATCTAAACTGCAGCATTTGTTGGTAAAAAAAGTATCTCAGTCGGCTGTTCATTTTGGATCATTGCCAGCGTTCGAAGTATTTGTACAAAGTGAAGTTGTATTTTACTAGTAAGCTTGGGGCTGAAACATGCTCAATTCCTCATTGAAAGTGACACTTCCCTTATCTATCCTGTATAGAGTCACTCCGACAACAGTCTAGCTGAGTTTCTTGCTGGAGTCTTCTCAGCGAGCTAGCGTTAGCGACAAAACTCCCATAAACACATCTCAGATTCGGTTGAGACCGTCTCAACCAATCTCGCTGGAAGCGTAAACTCAGTTACTTCTACTGATCTGTCTCCAGTAGTACAAATTAAGTCTGGTGCAGAAGGGTTCTGACCCAACCTTCCCCCTACACAGTCTGATCACTCTAATAAGCCTAAACGGTTTACAGAGCCTCACAGTTAAGCCGTAAATCGTCCACTGCTGGACATAAGCCTCCCCCAAGTATGACTTGTATCATCTTGAGGGGTAGTTGCCATAGTCGCCACGCTTGGCAGGCGGGTTGGCGACCGCAATAGCTGTAGTTTGGGTTGCGACGAACGCTGCGATCCATCCGTCGGTTTTTCCCTTTGTTCCCTCTTACGACACCCGCGGGAGGAGATGGGGTGGTGCTTTTCTAGTCCGCCGGCATCACACGGCCAGAACCTTACAGAGACTAAGTCAGGTTAAAAAAAATATCGAAAGTATTCTATAATTGCACCATAACTCGTTCATGGGCACTAAGTTACTTCATTTGCCCTAGACCAAAATAAACAAAGGATTATGCCACGTCTGTATTAATAAGTATGTAATATAATAGTTCCATTAAAATAAATAATGATCAAGGTTGTGAAATAAATTACATTTGTGTTGTACATTTTTGCAGAACCGAAGCATTGCGAAGCATCTGGTTGACGTAACAGGTGGCCGAAGAGCTGACGGCTTCTTCGAACGTATCAGTATTGCGATACAAGAAAATGCCGTCAGCATTCTTGGTCAGCCTTTTTTAGATTTCAGGCAAGCTAGTATAATTATAGTAATGCTTAGTATATTTCGTATGTTATTTAAACTGATAACACTACAAATCCCAGTCCATACTCTGAGGTGAACCGCATTTTTCTATTTTCCCCGCATTGTCCAATACCGTGAAATCAAAACCTACACTAGCGGGTTATTACTTCGGACAAAACCCATTTCCAACGCCAGAATGCCATTTCATTTTTCTTTCGACACAAAATAACATCTTTTGTCTACCTAGATATTATTTCGTATACTGGTATTAGAAGTTATGTATAACAGCTGTATACATGGAATTTGAAGTAAGGATGTAGGCAGAAATTTGCTGGCAAACGTAATATATCTTAGTACTAGATAACGTCGTATGCCATCGATGATACAGGCATTTCCTCTAGAGGTCATCACACAAATATATTTTAATTGGATTTTATTTGCTCCTTTATATTGCGGTGATTCTTCTTGTGTCGTTCTTCTATCTCACCGCACCTTTTGTCTCGCTTTCTTCTTTCTGCGACTGGTCTTCTCGAGTCATTCCTACCTCGCTACTGATGCATCTTCCAGTCCTATCTTTCCTCTCGCTTTCTACACCTTTTGTCTCGCTCCATTTTTTCTGCGACCAGCCTCGAGTCATTCCTACCTTGCCACTGAAGCCTACCACTGCTGTCTTTCCTCTCGCTTTCTACACCTTTTATCTCGCCTTCCTTGCTTCCTTGTTTTTGCGACCAGTCTCGAGTCATACCTACCTTGCCACATGCATCTTCCACTGCTGTCTTTTCCCTCGCGACCTCCGCGACCAATAATTCTTACCTTATCCCGGATCTCTTGGCGCATCTTCTCTCGCTCCTCCTCCATCTTGCGGTGTTTCTCCTTGCGTCTCTCTTCCGCCTCGCGGATGGCCTCCTGCCGTTCGCGTTCCGCTTCCTCTTCCTTCTCCTTGTCGTCGCTGTCATCGCCGTCACCGCCGACCGCGCCTGTGACAAGAAAATTACGTGTGAACTTTTTTATAACAATAATCGGAAGACCAGCGCCGGCAACATGCTAGCAATATGCTGAGATGGGGCCATTTCGTGGCACTTCCTGTAATGTCTGTTTCATGTTTTGTGTAAATAGTATGTTAAGAATAACGCATTTTATGTAATATGTATAAGATATCTTTTGTAATACTGTTTTGAAAAAATAAGTCCCGCCGAGTTTCTTGCCGGTCATAAAAGTCGAAATGCTTCTCGGGTCAGAGGTGTAGGGTTAGAACCGGTGTAGTTTTTATGTTTTCTTCTTTTGTATACTCGACGTGTAAAAGTGCCCTTGTGGCCTACTTACTGAATAAACGTTTGAGTTTGAGTACGAATAAATAATTTCTATATCTATAATAAGAGAGAAACACACAAAGAGAGAAAGAGAATACATGTACGTAAAATGTGTTGTCTCTAAACTGTTACCAGATATCATCGGCGATATGGCAGTGTCCCTTAGAGTGGTGGAATGTATAGTCAACCAATTTGGCTTCTATGCCACTTCAAACCTTGTCACAGAGACGTTCAATAAGAGATCATTTGCGTCTTTCATATAGATTTTCACTGTGACAAGGAACGAAGTGGCCTATAAATCAAATTGGTTGACTGTAGTGCAATCGCCACCTGCCAAGCTTGGCAATCTTGGCATTAAACCCCCATAGCTCTTTGTGGCGGTTTATGGCGGAGACCTAAGTCCAGTGGAGGTCCATGGCTGATACGCAGAGAACAAGAATGTAAATTCTCTCGAAAACTTACAATTAAAAAGAATAATTACACAAGTAGTAGTAGGTGTCGAGTGGTGGCTATCTAGAATAGCACCACCCCGTCTCCTCCCGTGTCGTAAGAGGCGACAAAGGAAAAAATGAACGGATGGACAGCAGCGTCTGTCAAAACCCAATCAACAGCTACTGCAGTCACCAACCCGCAAGCGAGGCGACAAGATGATACACGTCATATTTGGGGAAGGCCTATGTCCAGCAGTGGACGACTTGAAATGATGATGATTGAGTTTGAAATAAACAAAAACTGGCTAAAACACCACTCAAAATCACAATCAAATTCACGCACCCATTTCTCTAAACCCTATTGGCGTCCACAGACAAAACCGCCACTTGACAAATGCCCAGATTGACGTGAAATCATTTTTCGAGCTTCCATATTGAACCAACCCATCCAGACCAGTGTCGCAACAGCCATCGAAAAACCCCTTCAAATTTCGAATTTATCGCCAGGGAATAAAACATAAAATCCAATGAGCACCGTTGCCGGTTAAGCTTGTTAGATCGGTCCACGCAAATGGATAAAACCGGTTATAGGAAGATTTGGAGCAAATGTGTTTCGTAACCAAATTGTTTGGGGATTGGAAGCATAATTAACAAGGGGTATCTGTTTCAGATAACGTTTGAAGGAATATCGGATTATGCGGTTAAGTGAGCTAGATTTTATTTTTGCAAAAAACGGAGGTAGTCATATATAGTCATTTCAAGTAAAAGCGATTATAACGTCGTTGTGGTGCAAAGATGGTTTATTGCTATCGGAATCGCTATTAGCTATTCCTCAAACTTAAACGTTTATTCAGTAAGTAGGCCACAAGGGCACTTTTCACGTCGAGTATACAAAAAGTAAAAGAGAAACATCATATACAGTCAAGTAAAAAAATACGTACCGAAAGAATCCGTTCATAAATACGTCCTACAACCTTATTTACTGTACAATAGAGTTCTGTTGCTCGGTACATATTTTTGAAACTCTGGCAGTGAACGAATTTTTACACTTGACTGTACCTAGCACCAGACCTAGGAATCCGTGGGGCAATTTTTTTTGACAAGTAGCGACTTTCTATATCGACAAATTAAATTATCGGTGTTCTTTTTATATACTAGTGATAACTCAAGGGTTTGTTTGTAATATGTTTTTATTAAAAGTAAAAAACAAATATTTAACAATAACTAAATAGTATTCTTCGTTTTTAAAGACAGTTTTCTAATTTTACTTCTTTTTTTTTTCTTCGTGAATATCCCATCTACACCTATTGTTTTATAGCGAGCGTTTAAGTAGGTAATTTACTTCTAATTGACATGTAAGATAATAAATTTGATAACACGTAACAAACAAATAAAATATTAATTAATATCATACCTACTTCTCATGTGCTTATGTGTAAATAAAACAAAGTTGATTATTTACTTCTATTGAATTATGTAAAGAGGTTGAGATAATTATTAATTATTTTGTAGTGCAATAGATATTACACAACCTAGCGATTATTTCAAATATGCAATGTAGAACAATAGAACAAAAACACACAATGTTGGGGCGATCACTAGTACGGTCAGAGACTTTAATTGTTGAGCCATTTAGGGTTCACCTTACATTGGGCATTTCATAGAGTGAGTATTAAACAAAAGATAATAACTTGAACCGTAAGTGGCTCAACAATTAAAGTCGGTGACTGTAAATAGAACGAAGACCGATAAGCACATCGCAGTTTGGCTAGCGGGCTTGGCTATTATGGAAATAATGAGACAGATGTCACTTATTAAAACCATGCGTGTAAAAGGGACACTCCAATTATCACACTGTCACGCTGAAAACTACACTAATGGCTGATTTTTCAATTGTCAGATAAGCACATGTCTGACAGATACCCATAGAGTTATTCGCCGAATAAGGCTTATCTGACGATTAAAAAACCGCCCCAAAAACGGCTCAAAATATAAGGTAGGTATATTTATACCATAATTGAATTTGTTCCCAAGTGCAAACCGCTCATTACAGAGCCGAAATGACACTATTATTAAATTCATCCCACGGCGTAAATACATTCCTAGCATGTCTCGCCCTCGCCCGACATTCTCACTAACTCGATCAAACCAGTATAACTGGTCTAAAGTGGTATCGTAAAACGAGGTAGCTTTAAAATGCTACCCGGACCTGGGTATGTCCTTAAACTACGTCCAACAATGAGAGGTAGGGCACAGCGAAGTACCATCACGCTTGAATCTGGAGAAGCCCAACTGGGGAAGTACTTCCTCCTTACAGAATACCACAGCCATAATAGCACTGCTACCTTTTAGGTAGATATGTAGTGTTGTGTTCCTGATGGTGAGTAAGGTCCCCAGAGTTTCAACCACCCTTAAAGGCCGGCAACGCGCTTGTGACTCCCTTGGTGTTGCGGTTGCCCATGGGCGACGGTAATTGCTTAACAAAAGGTTTGCCGCCTAAAAAAACTTTAAATAAAAAATTGACAAGATGTATCTCTCACCACACTTTCGTAATACGAAAGATTACATAACGGGTGTTTCCTACGACCAGTCTAGCCTAGTTGGTAGTGACCCTGCCTATGAAGCCGATGGTCCTGGGTTTAAATCCCAGTCAGGGCATTCATTTGTGTCATGAGCGCAGATATTTGTTGTTGAGTCATGGGTGTTTTCTATGTGTTTAAGTATTAATATATATCTATCTATTATATATATCGTCGTCTAGTACCTACAGCACAAGCCTTACTGAGCTTACCGTAGGACTAGGTCGATTTGTGTAAGATTTCCCCGAAATATTTATTTATTCAAGTTACTTTCCTTCCACATGGCATGTGGGACGCACTATCCGAATATATAAGTACGTTAGACAAATATTAAAGACAGGAACGGCACATTCCTTGCGGGACGCAAATTCCTAAACGGTAATGAAATATTTATGCAGATGCTCATTTCACTATTATTGAATTCTATCTCCCCAACAATGCAGATTAAACGAGTGTGAAGCCAACTCAATTTATAATAAAAATAGCTCTATATACATATAGAAACGTCGTAACCGCCTTTGGAAAGTTCACACAATTGTCTGTCGTATGCAAACGGTATAGATTTCAAATTCAATGTGGGAACTTGTACCGTTAAGATGTACTTGGCAATTCAATTATTAATTGATCCGAGGCTGCCGTTGACAGAATAATGATGAGATCTTCTCGTTTTGAAAATTCCGTTTTTTTTTTTTAAATTATCTTCGGTTGTGAGATGACTTTCTAACGCTGTTTGATATGCGATGTATCGTCTGGTTTGTGTTCGTTCTCTTTCTGACTTGCGAGTTTGTTTGAGACGACGTGTATGTGACATATAAAACAATAGACCTACTAAGAAAAGTGTAATTCGCAAATTTCGAACGATTGTCTCTGTCACTCTAATCGTGCGATAATTGGAGTGAAAGAGACAGATACCAGAAATTTCGATTCTCGTGGTAGGCCTTCATGAGTCATCTGTCAACCATTTCAAACTAAATTCTGCAATTCTTGAGAGGGAAGTGGTAGCACACCAAAAGAAACTACGTAGTCAGCAGCAGAAGTGGCTAAGCGGTTGAGGTATTCAAAATGAGGTCAACACATCTCCGTTGTCAAGAGATCTTATTGATCTCGATCCACCGGTCGATGTAACTACTGACCAAAGAGCTGGCGGCTTCCTCGCACGACGTATCGGATTGCGATACAACGAGGAAATGCCAGCATAATTGGCAGAATGGTTTTATTTATATCTAATCCAGAATAGTTAGGTAATTATTGTTATTTTATTGTAACTTTAATTATTTTCTTTACATATCTTTCCCGTACACGGAACAAAAGTGTTCCGGACTTTTGGGAGGCCTGTGCGGAGTCGGATCAAGCCAACGCGCAGAGACCATTTCGACAATTTAATGATATGTAAAGCTTACTCTATTGTTTAGTATATTATTAGCAGAGCCCGGAAAATCCATAGCAAAACAGAAGACTGTCGCAATAAAACTAGTGTTAGAAACATTTTTATATCGATACTGAGTTTATCGATGTCTTACGGAATACTAATTTTCAATGAGGTTGATTACTTCTTTGTCACCCGACTACGGTCAAGCCAAAAGGGGAGGGTTATTACTTAATATGAAATGTAAGTAACGTTAATAATATAAGTTACTTTGCGTTTTAGATGAAATAATACATATAATATAAATCCTTAACTTACCACTTCTTTTGCTTTTTGTGTTAATGATAATTGATAACAATAATGTACCTAAACGTATCAATATGATTTTTTTAGACATAACTTACTCGATATCGATAAAAAAATGTTTAGATCACTAGTTTGACTGCGACAGTCGTTTGTTTTGCTATGGATATTCCGGGCTCTGATTATTAGAAAATAAAATTGTTTCATATAAGATTGTATAATACATTCTTAAGATGACTTCACGATTCAAGCTCGACAAGTCTTTATATAATAACAAGCTCTAAGACCCAAATTGAGGCTAATATTTGAATATTCCCCAGAACATGTATTACTCCGATCAAACGCCCGTAATTAAATTGCTAGCTGTGAACTTCTGAATTGAACCCTGATTGGTTTAAGTTCCGTACAAAGTGCCTGATGTGCCTCTCATATGCAAATTCTGATGTTTTATGGATACCGGGGCGGGAATTAAGGTCAATTGTTTTGTCAGAGCGTTGTTGGTGAAGAAACTCGAATTTTAAGGATTCAGTGAGACAAGAAATACCCCAATGGAGGGGGCTATGGTAGCAGTACCCTTACCATGAGTAGAGACATTGACGTTTTCGATAACGATTCTCGAGTTTACTGTCTGTGCATCTTGCTTGTACTATTTTAGTGCGAACGAGATACACATATAGTAAACTCGATACTCGTTATCGAAAACGTCAATGTCACAACTCATGGTAAGGGTACAGTTTCTTTGCGTGATCTTATCAAAAACGTTGACATTTGACGACCGGTCTGGCCTAGTGGGTAGTGACCCTGCCTATAAAGCCGATGGTCCTGGGTTTTAGGCATTTATTTGTGTGATGAGCACAGATATTTGTTCCAGAGTTATGGGTTTTTTCTATGTATTTAAGTATTTATATGTATCTATCTATTATATATATCGTCGTTTAGTACCTACAACATAAGCCTTGCTGAGTTTACCGTAGAACTAGGTCGATTTGTGTCAGATCGTCTCGAAATATTTATTCATTATTTGTTTATTTATGTACGTGGACCGTTTCGTCTCTAAGCGGAACCAAAGTAACTATGATACCCCGTCGAAACACTAAACTTAAGTGGCAGTGGACAGGGCACATTGCACGGGAACTGATGGCTCCCAATAGGTGGTAAGGTTCTCGAACGGTACCAAAATTTGATCATCATTTAATGCTTAAGTCTGCTAGATGGTGGGAACAACTATCTGTGCATAATTATGTATTTTAAGATTTGATGTATTGAAAAAATAAGTCCCGCCGTAGTTTCTTGCCGGTATATTCTCGGGTCAGGGTGTAGGGTTGGAACCGGTGTAGATTTTTCTTTGACGTTCATAGGTGCATGTAAAATAAAGAACTGTTATCTTTTTTCTATACTATGATCGATACCGTAACCTCATCAACTTTTGAACTATAAAGAATGTTCTTTTAACAATGTTTATAATGTATTTATATTAAGCATGAAACCCACATTACGCGTTTATAAATTATAAACCAATCATTTCTAGTAAAAAAATAGGTAACAAATACAACCCTACGAATCAAATTAACCCCAGTTTAGCGTAGTATTGATTATGAAATATTACAAAATTCAACATGTCTCAAGTAGGCATGTTATGACGTGTCCACATGACGTCACAGTGTAAACATCTTGCCCCATGAAAAGGCAATATCAGCCTCGCCCCAATTACTTTTATAGCCTTGTTTACGTCGAGCCTTTATAACGACCTGTTGTTGAATAATTATACTATCCATATACGTGATTACTTAATCAATACACGTAATAAATTGGCGCTAGCTGTTTTGGTTTAAATTAAGAAGGCGCCATGCTTTTCGTGCTACTCGATTCAATCTAATCATGGCGCCTCAGGTAAGGATGGGCGAACCGCTCCCGAATTTAGGAATTTTCGTTCGTATTATTAAAACAATGTTATTTTTTACAAATATAAGACGTATACGTTATAGAAAATAAGTAATATTGTTATTATCTAAAAACTTACGACCTTCTGTTGAGTATTTGCAACGTATTAAGAGAAACCCATCTTTTTTAGAGGTCACTTTGGATGTAATTTTTATATCGCAAATTTCAAGCAATCGTGTTTCTGAATCGTATGATTTATTTAGTAAATCCTTAAATATGTAACTTATGACGCACATAGACTAAGATTAAGGATTAACTATACAAAAAAGGTATCTAACATAAGAAATTATTGCTGTCATTTCTTTGGCGCAGCCTTAACAACAAATTGGCGGGAACAGAGATAAAGCATAATATTACATAATTATTCTTTCTTAAGATACTTTTACAATCCATACTAATATTCTGAATGTGAAAGTAACTGTGTCTGTCTGTTACCTCTTCACGCTTAAGCGTAAACCAATTGTGATGTGATATGAAGAAAGTTTGAGATACGAGAAAGGGCAGATCATCCTTTGTCTCCTCCCCGTTTGATTGTTTCTGATGATTGCCAACCCGCTTGCCAAGCGTGGCGGTTATGACATTGAACCCATGCTCAGAGATCGGATGGAATCAAATGTAGATTTGCAGTAAAAATACAGTAGATATCTGTTTAAGTGTACAAGTAATATCCATAAGTTTACCGGCGTCCCCTCATAGCTATACTATAGCTATGCCATAGCTTCAGTTACGTACCTATAGCTATGCTATAGCATGCCAGGTCAACGCTCTAGACTAGGCTTGCGCGCACAGCCTACCTGCGGACGGTCAGGGTCGCCATGATGGGGCATATAGTGCGGATAATGTCCGCGTTTAAAGTTGATAGTTATTTAAATGTTTGCTTGTTAAACGGCTTGACACGGCACTGTAGTTAAACCATTAGAATGATAATAAGAACAAATCAAATTATTTTTTATGAAATTTTTTTTTTTTGATTTGCTTTGATTTTTAAGTAGTAATACTACTATATAAATTATAAGTTGAAATAGATAACATATACTTAAGAAAAAACGACGAGGACCTCCGGTGTTCGAGACGGGATTCGAACCCGCATCTCCAGCTATCGCGGCTGACGCCTTCACCAATTTGGCCACCCGTACACATTTTTAACGGTTTTAGGCACCGTTTTACCAGCTCTAAGGTGAAACACTACGTGTTTGCGCCTCCTATATGAATACCTTTCGGGATTCTGATATAGCTAGAGAGTTGGTGCTGCCATCTATGAAACTAAGAACAAATCAAAAAATTCATATAGGAGGCGCAAACACGTAGTGTTTCACCTTAGAGCTGGTAAAACGGTGCCTAAAACCGTTAAAAATAAACAAGATCACATATACTTGAGTAATTTCGACGGGTTCCGCTGTTTACGGGTGGCCAAATTGGTTAAGGCGTCAGCCGCGATAGCTGGAGATACGGGTTCGAATCCCGTCTCGAACACCGGAGGTCCTCGTCGTTTTTTCTTAAGTATATGTTATCTATTTCAACTTTCATTAGAATGATATCAAGTGACTTTGTGAAGATATTGAAATATTCAGAACCTATAGGTTTAGAAATCTAAAAGTGCTTTATTGAAAAACATATTCCAAATTTTAAAATTCTACAATCAGTTTGGATTGTGCGATGTTTATTTGAATCTAGGTAATTTATATTAATGGTAATCGTAAAAACATGAATGGTATTTGTACTGTATTACGAATGTATATTGGTTTAGAAATATAACAATGTTTAAAAAATAATGATTAATGGTCGAAAAATTTATAACAAATAAAAACTGACACTTTTTTTTACTTTTGTTATGTTTTCTTGGAGTATAATGTTTTAAATACGCAATAACAAATAATATGACGCAATAATATCTCTGCGCCAAATGCCTGCTTTGTTATGATCGTGCCCAATGTTATACATTGTTATGTACAATGGATGCTCGGAAAATGGACATGTCCTGAACAAATCAGAATTTATGGCAACCCTGTTCTCCCCTCTGATATAATATACAGTGTATATAAGTATGTCCGTCTAATCAGGAGGGTTGGTAAATGTTTGCGATTCGTATTATCATTTTTAGGGTTCCTCGTTCAAGGAAGAAATCGGAATTAATTCTTGTATTTAGTATGTTTGATTTATAAATGGTTTGCCGATTTGCTTTGTAGCTGTGGTGATATAATCAGATTAAGTTTATTATCTCTTTATTTTTTATTATGCAGAAACGTCTTCTAGTGAATATCTTCGATATTTAAATAGAAAGAAAAATAGAAAAAAATGTTTTTTATTATGTCTTTTTTATTGATTTCCATTTATACCATAACCGTCAGCGTTATATAGTTAGTTGCAGTCAGTATGGTCAAATACATCGATACAGATCTAGGAGGAATAATTACTGGAGAACGCATCCGCGAGCACCAGTAAGGGACAATGATATTTTGGCTTTTGTAGCCCAAAATGTAACAATTCACTATAGTTTTGCCTTACAGGTCACTCTTTATAGCTAAAATATTAGCTTATTCTGTATTAATTACCGCAACTTCTGTTGAAAACACAAGAAAACTCCAATTGTATTGATTTGTTCCCCTCCAACTTTGACAGTTCTGAAGAGTTCCGTTTGGAGGGGAATAAAAATGTGAGACTATGACAAGGACGGACGAAAATAGCGCCGTCTTTGCCATACCTTTGGGAAGTTACATAAGACCATCCCTTTCGATCGTGGTATTATTATTAGCACGCTCCGTCTAGTTAAATGGTATGTCAATGATACAGATTATTGCAGTAAGGATGTGTATTGATATATGTGACGTTATCTAGCAAAAGGGACCTTGTTGTCGATGGCGCTTACGTCGAACCGCGTTGCGTTTGTATTGTGGCACCGTGAACAACGGCGTAAGCGCCATCGACAATAAGGTCCCTTTTCATAGATAATGTCACATATTTGGCTATACTCACTGTAACTAACTATATGACGCTCACTGTACATAGATAATAAAAAAAGGGCTCGTTACGGAGTGAAACAGGTCGAGCAATATTCGACTTGTAAAACGTGAGTTACCCGCTTCTATACAATTAGGTAATATGTTTGAATCTCACGATAGTTTTGGACCCGGGTATGTCCTTAAACTACGTCCAACAATGAGAGGTAGGGCACAGCGATGACCATCACGCTTGAATCTGAGGCAGCCCAACTGGGGAAGTACCTCCTCCTTACAGAAGACCACAGCCATAATAGCACTGCTACCTTTCAGGTATGTAGTGTTGTGTTCCTGATGGTGAGTAAGGTTCCCAGAGCTCCTACCCCCCTTAAAGGCCGGCAACGCGCTTGTGACTCCCCTGGTGTTGCGGGTTCCCATGGGCGACGGTAATTGCTTACCATCAGGCAATCCGTCTGCTCGTTTGCCGCCAATGTTATAAAAAAAAATTGTTTTGTGTTTAAATTGTAGGTCAATTTAATTTATTTGGCAAATGGATTTTGGTATACTGGCAGCCATCTTGCTTGGGCTCTTCATTAGTTTATTCTGTAGCTTAATTGTTAAGTAATTATAGGTCATCAAATTTTAAGGTCTGTGTACTAGGAATACGTAACAAAAAGGGGCTATTATTAGGGCGATCGATACTGAGTCGCTTAGTTGATGAATGGTTATACTGCATTGTATATTCGGGGTCAATAAAAAAACTGAAATAATTTAAACAAATATGGCTGACTGACAACAGAATCTCTAAGCAAAAAAACATTTGACACATGACAAAACATTATAATTACATAATATTATGTTTGTATAGTCGCGATCAGATATATCGGAGCTGTGGAGGTGGTCAGAAATATTGCAAAAAACGCCTCAATTGTCAAGGCGATATAGATAAAATATATAAATAAATAAAATAAACATTCGGGACAATCTTACACAAATCGACCTAGTCCTACGGTAAGCTCAGTAAGGCTTGTGTTGCAGGTACTAGACGACGATAAATATAATAGATAGATACATATAAATACTTAAATACAATAGAAAACACCCATGACTCAGGAACAAATATCTGTGCTCATCACACAAATAAATGCCCTGGCTGGGAATCGAACCCAGGACCATCGGCTTCATAGGCAGGGTCACTAGGCCAGACCGGTCGTCAAATATATTTTTATTTTTTTGAAAAAGAAACGTCTAAGAAATAATTGATAATTTAATATAAATCATCATCATATCAGCCGAAAGCCGTACGTTAAGACTGTCGGTAAGTGGTCGCCACTCGAAAACTTTTACGCCCCAACGGTTATCGGTTCTAAGTGTCATAAATTATAATTCTATGTAACTCCACCGTTTTAAACAGCTTTGGTTTGCCCTAGTGGGTAGTGTCCCTGCCTATGAAGCCGACGGTCCTGGGTTAGAATCCCAATAAGAGCATTTATTTGTGTTATGGGCACAGGGTTTCTGAGTCTTAGATGTTTTCTATTTATTTTAGTATTTGTTTATTATATATATCGTTGGCTGAGTCCCCACAACACAAGTCTTCTTGAGCTTACCGTGGGCCTCACTGTGGTTACGCATGTATGTTTAAGATTTTTTGTATACTGTTTTGAAAAAATAAGTCCCGCCGAGTTTCTTGCCGGTCATAAAAGTCAAAATACTTCTCGGGTTAAAGGTGTAGGGTTAGAACCGGTGTAGTTTTTATTTTTCTCTTTTACTTTTGTATACTCGACGTGAAAAAGTGCTCTTGTGGCGTACTTACTGAATAAACGTTTGAGTTTGAGTTTAGTTTGAGTTCAATCAATTGGTATAATAATATCCTGTAATATTTATTTATCTATTTACAGCTGCTCTTCTACCGATGGTTTCTGACCAGTTTACAGCCTACACCGGATACGAGATTGTAACTAAGTGGCTCAACAATCCATGTACACGTTTGAGCATGTTAGACACGTCAGCTAAGCGAGTTAGTGTATCGACCGAGCTATTATTAGCGCCACGTGCTCGGCGAGGCTCGTCGGTCGATAGTTTGCGAAAGGCAGTAGCTTGGAGTTCTGATTCGTGTTTAGTACTTTCAGTGTCGTAAATAAACATAAACATAACGGTAATAAATAAATAATAAATATTACAGGACAGTTTTACACAAATTGACTGAGCCCCACGGTAATCTCAAGAAAAACAACTTTATTATTCATTAACAATATAATGACGACCGGTCTGGCCTAGTGGGTAGTGACCCTGCCTATGAAGCCGATGGTCCTGGGTTCGATTCCCCCGCATTTATTTGTGTGATGAGCACAGATATTTGTTCCTGAGTCATGGGTGTTTTCTATGTATTTAAGTATTTATATGTATCTATCTATTATATATATCGTCGTCTAGAACCTACAACACAAGCCTTACTGAGCTTACCATAGGACTAGGTCGATTTGTGTAAGATTGTTCCGAAATATTTATTTATTTATTATTATAGGTCCTTACATATGAAATTGAAGTTTCTTCGAACTAACTGTTCGACATAACGCCAATTTCATAGGTAAGGACACACTAAAACTAACAGTCTCCCTGGAGACAGTGCTAGTTTTCGCTGTGTTACAACTTCCACTGTTTGCTCTTAAATAATATACAGGTGTTTATAGTTGTTAAGAATTATATGAGGCAAAAAGTGTGCTATGATAAAAACAACTTAAAAAAAAAGAAACAAGAATAACAATTGGCATTGTATTTCAGCATATAACTACTAATAAACACCCTTATTAGTATTTGCTGAAAAACAATGCCAATTTGTGTAGGTACGAGTAAGTGACAAGTATTTGCGCTTAAAAATATACCCAATTAGTGTGGCTTGTAAAAAGTTAACTATGTCAATTTCGTAGCAATAATTACATATAAAATTTATATAAATACTTAGATTTGGAGCTCATAAACTTCAAGCAGTAAGACCATGCAAAAAGGAAAAAAAAATCTGTACAGAGTTTTTCAAGTCACGTTAATTGAGAATACTTTTTTTCTAAAAACACCCCTATCCATCCGTTACAAAAATCAAGATTCGAGTAATCGATCTTCAAAAACTCAAGTTTTTTGAACAACAACAAAATTTAGGTAGAGTTTTTGGATAACCAAATAACCTTTTGGTTAACCTAATAGTCAAAAGATGTGTTTGACATAAATTCTTCAATTTTGTGTGTGGAATGAAAAGGAGCAGCCATTGAACCAGTTCTCATAAGATACCACGAGGACGTCGTTCTCTTAAAGTCGGAGGTAATGGTATTTGTAACTAGCCAAGCCCCGCGGTGTTACCCGCGGTTTATTAGGGAAAAAACGTAGCCTACCAAATTTTATTAAAATCGCTCCCGCCGTTTAGACGTGAAGAAGTAACAACCATACACGCTCACAAACTTTCGCCTTTCCAATATTAGCGTAGAGAATGTTTTATAACAGTTGTTTGGACCGTAACGTAAATTTTAAACAGTATAGATATAACTTTATATAAAAAATTAATCGCAATTTGAGGGTTGTCAAACCGCTTGCATTTATTATAACAACGAAAACTCACACAACTTGAACTTCGCACAATTATGATAATGAGCCTCAGTGCCCAAAAGCCTCCTTTGATGCGAGACGCTTGCTCGGGAATGCTCAAATTGTTCGCTAGTTAAGAATTTGCTACGAGGTGCTACGCCGTAGAGGGCTACGCGGCGTGTTTATCTTACTAAATGTACACACATTCCGGGTCGAGGTTCGCTACGCGTTCGTAGCCGACATAATTGTTCGTAGCGGTTTGTTATATTTATTTTTATCTAACTGGGAAGGAAATAAAAACGGTTTTATTATTACAAGTAGGTAGAGCAGGTAGCAAAACTGCATTTTATTTACAAGGGAGCAAAGTAACGTAATACAAATCGTGAATGATTTTTGCCGTTAGTTGGGATGGATGTAATTTGTTTCAGAGTTAGTATTTTCCTCATCGTAGTGAGGTAAAAAAATGTGTTTAACACGGGAGTAAAGTGTGTTCCCCTCTTGTCTTAAACTCCCCTAATACTCATGATTCCAGTTTAAACGGTTTACTACTATATAACTAATGAAGTACGATTTTCTTTAAAAAGAATAATTTATTATCAAAACAGAACCTTGAGTGGGCAGATGGCTGAACACCTAGATTGTTTCCGTAATGCTTTTAATCAAACTTTTTCTGTAGAACAAGTTATTTAAAAATAAAGTTTCAAGACAGATCTCGTAAAAACCGGGCGGCTGTAGTAAACTACAGTATCACAGTTTATGGCACTGGTCCCACCGCGAGCTAGTAAGCTATGAGCTATCAGCTATTTCAAGGGACAAAATATTATCGCTCCCGTGTAAATAAAAGAGATATATATATATATATATATATATATATATATATATATATATTTATAGCTCATCCCCGGCGATGAATTACGATCGCCCGGCTATGACGTATATGTCTCTTTTATTTACACGGGAGCGATAATATTTTGTCCCTTGAAATAGCTGATAGCTCATAGCTTACTAGCTCGCGGCTGGACAAGTACCCTTACCATGAGTTGTGACATTGACGTTTTCGATAACGAGTATCAAGTTTACTATCTGTGCATCATGTTCGTACTAAAATAGTCCAAGCGATATGCACAGATAGTAGCTAGATACTCGTTATCGAAAACGTCAATGTCACAATTCATGGTAAGGGCCCAGTGCCTATGACACAACACGACATGTGCGTTACTCTAAAAATTACCATTTTTAACAAAAATGTTTAAGAAAAATCTACTAACAAGGAAAGGGTACCCAACTGTCCGACTCCGATTTGATTCATTTTGTTATATGTTGTAGAGTAGTCTATAATAACGGACACGTATTTTTTTAGCTACATTTACATTTCAGCCGTATGCAGTCCACTGCTGGACATAGGCCTCCCACAAATATGACTTGTATCATCTTGGGGGGTAGTTGCCATAGTCGCCACGCTTGGCAAGCGGGTTGGCGATCGCAGTAGCTGTATATTGGATTTCGGCGGACGCTGCTGCCCGTCCGTAGGATTTTCCCTTCGTCGCCTCTTACGACACCCGCGGGAGGAGTTGGGGTGGTGCTATTCTAGTCAGCCGGCCACTAATTTAACCCAACCTTACTTCTATAGAAAGTGATGCTTAAGTAAGCAGAGTCGCGAATTCGAGTCGCGACCGGGGCAGTCATTTTTTCCTTTATTTCTAAGAATTAAGGTTTCGTTAGCCGACGTTATAACTTAAAAAAAAAACAATTTTTAGTTAATTAAAATGTCTGCCCAAGGCAAACTATTCAGTTTTTACTATGTGGTGAAATGAAGATTTTAATCCCAGGAGCGGAAAGCGCGGATATTTCCACATCCTTGCACAACTGTCACAGACCACTGAAGTGTGTATAATGTATGCCATTTAAAAAATCGCGTGTTCTACACATTAAAAAAAAACACACACATCAACAAAAAAGGGGTCTATGAATTGAATTTATTTAACTTTGAATTTCGACTCTCTTCTATTCATCATCGTCATTATCATATCTGCCGAAAGAGGTCCAAAGCTGGACATAGGCCTCCTCCAAGACGACCCATAAAACATCTTCCGAATATAGGAAAATAGTTTCATGAGTAGCGGTTTAACGAGTAATCAGGCATTTTCACTGTAGCATTCATAGTAGAGTAGTCATATCCAGCGATGTTTCGAGTGAGCGTGTTTTCTTGCACTTGTAATTTCTACAATATTCGTCTGTCCTAATGTTTTTAAATATAATCTCGTGTGTAATTATTTCGCACTAGTCAGGATACACAGGTCGGGGTGAGGGTGTGTCACTAAAGATGAGCTTCCCCGAAACATGTTGCCTAGTGCGATATAATTACACGTGAGTTTATACGTTTGTAACTAAGTAGTAGTTTTTATATAATATTCTTTACATGTGTGTGCATTAGCGATAGTCTGTATCTTGTAATATTGTTTTTACATGCAATTTTCTTCTTGCATCAAGACTCATGTCTATGCGTTATTACCTAAGTTTTGGTTCTACTTCAAATATATTAATTTAAATAAATCAATATCAACAAAACAATGAGCTGCCGCAAAACAAAAACTTTGCGTTGAAAACGCTGATGAAAATTTTTTTTTATAATAGTTGGTAATGCGTAGTCTATGAGAGTAGTCCGCATCAGAAACCCACAGTAAGAGCACACAATGCCCGTTTTTAATTTACGGAGCTACTTAGTGGCTGACAACCCTAGCCTAATGCTTTACAGACTTGCCAGACTGCCGTAGGAAGAATAGGGCTTCGGTGCAAGGACTGAGTACAGTGGACGTCAAAGATATGTATACACTTTTTCACCTTAATCCTTTGTAATAAGGTGCAAAAGTGTATACATATATTTGTCGTCGACTGTAGAAAAATTTAAACTCTGCTTAGTCTGTCCGTTATTTTTTTTTAATACAACGACGGTGATGGGAAGTATTTATAGTAGCCTATTGACGCCTGCAACTCCAGAGGATTCACATGCACGTTGCCTACCCTAAAAGTAGTTGGAGCTCTGGAAATATTCATTATCATCATCAATTTAGCCTAATGTTGTCGACTGCTGGACATAGGCCTCACCTAAATACGACAGCAGCAGTTCTTACCGAAGTGGAGGATTTCTATGGCCGGTTATACGCCTCGCATGCATCTCGACCTGATCCCGGAAATGAGGATTCTAGAGCCACTCTAACACGCCACAATACCGAAGACCTGCCAGAAATTTTTAATGATGAAAAAAAAAAGGAACCGCATTGCAATTAAAGAAAACTTGCAATGACTAACTTTTGAAAATATAATAAAGTCTTCCTTCACAGAAATAGCGTATCTACAATATTTAAGGTACTTTTCCATGATTTCTCTGAATATGGATGGATAGTGGTTTTGAAATTAAAGAATCATCATCAAAAAATAGTTAGCAGTTAAAAAAAATTTACAGTCGAAATGACGTCATTTATTTAAGTCTGTTAAAAACTAGTTTCATCTTGTCCGCGTCTCATTCCCGACGCATTCTAGTTAATTAAACGAGCCCAGCTGTGCCATCTAGTTCCCGACGTTTAAGCTGGTGTTCTCATCGTCAGCCGAGCTCAGGGAATATTCTAGAACCAATTTTTTTGATCGACTTACGGTCTACATCGGAACTATTGGAGGTTGCATAAGCGTATGCCGGTTTTATAATCCATACGACATATTATGACATAAGTTTGACATGTTTCATAGAACAATATTTAATATTGTTTGTTATTATGTCACTCTAAACATATCTTTCACCACGATAACTTGTTTTGAACTATCGCTCACTGAACCTCTGCTGGAGCCCTAAATCTCCAATTTTCCAATAGGAACTACGTCTGGTGCCGGTTGACTAGAACAGCACCACCCCATCTTCTCCGAGTGTCGTAAGAGGCACCAAGGGGAAAAGACCGTCGTCAGGCGAGCTCAGGGCATGTTCTAGAACCCAAGGCTCGGATACCGGTTAATTTTCCGAACCGTTATCATGTAATTTCATTTCGGTTTCACTCGCGAAACCGTTATTTTTAAACCGGTTTTTAGGGGAACATTTTATAAAGTTCTTGCGGTTGGAACTTTAAAAACCGGTTTATTCCAAAAAACATTAAGTTGCTAGTAGCAATTTGCTACGTGTCTGTATTTACGCGGCACACGCGGCATGCTGGGCATCGTCAATCGTGGAATAAACCGGTTTATTTAGGTTTTAGTAAAGTTCTTCAAACGTTCGCGTTCTCATAATAGTTCGGAGTAAAACCGAAGTAAACCGGTTTCAACCGCAATTTTTTAAACCGGTTCCGAGCCTAGACCAATCTTTTTGACTTGATTTAGGTTCTATATCGGCCCGCCGTCTGGTGCCAGCTGACTAGAACAGCACCACCCCATCTCGTTCTGCGAGTGTTATAAGAGGCACCAAGGGGAAAAAACCGCCCTCAGGCGGGCTTAGCGAATGTTCTAACTAGAACCAATCTTTTTGGCTCGGAGCGGAGCGATAAGAGAGGCGAATAGATAAATTAGCGAGAGCATGGAATTGCATCTGTAGTGGTATTGTGTGTTTATAGGCATTCTATATATGACATTTCCTTTTTCCCATACAACCACTACAAATGTAATTCCAAGCTCTCGCTAATTTCGCTATACGTTTGCATACCTTAATTCTTTTCAGTGAATGAATGGAATGAGTTAAAAAGGGTTCGTTCAAATAGCTCATTCATGAGCAACATTCTTGAGATTCGCTCTTTCTCGCCAAGCAAGAAAATTACACTAGAGTTTTATATTTCCCTTCTGCAGGCGTTTTTGCTGATTGCATTATTTAGCGTCCGGGATGAGGTTTCTTCGCTGCCTTAAACTTTAGGTAATATCTGACTATCGAATATACCCAGATAGCTTAACATGGTGGGCCTTTTGGATTGTGTCTCGCTCTTACAAGTTGGCGACGTGATATACGATAAAACGAGAAGTAAATCAAAACATGTGAAAAAAATCATGTTCTTATACTATTCCAGACATCATCTTCCTCGCGTTGTCCCGCCATTTGCCACGGCTCATGGGAGCCTGGGGTCCGATAGGCAACTAATCCCAAGATTTGGCGTAGGCACTATTTTTACGAAAGCGACTGCCATCTGACCTTCCGGTCCGGTTTCCTCACGATGTTTTCCTTCACCGAAAAGCGACTGGTAAATATCAAATGATATTTCGTACATAAATTCCGAAAAACTCATTGGTACAAGCCGGGGTTTGAACCTGCGACCTCCGGATTGCAAGTCGCACGCTCTTACCGCTAGGCCACCAGCGCTCTTCATACATTAGGTACTTTATCACTGATTGTTAGCACCACAGTTATCGTATTCTAAGTTTTATGAATGAGAGTATACTAAGTCTGTGTTTATTATAATAAATCTTTACTACAAGTGGAGTAGCATTTAGTTACTTTTATATAATGTAACCTACTTTTACATTCTCACGCCATAACTCCGCCATTTTGATTTAAATTACTAAACTCATTACCATAAGCGACATGCGAGTTTTACGCTGACTTTGAAAAAACATTTACTAAGGAATTATGTCAGAATGTTATAACGGGTAAACTTTATTCGTTATAAAACGGTCATACCTAAATTCAGTCGAGACGATATAGTTTTAGGATCTCATCCTCATGGAATACAACGAGCATCATTTTTGCCGGGACAACCCGGCATTTTGCCACAGCCTGGGGCCCGCTTTTTTTTTTTATAAATGATAGGTTAGCATTTGGCCCAAATCTCACATGATGGTAAGTGACGATGAGGCCGATGATGGAGCATGCTTACCTAGCAAGTGCTGGCAACTAATCCCAGGCTTAGGCGTGGACACTAGTTTTACGTAAGCGACTGCCGTCTGACCATGATGTCTCCAACTGCTGGCCTCATCGGAAGACCAGCGCTGGCAACACGCTAGCAATACGCTGAGATGGGGCCATTTCGTGGCACTTCTTGTAATGTTGTATGATCGTCTGTTTCATTTTTGTGTAAATATTATGCGCTCACGAATAAATAATTATTCTATTCTATTCAGCCTAGAGGGTAAACTAGGACTAATTGCGATTAGTCAGGTTCACATTTCAGCCTTATGCAGTCCACTGCTGGACAAAGGCCTCCCACAGATATGAATTGTATCATCTTGGGGGTAGTTGCCATAGTCGCCACGCTTGGCAGGCGGGTTGGCGACAACGCGTGAATGATGGGGTCGGCAACGCGTGAATAAGAGCCGGTTACGCGAGAGTGATGCTTCGGTATTGTAAACGTCCATAGGCTGCGGTGACCGCCTACCATCAAGCGGGCCGCATGCTTGTTTGCCACCTTTGTGGTATATAAAAAATCCTATTTTGGACAAATAAAATAATTTGAATAATTTTCCATCCGTAGATTTGAAAAAGAAAAAGTTGAAGTTGTAACTTATAGAGAATTGAAGGAAAAGGCAGAGAATAGACCCGAATGGAAATTACTCCACCGACAAGAGCCAAGCTCTTAAATATATGATGATGATGAGATTTGAAAAAGTCAACATCCGTAACATCGCTGGTTGTACTCGTCAACTCGTGACAACTCGCTATCGATTTCAGTAAAAATAGCGGCTCACCTCGGTCGACTCTTTAACCTACTTCAGTCTAGACTTTGCTCCCTACATCTACGAGAACCAACTATTACATCAACTACTGTTTTGTTTTATTACTTACTATTCTCTGTAATGTTTCATTTGAGGTGTACTGTGAAGGTTGTGACCTTCACAGACTCCTTGATGATTGAGATTACGGGCTGGCCTAGTATCAGTTCTTAATTTAAATTATCTTTCGAATATAACAAGAGAGTTCCTAGAGGATTCGGTGGGAGACAATCAAAGCGTGTAGTCGATTTGTCTTGTATTCAATAATCCCAATAAAAGAATATCATAGAAGTTATCTTTATTACCAGCTCTCCATCTAGGCGCGAACCCCCACTACAGTACAATAAAGAGTATAATTCATTAATTCATTCAACTATTAACGTTTCAAATTAGATGATTTGCCACAACGACAAAGGCTAACGAAAACGCAATAGAAACTTAAATAATATATGGAAATGTTAAAGTGACTTTTATGATGTACAGTCAACCAATTTGATTTATAGGCTACTTCGAACCTTGTCACAGTAAAAATCTATATGAAAGACGCAAAAGATCTCTTATTAACTTCACCGTGACAAGGTTTGAAATCAAATTAGTTGACTATACAAGTCAGTATAAATAAATAAATAAATATTTAGGACAATCTTACACAAATCGACCTAGTCCTACGGTAAGCTCAGTAAGGCTTGTGTTGCAGGTACTAGACGACGATATATATAATAGATAGATACATATAAATACTTAAATACATAGAAAACAGCCATGACCCAGGAACCTGTGCTCATCACACAAAAATAAATGACCTGACTGGGAATCGAACCCAGGACCATCGGCTTCATAGGCAGGGTCACAACCCACTAGGCCAGACCGGTCGTCAAATATATAGTATGTTTGAATGTAGGTATGTTATCCTTATCTTATATATCCCTTTATTGCACATACAAAGATGTTCACATAAATAAAAGCGTATTAATACATAAAAAGTGTGTTTAATGGAGAGTTTATCCCTAAAAGGGATTTCTTACAGCTGATCTACAGCCTTGGCCAGAAATATTGAGCACCCATGCTTTTTATATGAAAACTCGATATTTTAGTGTTCTATTTATATGTAAAAACATATTTTAAACTGATTAGGTATTGCTCGTTGTGGTGACTGGTGATTGCATACAAAATTTGCAATAAGTCACTTCGTTACAGATCCGAAATACAATCAAGTCATGGCAGATTTTCTTAGAGACCGCATTTTGTTGTGGAATGAACATATTAACTCTATATCCGAGTCCAATTTTCGCTGACCTAATAAAATGGTACATATACTAGGATTCCGGCTCAACCCTCCTTACGCTAAGCCTTGTAGGTGCCCGTGGTATATTTGTTTCTTTTCTTTTCTCTTTTTTAAACAATTCCTATTAACTACAAACATATCCACTGCTGGACATAGGTCTCCCCCGTAAACCGCCTAGGGTAATCGCCACGTGTGGTACCTAATGCCACGCTTGGCAGGCGGGTTACTATCTCAGTACAGATAGAGTGAGAAATTATTTTCCTTCGGGAAAACTCGGATCTTTATCCGAATACGATGACACCCGAACTGTCAATTAATGATCGTATTAAATGAGTGACATTTTAATCCATTAAAATGGAACTTTCTTATTTGGTGTCACATGTCAAATTTAATAATGACATGTTACATTAAACAATAAAGTTCCATATTTTTTACCTATATTAATATTTATTTACACAAATTACAATATTATGATAACTACAAGTACTTAACTGGTTACTGCATAAAATCTAAAGAAGGCCCTTGAGGCATTGTACCGAGGATACTGGTGGCATTCACTCATTGTATCGCCATGCTGATACGTTGTGCGAGGAAGTCGCCAGCTCTTAGGTCGCCAGTTACATTAACCAGACGCTTCGCGATATCTGCAAAAAGTTTGTTCGCGCTGGGACCCGATGGACCATATTAATAGATATGAAAATGTCACTCATTTAATAGAGTTATTGATTGACAGTTCCACTGGCGCGTTTTCCCGATGGAAAATAGTTTTGCTCTATACCCGGGTATGTCTTTAAACTACGTCCAACAATGAGAGGTAGGGCACAGCGATGACCATCACGCTTGAATATGGGCAAGTACCTCCTCCTTATAGAAGACCACAGCCATAATAGCACTGCTACCTTTCAGATATGTAGTGCTGTGTTCCTGATGGTGAGTAAGGTTCCCAGAGTTCCAACCCCCCTTAAAGGCCGGCAACGCGCTTGTGACTCATCTGGTGTTGCCACCAGGCAATCCGCCGGCTCGTTTGCCGCCTAAGTCATAAAAAAAAAACCTGTATAGTCCACCGCCCTTGAAGAACGCAGCTGCCCGTCCCCCTGTTGTCCCCCTTCAAAAACTTCTGTCCCTCCCCCAGAAGTTTCTGGTCACATGTACCAGAGGTTACCCGAAACCTGTCACCTGTGCGATAAGCGACACGTAACCTCAACCGATGTTACTAGTTTTTCCTCGCGACTTCGTCGGCCAGCCACGCCCGTCTTTAAAGTATGGTTGCGGGACAAAAATTATCCTAACTATATCCTTCCTCGTAGCTCAAAATATCTCCATACCAAATTTAATTCCAATTGGTTCAGCGGTTTGAGCGTGAAGAGGTAACAGACCAGACAGACAGTGCAACTTTCGCATTTATAATATTAAGAATGGATAGTTACAGTAGAATCGTCATCAGAAATATCGGAGCTGTAAAGGTGGTCGCAAATATCTGAACATGCACTTTATCGCCTTGACAATAGAGTCGTTGTGTAGATATTTGTGACCACCTCCACAGCTCCGATATGTCTGATCGCGACTACATTATGTCTGTCATTAGGTTTGTGAATTATGAGTATTATGACGAATAAATAACTGAATTCTTTATTTTGTATTTAACGCGTAATGCATTAACTAAAATGGATTCTATGTATTGCTTTCTTGGCTAAGGCTTGCGTAACTAAATAATAATTAAATCGGATAATCGTGCATTTACACTCCCTAAGTAATTAGAAACATTTTGATAATGTTACATTTTAATGTTGCCATCGGCAAAACGATAAATACGAAGTAGGGTAATAACAAGTTTACGGTCCCACTCAGTTTTAGTGCAATCACTGGCGTTCAGTTTTAATTGAAAATGCATAAAGTTCACATTTTAATTATGCTTCTTGTGGTTTTATAGTGAAATGTGTTAATTGTTTTAATCAAACTAGTAAATGGTGTCTCTATACCGTTTTGCGCTCGGGGAAAACTGGCTTTTAACAACGTCATATATAGATACTAGCTTTTGCCCGCGGCTTCGCACATGCAGAAGAACCCCCTTTTTGAACCCTTAGAGGATGAATTTCAAAAAACGCTGAAATTACTTTTCTCTCAATAATTCTTCAAATACTTGTATAAAGAGTGTTTACACAAAATTTAAAGTCTCTAGCTTTAAATTTTACACAATCGCCATACACACTTTCAACCCCTTTTTTACCCCCTTAATGGTGGAATTTCCAAAAATCCCTTCTTAGTGGGTGCTTACGGTATACAAACTACCTATTGTGTAAAAATTAGCCATCTAGGTTAAGCGGTTTGGGCTGTGCGTTGATCAGTCAGTCAGTCAGGACTTTGACGTTTATATATATAGATTTACTGATTGAATATTTAAAACATTAAAACAACAATTGAATGGTTATACTACAGCTTTGACCAAATATATTGAGCATATGATTCTTTTCTTCTAAAAACTTTTTCTTCATAAATGCAGTTAAAAAAAGTGATATTTCAAACCTTAATATATGTACACGGCAAGAAAATATCAGTTAGTAATACTTAAAAATACGTATTCAATAAGAAAACAAAAAGCACCACTCGGATCTACAACGAAGACTTATTGCAAATTATCTATGCAATCACCAGTCACCACAACGACCAATACCTAATCAGTTTAAATGAATTAATACTATGTCATCACATGTAAATACTACACTTAAATATCGATTTTTGATATACTTATTTTTTCATTCTAAAATAATTTGAAGTTCTTAATCAAAATTCTTAACCAAGTTTTTTATTCAAGTCAGGACATATTTTTTATCCAAGTTTTAAGTTTTATCCAAGTTGCATGAAACTAATTCCATTTTTTACTAGAAGCACATAATTATTTATGAATTTACTTTCTAACTTATTGCTTTTTCATGTAACTAAATTAAAGATTAAATAATTTTAAATGTAAATGATCAGAATAATATTATTTTTTACTAACGTAACTATTTAACACACTTTCATTATAGGTAGGTTATTCTATGTGTGTAGATAATTATAATTCTTTTATGCGACCGTTAACAGGCTTTATGCGGCAATTTATCAACATCGCAGTTAATCATACCTGTGTAGGGGTCGATCGACCTGATAAAGAAACTCGCCCATATAGTTCTTACTTACATTAAAAGTTACATATAATATAATTACGTATTTTAAAAATGAAACTTCCTGGCGGCCATTACTGTCCGAAATGAAACATTTCTGCAGTAAATCTCCTCAAAGCGTGCACCGAGCAGATTTCTCTAAGTAAAAAGTGTCGTCCGCAAAAAACGTTCTAATGTCCAGCTTAGCGCACACATGTACAGCTAGTGATGTGACCGTTTCGCCGAAAGTTAATTTAGAGAGAGAAGTTATATCGTCCTTAACCTTGTGCCTACTTTAACCGAAATTTTGCTAGTTAAATTTTAACTCAGGCAAATTGACAAAGAGTTAACAGTTATTTGCTGTCCATGTACTATGACAGGACATATGTAGGCAGGAGGTTAAACTGCGACCAACAGAAGATGGATAGCAGCATTCTTTAGAGCGAGGAACATGCTGTGATCACCAATCAGCTAAGCGTAGCGATTATGGCAATAAGCATCTGGTATGGGAGAGACCTAAGCTATGTCCAGCAATGCATGTTCGTGGCTAAAATAGCAATTATGGGTGATTATTCGGGCGTTTGAACCGTTCTTATTACTCTGTCCAGATTTATGTAGAAGTGCCTGCATTATATTCAGTAGGATTTGATTTTCCTTAAGCCAGCCCAGCTGTCTACCAGTAAACCAAAAATAACACCAAACTGTGTGATCATTTCTACAGAAATCTGGACAGAGTAATAAGAACGGTTCAAACGCCCGAAAAATCATCCTTATCAGAAAATTATCTCTATTGTTACCTACTATTTCTGTTGCGCTCTGTAATTATGTATTAGTGTCTTGTCTTTTTTTGTAGTATGTACAGTCATTAATTATTAATCTCATTTGTACTGTAAACAATTAAGTGTAATGCACAAGAAGAAACTTTTGTTTTTCATATTAAAAGTGGGAATTATCCTAATGTGTTGTAAGTGTGAGATAGTTGGGATTATTTAGTCTGTCACTACCACTGACTGTGTCATTGACGACCGGTCTGGCCTAGTGGGTAGTGACCCTGCCTATGAAGCCGATGGTAATGGTTTCAAATCCCAGTCAGAGCATTTATTTGTGATGAGCACAGATATTTCTTCCTGAATCATGGGTGTTTTCTATGTATTTAAGTATTTATATGTATCTATCTATTATATATATCGTCGTCTAGTACCTACAACACAAGCCTTACTGAGCTTACCGTAGGACTAGGAAGATTTGTGTCAGATTGTCCGGAAATATTTATTAATTTTTATTTTATAGTTGAATTCGTTATACATTGAATTTCCCAAATAAAAGTTTCTATATGTAAATCAGTACTCATGACGCAATAGGGGACAACATTCAACCATCCTATCCGTTATTCAAGTTAATTGTCTCGTGGGCGTATATGCGACGTCATTGCAATGCAAATGCACTCACACTGTACGTAGTTGTATTTTTGTTTCATGTAAAATACAATGAATATAGCTTAAATCGTTCGTAATGCACCCACGTGCTGGACGACAAAGGGAACTGCAGTTTAATTGTGAGGCGGGCGTGCATACAGATGCACATTTACATATTCGTTATAAATATTACACATTCAATACTAGTACTGCCAACTACTGCGCGAATGGGCCTTTTTGGGATACAACCTATAAATACGCATTTTAAAACAATAAATCGGTTATAATATTAAAAAAAAAATAGGGCATCATAAATCTATTTTATAGTAATTGGCATATCTACCTACTCTTACAGTAAACGTTGTTTCGTAACATATTTAATTACATGATTAATTAAAATTACTTATTCTAAATTACAATAAACTAAGAACTATAAAACTTAAATTAAGAATTCCCCCGTGGCAAGGTACCGTAGATGCTGGCAGCGTTACCCCGCTGCATTGCAATACTAATCCGCTGTGCGAGGAAGCTAAGCACATATTAATATTTAAATACCAACCATGACAAATACATGAACTAACAAATATTCGCGATGACTAGGAACTTGTATCTGTTTAGAATAATCGGACGGACGATAATCACATAACATGTTTACATGTTTTAATTATCAAAGCCGAAACAATTGAATCGCCGAAACAATTTAATCGCCGAAACAATTGAATCGCCGAAAAACTCACCCGAATTTCACCCCGACACTACACATTACTCACAACTTAATAACACCACCCGCTAAAAGCAATCCGATGTCCTCTGTTTGACCAGCACTCGACTTGAGAGTCGTCCGTCCCTCTCTAAACACTACCAGCAGACAAGGACCGAGGGGTCGTTAAAAGTTTTCAAAGAAGATTCGGCTTTTTCGGTCGAGACGAGATAGTTTCTGGACGTATTAGGAGTTTTAAGTGATTTTTTGTCCTTGTGTGTATTTATTCTTCAACCTAAATTGTTGTTCGTTCTTCTGTATTAGCAAATATAATTTACGTTTAAATACTACATTTTAGGGAATCTTGGAAAACTGATCAGTTTTATAGATAATCTTGGAGTAATTTCGTAAAAAAAAAACACACACACGACTACTGAACTAGAAAACGTCAAAGCAAAATATATTCATTTTATTTTGTAAACTATTAATACAAACGTCGGTTCTTTTATATAAAATATTCTTTAAAAAGTCCTCAAAATTACAATATCTTAACACTTAAACTTTCCTCTTTTACCGTTAATTCTACTTACGAGCATGACCGTGCATAAAAAGTCCGGATTCTAAAAGTCCGGATTCTAAAAAGTCCGGACAAAAGTTTAACGACGGAACTTCAACCGGATCCGATATCTCCAGAGTTTTAATCTTTAATTTCACACTCGGAGCTGGCTGTTGGCCAGACTAGGCCTTTTCAAAGTTGTAGAGATTTTTTTTAAAGTCCTCCAATACAATTGCAATTTATTATAATCTGCCAGCGGAATTAAGGCAAAGAATTCAGTCAAATTGAGATGTGCAATACAGCGCGGCAATGATGCGAGAATTTTTGGGACCTTTGGACTGGGTTTGGAGATCTTGTGTGGGGTTTTTGTTAGTTTTAGTTAGCTGTAAGTTATATTTATATTTGAAGTAAATATTGGTCGTTAAAGAGCTTTTGCAGGATCAAAGATTTTTTTAACATTGTAAAAACTTGATGAGACTAATGACTTGATGAATATTTTATTATTTTGATTTGTCTCGACTTTATATTGTGTTGTTTAGTTTTGACGACAGGTCTGGCCTAGTGATGCTGCTTATGAAGCCGAAGGTCCTGGGTTCAAATCCCAGTAAGGGCATTTATTTGTGTGATCATCAAAATCTGATCATCATAATTTACTGAATCCAAACTAATATTATAACTGCGAAAGTATCCCTCTGTCTGTCTGTTACCTCTTCACACTTAAACCGACAGTTGACATTTGGTATGGAGAGTTTGAGCTACGAGAAAGGACATAGGATAATTTTTATACCGCAACCATACTTTAAAGACGGGCACGGCTGGCCGATGAAGTCGCGAGGAAAAGCTAGTGATAAATATATGATAGATGATGAAAAGGATTATTATGTATGGTATGTACTAAAAACGGCTCCACTGAAATATTCCAACATATATTATCATGTAATAAATAAATATAATCCAAAAGACCTTTAGCTACCAAAACAGTCTAACCGGCACAGCGTATAAACAAATTTTAAAAAGCCAAATTTTCACAAACTTAAATTAGACTTACGCCCATTTGGTTTGGAGGCTTGGTAGCCTAGTTGGCGACGTGCCAGCAGCCTTGACATCGCAAGGCTTCGGCTCTGGATTCCCGGGGACAAAATGGCCAAAAACGAGCGAGTTGGTTGGCGCATTTTCGAAATTTTGCGTCGGATTGTAATACCGTTTTAAAAAAAGTCCCACCGAGTCTAGCCGGTCATAAAAGTCAAAATACTCCTCGGGTCAGAGCTGTAGGGTTAGAACCGGTGTAGTTTTTATTTTTCTCTTTTACTTTTGTATGTGTAAAAGTGTCCTTGTGGCCTACTTACTCAATAAACGTTTGAGTTTGAGGATTTTTGGAATCGTGAATTCAGGATAGTTTTTGACGTCAAACATTTTACTGTGTCTCAGAGAGCTAGATTAGTTCACATCTAGTTAGATTTAAATAATAAATAAATGTAGTACGTATTTTCGGACAATAATAATACTTTGAACTAGTCCTTCAAAATAGCGATAAACATAAAAATAAATGCCCTTCCCAGGATTTAAACCCGGGACCTCATGCTTCACAGACAGGGTCAGTATCAACTAACCTAGCTAACAAACATTTGTAAATTTTAACTCTTTATTGTTTGTTTTTGAACGGTTAAAAATTACTCCAAAGAGCCAAAATGTCTTTTAATAATATATAAAAAAAGGTTTTAGTTAGTTCGAACTGTCATCCCATTATATTTATTTTCGTTTCGATTGTTTTTTTTATAAAGGACCGCCATCTAGTCTATAGCCTTGTCTGAGTTAGATAGCGATAAAGTTTAAAACGTGACAATATAAAACAATAGCGAAAACTTTGATACTGTAATTGTGATATTGTGTCGTATCAACTGAGGGCTAATGACTGAATATACATAGAACTCTTTTCCAGTGCAAATAGGCTTTTTTCAAAAAGTGGTACACACAATTACCGAAAGTTGTTAAGAAAAGTTAAATCACCATCAGTTTTGTGACGACAATTGGGTGCACTATCTTTTTAACTCCCATTGACGACATTGGGCTAATGGGTAGTGACCCTGTCTATGAAGCCGATGGTCCTGGGATTCAAATGCCATTAAGAACATTTATTTGTGTGATAAGCACTTTTGTTTCTGAGTCAAGGGCGTTTTCTATTTATTTAAGTATTTGTACATTATATATTTATATCGTTGGCTGAGTCACAACACAAGCCTTCTTGAGCTTACCGTGGGGCTCAGGCAATTTGTGTAAGGATGTCCTGTAATATTTATATATAAATCTATATTTATTTTTGCGAATTAACCTGATGCTATTTTTAAAGTTCTGTAACTTAACCTTCCAAGAGACATTTATTTCTACCATCAAACATTTTTAATCCAATATATTTATATGACCGACAAGTAAGTATCATTATACATCGCTAGTACGTTTTTAAGCAAGCCAGCGTTACGAGCCGGGATCCGACTCCACCACCCATTTCTTAATTCGCAGGTTTCCACCGCTAGGCTTAAAGGTCAAAGGTATTTCGAGTTCTGAAATACGTTTAACTAATAGCACCTACTCAGCATATTTAAGAAAGATTTCTAGGCTCGTTTCA
This sequence comes from Grapholita molesta, assembly GCA_022674325.2. Lineage (NCBI taxonomy): Eukaryota > Metazoa > Arthropoda > Insecta > Lepidoptera > Tortricidae > Grapholita > Grapholita molesta. The sequence continues at coordinate 2,070,919 of CP053139.2, forward strand.
TACTATTGAATATAAGTCTTCTATAATAGTAGTTTATGTTACTGCTGCATAATGTAAGGCATAAAAATACAAGTTTGATTTTATGAAACGAAGCGAATATTAGGCATATTCTCATTTTGTCAGTGTGTCATTTGTGTCTGGGTAGATCGTATTCCTAAAGAAGAAAGAATATGCCTAATATAGAATGCGAATTTAAAAAAAAACTGACGTACTCCGAATTAGATCTAGTAAGAACACGATCTACTCAGAAGCTGACTAAATAAGAATCTGGAACAGTCAGAATTAAACCTACTCCGAATTTGGTAACCTCCGTCCAAATCGCGCAAAGACGTAATGGTGGCGAATGATACCATTTTTCAAACAACCGTAGCTTTTTTTAAATTCAGAGTCAAACTAGAGTCGGACCCGATTCTCATATGTGGTAGTCCACATGGAAAGGTATGGCGCTTGGCACCTACGCTATTGTTAATGACGCTTCAATACTAATGTGCCACTTTGCAACGTAAGCGACAAGCGCCACAAGGTACCTTTCCATGTGGACTGCCACATATAGTTTTTTTTATAGCAACTAACTATTATTTTTCAGATATGTTCAAAAATTAAATGTCATTATATCGTAATTTGCTGTAGGCATCCTAGAGGGTTTGTGTGTGTGTAGATAAAGTCTCGATAGCCAGCTCCATAAATTTGACGGAATAACTTTGAATAACTGCAGCACACACAACTTTGGCGCAAACTTTATCGATGAATACCTTAAGTTCCCCTTTGCAAAGGTTGTATAAAGGAGATACCAGGAACTCCTTATACTATCTACAGTACAGCCAGCGTCATATAGATAATTACCTTCACTATGGCCAAATATATCGAAACACATCCTTACTGCTGTTTAATAAAGAACTGTATCGATATATTTGCTGATTGCAACTAACTATAAGACGGTGACTGTACAGTCAACCAATTCGATTTATGGGCCACTTCGTTCCTTGTCACAGTGAAAATCTATATGAAAGACGCAAAAGATCTCTTAGTAACGTCACTGTGACAAGGTTCGAAGTGGCCTAGGAATCAAATTGGTTGACTATACATGGCCGCAGTGATTGTTGAGCTGCTCACCTATTTGTAGTTGACCCATGGTCGCTTTAGCGAGCACCATATGGAGTCATCCTTTACAAACATTGGCGATTGGCTCAACAATATCTGTACCCAACTAATATACACATTAGTGCGAATGAGCTGCACGATTTTTTATACGATTCGCTATTTGATATATGTGATATATGAAATGTTATGTCTACAAAGAGAAAAAACGACGAGATCCACTACGAGGGCAGCGAGGAGCAAGTGTTAACGCTCCAGTATTTGAAACTATGAAAATATTATCAGTAGAAAATCTTACACAATATGATTTAATCTAAAATATATTTATAATTCTTGATTTTTTTTAATAATATAAGGTAAGGTCAGTTAGCTTACTTCCAGCGAAGTAATTTTATATTTAGGCTCTTGTGGATGTTAGAAAATAACTACGATTTACGAACCTCTTTAGCACAAAGTATAACCTCTTTTAAAAGTACAAGAAAAATAAAGCATAATCAAAGTAAATAGTTTAAGTAACCAAAGTGTATTCAATGGAAACTGAACTCCTGAAAGCTGTGCACCCTTCCGTAACTTCGACAAATTCAATCAACTTCGTTGAAAATTAATTCAATTTCTGTAGCCAACTCGTAGAGGTTCTACGGCGTAGCCCGTAGCCTTCAACGCTGCTACGCCTGTATTTTTTATGACCGACTTGTTTAAGTTTAACTTTGGTTACCGAAAAAATCAAGCGAAAAGCTTTCAACAAAATTGACTTACCGATGAAATTCATCTTGGCGTTTTCACACTTCCTATACCAAAAATATAATTTAATATATCTATCAACAACTCTCCATAACGTCCGTATATAAAAAATATATTATTTGAGCACCAATTTTACAATAGAGAATGCATGATACGTATTAGTTGCTAGGAGAGAAGGAGAGAGAAACGTGGATTGACTATGGCATGGCGAGGCGAGGCGATCGTCCGCGACGGAGTGTCGCGCGCCAATGACTGCCGTGGGGCCCCGCGCGGCTATTTATGCTTTCTCTCCCCCCCACACTAGTGCACGTTTCGTGGCGTACTCACGCACACTAGCGCGCTTAAGAGGGTGCACAAGGAAAATGGAGGCATTGTCAGTCGGTAATGGCTATGGAAAAGTTGATTCCCGTCAAATTGTGCTTTTAATAATGATCGCCGTAATTATCTTTATTGGGAGGGTTCTATCGAGATATTTCGATTCCCCTTGGGTTTTGGTATCTAACCAAAAATGGGTATAAAAATTCTTTTATTCTCACTTTTAGTCATTATACCTAAAGACATAACATTTAGTCATGCGTACAGTTCAATTCTAAACTCATTTCATTTCAAATATATATTTAACTTTATTGGTTTATACGATTTGAAAATCAAATTGAATCGCCATTAGAAAAAGCCCAGACAATAAAACGTAAGTAAGAAATATCGCTGAAATATTTCACTTCCCCTTAACGCGCACTGCGCATGTGTGTGTCTGCACAGTGACATTAAATGACCCTTATTCCCAGGGCATAAGGTTCAATAAATTAAGAGTTGTCGTTAAGGAACAAAGACTGCGAGGAGTAGGCGTGGTTTGTTACATGTGTGTGTGTGTTAAATCTTTTATAGGTCGATGCGCTAAGTAATTTACTATAATACCTTGCATTTGACATCGGCCAGTTTCGCAGTTTTAGGCGTTTTCGATTTTGACGTACGAGAATATAAAATGTCGTGGAGTAGTGTTAAGTTTTGTTTTTGTATATTTTTCTGAGTTGTTAAACATATGCCAAAAACTGTGTAAAAGACATTACAAGAAAACGTAAAGTAACAATAATTATTTGTTATAAAAGAGAGAAAATTTTATGTTTACCTCTCGTTCTAATATTGAAACCCGAGCTAGTGAAAAAATCTAAAATTGAACCACGAATTTAGCGAGGGGTTTAAACTGTAATCTTGAGCGTTGTGAGAGCTTTAAGACACGAAAGGACAAAAAAAGTATTTTAGGTAGTAATTAAATGCTTTAAGAGCACTGGTAGCCTAGTAGTAAGAGCGTTCGACTTGCAATCCGGAGGTCGCAAGTTGAAACCCAGGTTCGTACCAATGAGTTTTTCGGAACTTATATACGAAATATTATTTGATATTTACCAGTCGCTTTTAAGTGAGGGAAGGGTCATCGTGTGGAAAGCAGACTAATCCCATTAAGGCCTAGTTTACCCTCTGGCTTGGAAGGTCAGATAGCAGTCGCTTTCGTAAAACTAGTGCCGACGCCAAATCCTGGGATTAGTTGCCAAGTGGACCCCAGACTCCCATGAAACATGGCAAATGTCGGGACAAAGCGAGGAAGATGAGTAATCAGACGCCTGCATAAATGTAATAGCAAACATTATATTAGAGCACAATACTATTGTCCATCTCACATTATTGCATCTCTAGGGCCCGGAATTTTGCGTGCGATTTCGGAAAAGTCTAAGGGAGAGAACAGTAACATTTATCGACGTATCGATAAATCGGTCAGGTCGTGTACTCAAAGCTAAGAAAAAGAAAAATTTATTTTTAATTAAATAATACTTGCATCCTTGCAATCAAATACCTACTCGGGCTATCAACTCTTTGTAGATAAGATACTATTTAATATGTATTGACACTTAAACTTAAACGACACTCGCCATTGAATGAGCATATAATGTATCATCGGAAAGTTTTAGTTATTATTTATTTAAAATGCTAATAAAAAACTCGGTCTATCGATACATCGATAAATATTAGCGTTCTCTCCCTTAGACTTTTTTCAATACCGCATGCAAAATTCCGGGCCCTATGCATCTCTTTCGTCCACGTATGTAACAAAGTTTTTTTTTTTTTTTTTTTTTTTTTTATGATATAGGAGGCAAACGAGCAGACGGATTGCCTGATGGTAAGCAACTACCGCCGCCCATGGACACTTGCAACACCAGAGGAGTCACAAGTACGTTGCCGGCTTTTAAGATCCCTATACGCTCTTTTCTCGAAGGTTTGGATGTCATATCGGTCCGGAAATACTGCACACGACAATTTATTCCAGAGTTTTGCTGTGCGAGGCAGGAAGTTTCTAGAAAAACGCACAGTTGAGGACTGCCAACCATCTTAGTGGTGATGATGGAAGTGTTGTCGTGTAGAGCGCTGGCGGAAGGAAGCAGCTGGGATTAATCCGAACAATTCCTCGAAGCACCCTCCGTAGTGGTTGCGGTAGAAAATGCAGAGTGACTCTTTTGTAACTCGCGTTCTTTCAACATTCTAGTTATATGACCGTGTTTGGTATGTATCTAGGAACGGGGTTGTTTTGACAGCGAGACATCCCCATAGAATTAGTAACTGAGACCCGCTGGCAACAGCAATAGATGGCGCTAGTGCGTTTTTCAGTACCTAGGAGGGGATTTTGTCAATCCTGTTTGGCCTAGTAGGTAGTGACTCTGCCTGGACCGATGGTCCTTGATTCAAATCCCAGTAAGGGCATTTATTTGTGCGATGAGGACAGATATTTGCTATCGAGTCACAGTTGTTTCAAATACGTATTTAAGTATTTTGATATTATGAGTATTTACAACACAAGCCTTCTTGATCCTACCGTCAGGCTCAGTTAAAAATTTGCCCTATGAAATTTACGAGTATTATACATTATTATGGTCTATGATTCTTGCAAGTTACTGTCGAATATTTTTTATCCTCTTACGAAACTAGTTTCGGTCGATGTATATTCTTCGTATGAAACTGGTTGCAACTATTTGATGACAATTGGCTTCATTATTGTGGACGATGAAAACCTAATCTTTTTGAGTGACCCAGGGGAACGTAACCATGGCAACGAGGGACAAAAAATTGTTGATTGAGCCATATAATCTGATGTCATTCTAATGTACGAGTATAAGCCACATTATTGTAAAATTTCATTAAAACCTATTCAAATGATATTGCGTGAAAAAGTAACAAACATACATACATACAATATTTCGCATTTGATAGGATAAATGAGACTGATGATGATGATTCAGTTTACCATTTATTCTCTGTAATTAAAATCGGGACATCGAACCCGTAGACATGCCGGCATACCGACTTGGATATTACATTCATCATATAATCCAAAATGATCCTTACATGTATATGACATAAGACTCATTTCCATATACATCCCTGTGCCAGAATACATCACATATATATTGTCATTGGAAAATCAACCTTACTTGTAGTACTTAAGATATATTTTGAGTTGTGTGTGTTTATGTAAGTATTCTGTATGACGTAATGTGAATAAAACGCTTAGGAAATTAATTACTTATCATCATCATCATCATTTCAGCCGTAAGACGTCCACTGCTGGACATAGGCCTCCCACAAATATAACTTGTATCTGGGGGGTAGTTGCCATAGTCACCATGGCAGGCGAGTTGGCGACCGTATTAAGGTTGACTCACGTTAGAGCGGCCCGTCGCCGACCCGAGGCCGTCGCTACATTTTTTTATGGAATCACGTGATCACCGAGCCCTCCGAGCCGCTCGCCCGGGCTCGGGTCGGTCAGGCGACGGCCGTTACAGCCGGACCGGAGCCGTGGGCTTCACTGCCCACTAGGCCAGACCGGTCGTCAAACAACCAATCAATATACAACCAACAAATACAAAATGCCTTAAAGAAATACGACCGCCAACCGCCTTTAGTATAGGTAAAAAAAATAGCTGAAGCACCTGGTCTATGTAGTAGTAACGTGTGTACACGCATGTCGGCGTTCTATATTCAAATTTTGACGTAAGTTTCTGCCGAATCCTGGGATTAGTTGCCTGTGAACCCCAGGCTCCCACGAGACGTGGCAAAATGCCGGGACAACGCAAAGAAGAGAAGAAGAAGGAAGAAGAGAAGAAGAAGAAGATTTTTGGGAGCCATACTAATAATATAAAAGCGAAAGTAACTCTCTCTGATTGTCCCTGTCTTTGTGTTACCCCTTCACGCTCAAACCGTCGAACCAATTGAGATGAAATTTGGTATGGAGAGAGTTTGTACTATGAAAATAATTTATATCCCGCAACCATACTAAAGATGGGCATAGCGATGGGCAAAGTCTCGAGGAAAAGCTAGTATTAATTAAAGATAGAACGGCTATATAGCAAATTGAAATTAATATGTAATATTTTTCTCAGTCTATTTAATAAGTAATGACTTCTGTCGACGAGGTTTTTATACTTTTAATATTGTCTCTGGTTTTGTAGTCTGTATATTTTGTTATTCTATTGTTTTACAGTTGTCATTATATTTTTTGCTAACTACGGTCGCCTTTTAGTTTTCAGCCCATTTTAATACTCTAAGGTATCGAATTCCCTACAACTTCCTAATGCGGACTGCTAATTATGGAATTCGCTTCCTTCGTCTGTATTCCCGGTAAGATATAATTTGGGTCTCTTCAAGGCAAGAATGAATAGGCTGTTACTGAACCAGCGTGCTACACCCTAGAGTCGACCTCTTACCATAAGGTGCGATTGAGGTCAAACGCTGGTCTTGTATAAAAAAAAAAACAGATTAAGGATTTTATTCAAAGCTGACGCAAATTCTCTCTCTGCCACGAGTAGGCTATACAATAATACTGAAATGTTGAGGAATGTGGCGTGCCACGCACAGGGGTCCGGGTTCGATGCTCGATGTTTAATTATAGACACGAAGGTGCTAAACGCTGTGTTTATTGTTTGTAAGTATTGCAAACGTGTATCAACTATCTACAATCAATTATTAACAATTTGAAAGCCAGGAAAGCTGACTGTTCGTAGCCACTTTCTTTTACAAAGACGATCGTCCTATCATCCACTTTTTTTTAATTAAATAAATCAAATCAACTAGATAAAATTGGTATTACACAGTGTGTATTTTTCATACGGGAGTATATTTGTAGCGGTTACTATTGGACGTCGGGAACCTATTTCATTCAGTTTGTTATAAAATTAGGTTATTTTTTTCATACATAATAATTAAGCACGCAATGTATTGCATCCATAATAATTAACGTACCGATGCGTCATGTCATGTCAGTATTACTGCTTGTCAAAATAAGTAAAAAAGTAGCGTTTATTACGACGCCATAGTATATAAATTGAATTCAATTTACCATCGCTTAGTGAAGAACTAACTTTAGTAACGACACTCATCATTTCAGCCGTAAATCGCCCACTGCTGGACATAGGCCGCCCCCAAATATGACTTGTAACATCTAGAGAGGTGGTTGCCATAATCGCCACGCTTAGGAGGCGGGTTGGCGACTGCAATAGATGTAGCTTTGATATTTAAATCGAAAGAAAAATAGGAAAAATTTACTCGAAGCGGGACTCGAACCCACAACCACTGGATCAGTAGCCCAGTGCACTACCTATTGTGCTATACGAGTACCGCTTACACTTGTCAATTTTTTCTATCTTTTTTTTTTGTTTTTTTTTTTATGACATAGGCGGCAAACGAGCAGACGGATTGCCTGGTGTTAAGCAATTACCGTCGCCCATGGGCACTCGCAACACCAGGGGAGTCACAAGCAATCAATCTTATCCGTTATCATGGGAAGCTGTAGCTTTGCTTGCAACGGACCGTCCGTCGGTAACGACACTAAAATAACCTAAACCAGTACTTTACCACGACCTTAATTCCCGGCAAAAAATGACCATTTAAAATATATAACAATGCCCGGAATAAGTGTTATTCCTTGTTCCGCGCCAGTTCCGCGATAAAGAAAAAAAAAATGTCCCTCATTCAACATTGCAGACACGTACAGAAATCCTTTCGCCTTACGACCTGACGCTACTGCATAAAAACCAACAAAAGGGACGGCGTATACGACCGTTCGCGAGTGCGAGTGGGACAGCACGTATTCTCTCGGCGCCCGCTTTAAAGTTTTTCATTGAAGTACGGTCGGCGTAAAAGGTTGAGAGTTTTATTTTTATTGTAATGCGGGGAGTTATTGCGCGGATCAAATGTTCCGGTTCTGAGTATGAATATTGGTGGGTTTTCTTTGAGTATTCAACTTTATTACGATTTTATTGCGTAAGATTTTTTTCTCAATCATGCAATGTAATATTGTCTTTACATTCCTTATAATATGACTCGGAAGTATGATTTTTTTGGGCGCGGCAACTGAACATATAACAGGCCTAGGCCTGCAAAGTAACTTTTTTTTCGACGATTTTCCATACAGCAGAGGTGTCATAGAAAAAGCTGATGTTAATTTTTAGTACAATACATTTCGATTTCATTGTTAGTTGTGATCTTGCAAATAAAATTTTTTGAAGCATTTCTTTTATTTCATTGTATGTTTGAGAAAAGCACTATACATGCCTCATCGAGAAAACGGATTCCCGGCCTCGTATTACTATCCTATATACCCACTTGGCCGGAAATTCTCATTTTCCCGGCCTCTGATGTACTATTACGTAAAAAAATATGGTTATAAACAAAACACTGTTTCCATATTAGTTGTAGGTTGAAACTTAGCTATAACACCTGGCCTGTGTAGTAGTAACGTGTGTACACGCATGTCGGCGTTATATATTCGAATTGTGACGTAAGGTCCATATTAATTCTCTGCACAACTACATGACCTATACTTGTGTAACTTAATCAGATTAATTACATGTACAGTCGGCAGCAAAAGTTGCTAAGCGTTTGAAGTGTTCAAAATGACCTACACGCGCTCTTATTCTCTTGACAATAGAGACGTGTTGATCTCATTTTGAACACCTCAAATGCTTAGCTACTTTTGCTGCTGACTGATGGATGGGCTGTAGCTTCCGTCAAAACTGAATCCAAAGCCACTGCGGTCACCAACCCGCTTGACACGCGTGGTGACTATGGCAAGATGATACTAGTCATTTTTGGGTGCCTGTGTCAAGCAGTGGACGTCTTACGGCAGAAATGATGATGATCAATTTATTATATATAACGTCATCAAGTACCTACGACACATAGCCTTAAGTCCTACCATTATTTTAAACATATTCCCTTTTTTCATCCATCACCAAACCTCGTAGTTAGTACCTGAAAATAAAAAGAAAATATTAATTTTACATATCCTTCTAGCTTAGTTGGAAGCGACTGCCTACGGAACAGGAAGTCCTGGATTCGATCCTGGCTAAGGCATTTTTATGTGTTTTTTTAAATAAATTATCATTCAAATATTTGAATATTCATATCTATGTATATATTGTTTTATGTCTAATAAGCTGTAAGTAGGCTTAGGTTGATTTGCGGGTGGTAAGCTCAAAATATATATTTATTTAAAAGTAAAAAAAAATAAACATCCTATATAATAATATTATAATAGCGAAAACTTGCGAATATACAATTTTTTAAATTAATTAATGTAAGAAAAGTAACTTACATTTAAACTACACTAAAACTCGTCAAACTGAGGTTTGATGTATGAATCTTTATTAATCTTTTACAAAAAACTACTGATTAGATTTGACTTTATAGCTTACACATTAGAATAACACATTGCCTATAAATTTATAACTATATTATATTAATTTTCCACAATATAAATGTAATAGGCTACTAGAAGCAATACCAATTTGTCTCAGACGACGTCACGGGCAGAAGCGTCACATATTATAATTTTCCTCAGTTTCAAATAAAGAAAACTACATCCAGTTTTATAGAAATCGTGACATTTTGAGTTGAGACAATGTTACACACAATCGTTGGAAAGACACGTTCGTAGCACCGGCGCTACGCCGTAGACTGCTACGTCGTAGCATTTACTTTACAATGATGCGCTACGCTTTTATTTAAAAAGTGACTTAAAAAAAGGATATAAGGAAACTCGGATGTATTAGGTCGGTAAAAATAAGGTTATTTTTTGACCCGGGTATGTCCTTAAACTACGTCCAACAATGAGAGGTAGGGCACAGCGAAGTACCATCATGCTCGAATCTGGAGAAGCCCAACTGGGGAAGTACCTCCTCCTTACAACAGGCCAGAGCCATAATAGCACTGCTACCTTTCAGGTATGTAGTGTTGTGTTCCTGATGGTGAGTAAGGTTCCCAGAGCTCCAACCCACCTTAAAGGTCGGCAACGCGCTTGTGACTCCCCTGGTGTTGCGGGTGCTCATGAGTGACGGTAATTGCTTACCATCAGGCAATCCATCTGCTCGTTTGCCACCTTTTGTCTTTAATAAAAAATGATAAACGTAAATAATACTAAAATAAATACTGACAAGAATATACTACGACAGGTCTGGCGTAGTGGGTAGAAAATCTGCCTATGAAACCGACGGTCCTGGGTTCGAATCCCAGTTTATTTGTGTAACGAGGACAGATATCTGTTTGTGAATCATGGGTGTTTTCTATGTATTTAAGTAGTTGTATATTATATATATCGTTGGCTGATTACCCACAACACAAGCCTTTTTGAGCTACCATGGAGCTTAGTTAATTTGTATAAGGATACCCTGTAATATTTATTTATTTACTTTTATTTGTTTCATATGAATTTGATATTGCAATAAATTACTTCTAAAGAGTAATTCTGGCTATGAATAATGTGAGTTGGCTTAGCCGAGGAAGTGATCTATCTACTTAGCTAGAGGATTGGGTTCAAATCTTGGTAAGTCATTTTTTATGCCGTATCAGAAATACTTTGTTTATGACTTATAGAGTTATCGTATATTAGTGCAAAACGTAAACCTTCTTTAATTTATTGTAAGAATTAATCCATTTGTGCAAGAATGTCATAAAATATTTTACTTCAAATTACGCATATGTCACAGAGTAAATAAAACATATTTCAGGCCATAGATGTCCATAATGTACAAATTTCATACATAAAATATATTACTATACTAATCAAGAGGCTTTTTTCGCCTCTATTTGTCAGCCATGAACATCCTTGCTGCACATGGGCCTCCCCCATAAACCAGTACTAGGAGCGACCTTCCATACTTCAAGAGCTAAAACTGTCTTTTCCTAACTAGTGCGTAAAAAGTGCTATGCTTTTGCTATGAAAAATTAGGTTCGATACTCGTGTAAAAACTTCTTTTAGACTCGGGTGATTGTCCGACGTTCACACTCGTCGAAAAAAAAAATTTTTTCACTAGTATCGAAATGTACTATTACGTCAACACAAACGCACATAAGTAAACTAAACATTTTACAAAACTGCGGAACATTGAAACCAAACTCATTTAAACAGCAATACAATCTATATCCATTTACAAAACGCATTTTTATACCAAAATAAATTATCACCAAACCCGAACCATAAGGTATTTTCCGATAGTGCTATGACACTGATATTTTTCGTACGAATTTGAACTTTGTCGTCCAGTACACAAGGTTGAAAGTTTGATAGTACTGGGTGCTATAAAGGCGGGCGTCCACTCGGCGCGCGATAAAGCGGAGCACTCGCCTCTGATTTCATTTACAATTCATTTCATATACTTAGCGAGGGCCTTTGATGGACGCCAGGGTTGCCACCACTTGCGGGGCAATTTAGATAAGTTTTAGGTTAACATCGGAATACAAAAACTGTACATTACATTTGATAAAAGGTGTTATCTTGATTCAATTTTAATATGAATAAATGTTGGTTTCGGTCACAAGTAGTATGATTTATTATTTCATATATGTTTACTTAAAAAAGTAAGTCAAGAAGAATTTTTTATAATTTTTTTATTATTGAGTATGACTTTCCCGTACCGTACGTAGTATTCCAGACATTTGGGAGGCATATGCGGAGTCGAATCGAGCCAACGCCGAGAGGCAATATAATGGAATGTAAGTAAATTATTAAATTAATATTTTTTTAGGGCTGTGTAAAATAAGTATACATAAATTACTATAATTTAGAGATATTTCGGGTAAGCTGTAATACCCACTTTCAAGCCGAGACACACCTCTCGTAGTAAGATTGCGTCACTCACAGCTGTGCGCGGCCTTGAAAATGGGTATCAAAGCATACCTGAAATATGTCGCCTAGTGCGATATAACTGCTTTTCTAGGAATTTCTTGCCTCGTACTGCGAAACTGGGGGCAACTATCTTTTCCTCACTAGTGCGTAAAAAGTGCACTTTGCGCGCTAAATTTTAAATTTTAAATTTACGCACGCGAAGCGTGCGAAAAGTGCACTTTTTACGCACTAGTTAGGAAAACTCCTTTAAGACTCGGGTGACTGTCACCCTCGTTTCACTAGGGCTCCAACTTTCAATCTCGTCAAAAAAAAAAAATTTTTTTTTTACTAGTATCGAAATGTACTATTCCGAACTTCACCTTAAAGGCCAGCAACGCACCTGTGCCTTACCAAGGCAACAGTAGTGGCTTACAAATAGGGAAATTTATGAAAAAAAACATCGCCAACCCTAAGTTTAGGTGCCGGTGTAAAGTTACCCCACTCGCGGGAACTACGCTTTTCTTACCCCTCCTCCCGGATCGTGGGGGGGTTATAATTGTATGGGGAGGCTGTAGTTTAGTAATCGTCGCGTGTTTTAGATGCTGACGATATATTGTGATGTTGGTAGCACATGCGGTAGGTTAAATGGAATAAAATAATAATAAAATAAATAACAGGAACCTTTCACACATTAACAGGGCCCGCGGTAAGCTCTTATGACGACCTAGTCTGGCCTAGTGGTTCGTAAACGGGGCCTCGATGCCTGTGAATTATTATTTTGAAAACACAAAACTGTAAATTCAATGACGCACACAATAATTAAACAAAACAATGTCAACACTAAACATAAGTAACCATAACATAACAAGCGAATAGAGTTAGGTTATTTTTAGCAAACATTTTCTTTTAGTTTGTCGTTTGACATTGACAGGAATTATATATTATATCACATAAGCTGTGGTCCGATCTGCGCTTTGAGCAAGCGGTCCGATTCATTCTTTAGCTGTGGTTCGATTAGCGTTTTGAGCACTGTGAGCACGATCACGGACGGGCCGATTAATTTTATCTGGATTTACAAAAACCTCGTGATGTCATTGATGCCGAGATTTGTTAGCGCTTACGGCACTCACGATATCAGGCATGCACTGTGGCAGGTACATTCAAATTCTGTAATGTAAGTATTTCTAACTTAAATACATAGAAAACACCCATGACTCAGGAACTAATATCTGTGCTCATCACACAAATAAATGCTCTGACTAGGATTCGAACCCAGGACCATCGGCTTCATAGACAGGGTCACTACTCATTAGGCGAGACCGGTCGATTAATAAATAATTACTCTAACTAGGTATCAACCCGGGGAGCATCAGCTTCAAAGGCAGGCTCACTACCCACTAGGCCAGACCATCCTACACAATAGGCAGTAATTATATTTATTTCTCCAGTCTGTCTGTCCGTAACTCCTGGATAATTTATTGACAGCGACGTCGATCGGCTTTTATGTATCCTCTGTTACTCCACCACTTAGGAACCTTTCTACCACTAAGTAGCTGAATAAGGGCCCAGATTGACGACATACGAAGTGTTTATACAGCCAAATGGAACCTCGATCTGGCAAGTCGGGACTAATTTTGTAACAAAAGGCATGCCTTAAAATGCGAATGAATAAATCAAATCGATAATTAGTGTTAAAAATATTAATTGTGTACAAGCGGGGAACTCACGTTTTATAAGTCGAATATAGGTCGACATGTATGTTTATATATATCTTTATTTGTTATTTCTTTGGCCTTATTTTTGTTTCCATGTTTCTCTCAATTCCGTTTCTGTAGTTTTCTATTTTTTATTTTGCTTCGCTACCCTAAAGTCGTCTGGAAGAGATCGCTTTTTAGCGATAAGATCGCCTGTTGTTTGCCTCCTTTTTATTTTTATTTTATTGTTCCTTTGTGTAAATATAATATTGTGCTACTTTTCAAAACAACAAGATTTATTTTTTTCAAATCTTCGTATGCAGTTTTTCTTGTCCCTAAAGTCGATGACATGGTTCCGTAACACAAATCTTTGCCTGACTTATAGTTCCAGATTTCCCCATACTAGCCGATCTAAATAAGACAACCTGTATAATTATAATAATATGTGGCTTTCATACGGCAATTAGATCTTGCACACACATGGAAGTCGGAAACAGAAAAGTCTACAAATAGTGAGACGCATCGAGTGCCCCGTCGGACGCATTAGAGAATGCAATCCTACCTTCAAGAGACTTGAAGTTATATGAGGAAATCTATGCAAGTACTCTATATTCAGGTAGGTGAGAGGTAGGGCACAGCGATGACCATCACGCTTGAATCTGGGGCAGCCCAACTGGGGAAGTACCTCCTCCTTACAGAAGACCACAGCCATAATAGTACTACTACCTTTCAGGTATGTAGTGCTGTGTTTCTGATGGTGAGTAAGGTTCCCAGACCTCCAACCCGCCTTAAAGGCTGGCAACGCGCTTGTGACTCCCCTGGTGTTGCGGGTGCCCATGGGCGACGGTACTTGCTTAACACGAGGCAATCCGTCTGCTCGTTTGCTGCCTGTCATAAAAAAAAAAAGTCGGAAACAGAAAAGTCTACAAATAGTGAGACGCATCGAGTGCCCCGTCGGACGCATTAGATAATGCAATCCTACCCTCGAGAGACTTGAAGTTATATGAGGAAATCTATGCAATTACTCTTTATTCAGGTTCAATAGAAAAGTGAAATAAGGTAAACAAATATGGCGGAATGACGACTTTTTTTTAAATAATACAACGACGGTGGCAAACAAGCAACCAGCTCGCCTTGAGACGGAATAAAACAAGTGTAATTAACACGACTGTGAAAAAAATGCATTATAAAAACACATACATACATATATACATTTGAGCCGTATGCAGTCCACTGCTGGACACAGGCACCCACAAATATGACTTGTATCATCTTACCAAAGTCGCCACGCTTGGCAGGTGGGTAGGCTACCGCAGTAGCTGTAGATTGGGTTTCGACGTACGCTGCTACCCGTCCGTAAAATTTTTCCCTTTGTCGCGTCTCCCGACACCCGCGGGAGAACATGGAGTGGTGCTATTCTAGTCAGCCGGCATCACACGGCATATACATAATAAAAAGACAATAATTATTTTTTATTATGCACAAACGACTGCTAGCGAATATCTTCGATGTTTAAATCGAAAGAAAAATAGAAATAATTGACTCGAAGCGGGACTCGAACCCACAACCACTGTATCACTAGCCCCGTGCACTACCAATTGTGCTATCCGAGTACCGCTTAGACCTGTCGAATTTTTCTATCTTATCCTACGTGGTATACGTCATCATGGGTGACGTGTAGTCACATCTACATCGTCAGCGTATTGAACACTTAACGGCATCGAAGTCTCAATTTACATTGAGAATTCATCGATAATAATGTGCTACCCCATTCTAAATTATTTTTATTATGCAGAAACGTCTGCTAGCGAATATCTTCCATATTTAAAGAGAATAATTATTTTCTGCAAAATAAATATGCGTTTGGGAAAGTCATCTAACTTACATTCGTACATCATGTAACAATTTAATCCGAATTCCAAAATAGCGACATGTCGTGAACCAAAGCGCCCCAGGGCTTTGTGAAGCTGACGTGTGTTAACTGTTATCATAATTTACTGAAATACTATTTAGGTTGAGTTTCGAAAGCATTACCATTCTAGTTAGTTTTGGGTGAAGTGAGTATGAACGCACCGAGAAGTCAGGACTATTGTCACTCAGCGACAAGAAATCTACAAACAACAGCTTCCCTTTAGACAAACTTAATAAAAACCCGGACCCGGGTATGTCCTTAAACTACGTCCGACAATGAGAGGTAGGGCACAGCGTTGACCATCACGCTCGAGTCTGGAGAAGCCCAACTGGAGAAGTACCTCCTCCTTACAGAAGACCACAGCCATAATAGCACTGCTATCTTTCAGGTATGTAGTGTTGTGTTTCTGATGATGAGTA
The DNA here is from genome assembly GCA_022674325.2 of Grapholita molesta. Lineage (NCBI taxonomy): Eukaryota > Metazoa > Arthropoda > Insecta > Lepidoptera > Tortricidae > Grapholita > Grapholita molesta. The sequence goes on from CP053139.2 coordinate 2,086,927, forward strand.
AGGTTCCCAGAGCTCCAACCCCCCTTAAAGGTCGGCAACGCGGTTGTGACTCCCCTGGTGTTCGGGTGCCCATGGGCGACGGTAATTGCTTACCATCAGGCAATCCGTCTGCTCGTTTGCCACCTTATGTCATAAAAAAAAACTATAATTATTAAGGTTGTGCCGAAGAAATTACAGCATAATTCCGTCTGCTAGATTCCTTTTTTGTATAGTTAATCTTGAATCTTAGTCGCATGTGAGTCATAAGTTAGATATATAAGGATTAACTCAATAACTCAAACGATTCAGAAATACGATTACTTGAATTTTGCTTAATAGAAATTGCATCCAAAGTAACCTTTAAAAAAGAATGGACTATACAAAATCTCAACAGCACAGGTCGTAAGTTTTTTAATAATAACAAAATTACTTATTTACTATAACGTATACGGCTTACAGTTTCAAAAATTTTTTTGTCTCTTAATAATATAAAGAAAATTCCTAAATTTGCGCGGTTCGCCCTTGATATTCTTCATTAATTTCTGTAATCATTTTAACATCAATGTACCTAATCTATTTTTAATACAATAAATGAATTGTACTTTACTTTAATTTAATTTAATTTATTTTATCTGCTTTCGCTTTGCTGCGGATCACACTCGATTCGCTCCAAGCCTGGTGATTATGACATCGAACGACCTATGCTCAGAGATCGCTGTCTATGCAGGCAAATGGGGGAGGCCTATCATCAGCAGTTGTTAATGCATTCAACAGTAATGACTCAGTTTTACAACAACAATGGTACACATACAAAATACATCGCAAACAATCCTACCGTAAAATTTTTCAGACAAAGAAAACCTTACATAAATGTATTCACAAAACATAAATCCCAACACCTCGAAACGTGAAGCATACTCGACGCCAAAACACACGTTCGACCCGGTTAAAAAGCGCGGTTAATCATGGCGGCGCCCGGTTAAAAAATAGGCGTATGTGACAAAGATATTTCGGTGAGCGGTGATCTTTTGTTGTGTGTAAAAATGTTCGCTGTGTGTTGTTCTGAACGCTTGGCAAGGACATCGCTCATGGTGAATAGGATGTATTTATTGGTAACTAGCTTTTCGTCGGTCAGCCATGCCCGTCTTTAAAATATGGTTGCAGGATAAAAAATATCCTTCGTCTCGTAGCTCAAACTCTCGCCACATCAAATTTCATCCAAATTGGTTCAGCGGCTTAAGGGTGAAAAGGTAAGAGACGAACAGACAGACAGAGAGAGTTACTTTCGCATTTATAATATTAAGTGGATTCAATTAGATATTTTCCTTGCTTAATTTTTCTGGTAAGATGGTAGTTAAAACATTATTTTCATTTAAAATGTGAAATTTCTTCTGAAAAAATTAATAATGTCAATATTGACATTGTAGCATCCACTGTTTCTCTCTCTAGTTGTTCCCTCATGACTCATGATAGTCGGTCATCTTTGGATGGCTTGCACTTGGATTGAATTATTTGTCTCCATCGAGTCCTGTCCATTGCTTCCCTTATGACTGATTGGTAAATGAAAAATGGTATACGTTTCATACTAATTGTTCGTCACTTGTACTCTTTTTCATTAGGGTCACAGATTTGTACGTTTTTTAGCCATGGTATTGTTGAATTTATGGTTTCCTTGCTTGTAACTATTAAGCTCGTGGTACAATTTGGAATAAAAAAAGAAAACATAAATGTTATTTTTTAGCTTGCTTCCGCTTGAGAATACTCGGTACAAGCGATGTCAAGCGTCGCAGCCAGCATCCGTCACCGGGTTATCCGGGTCGACCGGCCGTTTCAAAGGGATGTTTGTGTAAAAACACAGGTTATATTGGCAGGTAGGAGTCGGGGTTTTTGTTCGTATTGTGAAATTTGTGAATGCTTTGATAATGGATTATCTGGCAACTGGTTTGGAAGTTTAATCAATATACAGTATCAGTTGAATGATATGATTTGAATTATTTAATTGAGTATTTAACATTAACGACATAATTAAAATATACGTGAACTGAATTAAGTTCTCATTGAGACTATTTATGTTTAAGGTCAGTAATTTACTTTATGCGTAATATTTATTATCCATAATAGAATTTGTTTTTAATTTATTTTGTATAACCTACATGTACCACTTTTTAATGAATGTATTATTCTACATAATGTATAACACTTAACTACATTAAACTTAGTATACTAAAGAAACCTCATTGTAGTAATTAAATATTATGTACAAATAACAAATAAATTTTATTATCATAAGATTCAATTGTCGCATTTTAATGACGACAGAACGGCCAGCATGGTTGCCATTTCATCGTCTATTTGTTGGAACGTGACAGATATTGTAACAAATAATAAAATCTCGACCATATTATGCTATCGGGTCCGGCATAGTCAATAGTGGCTTGTCTGCCTATGAAGTCGATGGTCCTGGGTTCGAATTCCAATAAGGATGAGTCATGGTTATTTTGCATGTATTTACGTACCTGTATTTATATCGTTGGCTAACTACCCACCACACAAGCTCGAGCTTACCGTAGGGCCTAGTAAATTTGTGTACACTTGTCACTTTGCACATTAATATTACAGAAATATATAACTGATACTTATAAAACTTGTAACTATACTTTATTCCTATCCGCTCTCAAGTGTTATTCTTTGATATGTGCAAGCAAGCATTTGAGCGCAGCATCCACCTTACGTAACATCACCGGGTCAACCGGCCTGTTTAATAAAAAGCGCCAGAGCCAGAAACATTACGCTAACCGACCCGGGTATCCATCACCGGTCATTTGCATTCACGTTCGATGCCTCTCCCGTTCGAGTGATTTATGAACCGCGTATTTCACTCAAACACGCCCGTATTTTATAAACATTTATTTAACTTCAGTAGTGTTTGCAAGTCAATTTCTGGACATTTCATAGAATGGTTTGTTTGTCTTTGTGAACTGTTTAATGTTTTTTTTACCGGGTTTTGTTATAAAAAAAAAATTATCCATATTTATTTCATTGTTTTTAGATTATTTTGGACTATTGAACGACATTTCGGTAAAGAGTTTTTGTTGTGATTTTTTTGACCTTAGTTTTTTATCCGGGTCATCTTCTCATAGTTTATAATGCAAAGTTTGCTTGTAGGTTTTACACAATACTTGAACATTTCAGTGAATGGGAAACATTTTGTTATTTTATTTGTTAACTTAACAGACGATAGGTTGGAAATCGATTTTTTGTCAGTTAGGGCAGCTACATTTTGCTAGGCGATAATGGTCTTAGGAGACCTTCCTTCGATTTTAAATTAATGAAGATTGGCGTTTACAGATTGTGGAAAAAACTGCGAGAAAATGGTCATTTTTGACCACCTTTTTTTGATGCCAATCGATCCCATTCCTGTCCAGGATCAAAAGCTTGTATGGGACCAAAAAAAATTCCGTGTAGAAAAGCCATAAATTGAGAAAAACTTTCCCCATACAAGGTTTCCTAACACCATTTTCTCCTAGCAACTAGGGGATCTGGTAGCTGCCCTCACTAACCCAAAATCTATTTCCACCCTGTATGTGCTCCAGGCATTTCGCTATTCAAACTATGTCGAGAAGACAGCTTTACACATCTCAAATATGACTCACGTTTGCATCATCCATCGCTGGTCATCGCAGCGTGAAGATATGGTAATTTGTCTTCGCACAAGACAATACAAGCGTGCACTGGAATTGTGAACGTAATGGATTTTGAACTGTCGTGTTCTTAGTCCAATGACGATGCGATTTCAGGCAGTCTTAATATTAAATATCGCTGGCAATACGGGTCGCAGGATATTTGTTCGCTATCCCTTGCTTAAACGTAATAGTTATTTGTTATAGGGTAAATCTATTTACCTATAAACAGAGTTCATTTAAGTATAAGGTGGCCAGTAATTGAAGGGTGGCCAGTAATAGAAACCCCATTTGAAAATGTGTTCTATTTATAGGTAAACAGAATTCATTTTCAGTATAAGGTGGCCAGTTATTGAAAGGTAGCCTGTAACTGGCGATTTACCCTACAAGGGGGCAAAGTTAGTGTTTACCTTCCCGTGCTAATATTGAGACCCGAGCTAGCAAAAGATTGCACAATTAAAACGAGCACAGCGAGTGGTTCTATGAGTGAAATCTTGAGCATTGGGAGATTCTCAAAACCAGGTAAAGTGAACACACCTTGCTACCGAGTGAAACACACAATTTTTCACCTCAATACCGCGAGGAAAAAAATAACAGTAAAACTATAAAAATATAATGAAAAGTATTGGTATCCATGTTTTATCATCCAAAAATATTAAATATAAGAATATCCAACCAGCTCACGTCAAAAAAACACTCGATTAGTAATAAACCAATTTGTATGAAATTACTTTGCCTTCTTGTGAATAAAATGCAACTTTGATATCTGCTTTTTAAGAACAAAACAGTTCTTTCCGAGCTGGTGAGGTGAAAAATATTAAGCTATGCTGGACTATGGTACCTTGTGTAAATTACTAAGGGGATTATTTTAGTAGTTTATTGACTTTTCGTAATTTCTAAATTAGGTATATTTGAAGTATAATTATACCTATTACGGTTTACCGCGTGAATAAAACAGAATAAGACTTCTTTATTCCCTGAAGTTAATTATATCTGAAATAGAGAAATCGTATTACTGAACAGCGCACTGCGAGTACAAAAGGTGTCGAGTGCTGATCTCCACTTCCGGTCCGAGGGAAGATGGCGGCGGTGACAATATCCGGAAAATGGCCGCGGGTGTTAGCGACGAGCTCCTTGAAGGAGCTTTTAAATTTAATTTAATTCTTATTAATAAAAGAAAAATGGGAAAACTGTCTCGGGCAAGACTCGAACTTACGACTGACGTGTTATCAATATGTATATCTTATTAGTTAGTTATTAGCATCATCATATCACCCGAAGGACGTCCACTGCTGGGCGTAGACCTATTTATATTTTATAAAACAACGGTGGCAAACAAGCATACGACCCGCCTGATGGTAACCAGTTACCGTAGCCTATAAACGCCTGCAACTCCAGAGTATTCACATGCGCGTTGCCTACCCTAAAAGTTGTTGGAGCTCTGGGAACCTTACTCACCATCAGGAACACAACACTACATATACCTGAAAGGTAGCAGTGCTATTATGACTGTGGTCTTCTGTAAGGAGGAGGTACTTCCGTTGGACATAGTTTAAGGACATACCCGGGTCCACCTCCCCCAAATCGACCCACAACGACCTGGTTTTGCGCCATCCGCATTCAGTAGATACAGTGGGTACTTTTCTTTAAATAAACAAACAAAAACCAGGCATCGAACACGACGCCTCCCAGCTCTGTAAGCAATCAGCAGAGTCTGAACTTTTCACGGCAAAACAAAAAACTGTTGCAAACTTATTCAAAACATTTTTTTTTTATCAAATAAGTTGGTACAATATATATTTTTATTAAGTTTCGCCAAAAATTACGTTTATCGGCGAATGTTGAACTCACTACAGTTTTTGTGTACCCGATCTAATCTTAAGAACTTATTTATCTAAGTAGTACGACCGGTCTGTCCTAGTGGGTAGTCACCCTGCCTATGAAGCCGATGGTCCTGGGTTCGATTCCCAGTCAGGGCATTTATTTGTGATGAGCACAGATATTTGTTCCTGAGTCATGGGTGTTTTCTATGTAACTATTTAAGTATTTATATGTATCTATCTATTATATATATCGTCGTCTAGTACCTACAACACAAGCCTTACTGAGCTTACCGTAGCACTAGGTCGATTTGTGTCAGATTGTCCTGAAATATTTATTTATTTATTTATGATGTGACTTACACTTATGAATATCTGGGTTTGTATTGTTTGTTTAAATCCCCTATTGTATCAACTAGCTGCAAAATTGGCATAGTTTTATATTTAACTATATGACCCTTTGAACTTCGTAACACCCGTAACTTCCCTTTTTATCTTAGTATGTCTATGGTTACAAATTGGAATGTCAATGATTGACAGGTAGGAACAATTTGTATGGGAATAAAGAATCACTGTTTTCTAATTATCATCACATTACTTACGTGTTTTTACACTGCCTAAACCTTCTGCGATCTAATACAAACATTTCAATACTAAAATTACCTAAATTGGTTCAGCGATTGTCGAGTTTATGGGTAACTAACAAACGCATTTCATTTTTATATATGTTTATAGATTTAGTACTTGTAGTTATCATAATACGATGGTATTTTGTTTTTTAGTATTTTTTTAAGTTGAGGTACGTTTTAGGCTGAGGTCTCCATATCACCTTTACATATGTTTTTGTGGTCTTGATATCGTAATACATATTGCCGGTGACTGTACATATATGATTTTATAGGGATACACGAAACTACCCTCGGAGAATAGAGAAACTAATGATTAATACCTACTCTTATCACTATCGATATCGATAGAAAAATGTATCTGGCGCTAGTAAGATCACAACAGTCTTGTTTTGCCGCGAAAATTCCGGGCTTTGGCAATCAGACTAGGCCGTCTAGTAAAAATAATAACCCTCTCAACGCCGAGCCGGATAAAAATGACGGCTTGTAATTAATAACCGGGTATTAAGACGTATGGGGCGATCCATCTCGCGACCAACCCTTCTGCGGGCTCCGCACCTTTATTCTCACTCGTAATCAATCAGTGCTAACCTATATCACTTGAGGAATGCATTTTTTGTGTAAATAAATAATATAAATTATTATCATTCAGACGTAAATATTCCCTCATATGTTTGGCCCAAATATGACTTATCATCTTGAGAGGTAGTTGCCACAGTCACAGCAAGCGGGTTGGCGACCGCAGTAGCTGTAGATTGGGTTTCGACGCTGCTGCCTATTCGGTTTTCTCTTTGTCGCCTCTTACGATACCCTCGGGAGTAGATGAGGTGGTAATATTCTAATTACCCAGCATCACCCAGCTTCCAAAATCTCCTTATGTCCAAAAATACATCTACATTATCAGCCGGAGGAAGTCCACTGCTGGACATAGGCCTTACAAAGTGACCCACAATATACCTTGCATGGGGGGCAAATACCATAATCGCCACGCTTCGCAAGTGGGTTGGTGATGGCAGTGTTCCACCACACCCCAGGGGTGCTGTTGTAAGGACCTGGGTTAAGTCCTAAATATAGGTAAATTTATTTACTACCAGTCCTAGATTTTAGACAATCTTAGCGATCCGGAGGGCTTTAACGGTTACTTTGGTTCCTGCTGCTATTATAGTATCCTAGTACAGTCGCCATCAAATATATCGGAGCAGCCAAGGTATTTAAAAATATCGGAACATGCACTTTATCGCCTTGATAATAGAGGCGTTGTTCCGATATTTGTGACCACCTCCACAGCTCCGATATTTTTTTTTTTTTATGACATAGGCGGCAAACGAGCAGACTGATTGCCTGGTGGTAAGCAATTACCGTCGCCCATGGGCACCCGTAACACCAGAGGGGTTGGAGCTCTGAGAACCTTACTCACCATCAGGAACACAACACTGCATACCTGAAAGGTAGCAGTGCTATTATGGCTGTGGTCTTCTGTAAGGAGGAGGTACTTCCCCAGTTGGGCTGCCCCAGATTCAAGCGTAATGGTCATCGCTGTGCCCTACCTCTCATAAATGCCCTATCTCCCTACCTCGATATGTCTGATGGCGACTGTACCTTGAACTTTAGATATACCACTTTGTATGACGGTGCACTGATACAATTTGACTAATTCTAAATCTTATTTTCAAAGACATAAGGTCGAGAAATGATCACACTTTGGTGACTAGCACGAATATACTAAACCAACAATGACAGGGCAAGCCGCGATATTATACAATGCTCCATATGTATGAGGTACCTTTGATTAATATGTATGTAAGCCGCTAATGTAAGTGGCTCTCATTAGGTGAAAGGTTGCGTCGAAATAAAAGTAATTTCCACCTAAATAGCTCGGAAAGACTTATTTAATTATTTAAAAACAGATAGCAAAACTGCTTTACTCACAAGAGTGCAAAGTCATTGCATACAAATTATAACTGTTTTTTTTTAGTTTCGCTGATTGGATGGACTTTTAAGTACATAAATAATAAATAAATATTTCGGGACAATCTTACACAAATCGACCTAGGCCTATGGTAAGCTCAGTAAGGCTTGTGTTGTAGGTACTAAACGACCATATATATAATAGAAAGATACATATAAATACTTAAATACATAGAAAACACCCATGACTCAGGAACAAATATCTGTGCTCATCACACAAATTTATGCCCTGACTGGGAATTGAACCCAATACCATAGGCACGGTCACTATACCCACTAGGCCAGACCGGTCGTCAAAAGTGATGTAGCTTCACATTATTAGTCGATTCATAATTATCTATAAAAGTTATTTGTCAACCTAAACCTTTGTTCCTGGGTCATGGGTGTTTTCTATGTATTTAAGTATTAATATGTATCTATCTATTATATATATTGTCGTCTAGTACAACACAAGCCTTACTGAGCTTACCGTAGGGCTAGGTCGATTTATGTAAGATTGTCCCGAATTTTTTTTACCTCTATTTTAGATTGCTCCCAAAATGAGCGTTAGATAACGGGGTGTAGTCATAAAAGAACCATTCAATTACCATGCATGCCAACAGAGAAGAGCTTTCATATCATATTTTCCGCGGCAGTAGCTCGTTTTCTAACAAAACAAACGTTGATTCGTGTCAAGGACTCACTCCGGCACTTCACACAGTCTGTGTTAATACAGTCATCTTGATAAACGATGCTGTTTTGAAGCTTATTTAGTTGAAATAAGGTTTAAATTCGCTTGGTGAATATTGACGGTACGTGGAATACCTTATTAGCCGGTAGAGCTCGTTTAAGCGTTTACTTGTATATGGCAGTAGTACAGTTTAGTTTAGAAGAAAACTTTTCTCTAGAATAAATGGCTTAAACAATTAGGAAAAAAAAATTATTTTGATAAAGCTGAGGTAATATATGCGTGTAAAACCGCTTAGAAAAAAGACGATTTCAGCCCTCGCAGAAGTATTTTGTTACTTTCCCTTTGGTTTATGAAAAAACTGCAAGAACTTTTTCAAAATAGTTACGTTTAGCATCATACGGGGAAAAAACCAAAAAGAAACGCGAAAAATATAATACCAGACAAAATAATAGTATTCGTATCCTTGAAGGCCCCGGGGATCACGTTTACATTTTTATATTACATTCACATTATTTATACTTATCTATTTTTACTAATTGATAATTAAACAAAAAAATTAGGATATCTTTACACAAATGAACTGAGCCCAAGGTAATCTTAAGAAGGCTTCTGGGTACTCAGCCGATATATATTATATACAAATACTTAAATACAGAGAATACCTGTGCTAAACACACAAATAATTTTGGACCCGGTTATGTCCTTAAACTACGTCCAACAATGAGAGGTAGGGCACAGCGAAGTACCATCACGCTTGACTCTGGAGAAGTCCAACTGGGGAAGTACCTCCTCCTTACAGAAGACCACAGCCATAATAGCACTGCTACCTTTCAGGTATGTAGTGTTGTGTTTCTGATGGTGAGTAAGGTTCCCAGAGTTCTAACCCCCCTTACAGGCAACGCGCTTGTGACCCCCTGGTGTTGCGGGTGTCCATGGGTGACGATAATTGCTACCATGAGGTAATCCGTCTGCTCGTTTGCCGCCTTAGTCATAAGAAAAAAAAATGCCTTTACCGGAATTTGAACCCAGGCCCATCGGCTTCATAGACAGGGACTAGGCCAAAACTGTCGTCAAATAATACGACTATTTCGTAAAAAGTATTCAATACGAATACATTATAACAAAGTGGAAGTTATTCCACATGAATGCCACAGAAAACTATTACAGACTTTCATCTCAGTACCCTTACCATGAGTTGTGACTTTGAGGTTTTCGATAACGAGTATCGAGTTTACTATCTGTGCATCACGTTCGCACTAAAATAGTACAAGCGAGAAGCACAGATATTAAACTCGATACTCGTTATCGAAAACCTCAATGTCACAACTCATGGTAAGGGTACTGAAACAGTTGCACTCGGAACATTACCGAGCTTAGTCTCGCAATAAAGGGCCCATTTCACACCGCCCTCGCACTCTAGTCGACTGCTACTATTATTAGGAAAATTCTGACTTATTGCCTCAATGCGGCTGCTCTTAGTTGACTTCGCCGTGTGGATTAAGTGACAAGATGTTGCCCATAATTGAAAGCCAAAGTAAAATGAAACACCGAAATATTTATAGCAAAATTTTTCGTTCGTTAAATAATCAAATAGAATACGAGTATTTACTGGCAGAAGCCGTGATGGTAATTGACATAACAAAAAAAAACATTGCAAAGGAAATGTAGTGAAAAACATGTATAAGGTTACGGCTTTGTAGCTCTGATCAAGTCTTTTTCGTTCTAAGTTTAGGCGTAAAACTGGACGCAAATTAAAACATAATTACAAAAATTCAGATTTATAAAAACTTGTTGAATACATTTTTTACAAACGATTTTTTGTTGATAATAAAGATACCTGCTAGCCTAATATAGTCGGATTTTTATCATGTGTCACAATATCTGTCACGCTTCAACATGTATGTGAGTGCGAAAGTGACGGATTGCGCGATACACGATAAAATGGCAACCAAGCATTATGTTATCTATTTTTAAGATTTTATCCCACTTATGCTCGTATTTTGCGCCGAACCTGATCCCAAGTCTACTTAATGCATTGTGGTGAGTGTCAACCATACGTGCCTCAATTATCGGCAAATTAGTTTCCGTGACTGAAATCATATAGTTATATCGTGACCTATATAAACGTCGATGCTGCTCTACTTCTTAGTCGTCATACGAGCTACTAACCTAACCTAACCCAACACTTACTTTATTATGAGACGGCACAGCGAAGTACCATTACGCTCGAGTCTGGAGACACCCAACTGGGGAAGTACCTCCTCCTTATAGAAGACCACAGCCATAATATCACTGCTACCTATCAGATATATAGTGTTGTGTTCCTGATGGTGAGTAAAGTTCCCAGAGCTCCAACAATTTTTAGGGTAGGCAACGCGCATGTGAATCATCTGGAGTCGCAGGCGTTCATAGGCAACGGTAACTGCTTGCGATCAGGCGGGCCGTATGCTTGGTTATCACCGTTGTTGTATAAAAAACAAACCACTTATATTCACGCTGCCGCTTGTGCTAAACCGCTATCTCTTGTGCTAAACCGCTATCTCTTGTGCTAACTCGCTATCGCTCGTGACTCAATTCTTGATGGAACTCACGTCCGTATAATGCTTTGTGAAAGGGTAGATAGTACGTGCGGCGGCCCAATCCTCGGGAAATGGGACCCTCCGCCGTGTTCAGTGCTAACATGTCAAATTTGGGGTTAGGAGTTATGCTAAACTACTTTGAGGACCGGTCTGGCCTAGTGGGTGACCCTGCTTATGAAGCCGATGGTCTTGGGTTCAAATCCAGGGCATTTATTTGTGTGATGAGCACAGATATTTGTTCCTGAGTCATGGTTGTTTTCTATGTACTTAAGTATTTATATATATCTATCTATTATATATATATCGTCATCTAGTAACTATAACACAAGTATTACTGAACTTACCGTAGGACAAGGTTGATTTGTGTAAGATTATCCCGATTTTTTTATCACTCTTTTAGATTGCCCCCAAAATGAGCGTTAGATAACGGGGTCATAAAAGAACCATTCAATAACCATGCATGCCAACAGAGAAGCGCTTTCATGTCATATTTTCTACGGTAGTAACTCGTTTTCTAAGAAAACAAACGTTGATTCGTTCGTAAACGTTTTTTTACGTCAAAAGAAACTTACACTAGAGCCTCAGAGCTGTGCTGTGCTACGTTTACATACAAATAGGCCAAGCTATGTGTGATTTATATCCAAGTGTAGCGTAGCATAGCTATGTTGGAAAGGCACCCTAACACTAGTGATAGTTGTGATCCTTATTACCTAGGTAATAGGGTTCAAAGAACAATTAAGGGGATTTTGCTGATTTTAATGTTGCCACCTGACGAAGCCTGCGCTGTGGATAGCGGTTTGTATAACAATCTAATGAAATAATAAAGAGTTTAGATTTTTTAGGGGGTGGTTAAGGTTCAAGATAATTTTGTTTCATCAGCAGCGTGGGCAGTCCCCCCACAAGTTGTGCCGACCTGGTAAAGATCGCAATAATCGACTGGTCGCGCTGGGGGCAGGGGACGTCCTTCGGCTATGATGATGATGAATAGTACGCCAAATCCACAAAGCTTCCGATAATCAGATTAGCTTTGTCAAAGAAAAAGTCGCATTAGCAAAGCTGCGGAAAGCTCTGAGCTTCGAAGTTCGGATAGAGCATCTTTAATTTGAGATATTCTGGTATATAACATAATAATTTATTTAAAATAAGTTTTCGAAACATTAGTAGAGGAAAGCCACTTTTAAATAACTGAGGCTCTAGTGTAAGTTTCATTTGTCGTAAAAAAACGTCTCGAACGCGTAAGTGATAATGTTATTTATATGGATAACTCTAGCTCGATGGTGACGTTTTGTTACATTAAAAACTTACACTAAGGCCTCTGGCCACTTTTTGTACTGAAAAATAATTCTGTTTACTAACAAATATTACACATTTTCCAATGGAGTTTCTATTATTGTTCAACATTTAATAAATGGCCACTTCACACTAAAATGATTTTTTATCGCGTATAAACAGAGTTCATTTTTGGTTTAATATGGCCAGTTATTGGAAGGTTGCCAGTTACTAGCGAATTACCCTAAATATTGGCGAATCAACTCAATTGTTATCTGTTGATACTCTGTCCCATCAGCTAGTCGTAAACACAGTGGCATAGTTTAAAATGGACTCCAGAGGCTCTAGTGTACATTTTTAACGTTTTTTAATACCACAAAGATGACAAACAAGCATGCAGCCCGCTTCATGGTAGGCGGTCACCGCAGCCTATGGACGTTTACAATACCGAGGCATCATTCACGCGTTGCCGGCCCCGTAAAAACCTCTTTACACCCTTTTTTGAAGAACCCCATAGTAGTATTCCTTTGGGATGACCTCCGGAGGAAGCTCATTCCACAACCTATAATATTACTTTACCATCGCGTTAGTGTTTCCCATATGAATAACATTGTCACGTACGCGTTTGAGATGTTTTTTTACGTCAAAACTAACTTACACTAGAGCCTCTATCTTATTAGTGACAAACGTCCACTGCTGGACATAGGCCTCCCTCTGTTATGACTGGTATCATCTTGTAGGGTAGTTGCCATAGTCGCCACACTTGGCTAGCGGGTTGGCGACCAGTACCCTTACCATGAGTTGTGACATTGAGGTTTTCGATAACGAATATCGAGTTTACTATCTGTGCATCTCGCTTGTACTATTTTTAGTGCAGATAGTGAACTCGATACTCGTTATCGAAAACCACAATGTCACAACTCATGGTAAGGGTACAGTAGGGGGTTGGTAGTAGCTGTGGATTGCAATTCGACAGACGCTGCTGACTATCCGTCGGTTTTCCCTTTGTCGCCTCTTACGACACCCGCGGGAGGGCTAAGTTTAATCCCAATTAATCCGTCGAAACTAACATCTCAATCTCGAAGCCTATTCTGATCTGACCTCAATTAAGATTCGTAGTTCACAAACCAGTTAAGACTCGACTAAATAGGGTTGCCAGTTGTCCGGATATTTTTGTCATACGGACTTTTCCGGATAAATATTTCTCATCATGTCCGAATTTTTACTGACGAAAGATGCGTGTTGAAAGAAAATTGACTAATGCCCTCTGTCTGAAAGAGAATTGACGAAAGATCTTGTAAGCTAGTCGATAGTATTCTATAGGTAAGAAGGGTATTCTGAAAAAGCAGGGGGCAAAAAAGTTTTATTTCCTTCTTTAGTTTCTTCTGTGGCTAATAACTAATAGCTTATACGCGTATTAACTATTAAATTCAAATTAGAAACCATCTGCGGCGCTACCGCGAAAAACGATATTCGTTTTCAGACGATTGTCTCTGTCACATTCATGACGCCTTAATTGGAGTAAAAGAGATAGACGCTCGAAATATACGAACTTCGATGTTTTCCGTCTGTTTGCAGCGCGTCGTGAAATACTTTTAGTAAGTTTACCTCTGTCGTAAGTTATGTGATTTTATGTTGTCTATTTCCCTTTGTTCTTGTAGCATATGTATAATTTTTATTTCTTGTCCGTATTTTTTTGTTGAGGCTTTTTGTTACGCCATAAAATGATTTTTCTATTTTGTATATTTCATCCATGTTGCGCGCAGGAGCACTAAGAACCATGAACAACTCATGGCCGCAGGGAAGATCGACGGTATACTATATACAGGCGATAATGCTTTTTAAGTTAATAACAAATAGGACCCATCATTCTATTAGTGGTAAGGACATTTATTACAGTATTCGTTTTTGGTTACGTCGTCTCAACAGTAGCCTTGTAGAAATCTCTGTGAATTTCAGCCATAATGTCATTAATTACTGAGGCTATTAATCAAAGCCTGGACACGGGTCGGAGAAACATTACTGACCGTGTGTGTGTACTCGAAAATGATGAAAACTGGTCACCTCGTGTTATATTTCCGCTTTTATCATTTACTAGTTAGATAAAACCCGTTAGAAGTTAGCAAAAACTGTAACATATTGAGTCTTCCCGTTAGAATTAGATGTTTTCCCACTGGAAAAAGTAGCCTATGTAACTCAATCCCTTCAACTACCTCCACTTAAAAATCACGTCAATTCGTCGCTCCGTTTTACCGTGAAAGACGGACAAACAACAGGCACACTTTCGCAATTATAATATTAGTATGGATACCATATAATCTGATATATTATAAATAAAAATTAAAGTAACATAACTTTTGAATATAATAAAAAAGAAGAACACATATTTACAAATAAAAAATAGGCTCTAAATCAGTGCCAGTTGGTAGGGTGCCCAGAAGGCTGGCAGCATTTCCGCGCTGGATGGCAATACTGATGCGCTTGGCAACGTATTATCCTACCTTTGGGTGAGCAGTTGCATCTTGTATCCTTTTTTATATAATACTACAATCAACTACCTACCTGTCGACTACCTGTGATATAAAATATATAATAATGATGCTGATATAAAATATTACATTGACTCATAAAAGTTTAAATCCAAAAAATATATATATTCAAACCACGAATCATGTTCTATTTTGAGTTTCCCAGTTATCTAGTTCACTGTTATAAACTTGTACAGACGTTGTAAGTATTTTGAATATTATCTAGCCTAAGCTTTAGAAAGAAGCAAAATATAGTTAAAAAAAAATAATGAATATAGTATGTATGTGTGTAATTAGTATTACTTATTATATCTTCAGCGTATTTCAGTATAAATATACAAAAAAAATATATTACTAATATCATGGTCCATATGAATCGTATAATTGACCACTATCAGCAAAGAAATAAGAGTGACAACCCTAAGTTAATGGGCGGGGCATTGATTGATTCTCGATTGTTTTTTTCAAATTCTGCTTGTTGATTGGTCCAAGATTGCGCTGTGCATGCTTAGGGTTGTTTCTCGAATCTTGAATATTTTTGTTTATTATTAATTAAAAGTTCGTTGGAATCAGTCAAGTCGTTCAAACTTTATTTTTAATTATATCTATTTGTGGGTTTAATTAAGAGGATTTCCAACAAAAAGTGTTCGCGAAATGCGAGTAACTCTGTGTTTTTATTTTTTGATGAATTAAGTTCAGTCAACCAATTTGATGTTTGTGTCATTTTGTATATTATATTATAAGGTACACTGAAGGTGATAAGTGATAAGCGGCATTCTTATCACTGTGGCAAGGTACGAAGTTGACCAGAAATGTAAGTAATTCTTATTAAATCTTCTATATTAATAAAAGAAACTTGTATTAGTTCCGGCTTTTACAACTCGATAACGGCTGAACCAATCTGAACGATTTTGGGTTCATTGGCCACGTCAGTTGGTTTGGGCACGTATTGGCCAAAATTTGAATTGCTATATAAAAGATAAATAACACAAAGATTTTATAGACTTTCCAGCGGTACAAAGTTTGCCGGGACCGCTACTGTTATATAGTAATCAAATTATAACTATAAAAGGTAAATGTTTTATTTTTTTTTATTCATTTTGTAATTAATATTTATTATCGTTTCAAAAATCTTATTGGTACGAGCCAGGGTTTGAACCCGCGACCAACGAATCGCAAGTTGCACGCTCTTACTGCTATTCCACCAGAGCTTAGCTTATTCCAATTTTAGATTTTATTAGTATCAAATTAAATTAATATCAATTCATCTCAACATAAAGCAAGAAAATAACCTTCCAGTCTCAGCCGTCTTAGTCTTTTCACCCCTCATCAGTCCAATTAACCCCCAACTGCAATACAAGAACCGGTTACAACTTCGCGTAACCGGATCAGCGTTTGAAAGCGCACAAAGGATCGGTTTTCGTTTTCACTCGCCCCGGTTTTGCGAAGCGGTGCTGCGGTTAGAAGGGGTTAGTTGGTGGACGAGTAACTTGAAGCTAGTGATTTTGTTCTACGTTTACTTAGTATAAATATATGTATAATTATTACAGGAAATTCTTACACATATTTACTGAACCCCACGGTAAGAACAAGGCTGGTACTCGTGGTCGGCGTGGTACTCAGCCAACATTAGGTATATATTGTAAAGGTTCAGATAAGAAATCAAATCAAACGTCGTCACGTTAAATTAATTCTAAGGAGTCATATTTTGAATTGTAAGTAATTTTATAAATATATTTTTTATGGTATTTAATTCCTGTTATCGTTTGATATACAAAATAACGCATGTATGTTTAAAAATTTTTTGTAATACTGTTTTGATTAAAGAAGCCGAGTTTCTTGCCGGTTATAAAAGTCAAAAAACTTCTCGAGTCAGAAGTCAGATTATTTTCTTCTTTTACTTTTGTGTACTTGACGTATAATAGTGCCCTAGTGGCCTACATACTGAATAAATGTTTGAGTTTGTAATATATAAATACTTAAATAGAGCCACAATGACTCATGAACAAAGTACCTGTGTATACTTGAATAAACAATCTGATTGGAATAAAAACAAGTAAATAAAAAAAACGATTGTAACGCAGAACTATTCAATAAAGATGTTATGATTTACATTTGCGCAGAAGTACCTAATATTTTAAACGGATTGTAAAAACGAATACCAAAGAATATAAAGTGGTCTTTAAAATTAAAAAAATAAATAAATAATGCCAGCTCAAAAATACCTCATTGTACATTTGCAGCTCCAAAATGCTGAAAGTTGTGTTCATACCTGAAAAAGAAAGAAGTATTTTTTGAAAACATATTCGTTATTATACTATCCGCATACATATACACATCTCTTTTGCACAAAGTGGACGGTAACTGACCTTTGTTGCCTAACTAGTTAATTTTGCGGATATTACTATGGCAGATAGGCATAATCAGTAGGCTTGTCTATAAAGGATGGTCTCAATAATCGGCCATCATGGCCGAGTAAGGGACGCAGCTATACGACGGAACGAGATTGCAATATCGTTTGCTCCCTCTAACGCATAGCTGTGTCCCTATGATGGCCCATGCAGTAGAGCCTAGCGGCTTTATGCTAAATGTGAAGAGTAAACAGACTTCGGCTATGAGCGCATAGCGAATGCTGGCACTCAAAGTCCTAAAGTTGGACACTAGCCAATGTAACATTCGTTTATTGAACTAAGTTTGGTATTTGTGTAAAATGTAAAAGACTAGTTCAACAAAAGATACACAGAACTAGCAGTACAAACAGACTATTAACCAAAACTAAAAAAAAGATTAAGAAATGTTTCAAATAAAAACCGTGACCAACTTCTGGGTATACCCTTTCCAATAAAAAAAGAATATCAAAATCGTACTACTCTGTGAAAAGTAATACGTGGTCACACATAAATATATATAACAACGCGTATATTACCTTTAAAAAATATCTCCAATGTTTTGAGAACGATATTGTCCTCGTGGTCTTTAAATGTAATTTTAAATTATTTTTATTCTGCAGAAACGTCTGCTAGCGAATATATTCGATATTAAAATAGAAAAACTTGACTAGAAGCGGGACTCGAACCCACAAGCATTGAATCACTAGCCCAGTGCACTACCAATTAAGCTATACGAGTACCGCGTAGACTTGTAAAATTTTCTATTTTTCGTGGTACACGTCATCATGGGTGACGTGTAGACACATCTACTGTAAGAATATTGAACACTTAACGACATCGAAGTCTCAATTTACATCGAGAATTCATTGATAACTTTTAAAGTTAATATACGCGGTTAAGTCCCGATTATTTGTAATAATGTGCAAAAATCGTTAAAATTTCAGCAATATTGTGGTACTACTGATCTCATCTCATCCTGGAGTTAGAAAACAACCATAGCAATTCCTAAAACACATTAAATAAACGAAAAGATTAAAAGGCGAATAAAATAAATGTTCAGTCCTTTTAAATCAATTTGTTAGTAGTATTACTACGACAACTTAGCCGCGCTGTCAACAAATCTGGGATTCAAAACTCGCCCTATTTAGCTAGTGGAGCGAGTACTCGCCTGTTTTAAAGGCAGCACAGACTAAATAATGAAATTAGCCGTCGTCTTAAGAAGCCCTGATTTGCGTTATCAAAGAGCGTCTGATCCGATTTGTCGTTGTGTGGGGTGCGCTAAACGCTCCTTTAAATACATCAAAAAACATATATAATGCTTTTCAGCTCGATTTACATATCGCAATATTATTTTAATCGGCGGGTAGTCACACAAATTCGCTTCGCTTGTATAGGACAATTGCTAGGACGTCAGTTGTCCGTGAGAGTGGCCGGTGCAACGCGCGTCGCGGCGTCAAAACTTAAGGTAAATTATTACAATTAATCTCTTTATTTATCTTCTTTCTTAGATTAGGTTTTATACAATATTTTTATAAAAGTAAAACATAAAAATACATCTAAAACATATCAAAACAATAAAAACATTATAAAAAAACCTAACCTAGAGTGCCGCCGGCAACGGGGCAGGGCCCAGGCTGCCGGTGGTTAGAGCTGCAGAGAGAGGAACCGCTCGACTATGCGCGCCGTGTCCAGGATTACCGTCTTATTATTACATTATTACAATTATTATTACATTATTAGGTCCTTACATGTGAAATTGGCGTTTGGCGAACTGGCCACTTTGATTCAAACTATCTGGCATTTTACTAGGCATTCCAATTTCAAATTTATTTCAAATTAAAACTGGCTTAGTTGTCTATTCGAATTTTGATTTTTTTTTCTTATTGCGTCATTTGTTTTTATTTGATATCGTTCTGTTCACAATATGGATAACTTAAATTACCTATGAGTCGCTTAAATTCAAACTCAGGTATATCCATCTGTGAAATCATGCGATTTTGGTATTATGAAAAGGTAATAGGGTAGATATTTCCAGAGAGGGTCGAATGGATTTATCTGAGTTTGAAGTTAAGCGACACATATCCTCGTAAGGCCCACGGACCTCTCTGTAGTACTAATTACTTTAAAATTTGAATTTTATAAAATTGGAACAGTGTTGAATTTCATTTGTTTCTTTCTATTTTGACAAAAGAAATTATAATTTATTTGCTACACTATAAAGTACGAATTCGAGTAGCATTTTCCTTGTATGATATGCCTTAGGAGGTTAAAAAGGGATAGTTACCATGTATATTAGTTACAATTCGTTTCCGATATTTTGGCACTGTTGCAAGCGCCATCCTCACGGAACAACAAATAGTTAATATTGGAAACTCATTCAAACTAATATAGGTAAACTAACATGGTAACTATTCCGTGTTAAATATTAGTTGTGAGTGACCATGTTAATTTTAGGTAAATAAATTATTATTTGAGATAGACCCGTTCTGTTTTTATTTAATACAAGTAAGGTGGATGTACCACTGCTCGACAGGTTAAGGGAAAATATTTATGTGTTTCGTGATATTACGATAATTTACCCATCTATACAAAACATATCCATATTTTTTGAGAGATGTGACCTTTAACTTTGTTAAATGCAATTAGTTTCATACAGTGATAATATAAAAAAATCTCAAAATTAAATAAAACGTAAGTCAATACGCTTGTCCGAATAACTGTCAGGTGCTTTTGCTGGCAGTCCTAATAGATGACATCTAAGTATGATTCAGGAAAAACAGTAAACAAGTGTTTTGGATTAAAATTTACTACAAAATTAAATAATTTAATTAAAAAAAAAACGTATTCTGTTGATAACATTTACTTTTTACATGTTACATTTATGTAATAAAATAGAATAAGTAAATAAGCTCCGCACATTGAGCAAAATAAATTATGTAATGAAGTAAAATAGGAATTCCCCCAAAATAAAAATTGCATTCCACAGGTTCTGCAATACTTTGCCGACTCCACTTCTTCGTCTTTTAAATCCACCTCTGTATCTGGAAGCATCACGGTAAATCCAAGACAGCAAAAATTTCCTTAACTTTCCTTCACTACATTTAACGAGAAAACATACCAATAAGACCGTAAAAGATATACAAAAAACTGTCTATGTGCATGTAATTTGTTTTTTTCAGTAAAATTTATGTGACTTACAGAAAAAATATGCTGATAATATGAAACTATAAACGATTCGTTTTGGTTACTTTAATCGTGATATCCTGAAAAAACGGTACGACAAACATTGGGACTTGGAAAATAACGTAACAGTCCCAATAAATGCCAGCCGTGTCGAGTTTTAGACTTGCGACGGTTTTCAGTCCTAATAAATGACACGCTTGTTTATCACAGTAACAATGAACGAAATCGACATTTAATTACTTAAATATCTTCCCGCACATTCTAGCACCAACACAATTATAGAATATGTTCACAACTTACCGTGAAAGTATTTTAAATTAGTCAGCAAATACGAGCAAAGCTTAACCAAATCGCTAACAAAATTGAGAGATTGATTGCTCATGACAATGTCATCATATATATTATTCACTAATTGAAAAAAGTTTCTATATTTTATAATATGGCGTATGAAATGTGAAGGCTACAAACATTTCTCATCTAATAAATCTTATTGCGATGAATGTAACGGTAATCTTATCTTATTAATCGCTATTTAAACCATGGGTGACGAGTACTAGTACCGCGTCGAGCACTAGTACATCCACCTTATGTGTAGAAAACAGGAAAGTTTTAAGCGTCATAGTTACCGCGTAACTGAAGTCTAATTATTATTGTCTTTGGTTGCCGCCATAATTACTAAAAAAAATTACTGAAACCTAGGAGGATATAACCGCTGAAACGGAATACGTCAAGATGAATTTTAAATTAGCATACTGGTCGTTTTTATATTAAACAGAAACGTCTGCTAGCATATTATCGATATTTAAATCGAAAAAAAAAAAAATTGAAAAACACGCCTGTAATGACGTATACTAGGAAGGATATAGTTAAAAAAATTTGACAAGCGGTACTCGTATGGCACAATTGGTAGTGTACTGGACTAGTGATCCAGTGGTTGTGGGTTCGAGTACCGCTGGGAGTCAATTTTTTTCTATTTTTTCTTTCGATTTAAATATGGATAGTATACCGGTCATACAGGTTAATTTGGTTCGTGATAATATATGTCTGGCCGATCGTAAAATCCGCTAGATCTGAATGTTGGCATTAAACTGGCCAGAAATAGAAAAAAAAACTATTTTTTATGTAGGTTTTTTCCCGTTAAAATATAGTACGTTGAACTAGTAAGTCGTTTTTAATATTTATTAAAACAACTTTAATATGTTCCATCTGTAAGAGTACTTTTTGTAATATTGTATTCGGTTGCCGCGATAATTAATCATAAAATATAACAACTAAAACGGATTATATCGCGTATACTAATTTAAACTTCATCCCGACGTTTCGAAGCCTTTAGCAGCGTTCGTGGTCATCGGGTGGACTGAGGAAAAATATTAATTTACCTCCATCCCAAAACATAACAATATGTGACGTTCCACGGCAAAAGGTACCTTATGGCGGATGGCGCTTACGTTGCGAAGCATCGCATTAGTATTGAAGCGTCGTTAACAATAGCGTAAGCGTCAACCGCCATAAGGTACCTTTTGCCGCGGATCGTCACATATGAAAACCTACCCACATATATATAAGTACTTTTTGTGTTTCGATGAGTTTTCGCTTTATTTAATGACATAAGTATATACTATAATATGATCAGAAAACAGGGTGACTTTAGAAAAAAAATTCGGCCTTTTTTTTTTTGTCACTAGATGTTTAGTAAACGGCTACATTTATATATGGACTTACATCACAATAAGAGGGTTTACTGCGAAAAACGTTCGGTCAGGCATCTTTTTTTTTTATGACATAAGGTGGCAAACGAGCAGTCGGATTGCCTGATGGTAAGCAATTACCGTCGCCCATGGGCACCCGCAACACTAGGAGAGTCACAAGCGCGTTGCCGACCTTTAAGGGGGTTGGAGCTCTAGGAACCTTACTCACCACCAGGAACACAACACTACATACCTGAAAAGTAGCAGTGCTATTATGGCTGTGGTCTTCTGTAAGGAGGAGGTACTTCCCCAGTTATCTTCCTCTTTTACTCCAATTAAGGGGTAAAGAGTCTTTAGTCTGTACCCAAAACGCGTCAGTTCTGCGTCACAGAATTCCCAGTTATCTGTGTCCAGATATTTGTACCTGAGTCATGACTGTTTTCTATGTATTCAAGTATTTATATGTATCCATCTATTATATATATCGTCGTCTAGTACCTACAACATAAGCTTTACTGAGCTTACCGTAGGACTAGTTCGATTTGTGTAAGATTGTCCAGAAATATTTATATTACATATAGAACATTTTTTCGGCCTTAATTTATTGCCACTAGATATACGGACCTGATAAAAAGGCACTAGTTTCGGAAAAAACAAAATGTAATACTAAAACGTCAGTCAAAAGTAAAAATAGACAAATATCTTATAAAAAACATAGACAATAGAAACGTATAAAAGGTAAATTACTCAAAATTTATATGTTTATATGTATCTATCTATTATATATATCGTCGTCTAGTACCTACAACATAAGCCTTACTGAGCTTACCATAGGACTAGGTCGATTTGTGTAAGATTTTCCCGAAATAATAATTATTATTCTAATAAAAGTAACTTTCTTTTTAACTCTGCTTATTTTCGTTTAAAATTTTGCCTGTATTCTGCTATAACAGCGTAAAGCAATAAAGCCAATGTCTCATGGGCCGGTGCGCGACTGTGCGACGCGATATCACGCCTCGGCGGGCGGCTGTGTGCTCGCGCCCGATAGCTAACGCCCCCTTAACAAAACGACGTATTTATGTTGGAATGAACGGACGCTTAGGACATTTTAAGAACGGAGAACGGAAAATTGTCATAGACAACTGGTCTGTAATAAAGTACTATAAGGTTTATCTCGTGTTATTCTTTTAGCTGGCTGTCTTTGTCGTTTTGAACGGGAGCGAAAAAGATGCAACTATACGGTTAGTTGGCGATCGGATTGAATATGGTTTACCCGCTTTGCGGACCAATATTAGTAAAATTATGTTTCGTTTCTATCTTACAAACAAAAATGTCTAAGAGACAGATAAGGACAAACATAATTTAACTGAAGTAGGTTATAAGACGTTTATAGCCGGGAAAGATTTAATGAGATATTTTGCTGTTATTGTGTAATCCGAAACAATGAAAGCCTTTAAAAATAAATAGCAATACTGCATTATTCACAAGGGCGCAAAGTAATTTCATACAAATATTAAATTTTGTTTTGCCGTCAGCTGGTTTGGATGTAATTTTAAATGATGATTTTGAATTATAAATGATTGAGAGATAAAGGACTTTTCCATTTTTCCATTATTTCTAATAATTATAATTTTGTTCGCAGACATTTCTCATTAGTGAGGTGAAAAGTGTTGTGTTTCACTAGTCGGGAAAGTTTGTTCCCCTCTCGTGCCTTGAAACCCTCTGAAAGCTCAAGATTTTGGTCTTGTCTCCCTTGTATAACAAATAAATATTTCTGAAGTCAATGAGATAAGAATTACAATCATTACGAGGCAACAATTTTCTTTTCCATGTACAGTCAGCAGCAGAATTGGCTAAGCGGCTGAGATGTTCAAATGAGGTCAACACATCTAAAACACAATAGAATAAGAGCGCGTGTAGGTCATTTTGAACACTTCACCCGCCCAGCCACTTTAGCTGCTGACTGTACGGCTGAAATTAACGTTAATTTGTGCACTAATATCTAAGTTACTTAGTATAAAATAAAGTCGCTTTCTCTGTCCCTTTATCTCTATGTATGCTTAAATCTTTAAAACTACGCAACGGATTTTGATGCGGTTTTTTAATAGATAGAGTGATTGAAGAGCAAAATTTATATGTATAATAACATCAATTATATACCTAGTGGATAAATACTTATATCAGCATTGCACCCGTGCGAAGCCGGGGCGGGTCGCTAGTAAATAATAATATACAATGTAAGTTTCAATAGAAACCTCTATTTATATTATTCTAAGCCAACATGGTTGTTGTTCACATTTGAGTTTCAACTCATTCAAATTAACGTAGGAACATGGTAACTATTCCTTTTTAAGTAATTGCTGTAATGAAACCTCTATTTATTGTTTTAACCGTATTTTATTAGGCACAAAAAAAATACAAAACTCCTCAAAACGCCTATGAAAATGATCCAACACAATTTATACATTACTTAAAACCATTTAGAACCAGCCATTTTCCACACACAAACCAAACATTTCAAATTAAAAAAAAAAATTCCACACCAGTAGCAGTGGGATAATTTGGCCCTTTCCGGCCACAAAGATGGCCGCCGCAATTTCCGGGCCGCACTTTGCCTGCCTGCGTTTGACGCGGTCTCTTGTGCTGTAATTGGTTGGATCACTTCTTGTTAAGAGGTCTGTGGAATATGTTTTTGCATTGTTGGCCCGTATCGATTCGTGATTGTTTTGTTGGAGTTTTGAATGGGGGCAAATTGGTTCGTGTAATCTTTGATTTGATGGTCAAGATATATTAAGTTGATAAAAAAAACACTTTTTTAAGTGTGGTGTTATCGCTAGGCATCAGAGTTTTTGTCGCATGGTAAGACTAATAGCAAGTTATGGAGTCGACATTCGCCATAAATGTACAGTCATACTCATACTCAGTTATTCATACTCATACTCATTTATTTAATTTATCTTAAAAAGTCTTTAGAGCGTGTATTAGTCGAATTATATAAATAAAATAATTTTCTATTACATTATGAATTCATAATTTCAAGTATTTTAACATACAACTGATGGCATGTAGGTACTGACCGTTGAAAAAATGTTAAGTATTTGTCAATGACTGGTTATATTTATATCTGTAAGTTGTGGAAGAATTAATTCATGACTTTTTTAATTACGGAAGGTTATTTTCTTAGTTGACAGTTCCACTCACTTTCGGCTATATTGCAACAAATGAGGTTGAATAAATGAAACTCATATACGTAGTAACTAATCAAAATGAATGTCATGAGTATAAGAGTTTACATTTATGGCAAATCCAATGATTGATTAGTCTTACCGTGCGACAAAAACTCCGATGCCTAGTTATCGCCTTAATTTAAAGGTGTAAAACTGGATGGCCTTAAAAGTTTTCAATAATTTTTCGACCAGTTCAAATTCGGGTGAGGAAAATGAAAACTAACTCGAATGGGGAAAAATGCGACTGGGATTTTTTTTCAACAATCTTACACAAATCGACCTAGTCCTACGGTAAGCTCAGTAAGGCTTGTGTTGTAGGTGCTAGACGACGATATATATAATAGATAGATATATATATAAATTAATAAATACGTAGAACATACCCATGACTCAGGAACAAATATATGTGCTCATCACACAAATTAATGCCCTGACTGGGATTTGAACCCAGGACCATCGGCTTCACAGGCAGGGTCACTACCCACTAGCTCAGACCGGTCGTCAATATACGGTTCATATAAGGTTTATATAAGGTTCAATAGTCAAAGTCAAAGTTTTTTATTTGCCAGAATCGTGGTACATGCATTTGATGACAAGATTTAGGTGAGATTACAGCACAATTCACCAACAAAAAATGCAAGATTTGCTTTTCAAAATTAACTATTTAATTATAATATTATTAATATTATTTAACTATAATTATATTTTCAATATTAATAGTAAAGTAAAATAAATGGCGAACTGGAGACCGAATTTCTAAGCGAAAAAGCATTTGACACATGAAAAATGTATTATATAGGTACTGAATATAGGTAATTATCGTATATTTAAAATAACCATGAAAGTATTTTTTTTTGTATTGCAATGCCAATGAAACCATATATATTTTTTAAAAGTGCTTAATCCTTCGTATGCTTAGGCACAGATCCATGCCAAGCATTTGAATTCAACGGAATTAACTTCAAGGTAATATTTTCATTGTAGAATTTTGACATCCGCATACGAGGGGTTAATTGCGATGTTATGAGCGTTTGTTTAAATTTTGTACTTCTGTGGGCTTGGTCCTGCTCATATCTCACCAATCACCCTGTATATTTGACTTGACAGCACAAGTCAATCAATAATAACGCACATTCTTTTTCCAAAACAATTGTTAGATAGCCATGTTAATTTTCAAACTGAGCCCATATTGCCAAACTAACAAATCTACCCGACATATCAGGGATACGTATAGCGAAATCCTTTCACACTTCCAAAAGAGCGTAACCAATAACAAACCTGCATTTACATCCGACTTTTTAAAGTTAAGCCTACATACATTGGCAGTTCAATACACATCAGCGTTTCAGCATCACAAAGCATCTATGTTGCCTTTGATACAAAAACCAGTATAGCAAGAGCTGTTACTACATATCACCCAGCTCCATCGTATTACGCGCTTATACTGGATTCTTTTAAAGTCCGCGTACAAACTCGTGAGCAATATACCGGTGATCCGCAGATATAAAAATTTATACAGCAACAATCCTAGGTCATAAAGAGGACTTATCGGATACCGGGGCCATAATTCACCGTTTGCGACGGATATAGTTGAATGGCGATTTTCTTATTGATTCCTTATGGCAGTGTGCAAGTTTTTTCATGGAGGGCCAGAGCCCTGAGTGTGTTTTTAACGTAACTTTACGTTACGAACGCGTTTGCGTTTCCCATATAAATAACATTATCACTTACGCGTTCGTAAACGTTTTCTTATGTCAAAAGTAACTTACACTAGAGCCTCTGAGCGGCTAACGCGAAAAAGGAATATAATAATTAAAACTGTTGTGAGCCATGTTACTGCTACTTAGTTAAAAACGGAAGAGGTCATGTGTAATG
Source organism: Grapholita molesta (assembly GCA_022674325.2). Lineage (NCBI taxonomy): Eukaryota > Metazoa > Arthropoda > Insecta > Lepidoptera > Tortricidae > Grapholita > Grapholita molesta. The sequence goes on from CP053139.2 coordinate 2,114,409, forward strand.
CTAATGAAGTAGCTTTATTTAGAATATTATTAAAACTACGAGTACCTACTTCACTGACTGGAAAACTGTGGAAAGTACCAGGGAACAGACAACTACAAAAAAAACTTTTAAAATTCTTCAATATAATGAAAAGTCAAAAAAAATGATTCAGGTGAAATTAAATTCTTGTTTATTTTTTAGTTTATTTTATGTAAATAAAAGAAAATACTAAAACTACAATAAAAAAAAACGCAATTCAGGCTTCATCGGAAATAAGGTGAAAAACTTAGCTAAAGCACCTGGCCTAATAGTAACGTGTGTACACGCATGTCGGCGTTCTATTTAAATTTTGACGTAAGTTCCATATTAATTATCTGCAGAACTACATAGACATGGTCATTCAGTTAAGTTTCTATAATTCCTTGTCAACGAAAGTGAGGGAACTAATAAAATCCAAGACAATCGCGAGTGATCAAAAGTTAGTGCAGCCCCACATAACCATCGACAACGGAATAAAATAAAATAAAAATAATAAAATTCCCATTTGGCGCGACGTCGGGTGCGCACGTTCGCGCTTCATTCCGTCGCTCGGCAACGGCACGTCGCTCGTTATAGCCTAGTGATGGGACACGCGCGTATCGATAACGCGGTTAATGCGAAGTCGATTACTCGACAGTTCAACGGGGAAAATATGTGTGTTGGGACACGAACGTATCGATAATAAGGTAAACGTCAAGGTGACCTCTACTCAAAATATGAAGAGTTTTGTTAAAGAGTACTTTTTTTTTTATGACATAGGCGGCAAACGAGCAGACGGATTGCCTGATGGTAAGCAATTAGCGTCGCCCATGGGCACCCGCAACACCAGGGGAGTCACAAGCGCGTTGCCGGCCTTTAAGGGGGGTTGGAGCTCTGGGAACCTTACTCACCATCAGGAACACAACACTACATACCTGAAAGGTAGCAGTGCTATTATGGCTGTGGTCTTCTGTAAGGAGGAGGTACTTCCCCAGTTGGGCTGCCCCAGATTCAAGCGTGATGGTCATCGCTGTGCCCTACCTCACATGGTTTGGTTTGGTTGTCAAAAAATCTAGACATTATCGGGCTTGGACAGTATTTAAATGTATTAAAGCCGGTAATTAATTCACGTCTCATGAATCAAGTAAGCATTGAAAGACTTTGATGATCAACAGAGAATATGAATTTTAACTAGTAGGTAGGTAGGTAGAATGATAAGTACGTCAGAAAATATAGATTTCACTATTCCCTAATCATCTATTGAAAAATTTATATGTATGCTGTCGCGCAACCTAGAAGCTGACAGAGAACGAACAGTCTAGACTCTAAAGTAGAACCTTGAAATAGAAAGACGATAATTTTTTGTAAATTCTTCCCTATGGATAGTAAAACTGGGTTGAAAGCTGTTACGACTAATACGCAGCTCGAGGCTAAGTACTTATTTATGTAATTTAAAATAATTTTTTTTCTTAATAGCTGACAGTTGAATTCAACTGATTCCAACTACCTCAAAACTTTAAAACTCAATTATTTATATTCAATTAATGTCACAAATTCTAACTTGTTTTGGTCCCTTGCCTTAAAAAAATCTTATAAATATTGCTTCAAATCAAACTGAAATTTTAAATCAACTATACAATTTCAATAGTAATATCTCTATCTAAAGTAAAAAGTGCCCAAATAGCGATGTTAATGCCAAAGGCATTTTCTATCAATTAACCATTGGGAAAACAAGAGAACTGATGAAAGGTGTGGAAAATTATGATAACAATTAGATTTTATTTTAAAACAACTAAAAACAATTATTAAGTCGAACAATAAATTTAAACTAAAACTAGCATTAAATCTAAAAAGGCCATTGCGGAAATTAGGTATATCGAAAAATAATATCGATAAGTGAATTCAAAATTGAGGTGAACGTAAAAAATGTCCCATCACCGCATCGCGTCACGCCCGCATTCCTTTAATATTGCGTCGAATACCACCTCGTCGATATCCGAGGACTAAATACTACATTCCTGACCTATAATCAGGTTAAAACCGTGGGCATTTAAAGTTAAGATTCTTGGCCCTCTACCATGAAATGGCAAAAACGTACACTCTACAGTCTGATATTATTATTTATATGGAAAAATTGTACACAGGCTAAAAAATCGGAGGCGAAATGTGACGTGGTAGAGGGTTCACGATTATCAAATACAATAGGAATTAATAACAAAAGAAAACGCTCAATACAATTCGGCTTACGCATTTTAAGGCTTTATCGGGGATTTAAAGAACGCACAAAATCGTGTGATTATCATGCCAAATGAACAATGAATTCTTTTGTGTAAGTTTGATTTAAAATAACTAGATAACTGATAAAAATATTTTAAAAAATTGTTATCGGGTTCTTCATCTACTGTGTGTTTTAGTAACATTTTTAAAGGCTCTGGATTACGCGCAACGGGGGACAACTACACAAAAAATGTGGAAGTGTACCCGAAGGGGTTCCCATAACATATAAGAAAATAAAAGACCCTCATCTGTCAGAATTCATTATTTAGAAATAATACATTACTTCGCAGAATGTGATGTTTTCTACAACTGTCAATCCTCTGGAGTTGCAGGCGTCTCTAGGCTACGGTAACTGCTTACCATCAGGCGTGCCGTATGCTTGTTTGCCACCGTTGTTGTATAAAAAAAAATTAGGTTAGTTTTAAACACAAAACGATCTTGAGAATCAACGTTTTGTAAAAGTCACGAGTCTTCAGTTTTTATCAATGAATTATGTGAAAGCATATTCATGCCAACAAATTTTCTTCAAAACAATAGTGGACCGTAATTACCGTATTGAGTCAAAAATAAATATCCTTATGTACTATTTAGAACAAAAACAACTCGACTCCAGCCGCTTAGGCGCAGATGTTGCACTGTTTCGACATTGATAACAAAATAATTATTGGCCAATCTTTCTAGGAACCAAAAAGTGACTAGGGTCGATTCGATTATACCATATCATCAATGTTATCATAGTCTTGTGTTGACATTTTTTTAGTGAACAGTTGGGATAAAAGACCAAAGACCTACCGCGAACATGGAAGTTAAAAATTTCGACGTCTATAGCTGGGGATGCGGGTTCAAATCCCGTTTCGGACGCCAGAGGCCCTCGTCGCTTTTTCTTAGGTATATATGTCAACTATTTCAATATTAATTTATATAGTAGTATTGCTATTTATAGTAAAGCAAATTAAAATATTTCATAAAATATAAATATGATTTGTTCTTAGTTGCGGTGTATATATCTATTTTACTATCTAGATTTTTGCCGACATTTCGGATATTTCATCCGAATCTCTAGCTGTAATTATATGCTAAAATCGGGAAAGTTTGAATCAGGCTCGGTATCGCGAACATTGAAGTTCGTTTATTTCGAGCATCTTTCTCTTTTACTCTAATTAAGGCGTCATGAGAGTGACAGACAATCGTCTCAAATATACGAATATCGGATTTCGCGGTAGCGCTGCAGTATAACCTACAACAAGTCAAGTACACATATTAAATACAAAAATCTTATTAATAATTTTATATTTGTATACTTATGATACGTATTACTAAAAGATAGATTTTATATAGTTCTTTCACTAGCTCCTTTATTTCACTAAGGTTATAAAATTATTTTGTGAGTAGCCATGATCCTTTTGTTCGTTTTGCAAAAAAAAAACATGCAAAATATCCACTGCTAAAAATAAGCCTAAAGATTTCCACAACAACCGGTCCTGTGCCATCCAAAGATTTCCCGCAACCTAGAACAGTTATCGTACCACCTATTTAGGGTTTTTCCAACGTTATTTCTACATTACATAGTTACCACTCAAGAACCTTTCCTCCCTATCGACAGGTTTTGCGAACAAAACAATCGATATCGATAAATTCGCAACTTAACGCATCTAAAAAATGCCCATCAACGCTTGGGGGTCGCACGCCCGCATTCCTCGTATACTCGGCTATATCGTGGGTGTATTCTACCCCGGTATATTGTGGGTGAATTCTACCCTGGTATATTGGCATATCTCCGCGCGCCGATAGCTAAGAACAATGCCGAATACTTAGTAAGGGTTGGGGAATGTAGAAATTGGGGCGTCGGTATTCTTCGGTTTTGAGTTGACAGGTGGGAATTGGTTTGATTTTAATTTTGGGATTTTTTTAATAAACGTGAGTTTAAGACAATAGGTAAAAAAACAATTCAACTTGCTGTCTCAAAGTTTTTTATTAATTTTGAAATATTAAATAAATAGTTGATGATTTTTTTAAAAATATTTTGACGGTAAAAGAGTTACCAATTTTACCACGACCGACGACCGAAAAATGCGTTGAATGCTGAAAAATATAAGAAAATCTTTGTTTTTATTGGAATACAATTTCGCGTTAGGTATACCTATTGTATGGCGATTAATGTGATAATTTGTATATAAATTATGTGGTATTAAATGTACAAAAACGAGGATATTGTAATCAATAACTGGTAATAAATACCTAATTATAAGCTCAGCGGCGCTACCGCAAAAAACGATATTCGTAAATTTCGGACGATTGTCTTTGTCACTCTCATGACGCATTAATTGGAGTAAAAGAGAAAGGTGTCCGAATTATACGAACTTCGAAGTTAGCGGTACTGGACCAGTACCTAAGTAAGTATATGACACGTAATGTTACAGACTAATCTCTGTCACTATAATTACACCTTAGAGTAAAAGAGAAAGATGTCCGAAATGTTCAGACTTCTATGTTGGCGGTAAATTGTACGCGCTCTATTTTTTTCATGTTTTATTTAGTAGTGTATGTCATTCGACTGATGATGGTGATAATTGATTGGTCCAAATTGGATTGATAGTTTTGGTCTAAAATATCCCGAACAAAAATTTATGTTTTCATATTTGTTATGACAAACTAATACATATTAGTGCTATGAGAAATTAGAAATCAATATTATAATAATAACAACCTACAGCATTAAACGATTTTTATGGTAAACATTTGGAATTAAACAAAAAGCGAAGAAATAAATTGTAGATAATTTTGCTACTCAAAACGTATTGGCAGTGCATCAATAAACTGAATTAAATATTAATTTTAATGTATTTTACAAAATAATGATAAACGATAAAATGTTCAATCTTATTGTCATAATTATTTGCACAACAACACCAAGTTAACTACTGTTACAATGCTACTTTTAATATAATGTTTATTTGTGTTTGTGTATATTTTTAAACTGTCCCATAAAAAAATTAAACTTTCGAAAAATTGGGATATATATATAAATAATTGTAGTTTATAACGTTTATTTAATCAGCTGCACTATTCATTTGGTTGCGGTAATATGACTGTCGTGCTTATTTATCGAATAATTTATTTTATTTGTTACTAATATTAATCTCGCAACTTTGCCGCACCATAGAAAACCTTGACATACAAACGGTGAACAAGTTGCTATAAAGAATTCTCTACGCTTGCTAAAATCTGTAGTCAAAACATACCCACATGGTCGTGCGACCCCCAAACACAGACGTAGAAAAATATCGATATTACAGAAAACAAAACCATCTTGCCACATCCCTAGTTCACGAACGATTCCATTTTGCGAACAGACGGACATACTTTCGTATAGAAATATATTAGTTAATTATATACTAATAGTTACAAAGAGATACCAGCTCATTAATGCAACTGATAAGAACTCTTTCAATTCAAGAAAACAATTTCAACAAAAGAGCATTTTGTAACTTTCACGTTTCGTAAACACATTAACTACAAGACCAATTGTGATATCATTAGTTAATGTAAAAGAGTATTGGTTATGATAGTTTTTAACAGGGGTCGGATATTTCGATCGATATTTACCTAAACATGGCAAAATTCCGGAAAATGTTGGGCTAATATGGAAGTAGCTTTTTAATTTTAATCAGTTTAATAAATATGCTCCGGGACTCCGGGATCGCATAAAATTACATAAGAAGGCATACATTTAGTTACTTGATTAGTGAATGGGTATTTTTTACTATTTTTGTATGGAAATAAGTTGGTATATAGATCTTACAAGAACATTGTATGTAGATTGTAGTGTGGCCGCAGTGTAAATTAGCTAATTAGTGTTTTTGCTTATTTTACATAACTGGTAACTTATGAATCGATAATATTATCCTCTAGCCGCCCATAGGCCAGAGACCTATAAAAAGGTCTCCCATTGAATGCCATTTTGAATTTTAATTATGACAAACCAGAGTTGCATTTGGCCTGTCAAGTTTTGGTCTCTAGGCGGCTAGAGGTTAAAACATTCGTTAATTACTGCCTACCAAAAGACACCAACACAATGGCAGAGATTCAATCAATTTAATTGACGGCAGTTTTGGTTTAGTAGTAGCGACCCTGCCTACGAAGCTGATGGTCCTGGGTTCAAATCCAAGTAAGGGCATATATTTGTTCCTAAGTCATGGGTGTTTTCTATGTATTTAAGTATTTGTATATTATATATATCGTTCGCTGAGTCCTCACGACACAAACCTTCTTGGGCGTACTGTGGGGCTCAGTCAATTTGTGTAATAATGTCCTGTAATAATTATTGATCTATAAATTAAAATAAAAAATTCACAATTAGCACGACAGAAAAAGAAGAAACAAAAAAATATTGCAACTACAAACTTACAAATATATATATTTTTTAAATTAAATATTATGCTTTTTAAGTAGTAACGGTTTAATACCCGTCAGATCAGTTAGGTTTGTGTCTTTCCTGTAGAAATTGTAAAAGTTAAGGGTTTTAAAGCCAAATATTTGATTTTTTTTAATGACAAAGGTGGCAAACGAGCAGACGGATTGCCTGATGGTAAGCAATTACCGTCGCCCATGGGCACTCGCAACACCAAGGGAGTCACAAGCGCGTTGCCGACCTATAAGTGGGTTGGAGCTCTGGGAACCTTATTCACCATCAGGAACACAACACTACATACCTAAAAGGTTGCAGTGCTATTATGGCTATGGTCTTCTGTAAGGAGGAGGTACTTCCTCAGTTGGGCTTCTCCAGATTCAAGCGAGATGGTACTTCGCTGTGCCCTACCTCTCATTGTTGGACGTAGTTTAAGGACATACCCGGGTCCAAAATGATTTAATGAATTATCAACACAAACCGCTTCACCTATTATGTAACACTATAATACAAAAACATAATTTGTAATTACAGAAGCCGTTAACTATTGACCACGGAAAAAAATTTTTTTTTTAATCAATCTATATGACTTTGACACTACTTAATAAATTATAAACCGAAATATATGACATATATACTCGAGGAACAAAACTCGCATGTGGTACACCGGAGTACCTGTTCACATTTTATAAAGTACATGTCATTTATTTCAAATTATAAAAGAACATTCGTTTACAGAAATCGATATAACAGAATATGTCCTTTCACCCCATCCCTAGCGGGGGATTCCATTTGCCGACTCGCCGCACGCCTAACAACGCACCGGCTTATTGACTCTGACCTATACTGCTTTATACGACAGCGTGCCCCAATGCAATTTACTTCAGCTCTGAATTTATTCTAGAATACCATCAAAAGCAAAGTTAAAAGGGTGAATCAATTTGGACCCGGGTATGTCCTTAAACTACGTCCAACAATGAGAGGTAGGGCACAGCGATGACCATCACGCTTGAATCTGGGGCAGCCCAACTGGGGAAGTACCTCCTCCTTACAGAAGACCACAGCCATAATAGCACTGCTACTTTCAGGTATGTAGTGTTGTGTTCCTGATGGTGAGTAAGGTTCCCAGAGCTCCAACCCCCCTTAAAGGCCGGCAACGCGCCTGTGACTCCCCTGGTGTTGCGGGTGCCCATGGGCGACGGTAATTGCTTACCATCAGGCAATCCGTCTGCTCTTTGCCGCCTATGTCATAAAAAAAAAAAAAAACATGTTACTTGATATAGCAAGAGTCCCCTAAGTCACCTATACTGTGTGTAAGTCTAATGCGGGCAAAGAATTAAACCAGACATAAGATTTACCAGTATAATCATTAACCAAAATGTTTTTCTTTAATTACACCTAATATACATATCCAATTAATGTTAGCAAAATTGCTGAGCAGTAATGTACTGCGAACATTACGCGATTTAAGCTTTTGAAACTAACTGTCAACGAGTGTTTAACTCGAGTGTGTTGCATTACATTGCGGGCCGAATTTTTTTATATGGATAAAATTTTAATTGTACTTCTAAGCAAAAGTTATCTAAATATATTTCTTATGTCCTATTCTACACTCCGTTAAGAGATTCGCCCGTATAAGATTTACACACTGTATACAACGGTTTAAGCCCTGGTTTTAATTTGATTGCATTGAAATTTAGTACCTTTTAAGACTAAAATTCTCAAAATTAGTATGGACGACTGGACGTATGGTGAATTCAAATGCAACACAACTTGAGGTCTACACAGTTGTCCATGGGACCTTTTTTACTTTCCCGAAAAACAGTAATGTACACATTTAAATGAAAAAAATTACGGAGTTCCTGCACTTATGCTTAGTAGGGCTGTATTAATATTCAGATCAAATATTATCATATTTGTGTGACTCGCTTTGGCTGCATAGATAACGTATGTACCAGGTGTATGTACTTAAAAACAAAAATTCGGATTCGGGATGGGATAATAATCATAAATTATAAAATTCTATACAGCTTAAAACTGACTCCTTTGTCTTCTAAAACCTAGAAAAGGCTCATGCACACTTTTATGGCTCAATAGAAATTATTTCATTTCAATATCTTAACAAAATACCAAGTCATTTAACACTAGAATATGAACTTTATGGGTTTGTTTTAAAGTCGATATTTCATAAGCACTACCAGGTACTCTCAAAAAACAATACGCGTACAACACTATTACCCTCATTAACTAAACTGCACCAAACTCCCCAAGCCTTAATCCCTTTAACTTCTTCCGACAATACGATAACTCTTATAATTATCGCATTAAAGGCTATTTTTGCTTTGCAATCGCTTTTGAAATAGATAAGCATTTTAAGAAACTAGTGAACCTTTAGAACAATAGCCTAATCTTGTTCCTAGTAGTATTTACGGTAGGTACAAAGTCTTCAATCAGGGAAAGCAGGTAATATAGTTGTGAGTTTTGGGTGTCGGAGTCATTACCACTTTCGCAGTTGTACTTGCAACAGCTGACAGATTGCTTTGAGTTAATAAATTAAGTGAATTTTTTGTAAGAATGTGTGATCAGGCATATTACTACGTCGACAGCGAGCGTCAACTGGTATGTTTAATTTTGTTTTCTTACTGTACTTCTTCCGCGATTTTCATCTATTCGTCAGACTGTATAATTTCTTCATAATCATAGCAAAAGTATTATTTATTTATATTTACATTTGTATAGTTGTTTAGTTTTATCGCGAAATATTTTACAGTCCACTCACTTGTAAATTTAGGTTACTTATTGTTACTTTTTTTAGAATTTCAATTTGGACGTTGTTAAAATTAAAAAAATTATGACTGTGTTTTGAACAGTTCCAATTTATAGAATTTTCTGGAATAATCTCGCCTCTAAACTATGTCCATTTGTGTACTTAATTATTTGAGTTTACCCGCCATAATAAGTGAAAACATGAAGAAGCTACCCTCGGAATTTCCGCTGTAATCTGCCACATAGTAAAGATGTCATAGGTTCTAGTTTGTGTAACCATACGTTTCTAAAATTAAATAATAAAGTTTGATTGATAATAATTATGTGTATATGATGTGATTGTCTGAAATAATAGTAAAATTGAGTTTGTTATTACTATGAATGTGGAGCGAAACCTGGCCTCGAGATTTAACTGAGTGATGTCGGTATCTCCAAAAAGGTGCGTGGATACTGATTTTTTGAACGTGAATGAAATTTATATTTCTATACGGTATTTATTATAAGTAATTTTATTTAATTATTTTTATGCCGTGTGTAAAGTATGTGTCATACAATATTTTGCTAGCTTTAGTTTAACAAGTTTTAGGTTAGGTTTTCATTTCGTTCGTTAGTTAATACGAATAATATCATTCTCAATAAATGTCACTGAAAAATAGGTGTTATGTTTTATGATGTTTATATGAAATTGTTAATTTGGAATTTTAGATAAATGTTTGATTACCGCAAATCAAACTATGTCAAACACATCTGGACCCGGGTATGTCCTTAAACCACGTCCAACAATGAGAGGTAGAGGCAAGTACCATCACGCTCGAGTCTGGACAAGCCCAACTGGGGAAGTACTCCTTACAGAAGACCACAGCCATAATAGCACTGCTACCTTTCATATATGTAGTGTTGTGTTCCTGATGGTGAGTAAGGTTCCCAGAGCTCCAACAACTTTTAGGGTAGGCAACGCGCATGTGAATCCTCTGGAGTTGCAGGCGTCCATAGGCTACGGTAACTGCTTACCATCAGACGGGCCGTATGCTTGTTTGCCACCGTCGTATAAAAAAAAAAACACAAAATAATATATTTAGAGACGGAATGTAATGCGCCACATGACAGGCCGTTATGGAGATTAGTAGAAGCTTATGTCGTCATTCGGCTACTAATGAAGTTGAACAGTTGAAACTGACTTTCTTTTTCAGGAGCTCAACATTCGGGGGGCCTCACAGGCCATGCTAGCGATGCTTGAGGACGTGGATGAAGCGGACTGCAAGCATCGCGGCGAGCCTCTGGAGGCGACGCCTCCCCCGACCTCTTGCTCGCCATCCCACTCCGGGTGTTCGACCGCATATCCCGAGTCTTCGCCCACGTACACGGGGTCGTCGCCGGGTGACACCGGGTCCGAGGGCACGTCGGAGTGGGAGGCGCACCAAAAAATTTCGCCGCGGTCGTTTGCCGAGGCAGCAGGCGGCCCTGGCGTATCTAAATCGCCGCCAGGTAAGAACAAGCCCGGTACCGCGAAGTTCGTATATTTCGAGCATCTTTCTCTTTTACTCCAATTAAGGCGTCATAAGAGTGACAGAGACAATCGTCCGAAATTTACGAATATCGTGTTTCGCGGTAGCGCCCCAGTCCGAATTTATTCCTGAGGTCGTGTATAAGAAGGTCGTATTTCACATTGATAGATTTTGTGGTGGTTAATTTGTTATTGCTTATAATTAATGAATGTAATTTTTGACGAAGTATGTGGCGGATTATCGCTGATGTCGACGAAGTTTACGACAGATGACGTTTAGTATATTTTAACGAAGCCTGCGCAGTGGAAATTATTCATTATTATCTATAGATTTTTGGCAGAACACTGGCGAATTAACATCTATCTTATTATTTATTTGATATTGTTTTTTGCTTGACCATAATTCAAGATCAAAATGGTGTCACTTTAAAATTCGTTTATAATTTTGGTATTAGTTACATAGCTCTAAATTCGGATATTTGTTTTATTTTGTAGTTTTGTACACATCTAAAGTATTGTCCGTGAGTAATTCTGGGCACAGCTTATTATGAAATTATGAAACATTATTATTCATTGACGTACACTGAACTTGGTCAGCGAATAAGCGGTAAGGGGGGTTGAATGCCACAGTCAACACACTTGGTAGGTGGGTTGTATGCGTCACCGCTTTAGGGACGATACTGCCCGTGGTCCGATGGTTTTTTTTTTTTTTAATATTTACTAAGAAAATATTCTCTATTTTCAGCTGCCGAGATGTTGCCGCGTCCGGCATTCGCGGGCAGCAGCGACCGGTCGAGCCAGCAACTTGTGGACGTGGGGTCCTGGGTGCGAGCCAGCACCCCACACCCGGACAGGTCTGGCTCCGAACCCACCGACCTCACGGACTCCTGGCCTTCAGCGCCAGTCACATTGACTGACAATGTCAAAAAATTTTTTGAGCCATTTAAAATTAGAATGTGTACTGTCGGGGATAAGACTTGTGTACGGAATCGGGTTCTGATGCAACAGTTGAAGGACTGGTTTGATCGACAGTCTGTTTATAGATGAGGGTTTTACGGTGGAGCCAGTGGCAAAGTCGGCTCAAAGATTTATCATCTATAAACAGATTTTATGAAATAATCATGTCCTCAACTTTTGCTTCAGTAACCGTGACGGCCGATCTGGCCTGGTGATGAAGACGGTCTTGGGTTCGAATCCCAGTATGGGCATTTGTGTGATATGACGGCTGACCCACAACACAAGCCTTCTCGAGCTTGCCGTGGGGCTCAGTCAATTTGTGTAAGAATGTTTTGTTTATGTGATATGTATTTATTCTTGACACAAGTTTTAGTACACATATTAATTCTAAGAGGGTTTCAAGTCTTTGACATTGTCAGTTTGGTGAGAGTTGCTGTATTAGTATAAGTTTAGTTAAGTTAGTTGATATAAGTTTTTTCCCCGGTAATGTTTTATTTTTGTGTGTTAAGTTAGATTATTAAATATTGTCTTGTAATGTGAATTGTATTAATAATGTGTTTTACTAGTTAGTTTAGGGGTGATTATCTGTAATGTGTATTGAGCTTAGTCGTAATTATAGTGTACTGTTATAATTTTAATATATAATTAGTTAATAACCCGACATACCTCATTATGATAATGATAGTAATCTGTCTCGTGTTAAATTAGTAATCAATTTATAGAGTTAGGTAGATCCAACTTCGAGAAAGAGTCAGGCGTAGAATCCAACTCGGCGGGGCAGCGTTTGGGAAGTTACATCGTATCTTTTATGCAGTGGACATCCTTCGGGTAATACGATGATGATGAAAACTATTTAACGCCGAACACAGCCTTGTATGAAAGAGTAAATACCTCCTTAACACAAGTTTTGAGCTTAAATGGAGGATTCGGCACATATGCTTGTAAAAAATAAATAATTTTGAATTTTAATTTTGAACGTTATTTTATTTATTATTGACACTACTATTAGCATGTAAGGAATCCTGATCGATTTATTATAGAAACGATTATTTAGAATTTAATGTATTATTGAAGGAAAAATATTAAAAATTATAATGTCGTCGGCGTCTATTTTCATTATTCCAGTTTCAGTTCATTTAATTCCATAGACCATAACAGTTGCAAATAAATTTTTGAACGCTTTCTTTCAATTATAATTGTTATGTGTGATATTTAGATAATCCTTAAATGTATTTCTTATATAAAATATACCATCCTCCACATGTGAGTGTGTAATTCAAAACATAAAATAAAATAAAAAATATTTTTTGTAATAAAATTTTCAGTAATGTTTTGAGAAATAAAAGTATTGCACCATACACTTGAACTCTCATCGGTTATAAACTACGAGGTAGCCCACGTGCAAGTACCCTCATTAACTACACTTTACAAAATTACAAGCAGCTTAAACCCTTTAATAAATATTTTTTCACAAATATGTTTTCTCTTGTAAGTATGGCGTTAAAGGATAATCTTGTACTCATTGAAAAATTGGGGAAATGTTTTAGGAAAATATCCCAATAGTGGTCATTCACATCAGTCTTAAATATATCAGAGTAACTGAAGTTTTCTTATTCAAAAAAATTGAACTATTTATTGTATAGGTAAAAGATTTATTTAAAGCACCTCGCCTATGTAGCAGTAGTAACGTGTGAAAGTCGGCGATCTATATTCAATTTCTGACGTAAGTTCCATATTAGTTCTCTGCACAACTACATAGACATGGTGATTCAGCTATATTTCTCACCTATAATTTGTAATTAAGCTGACAATGAGTAAACAATAAATTTCTGCAGAGTATTCATTGGAGTATTACTCTACTAGTGAACGAACCTTTAACTAATGACGTAGCGAGAAGTGCGCAATGCAACCCTACTACTGATAATATTGTTTAAAACGAGGGTAGTTAGTTTGTCACCGCCGCCGCGCGCCTCGTGCTCGGTCGCGGAGAGTTACGCCCGCAGTCTTCGTCAGTTAGCCAATGCGAGCGGTTCTTGAGAAAAACTCTTATTACATGACCGAAAGAGGAGCAATGTTCCACTTAGAAAACGTAAGTTATATCAGTTTTATACCAGTTTTTAATACTTTATAACAACGCAGTTTTCTTCCTAGCAGTAATTATTTTAGTTAAACATTAATTTGATAACAGGTAATTCGGTTGTGAGTTTCGGGCTTGGATTTTTTTATATTACACAACTAAACTAAACAATAGTAACAGCAGACACATAATAGATTAATATGTAATTATAAACTTCATTTAAAAACGTGGGATTGTCTGATCTAACTGCGTCCTGGATTTTTTTCTAACAAGTGACACGTGTCAGGCAGCGAGCACTATTCAATTTGTTCTTCGATATAATTATTATCTTGTTATAATTTGTTATATGTGCTAGCTTTTTTCGTAAAAAATATGTTAGCTAAACTCTTATATAGTTAACTTTAAACAAATAAACTTTTAAAGGTTCTTTGGTATTTTTTTTACTTCTTACATTATTAAATTTTATATTCATATTATCATTTTATAATTCGTTTAATAAGAAGCAATGCAAAAACTAAAAATACGTTTACTTGTTTAAGTAATAATTTTCATTTCGTTTTATGTAAAAAAAAAAAACACTTTTTACAGCTCACTTCAAAGGCATTGCAAGAAATGCCAGATGAGTTTGAAGTTGCAGACTGCATGCAATGCAAACTCTGTTCGACGCCGCCGCCAACTAACAGCGAGTCTCCGCCGTCCTACATCGGATCTTCACCCAAGTATCCCGGGACTCCGCCGAGTTGCACCGGGTCTGAGTGCCTGTTGGGGTGGAACGGTGCGCGGAATGATAGGATGTCGTTTGCTGAGGCATCGGGCGGCCATGATTAAAGATCGCCAGGTAAGAACGGTTTGAAATTTATTGTAATACTAGCTGACCCGGCGAACTTTGTTCCGCCTTAATGGCAATAAATAAGCAGATTGTTTTTTTTTATTGGAAAAAAATACAAAAAAAATTAAATACCTACATTAATCATTCATAATTATTTCTGTATTTTAGTACATAGGTTGCTCTTCACTTAAGTACCTTGTGATACACGACATTTTTTGTTTTATTAACAATCAACGCAGATGGTCTTCCGACCCGTGAACATGCCACGTATAATTGACCATGGGAAAAACATGAATGTTCTAGATTTAAACCACAAACTTTTAAGGATTGGCCTTGTGATTTGTTGATGGTCATGGCAAATGCAAGACGTATCGGAAATTGAAGTCTTTTAAATTCAAACGGCATATCGGTTGGGATCATCGGGATCCTCGGAATGAGAACTTCCTCACCTTTGAATTTTCCTATAATTATCGTAGCGTAAATTACATTGTTCATCAATTTTCTAACCACCAAACCCGTACCGTTGCACAGTTTTGGTTGGTTTGCTACCTCCCTACCAATTTTCAGCCAAATCTGTTCTGCCGTTCTTGAGTTATAAGTGGTGTAACTAACACGACTTTCTTTTATATATATAGATAGATAGATATATAAGATAAGATAAGATATAAGATTTGCGTTTTGTTATTCCAAGTCTGATTCTTTTTTGTTATACCACGTTTTATAGTGACTGACGTTTCATGTCAAGTCACACGGGAACGCTGTCGAACGGGATAAAAAGTATCTTATGTCCGTCTCCTGGCTCTAAGCTACCTCCCTACCAATTTTCAGCCAAATCTGTTCTGCCGTTCTTGAGTTATAAGTGGTGTAACTAACACGACTTTCTTTTATATATATAGATGTTCTTACCATCTGAAACGGCAATGTAGACTGATGGTATTGTAACATGGTATTCTGACGACCGGTCTGGCCTAGTGACCCTGCCTATGACGCCGATGGTCCTGGGTTCGAATCCCAAGCAGGGCATTTATTTGTTTGAAGAGCACAGATAGTTGTTCCCGAGTCATGGGTGTTTTCTATGTATTTAAGTATTCATACGTATTTATCTATTATATATATCGTCGTATAGTACCTACAACACAAGCCTTACTGAGCTTACCGTAGGACCAGGTCGATTTGTGTTATATTGTCCCGAAATGTGTTTCTAAATATAAAAACTGGTAGCATTTCTTATAGGTAGAAAGCCGACATTTAGAATCCTTGGCGGTTTATGGGGAATCTATGCATCTTTTTGGTATAACCACCACTTGGTTAAATGTCACATCCAGGTTTTGTGACACATTCATATAAACAAGAAACTTTACTAGTTCAAGTTAAAACATATTATTTCAAACAAATATTCCATATGCACTTAGTCTAATCTATCGCTATGTATGACTTGTTAATGCTTACTTTTAGTTTATTTTTTTATTATGATTGTATTTGAGTATTTGACGATAATTGAAATAAATCACCATACAAACAGTTACGTGGTACGGTTTTTTTTATTAACTTAGCTTAAGCTTAACGTGAAGCGACGGAAGTTAAACTAATAATGTATATTATTTTTTTAGCATTCAAGATTACAATTTTTTTTGTCCATTTTTCTTAACCACATGCCCCTATTCGTAGAGCTTTATACAGCTTTAAACCGACTCTTTTATCTTTTAAAACAATAAAAGCTCGCACATTTTTATGGCAGTTTCTTAAAATTGGCACAATTGAAATGTTATTTCAATATCGTAACAACATGCCATTCTAATAACGCTTAAATTTGAACTTTATGAATTTGTTAACACAGTCGATATTTCATAAGCACTTACCAGGTACTCTCATAAAACAACACACGTACAAAACGAGTACCCTCATTAACTAAACTGCACCAAACTTCCCAAGGCTTAATCCCTTTAACTTTTTCCGCTAAATCGACAACTCTTAAAGTTATGACGATAAAGGTCTATTTTTGCACGCGCTTTTGAAATAGATAAGCATTTAAAGAAACACCACGATAGTGACCCTATAGAACAATAACCTAATCTTGTTCCTAGTAGTATTTACTGTAAAAATCTGGTCTTTGATCAGGGAGCAGGTATAATATAGTTGTGAGTTTTGGGTGTCGGAGTCATTACCACTTTCGCAGTTGTACTTGCAACAGCTGACAGATATTGCTTTGAGTTAAAAAATCAAGTGAATTTTGTGTGAGAATGTGTGATCAGGCATGTTACTACATCGACAGCGAGCGTCAGCTGGTATGTTTCATTTTGTCATTCATTTCATTCATCATTGTTTTTTTCTTGTACATCTCCTTCTTCCACAAGTTATGAATTTAAGTGCTCGTGTAAGTTCATGTTTCTTTGTTTATCTTTTTATATTTATAATAAATTCTTTTTTGGTTTCAATTTGGACGTAGATAAAATTCAAAAAATGGTCCATTCTCAATAATATTTCAATGTAAGGAATGACTCGGGGTTTTGAACAGTTCAAATTGACGGAATTTTCTGGAATAAGCTCGTTATTAAACTATTTATGTCCATTTGTGTATTAAATTATTTAATTATACCCTGCCATAAAGAACTACGGGGTAAACTACTGAATTACCCACCTTGCAAATCGCTTTTGCTCTAACCATATTATTATTGACTTGTATAACATTGTTCTGAAGTTAGTGTAACCAAATGTTTCTAAAAGTAAATAATAAAAATATTGATAAATTAGGTATTTGGAACAATAGAAGGAAACTAAATAACATTGTATAAAACTAAGTTATAAATAAAAACATACAATAGTAAACCTGCCCCAGGTCTAGGTCACTGGGTAAAGTGCACATAAGGTTGGCCGCGTTCCCGATTCATTATACGAGTATTATACATGAGCGGGATTTAACCGCGTATATTAACTTTAATTTTTTTACCACCGACGTTTTGAAGACGACGTTGTCCTCGTGGTCTCGGATTAAGACGGTTAAGTCCCGTTCATGTATAATAATGTGTAAAAACCGTGAAAGTTTAAATCAGTATTATACGAGTACTTACGTAAACATGCGTATGTGAATTTGTCAGTAACAAAAAACATTAACATTGGTTGTTAATAATTATGAATGTTGATGTGAATTGACGATCTAGGGTCGCAGGATATCGTTGGATCCGTGCGGCACATCATCAGCCGTCATGAAATTATTAGTAGCAGCAGTGTTCTTTCGGCTAATGATGGTAATTTTTTTACAGGAGCTGAACCTCCAGTCTACTCGGCAGGCATTGCTGGCGATGCTTGACAAGTTTGAACCTGCAGACAATGTCAGCTTGCCAACTTGTCGCTGCAAGCCTGCCGGACTGACGCCTCCCCCAACCGGGTCATCGCCGTCCCACTCGGGGTCTTCGACCACATATCCCCGGTCTTCCCGTACGCCCACGGGCTCGTCGCCGGGTGATACAGAGTCTGAGAGCCCGACGGAGTGGGATGGCATATGTGAGAGGATTACGCCTCGTTCGTTTGCCGAGGCAGCTGGAGGCCGTTGCGGATATAAATCGCCGCCAGGTAAGAACAGTCTACAATAAAAAAAAATGATTTTACAAATTTCGTGTGGCTCCTCTTTATGGCCCAATTGGTTCATTTGTCAGACGCGATAGCTGGAGATGCGGGTTCAAATCATGCCCCGGACTCCGGAGGACCTAGTCCCTTTTTCTGCCTCTCGTCTATTTTCAATTCATAGTCAAATTATTTTTATTTTTGGAGATCGCATTATGTTGTACCTTGTTCAGGGACACTGCTGCCAGTATTCCGGTGGTTTCTTTTCCTTGTTTTTAAAAACAAAATATTGTACATTTCCAGCTGCAGAGTTGTTGCCGGGATTCGCGGGCAGCAGCGACCGGTCAAGCCAGCAACTCGTGGACGTGGGGTCCTGGGTGCGAGCCAGCACCCCAAACCCGGACAGGTCTGGCTCCGAACCCACCGACCTCACGGACTCCTGGCCTTCAGCGCCAGTCACATTGACTGACAATGTCAAAAATTTTTTTGAGCCATTTAAAATTAGAATGTGTACTGTCGGGGATAAGACTTGTGTACGGAATCGGGTTCTGATGCAACAGTTGAAGGACTGGTTTGATCGACAGTCTGTTTATAGATGAGGGTTTTGCCTTGAGTTTTTTTTTTGAGTTGAGCCAGTGGCAAAGTCGGGTCAAAGATCTGTCATCTACAAACATGATTTTATGAAATAATCATGTCCTGAACTTTTGCATCAGCCCCCTTGTCGGCCGATCTGATCATTTGGAATGTTTGTATATTATGTATCTATGGCTGAGTACCTACAACACAAGCCTTCTCGAGCTTACCGTGGGGCTCAGTCAATTTGTGTAAGAATGTGTTTTTATTGATATTTATTTATTCTTGACACAAGTTTTAGTACACATATTTATTCGAAGTATTTGACATTGTCAGTTTGGTGAGAGTTGCTGTATTAGTCTAAGTTTAGTTAAGTTTGTTGATATTATTTTTTTCCCCGGTAATTTAATATTCTTTAATATTCTGGCGCAGGCAGCTTTCTCGCACAAAGGATCGCCATCGCAATCTAGCGCGGGAACGCTGCATGCGTGATGAGGACCTTACCTAAAGGTCCAAATTTAGGTTATTTCTAAGAATTTATGTTTAAGTGTAGCTCTTGTAATGTAATTTGTGTTTATATTTTGTATTTATTTATGTGTTCATATTTTGTTATGTTTATTGAGATTACGCTTAGTTATAATTATAGTGTACTGTAATACTTTTCATATAAATTAGTTAATAACATGACAAACATTTTTATGATTATGTTAATTATCTAATGTTAAATTAATCATCATTTTAACGAGAATTAATAGTGTTAATTATTAATAATACCATAATTAGTTCATAACGTCACGTAATGATGATAATAAATCGTAATTGATGGTAATTATGTAAAGTAAACAGCAGTTAATATTTCAAAATTTACTTTGTCTCCTGTGTTGTATTTATGATTAGTTTAGAAGTTGTTTAAATGTATTATAATATATTGTTTTATTAATTTTATTGTTTAGTATAGTCTAAAGGAAACTTAATGATATTAATAAAATAAAGAAATGAGTTTACTTATTACTGTATTTTAAATTATGGAATGAAATGCATATTCACCTCACTAGCTCGGAACAAGATATGTATACTTGGCGACAAATATCTGCGTAATACACCGTAACCGTAAGGTGAAATCACCTTACGAGTTGAGCTTAGTTGCCAAGTTGTCTTTTTCATTAAATCAGTAGACGATTAAAAACAATGACCTTGCCAGCTTTGACTTTGGACACTTGGCTTTAACCCTTATCATTTGATTTATCGACCACGTTGCGTGTCAATTTAATTTCAACCCAAGCATTCGACTTAAGGTTAATATTAAATAGATTGGACTATCCCAAAACTTAATACTAATTAAAATAAATAATCTATACATAACTAGAATATATTTGGGATTTCTGGAAAAACTAATCGGATTGGTGGGGCCTGGAATAGTGTTAACAAATTCTCGTAAGGCTCGTCTACCCAAACCTGCAACAAGATATATGTAGGTAGTTCCATCCATGAGAATTGAGGCCAATGGATTACGCATACAACTATATAAAGTACTGATTGTAAAAGAGTGAACGAATGGAATGAATGAGTAATCTCCCTATATATATGGGATGTTGATGTGTGAGTGCCTTCAACTCTCGTGAAACTACCTACTTACACTTTGCAGCCTATTTAGGGACGTGATATAGTGCATGTTAGAGACATAAATAAAACAAGGTAAGGCTTTTTACAAAAAAAGATAATTTTATTTGAAACAACATTACATAAATTAAACATTTGACACTCGACACTCAACGTGTGCTGTTTCAAAATGGGCAAGAAAAAAAGATAATATGTCAAAAAGACAACATGTGTCGAAGCACACAGGCAGTGCGACCCTGATTTTCGACGCACCCTTGAACTTATATATAATCCTAAAAGTTTATTTTACCTTTAGGAACCCAGGGTCAAATATGCCAGCCTTCCGTCAATACTGAATCAGCTGGCTCCCCAGGGAACGGGTATCGAAAGGTTATTACGGAAGTATGGAAATAGTACAGCTTTAATTATGACAAGTAAATTACTAATAGCAAAAACTATGCCAGGACAATTACGAAAACCAAAAAGAAAAAAAAGAATTTGTCATAACTTAAGCTGAAAACAATATAACATTAATATACATATTTTACTTTTGATGTTACAATTTACAATTTGATATTATATTATAAAGCTTAATCTAGAAATGTAAATCATAATTTTGTTTAATACATTTTATTTCTTAAGTTAGGGTTTTTATTACATTTTTATAAAATTAAAATAAAAAAAATACTTCGAAGATAGATTCAGAGTTAGGCAAGAACCATAGGGAACTCAAACGATTGCCCTGGAATATTCCTCATTCGATCCTTATGAAATCTTGAAGACCAGGTTTACATGTTTTATGTCCACCTCATGGGACCGTCCGTGGCGGATATAATTCGAAACGGACCGGTCGAACCAGCAACTCTTGGACGTCGGGTCCTGGGTGCGAGCCAGCACCCGAAACCCGGACAGGTCTGGCTCCGAACCTACCGACCTCACGGACTCCTGGCCTTCAGCGCCAGTCACGTTAACTGACAATGTGAAAACTTTTTTTGAAGCATTTAAAATTAGAATGTGTACTGTCTACATATAAAAAAAAATAACTTGACAAATTTCGAGAGGTTCAAATCCTGTCTTAGACAGCAGACAATGACTGTCAGCATGTCAAGTGTGACTGACTAAAAAAATATTAACTAGACAAATTTCGAGAATTTCGATTCAAATCCTGCCTTAGACGCCGGAGGACCTCGTTTCCCCCACCCGAATTTGTTTTTTTTTTTATCAGATGTTGTCATCGACAAATAAATAAAGTATTATATTACAAGAAACCGGGTAGGTTAGGTTTGTTAGGTAGCTTGCTGGAAATGCTTGACGAATTTGAAGCTGCAAACAGCAGACAATATCAGCATGTCAAGTGTGGCTGCAAGTCTGCCGGACCGACGTCTCCCCCAATCGGGTCTTCGCCGTCGCACTCCGGGTCTTCGCTCGGATATCCCCTGTCTTCGCTTATGCAGACGGTGTCGTCGCAGGGTGATACCGGGTCTGAGGGCCCGTTGGAGTGGGACAGTGTATACGAGAGAATTTCGCCTCGGTCGTTTGCCGAGGTAGCAAATAATGCCTTGACGATTGACGTTATGACATATTAAATGTGGCTGCAAGTCTGTCGGACCGACGTCTCCCGCAATCGGGTCATCGCCGTTCAACTCCAGGTCTTCGCCCGGATATCTCCGCTCTTCATATACGCTCACGGTGTCGTCGCCGGGTGCTACCGGGTCGGAGTGGGATGGCTATAAACGGATTTCGCCTTGGTCGTTTGCCGAGGCAGCAGGGGGCCGTGGCGGATATAAATCGCCGCCAGGGAAGAACAGTTTCACCTGCCTCAGGGACACTGCTGCCAGTATTCCGGTGGTTTCTTCTCTTTTTTTTCCAAAAAAAATATTGTACATTTCCAGCTGCATAAATGTTGCCGCGTCCGGAATTCGCGGTCACCAGCGACCGGTCGAACCAGCAACTCTTGGACGTGGGGTCCTGGGTGCGAGTCAGCACCCCAAACCCGGATGGGTTTGAACCCATTTACCTCACGTACTCCTGGCCTCAAGCGCCAGTCACGCTGACTGACAATGTCAAAACTTTTTTCGAACCATTCAAAATAAGTATGTGTACTGTCTACATATAAAAAAAAATAACTTGACAAATTTCGAGTGGTTCAAATCCTGTCTTAGACAGCAGACAATGACTGTCAGCATGTCAAGTGTGGCTGCAAGTCTTTGACTCACGTACTCCTGGCCTCAAGCGCCAGTCACGCTGACTGACAATGTCAAAACTTTTTTCGAACCATTCAAAATAAGTATGTGTACTGTCTACATATAAAAAAAAAATAACTTGACAAATTTCGAGTGGTTCAAATCCTGTCTTAGACAGCAGATAATGACTGTCAGCATGTCAAGTGTGGCTGCAAGTCTGTCGGACCGACGCCTCCCCCAACCGGGTCTTTGCCGTCCCACTCCGGATCTTCACCCGGGTATCGTGTCTTCGCCTACACACACGGGGTCGGCGCAGGGTGATACCGGGTCTGAGGGAACGTCAGAGTGAGACATTGTATACGAGACAATTTCAGGGGGCCTCACAGGCAATGTTAGCGATGCTTGAGGACGTAGATGAAGCTGCGGACTGCAAGCATCGCAGCGAGCCTCTGGAGGTGACGCCTCCGCCGACTTCGTACTCGCTATCCTACTTCGGGTTTTCGAGCGGTTATCCCGAGTCTTCGCCCACGCACACGGGGTCGTTGCCGGGTGCTACCGGATCCGAGGGCCCGTCGGAGTGGGACAGTGTATACGAGAGAATTTCGGGGAGCCTCAGAGGCAATGTTAGCGATGCTTGAGGACGTAGATGAAGCTGCGGACACTACATATAAAAAAAAATAACTTGACAAATTTCGAGTGGTTCACATCCTGTCTTACACAGCAGACAATGACTGTCAGCATGTCAAATGTGGCTGCAAGTCTGTCGAACCGACGCCTCCCCCAACCGGGTCTTCGCCCGGATAGCGTGTCTTCGCCTACGCACACGGGGTCAGCGCAGGGTGATACCGGGTCTGAGGCCCCGTCGAAGTGGGAAAGTGTATACGAGAGAATTTCAGGGGGCCTCAGAGGCTATGTTAGCGATGCTTGAGGACGTAGATGAAGCTGCGGACTGCAAGCATCGCGGCGAGTCTCTAGAGGTGACGCCTCCGCGGACTTCGTACTCGCTATCCTACTCCAGGTCTTCGATCGGTTATCCCGAGTCTTCGCCCACGCACACGGGGTCGTCGCCGGGTGCTACCGGATCCGAGGGCCCGTCGGAGTGGGACAGTGTATACTAGAGAATTTCGGGGGGCCTCAGAGGCAATGTTAGCGATGCTTGCGGACGTAGATGAAGCTGCGGACTGCAAGCATCGCGGCGAGCCTCTAGAGGTGACGCCTCCGCCGACTTCGTACTCGCTATCCTACTCTGGGTCTTCGACCGGTTATCCCGAGTCTTCGCCCACGCACACGGGTTCGTCGCCAGGTGCTACCGGATCCGAGGGCCCGTCGGAGTGGGACAGTGTATACTAGAGAATTTCGGGGGGCCTCAGAGGCAATGTTAGCGATGCTTGAGGACGTAGATGAAGCTGCGGACTGCAAGCATCGCGGCGAGCCTCTAGAGGTGACGCCTCCGTCGACTTCGTACTCGCTATCCTACTCTGGGTCTTCGACCGGTTATCCCGAGTCTTCGCCCACGCACACGGGGTCGTCGCAGGGTGATACCGGGTCTGAGGGAACGTCAGAGTGAGACAGTGTATACGAGACAATTTCAGGGGGCCTCACAGGCAATGTTAGCGATGCTTGAGGACGTAGATGAAGCTGCGGACTGCAAGCATCGCAGCGAGCCTCTGGAGGTGACGCCTCCGCCGACTTCGTACTCGCTATCCTACTCCGGGTTTTTGAGCGGTTATCCCGAGTCTTCGCCCACGCACACGGGGTCGTTGCCGGGTGCTACCGGATCCGAGGGCCCGTCGGAGTGGGACAGTGTATACGAGAGAATTTCGGGGAGCCTCAGAGGCAATGTTAGCGATGCTTGAGGACGTAGATGAAGTTGCGAACTGCAAGCATCGCGGCGAGCCTCTAGAGGTGACGCTTCCGCCGACTTCGTACTCGCTTTCCTACTCAACCGGTCTACCGGTCTTCAACCGGTTATCCCGAGTCTTCGCCCACGCACACGGGGTCGTCGCCGGGTGCTACCGGATCCGAGGGCCCGTCGGAGTGGGACAGTGTATACGAGAGAATTTCGGGGGGTCTCAGAGGCAATGTTAGCGATGCTTGAGGACGTAGATAAAGCTGCGGACTGCAAGCATCGCGGCGAGCCTCTAGAGGTGACGCCTCCGCCGACTTCGTACTCGTTATCCTACTCTGGGTCTTTGACCGGTTATCCCGAGTCTTCGCCCACGCACACGGGGTTGTCGCCGGGTGCTACCGGGTCCGAGGGCACGTCGGAGTGGGAGGCGTACCTAAGGGTTTCGCCGCGGTCGTTTGCCGAGGCAGCAGGCGACCGTAGCTGGTTTAAGAAGCCGCTGGAGATGCGGATTCAAATCCTGCCTTGACGATTAACGTTCGTTGACTCATGCGTCACGTGACGGGCCGTTATGGAAAATAGTAGAAGCCTTTGTCGCCTTTCGGCTACTACTTATATAAAACTAACTTTTTTAAGGAGTTCAACATTCGGGGGGCCTCAGAGGCAATATTAGTGATGCTTGAAGACGTAAATGAAGTTGCGGACTGCAAGCATCGCGGCGAGACTCGAGGCGACCCCTCCACCAACGTCTTATTCGCCATCCTACTACGGGTCTTCGAGCGGTTATCCTGCGTCTTCGCCCACGCACACGGGGCCAATAATTTGAACCTATGAATGACCTCCGTTATATTATTACTATTTGTTTAATTACTAACTGTCGATTTGCCGCGTCCAGAATTCTAGCTAAATAGCTAGAACAGTACCTACAGCAGCAGTTGCAACTAGGTAGGCCCACGATCTGGTGAGGGTCGAAGAAAATCGTAAGACCCGAGCGACCGATGGTTGTGGAAATCATCAGAGAAAGCCTATGTCTAGCAGTATAAAGATACTATATATATAAAACACAGGATTTTTATAACAGAAACTGAACCTCTAGACCAAGGCATCGCTAGCGATGCTAGATGACGAGTTTAAAGTTGCAGACTGCAGGCAGTGCAAACTTTACAAGCATAACTGCAATCCTTACAAAGCGACACCTCCCCCAACGAACAGAACCTTCAGCTCACGTCGAAGGCATTACAAGGGATGCTAAGCCTCACGAAGCGAGACCTCCCCCAACGCACAGAACCTTCAGCTCACGTCGAAGGCATTGCTAGGGATGCTAAGCCTGACGAAGCGACGCCTCCCCCAACGAACAGAACCCCCAGTTCACGTCTAAGGCATTACTAGGGATGTCAAGCCTGACGAAGCGACGCCTCCCCCAACGTACAGCTCACCTCGAAGGCATTACTAGGGATGCTAAGAGACGAGTTTAAAGTTGCAGACTGCAGGCAGTGCAAAGTACAAGAATTTTTAATCCAACGCACAGCATCTCGAAAATGTGGCCTCCGGTCATAGATAGTCTTAAAGGCAATGTCAAACAATTCTTAGAGCCTTTTAAAATGAGTATGTGTACAGTCGGTGACAAGATCCACGACAGGACCATACGACAGGTCGTCGTATATAGCTACGTCACCAACAAAACAGAAAACAATACAACGGGCGACAGTCGGCCTTTTTTAAGCACACACAGCACTCAAGGAATCGAGCACTGATGCAACAGTTGAAGGAAAGGTTTGATATTCAGTATGAAAGACGATTTTTGCGCTTTAGAGCGCTATCACAGACTGAAAGCGATGCAAACTCTTCAACGTCAGAATCGTTAGACCCGGCCCGCGCATGATCGGTCTTTGAGAAGTCGTATATTGATTCTTTTTGTATAAAATAAACTGTCATTATTTTATAGGACCAGTCGCCGGTCATTGGTCATTGGTAGCGACGCTTGAGGATGAGTTTAAAGCCTTCAGGCAGCTTCAGAAGCATCGCTGTAAGCCACTCCAAATTCAGACAAATCTGGGTTTGAAACCTTATTGGCAATGTCAGAGAATTTCC
The DNA here is from genome assembly GCA_022674325.2 of Grapholita molesta. Taxonomy (NCBI): domain Eukaryota; kingdom Metazoa; phylum Arthropoda; class Insecta; order Lepidoptera; family Tortricidae; genus Grapholita; species Grapholita molesta. The sequence continues at coordinate 2,141,077 of CP053139.2, forward strand.
AGAATCTTTTAAAATTAGTATGTGTACAGTCGGGACCAGAACACGAGCAAAAAACCGGGTTCTGATGCAACAGTTGAAGGAAAGGTTTGATATTCAGTATGATCCAGACAATTTTCGCGCTTCAGGGGTATATGCACGCCTTAAAAGCAGTAGCATTTGGAGAGTGCTATCACAGACTGCAAGCGATGGAAACTCTTCAACGTCAGAATAGTTAGACCCGGCCGGCGCATGATCGGTTTTTGAGGAAGTCGTATATTGATCCTTTTTATATAAAATGAACTGTCATTATTTTATTGGACCAGAACTTCCAGGCTACGTCGAAGGCATTGGTAGCGACGCTTGAGAGTGACTTTAAAGCCTTCAGGCAGCTTCAGAAGCATCGCTGCAAGCCACTCCAAATTCAGAAAAATCTGGCTTTGAAACCTTATTGGCAATGTCAGAGAATTTTTTGAACCATTTAAAATTAGTATGTGTACAGTAGGCAACAGAAATTGTGCAAGGAATCGGATTCTGATGCAACAGTTGAAGGAAAGGTTTGATATTCAGTCTGATCCAGACAATTTTCGCGCTTCAGGGGTATATGCACGCCTTAAAAGCAGTAGCATTACGAGAGTGGTATCACAGACTGCAAGCGATGCAAACTCTTCAACGTCAGAATCGTTAGACCCGGCCGGCGCATGATCGGTCTTTGAGAAGTCGTGTACTGATCCTTTTTATATAAAATGAACTGTCATTATTTTATTGGACCAGAACTTCCAGGCCACGTCGAAGGCATTGGTAGCGACGCTTGAGAGTGAGTTTAAAGCCTTCAAGCAGCTTCAGAAGCATCGCTGTAAGCCACTCGAAGCGACGCCTCCTCCAAAGAACACCGAGTATATAATTATTTCGCCACGGTCTCTTGCCGAGGCTGTAGATAACCATGAATATATATCTCCTTCAAAAACAATTCGACCCTAACCCGGCCACCTGCACAAAATCAGACTACCAAACCAGAAAACAATACGGCGCCATTCAGACGGAGTCAATGATTTTTTTAATACACAGCACTCCAAACTGTCTCGGTTTGATAACAATCAGTAGCGATGAGGACCGGTGGAAACAGCAACTCTTGGACGTTGGGTCTGGCTCCGAACCCTAATACCTAATCTTCTCCTGGCCTCGTCGTTAGTTACCAGTTACCCTAGTGGTTGGTAGTAACAAAAAAAGAAAAAACAAACGCACAGCACCTCGTAGATGTGGAGTCCTGGGTACGAGCCAGCCTCCAAATTCAGACAAGTCTGGCTCTGAACCCTTAGCTACTCCTGGTCTCCGGATCTAGATACTCTTACACACAATGTCAGAGAATTATTTGAACCATTTAAAATTAGTATGTGTACAGTCGGGAACAAAACTTGTTCAAGGAATCGGGTTCTGATGCAACAGTTGAAGGAAAGGTTTGATATTCAGTATGACAGACGATTTTCGCGCTTTAGGGGTATATGCATGCCTTAAGCGCAGTAGCATTGAGGAGAGTGCAATATCAGACTGCAAGCGATGCAAACTCCTCAAGGTCAGGGACGCGGGGAATTGTTAGACCCGGGCGGCGCATGATCGGTCTTTGAGGAAATAGTATAAATATATACTATTTATATAAAATAAACTGTAATTTTTTTTATAGGACCAGAACTTCCAGGCCACGTAAAAGTCATTGGTAGCGACGCTTGAGAGTGAGTTTAAAGCCTTCAGGCAGCTTCAGAAGCATAGCTGCAAGCCACTCCAAATTCAGACAAATCTGGCTTTGAAACCTTAGTGGCAATGTCAGAGAATTTTTTTAACCTTTTAAAATTAGTATGTGTAGGCAACAGAAATTGAGCAAGAAATCGGGTTCTGATAGTTCTGTTTGATATTCAGTATGACAGTCGATTTTCGCGCTTCAGAAGTATATGCACGCCTTAAACGCAGTAGCATTGACGAGGGTGTTATCACAGACTGCAAGCAATGCAAACTCCTCAAAGTCAGGGTCGCGGGAATCGTTAGACACATGACCGGTCGTTGTGGGGAATGTATAAAGATACTATTTATATAAAACTAACTGTATTCTTTTTATAGGAGCTAAAGCTACAGTCCACGTCGCAGGCATTGCTAGCGGTGCTTGATAATGAGTTTGAAGTTGCAGACTGAAAGCAATGTAAGCTTCACAAGCGTCAAGTCAGCCGCTCGGAGTAACGCCTTCCTTATCCACGACCGAGTCCATAAAAACAACATCCATAAAAACATAACAAAATTTCTGTAACTAAATCAAAAATGCCACCCATGTTGATCAAGCCATCATAAATTTATAATCGCGAAGCAATTATAATCTTCATCTTTTAATTATAAGATAAGATAAGATAAGATAAAACTTCAACAATTCAACATATTAATTTTGCCACACTGACATGTTTTTTATCATATTGACGTCTACTCGACTAAATAAATGCGAGTAAAAACGTTATTTTTCATAAAATCTTTTGTAAGCTTGAAATAAGTTACAGTCTTTGCCTTACTTCCATTGTTTTTTTTTTTTGTTGTACAAGACTGACCAGCGTTTGACCTCAGTCACACCTGACGGTAAGTGTCGACGAGTTCGAGGGTGTAATAGATAGTAAACTTGATACTTACACCCTCGTACTCGTCGACACTTACCGTCAGGTGTGACTGAGGTCAAACGCTGGTCAGTCTTGTACAACAACAAAAAAAACAATGGAAGTAAGGTAAAGACTGTAACTTAATAATTCGATAAACTTCGATAACTCGTTATCGAAAACGTCAATGTCACAACTCATGGTAAGGGTTCTGGTTCAGTAACAGCCTATTCACTCTTACATACATGGTAAACAATAAACGAATTCAATGTAATATGTTTTATCTACTGACGTCTTGACTCAAGATGTTTATAATATATACCTTGGACTTCCTTTTCTCACAAATATTATAAGGCAAAATGACTGACAAAGGTAAGCGATCATAGCTAATTCGAGCCAGTTAATGCTTTTATGAATAACGCCATTAATGCCATAAGGATTGAAGTATAATTTATTATTGTAAAATACTGAATTAAGTCTGTTTTGTTTTTAGCGTAATAGCCACGAACCTACTGATATTTTATCTTGTATGATACTATAGGTTTATTCTTCTTTTCTTTAAAGTATGCTCATAATGTATGTACGACTGTTTGATTCAAAAAAAAAAAACCAAGACTTTTTAAATTTTAAGATCCGAAAAAAAATGTTCCTAGGTACAAAATATCCTCGTCCATCAATATTGATGACTCTGATGAATGATGACAGTCATTAAATTATAATTTGTTATTAGAAATAAATTATTGGTAAAAAATCGATGAAGTTAATTTCTAATTACTTCCCCCTTATTCAAAAACATCTGATAATGTAACTAAATCAATTTATATTGTATTATCTGTCACTTTCACAGTTTTGTTTGTTCGACAAAACATAAATTAATTAAGGATGCGAGATGTTTGCCAGATTTTTTTTTTCTTTGTGTACTACATAGTCGCAAACTTAATTTTCTGTGTCTTTCTTATCTTAGTTAAGCATAAATCACCATCAAATCTCTTCAAGAAGTTGTCCAGATCCACCAGCAGATCAGCAATTGGTAATACTCGACGTTTCGGCAGCTTCTCGTGGAACCGGCAACGAAGTGCTGGAATAATTTACCACCACGTGTAACCTGATGTTTATAAGTTTTAATTTTTTTGTTTGACTCTCGGTCTGGCCTAGTGGGTAGTGACCCTGCCTGTGAAGCCGGTCCGGGCTTCAAATCCCAGTCAGGGCATTTATACGTGTGATGAGCTTAGATATTTGTTCCTGAGTCATGGGTGTTTTATATGTATTTAAGTATTTATATGTATCTATCCATTATATTATATTGTCTTCTAGTACCTATAACACAAGCCTTACTGAGCTTATCGTAGGACTAGATCGATTTGTGTAAGATTATCCCGAAATATTTATTTTATTTACTTATTTGTATTTTAGGAATCTATAACATAAGTGTAATAACGAGAACTAATGCAAGGAGTAAATAACTGGACTACACATGTTGGTAAGGCAAAAAAAAAACCGATATTTAGTATGAAAAAATGAGGAGCGCTCACTTACTAAAAACATTCTTACATACTTTACATACTTTTGGCCAAGGTTGTAGGTACCAAGAAATAAAACTGTTTTTACGGTACCAATATCATCCCAATTGGCTATTTGTATTTTTTTTTAATGATGTATTTTTTTGTGAGGATCAAATGTCTGTAATTGTCAGAAAAAACTAACAAAGTTTGCCGTTCCGACCCAACGATCGAAACAACTCTTTTTCATACGGTATGATGATACCACGCAAGTATTCACCAGTCCTAATGAATGTAACTTTTTTTTTTATATATTTTGATCATTAAATATTGCGTTTAAGGATGTCATGTAATACTTAAGGCTAACTCACGTTAAGGGTAACTCACGAAACCATTTTATTCTTAGAAAAACAGACATTAGTGAACAAAAAACACAATAATACTTAAATGTATGACACCTTAAATAAAGAATATGATTGAAAATATAACGCAAAATAGGACTTCGTACAAAGTAAGAAAAATTTAATGTTGTTAAAGTTAATTTCTTCTAAAAACTCTTAAAAATATCTTGCGAAATTTTAATCTAACTCCGCTGTCTATCTGTCACCAAGCTGTATCTCATAAACCGTGATAGCTATGGTCGACTGATACTTGATAGGAAATGCCTAACGCCATTTAGTCCACCTTGTGTACAATTTTTTTGTGCAAACAATTAGGTTTGACAGTTTAAATTTTCACAAAGGAATGTATGTCTATAACAAAAATACTCAAAACAATAAAATAAATGTATATAGTATAAGTCCAATAGCGGTAATTATGTTGTTCGACATTATTATACTATAATGATTATAGTATCTAATATTGTACAGGTAATGGTACCGAACCCTCAGTGCGTGAGTCCGACTCGCACTTGGCCGATTTTCTATACTTAAACACGGGGAACATGATTCAAGTAGCTATTAAATAAAGTATTTTTAGACTTACCATACTGCCTGAGAATTGCAGAAACCCATTTCCTGAGTATGACAAAGGATCGTCGGTATACCGACGGTTGGGAAGCAGCGTCCGTCGAAACCGAATAAACAGCACTGTGGTTTGCAACCCGCCTGCCAAGCGTGGCGACTATGGCAACTACCCTCCAAGATGATACAAGTCATATTTGGGGGAGGCCTATGTCTAGCAGTGGATGTCTTACGGCTGAAATGGTGATGAGACTTATCATAAGGTGATGTTACTTGGTCCCATGAAAACTCAATATCTCTCATCAATAATTTCATATTCGCTACAATAAGCGTTACACTAAAATATCTTTAAAAAATTGTTCAATATAATAGGTTATCGTTAGTGAACACTAGTTATTTGTTTCACGAGGGAGCAAAGTCAGTGTTTTCCCAAACGTACTAAAATAATTTTACATGAAAGTCTTTATTAAGCGTTTCAAATATTAGAGGAGGGTAGGTACATTTATTTTTTAAATTTTAAGATCGATTATATCCGAATATAAGTGTTGAGAAAAAGTGTATTGCATACTTTATCAAACAATGCAAAACACTTTTTCTTATTCTTTTTAAAATACCTATCTAACGACACCTTACACATGGGTTCACACATGAGGGTTGCATCGAAAAGTAATACTACCCTCAATTTTTTAAATCACTATTGTCCGCGTGATGATTTACATATTCCTTTTAAATTGCGGTTCTAGGGCTAACAGGGTATAGATGGATAGACAGACAGAAAAACATGGCGAAACTATAGATTCCAAATTAGAGTCCCTCTAATAAGGGCTAGTCTAAGGTAGTTAGGTGAAAAGTAACTTTCTTAAATCGGGTAGTTCATTTTAAAACCGAATATTGCTCGTCATTTTTCGCTCCAATAACTATGTATAGCAATATTTGAATTCCTAAACGTGAGTTACAGACAGGGCAGATACAAAGAGACTGCAAATTTCTATAGAAACAGTGCAGTTACCGTGCAGTTGGGACGCAGTCGTCGTGCAGTTCCTTTACAAACTTTTGGTGACACGCACTGTCTGTATCGCCCTTATAAGGATTACGATAGTTTAGCGTTTAAAATTACCTTGTATGGTTAAAGTTATTTTAAATTAGTTTGTTAAAATAGTAATAAAATCAATCATAAATACCTGTTTTTCGTATCCTCATTTGCTCTCATCTACAGACCTGATTATGTTCGTATAGTTACTTTCAATGATTCTCATTTTTTATCAGAGTTGCTATTTTGCGTCATTTTCGTACATGTGAATGGCTTTCCTGCCTTTTCATCATGTAATTCGTTTCTTTTGAGTGCATTGAATAAATTTGTAGTAACAGAAGGCCACGTACTGTCCATAACGGTTATTCGTAAAACACGTGCTTTTTGGTTATAGATGAAATATAATCCTTAATTACCTTGAGCCACTTTTATTACTTTTTTTTTAATTAATTCTAAAGATTCTTGATAATATATCTTAATTACTAAATCTTGCAATTTTCAATGAATAAAATTAGCTAACGAGCTTGTGCGGCGCGGCCATCTCAGGATATCTTCGCACACAAAATGGCGCTGGCAGTCCCGGCGGAGTGTGACGCGGCGTAACTACTGTGGTTTCGTTCAGTAACAATCGTTAGGTTGTGATCGTAACCGTGTCGTCTGTCTACAGAGATCGTGGGTAAGTTTAAATACTTAAAGTTTAAATATTGCAGTTAATTCCTAATTTTACATTAATATTCTTAAATAGTATATTAATAAATGATTTGATTAAAAAAAAATAAGTTTTCGGCAAATACTCTGATTAGCCGAATACAAAATAGGCCTAACTTAAGTTAGAGTAGGTACATAATTATATAATTATGTACCTACCTTATGTACCTAATATATTTTTTGCTGTTACGATGCAAACTGACATTTTAAACCATAGATGGAAAACCGGTATTCTTTTCATACTAATTAATCAACTTAATTTTTTTTTATTTGTTATTACTAAAATTACTTAAATCAAAAATGTTATTTTCATGTTCAGATTTTACATAATACAATTTATATAAATTGTATTATGTAAAATCTAATACAATTTATATAAATTGTATTATGTAAAATCTGTAAATTGTATTAAGTTGATTAATTACTATGAAAAGAATACCGGTTTTACATCTATGGTTTAAAATGTCAGTTTGCATCGTAACAGCAAAAAATATATTTATATAACTCGTATCTTAGCAATGCTTATTTGTACTAGATGGGCGATTTTATTTCAAGTATTGAGTATAATCAACTTTATTTAATTTGTATTTTTTGAGCCCAAAATCACGCTCGTTCGATATTGATAAAATTAAAAAGTGTCTTAAAACATTTTTTTTTCAGTCGATTTCCATTTTTCATATATTTAATTTGAGCGTAACGAAACGAAAGGAATAATTTGAATTCTTTTTTTGAAAAATAAAATAATCACACAAAAAAATGAACTTAAAAAAAGTTGAGAATACTTTTTAAATAAAATGCCCTAGATACGAGGTTTTGACAATTACTAGCAGATTTGCCAGGGAGTTTTATTGTCAATGAAAAATGTGGGTACGTTCTAAATTCAAATCGGATATTTGAAATAATCCGTTGACCAATTGACGGCGGACAGCGCTCGCAAACGCGCAGCGGCCAAATAATTTTCAAAATTATTCGAATTAATGATTATTTTATGACAATTTTTATTAAATTTTGATTTTGATTTGTTATTATAGTTTTAGAGTACTAGTCACGTATTTAATTGTGGAGTTTTGATATGTTTGCCGGTGAATCGAGGTAAGGTTTTATTATAACTGTCATTTTATAAGCATTAAAAGTGAATTTTACTTAATTCGTTTTGTGCTAACAATTGTGCTTTTGTTAGCAAATCACTTTGCTTGAAATAAATAGTACTTTGATATATGTAGTACTTTTTGTAGTGAAATGTAGTCAATATCCATAAAATATGTATAACATAATTGTATTAATTATAGTTATTTATAGCATTTTAACACCCACCTACAGATATTCAAAACTTTTTAATCTCCACCTCCTTAGGTTAAAAAATTTTTTTTTTGTTGCTGTTCGTTATTCAATATCAATTTAAATTAAAAATAGTTTATTGTAGATATTTAGTTGGATTTGTGGATAAATTATTAACATGATTAATAGCTTTATATGTATGCCATGACTGTTTCATGCCCGCGTATTTGACCGCGTACCGTACTGTTATAATTTCTACCCCATAAAAAAAAACTTCAATATTTTTAAAACATTACCGTTATTTTGTTCTGTTAACCATAAGAGAAGATACTTTAGGTTAATTTGTTTAAAAAAGCTAGTAGTAGTTATTTAAACTTTTTGTGTTTCTATTATTTAAATTAGCAGTTCAAGTACCTAATGTACTTATTCTTTATTAAATCCTAACAAGTACGATGTTTAAGTATAATGTGTTGTTTGTGGTTGTTGTTGGAAGCGCTAGTAGCCTAGCAGTAAGAGCGTGCGACTTGCAATCCGGAGGTCGCAGGTTCAAATCACGGCTTGTAACAATGACTTTTTCGGAACTTATGTACGAAATATCATTTGATATTTACCAGTCTCTTTTCGGCGAAGGAAAACATGGTGAGAAAATCGAATTAATTAAGGCGTGGTTTGCCCTCTGGGTTAGAAAGTCAGATGGCAGTCGCTTTCGTAAAACTAGTGGCTACACCAAATCCTACGATTAGGCGATTAGTAGATAGAGTAGTAGCAAAATGCCGGGACAACCCTAGGAAGATGATGAAGTATATTAATTGTATAAAAGCGGGTAACTCACGTTTTATAAGTCGAATATTGCTCGACATGTCTGTGTTGTCATGACGTGAGTTACCCGCTTTTATACAATGAATATGTTTCAATCTCACGATAGTTTTGTGTTTAAAATGATGAAGTATTATATTTCTTTTCAGTATCACAAATATCATAGGTAATATCATGCATAATTGATTATCATAAAAGTGACTGCGATAAGGATAAGCAGCATTATCTGGAAATCAGGCGTCCGAGATGGGATTTAGACCCGTATCTCCAGCTAGCGCGGCTGACGCCTTTAAATCCCGTCTCGAATGCCGGAGGTCCTCGTCGCTTTTTCTTAATATGTCAACTATTTTTTTTTATTATTCTACTGATTATTTTTAGATTATTACAACTCGTTTATCTATCGTTAACTTTTGACATTTAGATTTTATTCTAGACAGTTCTAGACTAGTATTCATATACAAGATGTTTAATGTTTAAAATATTTTTTATTTTATTTTTGATACTATTGTGACATTATTATTGATAAATATAAATATTATATTGTAATAATTTTACCAATGAATTGCTCTGTATTAATTAATTAATTAACTAATTAATTATTTATTCGATTAAGATTATATTTGTATTTGACTATTCGAAAGTGCTTGTTGCTAGGCCTACTTGAATAAAAAATTGAAAAATTGAAATTGAATTGAAATATCTGTAATCTGAGGGCTTACCGAGATTTCGAAATTTCTGGTATCTTTCTGTTTTACACCAATTAAGGATTAATTAGAGTGTCAGAGAGAATCGTTTATTAGCTCTCTGTCTTCAAGCCTTTATAAGGCAGAGGCGATATATCGACCGCATGTGCTCACTTGGAAATTCAGCCATACTGTCTTACTATTATGGCACAACGTTGCTTGTAGTTGTTGGAAATTTAACTTGCTCTTAAAATAGGCTTTGAAATTTAGGCTTCCGATAGCTGCAACGAATTCTGCGATACCATGTCTCAGGTCAATGCGGCCTTAGGGCCTGTACACAAAACTGCGATGCGATGCGATGCGATGCGAATTCGCCATATGAGGCCATAGGAGGTTTTTGCGATGCGACGTCGCATCGCAGTTTTGTGTACAAGCCCTTATAAAGGGTTAAATTATGGCTAATTTTGATCGACGATTTAGAGCCTAATGAATCAAATAAAATCTATAACGTACGATTCATGTTGCGTAGCATAGATTAATCGTAGACATACCTGAAAAAAGAATATAGCTTTAGCATACAAGTTATATATTATATAAATTTGCTAAATGACCCGGCGAGGGTGAATTACAGGATATTTTAAGAAATATTTTATTTTTTCAAATAATATACAAGGATTACAATTTTATAATAACTACTTTCTACTTACAAAATTAAATCTAAAAAGGGCCCTTAAGGCATTGTACCAAGGATGCTGGCTGCATTTCCCCGTTGTATGTCAATGCTGATACGTTGTGCGAGGAAGCCGCCAGCTTTTTAGTCACCAGTCACGTCAACCAGACAGCGATTTCTACTAAAAATTTGAGCGCGCTGGGACCTCATGGACTTAGCGTATTTTTATTATTCTGATATTCTAAAAATGCATAAATCTTACACTTTCATTTCATTTCATCATTTAAATCGGTTCAACCATTCTTGAGTTAGTTAATCTAATAGTAAAAAAAAGAAGAACAAAGAAAAAAAATTGCGACACTCCTAAATACTTAATACTTTGAAAAACATCTGTTTATATTATCTTATTCTAAAAATATTGGAATAACCCATTTTACGATAACGACCCTTTTAGTCCCCTTTGTCAAAGTTCCAAAAGAAAATGTAGTTAAAAAGCATAAACCAGTGTAAGTTGAGCTTTTAAGTCCTAATGTTAATATTGGGAAAAAGCTCCATTGTCTTGGTGCGTTGTAAAAGCTTTCGGTAAGTTGTAAAACCGATTGTGGGTTTTAAGAAATCGGGAGGTGTAAAACTAAGGTCGGGTTTTGTTCCGAGATAATATATTGCTCATGAGACCGTTATTACGGATCAAAGGTAGGATCCTAGGTAGCGGGTAGTAAAAGGTAGTTTTCGGAAAAAGTGCCAAAATTAGTGTGATAAGTAAAAAGTTAAATTATAACAGTTTTGTGACAGTAATTAGCATTAAAAATCTTTAAATACTTAGATTTGGTGTTTGTTTCATAAACTACAAATAATGGAATGCAAAAAGGAAAGCAATTAATTTACGCCAGCCTGTAATAAAAGCCATAACCTTCTACACCACGGACGTAGCAACATTTGTTTTGCAACTTTAATAAATTGTGTAATTATTACTTCGGATATATATAATAATAATAATAAGCCTCTTATCCTGAACTGTTTTCCTCTTTCTTTGTGTTGTGGTTGTCTCTTTGGTTATAAGATATCTCTGAGTTCAGTGTGCCTCTTGGCAAAGGCCTCCTCTAACAATTTCCATTGTACTCTGTCTCTAGCAACCCTTCTCCATTTTGGGCCTACCGTCAGTTTTAGTTCATCATCCCATCTTTTACTTTGTCTTCCTCTGTTCCTTCTCCCATCTCTAGGGTACCAGTCTGTTATGATATTGCTCCATTTCTCTTGTGAACCGCGCAGCATGTGCCCAGTCCATCTCCACTTCAAACTATCTATTCTAGTAAGTACATCTGTGACTTTAGTCTTACTTCTTATGACGGTGTTTCGTATCTTCTCTTGTTTCTTAATACCTGTCATACTTCGTTCCATAGCTCTTTGGCAGTGTTCCAGCATGTTTCTGTGATGTTTCGTAAGAGCCCAGGTTTCACACCCATATGTAATACATGGAAGAACGCAGGTATTGAAGACCTTCCTTTTGATACCAATACTAAGATCTGTGGATTTCATGATCTCTCTCAGTGACCAATATCTTTTCCATCCGTTAGCTATTCGTCTTTTTATTTCTTTTGTAGTTGTGTCTGTATGTGAGATGATTTGTCCTAAATAGATATATTCATCTACATATTCAACAGGTTGGTTGTTAATTTTTATTTCATATTTGTTTGCATTTGTTAATAGCTTAGTTTTGTTTATATTCATAGATAAGCCCACTTTCTCACTCTCTTTATTTAGATCTTGTATCATTTTTTCTAGGATCCCTGGTCGTTCTTCAAACAAAACAATATCGTCAGCGAATCTAAGATGGTTTAATTTTTGACCATCTATATTTAATCCATGTTGGTCCCAGATTAGCTTTCGAAATATGTTTTCCAGCACCGCCGAGAACAACTTTGGAGACATCGGGTCACCCTGTTTGACGCCTCTTTTTACATAGAATGTCTCACCCAAGGTTTCCAGTTGTACTCTTGCCTTACTGTTGGAGTAAATGTTTTTAATGGTGTTTATGTACACTGTCGGGATTCCCTGGTTTCGTAAGCTTTCCCATATGGCTGTGTGGCTAATGCTGTCAAATGCCTTAGAATAGTCGATAAAAGCCATATATAGCGGTTTGTTGTACTCATTGTATTTTTCCATAATTTGCTTGACTGTGTGAATGTGATCTATCGTGGAGAAGTTTTTCCTAAAGCCAGCTTGTTCCTTCGGTTGGTTTTCATCAAGTGTGTTGCTTATTCTGTTTAAAATAATTTTGGAGAAGATTTTATATATGTTAGACATCAGACTTATTGGTCTGTAGTTCCCTATGTCGTCTTTTTGTCCTTTCTTGTGTAAGAGTATGATGTGGGATGTCTCCCATTGTTCTGGAACCTGTCCCGATCCCAGAATGTCATTGAAGATTTTAGTTAAAATGGGGAGCAGTTCTTCTAGGGTTCCTCTCAATAGCTCGTTTGTTATTTTATCAGGACCTGGTGCTTTGTCTAGCTTTTGGCTCAGTATGGCTTTCCTAATTTCACTGGGTAATATGTCAGGTTCTGGGTTCACTAAGAGCAGATTGTAATTTAGGGTTTCTTGACTTGCCTGTGTAGTGGTGTCTTGGTTGGAATATAGATTACGGTAGAATTTTGTAGCTATTTTATTTATGTTCTTTCGGCCTGTCACGTTTTTTTGGTTGTTTTTCAATTTCGGGATCCATTGGTTTGATTCTCGGAGTTCTTTTAGAGCTTTTCTAGTTCCTCCTGTCTTCACTATATGTTTTTCTAGGGTTTGCAACCTTTTGACTTTCCTATCCTTTTTGATGCCTTCTTTGATTTCTTTGCTTAATTTAGTAATTTTATGGATGTTCTGTTTCCTTATTTTGCAGTCAAATAAACTTTTTCTTTCTTTTATAAGTTGTAGTGTTGAATTACTTAAATTATATTTATGTTGTGTCCTTTTTTGGTCTCTTTGACACGTAATTTCGTTTTGTAATTTGTTGTAGCTTGTTTTTACATCTATTGCATTGGTTTCTAATAGTTCTCTGCTGAGTAATGACAAGGAATTCTGCATTTTATTGTTGGGTTCTGTGCTGCATGTCGGGAATGTGTTCTGTATAGCAAACTTTCTGGATCTTTTGGGTGGTATAGTCTTGAGTGACGCCCTTACCATGCGGTGGTCGGTATTAAAGTTTAATTTTGATATGACTGCTGTGTTTGTAAATAGATTTGGGTGGCTGCTTATAATATAATCTATTTCGTTTCTCTGATTCCCGCCTGGAGAAATCCAGGTCCACTTGTTGTTTTTGTTTTTCTTATAAATGCTATTTAGGAGGGTTAGATTGTGTTCTAATAAGAATTCAACCATTCTTTGCCCATTTTTACTTCTTTTGCCGTAGCCAAAGTTTCCCAACACATATTCCTCTTTACATTGTTTTGTTCCCACTTGCGCATTGAAATCTCCCATTAGTATAATTATATTTTTTGAGTAGTTACTTATAATAGCTTGGGATAGATCGTTGTAAAAAGATTCATGTTTGGGTTCATCTGCTTGCTCCGTAGGAGCATAGGCTTGGATAATTGTCCATGTTTTTTTGAAGCTAGGTAATTTGATGTTGAGTATGGCAGTTCGGTCACTAATTCCAATGAATTCTATTATGTGCTCTTTTAGGTGTTTTTTCACTATGAATCCGACCCCTCCTTGTCCTTCGATGTCTCCTTTGTTGAATAATATGAAGTCCTGGTGCTCTTCAATACATTCTCCTGTTCTTCTCATTTCACTAATTCCTAAAATATCCCATTTTAGCTCCTTCAATGCTTCTTCAAGTTCTAATAAAGATTCTGGTGTTCGTAGTGTTCTAGTATTTAGGGTTGCTATGTATAACTTGTTCTCATTCCTTTTGTTTTTTATTCTTCGGATATAAGTATTTTCAATAGTTTTCAAGTAGTTAAAATAATTATAAATTCAAGAACGAAAAAATATCAACAGCGATAATAGCAGTAATTCATTTATTAATTTATTATATATTCATATGGGCCATACGCCATTAACTTCGAAATGCTATGCTTTTGCATGCAAATAAAATAAAACAATCCATACTAACAGTATAAATGCGGAAGTAACTCTCTCTGTCTGTCTGTTATATTTTCCCTCTTAAAACGGTGAATCAATCGGGATGAAATTTTGTATAGATAGAGAGTTTGAGCTACGAGAAAGGACATACAGCCATAAAGGCCCATTGCATAACAATTTACAAGTAATTATATTAGCCAAACTGTCTTTCTAATAAAAGGAATTGGAAAGGGACTTCCACTAAGATTGTAAGTTACAAATTGGTTTTTAATAAGCAGAAACGTCTGCTAGCGAATATAATAGATATTTGAGTCGAATGAAAAATAGAAAAAAAAAACTTGATGTAGGACTCGAACCTACAATCCGTGATTCACTAGCCCAGTGCACTACCAATTGTTCTATACCAGTACCCCGTGGAATTGTCAAATTTTTCTATTTTATCCTTCCTGGTATACGTCATTACGGGTGACGTGCAGCGACATCTACCGAAAGAGTATTGAACCCTTTAACGGAATCGGGGTCTCAAATTTTGATTGAGAATTCATCGATAACAATGTCCTACCCCTTTCTAAATTGTTTTTTACTAAGCAGAAACGTGATTTACGCCTCGGGTAGTAACATTTTTCTATATAAAAACATAGTAACCATGAAGGGTTATATATTCCAGAGTCATGCACCGCGTCTCCGACCACACGTTACTCGAGCCTCCCTCCCCCGCCTACTCCAACGTGACGGTCCGGCGAGCCTTCATAGTCTGGCTACACTGCGGCCAGATCAACAAGTTCAAGGACGTCTGCAATTACTTCCACTATCTGGAGGGATTGGTTAGTAACCATGCTCAACAGTTATTGAACTCAAAAACATGCTCAACAGTTTCACAGTGAGTTAACCTCAACAGTGTCGGAAGATTCGCCTTCATAAACTGCTACATGTTACTATAGCTCAACAGTGAGTTAACCTCAACATCGGACAGACTCGCCTATATATAGTCTGCGATCAGACAAACCAGTTAAAAATGCCTGTAATCACTTCGTGTAAATGCGTTACTAAGCTGAACAACGCGTCGGCCAGACACTCAGTCTCATAAGTTTAAAGACTTCTTACACACGTTTACACCACTCGCCGTTTTCCTGGCAATTCCATAGTAATCGCCAAACCACGTGAACGCGGCGTTTTATATGGGAACTTTGAGAAAACGCTGTACAGAATCGTATGTGCCTCTTACTGTGGGCCTATGTCGAATTGTTTTGACGCTTGGTTAATGATCAGTGATCGGCACTATGGGTGCAAAACTTTAACAAAACTCCTTAAGCGGGCATAAAAGAGTGTATAGAGCCATAAAAACAATTATATTCTTACACCCAAATCTTGGCATATCGAGATTCTGATATACAATCAAATTGGACACTAATTTGCCACAGTTATTCGTATTTTTCTTGATGGGACGTATTAAACCTCTAAGTTTTGTTAAAGTTTTGCGCCGTTAGTGCCGATCACTGTTAATGATACATATTTGTGTTACAGGAGGACAAACTGCCAGTAGACAACCGCGCGGTCAGCCGTCGCCACGAGTTCGACCTCTTCACCAACCCGCCGCCGTCTTCCAACTACCTGAACTCCCACCACCCCAAGCTCTACACCGACACACAGCTCGAAAACTACTACGTGACCAAACTAGAAGCCATCAGGAACGAGAAATGTGTCTTCAAACTAGAAGGCTTTGAAGACATCGGACCAAACAACGGAGTCACAAAACAACAGATAGTTCAAACAAGTCAGCTGATACGAAATCACTGCTTGACACACTCGATAACTTTAAAGAAATTCCTTGCAGATTTTAAAGCGTACACAGCGAAATGTGAATTGAAGAACAATATACAAACCGTAACATTTTATATACAACGGAAAATGATTAAGGAAGAGATAACAATGATATCAAACTGCCCGACAACTTTTAGCTTCCTCGAAGACGATCTTCTAGAAGACACGTCTGTTAATACTCTGAACTCTCAGATGAAATTGCTGGATAGCGTAAAACCGCCAACAACGAAGTTGAATGGAGCAGATGTTTGGAGCAAGGAAAATCTGAAGGACAGAGTAATGAATGCTAAAAATGCATTTATGAAGCAACCTAATAAAAAGATAATACCTAATACTAAAATAATAGTAAGCCGAGAACTGATAACACAGGAAACTACTAAGTACGGTACAAGCTGTATTGATGTACTTAAACAGACGTTTAAAAATAAATTAATAGTATCGCAAGGGGTTAATTAAGTGTAATATTGATATAGACTAGAGCAGTGTTTTTTAAGTGTGGATCGAGGCTCCCAGGGTGGTCACGGCTATTCAAAAATGGGGTCACAAAATTCATCTTCGAGTCTAATATTCGTCAGTATACATGTTAATACATTTTTTTATTACATATGGCGCCAACCGACCTTAACCTAGGTCGGTGTGTCTATATAAATCTTGGCAATTCAGTACAAAACTCACGCCAACCTATACAGTATGTATTTGACGAGCAGAAAACATAACTCTTCTTTTTAAAAGTTTATATAGATAACATATACTTAAGTAAAAACGACGAGGACCTCTTCCGAGAATTTATATAGTAGTATTACTACTTAAAAATCAAAGCAAATCAAAATATTTCATTAAAAATTATTTGATTTGTTCTTAGTTTCTTCTTTTTAACTAATTGTTACACCCCGTTATCTAACGCTCATTTTGGGGGCAAGCTAAAATAGTGACTTTGCTGCACATAATTAGTCAATTCATATTTATCTATAAAAGTTTGGCAAACTAAATTTCTTTTGAGTGAAAGCCCGACAGATAATCATTCATGCCTCTTTTTAATCAGATCGGAGGGCGACAATTATAAATATCGAATATCGTCAATTATTGAACATCGTCAATTTGGGGTTCACTTTTTGAAATTAGTCACCGATTAATCTTCATAGAGAATCTCATTCATTCTAATATGGAAATCACTTGGTAACTAATTCAAAAATCGGACCCAAGACTTTTGACATGTTATTGAGTGAGCAAGTCAACTTAATTTTTTATCGACTTAGATTATCGTCACTGCCATTGCGCACTTGCCCCTAAACTGAGCATTAGATAACGCGATGTAGTGAAGTAAGATAAGAGTGTAGTTTCCTTTTACCTCATTTGTCAAAACGGGTGTCGTGTTGCGAAATAATGGTCAGAATTCTAAGTGAAAATTTAATGAATTATATAAAACATAGAGTCGTGACACCATAAAGTTTAAAAAACACTGGCCTAGAGATTACATGGTAATTAGAATGCTAATTTAAGTATAATTATATTAATACTAAGCGCCAAGTATAATCAGAATTTTGACGATATAAATATTATGATTGAAAATTGTCCAAGCAAAAAAAAGAAATGTTAGCACCGAAAAATAAAAGCTAAGTTTTCTTTACGAAATGGAAATTATTTACTTAGTTGTAAGAACTGAATTATAGCCGAGAAGAATATGAAACACCTTTAAATGAGATTAACTACATAATACTCTATTATTATACATCTAGAGTACTTAAGTAGTTATTGTAGCATAGTTTGGCTTATTTTATTTGAAAGTAAAGTAGGTAATTCATAATTTAAAAAAAATTGGAAATCTTCATTTGACTTATCTCCTACCAATTACTAGACACAGGGAGTTCGCACTCCCTGTGTTTAGTAATTGCGGTGGGTAATGTTGTTTTTGACACATATATATTTTATATTATATTTACATTGCTTTAAAAGCAAATTTATAAGAAAGTCAAAATTCTTGATTCTGTTTAATTAATATTGTGTTATTTAACGATATTATTTTGTAGACATTATAATTTTTAATAAACAAGATCAAGTGCGGGTAGTTCGAAAAACTCGCTAGAAGATGTTAAGGTCAACTCCAGTCTTAATCCGAGACAACGAGGAGACGGTCGTTCTCGGAGGTAAATTTAAAGCTAATGTATGCGGTTAAGTTCCTTTTATTAGTATTAAAATATAGGTATTGTAATTTTTACATAATTATTTACGTTTATATTATCATTGGGTTATATTAATACTTTAGTTTTAAGTTATTAAGAATTCATTATAGGTATGTTCATTATACGATTCACTGGACTGTAGATTTTCTACTAAAATAAGTATTTAATGTCAAAATACTTGCAACATTTGAGAATACTTTTGCAAAAAAAAGTGCTATAATAATTATTTCAATTACAAAAATAGTTTTATATTTTTCTAGTTCAAAAATATAACTTAGATATTAATCCTTTAAAAAAATGTTCGTAAAAATGTGTACTTATTTTTGTACTATATTTATTATAGTTTTGTCACAAAAAAGAGTATCTACTTGAATTATAATTTTAATAAATGATGAATAAAATAAATTGGGTTTGATTTATCTACAAAATTAAGATAATATATGGTTGTATTTTGCAATACTTAAAAGTCATCTGACTTCACGATTAGACATGCTGGCTCGTCACTCGCCTCTCTATTCGTCGAAAAGTTCGACGAATCTTTGCCTATACAAAAACGCAATGCGAGGGACGAGAGGAATAGCGAGACGTCCGCGTACACATGCGTGCTCGTGTTCGCCTCGTTACTCGTGTGAATGTGTGGCGGTAGCATGAGAGCAATATAATTTAAAACTATGAACCCTTTGAACCAGGGACCGGCCCGCTATCCCTTATAAAAGGTTTTGTATGGGTTTTACATAAGGCTTTACTCATCATACCCTTATTTGACAATATCCTTTCATATTGCTTTTAAAGCCCTTATAAAAGCGCTAACCCTTATAACTAAGCGCTATCCCAATACCCTAACAAAACCCTAATCATCCGCTCACCAAAACCTTACATATTGCTTATAAGGGTTAGCCTTATAAAAGGGCTTCCCTTTTACATACAAGCGTGCTAATTGGTGTCACGTGCTGTCGGCCATACCACACCACCGACATCAAAGTTATGGCGGACGCTGTCAAATCAATTTGAAGGTTTAATAAAATAAATAAATAATTATAACAGGAATAATTACACAAATTGACTGAGCCCTAAGGTAACCTAAAGAAGGCTTGTGTAATGTTGTGGATACTCAGCCAACGAAATCTTTTAAGTAATAAATTTTATACTCTAAACCATTTGAATTAATTTAAATTTCACATCCATGTTTGGTACAGTCAGCAACAAAAGTGGCCCAGCGTTTGAAGTGTTCAATATGACCTACACGCGCTCTTATTCTGTTGACAATAGAGATGTGTTGATCTCATTTTGAACACCTCAAACGCTTAGCCACTTATGCTGCTGACTGTACACGGGCCTGCCGAACATGGATGTGAAATTTAAATTAATTCGAATGGTTAAAAGTATAAAATTGATTGGTTCTTAGGAACAATTGTTATTGTGATATAGGCAGTAATGATTTTTAATTCCTCTTACTTCTACAATGTATTCTGCTTGTGTCATGTTATTGTACCTTGTTAAATAAAATAAAATAAAATAAAATAAACTGGGCCGTTGGCGCAGGTACCTCATATTTTTTTCAAGTCTAAACTTGGATACGATTGTTAACATATCGGGTCATTAATACTTAGTTACAAACGGATAAACTCACGTGTAATTATATCGTTCGTAACTAAGTAGTAGTAACATGGCTCACAATAGTTTTAATTGTATTATATCGGGTCATTCTTTTTTCTAATTAAAAATCTAATACGAATAACATTTTCAGTTTATACAATAAAAAAAAACATTTTTAAAAAGTATAGCCCTTTTTTTGTCGCTGGGAAATTGCGTTTACGCATCCCCCCCGGGCCTGGTTATATGTGGTGTAGTCCGATAACTTTAAATCGATAAAATGAACTCAAAATCAACCCGCAACGATGCCATTTTTATTATTTGATGTCTTCAAGTGATAAATAATATTCATTGAATAGATGACATTAAAATCGATATTTACATTTAAAAATTGTACGTTTTGCCTCATCTCTAAGCTAGATGTATAATAGAATAGTATAACAGAACGGAAGCCACAGCGCTATCGCGAAAAACGATATTCGTAATTCTGTCACTCTCATGACGCCTCAATTGGAGTAAAAGAGAAAGATGCTTGAAATACACAAATTTCGATGTTCGCGGTGCCGAGCGTAGGCCTTTATCGATATCAACTCCCGCGCAACCCTCGGGCCGCACCAGTCAAACAAAATAATTATTTTTATACCTGTTCTGCGCGCGCACAGACCAGTCGCGTCCTACAACCTGTTTTTGAACGTCCGTTGGCTATTTTAAACTTATTGCAGTTAAAATGTGCATTGATTAAGTATCGTCCAGAAAACTCACATTAAAAAAGTAAAAAGATTTAGAAAGTGGTGATTAAAAGTGCAATTCTTTTTTTAAACAAACAATTTTTTATGAATAAAGATGTACAAAAAATATTAACATTTGAACTTTACATTAAAGAAAACTGTACAAAACAGTGTTTGTGTATTAAGAGGGATTTGTATGAAGTATAGAATCGTCAATTGTTTATTTAGTTGAAGCAAAGACAAAAACAACGACATGGCCGCGACAAGTGTATCGACCCCGATAAACAGAATAACACGCGATAATTTAACCGTGTTGATAAGAAATAATATTTTGGATGAATCTGTGGAGTTTATTTCCGATAATGATATGGTAAGTGTAAATAAAACAGACAATATTGTCCGAAGTATATGTATAAAAATACGAAAAAAGATTTAGAGAAATCTTTTTTCGCATTTTTATCCTTTTTGGCACCTGTTGCGAAAAGTACCCACTTTCTAAAAATCACGTGTTTTCTTATTTATACTGTACCCGAATTCCAAATATTTAAACATTTCAAATAACAGTTTTTGTGGTCAATAGAGAAGACAAAAATAATGTAAACAAACCCATTAACCGTCATAGCCTCGCAATTACCCATTCTTAAAAAAAAACATGATTTCATTGTCATTGAATACTTATTTCGTAGTTACATTCTTTTTTTAGTGTAAACATGCGATAATTATTCGGTGCAAATAAGGTTCTATAAAAATTCTGTTTTTTTTGCTTAGAAATTCAGTTGTCAGTCAGCCATGTTTGTTTACATTATTTCCGTTTTCTATTAAATTAATGGAAACAGCAAGTATGTAATTATAACACATGTAAAGTATTATTTACCTTTATTTTCAGATATTTTTTTCCGTTCTTATGTGATTACTTATAGACTCGTATTTACACATAAAATAAGTGCTCTTAACCGGTTTTCTAAAAAAAAAAAATTGGCTAATGTGTATGTATTTATGCTTCAACATTTCAATCAACAGAGTATAT
Organism: Grapholita molesta; assembly: GCA_022674325.2. Taxonomy (NCBI): domain Eukaryota; kingdom Metazoa; phylum Arthropoda; class Insecta; order Lepidoptera; family Tortricidae; genus Grapholita; species Grapholita molesta. The sequence goes on from CP053139.2 coordinate 2,162,746, forward strand.
ATTTAATAGAAAAATAAAGATAAAAAAAGGATCAAAGTAATACCGGTATTTTGTAAGGAGAAAGTACCGGTTCCGAGCACACCATATAGTTTACAGTTTATGATACATTCATAAAAATTATTTAAAAATTTAGTTTTTGGAACCACCGACAATGGTACGAATAGCAGGTAGCCAAATACTTAAACCTTTAACTGTATTGTCTGAATGGTGAACAAGCTCATCTATTTTCTGAGAAAGGCAACTATTTAGCGGCCAATTCACTTATATTTCGCCTCCTTTATCATACATATTGTTGGCATGAAAGAGCGAGACAAACGTATACGATACGACCCGGTGGTCAGCTGTGTCGCAAAAAAAGGAGCTAATAATCTTACTAGCCACGGATTTATCAGGGCTTTTGAAAGAGGCCAACCTTACTTAGGTTTGACACATTGTCTACGATTAGTTCATTGTTAATTAAATAGGGTTTATTAAATCCTCTACTGTGCGTTTCTCTAGAAACTTCATTCCTCGCACCACTTTAAACTGGACCGATACGACCCTCATACCTTACAAGAAGAGAGTTCTATCTTAAAGGCCGACAACGCGCTTGTAACTCCCCTGGTATTGCGGGTGCCCATGGGCGATGGTAATTGCTTACCAGGCAATCCATTTCCATCCAGGCAAGCCACCATTGTCATAAAAAGACCAGTAACTGGCTACTTTTCAATAACTGGTCACCTTATTAATCATGCGAGTTACGTTCGCAGAGTATTTCACAGCTCTAATGGGTTACTAATGTCCGTCCTCCAGTAAACGATTTACGTATCGCAGTTTCCGGTAGCATTCTTATGATTTACTAAAATTTTGTCTCACTCTCCAATTCCAGATGGAAACTGACTCCCCAGTCCGCAGCAGAAACCTTCAACCAATCAGCAAGAAGCTCTTTCACTCTCCGATCCAAAATTCTGAATCCGAAACTCAAATCACCAGGAGCCCAGAACGTTCCAGAAGAAATAGAAAAAGAAAACAGTTCCTCATTCCAGATGGAAGTGAGAGTTTTAAAAAGGCGTACATACAGTGCGAAGAGGGGTATAGTGAGGGAATGGGGGGGATGAGGAAGAAAGTGCTAATCAGTCTGTTTCACAATAAGGAATATTCTATGGACGTTGGCATTTAATATCACATTTTGCGTGAAATTATGAGAAGGGCTCATCTCCTGGTGTTTAAATATGGACAATTTCGTATTTGGAGCATTCCATGAAAACGTTACGTAAGCAACACCACATTTTAATATAGGTATCGCCACGAGAGTTGAGGCCACGCACACATTCAACATTGTATGTAATGATAGCGAGGATTTGTAATTGGTGTTCTTTTTTCGTACGGATAGCAAACTGCAAGATTGACTAAAGATTTTTCCAATTTATTTAGTTACAATTATTTTTTGAGACAAAAATATCCGAATGAATATATTAATCGTAAATTATTTTTTACTTTAAAAGTATTTCTGTATTTTGTTGTTTTTACATACATTTTCATGAATTCGTCATTTCGTAATTAAACCTCTTCAGACAATTATCTATTGCATTAAAATCGGAAGAAGATACGATAAGTGACTAGTAAAACTATTAAAGCATATTTTTATTTTCTGGCTGTTTGTTTTACCTATTTTTCGAAAATATATTATTGGATCGTGCACTTAAATGTCATTCACTCATTCGTTCATTTGCTACCTTTTTTGCTATTAGTACTTTATGTAGCAGTGTGTGTAACCATTCACCTCAACTCTCGTGCCGATACCTATACCACCGGGAAGTAAATTTAGGAAGATAATTATCAGCAATGCAATGTAATAACTCGGCTTTAAGATTGATGGTGTAAGAGGCTAATACGTTTTAATGTGGTAGCTGCCATAGCGTTACGTAAGCGACAAAAGGTTGATGTTTTCATGGAATGCTCCATTTACCGTACTGTGCTATACCAGAAACCGGAATGACTAGCCAAATTTTTTTTGTTTTACTTATAATGTGATGTGAGTTGGTATGAGTATTTATGGACGGTTTTATTTTCTATTAGGTGCTATTTACGTCTATCTGTATTTTTTCATCTTGAGTTGATGTTTAGTTTTTTAGAATATTAATCGAAAAAAAAACGTCCCAATCCTTAAATCATGATTAAAAAAATCTCATTTTATAAAAATGTATAAAAATAATTCTATTTATTTTTTAACATTGTCTTTATAATCATTGTCTTTTTTTCTTTAGCTTCCTTTCTATGAAATATATATTACAAATTATGTTATTTAACATATATTATAAAATACTACGAAAAAAATGTGTATAACTTAAAGCAATAAATGAAAAAATGTGCTTCCATTTTTACGATTAATTATATTTGTAATTAAATAAGTATGTTTGTGTGGAGGAGGTGGAATTTTGATCATCATTATGGGACATCGCTGAATTTCATCTGCTGATCATTGCTGAATTTTTATTCCTTAATTTTTTCCCATAATTTTCTCAGTTTCGTTAAATAAATCTATGGTTAATTGTCGCAATGAACCTGAGAAACAGTTCGATTTATATCAGTATCGTTACAAAGTTATCATACATAATGTATTAATTGATGTAACAAGGCCGTGAAAAAATATAGGAAAAGTAAAGGTACAAGAATTCTGCAACTGGCCCATATAATAATGATGATGATTGTTAAATATGTCAGGTTCTAAGCATTGGATAGATTAATTCATGTATGTTTTGTAAAAAAAAATACTGTAATATTGTAAGCTTTAAGATAGTCCTAAGCGTATATTTTTACAATAAAATAATATTTCAATGATTATTGTTAGATTGTAATGTGTTATAGAATATTGTGGTTTATATTAAGAAATAAAATTTGAATTAATGTTTTTTTTTATTATTCAACAAAATCCCGTTTTCAGATTGCAAAATTATATAAGTACTATAAAGTCTTGATTTCTTAGTTTGAACTTATTCAATGTTTTATTGGAAATATATTTTTCCTAACTAGTGCGTAAAAGGTGTACTTTGCGCACTCTGCGCGTGCGTAGATTTCACTTTTTAAAGCACTTGTTATGAAAAATTGGATTCGATATACATGTAAAAACTTATTTAAGACTCGGGTGATTGTCACCCTCGTTTCACTCAGGCTCCAACTTTCACCCTCGTCGAAAAAAAAAACTTAACTAGTATCGAAATGTACTATTACAACAGCCTAGCTTTGATCTATTTTATTACCTTTTTTTAGTTTAAATTTGCGAATTTCAATTTTAGCGGTAGTCTGTATAGGGATTGAATAACAAATAGCCAGAGCCAATACATAAATACTAAGAACGATCTAAAAGTCCCCCAAGGAAGTAAATAATGAAAAAGCCGTTTTATGTTAACAAAGCTAAAACTCGCCGATTCCTCGTAGATTTCCCGCGAGACTGTTCCGAGTACAGGCGAATCATCGACAATCAGGCTAATGACTGGCGATTGAATCAAGTGTTGTGTTTATTTCAGACCGTTTTAACATAATGAATAATCTCGTCAATAGCTAGCGTATAATATACTTTTTCCCTCACTAGCTCGTAAAGCGCTTGTTTATCCTTTAATACGAGAGGGTAAAAACGCATTTTATACGCTAGTGACTAAAGTAAGTTGACTTCTCATAACTCTTATTGCTATGGTTTTAAAGTCTAAATTCGCGAAGTACAGCTCACTTGCCCCCTTGGCGCGGGCGAGCCTCGCTAACGCACCGATTTGAAAATCGAATTAGAACATTCGAAAATCGTACTGGCCACCACAAGCTAACCAAGCTAAAGGCACCTTTGTTTTTTTGCAAAAATGTTGAATGTATCTAAACGCAAAGAAAAAGTCAATGCGATTTCAAAACGTTTTTTTTTTTTTGCATGGTGACTTTCCTCGCTGGAGTGAGGGGAAAAGTTTTGTGTTACACACGGGTGCAATTGTAATTTACTTCTCGTGTATTGAAACACTCGCTACGCTCAGAACCATACGCTACTATAGAATCCATTCGCTTGCTCGAGTTTCAATGTCACACTCGCAGTTAAAATACAATTTTGCACCCTTGTATAAAACAAATAACTATTTTTGCCGTATGATGCCGGCTGACTAGAATAGCACCAAGGAAACAATCCTACGTACCGGCAGCAGCGTCCATCGAAACCTCCTACAGCTACTGCGTTCGCCAATCCGCCTGCCAAGCGTGGCGACTATTGCAACTATAGTGATCCCCCAAGATGACAAAAGTCATATTTGTGAAAGGCCTATGTCCAGCAGTGGACTGCATAAGGCTGAAATATAAATACACTTTTATCTAAACACATGACATACCCCTCTAAGATGCGTTCAAAAACAGCAAACGACCAACAACATAGTACATTGTTTTGATCTTGGGTTTGAATATCAGTAAGGGCATTTGTTTGTGTGATGAGCACAGATATTTGTTCCCAATGTTCCCGAGTCATGGGTGATATTTAGACATATATGGCTGAGTACTCACAACACAAGCTTTCTTGAGCTTACCGTGGGGTTCAGTCAATTTGTGTCAGAATGTCTTGTAATATTTATGTATATATTATTTTATAGTATATAGTGAAGTATGGATATGGATTAGTAGCATGCGCTGTGATGCCGGCTGACTAGAACAGCACCACCCCATCTCCTCCCACGGGTGTCGCAAGAGGCGAGAAAGGGAAAATTCCTACGGACGGGCAGCAGCGTCCGTCGAAACCCAGTCTACAGCTACTGCGTTCGCCAATCCGCCTGCCAAGTGTGGCGACTATGGCAACTACCCCCAAGATGATACAAGTCATATTTGTGGTAGGTCTATGTCCAGCAGTGGACTGCATACGGCTGAAATGTATGGATTAACTAACCTAACCATTCCAACCATTCACATTACACGTATATATATAAATTTCAATTTTAATTAAACAACTGAATTCATAACACAGTAATACTTACATAGCGTCACGCGCATGCAAATGTAGACATAATAATGAAATATGTGCCGAGATGAGAGCATAAAGAGGATTTATGCGCATTGCGTGCGACGGAGACAGCTGTACTTTTAAAACCATAAAGACAACTTTACAAGCTATGTTATTAAGACTATAATTATCTACTTATTCGGTGGTTGTGTTCCTAATGATGCCCGTGGCGGTCTGTAGGCGAGCTATGTCCAGCACTGAGCCCTGAGTGTAAGTTTTTAGCTTAACTTTACGTCACGAATGCGTTTGCGTTTCCCATATAAATAACATTATCATTTACGCGTTCATAAACGTTTTTTTTACGACAAAACAAACTTACACTAGAGCCTCTGAACGTCCGGGGATAAGTATTTTTAAAATATTATTTCACTTAGAAATTATGATAAAATGAAACAGTTAAAAATGTAGTCGAAATATTGCTCCATCGACAAGAGCCCAGGTCTTAAATAGATAGATACATAGATAGTTGTGAAGTCAAATTTGTTTAAACGATATTATTTTTACTTTGTATTTTACATGCTGCGCCCCGCGGTGTCACCCGCGGTTTAATGGGGAAAAAACGTAGCCTTTGTGTTAATCCGACACCCTGGATTAACACATAGGCAACGTTTTAACACATAGCTAACTCCAAGCCAAGTTTTATTAAGATCGCTCCAGCCGTTTAGACGTGATGAATACCGATAAAAATGGCGAAAGATTCATGTTGTTTCTTTCGAAACTTTGTATCTTTCCTATAAATTACATGAAACTTTCGACAAAAACAAAACTAACGTTTGTTTGACAAATACATGTTTTTACAGTGTATTTTACATGTTTATTTAATAATTCATCCATTAAATAGTTACTCCACGGTTCCGTGATATTTTATATGTTTGTATGAGGAGTGTCTTTTCAAAAGGGCTTATTTCTATGGTTTTTGTAGAAAAATAGCTCTTATTTACATAATAGAGATAATATAGAAATAAGCCCTCAAATTTAATAATTTCAACCTCATTAGTTAACTGATATCGAGATATAGCCTGAGCGTAATCAAAAGTCACCTGTATGTATGAGATCCAATGCATCCAAAGTCACTATTCATAATATAATATAATAATGCGAATAATACAATGTATTTAACACGTTAAGAGGTAACAGTACCGAAGCCCTTTCTCAGATTTGAGATTTTTGAACGACTATATCTGTCGCGCTGGCGCGCGAAGTGCCCCGCGGCCCCATCGTGCCTGTGTGTGTGGCTCACGCACACAGACTGAGCCCGCGCACTTCGCCCGCAACAAGCCACTAAGCCACTCGCTATTCTATTCATACCGGCACGCGACGCGAAAATATTGTTTGTTATATATAATTTTGACCACGATTCCGTTTATTGATACTCGAGATTTAACTTTATGCAATTAAATTTGTAATCTATACTTTAACATTACAAGCTGCAACATTATCAAAACCTTTCGTAGTTACTTGAGTAAGTAGGTACCGACTCTTTAACACTTGGGTACGTTTTATTCGCTTTGCAGGCTGATGTTGCCAATTGATAGAGATAATTATACATATACCTATATGCAATAATAGTTTTCCGTATGGGATTGGAATTATTTAAGTACTAAATTTCATAATGCAAAAGTAACACCCCCCGGTGTTACTGTGCAGTTTAGGTACATTTAGCCCGCGAGCCTGTCGGGCAGGCGTATAGCAGCCTGGCGCTTAGAACCTCCCATTAGTACCATGTCAGGGTTTGATGATGGAATACCAGGAAAATGCTTCTTCATATAATTTCTAAAGCTATTGAGACATTTGTTTATGACCATCATCTCATAAAAAAGCGCTTGGTGGCCTAGCGGTAAGAGCGTGCGACTGGCAATCCGGAGGTAGCAGGTTCGAAACTTGGCTTGTACCAATGAGTTTTTCGGAATTTATGTACGAAATATCATTTGATATTTTACCAGTCTCTTTTCGGTGAAGAAAAACATCGTAAGGAAACCGGACTATTCCCAATAAGGCCTAGTTTACCCTCTGGGTTAGAAGGTCAGATGGCAGTCGCTTTCGTAAAACTAGTATCTACGCCAAATCCTGGGATTGGTTACCAAGTGGACCCCAGGCTCTCATGAGCCGTGGCAAAATGCACTCTCTTACCGCTAGGCTACCAGCGCTCCAAAGATGAAATTTATAGCATTATACAGGGTGTCTCATTCAGCGATCTGAATGAGACACCCTGTTCCAGACTTCCCCATACTGACCGATGTCAGTATGGGGAAGTCTGGAACTACCTATAAGACATACAAAGATTTGTTCTTAGGAACCATGTCATCGATTTTAGGGACAAGAAAAACTGCATACATAGATAAAAAAAACAAAACTTGTACTCTGTTCGAGAATCGAACCAGGTTATTTTGGAAAAAAAAAATCTAAATTATTTCCGTTTGGATATGGATTGTATTGGTTATAGGCAGCAAAAGTTACGATGAAACATGATGTCTCAAATGAATAAAATGCATTGTAATATTGTTTGTTATATATAATTTTGACCACGATTCCGTTTATTGATACTCGAGATTTAACTTTATGCAATTAAATTTGTAATCTATACTTTAACATTACAAGCTGCAACATTATCAAAACCTTTCGTAGTTACTTGAGTAAGTAGGTACCGACTCTTTAACACTTGGGTACGTTTTATTCGCTTTGCAGGCTGATGTTGCCAATTGATAGAGATAATTATACATATACCTATATGCAATAATAGTTTTCCGTATGGGATTGGAATTATTTAAGTACTAAATTTCATAATGCAAAAGTAACACCCCCCGGTGTTACTGTGCAGTTTAGGTACATTTAGCCCGCGAGCCTGTCGGGCAGGCGTATAGCAGCCTGGCGCTTAGAACCTCCCATTAGTACCATGTCAGGGTTTGATGATGGAATACCAGGAAAATGCTTCTTCATATAATTTCTAAAGCTATTGAGACATTTGTTTATGACCATCATCTCATAAAAAAGCGCTTGGTGGCCTAGCGGTAAGAGCGTGCGACTGGCAATCCGGAGGTAGCAGGTTCGAAACTTGGCTTGTACCAATGAGTTTTTCTGAATTTATGTACGAAATATCATTTGATATTTTACCAGTCTCTTTTCGGTGAAGAAAAACATCGTAAGGAAACCGGACTATTCCCAATAAGGCCTAGTTTACCCTCTGGGTTAGAAGGTCAGATGGCAGTCGCTTTCGTAAAACTAGTATCTACGCCAAATCCTGGGATTGGTTACCAAGTGGACCCCAGGCTCTCATGAGCCGTGGCAAAATGCACTCTCTTACCGCTAGGCTACCAGCGCTCCAAAGATGAAATTTATAGCATTATACAGGTGTCTCATTCAGCGATCTTTTTTTTTTTTTTTTTTTATAAATGATAGGTTAGCATTTGGCCCCAATCTCACCTGATGGTAAGTGACGATGAGGCCGACGATGGAACATGCTTACCTAGCAAGTGCTTATTCACTCTCGACTTGAAGATACCCAGGTTGTATTGCTCCGGGAAAAGATCAGCTGGAAGAGAATTCCACTCCCTAGCTGTGCGAATCAGAAAAGTAGAAGCAAAGCGCTTTGTTCTGGTTGAAGGAATATCCACAACATAGGGATGGAATCTCAACGCACGCCTCGTCCCATAATATTTAAATGGAGATGGTGGAATGAGTTCATGCAAACCACTCGCACACTCGCCGAAATGTATCCTATAAAATACCGATAGGCATGCGACTTTCCTTCGGTGTTCGAGGCTTTGCAGCTTTGCCCCCACCAGATCAGGATCGTCAATGAGCCTCTTGGCACGTTTATCTATTGAATCTAAAGCAGCAAGTTGGTACTTCGCGGATCCATCCCAAAGGTGGCAGCAGTACTCCATACACGACCGGACCTGCGCTTGGTAAAGCTGCAGAAGCTGTTTAGGTGTAAAGTACCGCCGCACCTTGGAAAGAATTCCAAGTTTCTTGGCTGCAGTTTTAGCCAAAGATTCAATATAGTGTCCGAAGTTCAAATTGGATGATAAGCTCATGCCAAGAAGTTCCAGGTGATCAGAAATGGGTACGGATACACCCCGGAAAGTTGGAGTCAGTTCAAAAGGACTCCGTTTAGTGGAGAACAGACAGGCCTGTGTCTTAGTGGTATTGAACTTGACTAGGTTGGCTTCTCCCCAGTCGGTTACTGCCTCGAGAGCCAAATTCAATCGATCCACCATGCTCTCACGACAAGACTGGACTTCATCCCTTTTGGCCTTCGCACTGGACAAGTACCTATCTACAACCGTGCTGTCATCAGCGTACCCAATAATTCCGGGACTAGCAAATCATTGATGTGTAGCAGAAATAAGGTTGCAGATAAAACAGATCCCTGCGGAACACCGGCATCAATATCCCGTTGGTCGGAAGTACACCCATCTACGACCACGCGAATCGATCGCCCTCTCAGGAAATCTGCAATCCAGTTGCACAGGCCAAAAGGAATTCCATATGCTGGAAGCTTGCCAACTAGACTGGCGTGCCAGACCCTGTCAAAAGCCTTGGAGATATCAAGGGACACAGCAAGAGCTTCGCCATAACCCTCGATAGCCTCGCTCCAAAGATGAGTGACATAGGCTAGAAGATCACCAGTCGACCGCCCAGAACGGAACCCAAATTGGCGATCGCTGAGTAAATCGTTGTCTTCTAGGTATCTTATGAGGCGTTTGTTCAGTACACGCTCCATAGTCTTACAGAGTATGGAGGTGACCGAGATCGGACGATAGTTGGCTGGGTCTGCCCGACTGCCCTTCTTGGGTACAGGCTGCACATTGGCAAGCTTCCAGCCCGAGGGAACGACTTCAGCAGCGAGTGAGAGGCGATAGAGGCGAGTCAAAACCGGAGACAATTCGGCTGCACAGTTTCGCAGGACAATGGCTGGAATTCCATCTGGACCGCTAGCCTTGTTCACGTCCAGATTCCGCAGGATTTTTAGCACTTCCTTTTGGCGTATATGAACCACGCCCATAGAGCAGTCCACTTGCGGGAGAATAGGCGGTGTTTTTCCTGCGGAATCTAATCGTGAATTCGCAGCAAATAGCGAGGCAAACAAATTAGCCTTCGCGTCAGCAGTATGCGCTAGCGAACCATCAGGCTTCATCAAAGGTGGCAGTGATGGTCGACAAAAATTCGCTTCAGTCGCCTTAGCCAGGGACCAAAAGCCTTACTTCCAGGCGGATAAGAGGCGAGTTTAGCCCCGATATGGCATATGTGGGCGAAGCGTGCCTTGCGAAACTGCTTTTTTACAGACTTAGCGGCCTTATTGTAGGCTTTCTTCAGCTTACGAGCATTGGGTGCTTTGCGCTTGCGAGCATTAACCCAAGCCAGGTACGCTGCCTGCTTAAGTGCCTCAGCACGGTCACACTCAGCATTGTACCACGGGCGAGCATCAAAACCGGTCGAGACATCAGAGAAGGGAATATAGTATTCCATACCCTGCCGGATGACATCAGCTACAGCGCTAGCACAGCTCGAAGGATCATGGGAAGAAAAGCACGAGGCACGCCAAGGATAAGACGCAAAAAAGTGACGCATCTCATCCCAATCTGCTGACCTGTATCGCCACACCCGTCTCGTACCCCTAGGGCCCTGATCTGGTGGGGAATATACGGATACAGCCTTAACCAGACAGTGATCGGAGGTACCCAAAGGGGCTGTTACTGCCACCGAATATTTGTCTGGATCAGTAGTCAGCAGAAGGTCAAGGCAGTTTGGTGTATGGGACTCGACATCTGGTACCCTAGTGGCGCAGTTTACCAACTGGGAGAGATTTAGCGTTAAAGCAAATTTGTGAGCCTCTCTTCCAGCATGGTCGGTTAATTGGTATGGGAACAGCCATTCTTGGTGGTGAGCGTTAAAGTCCCCCAATATAACTAACTCCGCCGCAGGATACCTAATCTGAGCCTCATCGACTGCCTCACTGAGATAACTGAAAAGCCTTGTTGTCTCCTGATCTCCACTATGCGAACGGTAAATACATGCATAGACAATTTGTGCAACTCCCGTGTCCACCCAAATCCACACAACAGAGAGGCTGGAATCTTCAAGATTTTGGAGACGTTTGATACAGATATCATCGCGAGCATACACACAAACCCCGGCGCGGGGAAGAAACCTGTGCTCGAGAGTATACCCAGGGTAGTTGAGGTATGCCGCGTCATCCGGAGATCTGATCTGCGTCTCGGTGAGGAACAGCAGTTGCGGTTTTGCAGTCTCAAGGTGGTGGTGGACCGCAGTGATATTTGAGTGCAGACCTCGTATGTTAGTGAGGTGCACTTTAAGTGGGAGGGAGTGCAACCGCTGTTTAACTTTTTTCCTTTTATTGTATACCATTAAATTTGTGCGTGGAAGTGGAGAGCGAATAAGCAGGTGAATGTAAGTGGAGCAAGGCAATTCCGCCAATATGACCCACCGTATGTCTTTGCGCGCCACACACAAAGACGGCTGACCCGGAGACCGCGGGGACGCCCGAACCCCCCCTGAATGGTCACCTGGCCCTCCCATCCGGTCGCCAACCGGCAAGGTGAAGCCATCCCGGGATTTTTCGCTAGTTGGCGGGGCAGCCTTTCAAGGGTGGCTTTCCCTTTACTTGGGCCCCCTACTAACTGCGGTCGGCCAGCGGAGCACCGTGCTTCGGATCCCGCTGAGCTCCAGAATCAGACGCTAAGGTGTGGCACACAAAGACAACGGCAACGGTATCCAAGGCAATCGCAACTACTCGGACACATCCACCTAGAGGCAACCTCAGACTAGGTGCCGGAACACGGAATCCGTTTGGCGGCACGACTTAGTCTGAGGGGTGGTAACCAGCCACGGCCGAAGCCTACCACCGGTAAGTTTGATTGTCCTTTTAGCACCACCCAGGGGTCACTTGTAGGGTTTTACAGATTTCGGGTAGTAATTCTAACCTACGGAAGCGGACAACATCGACCCCCAATCTGAATCATCGATCTGAATGAGACACCCTGTTCCAGACTTCCCCATACTGACCGATGTCAGTATGGGGAAGTCTGGAACTACCTATAAGACATACAAAGATTTGTTCTTAGGAACCATGTCATCGATTTTAGGGACAAGAAAAACTGCATACATAGATAAAAAAAACAAAACTTGTACTCTGTTCGAGAATCGAACCAGGTTATTTTGGAAAAAAAAAATCTAAATTATTTCCGTTTGGATATGGATTGTATTGGTTATAGGCAGCAAAAGTTACGATGAAACATGATGTCTCAAATGAATAAAATGCATTGTAATTTATCTTTTAATTTTATTTTTAACAACTGGGGTCGATTCCAAAACTGAACACATTTTTTTTAAATCCATTTATGCTGTTTTTCTTGTCCCTAAAATCGATGACATGGTTCCTAAGAACAAATCTTTGTATGTCTTATAGTTCCAGATTTCCCCATACTGACCGATCAAAATGAGACATTCTGTATACATATAATTAACTAATTTAAAAAAAAAACTTATAAATAGTAAACCTGTCCGCTACTATGACATGGGCCTCCCCCATAGTCTGTTATAAGCAGCATGAGGGGTTCTGATCGAGTAAATAATAATGTTTCAATAAATAAATATTACTGGACATTCTTACACAAATTGACTGAACCCCACGGTAAGCTCAAAAAGGCCTGTGTTTTGTGTGAGTACTCAGCCAACGATATATATAACGATATATGCAAATAATTTACCTATAATAATTGTTCAATGAGAAAATGCATTTTATGTTTGATTTTTTATTGTACTTACTGTCGTGTTATTGGATTTTCTCGTATTAGCATCTATATATACAGTGGTTCTCATTTAGATCGGTCAGTATGGGGAAATCTGGAACTATAAGACATACAAAGATTTGTTCTTAGAAACCATGTCATCGATTTTAGGGACAAGAAAAACTGCATAGATGGATAAAAAAAAATGTGTTCAGTTTTGGAATAGACACCAGTTGTTAAAATTAAAATTAAAAGCTATTGGATTACAATGCATTTTATTCATTTGAGATATCATGTTTTATGGTAACTTTTGCTATCTATAACCTACACATTCCATTTATCGAAACGGAAATCTTTTAAAGTTTTATTTTCCAAAACAACCTGGTTCGATTCTCGAACAGAGTACAATTTTTTTTTTATCTATGTTTGCAGTTTTTCTTGTCCCTAAAATCGATGACATGGTTCCTAAGTACAAATCTTTGTATGTCTTATAGGTAGTTCCAGATTTCCCCATACTGACCGATCTGAATGAGACACCCTGTATATAAACGTTAGTACTGACTGACTGATCGACGCCCTGCCCAAACCGCTTAACTTAGATATCTGATTTATTCATAATAGGTAGTTTATGTATCGCAAGGACTCACTTAGAAGGGATTTTCGGAAATTACACCATTGAGGGAGTAAAAAGGCGGTTGAAAGTTTGTATGGGGATTGTAAAATTTTAAGCGAGAGACTTGAAATTTTGTGTAAACACTCATTATTTAAATACAAGAAATTATATATCAACGTTTTTTAAAATTCGTCCCCTAAGGGGTCAAAAACGGGGGTTAAAAGTTTGTATGGAGAAGGAGTCAAATGTCAACTATTACAGGTTTTCTTTTGCGCGTGTGAAGCCGCGGGAAAAGCTAGTATAGTATATTTTATAGACTTCTCACTACTACATGCAATACAATTGACATTGTTACTTCAGTAACATTTACTTGTTACTGTTCTTCAGAATAGTTATTCCGATGGCATTAACTGTACCAAAATTCGGTTTATCGATAACCCATTACATCACTAGATCATCGACATTCAATGTCGACTATTGCTCATGACTATTTGACTGTGTACATATTTAGTAGATTGCCTACCCCTCCAAAAACAGTGCGATAGGGACAACTGCAGCTCAGGCGAAAAATCCCGCGTAAAAATCTCAAAAATCGAGGTTTGGCTCTCGACGTTTTCCTCCTCCAAAACTTAACCAATCTGAATAAAATTTTTGGAACAGAATGATGAAGAGTTATTCTGTGTCGGTACGTTTTGCTTTTTGTGTTTTATGCTATATTATTTGAATAATAAGTGAATGTTTGCGAGATAGTTGAGTGAGCCGTTTTTAGCAATGTTTACAGAGCTCTAAATCTTAAAAAAACTAAAAAATCCAAAAAAACGAAACATACCGACACAGATATCGATGATATCAATCTGTGCTGAAAAAATCACTGCTCTAGGGTTAAAAACCAGGGAGGAAACAGTCGAGAGCGTTTGTATGGAAAATTGCATACTACCGTTTCCTCTTAACTACGAAAACTTTCGAAAGAATCAAACGAAGACAGGCAAGAAAAGATACTGTATTTTATTGAAAAATACTCGGACCTTTGAAAGATACATTTTCATGTAATTTTAAAAGAAGCAACAAACATGCACACTCACAAACTTTCGCCTTTATTAATATTAGTGTAGATTTAGTTATATCTTGTAATAAACTGTTTGATATGTTTTCTTTTGGGACTACGCATAATTATATACTTTAAGATTTCATTGTTTTCAAAAAATAAGTCCCGCCGTAGTTTCTTGCCGGTATCTTCTCGGGTCAGAGGTGTAGGGTTTGAACCGGTGTAGATTTTTCTTTGACGTTCATAATAAGTGCATGTAATGTGCTTATATTGAAAAATAAAGATCTTTATCATCTGATAGAAGTGAACGGAAACTAAGGGGGGAATCATACAGGTAAAACACATAAGTATCTCAAAATCGCTAAAAATACAGTATCAAATTCCGCAGAATAACGATTCGTGAGACAAGTTACGGAAACTTACTTCCCGATCGCGGGAATCATTGGCCAAATCACATGCCGTCACGGCTCTGGAGAAATACTAAAAGAGGTTTTTAAGGAAGTTTTATTAAGTTTAAGAACCCTTAAGATTCCATTTATAAAGATTTTATGTTATAAATTAAAATAAATGACAGGAAATTTTGGCGCTAAGCACATTTAAACGACATTTTTTCTGTCTAAGTAAAAGAAATGAATAAATCTTAAACGTAACAAATATAAGAGCCTGGGCAGAGAGTACCATTTTGTACCGTTTGGCGCAGAGACGCTAGGTCCATGGGGTCCCAGCGCGCACAAACTTTTTGCAGAAATCGCGAAGCGTGTGGTTGATGTAACTGGTGACCGAAGAGCTGGCGGCTTCCTCGCATAACGTATCAGCATTGCGATACAACAAGGAAATGCCGCCAGCATCCTTGGTACAATGCCTCCAGGGCCTTTAACTAGTTAAGTACTTGTAGTTATCATAATACGATTGTAATTTCTGTAAATAAATGTATTTCGAGTGAAAGATATATATATATATATATATATATATATATATATATATATATATATATATATATATATATCTATAGGTTGTCCATTGCTGTTCAACGTGGCAACGCAGCGAGTGTAATGGGCTCCTTTGTACCTGGAACGACGCGGGGTGGGCTATTTTAATAGTTTAGTTTATTATTATTTCTACTTTATTTTTTCTTGAATAATTCGTGTAATTTTAGTGAACTTGTTTTTAATAAAACTATATATATATATATATATATATATATATATTATATACTCACCCAAAGCCCCATAATTTGTTTGTGCTTATTGTCTTACTTTTAACGAACATGTATACATATTTTGGCACTTTGGTTGAGTCGATGTCTTTGACCTTGACTGTAAATTTTTCTTGACGTATTGTAATTATGACGATCTTATGAAAGCATTTTATTTTCTTATCTGATAGTGTACAAATTCCTAAAATAAAAAAATATCTATCTATTTTTTTTATGACAAATGTGGCAAACACGCAGATGGATTTCCTTGTGGTAAGCAACTACCGTCGCAACACCAGGGGAGTCACAAGCGCGTTGCCGGCCTTTAAGGGGATTGGAGCTCTGGGAACCTTACTCACCATCAGGAACACAACACTACAGACCTGAAAGGTAGCAGTGCTATTATGGCTGTGGTCTTCTGGAAGGAGGAGGTACTTCCCGAGTTGGGCTGCTCCAGATTCAAGCGTGATGGTCATCGCTGTGCCCTACCTCTCATTGTTGGACGTAGTTTAAGGACATAGTCCAAATATGTACCGATAAGTAGTTGTTTCCGCGAACGGTCTCATAGCGAAGAGTCTCGACCTACATCTTGAGAGACCCTTGCTACGTGGTTGTGGTTGGATCAAGGTTCAGATTCAGAAGCCGGTAATCCTGGACACGGCGCGCATAGTCCGGCGGTTCCTCTCTGCAGCCCTAACCACCGGCAGCCTCCGCCGTTGCCGGCGGCATCCTAGGTTAGGTTTTTTATAATATGTTTATTGTTTTGATATGAAACTAATGTTTTGATATGTTTTGGACGTATTTTTATGTTATATTTTTATAAAAATATTGTCAAAAACCTAACTTAAGAAACAAGAGAAGAGAAACTAAAGAGAATAATAATTCAATTTATAATAGTATAAGCTTACCTTTAACGGCGCTTAGCTTGTTGCCCACCATCTGCTTTGCCACGAACGCCGCCATTTTGTATTACTGTGTTCAACTGTAACAAAAAAAAAATAAAGATTAAATCTTTGTTATTGCTCATAAAGTATATCTCCATTTTAACAGAGAACTCCCGTGAGACTCAGACATAATAAAATATATAAAAAACGGCTCACTCACGTATTTTAAGATCAAATAACGCTCGACATATGTTTCGGTCCAATTCGTGAACCATATGTCGAGCGTTTTTCGACCTTAAAATACGTGAGTGACCCGTTTTATATATATTTTCATATATCTCCATTTTCAAGTACTAGGAGTGCACCGTATCGCGTTATTAGTATTTATTGTCAATGGCACTTAAGTCGCTGTTCAAGATAATGCGATACAAACGCAACACGGCTCGACGTAAGTAAAATAAATAAATTCACAAATGATTCTGGACAATTTTACACAAATCGACCTAGTCCTACAGTAAGTTCAGCAAGGCTTGTGTTGTAGGTACTAGACGACGATATATATAATAGATAGATACATATAAATACTTAAATACATAGAAAACACCCATGACTCGGGAACAAATATCTATGGTCATCACACAAATAAATGCCCTGACTGGGAATCGAATCCAGCACCATCCGCTTCATAGGCAGGCTTACTACCCACTAGGCCAGACCGGTAAGTGCCATCGACAATAAGGTCCCGTTTCATGGATGCTAACTAGTTTTTCCTCGCGACTTCGTCGGCCAGCCATGCTCATCTTTGAAGTATGGTTGCAGGATAAAAAATTATCCTATGACCTTTCTTGTAGCTCAAACTCTCTCCATACCAAATTTCATCCCAATTGGTACAGGTTTAAGACAGACAGACAGAGAGAGAGTTATATTCGCATTTATAATATTAGTATAGATAAGTGGCTTATATTAAATATTTGATTGATGAAGACTCGTCATTTTTTTACCAACGCGAGTAACTCGCGAGAAAGCTCCTCGCATAAAGTGTTTTTTGTTTTTCAATTTAAGAGCTGGGCTCTTGTCGGTGGAGCAATTTCCATGCGGTTCTGTCCTGGGCCTTTTCCTTGACATCCTGATACGACATGACATTTACTTTCTCTTTTATTTGGTCAATATATGTCCTTCTGAGTCTTCCTCTCATCCTCTTTCCTTCTACTCTTCCTTCTAAGATGGTCTTGATGTAATCGTCATGTCGTAAAAGGTGTCCCAACATTTTTCCTCTTATATTTTCTATGGTATTTAGAATGTTCCTCCTATAGAGTGAAATACGTGTAGTATTTTAACTTAAACCTTACAACAACCTTAATTTGTAAGTAGATTAGATTGACTATATATTGCCTCGAAAGTCAAGAACATTGTTACTTTAAATCGAAAGGAAAATAGAAAAATTTGACTCGCAGCGGGAGTCGAACTACAATCACTGGATCACTAGCCCAGTGCACTACCAAGTATGCTAGAGTTTGGCCAGTGAAAAAAATTGGTTTACTCACTTAAAGCATAGACGATTGAATCATACTGTCTCTTTCTTTCGCTTGCACTACGACCCCAAAAAAAGGGATGAGTATAGTTTATTTTTTCAACTTTAAGAGTAACAATCGAGTAATAATTGGTTAGCCAGACTCTATATGAGTGCCGCTGCGACTTGTAAAATTTTTCTATCTTATCCTTCCTGGTAAACCTGGTATACGTCAGTGGTTGAGGGTTACTTTTTCGTTAAAAAAAAACTCTGAACGGCAGTGTACATTTTATTGCACACTAGGCCTTACAAGGATACACGCAGTCACGGCAGAATTCACTTCCCCTCTTTCCTTTTCTCAAGGACTTAGGCCGATTAAAAAGTGATTAATCAGGACCTATTAGCCGAAGCTCTTAAGCCATAAGTCCTCCAATCATTATGGGTACTTAAGGATTTTCATTTCGAAAAGAAATCGTAAAAGGTAATTGCTATTGAGATTTTTGCATTTAAATCAAAATCGGCTTATCTTTTAAGGCGTGTTTCCATTTGTACATGATTTAACGGTATTTAAATATGGGGTTAGATGAGATTATTTTTTTGTTTCGCTACCCTAAGGTTGTATTATTGGCGATTAGATCTGGCCCCTATTTCACCACAGCTACAATTGTCATGTATCCCGACATATGTAAATTTCTGACGTTGCAGGTGTCCATTGGTTACATAGACCGCTTACCGTCGGGTGGAATGTATGCTTGTTTGCTATCAACACGTTAGTTTCAATGTTACGTATGTTGTATGTAGTTTATTTTATTTTATTTATTTTTATTACCATACAATAGTATTATTGTATAGTACTACCTACTACATATGGTAGCCGTTATTAATATCGAGCAATAAACGGCATTAAAATCATGTATGTTGTATTGGAGCCCCAATCAAATATTAATTTTATTCTGTGCTTAAGTAGCAAATTGTCGTTACAGCGGCAACAGACATACATATATGAAAATATAAACTGTATAGCTATCACGGTTCATGAGATACAGCCTGTTGTAAGACGGACAAACGGACGGACAGTGAAGTCTCAATAATAGGGTTCCCTTTTCACGGAACCGTAAAAAAAGAACACCCAGCCAACGTCTGCTTCTTTTATGGCACCAATAAATCAAACTTTTTGAACAAAATTTATTTACGAAATTTTTGAAAGCCGTAATCTGTACAAAAGTTGCGAATGAAATTCTCAAGTTTAATTAATGTTATTTATATTTTATGTGTTTTCGGGATTGTTAACATCATACAAGGATCGGACAAACGCCCGTCATTTTGAAAATATAACCCTGTTCCGTACAGCAGATACTTCTATTCTATACAGCGTAGTGAACAATAATTATACCTACCCTCTATTTTAATAGAAGCGAGAAACTACCTAATTGGGTTAGCTCGAACTGCCTGGAGCCAGTTTGATCTGGTTAAAACTAGTTTGATAATATCATTCTCGGGGGCTGAATTGAACCTACAGCCTCCGAACTTCGCGGAATCATATTGCAACTAGGTATGATCTATAAATATAATGATATAGCCGATTTATTTGCGATTTAAAGAAAGAAAGAAAGAAAAAACATTTTGTTTATGACAAAACAACACAAAACAAAAAGACCATAAACATGAAATAAAATAAATAAAAACATTTTTGCCACAAAAGGGTCACAACTCAGCATTGTAGCTGGCAAAGCGCTGTTCTTTCGTTGTGACCCAGGTGTACACCGTTCGCTGACGAGGCAGCTGTACTGACGCGCTTAATCGTTATAAATTATTTATAAATGAAACTAAACTAAAAACTAAATTTATTCGTTTACTAGCTGTGCACTGCGGTTTATTAGGGAAAAAACCTAGCCTATGTGTTAATCCAGGGTGTCAGCTAACTCCATACCAAATTTTACTGAAATCGCTTCTGCCGTTTAGACGTGAAGAAGTAACAAACATGCACACTCACATACTTCCGCCTTTATAATAATACTGTAGGTAGATTTAAGCTTTATTGCACAAAACACAAAGTACAAAAGGCGGGCTTAATGCTACAACACATTTTCTACCAGTCTACTTTTAGGCAAAGCAGAGAAGTTCTGTATACATCGACGGTGGCAAACAAGCATACGGCTTGATGATAAGCAGTTACCGTAGCCTATGGACGCCTGCAACTCCAGAGGACACACGTGCGCTTTGCCTACTTTTTTACATGTTACCGTTCATATTTAAATAAAATAAAATATCTCCGTTTTAACTATTGTCGCAAAATGAGGGTCATTACCATACGTCGGACTGCAGGGGGCAGTTTGGGGGCAAGGTAAAGTTTACAAAAAAATCTTAACTTACGAGTATTATAATGTACCTAGTATTTGTAACGTAGTTAATTAAATAAGTTACCCGTTATCATTTATTCATCTTTAATGTGTAAATACTCTTTGAAGTATTCCTTTTTCGCAGCTGCAATTGTCTGAGTGACGGATAAAACCAAACGAAATTTTTCCCATTTCGCCATTTGTTTGTTTCGCCAAAAATTTCGCCATTTTGTCTAATGTGTAGTCGAAGTACGTTTATAAATAACGTAGTTAGTTGCTATAATATTTGGAATTTCACATTATAAATACTAGGTACCAAATACTCGAAAGTGAATTGATTGATTTGCGAACCTTACCTATTATTCTGACATGCCACGAAAATGCCTGCTAGAGTCCGACGTATGGTCATTACGAGCTTGTTCGATAGTTTGACGACCGGTCTGGCCTAGTGGGTAGTGACCCTGCCTATGAAGCCGAAGGTCCTGGGTTCGATTCCCAGTCAGGGCATTTATTTGTGTGATGAGCACATATCTGTTCCTGAGTTATGGGTGTTTTCTATGTATTTAAGTATTTCTATGTATCTATCTATTATATATATCGTCGTCTAGTACCTACAACACAAGCCTTACTGAGCTTACCGTAGGACTAGGTCGATTTGTGTAAGATTGTCCCGAAATATTTATTTATTTATTATTTATTTATATTCAATTCAAAAAAGCGAGCGACAGTTATATAATTACGGCGGAAAAATGAGACACTTAGATACCTATATTTAATACCGGTAAGCGATCCTAGCTACAAATTCACTATCGACTAGGCTGCACGGTAAAATGTGACGTTCCACGGCAAAAGGTACCTTATGGCGCTTGGCGCTTACGTTGCGAAGCATCACATTAGTATTGAAGCGTCGTTAACAATAGCGTAAGCGCCAACTGCCATAAGGTACCTTTTGCCGCGGACCGTCACAAATCACTTCATAACATTACACAATAGCCACATGAAACCCACATTAGTTTAATTATGTTTTGTCTCTATTATACAAACACAATTGTCAAAGTGATAGATAAAGACAAAACAGAAATTAACAAATAGGTATCAATCACCCTTTCGTTTAATTATCGTTGTAACGAAACATTATTACGATATCGAAATATTTTAATATCGGCTTTTTGAGAAATTTTATTTATATGGTAAGAATCTTGTGGTATAGATATTATTGTTAATAATCGTAATTTATGTGTACAGTCAGCAGCAGAACTAGCTAAGCATTTCAGGTGTTCAAAATGAGGTCAACACGTCTCTATTGTCAAGAGAATAAGAGCGCGTGTAGGTCACTTTGAACACTTCAAACGCTTAGCAACTTTTGCTGTTGACTGTACTTCCTTATTAGATTTTAATTTGAACCTAAGCTTTATGAAATTTCAAAACACCTTACAGTTACAATTGTCATTACGTAACCTAACCCAAACGTTGTACTCAGCGCCATCTGGCTCCTAGTCTTGAAACTACCAAGCGATCGCATCTTGCAAAAAGTTCAGTGATTTTGCGAAAGATGGTGTTAGCCTCGCGGATTGAGAGAGACGCGTAGTCATGGCGACGGTACCCCTCTATTCAGTGGATGTTCAGCGACATTCGAATTGGATTTTTGATTACTAGGAATGTAGTTCGTTGGAGATAAAATTAGCTACTATTAGTTTGATTTTCTAATTGTAAAAAGACGGTATTTTTATACTTATGAATAGAGTTACATGTTTGCTTAACACAACATTCCCTAATGTTTTTGTTTTAATAATTATTCTAATAGTAACGTTAAAGGGGTCACCGTATGTGGTCAAACCCGATCTGTAGACATGATATTTTATTAAAATTAGAAGCCGACTTCATTTAAGTATATTTCCAATTACCTAAATCCCGTTTATATAAGTTATTGGATTTGACCGCCCAACGGGGCGGTCATATCCCCTATAATTCAGCGAGAAGACAGGAAAAAACCAGTAACAACAAAATGCGTAAATTTCACTTTTTAAGGCACTTGCTATGAAAAATTAGGTTCGATACTCGTGTAAAAACTTCTTTCAGACTCGGGTGATTGTCACCCTCGTTTCACTCGGGCTCCAACGTTCACCCTCGTCGAAAAACATTTTTTTTCCCTAGTATTGAAATGTACTATTATTTCAGATTCAAAATCCACATTTCACAAAACAATTGAAATGACATTAACTTCTTTAAAAAAAGGCAAAAATTAATACTCGTAGTAGTAACAGTTTGTCCCAAAAGTATTCGAAAAACTAATTTAAAAATAACTTCACAGACTCCCAACAAAAAACAGCATTCCGAAATCGAAATCGTGAAACTTCCAAAGAAATGCAGATAAAGCGATGTTAAAATGGCGTCGGGCTTGTTTTCAAGTAATTGGCAGGCTGAGCGCTATCGCGTACTGTATTCTGATTGGTTAACAAAACATTAGCTAGCCGAGGTCTCTTATTCTGTATTATTACCGCAACTTTGGTTGAAAACTCCAATTGTATTTGTTTGTACCCCTCCAACTTTGACAGTTTTGAAGGGTCCAGTTTGGAGGGGAACAAAAATGTGTGAGACTATGACAAGAACGGATGAAAATAGTGCCGCCTCTGCCATACCTATGGAAAGTTGCATAAGACCATACCTTTCGATCGTGGTATTATTATTAGCACGTCCCGTCTAGTTAAATGGTATGTCTATCTCGGTGAGAGGTTCGTATCGGTATTTGGTAGAATATTAACGGTACTTATACAAAAATATTCAAAATATACCGGTCATTATCATCACTACTTGTTCCCTTAACAATCAATTACAATCAATAGGAGTGTTGAGTTCGCCGTTCGCGTCGCCGGCCCGTCACGCACGCGAGTGACTAATAGTTATTTGTTTTACTAGGAGGCAAAGTTAGTGTTTACCTTCTCGTGCTAATTTTGAGACCCGAGCTAAGATTGAACCACGAGTATAGCGAGTGGTTCAAAGAGTGGAATCTTGAGCATTGGGAGGGTCTCAAAGCACGTGAGGGGAACACACTTTGCTACCGAGTGAAACACATAATTTTTCACTGCGTGGAAAAAAAAACTCTAAAACCTTTAAAAAATATTCAAAATTATTAGCGTCCATCATTCATCATTATATTTATTATATATAATGATAATGTAAAAAAATACTCTATTAGTATAATAAGTAATTTGCATGAAATTACTTTGCACTCTTGTGAATAAAATGCAACTTAGCTATCTATTTTTAAAGAAAACAGTTCTTTCTGAGTTAGTGAGGTGAAAATAAATGCGAATAAAGCCGTGATTATTGTTTAATAAATATTACAATGACTCACTAAGAAAGAAAACAATTGTACTGGTTCTTTGACTCGCTTCAGCTCTGTACGCGATTGGCTAGCTCGTAAACTCCCAACCCAACATAGTTGTTAACAATCTCGGGAATTCTTACCGAACGGGAATGGGATTTTTTAACGTTCAAACAGCTTCCATTCCTTTTATATAACAATGTTGGGTGTATTTGTTTCAAAGATAATTTAAATAATATAAAAAATGCAGTAATTTAGTTTTTAAACAGTAAATATCTGAATATTAATTAATTAAATAATAATTTTGGACCCGGGTATGTCCTTAAACTACGTCCAACAATGAGAGGTAGGGCACAGCGAAGTACCATCACGCTTGAGTCTGGAGAAGCCCGACTGGGGAAGTACCTCCTCCTTACAGAAGACCACAGCCATAACAGCACTGCTACCTTTCTGGTATGTAGTGTTGTGTTCCTGATGGTGAATAAGGTTCCCAGAGCTCCAACCCACTTATAGGTCGGCAACGCGCTTGTGACTCCCTTGGTGTTGCGAGTGCCCATGGGCGACGGTAATTGCTTACCATCAGGCAATCCGTCTGCTCGTTTGCCACCTTTGTCATAAAAAAATATATATATATGAAACGGATCGACCGGGTCAGAAACTCTGTGCTGCGCTCAAGAACCCGGATTGCAGACGTCAAGATCAAGGCCGCCGGGCTGAAATGGGAGTGGGCTGGCCACGTCTGCCGCATGGATCTACAAAGGTGGGCCAAACTAGCCACAGAGTGGGTGCTTCACGATGGGCGGCGACGACGTGGTAGGCCAAGACGGAGGTGGCGGGACGACTTGGATTCATTCAACGACTGGCCAGAGATTGCACATGACAGGGAAGAGTGGAAATCAAGAGCCCGACCCGGGTATGTTCTTAAACTACGTCCAACAATGAGAGGTAGGGCACAGCGATTACCATCACGCTTGAATCTGGGGCAGCCCAACTGGGGAAGTACCTCCTCCTTACAGAAGACCACAGCCATAATAGCACTGCTACCTTTCAGGTATGCAGTGTTGTGTTCCTGATGGTGAGTAAGGTTCCCAGAGCTCCAACCCCCCTTAAAGGCCGGCAACACGCTTGTGACTCCTCTGGTGTTACGGGTGCCCATGGGCGACGGTAATTGCTTACCACCAGACAATCCGTCTGCTCGTTTGCCGCCTATGTCATAAAAAAAAAAAAGAGCCTTTGCCCAGCAGTGGGACACTCTGTAGGCTTATTAAAAACACATCACATACTGTCCGGCAATATGTTTATAAAGTACTAGCTTATCCTCGCAACTTCGTCGGCCAGCCATGGTTTTTAAAGCATGGTCGCAGGATAACAAATATTGTATGTCCTTTCTCGTAGCTTAGACTTTCTCCTACCAAAATTTATCCCAATTGGTTCAGCGGTTTAAGCGTGAAAAGGTAACAGACAGATAGACAGAACTACTTTCACGTTTATAATATTAAGTATGGATTTAATCTACAATTGTTTTAAATTAGCCAATAATAATGCGTTGAAAAATCTATATGTTTTAAAGCTGGATGCATTGAGAAAAATGGTTGAAGTGCCGTTCGAGGCACGAGTTTCAAATAATTCGCGAAGTTTCCCCATTTTGAAGCGTAGTTTCTGACGGCTATAGTACAGTTACTAAAGATTCGATAAATCTTATTATTTTATCGTATCTTTTTATTTCCGTTAATAAGTAGAATAAAGAATCCTATAGAAACGTATGAACTATACCACAATGGCAGATATAACTTGTTATATCTGTAACTTGTCTTGACAAGTTATATAATTAAAACTGTTGTGAGCCATGTTACTACTACTTAGTTACAAACGGATAAACCCACGTGTAATTCTATCGCACTAGGCGACATGTTTCGGGTAAGCTCTGTACCCTTACCATGAGTTGTGACATTGACATTTTCGATAACGAGTATCTAGTTTACTATCTGCGCATCTCGTTCGCACTACAATAGTACAAGCGAGATGCACATATAGTAAACTCGATAATCGTTATCGAAAACCTCAAAGTAATAACTCATGGTAAGGGTACTGGTATCCGTTTCCAAGTACACGTGAGTTTATCCATTTGTAACTCAGTAAGAAGTTATCCTATGAAAGAACTGTGATTTAAACCGGGACTATTTATTTATCGGCTGGAACGTCGGGACGCCATGCTTTAACCTTTGTGTACCAACAGACGTGTGGCAACCCTATTCTTAACCCTTACTGTTGTTTTTTTTTGGGCTATTGTTTGCGCCGCATCGACCAGTTATCTATTGAGGCAGCTCTTTTTATAACTCATTACTGATTCCCGTTGAGTCCAGAAAGATCCAGATTCTTTGGGATGCAATGTTGTGTGTGCAGGCATCGGACAAAAAGTGCCTATGACGTCAAACCATTTATAGGATGATTTTAAATAGTATTTATGATTTTCATAAACAATTATCTCTTATATATATATCAACTAACGTTATTAAACGATATAGTCATTAAGCTATGCATTATTTTATTAAGTAATAAGTATATTAACATCAAATTATTACCTACTGTTCCCACCTTTGAGTTTTAAACCTATTTATCTGAGGTTCCCACAGATTTATTCAGTCCTAATTAATTTCAAATATCGTACCTTATGTTAACAAGTCTCGTGAATACATATTTTATTCACAAACATCACCCTACCTGTATTATGAATTTTATGGATTTATTTACGATTATTTTGTTACTTCATTAATACTACTTTGTTACTACATGTCACACGGAAGTTTAAATACCACCATCCTGTGTGCAAGATTACGTCATTTTTACGTCATCCGCACTTTTTGTCCGATCCCTGCTCATAAGGTTTCATTCTAAACCATTAGCTACGCTATTTATTTATATTCTATCGAAACTTGTCTACAGTTAGCCTAAATACCCCCCAAAATAACTATTTGTGTAATTCCACCAACCGTTTTCGCGTCAGTTCAAAGCCTGACCCATATTCATTGGAAATGTAATAGCTATT
The DNA here is from genome assembly GCA_022674325.2 of Grapholita molesta. NCBI lineage: Eukaryota > Metazoa > Arthropoda > Insecta > Lepidoptera > Tortricidae > Grapholita > Grapholita molesta. The sequence goes on from CP053139.2 coordinate 2,189,453, forward strand.
CGGTTCAAATCCATTTCTATGGCTGACTATACCACATGTTGTATGGTATAGTACTTGTATAGTGTATAGTGGACACCATGTACCTAGTGCTGTAAAGCTGTCCTAGTAACATTTTTAAATACAAAACCATCATGAAACTCAAACATTAACAATTGTAAAGTCGCCATCAGATATCTCGGAGCTGTGGAGGTGGTCACAAATATCTGAATATGCACTTTTATCACCTTAACAATTAAGGAGTTTGACCTGTTTAGACATTTGTGACCGCCTTCACCTTTGTGATAACTCCTATATATCTCATGGCGACTGTGTTAAAACGTAGCTTACGCTTTATCACTCGAATATTGCTCGACAGTCAACTATAAGCACTTTTATATTTCAAATAATATACAGGGTTTAATATACTATTATTGGTCCCTCGTTGCTATGGTTACGTTCCCCTGGGTCAATCTCTAAACCACAGGCTTATGTCCCTTCCATAACGGGTCACCTACCAAGCGCGTTAATAAAACGCGGTGCCACATTTCTTTTAACAAACTATGCTTCCGTTGTCCCCTGGCTGATGGGACAGAATAACAACAACAAACAGTTGATACACTCACATAATATATTAATTTACTCGTACAGTAACTGTAGAAATAGGTACTAAACTAGCTTAAGCCTAAAAACCACCCTAAAGCACCACCAAGTATGCTGGCGGCATTTCCTCGTTGTATCGCAATGCTGATAAGTTGCGCGAGGAAGCCGTCAGCTCTTCGGTCACCAGTTTCAACCAGCTTCGCGATTTCTGCATAAAGCTTTTGCGCGCTGGGACCTTATGGACCTAGCGTTTCTACGCCAAACGGTACAAATTGGTTCTCTCAGTACCCTTACCATGAGTTGTGACATTGAGGTTTTCGATAACGAGTATCGAGTTTACTTGTGCATCTCGCTTGTACTATTTTAGTGCGAACAAGATGCACAGATAGTAAACTCTGTACTCGTTATCGAAAATCTCAGTCACAACTCTTTTTTTTTTTTTTATGACAGAGGCGGCAAACGAGCAGACGGATTGCCTGGTGATAAGCAATTACCGTCGCCCATGGGCATCCGCAAAACCAGGGGAGTCACAAGCGCGTTGCCGGCCTTTAAGGGGGGTTGGAGCTCTGGGAACCTTACTCACCATCAGGAACACAACACTAAATACCTGAAAGGTAGCAGTGCTATTATGGCTGTGGTCTTCTGTAAGGAGGAGGTACTTCCCCAGTTGGGCTGCCCCAGATTCAAGCGTGATGGTCATCGCTGTGCCCTACCTCTCACTGTTGGACGTAGTTTAAGGACATACCCGGGTCCAAAACTCATGGTAAACCCTTACCAGCGTAGCTAGTTTTGAAATGAACTTAACTCAAAGACCACCCAATATCCATTACAAATGCTAATGGCTTCCATTCGGCAACCAATTGTTAATAATAAAAGCCTGAATTTACCACACGTACTAAATGAACATAGTCCTTATTCCTTGGTAATAAGGCTGATAATTAGTTAGTTTGTGGCTACAATAGAATTACGTTAGTCTATGCAATCTGGTATGTATACGTTAGTATTAGAATTGCACGAGAGATGGCGCTGTCCTGCGTAAATCTACAATAAATTGTGTATTTTTGATATAACCAAAAAGGCTATAAGGTACAGTCGCCATCAGATACATCGGAGCTGTGGAAGTGGTCACAAATATCTGAACATGCACATTACCCCTTTGACAATAGAGGCGTTGTTCAGATATTTGTGACCACCTCCACAGCTCCGATATATCTGATGGCGACTGTACTCGACACTTTACTCTTCCGACATCATCATCTCCCTCGCGTTGTCCCGGCATTTTGCCACGGCTCATGGGAGCCTGGGGTCCGCTTGGCAACTAACCCCAGAAGTTAGCGTAGGCACTAGTTTTACAAGCAACTGCCATCTGACTTTCCAACCCAGAGGGTAAACTTGGCCATATTGGGATTAGCCCGGTTTCCTCACGATGTTTGCCTTTACCGAAAAGTGACTGGTAAATATCAAATGATATTTCGTACATAAGTTCCGAAAAACTCATTGGCACGAGCCGAGGTTTGAATCTCGACATGACTTATTAAAATTGCATTTTTTTTTAAATCAGCAAGCAATAAACCGCTACAAGACCTTGATATGTCATTGATCCAAAAATTTGCTGCTGTATACATTAACTTGCAATTAAGTCCCAGTATGTATGGAGTAGCAGTTTTTTTTTTTGCGTTTTCAATATTGGTCCCACGGGAAAAGTTGTTGAGTATGATCGTCTTTATCACTTTTTGGCATTTTGGATCACGCAGATTTCACCCTGTATAACGTTTCTGTATACATAATAATTTATATTTTCTGTGTATTCGCTTACGACATCATAAATAGGTAACATAAATTAATACAAAAACTAATACAATATGTGAGAAAATAGGCGATACAAAAGCACAGGAAGACATAATAATAAAGACAAAATTCGTTTCCAAAACACAAAATTATAGTGAGATTTATAGCGGGTAATTCAAGTTTTATAAGTCGAATAATGCTCGACGTGTTTCTTTTTAACGGTGCAAAATATGCTAAAAGAGTTGCCAGAAATGTATTCTGATAGTTCTAAAAGTTGCTAAAAGCACAAAGGTGCTAAACTTGAAACACTACATTCTTTATCTGGGCAGCATACACGTTGCACTAAAATCTCGTATAAAATAGTCTAAGAGCAACCTCCAGTAAATTGTATAACATTTTGAGAGCAATCCAACTGTTACTGTCACTAAAAAGAATATTCAGGGTCAGATAAATTCAGGGTCAGAATATTCTGAATGCACGTGACAAGCACTTGAGTGGTCGCGTGCTGTCGTGCCTGCCACGTCACCGGCCTTTATTGTAGAATTGTAGATAAGGCGGACTCTGTCAAAGCTATTGTCCTACTGACAGATAAGGTTTACATCTTCACTATTCGATACGTGGGCGTACATGTCACATTTTGATGCGAGATGTAAAGCGTTGAAAAGGTTAATATTCCATTCTAGTTTATTATAGTTTATTCATTACCGACGGTATAACAATGAATATTAGTATCCTTTTATCGATTGTGGTAGCCGGATTAGTAGGTCAATAAGGTCACACAACAAACAAGGTCATGTAAAGAAATTTAAGAAATCATTATCATCATCAACTTCATTTGTTTTTATTTTATCCGTCTGTTTGTATGTATAGCAGTATGTTTCTATTGTATCATCAAATAACAACCCGATTTTAAGATCTTTTCAACCTCTTTTCTTGGTTGATGTTTCATGGCCTAATTTTGGTTACCTTTATCTGGGGACACATTTATAATTTATCATCATCAGGACGCGTTTTATTCTGGAACGGTAGATATTTCATGATGTTTTAAGGTTTTTCTTTAATCCGGCAGTTAAAATTCAACAGGGTCACATAAATATTATACCTACTATAATCATGAATTATGACAATCAATAACCTTCGTATTAGAAATCCACAAAAGTCCCCATATCCCAAAGATTGTAAGATGTAGAATTAATATTTATTTAAGTTAAGAAGGACTAACATTCGTAATATAAGTCTGTAATTAACACAATATGGGAAAGCTAGCAATAAAGAATATATTTATTATAGACACCGAATAACATTGCAAAGTAATATACAGTTTCATTGTTCTTAAACTGTATCGTTCTACGGCACTAGCTCTTTGACTAGCACCAACCAGCTACCGCACGTCGTAAATTTAACTGCACGACGTATCTCTAAGAGATGGAAACAATTCAGGATTCATGTTTCCACTGGTTTGACTATCCTCGTGCCACCCAATGTGCAACAAAATGGACACGCTATTGCAATGGAAATTAAACCTTACACCAGTCACTTAAAGTTTGTTTTCCTTTGCTTTTTTTTTTAGGTTAGGATTTATTTAGGTTTAAAAGGGCCATTTTATTTAAAACATAATGTATAATCAACTTTTTTTTATTTTGTTTTTTTTTTTGTGCATTTTACACTGAATGAGCTGCTTCGATCCTGGTAGGAAGAAAAAATGTTCACACATTTTTTGTTACGTTCATCTTATTACCGCCAAATGAAATTAGAGTGTAGAAATACAAAATGGTAACGGAATGGAATAAAAAAAAAATGAGACACTTTTTTGTCCTATCATCCGTGGCACACGTCGTTTGTGTAATGTTCTAAATGTCGTTTTTTTTTTGTTGTTAATATTATGTGTGTGTATGTGTCATGAATAAATGTTTCTATCTATCTATCAGGATTCCGAAGCTCGTGATTCAATTACAAAAAAAAGTTGAGTGGTAATTAAAACTTAAAAATTATATTATTAACAAACGCAAATATATGGATTTGGCCACAGTACACGCTGCCCGCCCCGCCAATCGATCCGCTTTAAGCGTCCACTTAAATCTTTTACCTAAATCCTCATAAAATACATTAAAAACCCACAAATAAAAATGGCTGTCAAACCTAATCCTAAGCCTGGTGTGAAAAATGAACTTAAATTAAGCCAGTAAATTTTAATGGATATTTGGGTTCCGAATTCCGAAATCACTTTCCATTTTTCTTACGACATAAGTTCCATATTAATTACCTGCCTAATTTTATATATGACAAAGTTGGCAAACGAGCAGACGGATTGCCTGATGGTATGCAATTACCGTCGCCCATGGGCACCCAGGGGAGTCACAAGCGCCTTTCCGGCCTTTAAGATGGGGTTGCAGCTCTGAGAACCTTACTCACCATCAGGAACACAAAACTAAATACCTGAAAGGTAGCAGTGCTATTATGGCTGTGGCCTTCTGTAAGGGGTACTTCCCAAGTTGGGCTTCTCCAGACTCAAGCGTGATGGTATTTCGTTGTGCCCTACCTCTCATTGTTGGACGTAGTTTAAGGTCATACACTACATAGACAAGTTCCTTCATTATTTTTATTATGCAGAAACGTCTACTAGCGAATATCTTCGATATTTAAATCGAAAGAAAAAACTGGGCTAGTGATCCAGTGGTTGTGGGTTCGAGTCCCGCTTCGAGTCAAATTTTTCTATTTTTCTTTCGATTTAAATATCGAAGATATTCGCAAGCAGACGTTTCTGCATAATAAAAATAATTTAGAAAGGGGTAGCACATTGTTATTGATGAATTCTCAATGTAAATTGAGACTTCGATGCCGTTAAGTGTTCAATACGCTGGCGGTAGATGTGACTACACGTCACCCATGATGACGTATACTACGAAGAATAAGATAGAGAAATTTGACAAGTCTAAGCGGTACTCGGATAGCACAATTGGAAGTGCACTGGGCTAGTGATCCAGTGGTTGTGGGTTCGAATCCCGCTTCGAGTCAAATTTTTCTATTTTTCTTTCGATTTAAATATACAAGTTCCTTCAGTTAAATTTTTCACCTATAGTAACGTAACAAGGCACATTATTTATGTTTAATAATATATCGTATTTCCAAATAATATTTATAAGGTCAAACAACAGAAGCTATCAGAGACATTAGGGTCTAACAAGTTCGCTCGACAGAAAACACGATTTTACCCTGAACAATAAACCTAATGTCACATATAAAACCCCTAATAAAAAGCGGCGTTTTTCCGACCTGGCAACCCCAACACCGCAGTCGTAACGAAAAGGGTCGCATTAGCATTTAAATAGGGCCAGTGTTGCCACTTTATAGACAAAAAGTCCCCGTTCGCTTGAATCGTGAAAGTTATAATTCGATCACTCAAGTTAATTAGAAAAATGTAAAAATACAGTATTGATTGCAGAATTGTATAGTGTATTGTCAAATGGCACAGTCAGCAGCAGAAGTAGCTAAGCATTTGAGGTGTTCAAAATGAGGTCAACACGTCTCTATTGTCAAGAGAATAAGAGCGCGTGTAGGTCATTTTGAGCACTTCAAACGCTTAGCAACTTTTGCTGCTGACTGTACCTGATTTGCCGTTAGCGGTATTTCCGGACCGATACGATCCTCATACCTCCAAGAAAAGAGCGTACTCTTAGCGAAGCGGAGGTATGAGGCTTAAAGGCCGGCAACGCGCTTGTGACTTCCCTGGTGTTGCGGGTGCCCATAGGCGACGGTAATTGCTTACCATCAGGCAATCCGTCTGCTCGTTTGCCACCTTTGTCATAAGAAAAAAAACCGGCCAAGTGCGAGTCGGACTCGCGCACCGAGGGTTCCGTACAAACCTGCAAGGTTTACAAAGTTCGTTCATTAAAAAATATATATTTTGTAATGTAACTAAAAATTTAAGGTTTTCGGAATTTTTCCTTTATGTGTGCTATAAAACGTTGCTTCATGCCAAATTTCAAGATTCTAGGTCGACTGGAAGTACCCTTTAGGTTTTGATTCCCTTGCGAGTACTTGCGAGTTTCAAAATATGCAGCTTAAATTGCTGTTTCTTTTGATTGCGTTGACATAGAAGTTTGATTTTGCTACAGCTTAAAGGTATTATAGACCTGAGTATTTGGTATGAATTTCAATTTAATACCTCTACGCGTTTATGAGGAAATGGGTAGTAAGTTTAAAATTATTAAAAAAAAATATATTATGTGATGTAACTAAAAATTTATGGTTTTCGTAATTTTTCCTTTATCTATGCTATAAGACGTTGCTTCGTACCAAATTTCAAGATTCTGAGTTCACGGGAAGCATCCTGTAGGTTTTGATTCCCTTGCAAGTGTCGAAAATTTGCGGCATAAACGGCTGTATCTTTTGATTGCGTTGGCTTAGAAGTTTGATTTTTTCACAGCTTCAAGGGACAGTAGACCTGAGTAATTGATATAAATTTCAGCTTTATACCTCCACGCGTTCCTGAGAAAAAGGGTCTTGACAGACGGAGGGACGGACGGACGGACAGACGGACAACAAAGTGATCCTATAAGGGTTCCGTTTTTTCCTTTTGAGGTACGGAACCCTAAAAAGAATAGCACCACCCTATCTCCTCCCGCGGGTGTCGTAAGACGCCTCTTACAAACCCCATTTCTTATTTTGTCACCACAAAGGGAGAAAAATGATGAAAAAGCAGCGTTCGTCGCAAACGAATCTATACTGTGGTCACCAACCCGCCTGCCAAGCGTGGCGACTACGGTAGATCCCCCCCCCCCCCAAGATACAAGTCATGTTTGGGGGGTCCAGTATAATGATGAAAAGAATAAAGTAAAACTCATCATCTACGAGAGTACTTAGCGCGAGACGTCCACTGCTGGACATAGGCCGCCCCCAAATATAATTTGTATAATTTTGGGGGTAATATGCCACAGTCACCACGTTCGGAAGGCGGGTAGGCAATCCCAGTAGCTGTTCGCTTACAACGGACGCTGCTACCAATATTTCGGTTTCCTTTTGTCGCCTCTTACTACACCCGCGGGTGTAGATGGGCTATTCTCAGCACACGGAATATCTTAACCCTTTAACGCCCAAAAGTCACTGTGGTCGTGCGTTCAAGCCTCATCGCGGCTCGATTGTCCTAATTATTCTTGTTAAGAAAAAAAAATACAAAAAGACTATGTTGTTGGGTAGTCATTTTTGCATTGAAATTTTGAAGTTGCCGTATAAAGGGTTAAAGCAATGAGGTGAACATAAGTTAAAAAGGTGGACAAACTGAATCTAAGATTTATTTCCTACCCTAGAGAGAATAATATTTTACGCCCCATTTACAACCACGAGTTATGTACAATCAGCAGCAGTGGCTAAGCGGTTGAGGTGTTCAAAATGAAGTCAACATATCTCTATTGTCAAGAGAATAAGAGCGCGTGTAGGTCATTTTGATAACTTTACCCGCTCAGAAACTTTTGCTGCTGACTGTACTTGGAAACTGGGTTAATTTAGTAAAATATTTCCTTTACTAACGCTAAACTAGTTATTGCATGAAATCTAAAAAATGCCCTTGAGGCATAGTACCAAGCAATCTGGCGGCATTTCCTCGTATCGCAATGCTGATACGTTGTGCGAGGAAGCCGCCAGCTCTTCTGTCACCAGTTACATCAAACGCTTCGCGATTATCAATTAGTATTGTAAATATGCTGGGCCTGTACTTAAAGCAATAATTTTAGGGATCGCTTCTATTTTTTTTAATGACAAAAGGTGGCAAACGAGCAGACGGATTGCCTGATGGTAAGCAATTATCGTCGCCCATGGGCACCCGCAACACCAGGGGAGTCACAAGCGCGTTGCCGACCTTTAAGGGGGGTTGGAGCTCTGAGGAACACAACACTACATACCTGAAAGGTAGCAGTGCTATTATGGCTGTGGTCTTCTGTAAGGAGGAGGTATTCCCCAGTTGGGCTTCTCCGGACTCGAGCGTGATGGTACTTCGCTGTGCCCTACCTCTCATTGTTGGACGTAGTTTAAGGACATACCCGGGTCCAAATACCACGAACGTAGCAACATTTGTTCTACACCTTAAAAAAATGTATTGTCTATTTTATTACCTACTTGTGATTTTCTCGAACAAACTAAATAGTATTTTCAATGAACAGCAAACAATACTAGTTGACATTTACTGTCACTTTACAAACTTCACAGTTTTCACAATACATTGCTCGTTTGGAAAATCATTTGTTATGAATATTTGGTAAACTATAAGTTATTTTCAGAAGACGTAGAAAAAATGTTGCTACATTTGTGGTGTAGAAGAGAATGCCTAAAGTTATTGTTCTTAATACAGGCCACACCAGATATGAGAGGTAGGGCACAGCGATGACCATCACGCTTGAATCTGGGGCAGCCCAACTGTGGAAGTACCTCCTCCTTACAGAAGACCACAGCCATAATAGCACTGCTACCTTTCAGGTATGCAGTGTTGTGTTCCTGATGGTGAGTAAGGTTCCCAGAGCTCCAACCCCCCTTAAAGGCCGGCAACGCCATTGTAACTCCCCTGGTGTTACGGGTGCCCATGGGCGACGGTAATTGCTTACCACCAGGCAATCCGTCTGCTCGTATGCCACCTTTGTCATAAAAAAATATGTAACTCAAGGCTCAAAGTCACCCAAAGGGCAATGGACAGGGTTATGCTGGAAATGATATCATCAGCAGCAGAGCCAAAGTAAACGATATAGCCTCCCGGATCAGTTAACTTAAACTAATTGATTAATTGCATCAAAATCAGGACTCTAGCTAGTGTCAAGAATTATATTACAAAAATAAAAATTGAGCGAACTGCCAACATCAACCTACCTAGTTGATGTTGGCAGTTCGCTCAATTTTTATGCCAATTCCCCTTGTTATAGAACTTAGTGCAAGTTTTGCCTCGACAGTCAACGCAAGAAAGAAGAAAATTATTCTCAACTTTGGCTTTTGAAGTGGCTTCACTTAAACTAAATTGAAATGCGGAAGAAAGGAAGGGAAATATGAAAAATGTTGGAATATCTCAGCTTCTGGAATCAAAAAATCGATGTTCAAATGTCTCTTTTACTCTCGATTAGAGTTGCAAAGACGGTAGGTCCTCAGAGGCTCTAGTGTAAGTTTCTTTTGACGTAAGAAAACTTTTACGAAAGCATAAGTGATAATGTTATTTATAGTATAAAGGCAAACGCATTCGTGACGTAAAGTTACGTTAAAAACTTACATTCAGTACCCTTACCATGAGTTGTGACATTGACGTTTTCGACAACGAGTATCGAGTTTACTATCTGTGCATCTCGCTTGTACTATTTAAATGCGAACGAAATGCACAGATAGTAAACTCGATACACGTTATCGTATCGTTATATCACAGGAATAACAAACCAGATGAATTGGCCTTATAATATATTCCAAGCTAACAGCACAGTGATGGCCGGACCAGTCAATCTAAATGTTAATGGCGCCGATACCTTTTCGGGGCTTCGATGGTGATTTAAAAAGTTATTAGTACTTTCCTTGTCGCTTACGACTGCAAATAATGGCAAAGTCTGAAAAGGAATATGTAATCAGTGTCGAGAGGGAGGGTGTTCTTATGTGGCAACTTTTGAGCAACTAAAACTGTCCAAAACCACTTGGGATGAGGTATGGAAAGAGTTTGAGGTACGAGAAAGGACATAAGATAAATTTTATTCCGCTATACTTTATAGATAGGTTGGCCGACAAAGTCACGAGAACAAACTAGTAGGCAATAAGTTTCTGTCAAAAAATTTGGTATTTAAACTGTGTGTGTGAGACATTTTTTTATGACTTAGACGGCAAACGAGCAGACGGATTTTCACGGTTCTGGCTTTAAGTTTTACACAATCATCGTACAGACTTTCATCCCCCTTTTGACCCCCTTAATGGTGGAATTTATAGTTAATGGTGAAATCCCTTCTTAGTGGGTCCTGACGGTATATATATAAACTATCAATTGTGAATAAATCAGCTATCTAGATTAAGCGGTTTGGGCTGGGCGTTGATCAGTCAGTCAGTCAGGACATTCACGTTTATGTAATAAATAGATTTTAGTCGTCTTTTATGCGATAAGTATCAATCAAGTGCCGCTTTGTCTATTACAAGTTTACAATTTTGTACAAAAAGTTACCCGTAAGGGCCAGCTGCAAAGCTATGAACTTATACTGTGTTCTGTTCAAACCTCGATAAAAGTTAATTAAAATACATTAACCCTATTAGTGTGTCAAAAATTATGCAAAAGTGAACCCTATTACTTTGAAGCATAGTCCAAATAATAGAGAAATAAATAATTATAAAGGCTTAAAGAGGAATAAAGCTCAAACTATCACATTCTTTATAAAAAAAACATTTTATTGTCTTCCATTCTGTCAACTGATACTTGATGACCGATCTGGCCTAGTGTGTAGTTACCCTGCTTATAAAGTCCTGGGCTCAAATCCCAGTCATGGCATTTATTTGTATGATGAGCACAGATATTTGTTCCTGAGTCAGGGGTCTTTTCTATGTATTTAAGTATTTATATGTATCTATTCTATATATTGTCTTCTAGTACCTACAACACAAACCTTACTGAACTTACGTAGGTCTAGGTCGATTTGTGTAAGATTGTCCCGAAATATTATATTTATTTATATGATACTTATACGCCAAATACATCATTGTATACACAGCTTACAAGGCGCAAAATGTGAAATTTCTCCCCATATTACGAAGATCCGAGTTACTATGTAATTCACAGGAATTACGCTCTTATTGATATAGAATATTTAAGGCCGGAAAGGTCAAATTCTCATCCCTGACCCGACCTTTCAACCCGCACGACGCAACCGATAATTACTGGGCCTTTTGGATATTAAAGTGTAATAATATTTTAGTCTTCTTGATTGTATTATAAGCTTCTCACAACAACACACAACGGAAGAACAGCGTTGGCTTTGCCACCTACAATGCTGAGTTGTGACACTTTTGTGGCAAAAATGTTTTTTTTTTTTATACATGCGTATGGTTTTTCTTTTGTGTTATTTTGTCATGAATAAATGTTTTTCTTTCTTTTCTTTCTTTCTTTCTTTCTTCTTAATAGGTCAGCCAACGCGAACGGCTCATGATTATGCTCCTTGTTACGAAGCAAAACATGTTATGTCGAGCAATATTCGACTTCTAATAGGTACGTGAGTTGCCCGGTTTTATGGTTGAGTCTCGTGTGTTGTGTTTAAAATGTTTTTAATATTTAAAAAGTCCATCTCTTTAGTAATTATAAGTTTAGTATTAGATGTGGCCGTGGTATGGCTAAATGAATAATAAATAATTAATTTCAAAAAGATTTGTTAAAGCTAAACATCTTTGTAGATAAATGTAAATAATCTTAAATATTTATATTATTGGGTTTCCTCCATTTAAACAAGTCGACGTCAAAACTGCTTGCAATACCTGAAACAATAAAATATATAATAAATAAGTGGAAACTGATTAAATCATTTAATGAAAATCCATATTATTTAATGTACTACTGAAAATAGTATGATAATAATATATAATTTTGATAAATATTATCAATGTGAAAAGTAACTCTATCTGTTTTATGTATGTCTGTCTGTTCTGGCTGTTACCTTATGTAGCTTAAACCACTACACTAATTTAAATGAAATTTAGTAAGAAAAGAGTTGAAGATCTAGTTAACGACATAGGATAGTTTTCATCCCAGAATCGTCACTTAAGGGGATGAAAACGGGGTGAAACTTTGAAAAGCTATTTTTCATATGAACAAAATGCAATATTCTCATACTACATACGAATATAACTATTCATTCTAAAACTTCACATCCCCATAAAACACCTAGCCGAGATTGGCTACACGCATAAAGTACTAAAACCTGACTTGCTTGAATCTGCGGTTTCATTGAGTCGTAAAAGGGAACTTGCTGAATGGTAATCTTATCAAAATTACCATTTTGAAGACTTCACTACCCGTATAAACTTTTTACCTTGTTGCAATGGCAGGGTAAAAAACTGTATATGTATTTATGACCCCTGGGCCGACCTCGTATAAGGTGGACGAATGAGCTGGTAAAGCTCCCTAGATGCGAATGGCCTAAAATCAATATGGGTTTGGGGGATCATCTCTGCCATAAGACGTCCACTGCTGAATACTTATAGGTTTCCCCCTTGGACCTTCACATGTACCGGTTGGAAGCGACCTGCATCCAGTAACTTCTGGCGACCTTAATGAGGTCGTCTGTCCATCTTGTGGGTGGACGTCCTACGCTGAGCTTGCTAGTCCGTGGTCTCCACTCGAGTACTCTTCGACCCCATCTTCCATCTTCTCAGTGTGCAATGTGGCCTGCCCATTGCCACTTCAGCTTGCTAACCCGGTGGGCTATGTCGGTGACTTTAGTTCGCCTACGGATCTCCTCATTTTTGACTCGCATATTTGACGCTGCCTATGAAGCCGATGTTCCTGGATTCGAATTCCAGTCAGGGCATTTATTTGTGCCATGATCACAGATATTTGTTGCTGAGTCATGGGTGTTTTCTATATATTTTAGTATTTATATGTATCTATCTGTTATACCTATATATCGTCGTCACAAGCCTTACTGAGCTTACCGTAGGACTAGGTCAATTTGTGTAAGATTGTCCCGATATATTTATTTATATATTAATATAGTTCTAAAAACGTCGTGTTTTTTTAAACCTAAAGTCTATGTATACAAATGCGTTATGCGTAAACCAAAAACTTTTCTAGCTTTCCAACCTCCATCTCGATGTTATAAAGGTAAATCCACATTTTCCTACCAACAACGTTCGCGCCAGTTTCTACGCGAAAATATTTCCTCTCCTGTTATATAACTCGGAAACTAAATCGTTTCCTTCGATATCCTTTGGATAAACCGCCATGATAAATAGCGAAAACACACACGTGTAAGCAAAAACAAACCGTATCCATAACGACGTTGAACTCATTTTAGCTTGATCGCAAACACGTTTAGAAAAGGAAATATTATTCAAAAGACATCAATCTGAATGGCAGGTGTTCTAGAACAATCAATCTTTGATTTCTCCCTGATGAGTATTGTCTTTTACCCTCTTATGAGCGACGTTTGAGTGCAACAGGGACGGTTGTATTTCCGAACGGTTTTTTGCTTGTTTCAGTAAAACGTTGTGTATTTTGCCGTTTGGTTGTTTTAGGAGGTATATTTCACTGTCCGAAACGTTTTAGTGTGATTGCTAGGATCGTTCAGATGATTTTTTATGCTCCGACAAAAGCATTAGTACATTTACTTACAGAAATTGCAATCGTATTATGGTAACTACAAGTACTAAACTACTTACAGTATAAAATCTAAAAAACGCCCTTGAGGCTTTGTACCAAGGATGCTGCCGGCATTTCCTCGTTGTATCGCAATGTTAATACGTTGTCGGAGGAAGCCGCCAGCTCTTCGGTCACCAGTTACATCAACCAGACGCTTCGCAATTTCTGCAAAAAGTTTGTGCGCGCTGGGACCCCATGGACCTAGCGTCTCTACGCCAAACGGTACAAAATGGTGCTCTCTGCCCCGGCTCTTATATTTGTTACGTTTAAAAATTTCGACGCTTTCAGCCGCTGCACCCGCTTTTACATTAGTTCATTGGAGATGCGACAAAATATACAAAGACTTTGGAAACGATCCCAATATTCTACTGACAGTTATTTCCTAACCCACTTATATTACAATATAATCTTCTAAGGTCATCAGTTTTCGACCAAAGGCATTTCATCATATTCTGCATTTTTTTAACTAAAGCAAGTAGCTATCTAAGTCTGTGACTTCTGTACGTGTTTCTGTAAATGAATAAGATAATTTTCACCTCACTAGCTCGGAAAGAACTGTTTTATTCTTTAAAAAAAGATAGCAAAATTGCATTTTATTTACAAGAGTGCAAAGTAATTTCGTACAAAATGTTTATTACTAACTACTGTTTTTTTGATGTTGCTGGTTGAATGATCTTTTAGTTATTTAATGTTTTCGAATGATAAAAAAATAATGGACGCCAATAACATTGAATACATTATAAAAGTTTTGTAGTGAGGTGAAAAAATGTGTTTCACTCGGTAGCAAACTGTGTTCCCCCCTCGTGCTTTGAAACTCTCCCAATGTTCAAGATTCGACTCTTTGAACTTCTATGGTCGTGGTTATATTTTGAAATCTTTCGCTAGCTCTGGTTTCAATATATGCACGAGAACTAGCTTTGCTCCCTTGTATAACAAATAACTATTAATACACAGTATAAAATCCGTTACATAGAGTATCTTATCTCTTAGTAAACAAAAATATTATCTGCGCAAACAAGCTTACAGTAAAAAAATAGCACACAGTTAATGTAAAAAAGATCAGAAGGAATTTTTTGAAGGAAACCAAATCATATTTATTACAGACACCTCCGTAAGTTAAAAGCAACGCGTTGCAAATAATGTTACGGCCTTATTACGTTTCCCTGTTTTTTTTTTTTATGTACTTTATTTTTATTAAAATGCTTCGTAAAAGAATTTTTCTTTATACAACATAGAACTGATCTCAATACTCAATCTGGGTTGGAAGGTCGGATGGCAGTCGCTTTCGTTAAACTAGCGATTACGCCAAATCCTGGGATTAGTTGTCAAGCGAGCCCCAGACTCCCATGACCGGTGGCAAAATGCCAAGACAACGAGGAAGATGATGATTTGATATCTTCTTTAGAATAAAAACGGGTCTCTTAGCTAGTGATGTGACAACCCTTGACCCGGGTACGTCCTTAAACTGCAATGAGAGGTAAGGCACATTTATTTTCTATTACTTCAAAATTATTAGGCACCTATATTTATTTATTATTAGCCTATACTGTCCCACTGCTGGGCAAAGGCCTCTCCCCACTTTTCCACTGCTGTCGATCTAGAGCAGTCTCTGGCCATTCTTTCAAAAAAGGAGTCAAGCTCGTCTCTCCATCGCCGGCGTGGTCTGCCGGGTCCTCGACTTGAGCTGTGTGGTTGCCAGTTAGTGGCGATTTTGGCCCACAACTCATTCGGCATGCGGCTGACATGCACCACCCAGTCCCACTTTAACTTGGCTACCTTCCGAGTTACATCAACAATTGGGTTTTGGAACGCAGCGTAGTGTTTCGGATGCGGAACATTAGTTTTACACCTAATATGCTGCGCTCCATAGCTTTATGGCAAACCTCAGGCACCTACAAAAAAAACAGCGCGCGGGAATCCACTGTATACAGGTGGCGCAAACCCGATCACGTGGGTCGCTTTGGGGAGGCCAATGTCAAGCAGACATCCGTAAGCTCACATGACACAAAAATTACAGCTTGATATCTCCACGCGTTCCTGAGAAAAATGGTCTTGACAGACAGACAGACGGACAACAAATTGATCCTATAAAGATTCCGTTTGTGCCTTTTGAGGTACGGAGTCCTAAACATCCTAAAGACTACATCGTTCGGGAAGCGTAAGCATCATCATCATCATCTCCCTCCCCTCCCCCTTAGACCTCCACATGTACTGGTTGGAAGCGACTTGCATCCAGCGTCTTCTGGCGACCTTAATGAGGTCGTCTGACCATCATGTGGGTTCTCCCTGCGCTTGCTTGTCCGTGGTCTCCATTCGCACTTTTCGGCCCCATCTGCCATCTCTGCGTGCAATGTGGCCTGCCCATTGCCAACCCGGTGGGCTATGTCGGTGACTTTAGTTCGCCTACGGATCTCCTCATTTGTCGATGACGTAGAGAATCTCCATAGCTCTGTCCATAGCTCGTTAAGCGACTTTGAGTTTTGAGATGAGGCCGAGAGCGTAAGCATGCCTCATTATATTTCCCTGAATCTTATCTCTGCTACGCGCCAGAGAACCACAGATATCGCCTTAATGCCCTGCCTTATCTTAATTTTGCGCCATTTGCTTTATATTCCGTTCGTAATGGCTTCGAGGTGCGAAAACTGGAATATCCGAATATAGCCTGGTCAGCCAATGAATGCCGTAGCCGAATATGGTGAAATAAATTATGGGAACAGTAAATACAGCATAGATAATATGTTTTTATTTTTTCATTGATTTTTTTTTTCAATTATAGGATCAATATTTTTTTTGTCTTAATATTATTAGGCACCTAGAGTCCTATACACAAAAACACAGCGTACTATAATATTGTAAACAACATTAATAAATGATAATATTTACAACTAGGTTTTCCTCGCGACTTCATCAGCCAGCTATGCCCGTCTTTAAAGTATGGTTGCGGGATAAAAATTATCCTATGTCCTTTCTTGTAGCTCAAACTCTCTCCATGCAAAATTTGACGCCAATTGGTTCAGAGGTTTAAGCGTGAAGAGGTAACAGACAGACAAACAGACAGATTTACTTTCGTATTTATAATATTAAGGTAATTAAGTAGTAATATGAAGTAGTAACTAGTAGTAATATAGGTAGTGACTAGTACTAATATAGGCAGTAACTGGTAGTAACAGTAGTATATTAGAATTAGTAGGAGTCCCAAGTGGGATTTGAACCCGCATCTCCAGCTATTGCGGCTGACGCCTTTAGTCGACGCGGTTGAAGGCGTCAGTCGCGATAGCTGGACATCGAGACAGACGAGAGAGGGCAAGATCCTCGTCGCTTTTTCTTAAGTATAATATGCCATATATTTCAATAGTATTTATTTATATAGTAGTATTACTAATTTTTTTTTATGACATAGGCGGCAAACGAGCAGACGGATTGCCTGGTGGTAAGCAATTACCGTCGCCCATGGGCACCCGTAACACCAGGGGAGTCACATGCGCGTTGCCGGCCTTTAAGGGGGGGTTGGAGCTCTGGGAACCTTACTCACCATCAGGAACACAACACTACATACCTGAAAGGTAGCAGTGCTGTTATGGCTGTGTTTTCTGTAAGGAGGAGGTACTTCCCTAGTTGGGCGGCCCCAGATTCAAGCGTGATGGTCATCGCTGTGCCCTACCTCTCATTGTTGGACGTAGTTTAAGGACATACCCGGGTCCAAATTACTACATAAAAATCAAAGCAAATGAAAATATTAAATACATAATAATTTGATTTGTTCTTAGGTACAGCTACATAAAATGATGAATGCTTTTAATAGGCGCTCAGATCACGTCACAGAGGAAAAATGGCGGTGCCACAAACAATTGTGTCATTACAGAAAACAATGGCCGCTGGACAAGAGTCGGACGTGAGACTAATTATGGCTATTAACCGAGTTGTCACGTCACTAGCTCAGAGAACGTGTATTTATTATAAGACAAAATATCTTTATTTTTCAATTTAGGCACATGCACTTATGAACGTCAAGAAAAATCTACACCGGTACCCTTACCATGAGTTGTGACATTGAAGTTTTCGATAACGAGTATCGAGTTTACCATCTGTGCATCTCGTTCGCACTAAAATAGTACAAGCAATAGTAGTCAGAGGTGTAGGGTTTGAACCTTTACCCTTACCATGAGTTGTGACATTGAAGTTTTCGATAACGAGTATCGAGTTTACTATCTGTGCATCTCGCTTGTACTATTTTAGTGCTTGTACTATTTTAGTGCGAACGAGATGCACAGATGGTAAACTCGATACTCGTTATCGAAAACTTCAATGTCACAACTCATGGTAAGGGTAAAGGTTCAAACCCTACACCTCTGACTACTATTGCTTGTACTATTTTAGTGCGAACGAGATGCACAGATGGTAAACTCGATACTCGTTATCGAAAACTTCAATGTCACAACTCATGGTAAGGGTACCGGTGTAGATTTTTCTTGACGTTCATAAATGCATGTGCCTAAATTGAAAAATAAAGATATTTTGTCGCTTGTACTATTTTAGTGCGAACGAGATGCACAGATGGTAAACTCGATACTCGTTATCGAAAACTTCAATGTCACAACTCATGGTAAGGGTAAAGGTTCAAACCCTACACCTCTGACCCAAGAAGATACCGGCAAGAAAATACGGCGGGACTTATTTTTTTAAAACAGTGATAAAACAAATCTTAAAGTACATAATTATGCGTAGTCCCATAAGAAGACTGTTCTAAAAAAGATATCCAATCATCATCAACTCAGTGGGTAAAGTGGGTTTTAATAGATTACTTCGAAAAATATATACTTACATTAAATAAATATCATTTATTTTTATTATTTATTATCTCTCTTAATGAAATATTTTAGGCTTCCTCCCACTTCATATATGGGGTAGGGTACCCTAAATTCTAAGCCGACCGGGCTGGCTTAGTGGGTAGTGGCCCTGCCTATGAAGCCGATGGTCCTGGGTTCGAATCCCAGGGCATTTATTTGTGTGATGAGCACATATATTTTGTTCCTCGTGAGTGTTTTCTATGTATTCAAGTATTTATGTATATGTATCTATCTATGTATCTATTATATACATCATCGCCTAGTATGCAATGCAAGCCTTACTGAGCTTACCGTAGGACTAGGTCGATTTGTGTAAGATTGTAAATATTTATTATTTAAGACTAACGGTTACTGAGCATAGCCGGCGATAGACAGACAAACATATGGCGACACTTTAAGGGTTCCTTGACTACGGAACCCTAAAAAGCTTGATGCTCCTAGCTGTTCAGTATCGGAAAACGTAATATGTCGAATAACTTGAGCCAATCAGTTCTGTTCATTTAATATTCTGAGAGGCACTTACTCGGCTCGCTCAATGTCTCTTCCATTTTGTAGTCTGACAACCCTGACAAGCCATCATTATTGAACTGCTATAATAATTTACAATGTTAAGTGTTAATAAAATGAATGGAATGTGAATGACGTATGACAAATGATTAGTGATTTAAGGGCAATTTCACTTTCAGGGACACCCAATTAAATTAATTGTCAAATAAAAGTTAAATCAGTGGTCAGTTTAGTAACGACAATTAAGCTTTAAATTTCAATGTAATCTACTGTTTTATGTTTAATCCATAAATAATACGTGTTATTGTAATAGAAAAATGCGAATAAAGATGATTTACATAAATATTTCAAGCTTAATTGTCGTCACTAAACTGACCACTGATTTAACTTTTATTTGACAATTAAGGTAATTGGGTGTCCCTGAAAGTGAAATTGCTCTTCAACCTAAAGATGCTACTGCTACTTGTCTGGTAGGTATTAGGTATTGGAGGGCGCGACGTGGGCAGACCCTCATAAGGTGGACCGACGATCTGGTGAAAATTGCAGAAACCCAATGAATGAAAGGCGCAAAACCGTGTGCTCAAGTGATAAAATCGGTTAGAATGTCTGATAGCTGATTTAAATGCTGGCTGATTTGCGAGCGTCTAGCACTCGACTTCGGAAGTTTTTAACTGTGTCAGAAACAAGGAAATGGTATTCGATATTCAAATCGAAAGAAAAATAGAATAATTTGACTCGAAGCGGGACTCGAACCCAAAACCACTGGATCACAAGCCCAGTGCACTTCCAATTGTGAGTTTACTCAGATAGCTCAATTGGATTTTTCTAATTTTTTTATTTTTCTTTCGATTTAAATATCGAAGATATTCGCTAGCAGACGTTTCTGCATAATAAAAAATAATTAAGGAAATGGTATTTTAGAAAGATGAAATGTTAAAATCAATGATAATGAGTATAGAAACTAGACATTTCGTGCACGAATAATGGTGAGAATATTTTGTGCGTTATTTTCGTACTCTAAAATGTTTGATTCGAGTGCACGACTCCCAAAAATCACCCCACTCTCTCGGACGTCGGAGGACCCCGTCACTTCTTAACTTTATGTCATCAATCACAATTTAGAAAAAAGAATTATTAAAAGTTATGGTTCTGGCCTGGTAAGCTGCTGGCCTAACAGTAGCCATAAAGTAGATGCTGCCAGAGAGGCATGGATAAAGGGCTAAAGGGATGGAATGAATGACCACAGACAAGACAAGACCGTAAGCCGCAGCGCTTCACAAGATTTTTTTCCATGACTAGGACACATTTATACGCTCATAAAAAAAGGCTTCATTTTGATACAAATAGGTTCGGTACCCTTACCATTGCACTAAAATAGTACAAGCGAGATGCACAGATAGTAAACTCCATACTCGTTATCGAAAACTTCAATGTCACAACTCATGGTAAGGGTACGTATATATACGCCCAAGTGTTGCACAAAAATTCTAATGCTTTTACAACATAAAATTAAAATGACTGCAATAACTCACTTATATTATCTTCGATTGCCGCGATGATTACTCAAGAAATAAAGCAACTGAAACGGATTATAACTCGTAGACTGATTTTAACTTCATTCGACATTTTGAACTCTTTAGCAGCGTTCGTGGTCTTAAGGTAGACTGGGGAAAAATATTTGTTTCTTTTGTTTTATTTCATAATAGTACATTACTGCAGAGGCCGTGAAGTAAGGAATTTAAGGACGAGATTGCGGTAGACGGATAAATTGAGTCCTTTAATCCCTGTTCAGCCGAAGCCTGTATAGTGCTTTTCTCAAACATTTCAAGAAAATAATAAAATTAAAATAACAACAAAGCAATCAAGTAAATAACAGTGAATTGCCGCCTTTTTTATTTTTTTTATTAAATAATCAAATTCGACAAAGCTATTCGTACACCTTTTTTAACTGCTTATAAAAATATAACTACCTATGGTTCATAGATTTCGTTTTTTTTTTTTAATGAATTGACATTGGAAAAAGCTATTCCAGCACCATGTTTAACCGATTATTATAATACCAATTATGCTTTCAAAGAGATTGTAACTTAGATGTATGTATTTTTTCCTTCGTCAGTCTAATCTTAGTTGGCAAATTTAAAAAGTTAGAGCTGCGGACAATAATGTGCTTTTTCATACTAACCACATACATTTATTCACGGCTTAGTCCATAAATGTGCAACTTCTTGGCATCGTTTCGTGCCATTAACGCATATATTTCGTAGTACGTTTGAGAAAAAAACATTATTTTATAATATTGTCTTCGGTTGCCACGATAACTACTCAAGAAATAAAGCAACTGAAACGGATTATATCGCGTATACTGATTTTAACTTCATCCCGACATTTCGAACTCTTTAGCAGCGTTCGTGGTCATAAGGTAGACTGAAGACAAATATTTCTTTCTTTTATTTATGATAACTACAAGTACTTAACTAGTTACAATATAAAATCTAAAAAAGGCCCTTGAGGCATTGTACCAAGGATGCTGGCGGCATTTCCTCGTTGTATCGCAATATAATATAATCTTTTGTTTTATTTCATAAACAATATTTTTTAACAGCTGCATCTCATCAATGTTTTATCCCAAGAAAGTTTCGAGCGAGCTTAAAGACCGCTTTGTATTACAACGCCGCTTCAGTAAATTATAATACGATTCTGCCATTATTCAAATAATGGCAGGAACGATTAATCTCGCAAGAGCCTCAGTGATTTAGGAGATTATTAAGGGATAAGACTGTCTGGTAATCATATCAGGGCGAACGGATAAGAGTGAGTCAGTATCATTATTACTTATCGTATAATATATGGGTTAACCCCATTTGGTATACAATTAAATGTCACAATTCAATATTTCACAAAAAGCGTTTTTTTTTTAAGTTCTAGTATCTTTCTCTTTTACTCCAATTAAGGCGTCATGAGAGTGATAGAGAGAACAGTCCGAAATTTACGAATAAACTGTATAACTTCCTAGACTAATTAAGGTATCATCCTTTTAATATAGTAGGTTAGGTTTGTGTCATAACACGAGGGCGGTTTAGTAAAAGAAATATTTTTCACAAGCGAACTTTTTTTATTCCACATTTAAACTGTTAGGTTACTGGCTGTTATTATTTTTTTCAATACTAGGATAATAAAAAAGAAATCGAGTCTTACGGTATGTCAGAATAGATCGAGAAATTGTAGAAAAGTAAATTTCATCGCTGACGAAAAAGCTGGAACATACTTGGACATTTCGGCAATTTAAATTAAACTTAAGGCGTACACTAAGCGGATGTTGCTCCTGGTTGTCATGTGATGTGCACAAAAAAAACACCAGCCATGGCGTAAGGAGTTGAAGGATTGAAGGACTGGTGAAAAGGTTGGACTAGCTATTAAGCTATTATTATTGTAATAATATGATATTAGAAAAAGTAATGCATGCATTAATCGATTCTCATATATTACTGGAAAACAAATTGCCTACAGCTGATCATAAATATGTTTACAATTTTGCACCTTATTTCAATAACTTAAGGTGCAATATGCGTACCGACTGCAAGGCTAGCTGCATCGCGCCTCACGCAATGTGTCACATCTGACGTGGAAATTGCCCCTTTGTCACTCCGCTCTATTGTTTGAATTATGGCTTTTGTGCTTTGCTAACCTACTTCTCTGACCTCCCACGATGTACAGCGGTCAGACATTTATCTACTGATAGGGATAATATTATAAAAGTTACGGTGTTTGGTTCCTTGGAGCTTGGGGCGGATGGTGTGGGATGCTACCTTTCCAACGAACTAATGTAAAAGCGGATGCAGCGGCGGAAAACGCCGAAATTTGTAAACGTAACAAATATAAGAGCCTGCAAGTGCAATGGGAGAGGCGTATGTTCAGCACGACGACGATATATATAATAGATAGATACCTATAAACACTTAAATACATAGAAAACACCCATGACTCAGGAACAAATATCTGTGCTCATCACACAAATAAATGCACTGACTGGGATTCGAACCCATTGACTACCCACTAGGCCAGACCGATCGTCAAAATAAATATACATAATGTATATATTTATTTTGATATACATATACATAATGAATATTTATTTGGTTGTGGGTTCGAGTCCCGCTCCGAGTCAAATTTTTCTATTTTTCTTTCGATTTAAATATCGAAGATATTCGCTAGCAGACGTTTCTGCATAATAGAAAATAAAATATACATAATATTATCCTTGGTTACCCCTCTACAGTAGCAACAATGCACTAGTTAAAACAACGCTATCCAAAAGCAATGCAACAAGAATTTAATTATTACTAGGCTACATGTTTCGGGTAAGCTCTGGTACCCATCTTCAAACCGAGTCAGGACACACCGATCGCGATATAATTACACGTGAGTTTATCCGTTTGTAACTAAGCAGTAGTAACATGGCTCACAACAGTTTTAATTGTATTAAAAAACCCTTGGTTACACTTACTTATAGGTATTTACCTATAAGTAATGGAAATGGATATTTATTTACTTTAAAAAAATTGCTACCGGCATTCTGGGGGGCAATTTTTAAGCGGTTAGTACCTACTCAACTCCAGTACCTACCATGAGTTGTGACATTGAAGTTTCCGATAACGAGTATCGACTTTACTATCTGTGCATCGCGTTCGCACTAAAATAGTACGGCACAGATAGTAAACTCGATACTAGTTATCGTAAACGTCAATGTCACAACTCATGCTAAAGGGTACTGACATTTTAAACTCTGTCAGAAACGAAGAAATGGTATTTTAGAAACACGAGTGATTTAAATTTATAATCGTGTGTATGAAAATTACACATTTTGTGTAAAAATAATAGTAAGAAATGTTTGTGTGCCATTATATTAGATAATTAAATATTTTTCAATTCGAGTGTACGACCCTAAAAATGGGCAAATGGTCATTAAGCGTTCTCGACTGATATAAATTAGAAATTAAACCACACGGCCCAGCGGAACCCATTAAAATTTCTCAAGTATTAACATCATTCCGTGTTTCGTGAAAAATCCTATAAATAAATAATATTTAATCTTTTACAACTTATGAAAATAAACTGAAAATTACGTAATCCTAGAATTTATCAACGAAAAAGCATTAAGCTTAAAGTTACTACATAATACTTAAGTATCTGGATTATTTTAAATATTAAATTCTACATATTATTTTTGTAGTCTACCTAATTTTAAGAGCTAGAAATTTGTCTGTAATCTCGTATTATAATTACTTTGCTAGATAGAAATAACTTAAGTAATATAGTTAAAACGGTTGTGAGCCATGTTACTACTACATAGTTACAAACGGGTAAACTCACGTGTAATTATATCGCACTAGGCGACATGTTTCGTGTAAGCTTGTACCCTTTTTTTATGACAAAGGTGGCAAACGAGCAGGCGGATTGCCTGTTGGTAAGCAATTACGGCCGCCCATAGGCACCCGCAACACCAGGGGAGTCATAAACGCGTTACAGGCCTTTAAGGGGGAGCTCTGGGAATCTTACTCACCACCGGGAACACAACACTACATACCTGAAAGGTAACAGTGCTGTTATGGCTGTGGTCTTCTGTAAGGAGGAGGTATTTCCCCAGTTGGGCTGCTCCAGATTCAAGCGTAATGGGACTTCGCTGTGCCCTACCTCTCATAACCCATAACTCATACCTACCCATTTATTTGACCTAGTGCGATATATTTATCCGTGTGTTACGAAGTAGTGTACTAGCCAAGGTCGAAATTAATTAAAAAATGTATGATTTCGTAACTTCAGAAGAGTATTCTGACCATGAAGGATGACATAGAAAATACCGGTAAGAGCGTGCGACTCGCAGTCCGGAGGTTCAAACCCGGCTTGGACCAATGAGTTCTTCGGAACTGATGTACGAAATATCATTTGATATTGTATAAAATCTAAAAAAGACCCTTGAGGCATTGTACCAAGGATGCTGGCGGCATTTCCTCGTTGTATCCTAATGCTGATACGTTTTGCGAGGAAGCCGCCAGCTCTTCGGTCACCAGTTACATCAACCAGACGCTTCAAGATTTCTGCAAAAAGTTTGTGCGCGCTGGGACCATGGACCTAGCGTCTCTACGCCAAACGGTACAAAATGCTCTCTGCCCAGGCTTTTATATTTGTTACGTTTAAGAATTTCGGCTCTTTCCGCCGCTACACCCGTTTTTACATTAGTTCGTTGGAGATGGGACGGCGCTAGGGTGTCTCTAGGGCTCGCGGTCGTGTACTGTCCGTGATTCGTGAACCCGTAGCCGTGCGCCCGGTTTCGTGAATCACGGCAACGGTTTTCTGGTCCGTTCCGCACATTTGACATTCGGTTACGTGAAATTAGGGTACGTGAATCCGTGTAGATCCGTGTAGGCGTGATCACGCCTTCACGTATCTTAAGAATAAAACTTAGTCCTTATTTATTATATTCCCGGGCGTGGCGAAATTACGAAACGTGCGATAAGTATTCAACGGAATCGAGCCCGAAGCTCCACAGTCCACACACGGACGCAGGTACGGGCTACGTGTCACGGCGTGTCACGTGAATCCGGATGCGAACGTAGGTACGTGACACGTACCTGGCCGTGTTCGTGAAATTCGTGATTTTAGTACCGGCGGTGTTAAGAACACGTAGCTACGGGTCGGCGTACATCGCGGATACCAGGAGCCCTAGTGTCTACGCAGGTAGCAAGGGCCTTTTTTAGATTTTATACTGTAACTAATTAAGTACTTGTAGTTATCATTATGCGATTGTAATTTCTGTAAATAAATGTATTTCATTTGATATTTACCAGTCGCTTTTCAATGAAGGAAAACGTTCTTTGGAAACCGGACTAAACCCAAGAATGCCTAGTTTACCGTCTGAGCCCGATAAGTTCCGAAACAATCATTGGATTGCAAGTTGCAAGTCCTAGGCCACCATCGTTTTTGATTTTGAAATTTAAATTTTTTTATACACCAGCTTTAAAATATTTAAATTTAATTTGGGAACTCAAAGGAGCCAGCGTAGAACTAACTAAAAACCAACTAAGGAATAGTTAAGTTTCAGTAAGTTCTTACCAAGTTTGGATATTTTAATAGTAGTTTCAAAACTGATTGGGAAAATTTGAATCTAATTTACTTTTAAAGTAGGCGAACTTAAAACGGCGTTAACTTAATAAATTTCTCGTTTTCATGGTCTCAACTACGGACGGACGGATGGTCTAGTGGGTAGTGCCTATGAAGCCGATGGTCCTGGGTTCGATTCCAAGTCGGGGCATTTATTTGTGTGATGAGCACAGTTATTTGTTCCTGAGTCATGGGTGTTTTCTATGTATTTAAGTATTTATATGTATCTATCTATTATATATATCGCCGTCTAGTACCTACAACACAAGCCTTACTGAGCTTACCGTAGGACTAGGTCGATTTGTGTAAGATTGTCTCGAAATATTTATTTATTATTATTATTTAAATGTAACAAGGAAAAACTATAAATCATATGAATTGGACTTAGTTACAAACGGATAAACTCACGTGTAATTATATCGCACTAGACGACATGTTTCGGGTAAGCTCTGGTACCCATTTTCAAACCGAGTCAGGATACACCGCTTGCGGGTGTATCGCTCACTGACCCCTTCTCGGCGAGAAACAGGGTTGCTGGACGCGTACCCTGTCTACTTGGCCTGCAACCCCTCGTTTCCTGGCCTCTACAGTAATGTACTATTACACTTTTTCAACTTAGGCCTTTATAATAAGGTGCAAAAGTGTCAACATATCTTTCATGTAGACCATCGGCCGCTTTAGCAAAACTAAATAAAAAAGAACGAGCATTCTGATTTACCCAAAACGTTCAAAGGATAATTTTCATCAACTGTAACACCGAGAAAATTATCCGCGACCCCTTTCTCACTCAAACGCGGATTTAATCAAAACATGTCACCGTGACGAAAACTTCCCACATTCCGACCCTAAAATTTAAATACCAAAACTTTCCTTCCAGTGTACAAAGGTCGTAACGAATAAACCTCATAGTTCCTTCAATATAATGGAGTAACGTATGAGACCTGTGTAATACCCTGGCTTCGTCCATTCTTCCAACAACGACCTCGTCGTCACTTTCCATCAGGTGTGACTGAGGTCAAACGATGGTCAGTCTTTTATAAAAAAAAACAAAAACAAACGCTGATGCTGGTGCGGCCGCATCAGTTCAAAACCTGGACCTGGGTATGTCCTTAAACTACGTCCAACAATGAGAGGTAGGGCGCAGCGAAGTACCATCACGCTTGAGTCTGGGGAAGCCCAACTGGGGAAGTACCTCCTCCTTACAGAAGACCACCGCCATAATAGCACTGCTACCTTTCAGATATGTAGTATTGTATTCATCGTGGTAAGTAAGGTTCCGAGAGCTCCAAAAACGTTTAAGGTAGGCAACGCGCATGTGGACCCTCTGGAGTTGCAGACGTCCATACTATAACATTTAGCACAAAAAGTGTACAAGTTATCGTTTTAAAATGGCATTTTTATAGAAGAAATAGGACTGTGTGGTGCCATCTGAGCACAGCAGCACCACCACGTCTGCTCCCGAGGGTGCCGTAAGAGGCGACAAAGGGAAAAAAACTGACGGTTAGGAAGCAGCGTCCGTAGAAACTGAAACAACAACAACTGCGGTCGCCAAGTCGCCTTCCAAGCGTGGTTTCATATAGATTTTCACTGTGACAAGGAAAGAACTGGCCCGTAAATCTAATAGGTTGACTGTACGTACAAAAGGCTATAATACAACAAGCAACAAGAAGTTTTAATCTAAGTAATAGAGCGAGAGCCACCACAAATTATTTATAATATCATTTGAATTGGAAAAGTTTATGAAAAACGGTCTCAATATTAGTAAAGTAGTAGATTCTCAATATTAGAAAAGTAAAGTACGAACTGACCTTTTTCTTTTAAACCCGCCAACCTCTAACAGGGTGTTATAACCTTGTTCTGGTCACGCCCAAGCCGCTTGACACTTTGCAAACTACCCCTAACACATGTAATCCCTCAATCTATATCCCCCGGATATCCGGGTCGGAAAAACTCGTAACACCCAGGTTGTGGGTCAAGATAACTGAAGTATCGATTAGATTAAGGTGAAGTTCAGTTAGTGAGAAATGAGTTTCAAGTTTTTTTTTTTTCAAAATCAATTTTTACGCAAATGATTGTCTATTTAAAAAAAAATTGTAAATTATGTCAATTCTTCCTGTTTTGTAATAAATAAAACAAATATATATTTCGGGACAATCTTACACAGATCGACCTAGTTCCTAAGCTCAGTAAGGCTTGTGTTGTAGTTACTAGATGACGATATATATAATACATATAAATACTTAAATACATAGAAAACACCCATGACTCAGGAACAAATATTTGCGCTAATCACACAAATAAATGCCCTGACGAGATTTGAACCCTGGACCATCGGCTTATTATTGCTCCAATTACGTAAAAGTAGTACAAATAGTCAAAAAAGAGTTAATACGCCTTAAAATGCATGATTCAATGAAATGCAATCATTATATTGTATATATTTTGACCTATTTTTAAGAATACATGTTTGACGATATATAAAGCCCAGTGCACCACCAATTGTGCTATACGAGTCATATAGCACTCCACTCGTATAGCACAATTGGTAGTGCACTGGGCTAGTGATCGAGTGGTTGTGGGTTCGCGTCCCGCTGCGAGTCAAAAAAAATGTTTTTTCTTTCGATTTAAATATCGAAGACATTCGCTAGCAGACGTTTCTGCATAATAAAAAATAAAACATATTTGAGTTTTTTTCTTCAACTTTCGGCGCCACGGATTCTAACGAACTAGCGATAACGAGGCAACTTTAAATTGCCGCGGGTGTCGGCGACTAGGGTCAAGTCCGCTCATTTCTGTAGTTTATCTGGTTATTTGTGAATGAATGAGTTTTATTTAATGCCATGTATTTTACACGAAAGTTATTAGTGTTACGGACTCCATTTTCCTAAATAATTATACATATTTCAATCAATTTTAGGTTACTGTGGTCAAAATGGCAGAAAAAAATCTTAGTCCCAGCTCCCAACCAAAATCTTAAAGGTATACGTTGTATAATAAAATATTATTTAAGAGGAATTATGATTGGAGCACGCATCGCCGTACGCCAATAAGGGACAAAAATACTCTCGGTTTTGCAGCTCAAAATGTAAGAGTTCACTATAGTTTTGCTTTACAGGACATTTTTTTATAACCAAAATATAAGCTTATTCTGTAATTATTACGAAACTTCAGTTGAAAACACAAGAAAACTCCAATTGTATTTGTTTATAACCCTCCAACTTTGACAGTCCTGAAGGATTCAGTTTGAAAGGGAACAAAAATATGTGAGACTATGACAAGGACTACACTACTAGAAGGACTCTCTGCCATACGTATGGAAAGTAACATAAGACCATCCCTTTCAACCGTGGTATTATTATTAACACACCTTGTCTAGTTAAATGGTATGTCTATGAATAATATATAATATATATATTTATGGTTTCAAAGTTTATTTCATTAAGTTTATAACATTTAAAAAGAAACACAATTACAATACTATTATAAAGAAAGGATAAACTAAAATTACAAATAAAAAATATCCCCCAAATCGCTGCCAATGAGCAAAGTGCCCAGAAGGCTGGCCGCATTGCCTCGTTGGATGGCAATAATATGTATACATATTAGCCACATATAGTTGTCTCACCTCTACTAGGTTCCAAGACTTTAACTTGAAATATTTACCTGAAACAAAAACACAGATAAGATTAATAATTAAGAAATGATAACAGCGAGGTATAACAAAGATCTCTTCCAAATATGAGTTGTATAATCTTGGGGGTAGTTGTCATAGTCCATACTTGGCAGGCGGGTTTGGTGACCGCAGCAGCCTAGGAGGAATAATGACTGGAGAACACATCCGCGAGCGCCAGTAAGGGCTAAATATATTTTGGCTTTTGTAGCCCAAAATGAAACAATTCACTATAGTTTTGCTTTACAGGACATTCTTTATAACAAAAATATTAGCCTATTCTGTATTAATTACCGCAACTTTGGTTGAAAACCCGAGAAAACTTCAATTGTATTTGTTTGTTCCCCTCCAACTTTGTCAGTTCTGAAGGGACCAGTTTGGAGGGGAACAAAAACATGTGAAATTATGTCAAGGACGGACGAAAATAGCGCTGTCTCTGCCATATCTATGGAAAGTTATATAAGATCCCTTTCCATCGTGGTATGTCTTTTTATTCATTTCATATCTTAGGCTAGGTTTTTATAACATTTTTATAAAATTAAAATATAAAAATACATCTAAAACGTATCAAAACAATAAAAACATTATAAAAAACCTAACCTAGAGTGCCGCCGGCAACGGAGCAGGGCCCAGGCTGCCGGTGGTTAGGGAGAGAGGAACCGTCGGACTATGCGCGCCGTGTCCAGGATTACCGCCTTCTGAATCTGACCCTTCATCCAACCACAACCACGTAGCGAGAGTTTCTCAAGATGTTGATCGAGACTCTTCGCTATGAGACCGTTCGCGGAAACAACTATCGGTACAATGATCGCCGAATCAACTTCCCACATGGCGGTTACCTCGTGAGCCAAGTCTAAGTACTTGCTGGACTTGTCCTTCTCGGCCTTTTCCTTTTCCTTTCTCCATCGTGGTATTATTATTACCACGCTCCGTCTAGGTTAATGGTATAATGGTATGTCTATGGCAGCAGCTGTAGATTTGGTTTTGACGTACGCTTTTGCCCACGCCACGGCAAGTACCGTGTCTCTTCTAACGCAATTCATACAAGTGTTCCGGCCTAAGTATATTAATTATATCATATTACAACATAAAACTGGAGACCAGAAAAATCTTCAGTCCGGAAATCCGGAATAATTAACACAAACGAAGCCGGGCTGTGTTTATTTAGGGTTTCTCTTGATTTTAATTACGGACAATGTTATTTCAGTAATTAGGGCGGTAAATAATGAATTGTAGGCAGTTGCTGTTAGGAATAACAACTCTAAATATACAAAATTAAAAAAAAATATATAAAGTGTATCTATACTAATGTTATAAATGCGAAAGTGTGTCTGTTTGTTTGTCCGACTTTCCCGGCAAACGGAGCGACGAATTGGCGTGATTTTTTAAGTGGAGGTATATGAATGGAGAGTGACATAGGCTACTTTTATCAGCGGGAAAACATCTGATTCCCACGGGAAGACTCAATATGTTACATTTTCACCTAACCATGCGGGCGAAGCCGCGGGCATCATCTAGTAACTAAATAAATGTTACAGGACATTCTTACACAAATTGACTGAGCCCTACGGTATGATCTATAAGCTTGTTTTGTAAGTACTCCCAAATATAAAATAAACAATGCAAAGAAACAGCTATGACTAAGGAACAAATACCTGTACTCATCACACAAATAAATACATTTATTGGGATTAGAACCCAGGACCATCAGCTATATATGCTGGGTAGTGACCCACAAGGCCACACCTGTGGTCCAAACCTATGATATCAATTTGTATATTAATCCTATGTTATATGCGAAATTTCAGCTTTCTTACATACCCTTTCCCATATCCAAAAAACCCATAGTTTTAATCAGTAATAAACTGCTAAGTTAGAGGCCATATCATCTAATTTTATGTATAAATCACATCTAACATACTTGTATAATCGCTTAAAATTTAAAAAACAAATAGTTATAGAGAGAGACCTACAAAAGTCTTGAGGTATTCAGTCCGTATTTAGTACACTTGTGCATTTGAGTTAAAATAAACACCCATTTTTACGAATCACAATCCCTCAAATTAATCAACCCAAAAATCTTAATAAACACAGCCTTAAACCATAAACAAGGTAATTCAAACGCGGAATACCATTTCTTATCTCTCACAATGCTCCATTGTAGTGACGCTACGACAATGGCAAAAATGTCCTTTATATAGCACAAGAGGTCTTTGTGAAGGTGATTATTGCAAAGTGCGTGAGGAAAAGTCTACGTCTTCATTCGTTTTGGGTTATTGTGGCAGCTGGACTCGTATTAATATTAGTGCATTAAGTACAACATTGGACTGAAACTATTGAGCACACAGTTTTTTTTATTCTGAAAACTATCTGTAGGTATATAACTGCAATTATACAGGTCTGGCCTAGTGGGCAGTGACCCTGCATATAAACTCGACGATCCTGGGTTCGACTCTCAGTCAGGGCATTTATTTGTGTGATGAGCACAGATATTTGGTCCCGGGTCATGGTTGTTTTCTATGTATTTAAGAATATACCTATATGTATATGTATCCATTATATATATCGTCGTCTAGTACCTATAACACAAGCCTTAATGAGCTTACCGTAGGACTAGGTCGGTTGTAAGATTGTCCTGAATATTTATTTTTTATTATATATTTTTATATTTCAAACTTTAATATATGTACACGATAAGAGAACATCAGTTAATAATACTTTAAAGTACGTATTAAATAGGAAAACAGAGCACCAAAATTTCGAACATACAATGAAGTGATTTATTGCAAGTTTTCTATGCAATCACCAGTCACCACAATGACCAACAGCTAATCAGTATAAATTAATTAGTGGGCAAATCCGTATTATTTTTCAAACACCTACCTAACGGTACTCCATCACTTTAGGGTGGCACAAAAAACAATTAATATTACCCTTACCAGATTTTTTCATTTTTTTTATTATTAATATTATACATGAACGGGACTTAACCGCGTATATTAACTTTAAAATTTACCTCCGACGTTTCAAAGACGTTCAAGTTGATAAACAAGATCAAATGCGGGTAGTTCGAAAAACTCGCGCGGCTAGAAGATGTTGATGTGAACTTTAGCCAGTCTTAATCCGAGACCACGAGGACAACGTCGTCTTCGATCCGTCGGAGGTAAATTTTAAAGTTAATATACGCGGTTAAATCCCGTTCATGTCTAATAATGTGTAAGAACCGTAAAAGTTTAAATCAGTATTTTTTTTTAGTCCGCATGGACTAACGGTCACTGAGCATAATATTTAGCCTAGACAGACAGACAGAGACTTGGCGATACAGATGTTGACTAGAGTACCACGTGGTGCCGCCCGAGTAGCACCACCCTATCTCCTCCCACGGGTGTCGTAGCAAAAGGAAAAAAAACTGAAGGATGTGAAGTAACAGCTAATGTGGTCACCAACCCTCCTGCTAAGCGTGGCGACTATGGCTACTACCCTCCAAGATGATACGAGTCATATTCGTGGGAGACTTATGTCCAGTAGTGAGCGACAGAAGGCTGGAATGATGACAATTCCATTCATTCGCTTGAAGCGATTCGCTTCCACCTTCCTATTGCGGACTGCTAAGGAATGGCATTCGCTCCCTTCGTCTTTATTCCGCGATATAATTTGGGTCTCTTCAAGGCAAGAGTGAATAGGCTGTTGCTGAACCAGCGTGCTACACCTTCGACCTCGTCGTTACTTACCATCAGGTGCGACTGAGGTCAAACGCTGGTCAGTCTTGTATAAAAAAAAATGACTCCACCCAAACAATTTATCAATACATCGGTGACACGTTCTCAATATTCAACTCCCAATAACACTACTAGTGTTAATATTATCGTTCAACCAACCGTATCGGAACACGTTTTAATATCGAAACTTTCGAACTATTCCCTTTCAGCCTTCTGCCGATTGTAATAAAGTTGATAATCCTTTTAAAACTAGATTATATTCAGGATCTATCGTATTGCTTTGTTGAAAAATGTCTCTCAACTAGTTTATTGGCTATGTAATAATATTTTTGTATAGAGAGCTAGCTGGAATATTTCCAGCAGTTTCGGAGCAGTATATGAGAAATAGAGACAGCCGGGGTTGAAGAGAGGCGGAACGATTGTCACCAATTAAACTTGTAATTTTACAGTGTATATGTCGCTACATGCCGTGTGATGCCGGCTGATTATGCCGTGTGATGCCGGCTGACTATGCCGTGTGATGCCGGCTGACTATGCCATGTGATGCCGGCTGACTATGCCGTGTGATGCCGGATGACTAGAATAGCACGACCCGCGGGTGTCGTAAGAGGCGACAATGGGAGAAATCCTACCGAAGAAATACTGCCATGAGCCGTGGCAACGAGAGGAAGACGATGTGACTACTTAAAAAAAACAAAAGACTTAAGATTTTATTTGTATGTTTTTCGTAATCAGAATAACTACGGATTTTTTTTTAATACGACGTCGGTGGCAAACAAGCATACGGCCTGCCTGATGGTAAGCAATCAAATTCAGCGCTAACAAGGCATGTCTCACTGTACTAGTTGTAAAGGAGGTTACATTTAAATTTAAAATGTCTAAGAAACTTTTTTTTTAATATAACAAAAGGTAGAATTCCAGTGTTACCACACTGAACTGCGCCTCAAAGCGCTCCAGCGTAACGATTTAATCTCGCTTTAATTCCAATTTCCACGAAGCTGGCAACATTTAATATAGCAATGTTACGCGGTCAGGGCTTGCGGAATATGAGAATTTTATTCGGTTTCAATGATTAAAACTCACAAGATTTTTACACATAATTACTATTTAGACCCCGCTATCGGAGGTGCAAAATGTTAGCTGTCAAGTTCTTAGGCAAGGGTAATCAACTAATTATATTTGTGATGTCGATATCAATAGATTTTTTATACATTTGTCAATACATTTTTTTTATGTACAAGTACCATTTATTTGTATACAATTAAACTTTTATTTGGGATCTATGATAATCATTGACATTAAAATATAATTCGTTTTTAGTACAACAAAAAATCAATGGTCGCTATTACTTTTCACATGTTTCTTTTGTTATTATTTATTTGTGGGGTCTAATAATTACAAATTGAATGGGATCTTCGCGTTAAGGCTAAAGGATTTCATTTCACATACTGATTATCTTCGTTCAAAATTCGAATTCATCACCCATTAATTCCGCCATTACCTTCTTGTATTATTGTATTGTGCATAAAATATTAAATGAATAAATAAAGGTATGTTGTTTATCCTTAATTACAAAAATACTACCAGATATTTAAACAGAATGATTATTTGATTGATGGGATTTTTTTGGTAAAGTAAATGTCATTTATTTCAATTTTTAAACAGAATGATTGCAACCTATAAAAAAATATAAATTAAACATGCAAAAAATCACTAAAATGCTTTTATTCGTAATATAAAACGCTTTTACGATTTCTTTTAAAACAATTTAAAATACTCACTGCACTTTATGAAGTACAAAATATTAAATTCTGGTATTTTCTGATACCAATCTCAGTTCGCGGTCCCCTCCCTACAGTGTCGCCATTCATCCCGCATTCCTAGCGGTGGAGGGATTTTTTAATTTCACCCCTGTCTCCTGACGTCACTCTGCGTAACAAGCTAGTTTTAATAATGTCGTAATATTTAAATAAAAGTACGAAGGAAAGTAAAAATAAGAGATACTTATTTGAAACTATTTAATAGTTTGGTGTACTTACATAAATTGACCCAGTCCTATAGTAAGCACATAGAGGCTTGTGTTACATTATGTACTCGACTCTTCTACTTCGATTTAGCCACGGGTTGCGGGAGCTTGAAGTCCGCTGAACAATTTAAATTATTCACCGCCATAAACACAACACTTCATACCAAAAGAGGCAATGTTATTATGGCTGTGGTCGTCTGTAAGAGGATATATAACCAGAGCTCGGCGGGGGTGAGATGTTTTCAGAGTTTGCATAACATGGACATGCCTTGTCATTCGATATGTGGTGTAATTTGATAGCTAAAAAATATTTTATTTAGGCTGCATTTCCGCTATTTGCGTCGCCATTCTGATGTGTTATTTTATTATTTTTATAATTAATACCTAAAGTTTTATTTTTTTTTAATTTTAATATTTCTTTCTGAGGTGTATCTATATTAATATCTACACTTGACAAAAGTGACGTCAAAATGGCTCACCCCTGCCGAGCTCTGTATATAACACCAGTCAGGCTAGTACATATTCAAACGTGGTGAGTCTTCGCTGTGTCCTATCTCACACTTTTGGACGTAGTTTAAGAACATACCCGGTTAGAAATTTGATGATTAAAGACACTTAAACATCTATTATTGTGGTGATTACAAATAATATATGTCCTTTCCATAATGGAAGTTCCGCGAGTGACTAATTATTTTAGAGACGAAACTTTGAGCAAAACACTTTATCTTCTAAATAGTTTACCCGAAAATATTAAGCACGAACCTAATAAAAGAAAGTTTGCACACCACAGTGTGAAATTGTCACTTAGTGTTTGCTTTGCTTTACAAAAATTGTGTACTCATCTATGCTTTTACAAAACTCCTGCCAACTATCTAATATTAAAATAATTAAACTATTTAATTATTAATTAACAATGTGTATTTAGAGACTTACCTGCAGGGAAACTTAATATATAGTTTTGCAGGAACCTATTTAAAGTAAATAGTGTAAAGTAATAATTAAATAACAAAAAAAAATACGAACCGTGTGTTAGTAGGGCGCGGTGCCATATTTACTTCTGTGCTTCTGTGGTCCCCTGTTAGCGTAATATGGTCGAGTATTAACCATTTGTCGCAATGTCTGTCACGCTCCAACAATTACACAAGTGCAAAAGTGACAAGTACCGCTTTATACTATATAATCGCAACCATAATATCCATTTTGGCTGGAACGGAATAAAACCACAGAATAGTTGAACCCAAAACGTCAGTTTTATCCGCCTGTCTCTTTGCTTTCAAAAGCCTCACCTTTTAATACAAAATCTCAAATAAAAAAAATTGTATTCTAATGTTGTGTCAGTTTTTTCCTCGGCGCTTTTAATATCGCTCGACAATGGAACTAGAGGATATTGGACGTCTCTCGAATCAGACGTCTTGCTAACGTTTTACTGTCGAGGTTTGAGATTATACACACAGCAACGCTCAACTGTACATTGGTGAACCTTATTATTATATAAGGCATAAGGTCCACCGGTGTACAGCTAAGAGTGTTGCTTTGTGTACTTCTCAAAGGACAATATTTATTTGATGTTCGTTTTTTTTTGTGTTGATTGAGTATGCCAGGTCGGTTTTTTGGATTAAAACAATATTTTAGAGTGGATTCTTAAAAGTACAAAGGGTTATTACAGGTTATTAAAAATCTTATTGCTATTTATTGTAAGGTTTATTGTGAGGCTTTTTAGGGACAAAACTATGGCGCTACCGCGAAAAACGATATTTGTAAATGCACGATTCTCTCTGTCACTATCATGACGCCTTAATTGGAGTAAAAAAGAAAGATGGTCGAAATCGAACTTTGATGTTCGCTGTACCTAGCCTGGTTTTAACTACAAATTGATTCCTTAAAGACGAAGTCAATTTATCCTAACTGCTCTTTAAGGTCTGAAGAACAGTTTAAAAAGATTGTAAATTTTGATGTCTGTCAATCCATCGTTGTCTCATTCACTTTAATGTTGCGGTGTTGTGTTAGAAAAGGATAGCAGTAGTTGAATTTCGATCGGTATTTAATGTAGATTGGCTTTTAAAAGTGGATTTTACTTTTTTTTTAAATTATAACGATTTGGGTATTTCGCTAGTAATTGAACACCCTCCAATAAATGGCCAAATTATACTAAAAATGAACATTTTATAGACGATAAGAATTCATTTTAGTGTGAGGTGGCCAGCTATTCGAGAGTGGCCGGAATTGAAACCCCATTACAAAATGTGTTTTATTTGTAGGTAAACATAAGTCATTTTTATTATAAGATGGCCAGTTGCTAACGATTTGCCCTACAAGGAAAAAGTCCGGGTGCCCGAGCGTTCCAATGCCACTTTCAATGTTAAGTCATTGTCAATAGAGGTGTCATTTATTGGGAATTCGCATGTCGAGCACTGGTACGTTTACATTATGCACAATTCTTGAGTTATGTGTGTATTTTAATAAATGTTTATTTAAAAAGCAATCCAATATAATCTTATTGTTTTGAATTGAGATTTTAATCGAGGGATTAAATGTATTGTTGTGTTTCATTTGTCATTAACGACAGGTCTAGTGTGTAGTGACCCTGCCCATGAAGCCGATGGTCCTGGGTTCAAATCCCAGTCAGGGCATTTTATTTGTGTGATGAACACAGATATTTGTTCCTGAGTGTTTTCTATGTATTTACCAGTATTGTTCCTAAACTGTGACCAGAAACTTTAAACACAAAAAAGCGGGTTACTCACGTTGCATAAGTCGAATATTGCTCGACATATTTCACTCCGTAACGAGGAGCATAATCATGAGCCATTCGCGTCGGTTAGCCAACCGGTTGCTCCTCCTTACGGAGTGAAACATGTCGAGCAATATTCGACTTATACAACGTGAGTTACCAGCTTTTATACAATTAATATGCGACCAGAAACCACTGGAGAGGCGTCTCTTTAGAGCGTTGGACCATACTGCGATCGCCAACTTGCCTGATAAGCGTGGTGATCACGGCAAACTCAGAGAGAGGCAAATTATGGGAAAGGTTTTTGTCCTGCAGTGTATATCCATTCATAGACGTTTATTTAAATGACATTTTTTTTTTCTCTTAAATACTCGAATAACCTTTAAAAATACCATTTAACCCCTCTCCATTCAACCCCTTTGCCCCTTTTACATGCGCCCTAACCCGTAACATTTCATGTTACAGTTTTTCGTTTAACTAAAACAGAGACATGTTAACAATATAGTCTGTCCATGTATATTTTACTCTGGCGGCCAACATTTTTATTATTTGGGTCTCACATTTAGGACGCCGATGCTTCGTCAAAAAATAACTAAAAGAAATCTAAATACTTAAAGTTTTGTCAATGGAGTATTGTGATACGGTTATCATAATGCCTCAAAATTACCTCTGCTCGGTTTAAAAGTTCCAAATATGCCAAAATTTCGTTAACTTTCGTGCCATAACTACAAAACGGATCAACCGAATTAGTTTAAAATAATTTTCATTAAAATGTATTAAGATTGTTGTTTTTGGACTTGCTAGAGTTAGAAAGGAAACATCTTTTAACTTCCAAAACGATTATTATCAACATCTTTCTAATATTTTTCGCTTGAACCAAAAAAACCCATCCACCCATAAAAAATGATTTCTTTAGGGTCACCTACCTTGAAGAAATACATTTTCTAATTTACCACTTTGTTAGCTCGACTGATTTATATTCATATCAAATTACAGCTGTTAAGGACTTTCGAGCAATGCTAGCGAGAGACACGGCAAAACTAAAAGGGTCCCTCGGGGTCCTAAAGTCAAAGTGCAAATAATTTAGTTGAGTTCTTCTTATTCTTCCTCGAGTTGTCCCGGCATTTTGCCACAAGTCATGATACCCTGGGGTCCGCTTGACAACTAATAATTTAACCAACTACGGATTTAAAAAAAAAAAAAAAAACGACAGCCAACCAGTTCCTTGTTCAGAGCCCCGAGTGTAAGTTTTTAACGTAAAACGTCACCATCGCGTTAGAGTTACCCATATAAATAACATTATCACTAACGCGTTCGAGGCGTTTTTTTACGTAAA
Organism: Grapholita molesta; assembly: GCA_022674325.2. Taxonomy (NCBI): domain Eukaryota; kingdom Metazoa; phylum Arthropoda; class Insecta; order Lepidoptera; family Tortricidae; genus Grapholita; species Grapholita molesta. The sequence continues at coordinate 2,229,161 of CP053139.2, forward strand.
AAGAAACTTAAGCACTGGTCCCACCGCGAGCTGGTAAGCTATTAGCTATCAGCTATTTCGATGGACAAAAGAAAATCGCTCACGTGTAAATAAAAGAGAGATATATATTTATATCTCGTCGACCGGCGATGAACTACGATCGCCCGGCTATGACATATATGTCTCTTTTATTTACACGGGATCGATTGTCTTTTGTCCCTTGAAATAGCTGATAGCTCATAGCTTACTAGCTCGCGGTGGGACCAGTGCCTTACACTAGAGCCTCTGTTTGTTTAACCGGTCTCTGACACGAACGTAAACTACAATGATATACTTTACGTCGGTCGTGTCGTAAAATCGCACGTAAATATCGCATATACCAACTAGCATAAATATCAAGATAAATATCGTAAATATGAAACATGATGTTATATTGAACGTTCCAAAGGTTATTTCACAATAAAACACTGTAAAGCGAGTGCTACTTAGATACTACATTTTACCGATTTTAAGTACATTCGCCATCAGATATATCGGAGCTGTGGAGATGATCACAAGTATCGGAACAACGCCTCTATTGTCAAGGCGATAAAGTGCATGTTCCGATATTTATGACCACCTCCACAACTCCGATATATCTGATGGCGAATGTACAGTACTTTACATTTATAATGGAGATTTAATATGAAGTTCAATGCCGTAATCCCGATGCTTGCCATGCGGGTTGGCGGTTGCAATATTTAACACCGCTAAAAGGGAGACTGTACGTTTACCGGTGATTTATGGTCGCAGCTTAGAGACAATACATAGGTCCAATATATGATAGATAGATAGATAATTTCTTTATTCATTCCCACAACATACAATGGCATTGAAAAACAGAACAAAAATAGTTTGTTACACACTTACCACCCGTGGTACATACAATGTTTTTCATCACATTTGCGAGGAAATAAAATAAATTCGTTGGTAAAATATTAGTTACTAGTGTAGTGTAGTTTTACCTATCAGACCGCATCCACTATAAAAGATTGTCAACAATGTCAACTTTGTTCAATGTCTTCCACAGATAATGTTAAAAACAACTGCGTTTTGTTTTCGAAGTTGATAGATCATCCTGCCAAATAGTATCAATTATCAAAATCAAATAGAAAACAACTATTTTAAATAAATACTAAACATTAAATTGCAGTCAAATTTAATATAAAGATATGTTTTATAAATATTAAAAGTTGGTTGTAGCAAACTTTTGAAGATATGAAATACACCTTGGCTGTTTAGAAACATCCTCAGTCCAAGTGAAGTATAGGTTCTGTATATTTTTAAAACTAAACTTAATAGCCCGTGTGAGCTAAATTGGCTATAACTGCTCTGTACTCTCGCAAGTAACAACGCCATTGACGAGCAAGTGTGATGAAAAAAAACTAGAACAGTAAGAAGCGTCACAAACAAGACAAGAAGCCATGTGTCGTGGCACAGAAATGGCGCTGGCTCAGCGTTGTGATGCGGCAAGCCACATCGCTGGTATTCTGCTAGTACCTTAATTACTACAAAGTAGCACTACTGCTACTATTGTACCTATATTTACAAAAATGGCAGTTTACAGAATACATGGCGTACATCAAACATCGTTTTATATTGTAATATCCGATACCGTAACCGCCTGAGTTTGCGCGTCGCATATTTATTCCACGACATCGTATATCTTGTGTTAAAGCAATTTATCCCCGCGATATAATGTGATATAGTGACAGCAGGCTAGCTTCTTCTTTTCTTCAGCTAGCGAAAAGATTTCAAACAATGTTGACATATATTACATTTTGCATCAAAATTAAATGAAATTGGTTCACAATGAGGAATATAATAAATTAAAAATATAGAGATGGGGTGCGTATTCTTAGTCGGTACGACACAGCAAGACTTTATTCTATTCGATACAAAAAAAAAATTCAATTTAAAATCGTACAAATGTTTTTTTTTTTTAATACAAGACTGACCAGCGTTTTGTTATCATCTAGCTTACAGACCTAAGCTTAAGAAAGGCTACTGTGCCAGGCTTCTTTACGATGCGGTTTCGTGCGAGGATTTATCGCAGGCAACACTCACGATTATAAAATTGTTATGAAATTATGAATTCATCACGCCATTTAATTACGTTATTCAAAATGGCCGCCGTATATGCTTACCGTGACACAGAGTATGGTAAGCATATTCTTGCAGTTTATAGGGTAAACGTTAGCTTATCGCTCCCCACTGTGGTCGCCAACTCGCCAACCATGATGGCAACTATAGCAACTCCCCCCTAAGATGTTATCACTCGCAACACCAAGCGGGTCACAAGCACATTGCCGGCCTTTAAGGGTGATTGGAGCTCTGGGAACCTTACTCACCATCAAGAACACAACACTACATACCTGAAAGGTAGCATTACTAATATGGCTGTGGTCTTCTGTAAGGAGGAGGTACTTCCCCACTTGGGCTTCTTCAGACTCAAGCGTGACGGTACTTCGCTATGCAATACCTCTCATTATTGGATGTAGTTTAAGGATGTCCATAACTCTTATTTTGGGAAAGCCTCTGCTCTGAAGTGGACGTTTTACAAAATGGTGATGTTACGCTGAGTCCAGTGGCAAATTGCAAAACTGACAACTGTTTAAAACTGACAGCCTCTATCAATTGCATAGCTTGCATTTTCATCCATTTCACGCATTTCATCCTTATAGCGATAAGACAATAATTCAGTTTCAAAGCAATACCTACCATCAATAATAATCAAAAGTTGTCCAAACATAACTTAATAAAATAGCGCTCATAATATAGTTTATACAATTATACAGCAATAAATGAACCAAGAGCGCACGCCACGAACGTGATCCCGGGGACAATCGTCGCGCCGGGGACAATTGGTGACGCCGGGGAAACGTGACATCATTACGTTGTGCAACGTGTGCAGTTTACGTAGACGGAGTTATATAACCCGTTTGTGGGTGTAGCTAAGCTACTGGTAAACTAGGTTCAAGATTCGCGTCTTTATAGTAGTTTATGTATCTGTGCATAATGAAGGGCTTTCCAAATTTAAACTCATAACCTACGGATTTCAGTAGGTAATGTTAACATTACATCTCCATTCATTTCTGATGGTTGGTAATGCTGGTCATTGCCTACGGTTTCTGGACGCATTTTAGAGCACTTATGACATGTACGTAGGTAAAATATATAAATAATCTACATATATATATATATATATATATATAAATGAAATGCGTTTGTTAATTACCAATAAACTCGACAATCGCTGAACCAATTTAAGTATTGAAATGTTTGTATTAGACCGCAGAAGGTTTAGGCAGTGTAAAAACACGGAAATATTGTGATATAATTAAAAAACAGTGATTCTTTATTCCCATACAAATTGTTCCTATCTGTCATTGACATTCCTATTTATAAATTGGAATGTCAATGACAGATTAAATGAACCTTATAAGATTACGGGTGTTACGAAGTTCAACGGGTCATCTAGTAATAAATAAATATTTGGGGACAATCTTACACAAATCGACCTAGTCCTACGGTAAGCTCAGTAAGGCTTGTGTTGTAGGTACTAGACGACGATATATATAATAGATATGTATAAATAATCGCTAATTTATCTTATAGATACGACCGGTCTGGCCTATTAGTGGGTAGTGACCCTGTCTATGAAGCCGATGGTTCTAAGTTCAAATCCCAGTGAGGGCATTTATTTGTGTGATAAGCACAGATATTTCCTGAGTCATGGGTGTTTTCTATGTATTTAAGTATTAATATTATGTGTCTATCTATATGTATATCGTCGTCTAAATAGTACCTACAACACAAGCCTTACTGAGCTTACCGTACGACTAGGTCGATTTGTGTAAGATTGTCCCGAAACATTTATTTATTATAAATTTATTAATTATTTATAAAGGGTTTGACTACGAGCGTAGCGCGTATGCAGGCAATCAATGTGTATGGTCCTATAATATTTATAATAAATTTAAAGTCGCAAGAAGAAGATTTTAAATAGCAATTTACCGCGTACTACGGCGTAGCTCTACGTTATTTAACGCTACGTAACTACAATGAACGTTCATCACTCCACCGTAGCTACTGCTACGAAGCTACGCCGTATTTTCAATCAGCTGGGCCCGGGTTCGATTCCGGCAGTGATTGGCGCGCGATTGGATTGTCTCGGGCTAACTGGATCACGTCCGGGTATATTCGAACTTACAAGTTGATTTCGATTTGATCTCATTTTGAAATCATTCTCCTACAAAGAGCTCGATTGGTATGATTATACCAATGCTCTATGTTTTTTTATACAACGACGGTGACAAACAAGTATACGACCCGCTTGATAGTAAGCAGTTACCGTAGACTATAGACGCCTGCAACTCCGGAGGATTCACATGCGCGTTGCCTACCCTTTAACCCTTTATAGGGTAAGACTTTTTTTGGCTCAATCTTTATGTTGTAGCTTGCAGTCAACCAAAAAAACTAATTTCTCAAAATTTCCGGAAAACTTCGGAAAAGCGAGAAAAACGGCGGTCAACTATAATAATATGACCAGTGATCATCTAGAACAAAATTCATATGGTCATACATTTGACCGGTGAGCATTTAGCACATTATGAAGGTGGTCAACCATATGACCGATGAGCAGCTGTTTATTTTAATTATTTTGGGCAATCATTACAGAAAAAATAATAATGTAAATTTCTATACACTCCTTTTTTTTTACAACATCATACTGTTGTATGTATGTAGTATGTGAGTAGCTCATCGAAATTATATATTAACATAGTAATACAAAATATAATAAAATAACACAGACAATAGGTTGTTGAGAAAACAATCCACAAACACAAAAAAAAATAAAGTAGAAAAATGAAATCAGATAAGGATGTTAGAATGATTGTGTGCGTTGCAGTAAAACAAAAGGGGTTTACAGCTCAGCTGTACCCTTCGCCCCTAGAGCAAAATACTGATATTCTGCTAAAATCGAGGGCACGGTTACTTCACGAGGAACTATGTTGTAATTAAAACTGTTGTGAGTCATGTTAGTAGTAGTAACATGACTAATGTTTAGGGCCCGGAATTTTACGTGCGATTTCGGAAAAGTATAACGGAGAGAACACTAACGTTTATCGATGTATCGATAAATCGAGGATTTTTTATTTTCGTTTTAAATAAATAATAACCAGCTTTCCCATGATACCTTCTATGCTCTTTCAATGGTCAGTGACGAAAATTGTACGAGTACGAAGTCAATATATTAGATAAGTATCTTATTTACAAGAAGTTGATAACCCGAGTAGGTATTTGATTGCAAGAATGCAAGTATTATGTAACTAAAAATAAATTAATCAGCAAAGTGTGCAGCGACATACACAAAGCGGTCCACGCAGCATACAACCGCACTCAGTGATAACATATTTGTAGACGCAATCCTCATCAGTGAGGGAATGACGAAGAAGCCTTATATTGTATTAGGCGACATGTACCCCAAGCGGTGTGTCAGCGGCTTTAAAATAGGTGCCACAGCTTACCCAAAACAAGTAGCTCAGTCCGACATAAGCAGACGTGAATTTCTACGTTTTTAACTAAGTTGTACAATATTATTTAACTACATCAGTAAAATTATTACTTAATATACACAAATATTATAAAGGCGAAAGTTTGTGAGTGTGTATGTTTCTTACTTCCTTACTTCTAAACGGCTGGAGCGATTTGGTATGTAGTTATCTGACACTCTGGATTAACAGATAGGCTACTTTTTTTCCCTAGTAAACCGCGGGGCATAGCTGGTAATTATATATTTCTTGATTCAAATGGTATTGGGAAACGTTTTAATATTTTAGAATCTTATTGAATACTAACAATGATTACGGCGTCTGTATAAGAAAGAAATCTCACTTAACGAAAACATCTCCACAAAAACAAACTAAAAGAAAGTATAATCTCTGTAACCAAAACATTTTTCGGCGTAAAATTCTTCATCCTACAAACGCTATTTTAATAATTTACCGAGCAAAGGTGAGTTCCAGAATTAAGTGAACCAGTATAAGTGATTACATAAAATGAATAAGAACACATTTCAAGAATTATTCTACCAACAAATTATTGCTCACTTTTCGTTAAACATTTGAAATATCTCTTATATCTTATATTTGTCTGTACATAGTTTTAACGTGAAGCTAAAACACTGAGCTTTGTTTTTGGGTTCTGGGAATCCAATTTTATAGTTGATGTATTTTTTACTTACTTTCAAAAACTTAATACATATTAGTGGCAGAGCATCCATTAAAACTAGCCTGAATTACGTCACTGTAGTGCATTTTCTTCCTTCCTATGCATCTAATTGACACACCATCATTAACCCGATTTTTTTTTGAACCTGACTTGGGCTTCATGCACGTGTGGTGCTATAGAGCAAGCGGACTGTGTGGGGGGAAGGTACCCTGGGGAAAATCCAGGACCCTTCCGCGCCAGATTTGACTTGTACGACTGGAATACTCCTACTGAGTTTTCGCTTCCAGTGAGATTGGTTGAAACCATCAATAATAAAATGCTTATATAGAGCTGTAGAAAAATCTTAACACCGCGATGCAGCGCTTCATACAGCGCCATCTACCGTCAAATTTATACAATAATTTCTGTAGGTCACTTTACATTGGCCGTACACAGCAAGTTACAAGAATACTCGGGTTTTTAAGGATAAATGGAATTCTTTCATTATTAAGACAAGGAGGGCGACAATTACATTCATTCGTTAGGCCTCTTGACGTTTGTAGGGATTCTTAATTCTGTAAACACCTTATTCAAGTGTAAGGAAAAAGTTATTTTTTTATGAAATCGGAAAAATATGCTCATAATTTTCGGAGTTTTGCCGGAGTTATTATTCAAAATCTATTGAACGTTAAAGATTTGATCATTTTTGAGTGTTTCTGCAAAAATTATCGATTATTAGAAATTGGAAAAATAAAAAGTCTATGGAAAACGAAATTCTAACCCTTAGAACTGGTATCAGATGGAACGGAAAAATAAATTCTTACATCCAACGTTATTATCTCTAGATAAAAATATAATATACTAAACAAAACTATAGATTGTAAATAGTGTGTAAAATGGATGAAAATCTTCTAGTACTCCGTAACATTTTAACACTAAATATATTTATCTACGTACATAATATCATAAGTGCTCTAAAATACGTCCAGAAACCGTAGGCAATGCCCAGCATTACCAACCATCAGAAATGAATGGAGATGTAATGTTAACATTACCTACTAAAATTAGTAGTCAAATTCAAGTGGGATATCTATTCTAGTATCTAGAATCTATTACAACAATCGTGTGATATTATTATGAAACTCGCCTTCGGCTCGTTTCATAAACCCACACTCTTCTTGTAATGCCCTTCATTATGCACAGATACATAAACTACTATTCCTTTACAGTATAATAAAAACAGTTTTAAAATACAGTATAAAAGATGTTTCCAATTTTTTTAAGTTTTCTTGTGACTTTATTTTTAATTCACTCTTTGCTCAAAGTTTTAAACTAGAAAGAATAATAAATAATCTTAATTGACTGAAATTGATATTCCTCTCAGTCTTCCAGGCTATCGACAGTTTTTTTATGAAGAATTCTTGTTGTTTACGACATAAAGCCTTTGACAACTACGCTCAATATTAAAAGTTTGTCCTTTTAAAGCCGTGGAAAGCCGGCTAACTAGACTAACACCACCCCATCTCCTCCCGAGGGTGTCGTAAGAGGCGACAAAGGGAAAAATCCTACGGACGGGCAGCAGTGTCCGTCGAAACCCAATCTACAGCTATTGCGGTCGCCAAGCCGCCTGCCAAGCGTGGTGACTTTGGCAACTACCCCCCAAGTTGATATAAGTCATATTTGTGGGAGGCCTATGTCCAGCAGTGGACTGCATACGGCTGAAATGTATGATGTGATGTAATGTATGTCCTTTTAAAAGGACGAGAAATACAATCACCAGCACAAGTTGCTACGTGGGTCAACGTCTACCATGGTTGACATTTTATCGTCTATCGCGCTATCCATCACTTTCTCACTCATACGTGTTAGAGCGTGACAGATATTGTGACTAGTGACAAAAGCCGACCATATTAAGCTGGTAGGTGTTAAGTGTGATCGTAGCAATAAAGACGTGTTAAGCTCATTTAGAACTTAGCCAACTTCTGCTACTGACTGTACAAATGATACTTAACGATTAACACGGTTCCACTCACGTTTATTTAGTCACTCGTGCGACAAGTTTCGGAGAACATAGGCCTCCATTTTCAAGCACTAATACGAGTAGTGCTCAGTGTCCATTCGGTTCGCCGCTTGCGTCGCCGGCCCGTTACTCACTGACGCACTAACGTTAATAAAGTCTTTAAGTCAAACGTTTTATATTCAAATAAACTGATATTTGTTATTCTTCCCAAACTTTTGAAGAATGATGTCGGTTAAACAAAGTCCAAGAAGTTGATACAAATTATCATTTAATTTTACCTATTTCGCAAACAAAACAAGAAATAACACTTAAATTGTAATTAACGGGCCGTAATCGGTTTAATAACAAAAGTTATTTACAAAGCAATTTAATTCTTATGTTTAATGGTGGGCTGTTATGCAAACATTTTGTTATAATTAAAATCTATGACATATACTTAAGATTTGACCTGATCCTCCGGCGTTTTTGAACCAGGCAGGATTTGAACCTGCATCTCCAGCTTCCGTGGCTGACACGCTAACAAATCAAACCACCCGGACACAGCGAAACCCGTACGACTGGAATAGCACCACCCCATCTACTCGCGCGGGAGTCGTAAGAGGCAACGAAGGGAAAATCCGACGGATAGCCAGCATCGTCCGTCGAAACCCAAAGTACAAATGTGGCACAAAAATGAAAAGTGGTTATTGTCATTATTTCGAATATTATCTTTATTTATCCTCTTTCTTAAGTTAGGTTTTTTACAATATTTTTATAAAAGTAGTATATAAAAATACATCCAAAACATATCAAACCTAGGGTGTTGTCAAGATGTTGGTCGAGATTATTATATTTTTTTTTTTTTGTTTTGAGCATGCACCCACCTACTCACTCGTTTTTTGTATATTAAATTTCCTCTACTCAAAGGTTGTCTGGAAGACCGACTGTTGTATGGTTCCATTTTTGTTCTGCTCGTGTATGTTTTCCTTTTTTTTCCCATTTTTGAGGCGTTTTTTTTTTTTATGACATAGGCGGCAAACGAGCAGACGGATTGCCTGGTGGTAAGCAATTACCGTCGCCCATGGGCACCCGTAACACCAGAGGAGTCACAACCGTGTTGCCGGCCTTTAAGGGGGGTTGGAGCTCTGGGAACCGAACCTGGGCGTGCAATAAAGAATATAATTATGTATTGTATTGTACAGCTCTGTGATCGCCAACCCGGCTGTCAAGCGTGGCGACTATAGCAACTAGCTCCCAAAATTATACAAGTCTTTTATTGGGACCTCTCTTAATGTCCAGCAGAGGAATTTTGAAATGATGATGTTTGTCAGATGTCGTCACAAAAAAAAGAACAATAGAAACTAAAAATAACTTCAGAATATAAAACCGGTTTTAGCTAGTGTTTAAAACATGAACACAGTATCAGCACAGGTTTAATATTCTCCAAAGACGTGCTTAAAAAACATGACCTCACTTTGGTCACAGACTCGGCCAACTAGATTCGGCTGCTGAAAAATAAAATCAGAGAAGTAATGGACCACAGGTTGTTTAGTGGGTCAACTTCTATGAAGCCGACAGTCCTGGTTTCCCACTATGCCAAACTTAGAGTAGAGTTGCACATTTTGTTATTTAAAAATGGCTTTTCACCTCTCTAGCTCGGAAAGAACTGGTTTATTCTTTGAAAACAGATAGCAAAGTTGGATTTGATTATCAAGAGTGCAAAGTAATTACATACAAATTGTTTTTAGTAACAAAATAATTTGTATGTATCGAGTGTTTTTTTATGTTAGCTAGTTGGATGTTCTTTTATTTGATGATTTTGAATGATACATGATGGATGCTAATAATTTTGAATACATTTGTAATATTTTTGAGTAATTTTTTTCCTCGCGGTAGTGAGGTAAAAATTGTGTGTTTTATTCGGAAGCAAAGTGTTTTCTCCTCTCGTGCTTTGAAACCCTCCCAATGGTCAAGATTCCACTCTTTGAACCTCTCGCTATGATCGTGGTTTAATTTTGGAATCTTTCGCTAGTTCGGGTCTTAATAATAACACGAATAGGTAAACTATTAACTTTGCTCTCTTGTATAACAAATAACTATTTTTTCGAGAATCGCTCATCTGTACAGTCGCCATCAGATATATCGGAGCGGTGGAGGTGGTCACAAAATATCGGATCATGCACTTTATCGCCTTGACAATAGAGGCGTTGCTCAGATATTTGTGACCACCTCCACAGCTCCGATATATCTGATGGCGACTGTACAATTCTGAGTCTAATAACAGTAATCTGTGTTTCGGACTTATCGGTTGGCGAGATGCCAGCAATCGATGCCTTACACGAGTTCCGGTGAACTATATAAAGATCTGTCCTTTATGTGGGATTGAGCCCACATTTCCAAGCCTATCGTAGTCCACTGCTGGACAAAGGCCTTCCTAATTTCACGCATGGGGGATTTGCCCCTAATCGCCATTAGCTATCGCTTTTACTGAAGTAGGTATATGTCTATTTGAATTTTTACTAACTGGCTCAATCAACTATTCTTTGTCCCTCGTTGCCATGGTTACGTTCCCTTGGTGCACAGTTCAGTTATTTGTAGAAGCTATATGTCCCTTCCATAATGGGTCACCTACCAAGCGCGTCAGTAGTACGCAGGGCCACATTTTTTTTAACAAACTATGCTTCAGTTGTCCCCTGGCTGATGGGACAGAATAACAACAATAAATAGTTGTTTCACTTAAGTATACAACTTCAAATGAAGTTTCATTGATACGTCCCTATATAACCCCAACTGTATATGAGCCACTATGATTTCCCAATCATAAATATGTAGACGCGGGATTCTTGTCGCGATTAACACATAAAATTCTTTAAGATAAAAAAATCATATGTGTTAATTAATATGAAAAAATGTAACTATTTATTTTTAGTATATTACTGCGAAACTACCTTTAAATCAATTGTCAGTTGTTTAAAAACAAGTTTAACTGGCCAATTTCTATTGTGATTGATAAAAATTTATTCGCTTAATAACCGTATTTTTTTCTGGTGCAATGAATATATTTTTAGCTTTTTGTTTATGTATTATTATTTCCACCGTTTCATTAACTCCCCAAGTCACCCTGCGACGTCATCTCGATAAGAATCCGGGGTCTGATCATAAATCAAACATCACTATCAAATCAAATAACTATACCCTCCATTCAAAATTACATCTAACTCCAATCAGCACGTAACAAAAACTTCCCTTTAGTTTTCAATTACCCTCGCGTGGTACGGGCTTCTGACAGCCAACCCCCTCCCCCCCTCACCCCCTACGAAGATTAATTGCAGCCCCAATGGAGAATAATATGGATTTCACGTGAGATGATACGAGAAATTATGTGTGTTGTTAGTGTAACAATGTATGTATAGTCAACCATTTTGATTTCTAGGCCACTTTGAACCTTGTCACAGTGACGCCGGGACAAAATTTTATGATAGGTAGGGAGTTCTGTTATCGATAAACTCAATTATCGATATATAATTATCGATATATAAATAAATGTTTCGGAACAATCTTACACAAATCGACCCAGTCTTACGGTAAGCTCTGTAAGGCTAGTGTTGTAGGTACTAGACGACGATATACCGCGTGTCGCCGACATAGGGGCTTTAAATGTAAGGATTAATTTTGCTCATAATACTGAACTACTTTTATTCTACAAGTAGTCAAATAACGGTTATTTAATGATATCATTTTTATCATACAAACTAAATACTATTTTCAATGTACGACATCCAATGAATCAAATGACATCGTCTGTCACACTTCAAAAACTGATGAGTGATGATTTTGCAATGCATTGATTGCTCTAATAAGTTTTGAACTGTATTAATATAATATTGTATAAGCCCCAATTTCGGAGACACACGGTATATAATAGATAGATACATGTAAATACTTAAATACATAGATAACACCCATGACTCAGGAACAAATATATGTCCTCGTCACACAAATAAATGCTCCGACTGAGATTCGAACCCAGGACCATCATAGGCAAGGTCACTATACCCACTAGGCCAGACCGGTCGTCAAATGATAATGTTATTGGTATACTGATAATATATCAGAATATTTTTATATAATAGTGATCGCCTGCAGTATTATGTGTTTTGTTTTGTATTGTTCTGTAGACCATTATGAAGTCAATACATTTGTAACAAATACTTATCGTTTATGTTGAACAATAGTAGATGGGACAGTAATGAAGAAAAAATGTATGAGTAACGTTTTGAACAGTCGCCATTAGATATTTCGGAGCTGTGGAGGTGGTCATAAATATCGGAACATGCACTTTACCGCCTTGACAATAGAGGCGTTGCCCCGACATTTTTGACCACCTCCCTAGCTCCGATATATATGATGGCAACTGAACATCGTTTTGAAAGAAAAAAAAAAGAGTTAAGAGTTATTATTTTGTTTCAGTTTCACTTTTAATAAGTAGTATATAGAACAAACATCGATAATTCGATAATTGAGTTTATCGATATTAAAACTCTTTGCCTGTAATATACAAAAAATATTATATTAATTAAAAACGTCTATTAACGAAACCTAAATGTTAAGAAATAGAGGAAAAATGGAATAAGCCCCCAAACCGCCGGATCAAGTCTCGCCTGAGGTTGACTTTTACTGATTTTCGTTTATTTCTAAATAAAAAAACGCCGATAGCGGGAAAACCCTACGACTCCATTTCTAGGGTTCCGTAGTCAACTAGGAACCCTTATAGTTTCGCCATCTCCGTCTGTCTGTCTTAGAGATGTGCCGTTCCCGTTAAATTTCCAATATTACTATGAGGCATTTTCCCAAATGGTAAATTTCTCCATAGTAATATAGGGAATTTACAGGGATGGCACATCTCTAGTCTGTCTGTTCAAAAAAAATTTTTTTTGGGGTAGCTCCCGTAGACATGAAGAGAGGGTAATTTCAGTGTTTCAACACCATTTTTGAAGAAAACGAATAGTTCAATAAATAAATGCTCAAAAGTTACAATTTTAGGTGCCGGCCCTCTTAACTTTTGAACCGTGAGTCCAATAAATCGGGGAAAAAATGTAAACATGAGGCTTAATAAGCAGTTTCAATTAAAACTAGTTCCAATGAAACCTGTTCCGCCATTTTGGAGTAACCGTATAAAATGTAATCAGAAAATTATATCGCTTATATCATTAATACATTAGAATAAAGATGTAAGTGCCGCTCAATATACTGTAAATACAAATTTTTAAGTCGACCTATAACAAATGCGGGCAAATACGGAACCCTACACTGAGCATGGGCCGACATGCTCTCGGCCGTTTTTTATTTAATCCTGAACTTACGGCGCCTTAATTGCGCGGCTTGCTTTATTTCGTCTCATAAATAAAAATGTATTATGTACCTGTTGTATAATCCCGCCGTTTCGACCTTAGAGCACGTACCTGGAAAAAGAAACAAAATTAGCTTCGAGGATTTGGCCAGCAAATAAAGCAGGGTTGTGGATAATAAACGGCTTGTTTTTTTTTTAGGAAATAAAGAATTATCAAAGTAACTCTTTAAAGTTAGCTTCCTATACATGGAGCTATCTCTGAGCATCCAGGTTTAAAGGCTTGGGCACATAAGCGCGTTTTATGAGCGAGCGTGGCGGTAGCGCAGCGTGACACCGGTGTGGCTAATGTAACGAAATAAGGCACAAATTCGGACGGCAGCGTCGCGCCCCGCCACGCTCACAAAACGCGCCTATATGCCCAAGCCTTTATGCTGCAATCGCCACGTTTAGCAAGCGGTTTGGCGATTGCAGTATCTTCCACCGTTCTATAGACTCTCGTTGCTGACCGATCTCCTGTGATTTCTGGTTGCATTTTAAGTACAATGTCCCGTGGTACCTAATGCATAATAAAAATATACGGGGCAAATTAAAAACCTTTTCCGTTTTTTCATCGGTTAAAAAGGTGATTTATGACGTTCGAAATTTAAAACATTTTGTATAACTCTCATATAGTAAGCTCAGCATATAAATTACAATAACTACCAATAACTAAGCATAACGATGTTTATTAGACACCGTTTCATAAAACCGATTTCGTATTTTAATGCCTTTCATTGTGTAGCAGTATCACAAAATACAAATACAAATATTCTTTATAAAAAATATAGAGGCAGACAACAGGCGGTCTTATCGCTAGAGACCGATCTCTTCCAGACAACCTTTGAGTAGCGGAAAACTTAATATACTACTATAATATCAAATTAAGCACATAACTTTTGACAAAAGTATGTTTCTAGTAACGCTATTTGAAAAGGGTTTACCCCTAAAAGATACAGTCGTAGTACATAGAGCATTAGTACAAACCCTTTAATTTCATACCCCTAGGCCAGAAAGTTTGGCGATTGCAGTATCTTCCACCGTTCTATAGACTCTCGTTGCTGACCGATCTCCTGTGATTTCTGGTTGCATTTTAAGTACAACGTCCCGTGGTACCTAATGCATAATAAAAATATACGGGTCAAATTAAAAAAACTTCCGTTTTTTCATCGGTTAAAAAGGTGAAATGACGTTCGAAATTTAAAACATTTTGTATTACTCTCATATAGTAAGCTCTGCATATAAATTACAATAACTACCAATAACTAGCATAACGATGTTTTTTAGACACCGTTTCATAAAACCAAACTCGTATTTTAATGCCTTTCATTATGTAGCAGTATCACGAACTACAAATACAAATATTTTTTATTGCAGACCTCAAAAATTGGAAAAAAAGGAAAACATTCATGAGCAGAATAAATATAGAGGCAGACAACAGGCGGTCTTCTCGCTAGTGAGCGATCTCTTCCAGACAACCTTTGAGTAGCGGAAAACTTAATATAGTACTATAATGAACTACTATAATATCAAATTAAGCACGTAACTTTTGACAAAAGTATGTTTCTAGTAACGCTATTTGAAAAGGGTTTACCCCTTAAAGATACAGCCATACATAGAGCATTAGTACAAACCCTTTAATTTCATACCCCTAGGCCAGAAATTGTTCAAATAAGAACTATAGTAATTAACTCAAAGAGCCTTTCTAATTCTTAATTCCCTTTGTGACATTTCTGATAATTATTTTAGTTAAATTTTCCAGACGAAGTAATTTAGGCAATTAACTTAATTTTCTGGACTGAGTTAAATAATTATAATATTTGTCTGTCTTTGCTGAAAGGGCATTGCGTAATAATCACATCTATGTATATACTCGTATTAATAAATATGTGCCATGTGATGCCGGCTGACTAGAATAGCTCCACCCCATCTCCTCCCGCGGGTGTCGTAAGAGGCGACAAAGGGAAAAATCCTACGGACGCGCAGCAGCGTCCGACGAAACCCAATCTACGCCTGCCAAGCGTGGCGACTATGGCAACTACACCCCAAGATGATACAAGTCATATTTGTGGGAGGCCTATGTCCAGCAGTGGACTGCATACGGCTGAAATGTATTGTGTATATATTAATTACTAGTTTTGGCCGGGAACTCGTTTACATAGGTTCGCCATTCTAACACAGAACCACTTTTTCAACCCCGTATTTAATCGACTTCAAAAAAGGAGATTATAATGTACGACTTTATGTTTTTTTTGCCATTTGGCTACGGGATACATTTTTACCATTTGACTTAAAAAAGCATCTTAAGATTAACTACGATTTTTTTTTTATACAATGACGGTGACAAACAAGCATACGGCCCGCCTGACGGTAAGCAGTTACCGTAGCCCATGCGCGTTGCCTACCCTAAAAGTTGTTGGAGCTCTGGGAAGCTGACTCACCATCAAGAATACACAGTACATACCTGAAAGGTAGCAGTGCTATTATGGCTGTGGTCTTCTGTAAGGAGGATGTACTTCCCCAGTTGGGCTGCTACAGACTCAAGCGTGATGGTACTTCGCTGTGCCCTACCTCTCATTGTTGGACGTAGATTAAGGACATACCCGGGTCCAAACGCGGGTCCGGGTATATAATATGGTGTAAAACTCTAAAACCAAACCTTCAGAAAACATATTAGCGCAAAACGAGTTTACGTTAACAAATCGCTTAATATTGTACCCATATTGTAACTCTTCGTAAAATATGTTCTTGTTACCTAGTGACTGTAGCCATAAGTCCTCCTCTATAAGTTAACTTAGTGCTAGCGAGACAACCAACTGTGTCCAGTGTATCTTGATCTCAGGGTAGTTTCCCTAAACTACAACCAGAAACCGTCGTTCAGGCATCGTTCCTTAGAGCATTGGATAATTCCGTGATCGCCATCTGCCAAGCGGACCGATTATGGCTATGATTGTACCTCCTCCTTACAGAAGACCACAGCCATAATAGCACTGCTACCTTTCAGGTACGAAGTGTTGTGTTCTTGATGGTAAGGTTCCTAGAGCTCCAACGCCCCTTAAAGGTCGGCAACGCGCTTATGACTCCCCTGATGTTGCGGGTGCCCATGGGCGACGGTAATTGCTTACCATCAGGCAATCCGTCTGCTCGTTTGCCACCTTATGTCATAAAAAAAATTAAAAAAAAATTGAACCCTGCCATGCTATGAGATCGCTAAACCGCCTGCCAAAAATGGTGATTACGGCATTAGGCAGTTTATTTGAGCCTCGCTCTTTGCTAAGCGTCTGGAATGACTCCTTGAGAAATGGTGGAGTCTAATGAGTAGCAAGGATTTATTACAAGTTAGAGCGAGACGGATTCTTATTGCGCTTTAACTTTCCTTCCCTTTTTATCCCATTAAAACCACACATGTATGTTTCATATTTAAAATTTACGCGCGCGTCACTTTGACATGAACATTTATTTAATTCATGAATGTATAATATATTGTTTTGACACTGTTAAAATAATATATTTTAATACATAAAAATACAAAAAAAAAACAAAGAAGCAGAGTGAGTAGCATATACGATTTTACTTAACATTAGATAAAGGCAAGTCGTGAAGGCCAAAAATTATTTTTTAATTAATTATTTACGTTTAACTCAGCGTCAAATAGTAGAAACCAAACCGGCCAAATACTGGTTTATCTTAATATAAAATGGCCAAGGAATGGGATGCACTCCAGTCATCTGTATTCTTTGATCACTACGATCTCGGTCTTCAAACAAAGAGTGAATAGGCTGTCACTGAATTAGTAAATTTCATTTTACGCTTTATCTTTTCTTTTCGTCAGGTGATTAGAGGCAATCACAGGTGGAGGCGATTCCCGCCGGCTTGCCTAATTTTACTGCAGTTCAATGGTTTTCCTTGGGCTCAAGAAGAAAAGGCTAAGACATATCGGTTCCGTCTGACGCGCCGCTAGTGGTGTGTTATAAAAAAATGACAGCAGTAAATACGTGTCAAGATATTTTTGGCTACTTTGACTACTATATATACACGATGACGACATGTCTGGCCTAGTGGATGATCCTGCCTATGAAGCCGACGGTTCTAGGTTCAAATCCTAGTAAGGGCATTTATTTGTATGAGCACAGATTTTGTTCCTGAGGTATGGTTGTTTTCTATGTATTTGTATATTTTATTTATAGTAGACCACGACATACGACATAGCCAACCAGATTAACAAGCTCTACCAATGGGCGGCTATTGGTCGAAGGGGTCGAAATTTGCTCGAGTGTAGACCACGGACTAGCAAGCGCAGCGTAGGACGATGGACAAGATGGACAGACGAATGCCATTAAGGTCGCCGGAAGACGCTGGACGCAGGTCGCTTCCAACCGGTACACGTGGAGGTTCAAAGGGGAGGCCTATGTTCAGCAGTGGACGTCTAAAAATTGACATTTATAGTTGACTGAGCCATATACAAGCCTTCTTGAGCTTACCGTGGGGCTCAGTCAGTTTGTGTAAAGATGTCCCGTTATATTTATTTATACACCAAAAAAACACCTATTTTCTCCCTTGTCTGTCACACAAGCTTTACGCTAACAAATAGCCATAAAGTTGCTCTCACTGACGGGGACGAAAGACCCCGTCTGCCATTAGTATTGCTTACGGGGTTTATCCTCGTGTTTAGTCGGGTTAGTCAAAATATATGGCCAACAGCCACTGAAAATGTATACATTTTGCCAGGACAAAATGGCTGCCAAAATTACCCAAATATTTTGACAGTTATACCCATACCCCCTTCCTCCCCCTAACTACAACACAAGCCTTACTGAGCTTAGTCCTACGGGACTAGCTCGATTTGTGTAAGATTGACCCGAAATATTTATTTATTACATAATGTAGGTATTATATAGATAATGATTTAAGTCTTCATAATTATCTAACTGGTTCATAGAAGCGAAGTTTTAAAGATACGTTTGACGTATGCTAAAAATTTTGATGGGATTTTTTTATTGCCGAAATTATCGAGAGAAGTAATCTGTCACTAATTTGATTTCAATGGAATATTGTTTACGTCTGGATTCCATTAAATATATACAGTGAATAAATCTAATACAATGCAAGCAAATAAATAATTATATAAGTATTTTAAGGTTTCATTTTAATTATAATATAGAATCTCTATTCAACATATTTCTAATTAAATTAAAAGACAGTACAATGTCAGCTTAATAGGAGTTTAAAAAAAAAGAACACTTCTCTCAGTTTCCCTCGCTTGAAAAAAAAGCATTAACAAGTTCCATTTATCGGAATCAAACACAAACCTAATATTAACCACAAACAAAAAAAAAAACATTTGATATCAAATTGCCCAAAGTTCATTTGAAAATAGATCTTATCGCATTGATATACGGTGTATAAAGATAGTAAGGCTTTAACGAAATTGCCTAGAGCAAACGGAACGAAACATGTACATCGTTAAAGGAAATGAAAAAGAACTCACATTTTTTTTTCAAGTTTAAAACGAAATATACTGTTTTTTGTTTGTATCAGCCTTTTATTCCTTTAAATATGATATATTTTTTTCAATGGAAGAGTGAATAGGCTGTAACTGAACCAGCGTGCTACACCCTCGACCTCGTTGACATTTATAAAAAGAAATATATAAAAAGTAAATGCAATTTTTATTTTACTTTGATGTTTGTCAACAGGGATGCCCTTAATGAGTTCCATTGTGGTAAAATCGCTGTTATGAAAGCGTTCGGTGCTGAATTATTTTTATAATTGATTATTAGTTATAACTTCGAAACGAGTTGAATTTAAGAAAGGTTTTAAATATTTTTTTTTTTTTATGACATAGGCGGCAAACGAACAGACGGATTGCCTGGTGTTAAGCAATTACCGTCGCCCATGGGCACCCGCAACACCAGGGGAGTCACAAGCGCGTTGCCGGCCTTTAAGGGGGTTGGAGCTCTGGGAACGTTACTCACCATCAGGAACACAACACTACATACCTGAAAGGTGGCAGAGTGCTATTATGGCTGTGGTCTTCTGTAAGGAGGAGGTACTTCCCCAGTTGGGCTGTCCCAGATTCAAGCGTGATGGTCAACGCTGTGCCCTACCTCTCATTGTTGGACGTAGTTTAATGACATACCCGGGTCGGAAAATACCTTTTAGTTTCTAAATAAATAAATATTAGGTACAGGACATTCATACATAAATTGACTGAGCTCCACGGTAAGCTCTAGAAGGCTTGTGTAGTGGGTACTCTGTCAAATATATATATATAGTATTCAAATGCTTAAATATGTATTATGAGTATAAAACACCCATGACGCAGGAACAAATATCTGTGTTCATCACACAAATAAATGTCCTAACTGGGATTTGAATCCAATACCATCGGCTTCATAGACAAGTCACTACCCACTAGGCCAAACCTGCCGTCAATATAGTCAGGATAACGTTTCGTTTCGGCCAACCAACGCAAATGGCTCATTATGATGCTTCTCTTGACTTGAAACGTGTCGAGCATTACTCGACTTCTAAAACGTGAGTTACCCTCTTTAGGACAACGCTGTTAAAATTCTTCGTTATCCTCATGTTATGAGGTATATAAAGCTTAATCTACACTACATATTCTTTGTCCCTCGTTGCCGTGGGTTACTCTTCCAACAAAGTTTAATTGCATATTAACACACAAAACATAGATATTTGTAGAAACTATATGTCCCTTCCATAATAGGTTACGCAGGGTCGTATTTCTTGTAACAAACTATGCTTCAGTTGTCCCCTGGCTGATAGGACAGAATAACAACAACAAATAGTTGATTCACTCATAATCCCTGTATACTTTTTCAATGCTCAAGTACTCCGTACTGATCTAATTTTGACACATCTCGAGATCGTAATAATATAAAAAACATTCTCTTTTCAAAAAGAAATCTCGGAATAAAATAAATAATTTCACACAAAAGCTAGCACGATACGTTCAAAAGCCTCCAAGTTACGCCAAGAATCCCAGACACGATGTATATTTTTATAAATTCCACTGTAGAAAGGAATTCTTAAGTTGAAATATGCACATGTTATATCGTATTTACTATACATTGTGTGTAAAGATAAAGTATACAGAGGCTCTAGTGTAAGTTTCTTTTGACGTAAGAAAACGTTTACGAACGCGTAAGTGATAATGTTATTTATATGAGAAACGCAAACGCGTACGTGACGTAAAGTTATGTTAATAATTTACACTCAGGGCTCTGGTGTAATGTAAAAGGTATGTGCATAATTATGTAGAAACTTGCACTCGAAAAGGATTATTTTTATACGATTAAGTTTATGGAATAAGAATTTTAAAGGAGATACAAGTATTATAGACTATATACAACGTGTTTCAACACTATGGGACGTCGAGGGAAATTACTTTAACTATTATACATAGGAGATTTTGCTGTAAGAAAACTTGATGTTATTTTTGTTATTTAAAGATATTCTAAAAATGAGTTGCGTTCTGAAAATGTTTATACCGAACCATACTGTAAACGGTCGACGAAGTCGCGAGGAAAACCTAGTGCTTTATATTTTGTCGTACGCGGAGTATAATTAAATTTAACTTCTTTGTTAATACCTTGTATACTTTATACATACATAAATCTTCCATTCCGGTACATTTTCTATTCGAATAATCCCCACATCTGCCGTTACATCGGTGCTGGGCCCCATAAATAACGAGAATGAATAGCAACAAACGACCAATGTAAGACAGACAATGCGATCGGTCAGGACGTAATGAGGCGAGGAGATTTATTAAGGTGTGCGTTAAGTTAAATGGGTACTTATTAGATCTGTGAACTACAAAATCGGACTACTCTGTAAGAAAGTTTGCGTTTTTTTTTTATGACAAAGGTGGCAAACGAGCAGACGGATTACCTGATGGTAAGCAATTACCGTCGCCCATGGGCACTCGCAACACCAAGGGAGTCACAAGCGCGTTGCCGACCTATAAGTGGGTTGGAGCTCTGGGAATCTTACTCACCATCAGGAACACAACACTACATAACTGAAAGGTAGCAGTGCTATTATGGCTGTGGTCTTCTGTAAGGAGGAGGTCCTTCCCCAGTTGGGCTGCCCCAGATTCAAGCGTGATGGTACTTTGCTGTGCCCTACCTCTCATTGTTGGACGTAGTTTAAGGACATACCCGGGTCCGGGCGTGGTTATAAATTACTATCAGTGAGCGAACATTCCCTGTTTTGCCACCCTTAGGGTTTTTTTTTTAAGATTTATATGGAACCACTTTGACAAAATAATTATCAAAATCGGACTACTGTGAAAAAAGTTATGTCTGGTTTGGTCATACAAAAAAATTATAATACTTGACTTTCACATTTATAAAATTAGTAATAGTATAAGTAGTAAGTATATAAGTATTCTTTTTTTTTTTTTATGAGAAAGGCGGCAAACGAGCAGACGGATTGCCTGATGGTAAGCAATTACCGTGGCCCATAGGCATCTGCAACACCAGAGGAGTCCCAAGCGCGTTGCCGTCTTTTAAGGGGGGTTGGAGCTCTGGGAACCTTACTCACCATCAGGAACACAACACTACATACCTGAAAGTTATACAGTTATTATGGCTGTGGTCTTCTGTAAGGACTTCTTCTGTTGGGCTTCTTCAGACTCAAGCGTGATGGTACTTCGCTGTGCCCTACCTCTCATTGTTGGTTTAAGGACATACCCTGGTCATATGGATTATGGATGTTATCTATTTTCGATTTATAAATATACATGGATAAGCAGCAGCTCCGGTGTCGGACCGCCCTCAACCAGTTTTGACATCAAGAGCGGCGCGGGCAGCGCGGCGCGGGTTGGTGCGCGACGGTGCGGCGACGCGAGCGGCGAACCGATCGGACACTCAGCACTCTTAGTGCTTGAAAATGGAGGCCTATGTTCTCCGAAACATATCACGCGAGTGGCTAAATAAACGTGAGTAGTACCGTGTTAATCGTTAATTATACATGGATAAGGTAATATATCAGCCGCTTTCATCTTCTGATATTAAATATCGGAGAATAAGGATGGCCAGAATTCACTTTACTATTGATAGGCCCAGTGTTCTATATGAAGGACATTCTACTTGTCTTGTGGCGAAATGGGTAGGAAGTGGGTCGTAAATTTTGTCTCGGGTAAAGTGTAAATTAGGTCGCTGGTGAACGGGCAATTTCGGTAAGTTCAGAGAAGGGAGTACAAAGTTTTCTGGTCAAAATACTTGCGTCATAAAATGTACACTTTTGAGAAAATGGCGCAGCACATTAAGAAGTTCAAATTTTATAATTAAAACTGTTTTGAGTAATGCTATTAAAATTACTAAAGCTCAAAGTGCAAGCGATTTCTCAGCGTGTGAAAGCTGTGCAAGGCGGACTGCATTTAGTGATGCTCCCTTACGGCCCGGACACGACATTGCGGGAATTGCGGCGCGGGAAGCGTTCTATCTGTTCATTGCGTGTGACCCCAACTGACTGCAGTGCATTGCGCTTCTTGACCGCGCAACGAACAGACAAAGGTCTAAACGCTCGCCGCGCCGCAAGTCGCGCATTGTCGTGGCCGGGTCGTTAGGCTGCTATCACACTTGCGATTTGCGAGCGAGTTTTGTATGGCGGCGACTACGCCGCGAGTTCGCCGCGTACGAGTTTTGTATAGAAATCACTTGCGAATCGCTCAAGTGTGATAACGCTCTTACGGTTGACTTGCGTTACACCGGCTCGCGTCCGAGCCGAGGCTATATTTTGTATGGAATGAATCACGTGACCACCAAGCCGCCCGAGTCACTCGGTCCGGGCACGGGCCGGTCGTGCGACGGCCGTTACAGCTATGTAAAAAGGCTCTGCTCGGCCCGGGTGATGGGAAGGCGACGTGATGTGGACGCGATGTCTACGGCATATGATGATCGTTTACTCGCAACAAATGGTTGGAAGGAACGTCGCTCGTGTATAAAGACTACCTTTAGGACTACCTTTAACTATTTTTTCATACAACGACGGTGGCAAACAAGCATACGGCCCGCCTGATGGTAAGCAGTTACCGTAGCCAACTCCAGAGGATTCAAATGCGCATTGCCTACCGTAAAAGTTGTTGGAGCTCTGGAAACCTTACTCACCATCAGGAACACAGCACTACATATTAATTATTGGAGATATTCTCGTATTATAATGTTTAATTATTCTACAAATATTTATGGTCGAACAGTCGCTGTTTCCACTTCAAGCTAGATCTCGTATCATTTATAGTTTAAGATAACTCTAACAGTGCTCTTTTCAAGCATTGTTATTTTTCTTTGTCAAGAATAGTATACCCGTCTCGACGAACGAACCGTACGTTTCTTATACCTCTTTGTAGGAGAGCATTGGAGATGTCTCTTTTATTGCAGTCTGATTATTTTGAAAGTAACAGTAAATTGTATTGCTTTGGTAGCAACTGTTGACCTACTTTCCAAAGAGTCAGAGAAAGAAACAAATGAGGAATGCCTTTTCAAAACGACTTATTTCTTTATGTAAGCAGGGGTTATTTGTCTAAGAAAATCGTACAAAAACAAGCCCTATTGACATAAAGAAATAAACCCTTTTAAAAAAACACTCTTCAAATAAGTTTCTGTTAGAAACAACATTTTTGGTATATGCTTTTATTGCTATATATACTTTTTATGCCGTGCCGTGCTTATGCCGTATGATGCCGGCTGACTAGAATAGCACCACCCACCCCTTTTGGTCCCGTGGGTGTCATAAGAGGCGACAAACGGAAAAATCCTACGGACGGGCAGCAGCGTCTGTCGAAACCCAATCTACAGCTACTGCGGTCGCTAATCCGCCTGCCAAGCGTGGCGACTAGGGCAACTACTCCGAAGATTATCCAAGTCATATTTGTGGGAGTCCTATGGCAGGGGACTGCATACGGCTGAAATGTATACTTTTTAGCACAGTTACGAGTATCAACTCTTCATCGAGAGGATTTTGACGAGCCAGAACAACACGGCTTTATCTTGTATATTTAATAAGTTGCTATGGCTACCTTCTAGATCTAAAATAAGGTGAGATCAGTGGCATCATAACATTGCATTGGCACTAAACTTGTGCCCTAAATTTTAGCTCAATCGGTGAAAGATATATGCTTCAAAATTGAGTTGCAATATTTCGCCCGAACATTACAAGTTTAATATTTAAAACAACTAATTGTAAAGCGATCACATTTCGCGTGTTCAACTATACTATATCCATATTGAGTAATATTATTTCTAGCTTATCATTTTTCAGTTTCACCTGTAACGTGATTATGATGAGCAACAGAGAATATCTTTAATGGAGAATATTCGGACCGGTAAATTTTCTCGAGTAAATACATATAAAAGTACTGATGTATTAAGTGCCTTCGCGTTTTAAGCACGTTTGCAAAAAAGTTTAAAACAGAATAGATCCCGAATTATACACGACGCACCCGGCTTATTACGTCACTTATCCAATAAAGATCTGTCATACAAATTCATTTGTATGCAGCCAGCTCGCTTTTTTCCTCATTATCTACGCGTCCTACATTTATACGCGTTGCATAATAAATTATCAACCGAGGGATGAAAGGCAACCAATACCCATACCATGAGTTCCTACAGTTGTTAAGCTATACATTTTTACGTCGATTTGTTAGGCTCCGTTTCTCCATAGAGATATTACACACAAACCCTAGAGAGTACGCTTTTGCAAACACGTGGTATAGATAAATTAGTGAGAGCGTGATTGCATTTGTAGTGATTGTACGGGAAAAAGGAAATTTCAAATATAGAATGCCTATAACCACACAATACCACTACAGATGCAATCCCACGTTCTCGCTAATTAATGTATTGGTATCGCCACGAGAGTTGAGGCACGCACACATTCAACATTGCATGTAATGATAGCGAGGTTTTGAAATTAGTGTTCTTTTTTTGTACCGATAGCAAAATAGCAAACCGCAAGATTGAATAAAGATTTTTCCAATTTATTTAGTTACAAATATTTTTTTAGACATAAATATCCGATTGAATTAAGACAGATCATAATCCTACTAATATTATAAAGGCGAAAGTTTGTGAGTGTGTATGTTTGTTACCTCTTCACGTCTAAACGGCTAGAACGATTTTAATGAAACTTTACAATAATGTAGCTTATACAGAATACAGGTCAATAGAACCCAAGATTTATAGTTTGTCCGAAAACCATACCCTTGAAATAAATCTAAATGAATCGGAAGAAGATATCTCAAGTGACTAGTAAAACAATTAAAGCATATTTTTATTTTCTGGCTGTTTGTTTTACCTATTTTTTGAAAATATATAGTTAATTGATCGTCCACTTAAATGTCATTCACTCAATCGTTCATTCGCTACCTTTTTTGCTATTAGTATTAGTACTCTTTGTTGCAGTGTGTGTAACCATTCACCTCAACTCTCGTGCCGATACCTATATATCTAATTTATCTAATATATCAATAGCTTAGCTTAGCTTCTTGTAGGTAGCTTACAGCGCAAGTCTGCAATAGATTTGTTTCACTAAGACATCGAAATCCGGTTATTCTACTTAGAAATGTTTGTGGAAGGTGGCCCGTCTTATTCCAGGGTATATTCCATTTGTCCGACCAATGCAATTCAATTTGCGATGCAGTGTTGATTCAATGAGGAGCGGTTAGGTAGACAGACGGATTGCATTCTGGGTTTAACTGTGGTTGGTACTTTGTGTTTTTTTTTTCTACATCGATATGATATGTTATAAAAGGCTGACAGAATGAGGTACGCTTGAAACGGAATTGAGTGAGCGAGATTGAGTTTGTTAGAGAGAGAACGTTAATGTTCTATTATTAATTTGAGCATAGAATCAAATGTTTGCTACGGCTGCCATGATGAACTTAACTTTATATATATAGTACTTTACTACAGAGGCCGAGAAGTAAGGGGTTGCCGGATTGTTGCGAGGCTAACAATCCATTTTTACATCGAGGTTTTATAGTCCTTTTCTGAAATATAATTATATGCAATACAATAATTTAGTAAATAGTCCAAGAAATAATAGTTTTATTTTTACAAAAATTAAAAGTAGATTTGCCAAATAATATGCAAAATTTACTAAAAAATATTATATTTAATAGGCGTAGTGGCCGAATGTCACCTAACCAATCAGCAAATGTATCCAATATTTTTATAATGCCCAATCGTTTTTTATCGTTCTTTTTAATTATTCTAACAAGGCGAACATCGTGTTCTGAATAAAGACGTAAGATATTAGACCTAAGTAGACCATTTCAAAATTCAGTATTATATGAGTCGGACGCATAGTGTGAAAAAATATTTAATATTACGAACGCCTGTGCGTCGAAGGTACTGGGTGAAAGTCACTAAAACGCGTTGGTGGCAGTAAATGCTTAATTTAATTCATTTAGCGTTTAATTTAATTCAGTTTTGGACCCGGGTATGTCCTTAAACTACGTCCGACAATGAGAGGTAGGGCACAGCGAAGTACCATCACGCTCGAGTCTGGAGAAGCCCAACTGGGGAAGTACCTCCTCCTTACAGAAAACCACAGCCATAATAGCACTGCTACCTTTCAGGTATGTAGTGTTGTGTTCCTGATGGTGAGTAAGGTTCCCAGAGCTCCAACCCCCCTTAAAGGTCGGCAACGCGCTTGTGACTCCCCTGGTGTTGCGGGTGCCCATGGGCGACGGTAATTGCTTACCATCAGGCAATCCGTCTGCTCGTTTGCCACCTTATGTAATTAAAAAAAAAAAAGATAGACATTTTGTACAACAAATATCTAATCAACAGAAAACACGACTCCAATAAATTCCATGATAAAGATAACTCCACAGCTATGAAAATTAAGCCAGGGCTTAAATGACCTAAGTTTCAAAACTTTAATTGCTTCCAAAAGGTCTTATCAAAGCATAATTCAGCTGGAAATATAAACCGTATGTTCAAAGGAATAAGGGTAAAGTAATAAATGCAATGGACAGATAAGCCTTTTTGATAACGTAATTTGAAGATGAGGAAGTGCTGTGATATCCACAGAGGATTGGTCAATTACTGAGTGAGCTTGAAGTGTAGATTTCAAATGAGACATGGACTTCCTTACATAGACGCTATACTAAATATATAAGTATTACAGAACAACCGTACAGAAATTGACTGACGTCCGGTTAGCTCAAGAAGGCTTGTATTGTGGATACTCAGCCAACGATATATACTCGTATGATACAAATATTAAAATACAAAAAAAAAAAACTGAAAATATCTATGCTCATCATTCAAATAATCGGCTTCATAGACAGGATCACATGCCGTGTGATGCCAGCTGACTAGAATAGCACCACTCCATCTCCTTCCGCGGGTGTCGAACGCGACAAAGGAAAAAATTCTAAGGGCGGGCAGCAGCGTCCGTCGAAACCCAATCTACAACGTGGTCGCCAACCCGAGCGTGGAGACTACGGCAACTACCCCCAAGATGGTACAAGTCATATTTGTGGGAGGCCTATGTCCAGCAGTGGACTGCATACGACTGAAATGTATAGGCCTGCCTAATATCCACTAGGGTAGAGCTGTCGTCAAAACAAGCCTTATTGAGTACCATTTGTGAATAATATAGTTATTTATTTATTATTCCGCACAAAATAACAGAAAGAGAAAATGTTAAAAGCATTTAAATGCGTTAAAAGTTCCAACAAAGAAAAAATACCGATTGCTAGTCACGCCATCTCGTTAAACAAACCGACACTAAACAGAATGCTCAGAAGTATAAACAAGAAACTGCTTCTTGTAAAACAACGACAAAACAGTTACGGCTACACAAAGATCCTAGGGTTAGTGCAAACGTTTAAAATGCACGCTTAGAATACAACAGAGACAAGGCACAACCCTAACAAAAAAACTATTCTATTTGCACTGCTGTCTGCAAATCCAATATCCACAATTCATTCAATATTACACCCTAGCTACTGTTGTTATGGTCTACATTTGAAAAGCAAGCGAAATGTTTGGATCCTGGCCTTTCACCGCCAGTATGCTTCCATTTTTGTGTGTCCAAAGGATTTTGTGCTTTGTTAAAGAGTCTTAAAGTAGGTTTTCGGTTTGCTGAACGTTGGGAATCAATATGGTAAAGAGGATTGCTGACGCAGCGTCTGAGTGCAAATATTTCATTCGGGTCATAACGAACGTATGTACAGTCTAGAAAAATATTTGCTCTCCTGTTTGTCAAATAACTCTATCTTTTTCAGTGTTAGTAATTTAAATATTTATATTACTGGAAGCTTAAGTACTCGTAGTTATTATAATATGGTAATTATTGTAAATAAAAAAAAAAAACTTGTACATTATAAACTACATGCTGCACAAGTGCAGTGTTAAACACGCATCAGCTTACAGCTGCTAATGCTAATAAATTTACAAAGCTAAACTTAGTAAAAATAAGGAAAAAACTTAAACTTCATGAATTTGTAGTGGTTGGGAAAAAGGAAATTTCAAATATATAATGCTTAATAAACACACAATACCACTACATAGAATACCTATAATCACACAATATTACTACATATGCAAACTTAATTTTTGAAATAAAATTTTAAAATCAGGACTAAATGACGACTACTTGCTCCCTAATTAACAGTCGTCCTACTAATTACTATTTAAGCAGTCAAAAATAAAAACAAAATGGATAAATGGATGCTTGGCTAATTTGCCCAGTACCTAATTTCAAAAAGTTAGTCGTCGAATTTGTAGTTCAAAGTGCGACGTCAGAAACAAAAAAATATAATTATATTAAAAAATTAAGAGCTGGTTGCTTGGAAAATAGATGCAATATTTGCGATTTGGAAAAGAGCACGAGCTTACTAGCGTTTCCATATAAAATTTCATATTGCGGAGACGTTGCGTTCACGCTACGTGCTGATTACTATGGAATCGCCTGGAAAACGTCGAGCGATCGCCGCTAATGTGCCCGGAATATTCAAAAATATTCATTTTCCTCGCGTTGTCTCGGCATTTTTTAACACAGATCATGGGAGCCTGTGGGGTCCACTCGGCAACTCATCCCTGGATTTGGCGTAGGCACTAGTTTTCGAAAGCGACTGCCATGTGATCTTCCAACCTAGAGGGTAAACCTTTTTGGGGTCAGTCCGGTTCCCTCACCATGTTTTCCTGCACCGAAATGTGACTGTCAAATATCAAATAATATTTCGTACGTAATTTCAGAAAAACTCATTGGTTTCACCGGATTTCGTACCTGCGAATTCTTTTTTTTTTTTTTATATTTGGGGACAATCTTACACAAATCGACCTAGTCCTACGGTAAGGTCAGTAAGGCTTGTGTTGTAGGTACTAAACGACGATATATATAATAGATAGATAACATATAAATACACAGAAAACACCCATGACTCAGGAACAAATATCTGTGCTCATCACACAAATAAATGCCCCGACTGGGAATCGAACCCAGGACCATCGGCTTCATAGGCAGGGTCACTACCCACTAGGCCACACCGGTCGTCAAACTCTGGATTGCAAATCGCACGAACTTGCCGCTAGGCCAGTGGCCACTAGCGCTCTCTAATGTTTACAAATGGTAATTGTGTAATTTTATTACCATTGTGTATTGTTTTGTATACATCCCTACTGTTACAAGAATTAAAGAAATATCGAGGATATTTTAAAAATAATTCTAATACTTCGACTTCTGCAAAAAGTATTACAAAAACATTTTTTCATGACGTAAAACGTATACATCTTGCATCGCTCCAGAACACACAATATAAAAAAAATACCAGAGTACAAATATAAATACATCAGTATCGAAATATATGGCAGGCAGCACCCAATCGACGATAAGCAATTCCAAAATCAGTATCATTTTACACCGAAAACGTTCATCCAATCTCTAAGATGGCGACATAATTCGCGTTTCCAATACCAAGCCGGGCATACCCGGCTACATCCGGGTACACCCGGTTATAACCGGGTCTTATCGCAGTATAAATCATGGCGACCTCGACGGCGTTATCCGGAGTTTTAGATAGATCCCAGTTTTTGTTTTGGCTTTTTATGACTTCGGTGAGTTTTGGGATTTTATGAGAAAAAGTTGGAAATTTTAGCAATTTAGTGAGGGCACGTATTCTTGAGGCTTTAGAGGTGGTATTAATGATAAGGTTGCGACTAGCTGTTAAAATATACCGGTTTAAACCTTCACGATTTTGACGAATTTGTCGTGGCGCATAATTGTATATACTTATAATTAACATATATCTAGTACTTAACAACTGTACTGTTATGCGTACAGTAAACTGTTATTACTTAAGTAAATGAATTGTTATCTTTCGAACATTGACATGTAAAATATTGTGTTTTATGAAAACTAAAATAATAAATAATAATAATGATTTTCTAACATTTGAAGGGATGTAATTGCGTCATCAGCTTTAAGTAATACTAGCTGACCCGGCGAACTTCGTACCGACAAAAGTAGTGATAGCTTTTAATTAGCTAAAACATATATTATTTTAATTAAGGTCATTAAATAATACACAAACAATTCTAAAATTACTAATTTTATTGAAGGACCTTATGATATACAATTGAGGTCATATTTATTTTTCGAAATCACGGGATTTTTGTGACTTTTTAATACTTAATGTCTCAATCAGGGCTGTGACGATTCCAAACAATCCAAAATAATTTTAATCGGTTCAGCCGTTCTCGAGTTATAAGCGGTTGAACAAACCCCACTTTCTTTTATATATGTATATATAGATATATAAAATAATATCTAATATATATATATATATATATATTATATCCATAATATTAAAGGACGTCTTTACATAAATTGATCAAGAAGGCTTGCGTTGTGAGTACTCGGCCAACGATGTATATAATACTAGCTTTTACTCACGACTTCGTCGGCCAGCCATGCCCGTCTTTTAAGTATGGTTGCAGGATAAAAAATATCGTACGTCCTTTCTCGTAGCCTAAACTCTCTGCATACAAATTTTCATCCCAATTGATTTTTCAGTTTCAGCGTAAAGAGGTAACAGACAGAGAGAGAGTTACTTTCGCATTTAGAATATTAGTATGGATTAGTGTGGATATGGATTTATAAATATTATAGGACATCTTTATACAAATTGACTAAGCCCCACGGTAAGCTCAAGAAGGCTTGTGTTGTGTATACTCAGCCAACGATATCACGACATAGTATAAAACAAAGTCGCTTTCTCTGTCCCTATATCCCTATAATAAATAAATAAATAAATATTTCGGGACAATCTTACACAAATCGACCTAATCCTACGGTAAGCTCAGTAAGGCGTGTGTTGTAGGTACTAGACGACGATATAATATAATAGATACATAGATACATACAAATACTTAAATACATAGAATACACCCATGCCCATGACTCAGGAACAAATATCTGTGCTCATCACACAAATAAATGCCCTGACTGGGAATCGAACCCAGGACCTTCGGCTTCATGGGCAGGGTCACTACCCACTAGGCCAGACCAGTCGTCAATGCTATGTATGCTTAAATCTTTAAAACTACGGAACGGATTTTGATGCAGTTTTTTTTAATAGATAAAATGATTAAAAAGGAAGGTTTATATGTATAATAACATCCATTAAATCGTGGAGAAATACTAATATCAGCATTGCACCCGTGCGAAGCCAGGGCGGGTCGCTTGTATATAATATACAAATACTATTTATTCATTAACAGAAATACAAATGTACCTACTTATTTGCTTAAATAGAATATAAATACAAATACTTAAATACATATAGAAAACCTAATCGTACGGGGAGAATGATATTGGCCTGTGAGAAGAAGAAATAGAATTTAAAAACGTCACTCAATGGAATTTGAATCCTCCATTCCGTGGTACGATTCAATTCGATTTGCCGCCGCAAACCAATAAG
The DNA here is from genome assembly GCA_022674325.2 of Grapholita molesta. Taxonomy (NCBI): domain Eukaryota; kingdom Metazoa; phylum Arthropoda; class Insecta; order Lepidoptera; family Tortricidae; genus Grapholita; species Grapholita molesta. The sequence continues at coordinate 2,261,744 of CP053139.2, forward strand.
GGTGGTTAGGTCCGAAGACAAGATACAATTCTATAAAGTTTCCATTTAAACTGAATTTGTGTCTAGGTTTTTATTTCATCTGGCGACGCTGTTTAGGAGCATTCCATGAAAACGTTACGTAAGGGACACCACATTTTTAATATTAAGGTCACTGTGGGTAAGACCGTCTACCTGGAAAGACCGTCTACCAACCAATTTCCTACATCATCTCATAGGTATTTAGTGTCATATGACGGACTTCCCTTAAAAATATAATCTTACCCACGTCGATCTTACCAAGAAATAAATTTAGGAAGCTGATTATCAGCAATGCAATATAATGACTCGTTATTAATATTGATGGTGTTTCTTAAAGGGTAATACGTTTTATTATGGTAGCTGCCATAGATAGCGTTACGTAAGCGAAAAAAGTAGATGTTTTCATGGAGTGCTCCTTTGCAGATAAATAAATAAATATTTAAGGACATTCTTACACAAATTTACTGAGCCCCACGGTAAGCTCAAGAAGGCTTGTGTTGTGGGTACTCAGCCAACTATATATAGACAAATACTTAAATACATATATAGACACCCATAACTCAGGAACAATTATCTGTGCTCATCACACAAATAAATGCCCTTACTGGGATTTGAACCCGGGACCATTGGTTTCATAGGCAGCGTCACTACCCACTAGGGCCTAGGCCAAACCTGTCGTCATTAATAAACATATAAACCAGTTTACTGAGTACAACGTGATATTTTCTAAAACATACAATGAAATATTGATATTATGTTTATGGCCGGGAAGTACTTATCATATCTCGGGCGCGGTTAAATGAGGAATCTGTAGTGAAATTATGTACAATTCACAATTTTTTTGGACCCCGGGTACGTCATTAAACTACGTCCAACAATGAGAGGTAGGGCACAGAGAATTACCATCACGCAGCGGCCAAACTGGAGAACTACCTCCTCCTTACAGAAGACCACAGCCATAATAAGAAGAAAGAAAGAAGGGTAGCCGTGCGGACCCATCGAATTATCGTCCCATTGCAATCACTTCCATACTCTGCAAGATTATGGAACGTGTATTGAACAACAAGCTCCTTGCGTATCTTGAAGGTAACGATCTCCTTAGCGACCGGCAATACGGCTTCCGCCGAAAGCGGTCTACTGGGGACCTTCTAGTGTACGCTACCCACATTTGGAGCGAGGCCATCGAGAAACGCGGCGAAGCTCTCGCCGTGTCTCTCGACATTTCCAAGGCCTTTGATAGGGTTTGGCATGACGGCCTTCTGGGCAAGCTCTCTGCGTACGGAATCTCTGCTGGTTTGTGCTCTTGGATTTCTGATTTCCTGAGGCAGCGATCTATTAGGGTCGTAGTGGATGGTTGCTCATCGGATCGCGTTGCAATTAATGCCGGAGTGCCTCAGGGTTCAGTTCTTTCAGCTACCCTCTTTTTGCTGCATATAAACGATTTGCTAAAGCCCGGTATCTTTGGGTATGCAGACGACAGCACGGTGACTGAGAGATATATTCCTGAGGCCCAAACTACTAGTGGAGAGACCGAATCCTTTAGGGAAGCTTTGGTTGAGCGAACGAACCTGACCTTGAAGGCCGTTGACGAGTGGGGCGAAGCCAACTTGGTCAGGTTTAACGCTTCCAAGACACAGGCGTGTTTATTCACAGCCAAAAGGAGCCCTTTTAACTTGGCTCCTGCTTTCCAGAATGTTTCATTAGCAATTTCGGACCACCTCGAACTACTTGGGCTGAAATTAACTACTAAGCTGAACTTCGGTGCCACTATTGAGGCCAAAGCGAAATCCGCGGCTAAAAACTTTGGGTCTTACACAAGGTTAAGCGATATTTCACGCCGGAACAGCTTCTAACACTTTACCAAGCTCAGGTTCGATCGTGCATGGAGTACTGTTGCCATCTTTGGGACGGGTCTGCCAAGTATCAGCTGGCCGCTTTGGATTCAATAGAGCACCGTGCTCGCAGACTCATTGGCGATCCTGAATTACTGAGTGTAAGGTTACAAAGCCTTGAGCACCGTCGCAGGGTTGCTAGTTTGTCTGTGTTTTACAGGATACATTTTGGAGAGTGTGCACAGGAACTGCACGATTTAATTCCGCCATCTCCGTTCCTCCACCGGACGTCCAGACGAGGGGAGCGGTTTCATCCTTACGTTGTGAATATTCCATTCATTCGCACGAAGCGATTCGCTTCTACCTTCCTAATGCGGACTGCTAAGGAATGGAATTCGCTCCCTTCGTCTGTATTCCCGGTAAGATATAATTTGGGTCTTTTCAAGGCAAGAGTGAATAGGCTGTTACTGAACCAGCGTGCTACACCCTCGACCTCGTCGTCACTTTCCATCAGGTGCGACTGAGGTCAAACTCTGGTCAGTCTTTTATAAAAAAAAAAAAAAAATAATAGCACCTTTTTGGTATGTACTGTTATGTTTCTGATGGTAAGGTTCCCAGAGCTCCCAACCCCTCTTCAAGGCCGACAACGAGCTTGTGACTCCCCTAGTGTTGCGGCAATCCGTCTGCTAGTTTACCGCATTTATCATTTAAAAAAAATAGCGTTATCCTATATTAATTGTATACAAGCGGGTAACTGACGTTAGCAATACTCGACAGTGAAACATGTCAAGACATGTTTCATTCCATAACGAGGAGCATAATCATGAGCCGTTCGCTCAAAATCCCCCTTCAGGGCCTGCCCTTGTTGTGGGTGTCATAAAGAAACAACCCCCGCAGACATAAATAAGTAAATAAGCCTTTTTGTTCTTCTTAGTTGCACAAATATTACTACCCATCCCTTGAAAGCTCAACCCAACGTTGCCCGCCCCGATACCCGCTCCGCTTCAAGCGTCCACTCAGGTCATCTACAAGTTAGCTCGAACTGTAAACCAATAGTCCATCATCATCCAACTCGCGGCTATCGACGCCATCATAACTTAGTTCGGACCAACTTTAGTCAGATACTGACACACTGGACAACTGGGCTATTACGCTATGCCAGGCAGTACGAAATCTATTACACTTGACTGAGTTTGTTTGCTAAATTTGCACGAGCTTAGTACTTGTCCCAAACACTTTGTACTCGTAAATCAATACGCTAATTAACGACATATTTCGGAGAACATAGGCCTCTATTTTCAAGCACTAAGAGTGCCGAGTGTCCATTCGGTTTGCCGCTCGCGTCGCCGGCCGGTCACGCACTCACGAAAGTTTTTTTTTTATGACAGAGGCGGCAAGCGAGCAGACGGATTGCCTGGTGATAAGCAATTACCGTCGCCCATGGGCACCCGCAAAACCAGGGGAGTCACAAGCGCATACACATTTTTCTGAAAACCCATGTAGGTACAGTCACCGGTAATAGTATCTTACGATAACAAGACCGCAAAAATATCTGATCGCATCTTATGTCTCTAAGGTGCTGTCAGAATTTTTTGCAGCCTTGGCATCATAAGATATTATTGCCGGTGACTGTACTCAAGCTTCAGTTCTGCAGCTAGCGATGAAAATGGCAAAAATTCATGTTGTTTCTTTCGAAACTTTGTATCTTTTCTATAAAATACATATAACTTTCGAAAAAAACAAAACTGACGTTTGTCTCACAAATACAATCAATCATACACGTATAATACCTGTTGTATATTGTGTATTTTACATGTTTATTTAGTAATGACTTGTCAATCTTGTCATGCGTTTGACACATAATTGAATTCACGTTCACGTCACATTTTCGTCATAATTAATAATTTCAACCTCTTTAGTTAATTGGTATCGAGATATAGTCTGAGCGGAATGAAAAATCACCTGTTTGTATGAGAGCCAATACATTCAGAGTCACTATTCATATTTATAATATAATAATACGAAAAATATAACGTATTTGAAATTGCGAAAGATATAAATATACTATATATTATTGAAAAATACAAGGGCGCCTGAAAGTCACATACGTATAGTCAACAAATTTGATTTCTAGGCACTTCAAACCTTCTCACAGTGACGTTAATAAGAGATATTTTGCGTCTTTCATTATAGATTTTCACTGTGACAAGGTACGAAGCGGCCCATAAATCAAATTGATTGACTGTACGTATCTTTAATGTAATTTTCCTAACTAGTGCGTAAAAAGTGCACTTTGCGCACGCTTCGCGTGCGTAAATTTCACTTTTTAAGGTACTTGTTATGAAAAATTGGGTTCGATACACGTGAGAAAACTTCTTTAAGACTCGGATGATTGTCACCCTCGTCGAAAAAACATTTTTTTTCACTAGTATCGAAATGTACTATTTTATCGCTATCTGCAAGTAAACTTGTTAGCTAGTTAAGTGTACATAGTTACTTTGTACCTAAAGTGTAGTGGATATCTTCGTGAATTCCACTCTCTCGCGATTAATCTCAAAGTTTGTGGACTAATTTCAACCGTGTCCGGGTAAGACTTCGATGGCTCCCCGGACATCAAGTTGGATTTGGGTCATCGAAAATGGAGCGGAGTATTAAGTTTCTTTAAACTTAGGCGGTATTTAACAAGTTCATTGACATTTTATTAATAACATGGTTTTAAGTCTTTGTTATGTTGTTTCAATAGTAGTTTATGTATCTGTGCATAATGAAGGGCATTACAACAAGAGTGTGGGTTTATGAAACGAGCCGAAGGCGAGTTTCATAATAATATCACACGATTGTTGTAATGCTTAATTATGTATAGTTACATACACTACTTTATCTACACACATAATATCATTAAGTGTTTTAAGATGGGTTCAGAAACCGTAGGGAAATGACTTATTACTAGGGTTACTTGTAAACATTAAAAAGTCAACGAACAAAACAAATGACAGCTTGGAACGGCGGCGTTGCGTATTTCGTATCTCAGTCAATTTTTTTTTTAACCATAGACAAGCGAATGAACTCCCTATTCTACTGTCACTCGAGTTCAAATGTCGTTCGATTTATATAAAAAAAAACATAACGAATTGGCGTTTCGTATCAATGGCTGTTTTAATATCTATAGATACTAAATTAGACACCCCACTTGAATTTGACAGCTGTTCCAAATTTAAATTCATAACCTACTGATTTCAGTAGGTAATGTTAACATTACCTACTGAAATCTATCTGATGGTTGGTAATGCTGGTCATTGCCTACGGTTTCTGGACGCATTTTAGAGCACTTATGATATGTACGTAGATAAATACATTTATTTTCTTTCTTTCATCCTAATTTAGTTGTTTTGTTTTAATTTTTTATTATTATTTATAATTTGGCATTTATCTGTGTGATGAGCAAAAATACTTGTTTTCAATTAATTCACTAGTAAGTGACCACCTTTCAATATTTGGGCACATTATACTAAAAATAAACTCTGTTTATAGGCGGTTAGAATTTATTTTAGTGTGAAGTGCCCAGGTATTGAAGTGGCTAATAATTGAAGCCCCATTAGAAAAGATTCATTTTTAGTATAAGGTGGCCAGATATTGAAAAGTGGCCAGTTGCTGGTAAATTACCCTATGGATGTAAGTATTTGTATTTTATATATATCATTGGCCGAGTATCCAAAACACAAGCCTTCTTGAGCTTACCGTGGGGCTCAGTCAATTTGTGTCACAACATGTCCTGTAATATATATTTGTTTATTTTTTACTAAACTATGAAGTTTGATCGAAATAATGATACACTATTTATTATTGTTTGTTATTGGCTGTAAGAAATCAGGTTGCTCCAATTCCCAGAAGAACCGGATTTTATTGGTGCTATTCCCCTTGGTGTAACCGGATATCCGAGAAATCGATTGCAAAATGAGGTTATAAATAATAAATATTATTTCCTGAAGATGTTTGGAGCTTGTTAATACTGGGGTTGACTTACAAGATAAACCGTTTTATTGTTGCAAGGTATTCTACCTATTACATTTTTCTGATTAATTCGTTGGTTGACTGGTAGAGAATGGCTTAAGGCAGTAAGACCGCCCTTTGTACCATCTTGTATTGCTTGTGTTAAATCAGTTGATGCTCACGTCGTGTTTAGTGTTTTTCCACATTTTTTGTTGGTAAGTATTTGTGTAATACCTATGTATTTATGTTTTGTGAAAAATTATAACGTTTACATTTATCAGTCTGTCAACTCTAAGAGTATCCACTTGTGATGTAATGTTTACATCGTGACAGATTATTAATACGTTTCATTAGAATAACTTCTCTTTTCACACAGCTTTTACGATCTTGTTAAGATAAGATATTTTAGGATATCAATAAATTATATACCACAACCTTATTTATCGTAAAGACACGCCGGGATTGAGATAAATGGTTTTAGTATGTTTCAATACTGTATTATGCGATATAATCCGTTTCCTGTATTTTTATTCTATAGATAATGAAAATAATAATGATAATAAGTTCATAACACCAAATTTAAGGCTGAGTGTACCAAGTGGTAAATATAGTAATATAAAATAAAATAAATAAATATTTTTTTTATGACATAGGCGGCAAACGAGCAGACGGATTGCCTGGTTTTAAGGAATTACCGTCGCCATGGGCACTCGCTACACCAGGGGAGCCACGAGCGCGTTGCCGGCCTTTAAGGGAGCTTGGAGCTCTGGAAACCTTACTCACCATCAGGTACACAACACTACATACCTGAAAGGTGGCAGTGCTGTTATGGCTGTGGTCTTCTGTAAGGAGGAGGTACTTCCCCAGTCCGGCTGCCCCAGATTCAAGCGTGATGGTCAACGCTGTGCCCTACCTCTCATTGTTGGACGTAGTTTAAGGACATACCCGGGTCCAAAATATAAAAAAAATATATATATTACAGGACATTCTTACACAAATTGGCAGAGCCCAACGGTAAGCTCAAGAAGGCTTATGCTTCCTTGTCACAAGTTTTTGCACCAGAACGTGAGTCGCTTGAACTGAAGTAAATAATTTATTATTTGCCAGTCCCGTCACGTATAAGTCCATAAGCGAATTGCGAGGAAAAACACAAAAAATGGTCCAGGCAGGGTTTTATTCGCAAATAACGGAGTACCCAAAAAAGCAGAGATCAATTATAACAACAAGAAAACTCCTTTTTGGAAAGACATGTCAAAACAAATATGAATTAGATGTTGAAGCAACTTCTATTTGAGTCTTGAAATGGCCAGGATGATTTTTTTTTGTTCTTTAACGTACTTAAGTAAGTAATATTTATATTATATTTATATTATCGGATTAGCAAGCTGAAGTGGCAGTGGGCCGGCCATATCATTTGTAGAACCGTTGGGGTAAACGAGTTCTTAAGCGTAGTGTGGTACGCCCTTAGAGTAGGTGGAGAGACGATCTTCGCAGGGTGGCTGGCAAGAGCTGGATGAGACTGCTGAGTAGCGTGCATTAGGGTAGGTCTATGTCCAGCAGTGGACAAATACAAGCCTTTGATGATGATGATAAGGATGAACTTGTGACTCCCCTGGTGTTACGGGTGCCCATGGGCGATGGTAATTGCTTACCAGCAGGCAATCCGTCTGCTCGTTTGCCGCCTATGTCATAAAAAAAAAAAGAATTATGAATGTCTCAGTTTTAATAAGATAATTTTCATTCTGCTTGAAATGGAAAGAGCTATGCTTGGAGTATCTTTACGTGACGTACCTAATCATATTTGTAGAATAACCCAAATATACCCGACATTGTCCCAGGATTACACAGGAATGACTAAAGGCCAAATTACCCTGTGAGTCAAAGGCCATATTGGCAGAAAATTTTAGAGTGGACCACATAATTGTATAGGAAAGCGCAGTATCAGATGTCTTACCAGATGAACGAGTGACCTCATTGCTGAGTATTAGCATTGTGCTAAAGATTGCTCTTTGTAGCAATGTACGTCCTTAGCTGATTAGTAGCACAGTGTACGCCAACTCGGGTGTGCAAAATTATGTTTTGACATGTTTTCAACAGGCAGAATTCTTTAGAATTCTCCTTTAAGCCTTAGGCATTGAAGCCACGTATTGGATCGTAACGACGTCGAATCGAACCGGTCTACGCTTAAAAGAATCCATACAAAGGCCTTTCACGCGAACATTACTCTAAAAACCCCTTTTTATTTGCTATAGAATAACCTATTGCAAACAGACATGTATTTTGAACTCTTACAGGGAATTCACACCAGTCGCCTCGTTGACTAAAGAGTGTAAAATAGCGTGGCGTTGAAACAGAGATAGGACCTTTTGTAATTGCGATATTTGGTTGGAGAATAAAATAAATTGCTCCCGTTCCGTCACACGGACGTGGATGTAATTGAAAAATAAACCTTCGGAGGCTTTGGATCAAATATTCAGCGAGTCATCAGAAAGTGTGAAATGTGCGCGGGGTGTAATAATGATTTGGGAAGGACCTACACATAGTCCTTGAGGCACCCTAGAATGTTATTCTCATTGTTGACGATTTCTACTTAAAATTGTGTTGTTTTTGATATGGTGAGTGATAGAAGCAGTGGAGCGATATCTTATTTATTTCTATTTAAAATAAAAGAAGGAAAAGGAGTTAAACTGGTTGGCTACCTACCTATGTACTGTACACTACTGTGACATAATAACTTGACCTACCTTACAACTGTTTATTATAGTTTATATTAACGTTAGCTTATAATATGAATAAATTGGAATATTATAATCGTATTATTTCTGAGATGCTTAAAATAAAAGAATAACCTTGGGTTTTTTAATTATATTCAGGGTCAAGAGAAAAGGGGAAAAAGAACTGAAAATCTTAATAACTTGGCAATTGCGCACTTAAAACTATCATTGTTTCTATAATGTTCAATTTCAAAAAAAATTTCAATGTCATGTATGTATACACATAAGGTTATAGAATTCAAATATACACCAGTTACCTATATTCAGTCCAAACACATTTTTGCTCAGAAATTGAGTTGTCAGTCAGCCATGTTTGTTTACCTTATATTATTTTTCTATTGAACGATTTGAGTGCCATCTGCCATGTTACGCAGTAACTAAATGTTACATTTCCAAGTTAACCTAGTCTGACAACTCCAGTGTAGCTCGGCAAGTGCCACAGACAATACCACAGACACCTGTACGTTCGATTATACGTCGTAACCATAGATAACTAGGAACTAGGCCAACCGAGACACCACAATAGACTGGCCAGAAGGAATTGACTATCTACATTTATCTATTGCTATTATGAGATTGACGACAGAACTGGCCTGGCCTAGTGGATAGTGACTTATGAAGCCGACGGTCCTGGGTTCGAGTCCAAGTAAGGACATTTATTTGTGTGATGAGCACAGATATTTGTTCCTGAGTCATGGGTGTTTTCTATTCATTTAAGTATTTGTGTATTATAATAGCTGAGTACCCACAACACAAGCCTTCTTGAGCTTACCGTGGGGCTCGGTCAATTTGTGTAAGAATGTCCGGTAATATTTATTAATTAATTATTAATATAAGAGCATGCTTATCGCTTGAAAATGAAGAACTACGCTCACAAAACAAATAAGTCTGGTGCGGAAGAGTCTTGGATTTTCCCTAGGCGACCTTACCCCCACAGGTTCGATCGCTCTAATAAGTCGTATGGTTTATAGACCCTAAGTCAGGTTAAAAAAAAACTTATCGAATATGTTCGACTAGTGACTAAATATTCGTGACTTAAGCTGTGATATTCATCATCTTCACGGTACACACAGAAGGCAGTCCACTGCTGGCCATAGGCAGAGCGACCCGCAGTGGCCGGTATTCCGCCACCGGCATTCAGGGGATCTTTACCATTTCGTCCACTTTGTGGGGGGCCCAGCGCCCTTCAGTTCATATTCGCTACTTGAGAATACACTCGAGAGACAATGTGTTTTGCCGCCGCCTAAGTTAAACTTAGACAAACAAATTAAATTCAAGTTTTGTGTAAACTCGAAACGAAATTTTCATCAATTGTTGTAAGGTGTCAAAGACTTAGCAAGAGATTAAACTTAATAACAATGAAATTTCTGGCGATGGCCGATTAGAATCGAATTTCGAATTGTCAGTCAAATTTTGAACAATAGAATCATTTGGCTAACATATATTTTGTTTCATTAAACGGTATAGGTGAAAAACTTAGGATCGCTTAGACGTTGGGTGAGGAAGCTGCCGGTCATTTTATCCTCTTAAATACGCGCTGAGCTGACGGTGACTCAGGAGAAAAATATATAAATATTTTTAAACTTTCATAATGTTACATTTATACTATATACTATACATATAAACCGTTCTACTTATTTCCTTGTTCGCGTCAAGATAAACATCAATCTTGTCTTATTGTATAATAATCTAGTGCTTAGAGAATTTATTGAATTTAGGTCACTCATTGATTGTTTCATAGCATTGTATTTAAGAAGCGTTTATAATTTTCGCTATCTCATGGTTTTCTACGCCCTTCTAGACTACTCGGTGATCTTACCTAAATTGGAAATACCGATTTTGTATCTTAACTTTATTTGCGCATTCAAAGAGTAATTTATGTTACTGCTACATAATGTAGGGTTTAAAATACAAGTAAAATGAACTTTCGAACGAGTATATTTACGCCTAATTATGTACTTTTACAGTGACATATACTGTTTTACAAACAATATAATACATATCAATAATCATTTCTGGAACCGCGAACGAAAAGTCAAATGAACAATTGTAATGGCGGCCCAAATTGTCACATCGACATCGTGTCTATAGTAACCAAATGCAACAAGAGACGTTAGAAATGTCATTATTATATTGATTTTGATATAATAATGATGCAATTACAAAAAAAAAAAAAACCATTTAAGTAACGAAAGTAAATGCCTCGTCTTTTTGATTAAAATTATAAACAAAATACAAATACTTCAATATATATGTAAAACACCCATAACTCAGGAACACATATCTGAGCTCATACTAGGATTTGAACCCTGGACCATCAGCTTCATAGGCAGGGCCACTACCCACTAGGCCGAACCTGTCGTCAAATAATGTTTGTTTATCTTTTATTTTATAAAACGTGAGTTTATGATGTAAATATGTATTAAGCCCATGTAACCGGTATATAGTCACATCATTCATTTCAACCGCAAATGCAGGTTTTTGATGATTCTGTGACGTTTGTGTTGGGTACGTGCTTCATTAGCAGTCTGGATGTGAATAAATATTGCACAACGAAGTTCGGTGGTTTAGTGGGCTTAATGGCGAATTGTTATTTAAAATCTGAATTGTTATATTCAGTATTGGTTAGAATCTGTATCGAACACAGAAGTCGGTGATAGGAAAAACTAAAATATGTTATAATAAAAACTAATATTTGACGACCCACCTCGCCTAGTGGATATCACTACCCGCCCTACCTATGAAGCCGATGGTCCTGGGTTCGAATCCCAGTCGGGGCATTTATTTGTGTGATGAGCATATATTTGTTCTTGTACATGGGTGTTTTCTATGTATTTAAGTATTTATATGTATCTATCTATTATATATATCGTCGTGTAGTACCTACAACACAAGCCTTACTGAGCTTACCGTAGGACTTAGTCGATTTGTGTAAGATTGTCCCGATGTGTTTATTATTATTTATTTTATATATTAACGGTCGGACGAGGGTGATGACCTGATTTCTGTTTAATTATTTATTTATTTAAACTTTATTGCACAAAAATATAAAAACAAATGTACAAATGGCGAACTTACTGCCTAATAACATTCTCAACCAATCATCCATTGGGGTAAACAGAAACATTGACATTGGTGCAAAGCGAAAAAAGTAATATAATATTGATAACTAAAATAAAGAAGCGAACTGAAAAACGTTATAAGAGGCTACATATGAAATACACAAATATAATATTAAAATATATATGAATAAATATACTACCATATAATTATTGCATATTATAGATGATGGACGCAATTTATTTAAATATTAAAACGCAGCATTTTTATTTAAATTGACTTCTGTTGTGTTTTTATTTTTGATATTGTGTTAATCTGTATGTTGTTCTGTCGTGATGTCTGTCACCTGCTGGCATCATCGGAAGACCAGCGCTGGCAACACGCTAGCAATATGCTGAGATGGGGTCATTTCGTGGCACTTCCTGTAATGTTGTATGATCGTCTGTTTCATGTTTTCTGTAAATTAGTATGCGCTCACGAATAAATAATTGTTTTATTGAGAGGGTAGGGCACAGCGATGGCCATCACGCTTGAATCTGGGGCAGCCCAACTGGGGAAGTACCTCCTCCTTACAGAAGACCACAGTCATAATAGCACTGCTACCTTTCAGGTATGTAGTGCTGTGTTCCTGATGGTGAGTAAGGTTCCCAGAGCCCCAACCCCCCTTAAAGGCCGGCAACGCGCTTGTGACTCATCTGGTGTTGCGGGTGCCTATGGGCGACGGTAATTGCTTACCACCAGGCAATCCGACTGCTCGTTTGCCGCCTATGTCATAAAAAAAATCTATTCTATATGGACTCATAATATATACACTTGCATATATTCGGGGTTAATCAAAAACTAAAAAAATGTGAGCAAACCCATTTACCTTTATAGATTTGCAATTACTATTAATATAAAAAAAACAGCCATGGCTTCATTGCCATTGAACATACATTTGTTACTCAAATTCTTGTTTACTTCAAATATGCGATAATTACAAATGCAGAATACAAAAACAGTAATAATTATTATTGTTGGAAAAACACTCACAAGTCCCACCGCGAGCTAGTAAGCTATGAGCTATCAGCTATTTCAAGGGACAAAAGATAATCGCTTCCGTTAAAGCCCCATTTAAACCAGGCAAGAACTTGTATACAATTTTCATTACATTGCGGGCTATCGGCGTACGGCGAATTCGGTCGCTTTATATAATCCCGCAATGTAATGAAAATCGTATACAAGTTCTTGCATGATCTAAATGGGGCTGCCCGGCGATGAACTACGATCACCCGGCTATGACATAAATGTCCCTTTTATTTACACGGGAGCGGTTATCTTTTGTCCCTTGAAATAGCTGATAGCTCATAGCTTACTAACTCGCGGTGGGACCAGTGCCTACTCTCCTGACTTATCAGACGGAGAGACGGAACAAGAAATACTTTCACTCTGTAACAAAAAAATGAAGTGTCAGAAAAATGTGTTGCCATGGTTACTGGGTGATTTATAGCCTCTCCAAGCATAACAGCTGTAAATGGCATCGGCATACAGTGATATACGATTTTCATACGAGGGGTAGTCTGGAGGTTGTAAGAAATGTTCGACTTGTACCTCTACAAGAGGATTTGGTTTCTTGTTTGTAGAATATGTGCAAACATATCACAATGTATCTGTTTGATATTTTATGATATGTTTGTGTAAGTAAATATTTTTTTCTCAAACATGAATTGAAACATTGTCTTTACATTCCTTATAATAGACTCGGAAGTACGGTTTTTTGGGCGCGGCAACTGAAGCCTAGTCCTGCAAAGTAACTTTTTTTTCGACTACTATCTATACAGAGACAAAGATGGCAGGTGTCATAGCAAACAGCTGATGTAAATTTTAATACATTTCGATTTCAATGTTAGTTGTGATTTTACAAATTTCATTTTTTGAAGCAAATCTGTTATTTCATTGTATGTTTGAGAAAAGCACTATACATGCCTCGTCGTGAAAATGGATTCCCGGCCTCGTATCACTATCCGGAAATCCTCATTTTCCCGGCCTCTGATGTAATATACTATTACAGGCCATCTTTACACAAATTCCCGGAGCCCTACAGTAAGCTCAAGAAGGCTTGTTTAGAATGTTTAGATTACTTTAAAAAAATGAAATGAAGTGTTGTGTAAAGATCGTTGGAATCCACAGGATGCGGGTGGCGTAAAAGCGGTCATTGTAGGTTACTTTGCACAGCAACAGTGGAGATGATGATGATGATTTACGATAACTAGCAACGTTATTCCTATTATATATAATAGAATTTCTGTAGACTCAATAATAAGGTAATATTAGTGTCGCTAAATATGTATATAGTTTCTTAAATGTCTCAATAACTATGCTTTGTCCCTCGTTGCCATGGTTACGTCCCCCTGGGTCACCCCTCAAACCACAGTTTAATTGCATCTAAAAATACAAAACATGCATATTTGTGGTAGATATATGTCCATAACGGGTCACCTACCAAGCGTGTTAGTAGAACGCGGTGCCACATTTCTTGTAACAAACTATGCTTCAGTCGTTTTTGACTGATGGGACATAATAACAACAACAGATAGTTTATTTACTCAAATAAACTATCTGTAGTTTACTAAAAGAATCTCACAGTTAACCGAATTCAAAAAAAGGGTATATAAAAGTTTTAAGAATGTAACTTCAAACGCCTCCCTACTTTGTAACTCACCTCAAAGGTCAAATGCCACGTGTGTCAAGAATGTAGCTGGAATTTTTGGGGTCCAACAAACGCCACACCACATTGCTGTGTCAAAGTTCAACTTCAAGTGTAAGGCATAAGCGGACGCGGTCGCTTCAAGCGGAGATATCGGCGGTTTTTCTCTTCGTCACCTCTTACGATACCCTCGGGAGGAGTTTGGTGGTGGTGCTATTCTAGTCAGCGGCACTACACTGCACAAAGGGTTTACCTTATCATTCATTCATAATGCCAGTAGACACTTTGGTTTTCACCATAGAAAGTGTCTATTGGCAACGTCTAAGTTACTATGTATACTTTCTTTCCTGATTTTTTTTTAAATTATATTCAGCCTGCTGACGTCCACTGCTGGACATAGACCCAACTATGACTTATATCATCTTGGGAAGGATTTACCATAACTCTACGGCAAGCGGGTTGGCGACCGCAGTAACTGTTGATTAGGTTTCAACGGACGCTGCTGCCTATCCGTCAGTTTTTCTCTTTGTCGCCTCTTACGACACCCGCGAGAGGAGATGGAGTGCTATTCTCAGACGGCATCATACGGCGAAGAGGTAAACCTAATTCAGGGGTATATTAATTCAGCAATTGCTCTAGTTATCGCAAATGCAGCACAGGTTAAACCCTGCCTATGAAGCCGATGGTCCTGAGTTCAAACCCCAATCAGGGCATTTATTTGTGTGATGAGCACAGAGTTATGGGTGTATTCTATGTATTTAAGTATTTATATGTGTTTAAGTATCTATTATATATATCGTCGTCCAGTACCTACAACACAAGCCTTACTAAGCTTACCGTGGGCTAGATTGATGTGTGTAAGTTTATCGCGAAGTATTTATTTATTTGTGTGATGCGAAATATCAGTATATTTGTTCCTGAGTCGTCTAGTGCCGACAACACAAGCCTTACTGAGCTTACCGCAGGACAAGGTTGACTTGTGTCAGATTATCCCAAAATATATTTTTTTTTATGTTAAATATACATTGCAAGTTACGTAATACAGGAACAAAATAAAATGAATAATTCAACAGAAGAAAGTCCACCAGGAATGTTCAATTATAAACGTGAGGACCGTTTGTTTGATAAAACATGGTTAGGACTCAGGGAGATTGGACGTCAGTGGCAAGCGGGGTCAGTCGAGCGTGACTAGTGACGTGGGAACTATGGGAATATTCCTGGAACTTGACTTGGGAATGTAGACTGGAAAATATTCTACTACTTAGTTACAAACGGATAAACTCACCTGTAATATCGCTGTCGGGGCTTCCAACCTCTGTACTGACCAGACTCTGACTGTACAGGCTGACTGACATATTTTGGAATGACTGATATTAAATTTAAAGACTGACAGGAAAAACAGTGACAGGAGAAAATCGACAGTCGACGACAAGAACCAGACAAAGACGGTTCAATCGCACAAGGCGACATGTTTCAGGTAAGCTCTGGTACCCAATTTCTGGTAAGCAATTTCTCAGCGGGCGCGGCGTGCGGAACGCCGTGCAAGGCAGACAGCAGTGAGGAATACACCCTCAACGCGATCGGTGTGTCCTTACTCGGCCATAACATACCCGAAACATGTCACCTATAATTGAGTCGCTTAAATTCAAACTCAGGTAAATCCATCTGTCAGATCATGCGATTTTGGTATTATGAAAAGGTAATAGGGTAGATATTTGCAGAGAGGGTCGAATGGATTTAACTGAGTTTGAAGTTAAGCGACACAATTGTGAATTTATCCGTTTGTAATTAAGTAGTCGTAACATGGCTTACAATAGTTTTGATTATAGGAAAACATTCTCGTTCGAATTTAAGGAGATTCGACGTTAGCAGGCGAGGGTAGACAGCGAGGTTATTCATGTGGGAACTCTGGGGAAGTTCTTATGTAACTCGGAGCAGTTTGAATGGTTAACAGGACCTGGCCTTAAGGAGATTTGACGTAAGGGAAGTCAGTCAGTGTATTTAGTGACATGAGAAGGATATGCTACCAGAACTCCGGGCAATGTAACTGGAAGCAGTTTCAATGAGATAACTTGATTTGTATATTTTAAACTCATAAAGATTGGGAATCAGTGGCAAAAGGGGATAATGTAATGGGGCTGGTGATGTAAAATCTCCATTTATGTAGGTACCTAGGAATGTAAATGGAAACCTTTTTTTTTTAATGCTGGTGCCAGAAATAAGTGTATTATCATATGTTATATTTTGATATAGTCACAATAATCTCAAAGATAAGTAGGCTTAAACTCGTTTGGTTGCTTAATGCCGGTATTTTATATATAATCCATATGTCACAGCATTGCAATTGATGATAAAACATCCTTAAATCGAATCCCATGTACAATATTCCCATTTTTAGAGAATATTCCTAAAACTGGAAATAAAACGAGGCACATCTCTAGATGCAATTTAGAATAAAGGACAGACAATTTCTTCCTCCACAGAAAACGGTTGTTCCAACGCCTTTTATAATTATGATTTTATTTTCGGTATTTTAAATAATTTTATTTAAAACTCTACTTATTTAACACAAAAACGTCTTTATTTACATATATGATTTTTTTGTGATTTTCATATTTATTTTACCTGTGGTGCAGAAGTGCGGTCCGAAGAGATGAATATACAGTATGTATCAAGACGAAAGGCCAAGCTTTGAACCCGTTAATGGCCATGACGAATGTAATACTATTTCGCACTTTCTGTTAGTGTTTACCGATTATTTATTGATTCATCATTTTATTTATAATTGAAAAGTTGTACCTTTTCTAAATAGGTTAACATTTCTCATCCTGTGAAATGTTATGTTATGTTATATATATTAACGTTACATCTAAGATATTGATAACGTATTAGTGGGCACTGTTTTCACGATAACTACCACATAATTCGGCTGGTACTTCTGTTAAATTATCTAGTTTTAAAAATGACAAGTTGCACTTAATGAAATGCCTTAATAGTTGTGTTTACAGTTTTATCGAGATGTGTTTTTTGTTATGTTTTCCTCATAATTTTTTAAAAATGACAAGTTGCACTTAATGAAATGCCTTAATAGTTGTGTTTACAGTTTTATCGAGATGTGTTTTTTGTTATGAGAAAAACATAACAAAAAACACATCTCGATAAAACTGTAAACACAACTATTAAGGCATTTCATTAAGTGCAACTTGTCATTTTTAAAACTAGATAATTTAACAGAAGTACCAGCCGAATTATGTGGTAGTTATCGTGAAAACAGTGCCCACTAATACGTTATCAATATCTTAGATGTAACGTCAATGTCAATTTATTTTTCTTAATAAGATTGACAAACAAGGTTGGCTTACCATTTTCATTGACAAACTTTATTCAACTGACATTTTGTTTTGATTTTAACCTTGTCTTGTTAGATCTTAAGATTGTAAATACTGAATACAGGATGCTTCACAATCAAAATGGATTTATCATTATCTGAAGCAAAAAAAATATACGAGCTTGTATTTCAATAATATATCTACCAAAACATTATTTCTTACTTACTCTTTTACGGGTTTAAAGCTTGGCCTCTCGTCTTGATACATACTGTATTATTTGCACTTTGCACTTTTGAAATGATGATTTGATGAATTTTGAAGATGATTTATTGACTTTACCAACAATGATTCGTTCCAACTTTTACTTTCCAAAATACCCATAACTATTATGTTAACAAAAATATTTGATACTTACAAGTTATAATTTAAAATACTGTACTAAAATATCCTTAGTTAATAAAAAACAAAGATAAAACACATTTAAAAATAAACGCTCTGAACAAAACTGGCACCGCATCAGTCACAGAAACTATAAAACTTTTAATCCGTTTACGTCGTTATTGTGAGCGCTAACACCAGAGCGGCGCTCGATCATCTTGCAACGAGCGGTTTGTTGTGCAAGTGTCACGGCTGTTTATTGATTGAGCTGTGGTCTAAGATTTAAGTGGATTTAGGGGCAATTTGTGTAAATGTTAGTATTGACATTGATATATGAATATATTAACAAAACGGTATGAATAAACCAGTTTGACCAGAAGAAGCCAAGAAACAAGACAAGTAGGTTACAACGGATGAACTCATGTGTACTTATATCGCACTGAGCGGCACATTTTTTTTACGCAAAGGTGGCATACGAGCAGATGGATTTCTTGATGGTAAGCAATTACCGTCGCCCATGGGCACCCGCAACACCAAGGGTTGCCGACCTTTAAGGGGATTGGAGCTCTGTCAACCTTACTCACCATCAGGAACACAACACTACATACTTGAAAGGTAGCAGTGCTATTATGGCTGTGGTCTTCTGTAAGGAGCCTCCTCCTTACAGAAGACCACCTTACTTCCCCAGTTGGGCTTCTTCAAGCGTGATGGTCCTTCGCTGTGCTTTACAAAAATGTTTGATATGACATGTTTCGGGTGAGCACTGCAGTGTGTGACCCCCAGGCGGTGTGTCCTGACTCGGCTTGAAAATGGGTACCAGAGCTTACCCGAAACATGTTGCCTAGTGCGATATAACAGGTCAATTAGACGACAAGTTTGGCCTAGTGAGTAGTGACCCTGCCTATGAAGCCGATGGTCCTGGGCATTTATTTGTGTGATGAGCACAGTTTGTTCCAGAACCATGGGTGTTTTATATATGTATGTAAGTATTTGTATATTATATATATCGTTGGCTGAGTACTCACAACACAAGCCTTCTTGAGCTTACCGTGGGGCTCAATCAATTTGTGTCAGAATATCCTGTAATATTTATTTATATATTTAATTCATCCATATTAATTGTATAGAAGCAAATAACTAACTTTCATCCGTTGTTAATCAGCCAGTCGGGGCATTTCTTTGTGTGATGAGCACAGATATTTGTTCCTAAGTCATGGGTGTTTTCTATGTATTTAAGTATTTATGTGTATCTATCTATTATATATGTCCTCGTATAGTACCTACGACACAAGCCTTACTGAGCTTACAGTGGGACTAGGTCGATTTGTGTAAGAATATCCGAAATATTTATTTATTTATTATTATTATTTGTGTGATGAGCACAGATATTTGTTCTTAAGTCATGGGTGTTTTCTATGTATTTAAGTTATTTATATATATCTATCTATTATATATATCGTCGTATAGTACCTACAACACAAGCCTTACTGAGCTTACCGTAGGACTAGGTCGATTTGTGTAAGATTGTCCCGAAATATTTATTAATTATTATTTACAATTTATTCGTTGTAACTAAGTCGTAGTAGCATGACTAACAATAGTTTTAACTAAGTTACAACTTGTTACAGTTACAACAGGCCTCTGGCAGTATTTAAGTTGTGGGAAGCCGGTGAGCCACACGGTAAATCTGCCAGTGGCATTGATTGATTTAGGGAGTTCGCGTAGCGGTATTTGATGGAATTTCGGTGAGCAATATTTGTTGGTATGACGTGGAGTACAGTAAGCGTGAATTTGTGGACACAAACTAGATGGCAGTTTTGGTACAAGCTTTTATTGACGACTATCTTTTTACACAATCATCAAATCATCATTGAGAGGATTCTAATGCGCCTTAACACGTTGAATGTCGATTCAATTCAATTCTGCGATCGCAGTTCCACCATCTTCTGTTGGATTCTAATGAAAGTTTTATTGCAAGACCCTGGTTGGTTTCGTATTTAATCTTCAAGAATGAATGGCGTGAAATAATCATTTATTGATCCAAACCTATTAATAATATAATATATGTATAGATAACTATGTAGCTTTTCCTCGCAACTTCGTCAGCCAGCCATGGCCGTCTTTAAAGTATGGCTGCGGGATAAAAAAATATCCTATGTCCTTTGTCGTAGCTCAAACTCTCTCCAAACATCCCAATTGGTTCAGCGGTTTAAGCGTGAAGAGATAACAAACCGACAGACAGTCAGACAGGCAGACAAACAGACAGACAGACAGACAAACAGACAGACAGACAGAGTATGGATTAATGGGATTGGATGATGATTAATGGATTAATTGTTCTAGCTTAGAACAATTATCGCGTAATAATATCCAACGGGCTAGGTTTAGGCGACAAACTGGAATTAGGCTATAAATAGCACAGTAAAACACAGCATAATTCTACTGTTCGCTAAATTCAACCGAGTTCTAAGCCAGAAACAACATACATTATTTGCCTTGCTAATTGCTTAACAATCTCAAAGCGCCATTTGTCAAAGGCATAATTATGTATACACAGTTGAACCTTACTTCATTACGATAAGGTTCAAATGTGTATACTTATTTTTAACTTTGAATGCACACTTGCAAGTGATGTCACAACTGCCGGGACCACAAATGGGAGGTTCCCTCTAGTGTCTACGTGATATATAAAATACAAGTATATAAAAAACACCCATGAATCAAACATAAATATCTGCTGTGAATTGTCCTTACTGGTATTTGAACCCAGGACTGCCTAATAGACAGGGCCCACTAGGCGAAAGATGTCGCCAAATTGAAGTTTTTTAGATGATTTTAAAAGTGGAAACCAAAGGCTACAGCGTACCTTAGAGCGGTGGAACATAAATTTTGAATAGAAGCAACGACCGGAAAAATATGGCGCCGACAGAATTATGATAGTATTTGGGAGTGGTTGTTGTGGCAGACATTGCGCGGTTAGCATTACTGCTTGAAAAGTGGGTAACTCAATATAAATCTTATTAGTAAGAGCGTTTATTTATAATTCTACAAGAATTACAATATTATAAATATTATAATAAATATTCATTACAATAAAGGATGACTCACGTTTCACCGTCGTTCTTCCTACCCGTCGACCTTACGAGTCCGAGCCCACCGTCCCACCGTGGCGGCCCGGGCCCGAGCGGCCCGACACTCGAATTATTAAACATTATCACGAGTGTCGATCCATCCAGGCATTTGTTGCGAGTCACGATCATCACACGCCCGTTGATATCGCGTGAACATCACGTCGTCTTCCCATCACCGGGCCGAGCAGAGCCTTTTACATAGCTGTAACGGCCGTCGCACGACCGGCCCGTGCCCGGACCGAGTGGCTCGGACGGCTCGGTGGTCACGTGACTTATTCCATACAAAATGTCGCGACAGTGGCCTCGGCTCGGATGCGGGATGGTGTAACGTCAGTCAACCTTAATTTTTTTTTTATGACAACAGGTGGCAAACGAGCAGACAGATTGCCTGATGGTAAGCAATTACCGTCGCCCATGGGCACCCGCAACACCAGGGGAGTCACAAGCGCGTTGCCGACCTTTAAGGGGGGTTGGAGCTCTGGGGACCTTACTCACCATGAGGAACACAACACTGCATACCTGAAAGGTAGCAGTGCTATTATGGCTGTGGTCTTCTGTAAGGAGGAGGTACTTCCCCAGTTGGGCTTCTCCAGACTCGAGCGTGATGGTACTTCGCTGTGCCCTACCTCTCATTGTTGGACGTAGTTTAAGGACATACCCGGGTCCAAAAATAAAAAAAATCTAAAAATATAAATATTTGAGTCGATCTTTCAGCTATCGAGATTATTACAGTAACTCCATGTGGCTTGTGTTGAAGGTACTAGGTAGACAGATAATTACATTCCCTTGTCAGGATTCGAACCCTCCTGTTTTACGCTGTCATCTATGTTAATATACTTACTTTAATATAAAAGCTTTCCCGTACTTTATTTTGTAAGACACCAAAATAATAAACAAGCCATCCCAAAATACTTTCCATTGCCTCTACCACGAAATGGTAAAAACTGACTCGTTAGCGACAGTGTGAAATATTTGTACGAAGAAATTGTACAGAGCCTAACAAATCAACGTTGAAATCGTAACGATAGTCAAATGTAGCATCTCGTGGTAGCGGTATCGCCTCTGTACCTCGAGTTCCCAAAATATATATTCGTTAGCGTCAGCGTAAAATAATTGAATGAAGTAAGATTTGACGACCGGTCTTTCCTAGTGGGTAGTGGCTGTGCCTATGAAGCCGATGGTCCTGGGTTCAAATCCCAGTGAGGGCATTTATTTGTGTGATGAGCGCAATTATATGTTCCTGCGTCATGGGTGTTTTCTATGTATTTAAGTATTTATAGGTATCTATCTATTTCATATATCGTCGTCTAGTACCTACAACACAAGCCTTACTGAGCTTATAATAAATAAGCCTTCGCGATTTGTGTAAGATTGTCCCGAAATATTTATATTTTTTATTTCTATATTTAAGTAAAAAGAGATTGTATAGAGCCTAATAAATCGGCATAAAAGTAACTAGGATCCATTTAGCACCTAATCACAGGATTTGGCGTAGGTTTTAAGCGTTTTCATCAAATTGATTTGACACTTTCAACCATTTGCGATCTAGGTGGGACATGAATCACTTTGTTCGATAGTACAAGTCGGAATTTGAACTCCGCTAGGCAGCTAGCGCTTATACATAACATGACTATGTATGTATGAAGAAATTGTACAGAACCTAACAAATCGGGGTAAAAACGTTACGTATCCACTGTCGCATCTCGTGGTAGCGGTAAAGGGGAGGACCGTAAGTAATTCGAATGGGAATAAGACCCGCTTCCATATTATTTTGAAGCACGGTTTTAATCTAGTATCTTATATACAGTAGGATTCGTGAGACGCGAGCAGAACCGAGCCCACAGACCAGTAAATGTCACAGTATCGGACTTTACCGATTCACTGCGTCTTCCATTTTCAAAAACTTTTGTCTGTGGCGGCGAATAATTATGTCATGACGCGGCAGCGGCGCTTTACGCCATAGAATGTCATGACACTTCTCTCATCTCATAGACACGCCACATGTTACAAACATTGATGCCAAACGCACTGAATCGGTTAAGTAAAACAAAAAGAAAAATGTACAGATTTTTCTTTTTTGCTCTTTTTGTTAAGAAAGTGTCTTGCTCAAAAATTATGGTTATCCTACAACAACTAATTAGTGAAAAAAAATCCTCTTTATTGTTATGAGATATCTTTGATTATAAATTATAAATAAAGTCAATTGTCAAAGTAAGTACTACGACTAGTAAATGTCATCAACTCATTAGTTCATATTGTAGGGTGATCATACACGCTGTAAAAAGTTGAACACTTATTTTTTTAACCTTTAATATAAAAAAGATAATTATTTTCACTAAGATTGTTAGCTTATTATCTGAATTCGTGGGGTTAGACCTGTTCACGTCTTCAGAATCACCCTGTATAATATAGATCCAGAGCCCTGAGTGTAAGTTTTTAACGTAACTTTGGGTTACGAATGCGTTTGTGTATTCCATATAAATAACATTATCACTTACGCGTTCGTAAACGTTTTCTTACGTCAAAAGAAACTTACAATAGAGCCTCAGAACAATATGATTGTATCGAGGGTTTCGTGGTCAAACGTGATAAATCGATATAATTTTTAATTGAATTAATAATCTTACGTAATTCACGTATGGTTCTATATTCAAAATCCCATTTACTTGACTTATCGGGTTTGACCACGAAACGCTCGATATAAGATTCTAGCTTTTCCTTGCAACTCCGTCGGCCAGCCATGCCCGTCTTTAAACTATGGTTGCGAGCTGATGCTCTCTGCGAGCAAATGCTCTGCATACCAAATTACATCCTAATTGGTTCAGTGTGCAGTGGTTCAAGCGTGATGCGGTAACAAACAGACAGACAGAGTTACTTAATACTTTTGCATTAATAATATTAGTATGGATGCACTCAAGAGCAATAGAAACGGGTAACTTTATATGGCAATTCCTATACGAAATTTCCCTTTATTATTGCTCCTGAGTGTATCATAAACGGATCCCCACTGTAGTTACAACTTGTATATATTTTTATTAAAAGTACACCTTTTACAGCAGCTAAGTAAAACTTTTAATGCATTTGAAGTTAAAAAAAAAAGTTAATTTAAAAGCTTCGGACG
Organism: Grapholita molesta; assembly: GCA_022674325.2. NCBI lineage: Eukaryota > Metazoa > Arthropoda > Insecta > Lepidoptera > Tortricidae > Grapholita > Grapholita molesta. The sequence continues at coordinate 2,286,063 of CP053139.2, forward strand.
ATCGAGTCGGTCATGAGAGCTCATCAGACTTGCAAATGAGCGCTGCATTTTTTATGCTCAATATCTTATTTACCGTCCATGGTACTTTTAAAAAAAAGTAATACAATATTTACACATTTCCAATATTTACAAAAGCCGTCGATATACAGCGTGTATTTTTAATATATATTTTTTTTTATGACATAGGCGGCAAACGAGCAGACGGATTGCCTGGTGGTAAGCAATTACCGTCGCCCATGGGCACACGTAACACCAGGGGAGTCACAAGTGCGTTGCCGGCCTTTAAGGGGGGTTGGAGCTCTGGGAACCTTACTCACCAGGAACACAACACTACATACTTGAAAGGTAGCAGTGCTATTATGGCTGTGGTTTTCTGTAAGGAGGAGGTACTTCCCCAGTTGGGCTGCCCCAGATTTAAGCGTGATGGTCATCGCTGTGCCCTACCTCTCATTCATATTACCCCATTTTTTTACCAGACGTAGGCATTAGTGCTATGAACCGCGGTTCCATTAAAACAAAGTGTAACTAATTTCTGTTTTGTTTCCATTTAAAATTATTCAGCACGCAATGTATCGATGCTTTGACTTACTTGACATGCGTGTACACACGTTACTATTACTTTACCAGGCCCCTATTTCACCACAGTGACAATTGTCACGAATCCCGACATATACATTTCTGATGTTGCAGGTGTCCACTGGCTACATTGACCGCTCACCATTGGATGGGACGTGTGCTTGTTTGCCACCAACGCGTTAGCTTCAATAAAATACCGTTTTTCGATATTATATCATCAATATGGCTTTTGACAATTGTACCGAGAAATACGACAATTGTCGCGAAATTCCGACAGAGGACTAATCACATGTCGAAAAAAAAACGTTTTTTTTCTGAGGATCCTGACAATTGTCAAGAGCTCTTCACCCACAGACCAGTAAGTTATCTGTGTCTTCACCAAATTACTACCTATCTATTGATGATATAATAAAAAATAACGGTATTTTATTGAAGCTAACGTGTTGGTGGCAAACAAGCACACGTCCCACCCGATGGTAAGCAGTCAATGTAACCAATGGACACCTGCAACGTCAGAAATTTACATATGTCGGGAATCGTGACAATTGTCGCTGTGGTGAAATAGGGGCCTGGTAAAGTAATAGTCATTTGTATGTACACGCATGTCGGCGTTCTTTATTCAAACTTTGACGTAAGCTCCATATTAACTCTCTGCACAACTACATAGAAATGGTCCTTCAGTTAAGTTTTTCACTTATACAGATTTGGTGGTTGATTTATTATTAAAATAAGGCACCAAGCTTACATCACCCAAACTAGATCAGCCAGATGTATCAGCAATTACCTGAAAACAATAAATTTATCGTTAAAACCACACAATTTGGGGCTATTTACATAACATTACAATGGCTATTCATCTATTACCGTAAAACGGGGTGAGTTGGGTGGAAATCGAAGTTCAAACCAGGATAAAAGTTTATTTTTATATGTTCATTTTTTACAGGCTCATTGATTAATATATACAAAAATGGTATGAATTTCAGGTTTTTGATGAGTTTGTGTAGTTCCAATTTATGACTTTAACGATAAAGACGAAAACCCACCTCAGCCCGTAGTGCCTCGTATTTGGAGTGAGAGGGATTTTTATACAAAGGTGATTTTGAAAGATTATAGGTTCGATTTTTTTTATTATACGTATTACTCTAGGTCCATTCTAAATTGGAATACATTATTGTAGCGGTAGCCTTAAAATCCCTTCTGACCCCCCTCTCAAACCTTCTCTCCCCATTCGAAACCCACCTCTCCCCGCAAAACCTACTTACCCCGTTTTACGACCCGATAGACGATGTCCTGTTCTAACTATGAATTATCTGTTGATGTTTTGTTTCGTTTGATAAATCAGCAGAAGTTTCATTTGAAAGCTACCACGAGGAAAAATTTTACTCGAAAACAAAAAAAAAAATATTGGCATCCATCATTTATCATTTAAAAAGCATTAAATAAAAGAACATCCAACAAGCTTGACAGAAGAATACACTCGATTAGTAATAAGCAATTTGTTTGAAATTACTTTGCACTCTTGTTGCAACTTTGCTACCTATTTTAAAAGAATAAAACAGTTCCTTCCAAGCTGGTGAGGTGACAAATAATATATTTTAAGGTGATTATTTATTCTATTAAAATCAAACAATAGATAAATCCAACTTTCACAATTCACACCAAGTTAGCTACGAAAACCTCGACGGAGAATAACGCCCGCGAAGACAAAAGCAAAACTTAAGGCAAATATGACATCATATTTCCCAAACGGCATAAGTCATAACCACTCTTGGCACCTTATTACCTAAGCATTAGAGCTCAGAATATAAAACCAATTTAAGGATGCCAGTTACATTATTCTCAGAGAGGGATTTTAGAACTTCTGCATTTGAGCGATTCAGTTTGAGGAGTATTTGAATTCAAGACAAACAAATAGTTTTATTTTAAGAACTTAGTGCTTGTGACTTATGTTATTCTAGTTACGTATATTAAATTTCATTGTTGTTTGTAATAAAGTTATTAACTTGTGTGAAACGGGCATCATCTTATTATGACTCTTGTCTTATAAACCATGATTATTATATACTCGGATGTTTCCATTATATTATAAAACTAATTTTTGAAATAAAATACAATTTTACGCGCGGTTTAAATTACGTAGACACTAAGTCTTAGGTTTAAAGTTTGTAAATTTGTGGTTGCAATTTCGGGAAATACCCAAATAATCTGATGGGCTCGAGTATTTTTAAGGATCGATTTTTTTTTACTAATCTGATCGATTCCCCTAGACGCACACCCCTACATTAAAGGCTCATATCTGGTGGAAGTACATAACATGGTGCAAGGTTTCTTCTCTTATGTTAATCTGTCGGGTTCAAGTCACTTCCAAAATCCCCGCTTGGGCTCCCCTACTAACCGGAGGGCGGGAGCATCCCTTAGTGCACACCATTTCCTCCCGCGGGTGTCGTAAAAGGTGACAAAGGAAAAAACCTACGGATGGACAGCAGCGTCTGTCGAAACCCACTACAGCTACTGACAAGCATGGCGACTATGGCAGTTACCCCTAAGAAAAAAGATGTTACAAGTCATATTTGAAGTAGGCCTATATCCAGTAATGGACGATTTATGAACGAAATGAGATGTACTAGCTGCGTAAGCATCTATTTGATAACTCTCGTGATTGAGACTCTTCATAGTAAATTAGTAGCAGGTATATTTTTATATTTAGATAGATATATGTATATATATATTAACTTATTAATCTTTTATATTTATATATATTTATACTACGAGTATTATTGTATCCATAATATTTTGTATTTATTCAAACGCTCTTTTATTTGGACATTTTGTTTCACGCACCAACTATAATTCTCTGTTTTTCCTTATGGTTGACTGGTAGAGAATGCCTTACGGCATTAAGCCCGCCTTTTGTACCGTTTATTTTATATACTGTGCAATAAAGTTTTAAATAAATAAATAAATAAATGTCTCAAAATTAGCAATGTCATTAAATACCGTTCAGCATCTGTACAGTACCCTTACCATGAGTTGTAACATTAAGGTTTTCGATAACGAGTATCGAGTTTACTATCTGTGCATCTCGCTTGTACTAATTTATTGCAAACGAGATGCACAGATAGTAAACTCGATACTCGTTATCGAAAACCTCAATGTCACAACTCATGGTAAGGGTACAGGGCTCTCATCGTATTAATTACTGTTCAAGCATACTGTAATTAGCTTTACGGAATTCAATTAATGGAAACTGTCACACAGTTTCATTAACGGGACGTATGTTGACTATTATATAATGTATAACGTATTATGAAACGGCTATAGTTATGTGCGACTTGTTAGCAAACGCATATTGCTCATAAATATATCTAGATATTTTTCTAGCACGAACCATTTGTGTGACCAAGTGATTGACAAAATAAAAACATCGACAGTCCTATATATCGATAAGTACTACTTCAACAACATACAAGTAATACAATGATAAATAAAGGATAATAGGGTTAAAAATCGAAGTCGTTAAGTTTCAATTTTTATGTTATATGTCACTGTTTTATATTTTTTTTATTTTATTTGTATGTGCGGTGACATGAGTGCTTGGCACAAATGTACATGTTCTTCATTTTATTTTATTCTATCACTATCTGTGGGTTCCTGTAATTGGCTCTTTGTTTTTTATTTTTAATGCTTATTGTTCATGTAATAGCTGTTGGTACTCCTTAAATAAAAAAAATAATAAAAAAATAAAATAAATAAATAACAATAACAAAACTATCTATTTATTTATATTTTACATACTTCAAATAATAATTTGGAACTATTCATTGCAAATAATAAAAGTAAATTACATCAAAAGTGTACGGATTAAGTTCAATATGTTTAAGATCGGTGGCACGCGGCGTCTAGATAGGTAGCCGATATAAAACTGCGTGTACGTCTTGTTGTTGAAATAGTATGCACTTATCGATAACAGGATTGTCGATTTTTTTATTGTGGCAAGCACTAATCAAGTGTCGTTCCTGCTAGAAAAATATCTAGGATACTCATAAACTAACCGCTCAACCAGTTCATCGCGCCTTAGGCACATGCTGTTTGGATTCCCATTACAGGAAAATCCCACGTCAACGTCAGCTCCTTGTGATGGACTTTGTAACAATGGACGTCCGAGGCTTTTTTATGACAAAGGTAGAAAACGAGCAGATGGATTGCCTCATGGTAAGCAATTACCGTCGCCCATGGGTAACACCAGGGGAGTCACAAGCGCGTTAAGCTTTAAGGGAGTTGGAGCTCTGGGAACCTTACTCACCATTAGGAACACAACACTACATACCTGAAAGGTAGCAGTGTTATTATAGCTGTAGTTTCCTAAGGAGGAGGTACTTCCCCAGTTGGGCTGCCCCAGATTCAAGCGTGATGGTACTTCGCTGTGCCCTACCTCTCATTGTTGGACGTAGTTTAAGGACATACCCAGGTCCAAAAAATTATGAATAGATAGATACTTTATAACTAGTAGCTCCCTCGCTCAAGTTTCTCAGTGAGCTATGAAGAGAGTTATGCTTAAACACATACATAAAAAACCCAAGACCCAGGAACAAATATCTGTGTTTGTCGCACAAATAAACGCCTTTACCGGGATTTGAACCCCGGACCGTTAGCTTCATAGGTAGGATCACTACCCACAAGGCCAGCATACATACATATACATTTCAGCCGTATCCAGTCCACTGCTGGACATAGGCCTCCCACAAATATGACGACTGCAGTAGCTGTAGATTAGGTTTCGACGGACGCTGCTTCCCGTCCGTAGGATATTTTCCTTTGTCGCTTACACCCACGGGAGGCCAGACAAGGCCAGACCTGTCGTCAAACAGACAGACATCCGCCAGAGAACCAAAGCTATGGACATAGCTCGAGGAATTAGCTGAGGTGACAGCAGCCATATCGCATGAAGAAACGGCTACCGCTGGGGCTTGGGTGAAGACCGCGACTCGGCAAACGTAGTGTGGCGCCGGCAAGCTGAAGACAGGGTTATGGCGCTCTTTAGAGAAGGGCTATGTCCAGCAGTGGAATACTATACCCTGAAGATAATGATGATGAATAGCTCCATAGGTATCTAAAGTCCCATGTCAAGGTAATTACTCACACGCAGTGTAAAGTTGTTCAAAGAAGGCCTGAGTTGTAATTAGTTTAGTAGTTTAGTTGCCGGATATTACTGTTCGAGGTTTGGGACACGTGGGGCGAGGGAACAATTACGTTTAGGTATTATGTTTAAGTGAATGCTAGATGAAAATATCACAACTCGATTCGGGAAGAACTCGGGAAAATTATGGGAATCGAATCCTTTAAATTGACGGGACATTTGAGCCGGACACGATCCAGGGGGCTGCTATAATGTGTAGGTAGTTGGTTTTAGTGTTAATATTGTGTGAAATTAGCCTTTAAAATTAAGTAGTTTTAAGGTAGTGACATTTTTTTTTTTTAATGTTTCCAAAGGTATACAATATATAATATTTGGGTAGAATTGACGGTGTAACTTTCTTCTACAAATTGCCATTAGAAAAAAAAAACCAGATGTTTTGTAAATGTTTCGAGGAGGAAAAATATGATAACAAATGAAATTTGAAGTATCATATATGGGGCCAAGAACCATAGAACGGAAGACGCGGAGTGGATTCTCCCACTCAAGGTGATCAAAGGAATGACTCCCTGGAGGAAGCGCAGAACCTGTCGTTTTGGTGATCCTCGGGGGAGGCCTATGTCCAACAGTGGACGTATTGTAGTACCTGGTTAGTTCCCTAGCGGATCCTAGGTTCCCTAGGAGCCTAGGAGCCGTGGTAAAATGGAAGGGACAAGGCAAGGAAGATGATGATGACATATTATAGTATAGGTGCAAAACTTAGATAAAGGATCTGAACTGGTACCGCGAACATCGGATCTCTCTTTTACTCCAATTAAGGCGTCATGAAAATATTTCAAAAATTAGGAATATCGACTTTCGCGGTAGCGCCGCTGGTAGCAATCAGATTCGGTTATTACCGCCTCAACCACTGGAAAGATATAGTTTGGGTCTTTTCAAGGCAAGAGTGAATAGGCTGTTACTGAACCAGCGTACACCCTCGACCTCGTCGACACTTACCATCAGGTGCGACTGAGGTCAAACTCTGGTTAGTCTTGTATAAAAAAACTAATCTCACTGAAAGCGTAAACTCAGTGGGAGTACTCTAGTAGTACAAACCAAGTGCCTGGATTTTCTCCAGGCTACCTTCCCGCCACACAAGTTCGCTTTAACATTCCGAGCGGCTTATAGAGCATATAGGCTTGGTAAAAAAAGAGTCAGGTCTATGTAGTAGTAACATGTCTGTACACGCATGTTAGCGTTCTATATTCAAATTTTGACGTAAGTTTAATGTATATTCTCTGATCAAGTGATCAACTACATGGACATGCGGATAAACTCACTTCTAATTATATCGCACTAGGCGACATGTTTCGGGTAAGCTCTGGTACCCATCTTCAAGCCGAGTCAGGACACACCGATCGCGTTGATGGTGTATCACTCACTGGTGTATCACTCATTCATTACCCGAAACATGTCACCTAGTGCGATATAATTACACGTGAGTTTATCCGCATGTCCATGTAGTTGATCACTTGATCAGATAATATATATGAAACTTTCGTCAAAATTTGAATATTTTTATTTTATTTTATTTTATAGAGCGCTAACATGCGTGTACAGTTACTACTACATAGACCTGACTCTATAAACCGTTCGGAATGTTAGACCGAGCGGACTCTGTGGCGGGAAGGTAGCCTGGGGAAAATCCAGGCACTTGGTTAGTACGTAGTAGTAGTGAGTTTATCCGTTTGTAATTAAGTAGTAGTAACAGTTTTAATTGTATTACATGGCCATGATCCTTTAGTTAAGTTTTTAAATTATACCTCGGACGCAGATCGTCCGTAGCGACGAGCGATCACCTCGCTCGACATCGAAATTAGAATAATGGCCGTCATGATTTCCCCGATATCGCCCGCTTTGCGTCAAAGGAATTCCTGATTGCCGTTCCTCGCTCGGTTGATCACGCATTATCTACATGTAATATAACCATAATGTCGGGTATTATTGTACGTAACACCGGTATTACATAAACCGGTGTTACCGGTATTATAATATTACAGAATGGGATAGTTACCGGTATTATTGAAGGGTAAACTCTGTTATCCCAGTATTTCGGTACAGTCAGCAGCAAAAGTAGCTAAGCGTTTGAAGTGTTCAAAATGACCTACACACGCTCTTATTCTCTTGACAATAGAGACGTGTTGACCTCATTTTGAACACCTCAAATGCTTAGCTACTTCTGCTGCTGACTGTACTACCGGCAATGTAAGGTGACGTCAGCGAGCGTATACATATAAAATTGAAATATAATTTTTTATTTATAAGAAAAATTAACATATGCTTGTCAAATAGGTATCTGATTTAACGTTACCTTCAAATAAAAAATGTTCTATCAAATTTAATTTGTGTTTAAATGAAAAGTTCGCCTGCAACCCAATCTATAGCAACTACGATCGCCATCCCGCCTGTCAAGCGTGGCGACTACGGCAACTGCCCCCCAAGATGATACAAGTCGTATTTGGGGGAGGCCTATGTCCATCAGTAGACGATTTGTGGTGAGTGAGTGAATCAAATAAAACGTAACTTTTTTGTTTTAGATTTGTGACGTAAATTTCGTATGACTCAAATAGAGAAATATTTTCATGAAACATTTTTGACATACCTATTTGAAATAATGAGGTACCAGCTGAAAGGCTTTTTTTATAATAAGTAAGTTTGGATAGTACCTAATAGTATTCATATATTTTATTTTATTTCTATAGTCTTTATCTTTTTATTTCTGTTACTTATTTATAATGAACTAAATGTACTTGAACTTCGTAAAACCCGTAACTTCTTTTTTTATCTAATTATGTCTATGGTTATAAATTGGAATGTCAATGATTGACAGGTAGGAACAATTTGTATGGGAATAATGAATCACTGTTTTCTAATTATCATCACAATATTTCCGTGTGTTTCACTGCCTAAACCTTCTGCCTTCTAATACAAACATTTTAATACCAAAATTACCTAAATTGGTTCAGCGATTGTCGAGTTTATGGGTAACTAACGAACGCATTTCATTTATATATTCCTTGTTTATCAAATAAAAAATATTTCGGGACAATCTTACAGAAATCCCTAAAAATTATAGATTGTCCGAATACTCCTTCCAAGTTACCATTATTAATGTCTAAAATGACAGCAATAAAGAGCTATTTGAATATGTATATTACTGTCAAAAGCTAAATTGGTCCGTAAAGTCCCAACCGGTACACGTCCCGATGGACGTGATCCGATTACCGGTAATTGTCACGAAGAGTGGCGTTTAAGCGAACCGGTACAAACCGTTGGCTGACACTTCTGTAGTTTCCCAACAATATCAGGGCTACCTCGGGGTCGTGGAGCAAGAAAGCAAGGCGTAATAGTTCATAGGTGAAGCTAATAATGTTCATCATTATTTTTTTATTACCAAAAATTATAATGAATTAATAAAATTATTGTCATAGACAAAACGACACGTGCTAAGTTTCCTAGATAACATTGTTGATATTTTGTCTGACGTTCATAATTATATTACATTGTTATTGTGATTGCAATGAAAGCGTATATGCATTGAATTTGTTAATTTAAGATAAAATCTAGTTAAAAAATAAAAATAACCTGGACCCGGGTATGTCCTTAAACTACGTCCAACAATGAGAGGTAGGGCACAGCGATGACCATCATCCGCTTGAATCTGGGGCAGCCCAACTGGGGAAGTACCTCCTCCTTACAGAAAACCACAGCCATAATAGCACTGCTACCTTTCAGGTATGTAGTGTAGTGTTCTTGGTGGTGAGTAAGGTTCCCAGAACTCCAACCCCCCTTAAAGGCCGGTAAGCGCTTGTGACTCCCCTGGTGTTACGGGTGCCCATGGGCGACGGTAATTGCAATCAGTCTGCTCGTTTGCCGCCTATGTCATAAAAAAAGGTAATTTTTGCTGTTTTGATCAAATACTACCATAATATATATTTGACCGTTAGAGATTTACTCTCACTGGTTTAACACAAAATAAAAACAACAAGAAACTTAAAATCTTTATTGGCTAGGCAATACGCTTAATCCCTTACTCTAATCGTATACTTGGTTACTTACACGAAAAATCTCTCAGCAAACTATAAGCCAGAAATGGTCAGAGAGAAATAAAGTTTTACTACCCCAGTTCATAACCTCTTTATTGTGAGGAAAGTGGCTATATCCATAGTACCATGCATGTACGCTTCGCTTTAGAAGTTGAAGTGCTTTTTTTATTGTTATAAAACTATTTTAGCTTAAAGATTTTTACAAAAAACAGCTTGTAAAATAAGTAAGCTTGTAAGTAAAAAATTGGATATTTCCTAAACTACGATCAAACCGCTGGAAATGCAACGTCTTTAGAGCGGTAGAAAATACTGCAATCGCCAACCCGCCTAACAAGCGTGGTGATTAAGGCATACGCATATCAAGAGTACTGATTGTGGGGGGCTATAGGGGTGTCCCATGGTTAGCAGTGGAAGTTTGTTGAGGAGAATTAAGCAGAATAGCAAGAAAATTCTTTTTCCTAACTAGTGCGTAAAAAGAGCACTTTGCGCACGCTTCGCGTGCGTATGTATCAGGCTCTTTATAAAAAAATGTGTTCGATACACGTGTAAAAACTTCTTTAAGACTCGGGTGATTGTCACCCTCGTTTCACTAGGGCTCCAACTTTTACCCTCGTCAAAATTTTTTTTACTAGTATCGAAATGTACTATTGTAGTAATCCATCATGGTCGAGTAACTTAAGCTGTGTTTTCACTTAGGTTCTGAGCGAACATTTTGCATACAAATTGTTCGTTCGTTGTATGAAAATGTTCGTTCAGAGCACTAAGTGAGAACGCAGCTTTAGTAAACTAGAAAAAAAACTCTTATCAAAAAGCTATCAACGCATCCTTTTCTCCCAAATATGTCGCTTTACCCCGGACAATGTTTTAAACATCCCTCTACCGCCGTTTAAACAAAACTTCAACTTGCGGGTAGTTGGCAACAATCCCTCGCGGCCGAAACTTTGGTTCGTCGTTTATTGCTTTGGACACTACTGTAACTGTTACACATTTATTACATCACTCTGTAGTATTTACTATTTCATCATCATCATCATTTCTGTCAACTGTTGGACGAAAGCTGACTATCATTTTGGAAGGGAGTTGCCATGGCCGTCACGCTTGGCAGGCGGGTAAGCGACCGCAATGCTGAATTAACTTAACTTAATAATCCTATCGATTAGTATAACAAAATTGCGAGTGTACGTTTATTTTTTTATTTTTTTTTTGTTGGTTCGAGTCTCGGGGTAGCAAGCGAATTTTATAAAATCTTTGAATGCAGTTTTGTTTCTTTATAAAAATTAAGGAATATATCCTTTGAGTAAAATGAGAATAACTTTGGATTTTAAGGTGGTTTTAAGAGAAAACACTCTTCATTTGGCCCGCCTGATTTTTGCACACTTAATGAGGAGTATCTATTCAAAAAGGCTTATTTCTTTATGTCAGCAGGGGTTATTTCTCTAAGAAAACCGAACAAAAACAACCCCTATTGACATAAAGAAATAGGCCTTTTTGAAAAGACACTCCTATATCTATCCATAGCTTTCCGTCCACCGTCCCGTATGAATCCTTTCAAAGTATTTTGACTGAATAAACAAAAGTTTATGTAGAATTCAGAATATCCATGTAACGTCACAATAAATCATCCCTGGCTGGTATTTCTATGTGCCCAACATTGTAATCCATCAGAGAAATTTGCACTTTTATTGGAATATTCCAGTTGATCACTGAAGCGGAACTGTGAACTTTTTGGAGTTTTGTGTGGATTCATTTTGACTGACCGTTTGGAGTCGGTGGAATATGCAGCAATTCATCTTACTTACATTTCAACGAGGATGGACAGTCCTTCCTTCCTCAATTTAAGAGCTGGGCTCGGTGGAGCAATTTCCATGCGGTTCTATCCTGGGCCTTTTCCTTGACATCCTGATACGACATGACATTTACTTTCCCTTTTATTTGGTCAATATACGTGTGGACAGTCAAGGCCTTTGTTTTGAAACCCTCGCACGAAAATCCAAATTTGCAAATTTCGAACCGATTGTCTCTATCACTATAACCATCATCATCTTTCTCTTGTTATCCCAGAATTTTGTCACGACTCTTGGGAGCCTGGGATCTCTTGGAATAGCTTCCAAGATTGGAGTAGGCATTAGTTAAAAAAACGACAAACTGCTATCTGACCTTCCAACCCAGAAGATAACCTAGCCACTGCATTATTACGGTTTTCTCACGATGTTCTCCTTCATCATAAAGCAACTGAATGTCAAATGATATTTTGTATGTCCCAAAAACTCATTGGCACGAGTTTACCGCTAACCCATCAGCACTCCAAGTATCCATTTTTAAATTATTTTATATTAAGCAGAAACGTCTGCTAGCTAATATCTTCGATATTAAAAACAAAAGAAAAAAAGAAAAATTTGACTCGCAGCGGGACTCAAACCCACAACCACTGGATCACTAGCCCAGTGCACTACCAATTGTGCTATATGATTGTGATTTTTACTTAACCAGTAATTTACAATCCTCTATAAGGACCAGTCAAATGTGACAAAAACGCACGTAGCTTATTTTATCATGCAGATTAAAAGTATTACTGATAAAGTTCATTTTTCTATAAGTAACAAATATCAACCTTATTAATAACCTTTTCAATGCATCATAGAAAATGGTACGTTATTTATCGGTTCTAATCCCGACTGAGGCAAGCGATTATAAACACAGAATTAATTGTTTTTATAAACTAAGGAAAGTAAGTCTCCATTACGCAGAATGTGCTATTTACAATATTTAAGGCAGATGCCATTCATGTGTTATTAGAATTTTCCAACCCCGTATATCGTTGGCTCAGTCCCATGACCTAAGCCATCAATATTACTATAAAATGGCAAGCCAAAAAAGGCTCAGATAAAAAAGGTCCCAATGTATGTCACATAACGATCAAATGCTTCGGATGATGATGATGAAAGCTACGAAGCGTCTATACAAAGTTGCTCGCTGAACAAATATTATTGCACTGACATTAATGGACTGCACTGAAATTATATCGACAGGGTGCAGCCATTAACAAATGAACACTAAGTGACGTCATTACTGTTAGTGCATTTAGGTCGCGGTATAACTGGCTAGACACAGTAGGCAAGCTTGTGCAAAATAGGCGTAATATGACTATACGTAGTTTGCCATGTGATGCCGGCTGACTAAAATAGCACCACCCTATCATCCCGCAGGTGTCGTAAGAGGCGAGAAAGGGAAAAATCCTACGTACAGGCAGCAGCGTCCGTCGCAGCTACTGCGGTCGCCAACGACTATGGCAACTACCCCCAAGATGACACAAGTTATATTTGTGGGAGGCCTATGTCCAGCAGTGGACTGGATACGGCTGAAATATATGTACTATGTATGGCTATACGTATACTCAAGATTTGTATATACTTTTTCACGCTTGCCATTGATATAAGGAGAACAAGTGTATAAATATTTGTCGTCTTGACTACACAGTTGAGTTTAATTATTGTTGAGACGTTTCGTGAATTTGACGGGTACCTAATGAATAACTTGCGTCTCCCGATGTTGTGTAACGTCCGGTTTCGATAGACGTACGTAAAGCAACCACAAAAAATAACTCTGTTTAAAAGAAAAAAACATTGACCAAAGTAATAAATAATTAATAATAATTAATATTTTTTTAAACATATAATTACATGTGAGTTTATCCGTTTGTAACTAATTAGTAGTAACATGGCTCACAAAAGTTTTAATTGTATCATTCAATGTTAGTTCAGAAAAAACAACCATGTACCAGTAAAATTAACCATGATATTGCAATTTAAATACATGACCCGATTATGATTTTGACCCGGGTATGTCCTTAAACTACGTCCAACAATGAGAGGTAGGGCACAGCGTTGACCATCACGCTTGAATCTGGGGCAGCCCAACTGGGAAAGTACTCCTCCTCCTCCTTACAGAAGACCACAGCCATAATAGCACTGCCACCTTTCAGGTATGTAGTGTTGTGTTCCTGATGGTGAGTAAGGTTCCCAGAGCTCCAACCCCCCTTAAAGGCCGGCAACGCGCTTGTGACTCCCCTGGTGTTGCAAGTGCCCATGGGCGACGGTAATTGCTTAATACCAGGCAATCCGTCTGCTCGTTTGCCGCCTATGTCATAAAAAAAAATGTTTAAAAGACATAACATTGATGTACCTGTACCTTTATTTATCCTGACTGATTCATAATCGCCCAACCAAACGTCACATCATGTATACAAAAACTGTTCAACCTAGCCTGCTGTAGAACTTGCTCTGAAACGTCTACAATTAACCCCAAAATGCCGTCAAAGGCATTACCGCGCATTAGACCACTCGGCACCGGCGAGAAGTGGGTTAACCCTTCATAGTTCGTACAGTCGCCATCAGGTATATCGGAGCTGTGGAGGTGGTCACAAATATCTGAACACGCCTCTATTTTCAAGGCGATATTGTTATTTAGCCTAATAAATGCATGATGACGTATAAGTCATATAATGCATATGTTTTTTTATTTTATTTTTTAGTGTACCTATTAGGATACGTTGAACCGTCTTGTACGCTTTAAGGGAAGGACATAGTGAATTATTTTTAGTATGCAGAAACGTATGCTAGCGAATATCTTCGATATTTAAATCGACAGAAAAATAGAAAAAAAATACTTGCAGCGGGAATCAAACCCACAACCACTATCCAGTATCCAGTGGTTTTAGGTTCGAGTCCGGCTGCGAGTCAAATTTTTTCTATTTTTCTTTCGATTTAAATATCCAAGGACATAGTGGTCCGCAATCTGCGATGAAAAAGGCGAAAGATTGATGTTGTTTCTTTCGAAACTTCCATTCCCATAAAATACCATCTTTTGAAAAAAAAAACTGACGTTTGTCTAAAAAATACAGTCATACACGTATAATACCTGTTATATACTGTGTATTTTACATGTTTATTTAATAATTACTTGTCAATCTTGTCATGCGTTTGACGCATAATTTATTAACTTCACGTTCATGTCACATAATTATAGCATAGATCAACGATTCCAATTTATAAGTTGTAATTGATAATTATTTCGTCATAATTGATAATTTCTCTCTCGGTCTCGTGAGGTCGACGTGTAGGAAGGGCGACGGTGTAATGAGTTATTCTTTCGGAACCGGAGTCGGAGCTCTGTTACATCCCTGCTTTTAAGCAGACGATGTTGAATTATAAATCGCAAGTGAGTACGTACTTAACAATCATCATGTCAGCCGAAAGACGTCCACTGCTGGAGATAGGCCTCCCCGAAAACGACCCAAAAAGACCGGTCCTGCGCCTTCTGCATCCAGCGGCATACCGCAACCTTCACTAGGTTGTCAGTCCACCTTGTGGGATGCTTACCTACGCTGCGTCTTCCAGAACCTTTTCACCCCATCGGCCATTGGTTTTGCGCGCAATGTGCCCCGCCCGGTAACTTTGGTTCTACTGCGGATGAAATCATTCCTGTAGCGATCACGCAGAGACACTCCAGTATAGCTCTATCAATTGCCCTTTGGATCACTTTGAGCCACCTTATGAGGCCTATAGGACGCGACTACATTTCAGCACCATAAGTTATCAACTTATCACTGGCAACCCACACTGGTTGAATATCTTCGTCTTCGTCTTGACAATATAAAATGCTTTTTAGCAAGTAAATTCAAAGAGATAGCAAAATTCCAGACTAAAAATCCCGAAGCACTTTTTGTTCCAACACACTAAACACAATTTCGGCTCAAAGCACAAAATATCGTCGTGAAAAAACATTATCGAATTCTGACAATCCTTTTAGCCGATGACGCTCCCAGAGCGCGACGACACACTTTGTATTCTCATACAAACGGCCTGTCTGGTCTTATTACTCGCTAGAACAGAGTTCTGGAGTTAACCAGTGTTATAAGATCTTAGAGAATAATTGTGTTTTATACCCGTTTTATACCGGTTACGCTTTTAACAGTTTTTAGTTTTTATTTGTATGTATTTCCCGTACACGGAACAATGATGTTGCGGACATTATTATTATATGGACGCCTACAACTCCAGAGGAGTCACATGCTCGTTGTCTACCCTTTGAGAACCTTTCGGACCCGGGTATGTCCTTAAACTACGTCCAACAATGAGAGGTAGGGCACAGCGATGACCATCACGTTTGAATTTGGGGCAGCCCAACTGGGGAATTACCTCCTCCTTACAGAAGACCACAGTCATAATAGTACTGCTAGTCTGCTACCTTTCAGGTATGTAGTGTTGTGTTCCTGATGATAAGTAAGGTTCCCAGAGCTCCAACCCCTCTCAAAGGCCGGCAACGCGCTTGTGACTCCACTGGTGGTGCCCATGGACGACGGTAATTGCTAACCACCAGGCAATCAGTCTGCTCGGTTTCCAACTTTGTCATAAAAAAGGCTACGGACGCCTGCAACTCCAGAGGATTCAGGTTGTCTACCCTTTAAGAACCTATACACTCCTTTTTGAAGAACCTCATCACTTGGCTGGCTGGTTATACTGCTTGTTAACAAACTCTTGCATAACAAGAAAGAAAGAAATAGCATTTATTTCTGGCACCATTGCAATACAAGGTTAAACATTACAATACAAGGACAAGTACATTAAACAACAGAGCCACGAAATGGTCCCGTCTCAGCATTGTACTGGCCGTGGAGGCCAGCGCTGGTCTTCCGTCGGGACCGCTGTCGAGTAACATCGCGGAGTGTGACACATACTTACTTATAGTACTTTGATACTATAAACAAAAAAATATAAAAAAAAAAAATATCAAAACAATTTAAATGGAACATAAACAACTAATCCTTTCTCATCTTTGGTACAAGCTCAGCCAGGCACACTTTACCGGTTTTTGCTCTCCAACTCTGCTAGCTATCACAATGACACACAACCGAAAAAGCGCTTTCAGACAACTTTTCAAGTGATAAGTTTTATCATGAATGTTGTGTATATTTTTTGATGGCGCGGTTTTTGAGCAATCCCGATATGTTTTGCGAGTATGTGTTTACGAGATTACTCTTGCCGCTGTTTTGGGCCGAAAGATAAGTTGGTATTATTGTACTGTAATAGACGAAAATGTGGCATTAATATTGAAGCAACTGGATCGAATAAAATAACTATAAGTACTAGAGATTTATAAAGGGTCGACGACGCGCATGTAATTCCTCTTGAGTTGCAGGAGTCTATATGCTGCGGTAACTGCTTACCATCAAACGGGCCGTATGGTTGTTTGCCACCATCGTTGTATTTTAAAAAACTACTGTTTTCAAGCGCTCATTATCTGAGAATGCCTTGTTTTATTCTTTAACAGCAAAACTGCATTTTATTCACGCGCTCTAGGTGACGAAACAATGCATTAAGTTCATCTAAAAACATTGTACAGTCAGCAGCAGAAGTGGTTAAGCGACTTCAACTATTTTGAACACCTTTCAAAATGAGGTGAACACATCTTTATTGTCAAGAGTGTCGAGGTTTAGGTTATAGGTTTTATACTGTTTTACTGTTTTGTCTATGTCTTTATTTTTGAATCCTGTTTTTGTACATTTTTTATTAGTTGTGATTATATTTTTCGCCATACGGTCGCCTTTTAGTTTTCAGTCCATTGTTTAATACTCTTAGCTATCGAATTCTCTACAAAGAGAATAAGAGCGAGTGTTCCCTCCACCGGACGTCCAGACGAGGGGAGTAGTTTCATCCTTACGTTGTGAATATTCCATTCATTCGCACGAAGCGATTCGCTTCTACCTTCCTAATGCGGACTGCTAAGGAATGGAATTCGCTCCCTTCGTCTGTATTCCCGGTAAGATATAATTTGGGTCTTTTCAAGGCAAGAGTGAATAGGCTGTTACTGAACCAGCGTGCTGCACCCTCGACCTCGTCGTCACTTTCCATCAGGTGCGACTGAGGTCAAACGCTGGTCAGTCTTTTATAAAAAAAAAAAAAAAAGAGTGTAACAAATATTACAGCACATTTTGAACACTTCACCGGCTCAGCCACTTTTGCTGCTGACTGTATATATATAGTTACAGAAGGTCATGTAAAACTTACATAAGGCTAATATGAGTTTCACTGCTCACTTACCTGTAATTAAGAAATATATTTGATTAAAGTTATAAATCATCACATAGTTATAGACAAAACAAACAATAACTGAATTTCATTACATCCCGACGTTTCGACTGCGATCAAATGGCAGTCTAGTCGTTTACGTTCATACCAACACTTGTGTTCATTGGCATCCATATTTTATATTATAAATACGAAAGTAACTCTCTGTCTGTTACCTCTCCACGCTTAAACCGCTGAACCGGGATGAAATTTAATATAAAGAGAATTTGAGCTACGAGAAAGGACATAGGATATTATTTATCCCGCAACCATATTTTAAAGACGGGCTGGCCGACGAAGTCGCGAGGAAAAGCTAGTATTAAATAACAAAATAGGAAATCACGTGGTCACGTTACATACATAATTGTATCGCATTCGGAGTAGAGACCCTCGGTCCGTGGGGCCTCTGAGGCTCTAGACTTGTCAAAGAGACTTTGAGATGCCACAGGAGATAACTCAACAAATACTTGCCAGCGTCTTTGGTACCATGCCGCATGGGCCAATGCCATGGAAATAAAATATATACACATATATTACAGGAATTTTTTGCTATCTTACTGTTAAAAATTGACTGAGCCCCACGGTAGGCTCAACAGCTTGTGTTGCGGGTACTCAGTCAACGATAATATTTCGGGACAATCCTACACAAATCGACCTAGTCCTACGGTAAGCTCAGTGAGGCTTGTGTTGCAGGTACTAGACGACAATATAATTAATAGATAGATGCATATAAATACTTAAATACATAGAAAACACCCATGACTCAGGAACAAATATCTGTGCTCATCACACAAATGCCCTTACTGGGATTTTAACCCAGGACCATCGGCTTCATAGGCTGGGTCACTACCCAAGCCAAACCTGTCGTCAAATAGTCATTTAGTTGTTATCTATATTATTAAAAGAAAGTTGTGTTAGTACCGGCTTTTATAACTCGAGAACGGCTGAAGAGACTTGCACGATTTTGGGTTCGTTGTGATTGACTTAGGTAAAATACCTAGTATGCTTTAAAAAGGAAAAAAATCACAAAAAAAAACTTACGAATAAATAAATAAATAATAAAATAAATATTTTGGGACAATCTTACACCAATCAACCTAGTCCTACGGTAAGCTCAGTAAGGCTTGTGTTGTAAGTACTAGACGATGATATATATAATATTTATAAGGATACGTCATATTAATACTTAAATACAATAAATTATCCATAACTCAGGAACATCTGTGCTCATCACACAAATAAATGCCCTCACTGGGATTTTAACCCAGGACCATCGGCTTCATAGACAGGGTCACTACCCAGGCCAAACCTGCCGTCAAATAGTCATTTAGTTGTTATTATGAATAAATGAAAAGACCAAAAAACCTGAATATGATAATATAATTTTCTTGTAGAAACTAATTAGTTACCCCACACCAACAGCTCAACGTATGACGGCAACATTTAAACATATCAAGTAGCGTCGTTCATATAACGACGCCCCCCTACGGTTTTTTATGCTAATGGGCTTATGGGGGGAACCTCCCACAAGGTGCGAACATGGCGTTTTTGACATATTAAATTTATAACGGCAGGAATTTAAGCGTTGTAATAACATAAGCGTCTTATTTAGTCGATATACTCTCAAGCAAAATGTACGCTAGTCGCTGATTTTTGATGTGGATATTTGGGGCCTATTTCTCGAACTTATTACTTGTAATACAAGCGGAAGTCACTTTTTGACTCCTGCTGTTAGAAAGAGACTTTTTTGAACCCGGGTATGTCCTTAAACTACGTCCATCAATGAGAGGTAGGGCACAGCGATGACCTTCATGCTTGAATCTGGGGCAGCCCAAGTGGGGAAGTACCTCCTCCTTACAGAAGACCACAGCCATAATAGCACTGCTACCTTTCAGGTATGTAGTGTTGTGTTCCTGGTGGTGAGTAAGGTTCCCGGAGCTCCAACCCCCATTAAAGGCCGGCGGCCGCTTGTGACTCCCCTGGTGTTGCAGGTGCCCATGGGCGACGGTAATTGCTTACCACCAGGCAATCCATCTGCTCGTTTGCCGCCTATGTCATAAAAAAAAAGACTTTCGCTTGTGTTACAGTTACACGTGTTCTAGAAATAGAGTCCTGTACTGCAATATAAAGAGGCAAGCAAAAAAAACATGATCATACAAATATACTGTTTACATGCCAATACTATACTCGTAATAGCAAAACTGAGATAAAATACTGGCGTATTGGCATTTGGTCTGGTACCGCGAACGTTAGTATATTTCGAGCATCTTTCTCTTTTTCTTCCTAATTTCGGACGGTTGTCTCTGTCACTCTCATGGCGCCTTAAGTGTTCAATTAAGGCGTCATGAGAGTGGCGTCATGAGAGTGACAGAGATAATTGCCGGAAACTTACGAATATCGTTTTTCGCTGTAGCACCGCTGTTTATGTTCGGTTCTAAAACCTCTAGTAACAACAATAAGTTATAGTCAAAAACTTTCTTGCATCTTTGACAGTTCTATATGGAATGACAGCTATACCGCCATATTTAACGATTATTTCGTTAAAGGGTACATTTTGTATAGTACTTTGACTAGCAAAATATAACATAGACAGGCAGTCGAGCAATATTCGACTTATAAAACGTGATTTACCCGCTTCTATACATTAATTTGAATTTCTGGATAGTTTTGTGTTTAAAATACCCAACTAATGCCATTGAGAGAATTACCGGCATTTGTGACATCCGATTTGAGTTAGGACATCTGACACAAATCGACGTTACACGCTTTAATTTCGACAGCTCAGTCATGAAAGGTTAAAACTTTCATCAAATGTAGCAAACGAATCTATTCACCGACGCTTTGACTGCTATGAATGCTCAAAGAGTAACCTGCCTGTGTTCACATTGCTTCCCGACTACTGGAACCATAATTTCTATTTCTTGTATGAAAAACCTATTTTTAGGATAATATTTTACTAGATTTTCCTCGCGACTACGTCGGCCAACCATGCCCGTCTTTAAAAGTATGGTTAATAAACATTATCCTATGTCCTTTCTCGTAACTCAAACTCTCTTCATACCAGAAGTGTTTGAATTTACGCCACTTAGTTTGGCAGTCAAATTATTATTAAATCGTAATCCAGTAAAAGATTATGTATATTATAGAATAGAAAATAATCTAAGTATTTTATACAAATAATTTGACAATTCGCAAGCCCTACTTATATATTCTCTTACTTTATTCTTCCAAGCGAGCTAGGGTTAGGTTAAAATTCCCGTAAGTTCGATGGGGTTACACACCACTCAGATTCGGTCGAAACCGCCTGAACCAATCTCGTCGGAAGCGTAAACTCAGTAGAAATATATTCCAGTAAAACAAATGAAGTATGTTGCAGGAGGGTTCGGAATTTTCCCCAAGCTCCTTCCCCTTCCGTGCTAAATGGTCATAGAGCCAAAGTCAGGTTCCAAAAAAAATCAAAACTCACGTCACGTAATCATTAAACTGGTTAGTTTAAAGCTAGCCTCGTCCACAATCGTGCAAGCATCGTGTACACACGACCTAGTTGCAACTTTACGGCTCCAATTACCGTCTAGAGCGCTCCCTTAGTTACTGACAAAATAAATGAAGTAATGCTTAGGTATTTTTTAAACAACTGCGATGCCAAACAAGCATACGGCCCGCCTGATGGTAAGCAGTTACCACTGGAATTCCAGAGGATACATATTTGTATAACTTCCACAATTATAAAGAGCGGTGTCAAATAACTACTAAGCTCATATAACCTAGGTACAAAGACGCGTTGTGCGAATCGTCGATGATCCCAAACTTACGAGCGATATTGAGCCTTTGAGTCTAAGGAGAGACTTTTCCTCCTCTATGTGTTTTCTATTGATTGTACAATGAGTTGTGCTATGAAGAACTGTTGGACATGATGCCAACGGTTGCATAAAAAAATAAATAAAGATGAAGCTATAGCAATATTCATAATCCAAAAGTTTCGTAACAATTTTTCAAAATCACTTTTGTGTGAAATTCCATTCCAACCCAACTACGGAGTTTATCTTTAAAAATAAATGGAATTACCTAAAATCATAAAAAATAATAATACAAACGACAGAAAAAATAGAAAAAGGGCATTCGGCAATAGAAGCTTGAAACAAAAATGGTATTTTTAAAAGATATATTTGCTGTTGAAACTTCATTGGCTATTCATTCTAGCGTCTTCAGGCGACCTTAATGAGGACGTCTATCCATCTTGTGGGTGGACGTCCTACGCTGCGCTTACTTAGTTACTTTCGCATTTATAAAATTAGTATGAAATTATGGATATGGATGGAGATAATATGATCTCCATATTTAAATTTCAATAAAAAAAAGGAGCCAGACGGTAAAATTATATAAATGTATGAATAATTAATTTGTAGACTTGAAAACATTTTCTATAAACTGCTGCGCTACCGCGAAAAACTATATTCGTTAATTTCGGACGACTGCTGTCACTCTCGTCACGCCTTAATTGGAGTAAAAGAGAAATACGAACTCCGAAATTCGCGATCGATGATCGGAAAATGACAGCCTACGAGTTGTTACTAGGAGTCCATCTTAATAACGCTGGCGACGCTATGGCGGGCGCCGCGCGGCATTACCATCTGTAAACATATCCATACAATGTATCGATATAGCGGCACGACGACGTATCGCCTGCGTTTTAAGGTTCAAAAGGTGTCGTTTATCGAGCATTCCATGTTATTTTGTATTCATTTTTTGGACCCGGGTATGTCCTTAAACTACGTCCTACAATGAGAGGTAGGGCACAGCGATTACCATCACGCTTGAATCTGGGGCAGCCCAACTGGGGAAGTACCTCCTCCTTACAGAAGACCACAGCCATAATAGCACTGCTACCTTTCAGGTATGTATTGCTATGTTCCTGATGGTGGCAACGCGCTTGTGACTCATCTGGTGTTGCGGGTGTCCATGGGCGACGGTAATTGCTTACCACCAGGCAATCCGTCTACTCGTTTGCCGCCTATGACATAAAAAAAAAAAACTTCATCATCATCATCTCAGCCATAAGACGTCCACTGTTGAACATAGGCCTCCCCGGACCTCCACATATGCCGGTTGGAAGCGACCTGCATCCAGCGTCTTCCGGCGACCTTAATGAGGTCGTCTGTCCATCTTGTGGGTGAACGTCCTACGCTGCGCTTGCTAGTCCGTGGTCTCCATTCGAGCACTTTTCGACCCCATCTGCAAATGTGGCCTGCCCATTGCCACTATTTTGCACTATTGTTGCACTATTTTGTATTGAACAATAGTAGTTTATGTATCTGTGCATAATGAAGGGCATTACAAGAAGAGTGTGGGTTAATAATATCACACGATTGTTGTAATGCCTAATTATGTATAGTTACATACACTACTTTATCTACACACATATCATTAAGTGTTTTAAGATGGGTTCAGAAACCGTAGGGAAATGACTTATTACTAGGGTTACTTGTAAACATTAAAAAGTCAACGAACAAAACAAATGACAGCTTGGAACGGCGGCGTTGCGTATTTCGTATCTCAGTCAATTTTTTTTTTAACCATAGACAAGCGAATGAACTCCCTATTCTACTGTCACTCGAGTTCAAATGTCTTTCGATTTATATAAAAAAACATAACGAATTGGCGTTTCGTATCAATGGCTGTTTTAATATCTATAGATACTAAATTAGACACCCCACTTGAATTTGACAGCTGTTCCAAATTTAAATTCATAACCTACTGATTTCAGTAGGTAATGTTAATATTACCTACTGAAATCTTTCTGATGGTTGGTAATGCTGGTCATTGCCTACGGTTTCTGGACGCATTTTAGAGCACTTATGATATGTACGTAGATAAATATATTGACTTATGGAATGTCTACGTTTTTTTTTTATACGACGTCGATGGCAAACAAGCATACGGCCTGCCTGATGGTAAGCAGTTACCGCAGCCTATGGACGCCTGTAACTCCAGAGGTGTCACGTGCGCGTTACCGACCCTTTAATGTGTAGGTAAATGTTGGCATATTTTTAATGAGAGTTGCTTACGAAATATCTGATTAAATTCCAAATGTATCACTCGCGTATTAAAGTCAAAGTAAACTAAAATGCTCATTGACAACAGGTTTGGTCTAGTTGGTGGCACTGCCTATGAAGCTGATGATCCTGAGTTCAATTCCTAGTAAGGGCTTTTATTTGTGTGATGAGCACAGATATTTGTTCCTTAGTTACGTTTTCTATGTATTTGTATATTATATATATATCTGTTACTATCGTTGGCTGAGTACCCAGCCAATGACATAAATAATAATAACACAAGTCTTCTTGAGCTTACCGTAACGTGGGTTTCAGTCAAGAAGTCATGAGAGTGACAGAGACAATCTCTTGAATTTGACTAGATTTTGCCGGCGTTTCGCAAGTGCTGTGACTTCCGTGATCCATCATCATCATCTCAGCCATAAGACGTCCACTGCTGAACATAGGCCTCCCCCTCTACATGTACCGGTTGGAAGCAACCTGCATCCAGCGTCTTCCGGCGACTTTAATGAGGTCGTCTCCAATGAGGTCCGTGATCCAATTAAATTTTATTGCGATTAAGTCCCGTTTAAATATGTATAAAATAGAAAATATCTATAACAACCATTCTATCGTTGCGTAAGGCACATTCTGAATACGGGGCCATTCTTTCGAATTCCCAAACTAGATTATTTTTTAGCTTGCCTTGTTAGTGTAACTGTATTGTTTTTTAATAAATAAATAAGCTTTACAAGACCGAGAACACCTGAAACGCTTAGCCATTTCTGCTGCTGACTGTAGAAGAAGATGCTCGCGTTATCGGCTCAAAACCACCCACGTGCTGGACCTATGCTTATGCAAAAACACTGTAACACGCACGCAAGGTCATGTCTACCTACAGAAGTGTGAACTCATTTTCCTTCGGGAAAACTCCAATCTTTATGGCGATACGATGACACCTGAATTGGGTACCTTAAGTTTTTTAAAGTGGTCCATATTATATTTTTTGTAGTAAGTAAACTGCTAATAGTGTTCAAAACTGTGGATATCCCTTTTTTATTCCTTCCTGTTTTTTTGAAATATTTTTTTGAATACTTCATTTGACAGATGAAGCGGTTGGTGATATGAATAGAGCTCGTGCCTAAGTCTCTTCCATTAAAAAAAAAGTAAAACCGTCAAGTTGTCATTTGACAGATTTGAAACATCGCCGTTATTATTTCGACTTAGTTTGTACGCTGTGCTCTCTAATTTCTGCCGTACTCTAGTGTTTTTCAACGGCTTCTGCCCGCCCCCTGGATTTTGTAGTGCCCGCATCTCACGACGACCACGATATATCCACTTTACATTCGGAAAGGACGCCTTTACGACGACGACGACGCTCACGTATTTCTTGACAATGATTCCGCTTTTTCGCCGACCATTGCACTGACCTAAGGACTGATTCCCCGAGCTAGTTTAGCAAATAAATTGAGCTTGTCATGGCGGTTATTATGGAATATTCAAGGACTGACGACAAGCACAACGTTGCTGAGATTCGGGGTGCGAAAACATTGATGAAAGTTGCTTAAGCTTCATGATGGACGTTAAAATGGCTTTTCTATATATATAAAACATTATTGTCACTTATAATATGATTGTTTTCTTATTTCTAGGGCTTCTAGAAGTGTTTATGTCCAAAGTGCAACCAACTGCACTGTTTTGGGTAGTAGCGGTGTGGAATCGTTTTGTTCGAACGCCACACTATACGGTAGCAGTGTAAAGATATATTTTCACTCATACAAGTGAAAATAAGAAAGCTCTTGTCACTTTATTTATAAGTTGTGTTACTGCAATAAAACAACAAAAAAATCCATCAATCTAGTTTTATTAAAATATCCTGAAAATTTATCAAAGCATAGGCTATGATAATGATAACACTATCATTCAAATATCTGATGTGACTGTGGTTCACTTCAGAGTGAGGTTTCAAATATTTAAACTCCCTCACTCGCCGTATTAGACGCTCGACTTGTATGCGTAAACTAGCTATTACTTTCCCGAGCAAAACTTCTTTTTTGTAGAGGTTTCTTTAGATGAGACACTTCGTGGGTGAAGGAGCTTAACATTTCTTGTCGTTGTTTGTTGTCTTGATCGTTGTCCAGAAATACGTGAGCGTCGTCGTCGTCCTAAAGGCTTCCTTTCCGAATGTAAAGTGGATATATGGTGGTCGTCGTGAGATGCGGGCACTACAAAATCCAGGGGCAGGCAGAAGCCGTTGAAACACAATCGAGAACAGCAGAAATTAGGGAGCATAGTGTACAAACAAAGTCAAAATAATAAGTATAATAGCGGCGATGTTTTAAATCTGTCAAATGACAACTTGACGGTTTTACTTTTTTTTTAATGGAAGACACATATTGCAGACTTAGGCGCGAGCTCTATTCATATCACCAACCGCGTCATCTGTCAAATGAGGTATTCAAAAAAATATTTCTAAAAAACAGAAAGGAATAAAAAAAGAATAGCCACAGTTTTGAATACCATTAGCAGTTTACTTACTACAAAAAATATAACATGGACCACTTTAAAAAACTTAAGGTACCCAATTGTCAATGAATGATCGTATTAAATGTGTGTAATTTTCATATCCATTAAAATGTAACTTTATTATTCGGTGTCCAATGTCTAAGTGTAAAATGACATGTGACATTTAACAATAAAGTTCCATATTAATAGTTATTAAAATGTCACTCATGTAATAAAGTCATTGATTGGCAGTTCGGCTGCCGTCGGATGTCGATCGAGATAATAGTTTTGCACATCTGTAGTTTGTGATTGGTGGTTGCTCTTATAGGAATTTTCTGTCCCGTTTTCCATTAATAACAGAATAACCCGCGTATCTACACTAATATTATAAGGGCGAAAGTTTGTGAGGGTGTGAGTATATCTAACATACATATACTCATGTTACTTCTTCACGTCTAAAGGGCTGGAGCGATTTTAATAAAATTTGGTATTTAGTTAGCTGACATTCTGAATTAACATATAGGCTACATTTTTTCCCTACACCGCGGGGCACAGTTAGCTTTTTATGTCCGCCCAAGCGGACATGTTTCGTGTAAGCTTTCATTTTTAAACCGTATCAGGGCAATTTCATTTAGGTTCTTACATATAACTGTCGTATATATCCATCTGCTCGATTGTCATATTGATTATATTATGTGACATTATCTATGAAAAGGGATCTTATTGTCGATGGCGCTTATGTCGTTGTTCAAGATGACGCAATACAAACGCAACGAGGTTCGACGTAAGTGCCATCGACAATAAGGTACCTTTTCCTAGATAATGTCACATATAAAAAAAAGGAAATTTCTAATTGTGCTGTAGTCATTTTGAGTTATGGACTATGAGCTGATGTACTCATTTTATGAGTGTAAGACTACCGCACATAACTGGCGGTAAGAATTTGACCTCGACTGAATACACCCGGGTTTATTACCAATTCTATTATACATTAACCCCCTACTCCTGTACGAATGATAACGTAGTCTGAATCGTTCCGCTCTCGTGCCGTGAGCCGTAAAAACGTATCCAATTACACATTCCGACGTGAAGCGGTACTAAATTATGCAAGTCATAATTGTTCGTATGAAACAGTTGTTACTGCGTGTGATTACGAAACCTGGCTTTCAGGGCCTAACCTTGTGGCAATTATTTATCTACAATTTTAATCGAAACATTATATTAATATAGTTACATGCATTTAATTGACAACATTTCATTTTTTCAAGTGGGCTATTTCATGATATGTGCTGAAAGAAGACCTAATTCTAAGATATACGTGTTTTTTTATTTTGTCTAAAAAACTAATTTTCATTTAAAAATATCAAGTATAAAAATTGTGAATTGTTAAAAGGTCGTAAACGACAGTATGACGTCACGAGTACGTATTTTCCTTTGCCTCGTGCTTTAAAAAAATGGATTGGTGACAATTGATTGACATGACGCTTACGTCACTGTCAAATAGTGGTCAAATAATCAAATCATATTTCGATAATTTTACATAAAACTTCCATAAAATCGAAAACATGGCATCAAAAGAGATATAGTTCAGCATGGTTTTTTTTGTGGTTGGGCATTTTACTTCTATCACAAAGTCTGAAGTCTCCAATTTTATGCTTCTTTGCTTCTTCTAAAAAATCTGCTAATGTAGGAACATCACATAATGAGATGCTTGAATGTGATCTTTTTTTGCCAATATTTGAAATTGCTATAAACTTATCTTTAGTTATCGCTTCACTCAACTTGGGTCTTTTCCAGTAGCAAGTCGTAGACGTCGGGGAAGGTTCTTCAGTTCGCTTCACAAGCCACATCAGGAAACATAAGGCATGTTTGCAACCACCTTGTGATGCAGCACAATCATGACAAGAAACATCTATAACAGAGTCCTCTTTTCTTGAATTTCTGCTGTAACCCGGTACATTTTGTTTTTGACTCGTTGTTCTGGAATGATGCGGCATTGCACGTAACATGTATCGCCCAGTCGTCGGACTTCTACATATCCAACTGCACTTGATACGTACGAAGTTCGAGATGACAAGCAAGGCGGCTTTTGCACCTCGTATCCCAGCCAAATTATAGTTATCGTTCGTTTGTGTGAACTCTAACATCATGGCAGTATCAACCCATAGCAAGTTGGTGCTACATGCCTGCACAAACCCATTTGAGGTCTTCATTTTTATGAGTCTTCACGAGTTCAAATACAAACTAGTAAATTGAAGCAGCGATGTTTTTTTTTTTTTTTTTTTTTTTTTATGCAAGACTGACCAACGTTTGACCTCAGTCGCACCTGATGGTAAGTGACGACGAGGTCGAAGGTGTAGCACGCTGGTTCAGTAACAGCCTATTCACTCTTGACTTGAAGAGACCCAAATTATATCTTGCCGGGAATACAGACGAAGGGAGCGAATTCCATTCCTTAGCAGTCCGCATTAGGAAGGTAGAAGCGAATCGCTTCGTGCGAATGAATGGAATATTCACAACGTAAGGATGAAACTGCTCCCCTCGCCTGGACGTCCGGTGATGGAACGGAGATGGCGGAATTAAATCGTGCAATTCCTGAGCACACTCTCCAAAATGTATCCTGTAAAACACAGACAAACTAGCAACCTTGCGGCGATGCTCAAGGCTCTGCAACCTTACACTCACTAATTTAGGATCGCCAATGAGTCTGCGAGCTCGACGTTCTATTGAATCCAAAGCGGCCAACTGATACTTGGCAGACCCGTCCCAAAGGTGGCAACAGTACTCCATACACGACCGAACCTGCGCTTGGTAAAGTGTTAGGAGCTGTTCCGGCATGAAGTACCGCTTCACCCTATGTAAGACTCCTAGTTTTTTAGCAGCGGATTTCGCTTTGGCCTCAATAGTGGCGCCGAAGTTCAGCTTAGTGGTTAATTTAACCCCAAGCAGCTCGAGGTGGTCCGTAATTGTTAAGGACACATTCCGGAAAGCAGGAGTCAAGTTAAAAAGGCTCCTTTTGGCGGTGAATAAACACGCCTGTGTTTTGGAGGCGTTAAACCTAACCAAGTTAGCTTCGCCCCACTCATCAACGGCCTTCAAGGTCTGGTTCGTTCGCTCAACCACAGCTTTCCTAAAGGACTCAGTCTCTCCACCGGTAGTTTGGGCCTCAGAAAAATATCTCTCAGTCACCGTACTGTCGTCTGCATACCCAAAGATACCGGGTTTAAGCAGATCGTTTATATGCAGCAAAAAGAGGGTGGCTGAAAGAACCGAACCCTGAGGCACTCCGGCATTTATTGCCATGCGATCTGATGTGCAACCATCCACTACGACCCTAATAGATCGCTGCCTCAGGAAATCAGAGATCCAAGAGCACAAACCAGTGGAGATTCCGTACGCATAGAGCTTGCCAAGGAGGCCGTCATGCCAAACCCTATCGAAGGCCTTGGAAATGTCGAGAGACACAGCGAGGGCTTCGCCGCGCTTCTCGATGGCCTCGCTCCAAATGTGGGTAGCGTACACAAGTAGGTCCCCAGTAGACCGATTTCGGCGGAAACCGTATTGCCGGTCGCTGAGGAGATCGTTACCTTCAAGGTACGCAAGGAGCTTATTGTTCAAAACACGTTCCATAATCTTGCAGAGTATGGAAGTGATTGCAATGGGACGATAATTCGATGGGTCAGCACGGCTACCCTTTTTAGGCACAGGCTGCACGTTAGCAAGCTTCCACGCTTCGGGAACTTTTCTCATCTTTAGGGAAAGTCGATACAGGCGCGTCAAAACAGGAGACAACTCAGGGGCACACATTTTTAAAACGATTGCTGGAATTCCGTCGGGACCACTAGCCTTATTCACATCTAAACAGCGTAGTGACTTCAGTACTTCCCTTTGGTGAATACGCACCTCAGCCATTGATACTTCGCAGCGGGGCAAAGAGGGAGGTACGGCACTACCAGCGTCTAAATGCGAATTTTCCGCAAATAGAGAGGCAAACAAGTTCGACTTCTCTTCCGCAGTGTGGGCCAGTGAACCGTCTGGTTTCAGCAGCGGAGGTAGTGATGGACGACAGAAATTCAACTCAACCGATTTCGCGAGTGACCAAAACGCTTTGCTCCCAGATGGGTATGCGGCAAGTTTGGCCCCTAGACGACGAACATGGAGGAATCGAGCTTTCTGCATGACCTTCTTGCAGAACTTGGCAGCTTTGTTAAATAACTGTTTCTTAATGCGTACATCCGGAGCTTTGCAGCTGCGAGCATCGACCCATGATAAATACGCTTCGTGCTTTAGCGCTTCCGCTTGAGCACACTCTGCATTAAACCACGGGCGAGCTGCGCCACCAACAGCTACGTCAGAGCAGGGGATGTAATACTCCATACCCCGCCGCAACACGTCAGTAACGGCTGCTGCACAGCTCGACGGATCATCGCTATTGAAACAAGTTGGCTGCCAAGGATAGGATGCAAAGAAATGCCGCATCTCGTCCCAATCTGCTGACTTGTATCGCCACACACGGCGCGTGCCCTTCGGGCTAAGGACGGGAGGTGAGTGGTGCGACACAGATTTCACCAGACAGTGGTCAGAAGTTCCCAACGGGGATGACACTGACACGTTATATCTGTCCGGATCGGTTGTCAGCAGAAGGTCCAGGCAATTAGGCGTGTGACTCGCAACATCCGGAAAGCGGGTTGGTTGGTCGACCAGCTGAGAGAGATCCAGCGATAACGCAAACTTGCGCGCCTCTCTCCCTGCGTGGTCAGTGAACTGGTATGGGCACAGCCACTCTTCGTGATGAGCATTAAAGTCCCCCAGAAACACCAATTGCGCACTCGGGTACCGTTGCAGAGCCACACCCGCCGCATCACTAAGTTGCTCAAAGAGCCTGGTTGTCTCCTGGTCACCGCTGTGTGATCGGTAAACCACGGCGTAAACAATTTGCTCAACACCGAGGTCCACCAGTAGCCATAAACTGGAAAGGTTAGGCCCCTCAAGGTTACGGAGACGCCGATAGCAGATGTCATCGCGAACAAACACGCACACACCAGCCTTCTGCACAAAAGTGTGCTCTAGGGCATATCCCGGGTAGTGCAGGTACGACGCGTCAATAGGACATCCGATCTGCGTCTCGGTGAGGCAGAGCAAGTGAGGCTTCTCAGTCTCAAGATGGTGGTGGACTGGCACGAGATTGGAGTGCAAGCCTCGGATGTTCGAGAGGTGCACTTTGAGTGAGAGGACGTGCTTCCGCTGAAAAAAACACTTGCTCTTATTTTTGTTTTTTGCCATTAAAATAATGTGAATAGGCTTGGAAGGCGGCAGTTGAACAGATGCTAAGCTGCTCGCCCAGCAGCACACAAACAGTCTGCTACACGCTGGAAGCCTGATCTGGAGACTGCGGGGACGCCCGAACCCCCCCGAAGACGGCTGTCGGGTCCTCTCTCCGGTCGCAAGCCGGCACTACAGCGCGCCTCCGGGATTTTTCACAGTTGGCGGGGCAGCCTTTCGGGGTTAGCTAAGTCCCTACTTGGGCCCCCAACTACCTGCGGTCGGCCAGCGGAGAACCGTGCTTCGGATCCCGCTACCCTCCGCGATCAGGCATCCGGTGCAACAAATTGATGGCACTGAAACCGGCTAGCAAGCAAAGCAATACCGTTCAGACCCGCCTTCCCAAAATGGCTACAACTGCCTTCATGTCCGTATGTAATGCGATATTATCGTAGAAAGAAGCAGTAAAGTCCGTCGCAAAAGCCAAATCGTCAAGTTTATCAAGCTGAGCAGGAAAAATATCGTGAAATAAGAAGACTGTGAAGAACCCTTAATACAGAAAAATGAGAACTGACAAAGATATTTGAATATTTTTGACAGTACGGGACAACCGGATACAATAAAAAAATTATAGACTAAATATTGTCTCTGGTTGATTGTCTATGTACGGACTATCTACGTCACATTTCCGGTTTACAGTTTTTTGCGTTTTTTCCAAGAATTAACTGATGAAAAAATAAAATAATTACCTAGTTACATACAGGAAGCATGTTTACCGAAATGGTTTTTGAATTAGCCACTTTAAAAAATTTGAAATGTTGTCAATTGTTTTTTTTTTTTTTTTTCTAAAAATCGTTATTTATTATAGGGCCTTTTTTAGATTTTATGCTGTAACTAGTTAAGTACTTGTAGATATGTTATCATAATATTGTAATTTCTGTAAATAAATATTATTTTAGAAAAATACCTATAACTTTTCGATGTAGTGGATGAATCCTTCCTGGATCCAGTGGTTGTGGATTCGAGTCCCGCTGCGAGTAATTTTTTTTCTATTTTCTTTCGATTTAAATATCGAAAATATTCGCTAGCAGACGGTTCTGCATAATAAAAATAAAATAATACCTATGTATAACTTTTTTTACAATCAGCTGCCAGCTACCTCGCACAACGTATCAGCGTTGCGATACAACATGGGAATGCCGCCAGCATCCTTGGTATAATGCCTCAGGCTCCTTTTTTAGATTTAATGCAATAACTAGTTAATTACTCGTTGTTTCTATAAAATTATAATTATTATAAATAAATATTTCCTTACGAATATTTCATTTAATATTACTTAATGTTGTGTTTCTAATAGCCCATTAAAAGGCCAAAATCAAATAAAACCCAACTCCAAAGAAACCTAATCCAACCCTCGTAATTAACCACACATCCCCGCGCCATTAGCCCGAAATCAAGGTAATTATAAAATTTCCAACCATAAAGGGTAACAATTGTTCGTGAATCAGAATTTGAGAATTTGTCGAAACTCAGAACTGAGTGGTCGGGCGCGAAAATCGAAGTTGAAAATGTATCTCTTTTACACCAATTAACGCATAGTTGCCCCTATGGAATGATTTCATCCGCAGTAGAATCAAAGTTACCGACATAGCGCTCCGGATCGCCAAACTTAAGTGGCAGTGGGCGGAGCACATTGCTTGCAGAACCGATTGCCGTTGGGGCGGAAAGATTCTGGAGATGCGACCACGAACTTAAAGACGCAGCGTAGGTGGGCCTCCCACAAGGTGGACCGACGACCTAGTTAGAGTCGCGGGATACCGCTGGATGTGTAAGGCGCAGGATCGGTCTTCTTGGGTCGTTCTGGGGGAGGCCTATGTTCAGCAGTGGACGTCTTTCGGCTGACATGATTATGATGATGATGATGAACGCATAGTTACAATGATAGAGACAAACGTTCGAAAATTACGAATATTTGTGTGGTTGGATGGATATTCCTAGTGATGAATTAAATTTTGTCCTTAAACTACGTACAACAATGAGAGGTAGGACACACCGAAGTACCATCACGCTTGAGTCTGGAGAAGCCCAACTGGGGAAGTACCTCCTCCTTACAGAAGACCACAGCCATAATAGCACTGCTTGTAGTGTTGTGTTCCTGATGGTGAGTAAGATTCTCAGAGATCCAACTGCCGGAGCCAAAGGCCGACAACGTGCTTGTGAGTCCCTTGGTATTGCGGTTGATCAGGCAATCCGTTTGCTTGTTTGCCTCTTGTACATCAAAACAACCGATCTGGTCCCAGCGCGCATATGTAGCAGAAATTGCGAAGCGTCTGGTTGACGTAACTGGTGACCGAAGAGCTGGCGGCTTCCTCGCACAACGTATCAGCATTGCGATACAACGAGGAAATGCGAGCATTCTTGGTACAAAGCAAAGCCTCAAGGGCCTTTTTAGATTTAAACTAGTTTAGTTTTTGCTAAGTTAGTGTTATTTTTATATTTTAAAATAAACGTCATAATTATGTTTTTTTTATGCCTTTTTTCCAGTTCGTGTCATGGGACGCGCACAGAGACAGCACCCGCCATGGTGTAAGGACTATTAAGTTTTAATGAAATCTAAAATATACTAGGAGAAAGGGTGGACTAGTTACTGGGTTATTGGAGAAAAAACCGGACGCCATCCTAATAAAATGGTACACAATTTTCGACCTCCGCGAGATGGGCCCCCACAAAAAGTGACATCAAAGATGGCTCAAGGGCAACACTGGTGCAAAAGGTTTAAGGTGTCGCTGGAACATTATTATTATTACTACCCAGACGAAGTCACACGCAAATGCTAGTCGACAATATTACAGTTACCAGCCTAAATTATAATATTGGATATCCCGAAACTAGATTTAGGATATCCGGCAGCCATTATTAAATTTATTAGGGTGCTGACCGGAGGCATCTTGCGGCTAGGATTAGATTAGGGAAGCCAACGGATATAAGCTATAATCGGATGTTATTGAGATACATAATAATCTTGTAAAAAGCAGAAACGTTTGTTTACGGGTAATCCTTAAAGGAAAAATGAAAAAAAAAAATGTTTATATCAGACTTGAACTCGCAACTCAGAGATTACACGCACTTTGCTCTGCCAACTAAGCTACCGAGTTTTTTGTTTTTTTTTTTTTATGACATAGGCGGCAAACGAGCAGACGGGTTGCCTGGTGATAAGCAATTACCGTCGCCCATGGGCACCCGCAACACCAGGAGAGTCACAAGCGCGTTGCCGGCCTTTAAGGGAGGTTGGAGCTCTGGGAACCTTACTCACCATCAGGAACACAGCACTACATACCTAAAAGGTAGTAGTGCTATTATGGCTGTGGTCTTCTGTAAGGAGGAGGTACTCCCCCAGTTGGGCTGCCCCAGATTCAAGCGCGATGGTCATCGCTGTGCCCCACCTCTCACAAACAGTACAGTACAACCACTTGGCTGCGATTTTTACACCACACCTTTTATGCTGTATCAAAAATGGGTCATACAGATAGATTGAAACATAAATCGTCTTTTCTGTGGTCAATAGTTAACGGCTTATGTGATTACAAATTATGTTTTTGTGGTACAGTCAGCAGCAAAAGTGGCTAAGCGTTTGAAGTGTTCAAAATGACCAACACGCGCTCTTATTCTCTTGACAATAGAGATATGTTGACCTCATTTTGAACACCTCAAACGCTTAGCCACTTCTGCTGCTGACTGTACATATTATGTTATGAAACAGGGGGTTATGTTGATATTTCATAGAATCAAATATTTGGCTTCAAAACCCTTAACTTTCACAATGACCACAGGAAAGAGGCAAATCTTCATGACCCAAATATAATATAAAGAATAAACATTTTTGAGTATAAGATGACATACTGCGTTGAGTACTGTACTGTTATATTTATTTATTGAGCACAGATATTTGTTCCTGAGTCATGTGTGTTTCGATGTATTTAAGTATTTATATGTATATATCTATTATATATATCGTCGTCTAGTACCTACAACACAAGCCTTACTGAGCTTACCGTAGGACTAGGTCGATTTGTGTAAGATTGTCTCGAAATATTTATTTTATTTTTATTTATTTTATTTTATTTTATGTATAATTTATTACACTAATAGTTTATTTAAAAGGGTCCACAAGCCTAGTTGGTAGTGCCCTGCTTATAAAGTAAGAGGTCTCGAGTTTTGAATCCCGTCCTGTGTGTTTTTGTATTTTAGTCGTTATATATGTATGTACAGTCGCGGAATGAAAAGGTTGACCAGCTCTCAAACAAATACATTTACGAGTGGCAAGCACATGTTATCTGTTTGAACTGTGTTATAGACGAGGGTGTTGTATTGAAAATTAGGTTTAACTGTTTGACAACAAAGTTCAAATTTACGAAGATGAATGTTCCATGACTATTAAGAGTTGTCCTTTTTATCAAGATTATATATAAAAACGAGATAAAAAGTTTTCTTTTTAATTTTGACTCGCCTCTGTAAAATGCAATGTGGTTAATTTCTCATTGGGGTCTTAAGTATTTGTCATGTAGTGACATTCATTATGACTGAAAGTGTCATACTTACTCGGTCGATAAAGCAAATACTGATAATTTATACTGAGCAAGCAAAAACAGATTTTAAGCTGGTCAACCTTTTCATTCCGCGACTGTACATATGTTATGTAGTGCAGTACGATATGACTCAAATGACTTATTAACCTTAGATTTGAGTAAGGTAAAATTTAAAACTCATGTACATCCGTGTCTAAATATGTGTCCATTTAATGTGTACAAATACATGTATCCAACACAGTTAGCCGTTAGCTGTGACATTTATTCAGAATTTTATTTTTTCTTTTTCTCCACTCCTTTGGTTACATTCACCCTTTTTGACCCTAAAGGGTTGAAATCTGACATAAAAAAGTATATATGTTATTCTGATATATATAAGTTACTTAACTGGAAACTTTCATAACACACGTTTACTAGTTTTTGAAATTTAGACATAAGTAAATCTATCGCAACTTTCACATTTATAATATACTAGCTGACCCGGCGAACTTCGTACCGCTTAAAAAACGACAAAAGTAGTGATAGCTTTTAATTAAATAAAACATATATGATTTTAATTAAGGTAATTAAATAATACAAAAACAATTATAAAATTACTAATTTTATTGAAGGACCTTATGATATACAATTGAGGTCATATTTATTTTTCGTAATCACGGGATTTTTGTGACTTTTTAATACCTAATGTCTCAATCAGGGCTGTGACGATTCCAACCAATCCAAAATCATTTAAATCGGTTCAGCCGTTCTCGAGTTATAACCGGTTGAACAAACCCCACTTTCTTTTTTATATATATAAGATATAAGATACGTGAAAGTTGAATAGGTGATATATATTTTCAGACGTCACTAAATTAAAATAGTTTATTCGCCAGAAACAAATAGTTTCTAGTTTTAAACCTTTGTTCACCATCCAATTTGAACCCGCAAAGGTTCAAGTTTTAGGTCCTAACACTCCTAACAAAGTGTAGGTCGGCCGGGGTAATCGCCACCGGGGTAATTACGTATGTTAATTAGACTTTGATAGTAAGGCTCGAACTTCTATAGTTTTGCGTGTTAATTCACAATAGACCCAGAAATAAACCTGAGTTGTACAGTCAGCAGCAGAAGTAGCTAAGCATTGGAGGTGTTCAAAATGAGGTCAACACGTCTCTATTGTCAAGAGAATAAAAGCGCGTGTAGGTCATTTTGAACACTTCAAGCGCTTAGCAACTTTTGCTGCTGACTGTAGTTGTTATCAACATGAAGATTTACTTTTTTATACTACAGTGGTAAACAAGCATACGGACCGCCTGATGGTAAACATTAGTGCGTTACCATTTAAGGCTTTGGGCTCTCTGAGTCACAACACTAGGGTTTAGTGCTAATTTGACTGTGGTCTTCTGTAATTTTGGACCCGGGTATGACCTTAAACTACATCGAACAATTAGACGTAAGGCACAGCGAAGTACCATCACGCTTGAATCTGGGGCAGCCCAACTGGGGAAGTACCTTCTCCTTACAGAAGACCACAGCGATAATAGCACTGCTACAACTATGCTCTCAGGTATGTAGTGTTGTGTTCCTGATGGTGAGTAAGGTTCCCAGAGCTCCAACAACTCTTAGGGCAACGCCTATGTGAATTCTCTGGAGTTGCAGGCGTCCATAGGCTACGACAACTGCTTACCATCAGGCGGGTCGTATGCTTGTTTGCCGCCGTCGTTATATAAAAAAATATGAAGGTACTTTCCCAGTCAGGGTACACTCCAGATTTGTGAGAGATCTCATTATCTGAACCTGCCATACCACACTAAGATAACACATGACATATATGTATTGCAGTGCCCATACCTCTTTTGGACGTAGTTTAAAGACATATCCGGAGTCCCGACGAACTATACATGGAAGGACATAAAATTATTACATTACATTTTTACATACATTTCAGCCATATGCAGTCCACTGCTGGACATAGGCCTCCCACAAATAAGACTTGTGTCATCTTGGGGGGTAGTTTCCATAGTCGCCACGCTTGGCAGGCGGGTTGGCGACCGCAGTAGCTGTAGATTGGGTTTCGACAGACGCTGCTACCCGTCCGTAGGATTTTTCCCTTTGTCGTCTCTTACGACACCCGCGCGAGGAGATGGGGTGGTGCTATTCTAGTCAGCCGGCATCACACGGCAAAAAATTATAACGACATAAAATTATATTCTCTTAAAAAAAATGTTTTCCTTTATACAATTTAATATTAAACGTTATCCCGACGGAATAAAGTTCAAAATATATTTTTCACAAAAACATTAAGGGGACAAAAACTCAATCCCCCTTTTACCAGATAATTTTACGGGCGTATAGAATCGAAATGGCCGATCCGCAGATTTGGTAAGTGGCCAATTACTGGCGCCTGTGTACTGTTTACACGAAAGTGTCAACCCTAATCTATTGGTTAGGGCTGCTAGATTCTTAAAAAGTATAAAAAGTTTATTTTATTTTAGTGTTAGAAAGCTTTTGAATATAATTTAAATTACACAGAAAAACAAGCACCGACATTTTTAAACATAATAAATATAAGAGCCTGGACAGAAAGTACCATTTAATACTGTTTGGGGTAGAGAAGCTAGGTCCATGGGGTCCCAGCACGCACAAACTTTTTTGCAGAAATCGCGAAGCGTCTGGTAGATGTAACTGGTGACCGAAGAGCTGGCAGCTTCCTCGCACTACGTATTAGCATTGCGGTATGAGGCAATGCCGTTACGATCCTTGGTACAATGCCTCAAGGACTAGAATGCGTTCGTCGAAAACGAATCCCAATCAACCCGCCTGCCAAGTGTGGCAACTATGGCAACTTTCCAAGATGACACAGGTCATATTTAGGGGAGATGTATGATGATGATGATATGGGGTCTAAAATATTCTACAATTTGCCTCCACATTCCGCGCGCGTGTTTTATGTTAATTTTGATAAATGTATGCAAAAAGGAAAGATTAGACAGCAGATTATTTTTAGGTTTATAAATTTTACATTTTACGTGTCTTAAAACGCATATTTTTAAATTCATTTTATCATAATTCTCATATCAGCCTAAAACCGATCAACTGCTGGATGCCTCCATCATTTCTGATATTCCCGGTCGGTTCAAGAAGAGCAGGCACATTGAGGGTTTTTTTTAAGACATAGGCGGCAAACGAGCAGACAGATTGCCTGTTGGTAAGCAATTACCGTCGCCCATGGGCACCCGCAACACCAGGGGAGTCACAAGCGCCTTGCCGGCCTTTAAGGGGGGTTGAAGCTCTGGGAACTCTACTAACCATCAGGAACACAACATTACATACCTGAAAGGTAGCAGTGCTATTATGGCTGTGGTCTTCTGTAAGGAGGAGGTACTTCCCCAGTTGGGCTGCCCCAGATTCAAGCGGTCAACGCTGTGCCCTCTCATTGTTGGACGTAGTTTAAGGACATACCCGGGTCCTGAGATGGCATGAGATGAATGGATTATGTCATTAAGCGATGTGTGTCGGGAAACAAGAGTGCAATTTTTGGACAAGTTAATCCATGTTGTCCCAGTCGTGCCACAAGACCGTGTGTAACCCAGTCGCCACATTTATTGTATACAGGATGAAATCTGGGTCATGATCCAAAATGTCAAAAAGTGACAAAGATGATCATAGTTAGAAACTTTTCCTATGGGACCAATATTGAAAACGCGTAAAAAAAATTGCTGCTTCATACATTAACTCGCAATTAACTCGCAAATAAGTCCTAGTACCTATGTATGGAGTAATAGTTTTTATTTTCGAATTCAATATTGGTTCCATGGGAAAAGTTGTTAAGTATAATCTTCTTTATCACTTTTTGCCATTTTGGATCATGATCCAGATTTCACCCAATAGAAGCGGGTAACTCACGTTTTATAAGTCGAATATTGCTCCACATGTTTCACTCCGTAATGAGGAGCATAATCATAAACCCAACGCGAACGGCTCATGATTATGCTCCTCGTTACGTAGTGAAACATGTCGAGTTATATGTTTGAATCTCACGACAGTTTTGTTTAAAACCCAGTTGCCAGTCTAATGGAGGTCGGAACATATACATATATATCTTTATAAGTTATTATATATAATAAACTAGCTTTTGCCCGCAGCTTTGCACGCACAGTAGAATACCTGTAACCGGTACCAATTATTATAGTTGTTTTTTTTTTTCATTAAATAAGGAGTTTAAACACAACGTTTAAAGCCGCTTCATTGACATTTGACTCCATCTCCATACAAACTTTTAACCCCTTTTTGATCCCTTAGGGGATGAATTTTAAACAAAAATGAAATCACTTTTCTTGTATTTGAATAAGGAGTGTTTACACAAAATTATGTCTCTCGCTTAAAATTCTACACAATCCCCATATAAAATTTCAACCCCGTTTTACCTCTTTAAGGGTGGAATTTCCAAAAATCCCTTCTCAGCGGGTCTTTACGGTATATAAACTACCTATTGAAAATAATCTGCTATCTAGGTTATGCGGTTTGGGACGTGCGTTGATCAGTCAGTCAGGACTTTCACATTTATACATATTATATATATTAGTATGTGTGTTGTATAAACAACACAAATATCATGGATATTGGCATCATGTCTAAGTTTCAAAACTAACTGTTGCAACTGTAGTAACTTTGACTAGTTTTGATGCAAATTTGTATCGAATCTCAAACTTTGCAATTTCAATCTCTGCATAGATTTGCAATGAAGGTGTACAATGTGTAACACCAATGCTAGTGATTTAATAATACCTAAGAACTATAGATACATGTCTGTATATGTACACAACAAGAGAACATCAGTTAATAAAAGTCGGTATTAAATAAGAAAACAAAAAGCACCGAAAATTCGGATTTACAACGAAGTGACTTATTTATTGCAAGTTCTATGTGCCTAGCCTAATCTGTTTAAATAAGTAAAAAAGTAGTAATAAAATAATAATAACAAAAAAAAACGATTTGTTCTGATTCGATCGCGCAAGGAACAGTATTTACCATCAAAAGTATCAATATATTTTTTACTTCTATACATGCATAATCAATTTAAACTCCTAAATACAGAAACAAAAAGCCAAAGCAAAAAATTAAAAATTTAAAAGGATC
Organism: Grapholita molesta; assembly: GCA_022674325.2. Classification (NCBI taxonomy): domain Eukaryota; kingdom Metazoa; phylum Arthropoda; class Insecta; order Lepidoptera; family Tortricidae; genus Grapholita; species Grapholita molesta. The sequence continues at coordinate 2,327,490 of CP053139.2, forward strand.
CCCAAAATCTACTTAATTTTTACACATATCCACCACGAGCATGCAAAAATCTCCAGCGTTCGCAGCGCATTAATTTTATATACGTCTATTTTGATTTCGTTGGCAGCCCTGGCGATAAAATATTAACACGTAGGGTTGGCGCTATTTATAAACCGATCGATTCCGTAACTTTGCTTTTAGTACGGCGACTTAAGTAGGTCGTCGCTGAATGAAGCATACTGTTTTAGAGGCAGGACGGGTTGGCCGGAAGCGAGACCTATATTTGACACATTCTTTTTTTATACTATGCAATACAAAAGAAGCATATGTATCCATTTTTCCTTTGTCGCCTTTCACGACACCCGCGGGAGTAGATGGGGTGGTGCTATTCTAGTCAGCCGGCATCACACGGCACATACCATAGACGGGCATCTATCCGTACGAAAGGGCAGCAACGTTCGTCGAAACCCATTCTACAGCTACTGCGGTTGCCAACCCGCCTACCAAGCGTGGCGACTACCCCCCAGGATGAGTTATATTTGTGAGAGGCATATGTCCAGCAGTGGACTGCATACGGCTGAAATGTATGATGGAAGTATGTATGATGGTATGTTGTATGGTCATTGGTAGAGCGATGGGCATTTCGCATACATTCCAGAGTCAAGAGTTCGAGTCTCACCCGAGACGTTAATTTTTCATGTCTATTTTATTCCTAAGAATTATGATTTACTTAGCAGACGTTTCTACTTAAATTATAACAATTTTTGTTTGCGCTAGTGCTGCACTCCGGTGGCAGAAAATGGCAGTAACTTCCTATACCACTGAATCATATTAAGAATTCGCGGGTTTTTCGTTGATCTGTTCTGCATCTTTCCTTTTAAGTTTCCTTTAACAAAAGTTATTTGTATAACTTCTCTTTGTTGTATTTAAGGAGCAAAGCTGGAATTTTCCTTTAAGATTAAACTTGTATTGCAGCGTGTACAAGATATTTTTGAAAGTAAACATGCAGTCGTTCAGATATTTAAACGTATAAAATTTAAAAGATTGCTTGTTAGAAAAATTTAGTTATTACAATTTTTTTTAAATTCAAATTTTTTTATTACCATATTTGGTGTTAAAATATTATAAAAAGTTTTTGTATTCATCATGCAAGCAAGCGTACATAATATATATTTATTTATTTATTAAGTCTTTATTGCAAAAACACAAAAGTACAAAAGGCGGACTTAATGCTACAAAGCATTCTCTACCAGTCAACCTTTAGGCAAAGCAGAGAGGTTGTAATATTCGTTAAAATGATCCTAAAATAAAATAATATTGTTTTTACATCTCAAAAGTTTGTTGAAAGTTGAAATAGATAGTAGTATAACTACTTAAAAATCAAAGCAAATCCAAAAAATATTTCATAAAAAATAATTTGATTTGTTCTTAGTTTTATGTTTGTTGACTTCAAAGCTCGAAAAAAACAGCCTTTCAAAGCTGGCGTGGTGAAAAAACCATTACTCCCTCTCAGGAATACCGGCTCCGCTAAACAATCTGCGGAGATTGCAACAGCATTAAGGCAATAGCAGGTAATTACCGTCTTATCTAACAAGGGCGGTAATTTAGAGCTCCCAAGGCGGTAAAGCAGTATTTATTACTGTATAATTAAGGTTACGGATGTTTGGCAGCCATTGCAAATAATTGAAGTCGATATTAAGTAGCGATTTATAATATACCTACATAGATTACAATACATAATGACCCCAGGTGGATTGGCGATGTATTCATAGATATTCTAAAAATTACTTGCTTCGTCTGGTAGCCAAACCGACTTAAATTTAAGAAAGTCATCACCATCACTATTTTTAAGATGCAAATAAAAAAAAAAAAAAAATATTATTCTTAATTACCATAATATTTTAAAGAAAGAAACAACGTTAAAGTTATTGTTTTAACCAAATGAATTTTTAACCCGGGTATGTCCTTAAACTACGTCCGACAATGAGAGGTAGGGCACAGCGAAGTACCATCACGCTCGAGTCTGGAGAAGCCCAACGGGGGAAGTACCTCCTCCTTACGGAAGACCACAGCCATAATAGCACTGCTACCTTTCAGGTATGTAGTGTTGTGTTCCTGATGGTGAGTAAGGTTCCCAGAGCTCCAACCCCCCTTAAAGGTCGGCAACGCGCTTGTGACTCCCCTAGTGTTGCGGGTGCCCATGGGCGACGGTAATTGCTTACCATCAGGCAATCCGTGTACTCGTTTGCCACCTTATGTCATAAAAAAAAATGAAAAACATATATAACATACATAAATAACTTACAAGCAAGTAATTTTTAGAGCATTTTTAATGCAGTATTACTAACTTTTAAAAATAACATCCAACTCGCATTTGGGCGGTTGTTAAACTTATGTCAGTTACACTACTGGTCGGGCAGTTTACCTCCATTTTTTATCCGAGCGACACGCGGACAGCTAGCAATGATTTATACTTGATTGCGGTTCGGGATTGCGAGAGATAGCGGAAACTTTTGAAATGTTTTCCATATTTACTTTGAATCATCTTTGTGTATGTGATTTATATGTTAATGTGTGAAGTTTATCAGTCTGCCTTATGTATTACCACTAACCACAAACAAAAACCTGCCATATCAAATGCCATTATATAGGTAATTAGACGAAATTAAGATTTAAAGTGGAATAGGAAACATTATATTACTATTGAAGTTTTAATAAACTCTCTCATATTTAACTTTGCACATTTTACTGATTGCCCCTTTGGTTGATTGGTAGAAAATGCCTTAAGACATTAAGTCCACCAGTTGTACTATCAAGTATTTACAATAATGATTAAATATATAAACATAACATTTACTAACGTCTTGGTAGCTGGAATATGATTGTACAATCAACGTCATATAGTTAGTTGCAGTCAGTATGACCAAATATATATTATCTATACTTGGGATGTGTATCCCAAATAGATCTGTATCGATATATTTGGCCATACTGTCTGCAACTGGCAATATAACTGAATGTATATGAATGTACTTTACTCGTAGTTCTATTATTTGTGTTTTGTTCATTTTAATATATCAACTACATTTTATTATAATAGCTGCCCAGAATAATTATTTCATCGAACATACCAAGAGAAACAACTCTAATCAAACTCCCGACCCAACACAAATCCCATTAAAACTCATGCACGATAACAATCTCCGAAAGACATTTCAATAACAACAGTAACAAAATACTACATTACAATATCGTCTATCGATTCGACTCGTAATATTACATTGAAATTATTCGGGGTTGTATTAAATTATCAAGATAATTATCTTCGAAGTAATGGAAACAGAATACCGCTGGGGCGCGAGGGATGGAAAAAGAGAGGGCCAACATTTGCTCCTTGGGGAATACCTAAGTAATACAATGATCAAGCTCGTTAAAAATTTAGTTATTTTATGAAATACAGTCGTAAAATATCTGGTTAAAGCCAATAGTAAAACGTAATTATTAAATTATCAGATATTACAAAGTGTTTAGTATTCATTTAAAACTATTTCTAGTCATTTGCATTAACAGGATTGATAAAATCCAAAAAAAAATACAATAATGTGACTGACCGGTTCATATGGAGATCCATAAGGGCGATGCCTATGTTCAGCAGTAGACGTCTTATTACTGAGATGATGATGATGAATGTTACTTTAAATATTATTAATCATAATTATATTGCATGTTCATTTGTAAGGACATTACTAGTATAATGTTACATAATATTATGTATCAATCATAGTAGATCTCAAGCTGTCGGTTACTTTATTCAGATCTACTCACAAATAGAAACACTTTAAACTTGGAAAATTGTTATATTATTTGACTTTTTCAACTCGCGAATCACTTTTACCGTAAGGTAGTATTTTAAGTCTGCAGACGACATCGAAGCAAACTTAATTACGTAGTTGTCATCTCACAATTCGTATTACAATATTTTATTGCCAAGGACCTTTCAATTAAATTCGGGTTCAGAACTTCTGCCATCTTTCTTTGGTTGAAATATTCCGTACAATATTAATTTTATAAAATTTTAAGCGAAGTTCGGTTAACTGTAATTTTTTTTCGACTTCCTCATGATGATACGACATAAGAACAAGTAGATATGAAACATAAAATAAAACTCCGAAAACAAGATGATAATTATGCATAGAACATAGAAAACATATGTTTTTTTTTACAAACAAATGACAAAATGAATTATTAGGAAAAATAAATTGTTAGTAAAACTGTTTTGCATTTGTAACCTTGACGGCTTAAACCCTGTCAATTTCTTGTGCAAAAAATAATTTTGACGGATATTTTTATTACATATTTACAGACACAACTAACGAGTTTGATTTTATATAAACTACTTTCTAAATAGTTAATTACTTTGGAAGCTGATAACTCTTACACTGATTACACTCGCATTAAGCTTAAAAAAAGTAACATATCAAAAGAAAGAAACGTAATGACGGTAAAATATACAAAAAAAAAATGTTTACGTTTAAAAATAACATAACCACAAATAAATTAAATTCATTATTCAATATAACCAAATAGATTCCAAATTTATTTTCACCAAAAACAGCTTACAAAAACACCTGTTAAATTAATTTCCGTCATTTCCAATGACAATATATAAATATTAATGAAGAGAATACCCTTTGATTAAAATTCAATAATAAATTAAACTGCGGGGTCCGATCAGGTGCGCGATAAATCGTGCTGAAACAACACAAATGTCGGTCGACAATATAAATCACCTCCATGGTTGAAAGATCATGGAAAATATCTACATTAGTTAGTTTAAATTGTATTTGTATCTTTTGTGGTATACATAACAATATGTGTGAACATAACTGTTCTTACTAAGTTATACAAATAAAATATCCCCACTTACGTCCTAGATCTTTATTCCATACCAGCTTTTTTCAAAAAAAATATTGTAGGCATACCTTTTTCAGACGAGTCCCCAATTTTTGTAATAAAACTCCAGATCTATTTCTACCCTAGCTCTGTTTTCGTACCTTGTACAAAAATTTTTTTATTATATCTTTGATAACACTTATACAGCCTAACATATTTTTTTTTTTGTGTCATGATTATATTATTCGAAGTTGATTTTTTTAATGAAGAATATTTTTTTATTTATTAACTTTACAGCAAAGGATTAGGTACGTACAATAAATTTTAACTTAAAACAATATTATAAAGAATAAACATAAAGTAAAATACAAATGAAATAGTATAATTACAATAAGATATAAATACATAGACATTTAAATATATTTTACGTCAATATTATTATATTATATGAGTTATATTTTAAAAACGTTACCAGTTTTAGTACATTGTGCAACGAGGATGGTAAGTAAGGTATAGTAAACGCGAGTCTATTAGAAGCCCGACGACGAAGTCGGAGGGCTTTTAATGACTCAAGTTTGTTATACACTTACCACCCGTGGTACACACAATGTTTTTCATCACATTTGCGAGGAAATAAAATAAATTCGTTGGTAAAATATTAGTTAGTCCTTATGTAGGCTTAAAATCAAAATACACTTTGAAAACTACAATCAGACCTCATCCACTAAAAAAGATTGTCAACAATGTCAACTTTTTTCAATGTCTTCCACAGATAATGTTAACAACTGCGTTTTGTTTTCGAATTTGACAGATCATCCTGCCAAATAGTATCAATTATCAAAATCAAATATAAAACAATTATTTTTAATAAATACTAAACATTAAATTGCAGTCAAATTGAATATAAAGATATGTTTTATACATATTAAGAGTTGGTTGTAGCAAACTTTTGAAGATATGAAATACACCTTGGCTGTTTGGAAACATCCTCAGTCCGAAGTGAAGTATGAGTTCTATATATTATTAAAACTAAACTTAACAGCCCGTGTGAGCTAAATCGGCTATAACTGTTCTGTACTCTCGCAAGTAACAACGCAATTGACGAGCAAGTGTGATGAAAAATACTTTTACCGAATTACTACGGCAAATAAATACGAGTATACAGGCCGTCCCAAGACTATGGAACATCATCATCACAATATATTTGCCTTATTACTAACTTTTAAAAATATCATAAAATTTTCTTTCAGCAAGATATCCTATCTTCTACATTTGAGGCACTTCCTTTTGATGTCCCATACTCTTGGGACTCCTGTATAACCTTTTTGCCCCATTAATTTAGTAACTACGCGGCACGGTTGAACGCATTCGGTATTTATCGGGTGAACGAATTTGTACTTACCTTTTTGTTTGGAATTCGGAATATTGCCTTTGACTCGAATAACCAAAATAAAATCAATACATTCGTTCAACACAGCTAAGTGCAATTTACATCAATTTTATTCCTTTCATAAATCATCTCATCTTACAAGTTTTCTGAACGTGTATTTTGCCTTATAAGAGCAATGGAATATTTTTGTCTACATTCTAAGTAACCTTGTTTACATTTGAAATTATTTGCGAAAAAAAATGTTTGTTACTGTTTTGCCGATTATTTTTTCTATTATTCAAATCAAACTAGTCCTATAAGAAGCTGAATAAGGCTTGTTTTGTAGGACCTAAACTTAATTATTACAGGACATCCTAGCACAACAAATTAACAGGCCCGGTACCGCGAACGTCGAAGTTCGTATATTATACTATCTCTATTATCTTTCTCTTTTACTCCAATTAAAACGTCATGAGGGTGACTGAGGCAATCGTCCGAAATTTACGAATATCGTTTTTGACGGTAGCACCGCTGAGTCACACGGTAAGCTAAAGAAAATTTGTGTTCTGGGTACCCAAAGATGTATCATCTTCCTTTCATTGTCATTTTACCTCGGCTCACGGGAGTCCACTTGACTAGTAATCTCAGGATTTTGCGTAGATACTAGTTTTACAAAAGCGACTGCCATTTGACCTTCCAACCCAAAGGGTAAACTGTTGCGAGTAGTCCAGTTTATTGACGATGTTTTCCTCCACCGAAAAGCGACTAGTAAATATTAAATGATTTTTCGTGGATAAGTCCCGAAAGTCATATGAGCCGTGGCAAAATGCCGGGACAAGGGCAGAAAGATGATGATATGCCACTGAATTTCGAGTGAGTTTCCCAGATGTTTTTATAAGAAAACTTTCGTTGAATGCCGTAATGCCATTTCACGCATCACTCGCCTTACATAAGCTGTTTGCCAAGGCTTATGATATGATTATATATTGACAGAGCATCCTTATTCATGCGACATCTGTATACATTTTCACTTTTTCTCAATTTAGATTCTAAGAAATAATTAATTACTCTCTGGTTTTACCTCGGGACAAAACGCTTACAAATTTGCACAAAACAAGCAAAAAATACTCATCAACGATCTAAAATGACAAAAACAAATCAACTATAAATCATTCCCTTTTATAATTAATTGAAGCCCATTATAATAATGCTTATATTTCATTGTGAATCCGACTTTATTCTTAAGAGTATAAAGTAGATAGTCGCTTTGCAAGTGTCCTTTCCTTAGAAAGTCCTTTGCTGATGCTACAGAACCTATTGTTTGCCCGCTCTGTTTTCTGAATATGAACTCAAGTGTTCTTAAATCGGAAAGGTAGTAAGTGCGTATCTACACCGTGGCATGTAATACCTTTTAAAGGTATTTAGTGTTGGAAACCTTTGAGTCTGCGCTTCAGTGACCTCGTACTTTTGTTTAGAACTAATATTTGTTTTAGTACGAGTTCATACAAGTATATCTGTAACTAGTTAGTTACCTTTCGTTCGACCTTTAGTACCAATTACTTCAATTAAGAAGAAACATTTTCAATGTGGAACAAGGGTAGCATAACATATCATTTGTTTCGTTCGAATTTTGAAACGAATGATATTCTTCTTTGTTTCCTTCACTATTGAGTACAACTTCATCTGGCATTTTTCCTTTTATGGTGGTTCTTACCGAGTTAAATTGCCTATTTTCACTCCCACGTTACAAATAAAAATAGGAAGTTTTAGAAGTTTTCTTACTTGTATCAAAAGTCATTGTTGGAAATAAATAATAAGCGATTTGGATACTACCTTATCAATAATGAATGAATATTAGTTATTTAGATTAGCAAATAGGTAAATTTTTAAAATTAAAAAATTCTTACTAAACAATGGTCCAATAAGCATACTAACCTTGTTACAGATTTTTACAAAATATTTACTTAGTAATCAACAACTTGCCTAAAAGTGAGGGCGTCAATTTATCATTAAATCCATTTTTCAAATAAATTTCCCATTAAACTCTCGTCAAGTTTAAGGATACATGCAAAAAAGAAACTTTTATCTTACAATAATAAATCTCACCAAAATGGCGGCTGAGAAAAATAAGCTCCAACCGTACCTGGAAAAAATATCTCTGATTAGCTCCGTAGTAATTTTGCCAACACACAAAACAAATTAAGTGACGAAATTTCCAAATAAAAGTATGCCCTTTTTTGTGTACAGTGGGCAGTACGTAGGATCGTTGGACAGTCCCCATCAGATATATCGTAGCTGTGTAGATGATCATAAGGTCATAAGCTAAACGTCTGCTAACGAAAACATAACTATTAAAAATAAAGGAACAATGGAGAAATCAACTGTCCCGGGCTGCGCCTTATACGTAACTCGAGAACCTTTACGCCCCAACGGTCGTAGGTTCTAGGTGAATTGTTCCCTACACATGGCCACTAAAGTCTAGCGATCCGGAGGGCTACTTTGGTTCAGTTAATTTGTTTTTTTTTTACAAGTCTGACCAGCGTTTGACCTCAGTCACACAGTGTCGACGAAGTCGAGGGTGTAGCACGCTGGTTTAGTAACAGCCTATTCTTTCTTGCCTTGAAAAGACCCAAATTATATATTTCCGGATCTGCTGTGAATGACATCATTTTTGATTCGCGCAGAGACACTCCCAGCATAGCCCTCTACATTGCCATTTGGGTGACTTTGAGTCTTCTTATAAGGCCCGTATTAAGCGATGAATTAATTAATAATACCAAAACATTAACAGTTTATTGAACAAAATAATGAAGTCAGGAAGCTTTGAGAGTATTCATGAATTTAATCCAGCGTCCTTGGGCATCCGTCGACAATTTCGTGAGGTCGGGACAACAAAACACCACATTTGCATAACAAGAGAGGAACGTAAAAACTAATCGCCCTTGAAATGGAGGGTCCCATGTTTTTAATTATAATTATTTTTTACCGGCTAGATTTAATCCAAAAGCTTGAGGTTAAGTTGTTGAATGGAGATAAAAACGTTTTTTTATTCAAGCCATTTTTAACGATAATTCATTAAAGTAACTGCTTAATAAAATCCGATGGATTTGGCTGCAGAGTCCGACGAAATCGATTGAACAGCTGCGGTCGCCAAACCGCCTACAGCGTGGTGACTACAGAAGTTCCCATCCGAAAAGATGGACGTCTTAAATGATGAACTTCTTAACAATCAAGCAGATGAAAATTCTCAAATACCTATTTGATAAAATATTATCAAATAGGTATTTGAGACCGTAAGAACTTACTAATAAGGGATTTTTGGAAATTCCACAATTAAGGGAGTAAAAAGAGGGTAGAAAATTTGTAAGGGATTGTGTAAAATTTAAAGTGAGAGACTATAAATTTTGTGTAAACACTCCTTATTTGAATTCAAGAAAAAAAAATTGCGTTTTATTAAATTCATCCCCGTAAGGGGTCAAAAAAGAGGTTCTTCTGCTCGTGCGAAGCCGCAGGAAGATGCTAGTATTTTATAAGATACGTCTCTGATTTTACACCCTCCTTAATTGTTTTTTTTTTTATTTTGGACTAAGACAAATTTCATATAGTTCATAATATTTGTACAGTTCATAAATACGCATCAACATTTAAATACCTTTTTGTTTTTCGCTTTAGTAAAAAACGCTGATAAAAACGCCTTGGGCCGGATTAGCATTTTTATTCAAATAAGTATTCTGACCTAATAAGCCACAAAGGAAACTTAAAATATTATATCTCTTAGCAATCATTTTAATACCTTATAACATTATGTGAACACGTACCTAAAGTGATTGTGATTTCGTGATTGGATAGTTAAATTCATTACATAAGTGTTTCATCATCATTAGTTTAAGAGCCATGCCCTTGTTGATGGAGTAACCGCCATTAATTACTTTGTTAGGTTTCTCATTAGAGTCTATTACCTTTTGAGAGAGTTTGAGCTACGAGAAAGGACAGAATATTTTGTATCCCGCTACCATACTTTGAAGACGGACAATGCTGGCCGACAAAGTTACGGGGATACGCTTAAAACATTATAATACTGCAGTGAGTATATTTCCTCTCCTATCCCCAATCGTCTGCAATAATAATTTCACCTCTCCCATTTAATTGTTAACTGTAAAATAAAACCTTTGTTCTAAGTGAAACATAATAGCCACAACACAAACTTCAGCTGTTCACACAGATGCTGCAATTAAACTAATTAGGCAAACTAAAAGGTAGCAACAAACATTGTATAAAGTGAACTCATTATCTAATAAAGACTCAACTTTCGAGTGAAATTGCGATGCTAATAAAATATTTACTTGCAAGAATGCAGAAACTATACATGAAAATAAAGCTAAGATTTTTCAGACCAAGTTTTGAAATAATATATTTCGATATTCTGTTTAGAGTTTAAAGCGTGGAATATTAAATCATGACTAGCTAGTTAATGTACATAGTTTTATCTATATAGTACGTATGTGTTTTATTTAGAAAGAATATAAAAGCCTTCTACGCATAGAACTTTTGAGGAAATCGCGGAGCGTCTGGTTGACGTTACTGGCGGCTTCCTCGCAAAACGTATCAGCATTGCGATCAACGAGGTAATCCTTCCTCATATCATCTTTGGTACAATGTCTCAAGGGCCTTTTTCAGACTTAGTGAAGTAACTACTGTAGTAGTTATTATATTTGTTTTTGTATATTTATTTGAAAAAAAAAAATATATAATCAAATACTAATTCAAATAATTTCGTTTAAAGAATGTCTACCAATATTTTCATTATTGTTTTAATACTAGTTTATTTCGTTATTAAAACATTTCAAACATGACTGAAATAACTTGCAAAGTTACATTGTTAAGTGTTTTTATTTACATTCACTAAATCATTCCATCCATTCACTCTTTTTGCAATCGATACTTCAATATAGTTCACCTCGATTTTCGGGGAACTACTTTTGTGGCTAATGTTATTTCAATGGTCTGTGTCTTTCATTCCGCAATAGTTCATGCCTTTATTTATGTATTGAAAATTCATATCTATTTTTAATATGTCTTTAGTAACATCATTTCTTCATTAAATTCTCCTCCTGCAACAATTACTGTCTTCGTTTGGCTCAATGGTTAACTGTTAGGGAAAACCATCTGGGATTAGTACATTTCCGTTCTATTTTGCGACAAGATGAAAAGAACTATTTGTTTATTGAAACTTAGTCCCTGTTTTTTATTTATTTCAGTTTTCTTGGTTTGGTGTGTAATTTTGATGATGACACACGTTGAAATTTGCTACGATTTCTAATTAAATGGATAGAAAATGTGCAATTTATCTTAAAACAATGAAAATTGGAAGAATCGATTCAAATCATCCAAAGATACGAGACCTCAAAATTTTTAGATTTTTCAAAATGCAAAATTTGATAAAATAAAGGTACCATTTAGTTTTTTACATTATACTTAAACAAAAATTGCATAACATAAACGCAATATTTCACGGTCAAAATAGCAAAATCATTACTTTATTAGAGGGCGACAACGTAGCCGTGACGTCACCGTTAAGTATCATTTTGTAGGGAGCGTTTCGAGCGGGTAGTGCAAATGTAAGACTTTGACTCTCGTTTCTGACTTTTGGGTAGCTTTTACGCCATAGGTCTCATAAAGATATTTGATCCACACAACGAAACGAATCGATAGATACCATAATTAAAAATCATTCGTCTCGCCTATTGTGTATGTGTATACTTAAATGTACACACTTATCCCAACTCTACCAGCGTACAAATGTAGTCCGATCTCATCAAAGAGAGGTAATTCAAACACAAATCGGAAATTCGTATTGCACTTAAAGCTGTCGTAATAAATCAATAGTGTTGAAACCGCCCCGTACCGGAAAATACAGGAATAAACCGGTTTAAACCGGTTGAACGCTTGTAACTGTGAAACGCTTTCTGTGTTGAATGCAATATGTCTGCGATTAAATGTTGAAGTATTAACCTGATTGTAGTTAATTTATGTTGAATAATTAATGTTTCATTTGTTCTGGAAATTGTACAGCGAGCAGAATAAGTTTCTGAGCGGGTCAAGTGTTCATAATCTTGACACGCTCTTATCATCATAACAATAAAGGCTTGTCAAGCTCATTTTTAATACCTCGCCAGCGAAGAAACTTATGCTACTGACTGTATTGTGGTTTATCAATTAATATTGGGATTAATGAAGCGAATGACTGAGTATTTTTTTATTGATATAAAATATGAATACGTCAATTGATCCATTTATTTTAACTCATGTTAAATGGAGATCCAAATTATTAATTTGTTTGTTGGATTTAACATTTTGAGAATTTCCTTTGTACGAATACGAATTTAACAGATAATTCTTTTTTTAATTACACGGAAATAAGTATATAAGTATATTACTCATTAATCGCAATTACTAACAAAATATATACAAAGCTAGAAAATAAAAAATACAATGGGGTGGTGCTATTCTCACCGTTGCACCGCATGGCACACACGTCGTCCGTCGATACCGAACAGCTTCTGCGGTCGCCAATCCGCCTGTTAATCGTGGCGCTGAGGCAACAAGATGATACAAGTCATGGAGTTGCTTTCCATGGGCACTGCTGCCAATACGTCAGGTTTTTCCTTTTGTCCCCTCTTAAGAGACCTCCCGGAAGATGGGGTGGTGCTATTACCATTATACACCCGGGTATATCATATTTTTGGACCCGGGTATGTCCTTAAACTACGTCCAACAATGAGAGGTAGCGCAGAGCGAAGTACCATCACGCTTGAGTCGGGATAAGCCCAACTGGGGAACTTTCTCCTTACAGAAGACCACAGCCATAATAGCACTGCTACTTTTCAAGTATGTAGTGTTGTATTCCTGGTGGTAAAGTCCCCAGAGCTCCAACAACTTTTAGGGTAGGCGACGTGCATGTGAATCCTCTGGAGCTGTAGGCGTGTATAGGCTACGGTAACTGCTTACCATCAGGCATGCCGTATGCTTGTTAGCCATTGTCGTTGTATAAAAATATGCACCACGCAGCATAATATAAAAATATTTCTAGCTAAATTACATTCACATTCCATCCAATAAAAAATCAATACGTATATTACGAGGCAAATTTAATCTAAAATACAGTTCAGAAACTCATAAGAGAGGAATCGAGAAAGGCGTGCGAGAAAAAAATCACGAACGTAACCAAATTATTACGAGTCGAGGCGAGATATCGAATCCCGATCGGCTCATTAGCGTCGCTTTGTGCTGGAGAGAAGTATCACTGTGCAGTTTGGTGGGGTTTTAAATTATGTGACATACAAGAGGTTAAGATTTTATTTTGGCGTAAATGGTGTTCTGTTTGGTTCCCATAAAAAAAAAAGAATAAATATTATAGGACATTCTTACACAAAATTGACTGAGTGCCACAGTAAGTCAAGAAGGCTTGTGTTGTGAGCACTCAAGTCAACGATATATATGATATACAAATACTTAAATACATATATAAAACAACCATGACTCAGGAACAAATATTTGTGCTCAACACACAAATAAATTACTTTACTGGGATTTGAAGTAATTTGAGCCCAGGACCATCGGCTTCATAGACCTAGACAGGTTTACTATTTATACGTTTTTTTTTATTAGTTACTTATATTATATTATATATTTTTTTTCATTTTTGTTATTTTATTCTTTAAAGGTTTTAATACTGTTCTTATATACCTATCTTAATTATATCCAAATATTTTTCATCATCACTATCATCATCATCTTAGCCATAAGACGTCTACTGCTGAACATAGGCCTCCCCCTAGGACCTCCACATGTACCGGCTGGAAGCGACCTGCCTCCAGCGTCTTCCGGCGACTTTAATGAGGTTGTCTGTCCATCTATCAAATATTTATAGATCTCTGTAAATCAAAATAATTCAACTTCCAACTAAGTTGAGTGTCCAATCAAACTGATGGCCCCACCATCAAAGCCTCTCGGTGTATTGTTGTTTCCCGATTTGTCAGCACAAGGAGAATCAATGCTATCGATATATATAATAAACAGATATAGAAGTTTGTGTGGCACGAATAACATTTAGCTAGGGACTTTCACACGATATTATTTTATATCCTAAAACGGCTATCTATTATTATTTGACAAATAGTTCAAATCCTTTACAATTGTTTGTGTATTATATCGCTTTCCGTAAACTATATACATTTGTTCCAGAGTTACCTATTTGTCATGCCTTAGGCCCCTTACACACTGCGACTTTTAGCAGCGATGCAGTCGCGCGTTTCTGAAACGCGCGACTGCATCGCGACACCAGCAATTTTGCATCGATGCTGTCGCGCGTTAGTATCGATACAGTTGCGCGTTAGCATCGATACACACGCGCGACAGTATCGCGACATCATCAATGAAATTTTTTTTGCATCGATGCTGTCGCGCGTTAGTATCGATACAGTAGCGCGTTAGCATCGATACACACGCGCGACAGCATCGATACAGACGCGCGTTAGCATCGATGCAGAATTGTAGACGCGGGGTAGTGGGCAGTTTGCTAAATCTACTGATAAAGCAGTTTTAAAAGCAGCTATTTGATTTTAGAGCTAGCTACTGACATATGATACATAATGACCACTTCTTAATCTTTCACTTTTTTTTTTTAATGACAAAGGTGGCAAACGAGCAGACGGATTGCCTGATGGTAAGCAATTACCGTCGCCCATAGGCACCCGTAACACCAGGGAAGTCACAAGCGCGTTGCCGACCTTTAAGGGGGGTTGGAGCTCTAGGAACCTTACTCACCATCAGGAAGACAACACTACATACCTGAAAGGTAGCAGTGCTATTATGGCTGTGGTCTTCTGTAAGGAGGAGGAGGAGGTACTTCCCCAGTTGGGCTGCCCCAGATTCAAGCGTGATGGTCATCGCTGTGCCCTACCTCTCATTGTTGGACGTAGTTTAAGGACATACCCGGGTCCAAAATGGGTGGACCGGTTGGACGTTTCTTTTTTAAAAGTAATAATACAGAGAGCGTGATTAAAACAGTTTCAATCGAACTCATCGCGCTGTGGCAGTCAATGAATGACTGATCAAAATACGTTTCGCGTCGAGGCTCACGTCAGCATCGATACAGTCGCGATGCTAACGCGATACAGTAGCGATGCTGCATCGCGATTGCATCGATGCTGCATCGCGATTGCATCGATACTGCATCGCTACAGTTCAATGGCCAGCTTCTGCATCGCGACAGCATCGCTACTGTATCGCGACAGTATCGCGACTGTATCGATGCTTAAAGTAGCGCAAGTGTGTAAAGGTGGACCATTTGCGGCTGCATCGATGCTGCATCGCGACAGCATCGCGACTGCATCGCTGCTAAAAGTCGCAGTGTGTAAGGCCCCTACACACTTGCGCTACTTTAAGCATCGATACAGTCGCGATACTGTCGCGATACAGTTAGCGATGCTGTCGCGATGCAGAAGCTGGCCATTGAACTGTAG
Organism: Grapholita molesta; assembly: GCA_022674325.2. Lineage (NCBI taxonomy): Eukaryota > Metazoa > Arthropoda > Insecta > Lepidoptera > Tortricidae > Grapholita > Grapholita molesta. Next base: position 2,343,255 of record CP053139.2, read on the forward strand.
CGATGCAGTATCGATGCAATCGCGATGCAGCATCGATTCAATCGCGATGCAGCATCGCTACTGTATCGCGTTAGCATCGCGACTGTATCGATGCTAACGTGAGCCTCGACGCGAAACCTTAGACTAAATATATTAGTCTAAGCGCGAAACGTATTTTGATCAGTCATTCATTGACTGCCACAGCGCGATGAGTTCGATTGAAACTGTTTTAATCACGCTCTCTGTATTATTACTTTTAAAAAAGAAACGTAAACGCAAACAGAGGAAGTATTTGGTCCACCCATTTTGGTCCTTAAACTACGTCCAATAATGAGAGGTAGGGCACAGCGATGACCATCACGCTTGAATCTGGGGCAGCCCAACTGGGGAAGTACCTCCTCCTTACAGAAGACCACAGCCATAATAGCACTGCTACCTTTCAGGTATGTAGTGTTGTCTTCCTGATGGTGAGTAAGGTTCCCAGAGCTCCAACCCCCCTTAAAGGTCAGCAACGCACTTGTGACTCCCCTGGTGTTACGGGTGCCTATGGGCGACGGTAATTGCTTACCATCAGGCAAACCGTATGCTCGTTTGCCACCTTTGTCATAAAAAAAAAGTGAAAGATTAAGAAGTGGTCATTATGTATCATATGTCAGTAGCTAGCTCTAAAATCAGATAGCTGCTTTTAGAACTGCTTTATCAGTAGATTTAGCAAACTGCCCACTCCCCCGCGTCTGCAATTCTGCATCGATGCTAACGCGCGTCTGTATCGATGCTGTCGCGCGTGTGTATCGATGCTAACGCGCTACTGTATCGATACAAACGCGCGACAGCATCGATGCAAAAAAATTTTCATTGATGATGTCGCGATACTGTCGCGCGTGTGTATCGATGCTAACGCGCAACTGTATCGATACTAACGCGCGACAGCATCGATGCAAAATTGCTGATGTCGCGATGCAGTCGCGCGTTTCAGAAACGCGCGACTGCATCGCTGCTAAAAGTCGCAGTGTGTAAGGGGCCTAAGGGGCCTAGGTATCGTGTATTGTTTCCCTTGTACAATAAACTTTTCTTTTTCATTGCTTTTTTTATTACACATTGGTAGTTCTGAACATATTTATATATATCACAATATTTCCGTGTTTTTACACTGCCTAAACCTTCTGCGGTCTAATACAAACATTTCAATACCAAACCTAAATAATATTTATATATATATATATAAATGAAATGCGTTTGTTAGTTACCCATAAACTCGACAATCGCTGAACCAATTTAGGTTTGGTATTGAAATGTTTGTATTAGACCGCAGAAGGTTTAGGCAGTGTAAAAACACGGAAATATTGTAATGATAATTAGAAAACAGTGATTATTTATTCCGATACAAATTGTTCCTACCTGTCAATAATTGACATTCCAATTTATAACCATAGACATAATAAGATAAAAAGAAAAGTTACGGGTGTTACGAAGTTCAACGGGTCATCTAGTATATTATAAATATTATAATATATAGCAGGAACTAGTTAAGTACTCGTAGTTATCATAATATTGTTATCTACACTAATATAATAAAGGCGATAGTTTTGAGTGTGTGAGTGTGTATGTTTGTTACTTCTTCACGTCTAAACGGCTGAAGCGATTTTAATAAAATTTGGTATGAAGTTAGCTGACACCTTGGATTAACACGTAACTAGGCTACGTTTTATCTCTAATAAACTACGGGCAACACCGCGGGCCACAGCTGCTGCTGCACAGTAGTTGTATGTATTTAATAAATATTTTATATTATATCGTTCGTTATCATCGACAACATAAACCCCTTTAAGCCTGTTGTGGAGAGTTTGTCACTTGAGCATAGATGGGGGTAGTTACGTTATTTTTCCGAGCTTTTTGATTTGAATTCTTAATTATAATTTGGGTCTTTTCAAGGCAAGAGTGAATATGCTGTTACTGAACCAGCGTACTACACCCTCGACCTCGTCGACACTTTTACCATTAGGTGTGACTGAGGTCAAACGCTGCGTTGATCAGTCTTGTATAAAAAAAAAATTCACTTTTCGGTTTGAGATGTAGGTTGTTTTGCTGAACTCTTTTACATTGTCCGGTGTCGTCACTTAGTATTGTAATAAATCAAAATCTTTATATATAATATGTAGTGTGATTTAATAATGAAAATTATACAACAATTTTTTAATGTATATTTAAAACAAACATAACTTAATTATTTTGTATAAACTCAATTTGCCTAAATTTGTAAAACTTACTAAATATTTCATAATATCAACTTCTAAATTATGTAGCAGTAACATTAAACCATTGATTTGACCTAAATTTACGTTATTTGTACGTAAGTACTGCACAGAGCAAAATGAAAATCTTAGAGTGTCATTGCGAAAAGTGAACAAGTTTGGACAAGTCAAATATTTGGTCGCCTAACGCTCTTAGCTGAGACCCAATCCAATAACATTAAGACCTTAAGATTTGGCAGTGTTGACATAGTACTTTATAAGTACAGTCAGGCCTACGAACATTGAAGTTTGTATATTTCGAGACAAAAGGCGTCATGAGAGTGACAGGGTTATTTAGGCATTTTCAAAAAACTTTGTCCCAAACCTCATTCTTCCAGATCTGGACGTGCCAGGGCTCATTTTTCTCAAAATCACGAGCTTTTTCGATCCTAATTATTAAAAAATGTGTCCCGAAATTCCCGTTCTATTACGCCATTATTAGTATAAACTTTCTACTGATAGTCGTGTTATGGAAAATTATTTTTTTTAGATTATGTATGAACATTTTGGGACTTTTTTTTTATAAAAATAATACATTTATTTACAGAAATTACAATCGTATTATGATAACTACAAGTACTTAACTAGTTACAGTATAAAATCTAAAAAAGGCCCTTGAGGCATTGTACCAAGGATGCTGGCGGCATTTCCTCGTTGTATCGCAATGCTGATATGTTGTGCGAGGAAGCCGCCAGCTCTTCGGGCACCAGTTAATTATTAATCAGGATCAAATAAGCTCGTGTTTATGAGAAAAATGAGCCCTGGCACGTCCAGATCTGGAAGAAAGAAGTTTGGGAGCTTTTTTGAAAATGTCCATTTACGAATATCGTATTTTGCTTTAAAGCGTCGCTGAATACGACTTACAGTCTTACTCCAAAACGAAGAACAGTGTGTAACAGTGAACATCAAATAAACTAACATTTATCGTGTCAAAGTATCCATGAAACATACAAGTGTAGTAGTGTAGTGATACAAAAAATATTGGAACAGTCGTTCTCCGCTCAAGTTTGTATGGCAATATTTCAATCAGAGTTTATGACCGACGAATCTACCGCAACATGCCGCATAGTGGTCCGTGTGGCGCGATATTGGACAAAGTTGCTCGCCGGAAAAAGTTATGCTGTAGCACAAAATATGGAAAAAAATACAAATAGTTTCGAACAAGGACAAAACACTAGAGGATGATAAAGGTAAGTGGATTACATAATTCCAAACTTTTTCAAAAGTAAGTTGTTGAAGTTGTAAGAAACATGTTGTCTACTTATTTCTTAGGAATATGAATTTAAATACAAAGTTCTCAATAAGATACCTACAATCCAAAAATAACCTTCACAGACAATTTAGGTTAATTTATTATACAACGGCGGTGGCAAACAAGAATACGGCCCGCCTGATGGTAAGCAGTTACTGCAGCCTATAGACGCCTGCAACTTCAGAGGGTTTACATACGCGTTGCCTACCCTAAAAGTTGTTGAAATTCTGGGAACCTTAGTCACCATCAGGAACACAGTATTACATACCTTTAATAATAAATATTATACCAATACCAGATCTGGATTTGTAATTTACAATCGCCTTCAGATATATCAGAGTTCTAGAGGTGGTCGCACATTTGGCCTCTATTGCCTCCACAGCTCCGATATATCTGATGGCGACTACGTACACACTACAGGAATACTTTTTTAGTTAAAGACAACTAAATAAAAACACTTAATGATTAAAACTAACAATAAAATTCCACTAAAACTAATATAAATCTAAAAAAGGTCTCTACAGCTTGGTACGCTGACAGTATTTCCTCGCCAAATCGTAAGGCTGATACGCTGCATCCGAATTAAATAAAAGCTTAGTGATATAAAATTCTTCTTTGTGATATACTCAAATATCATTAGGTTCTCTATCTTCTCTTAAACTAAAATGAACGCTACAAAAGCATAAACCTATTCAGTTTGTACCAGTATAAAAACCAGCTAATTCTTGTCCAAGTACTGTAAATTGTCAAAGCGTATATTACCGCTTTATGCGCGCTGTGCACCACTGTGTGCACTACTAAGAGCGGAATTATGTACACAATTTATCACCCTACGCCATTGTTTTAAGGTAGAAATATGTGCATATATTTATGCGCTTGTACTAGTGAAACAAGCGGGTTTTGTATGTTTTATTCCTTCGTTTTGTTTCTTTACGGACCGTGTGAACGTGAAATTTGTTGCGTTGATTGCAGGTGTATGGTTTTTGTGGGGTTTTTCGGTTGTAAACTGGTCGTGCATGGAAATACGCTGGCTAATTTAGCTTCTTTTATACGGATGAGTGTCGGCTTCTTTTATACGGCTCAGTTTTGCAAGTATGGTGACGAATAGTAAAGGGTCATAGCGTTGGTTACCTTCGTATGGTACAATGTAATTGATTAATATTTCCTCTTGAATAACTTTACATTGGCTAGCGGGCCGCCCCTGCTTTTTTTTTTCATTTATTTGGGTAAACTGCCTGCTTGGCACAGTTAGCATCAATAGCGTATGAAACATCGCATCAAAATTATCAACCGTTTTTTAATTGCTTTACAAAAAGATCAGAAAAAGATGGGACATATTTCTTCGTGTTTGAGAATAAAAATGAAAATGAAAATGATTTATTGGTTACACTTTAAAACATTTCTAGAAACGAAACAGGAGTCTTCTCTTAAGTAAGATAGTTACTTCTGTCAGAAAAAGTGTGTTTAGCTATTGAAATGAGATAGAAAGTTTGAAACTCGAACTGTAGTCTAAATATCTCATTTGTAAAATACACAGGATAGCAGATATTTTTGGTGCGTTGTTTTTTACGTTATTATTGATTCCGAGTGCATGAGTAGATATAGTCTTTAATGACAAATTTAAATATAATAACCTCCTATGTTTATCGCGGATAATGTAGGATTTCGATTGTAAAAGAATATTTTAAATCGGTTCAGTAGTTTAGGAGGCTGTTCAATACTTACAAACAAACAATGAAATGTTTCCTTTTTATAATAGCACTGTGATACAACCTTAATAAAGGTCAACAAATACAATTTAAAGAAAATTTAGTTCAGACTGTTTATACATTATACAATACCAAAATTACGCCTCGATATGAGTATGACTTAAATATACGTTAAATCAAATTTAAATATGTCAAAGATGGACACAAATTTTAATTAAATAATATTGTCTATCAAATCACACAATAATATATATTTTGCCTCAAGGACATTTTTTGAGATTTCATACTGATTGGTTACAATTAAATAGTTATTGCAATGTTAGCTTAGCTTGTTTGAAAATAAATATATTTTAGCAAAGAAGATCTAAATTCTGAGATTTTTGTGGCCGCTTTGTTATGAATAGAGGGCGGAGTACTGGTGGCAAACTTCACACTGAATGTATGGAGTCGCCTAAGTATTCTTATGATTATATAAATAACGAATAAATGATTAATTTAGCATAATAATTTTTAGGAACTTATAGAAATTATCTTACGAGCATACAAATATAATGCAATCTGTTGTTATTATCTATAATAATACAACATAACATTTAGGTGTTCCTGAAATCGATTTATGAAAATAAATGTTAAGTACTTACTACCAATTTACGAGTAGGTACCATACTAAGTACATTAGGTAAATGACTAATTTTATTATTTAAGCCTAAAATAATAATTATAAAAACGACTCCATACCTTTTGTTTGAAATTTGCCACCGGTACTCCGCCCTCTATATGAAGTATCATTGCAGGTTCAATACATTCAAGGTAATACTACGTAAACACAATCGACCCAAACTATTCAAGTCTCCCATAACTCAAACCGCTGTAAACCTTTCAACCCACATAACTTACTCATTTAACGTAAAAGGCTTAAGAGCCATAATCTTCCAAGTAAGTTATGCTGTTTTGTTGTCTTACGGCTGAATGGTCCCGGGTGTTCTCATGGCTTACCTACCGTTTGCCTTAAACAACCAGCAGCATATGTAGTCCCGGTCTTTGTCTTTTTTATACTACGATGGTGGCAAACAAGCGTAAGGCCCACCTAATGGTAAGCAGTCCTAGCCTATGGACGCCTGTAACTTCAAAGGACTTACACGCGCTTGCCTACCCTTTAAGGGAGCTCTGAAGCTCTAGTGTAATTTTCTTTTGACGTAAAAAATCGCCTCAAACGCGTAAGTGATAATGTATTTTATATGGGTCTAACTCAATGACGTTTTGTTACGTTAAAAACTTACACTCAGGGCTCTGACCTTTTAATCGCGATCAGCGATTTTACTCACGACTTGTTGTTTTTAATTTATAAATAATTAAATAAGTAATTAATCAATCGATTATTTTTAAGTATTGTCATGATTAATTTTATTGTATGTATGAGGCTAATTGCCTTCAAGCTACACAAACGTCTATAAATTATGACATTCGTATTTCCTAATCAAAACACTCCTTACATAGTGAGTGATCAGATAGTTACAACTGTAGTGAGCCATGTTACTTCTACTTAGTTTCAAACGGATAAACTCACGTGTAGTTATATCGCACAAGGCGACATGTTTCGGGTAAGCTTACCCTTTTTAAGCCGAGTCAGGACACACCGCTCGCGTTGAGGGTGTATCGCTCACATTGCAGCAGTGAGCGATATAATTACACGTGAGTTTATGCGTTTGTAACTATGTATAAAGTGATGAGAACCTATGACGTCACTCATTCCTAGCCACGCTCTTAAAATTATAGAAACAAAAAATTAAATCGGACGCTTCGCTTCGGGCGTTCACTCAGGCCCAATATCGCGAACATGGAAGTTCGTATATATCGAGCGTCTTTCTCTTGTACTCCAATTACGGCGTCATAAGAGTGACAGATACAATCGTCCGAAATTTACGAATATCGTTTTCGCGTTAGCACCGCAGACGTTAAACTAAGCGGTGATAATATCACAGTTTCACTTGATTTACTGGATCGGCTGCTCGCTTGTACTATCGCCATCAGATATACCGGAGCTGTGGAGGTGGTCACAAATATCGGAACAACGCCTCTATTGTCAAGGCGATAAAGTGCATGTTTTGATATTTGTGACCACCTCCACAGCTCCGATATATCTGATGGCGACTGTAGATGATAGAAACTTTTGTCCTTTATTAACCGCACTGGGAATTGAAAGGAATCGCTCCAACTTCGCACGCGAAGTTTGCTCGTTAAATGGACCGGGTGTGAAGACATCGCTTTTATGTGCTCTTATAAACTAGATAAATAATGCCATGTCGCAGGCTTAGTCAATATTCATCATCAAATAGTCAAAGGACGTCCACTACTGATCGGCTTTGCGTCTCCAGCATACGTATCTTCAATGTACCGATGTAGACCGATACATATCTTCAATCTAGACCGACGATCTTCACCAGATCGTTGGTCTACATTGTGGGAAGACCGCCTACACTGCGCCTTTTGACACTCGAGAACCTTTACGCCCCAACGGCCATAGGTTCTACGCGCCCTACCACCAGTTATTTTTTGCAGTCCGGAGACATAAATAATATGCAGAAATTGTTTGTAGTAATGCATTATATTGAAAATTTTACAAATACTTTTGAATTTATTAACAATATTTTTGGCACAAAATCATGCTGAAAGCTATTTTATTATATATACTACGCTAGCATAGAATTCATTATGCAAATCTTTTCTAATATATAAAGATAATCAAATTCATTAGTTTGTATAAAAAATACATATACATTTCTTACACTATATTACTTTTAAGATGTTTAAATTATATTTACAAAGTAACCGTTTAGCAGCAAAATCTTTATTGAATTTTAAAAAGCAAGCAGGAAAAGCCAAGGTTGCTCCCCACTGACCTAAAAACACGGCGGGATTGTCTTACCAAAGTCTGTGTACTAACTTACCACGCATCTTTTCATTGCTATCTTCCTTAAGGCTCTGCATTTTGGGGCTTAGCCGTTAACATGTTTTACTATTTCGTTATGCTAAATTTGTTAAATTGGGGTATTATCAAATGAACCAGCAAGAAAAATAAAAGAAGGTACTTCATAAAATACTTTTCTACTGTCACTTACATGTAGGTATTTTAAACAGTGTACAAAAACAAGTCGCGATTTTCGTACCAAAGTTTTCGTTCTAGCTTATTATGCATATTATTTCCAATAATATGTTTCCTATAGACATGTATCGCCCTTTCATTGTCTATAAAATAATTTGTTATTGTCAAATAATTCAGCAAGAACAAAAGGGGAAGGTATATACGATTTTAAGTTAACATGATCATTCACTATTACTTAAGCCGGAATAGTTACCATGTACATTAGTTTGAATGAGTTTCCGATATTTCGGTACTGTTGCATATATCGGAAACTCATTCAAACTGCATGGTAACTATCCCGTATTAAGTAAAAGTTGTTAGGGGAAGGTTGTATTTTAATTTATTTTTCAATATATACTTATATCTAGATATTTTCAGCAATATAAAAACAGCTAAGTATTGTTACATCTTTTTTTTTTTATGTCACAAGGTGGCAAACGAGCAGACGGATTGCCTGATGGTAAGCAATTACCGTCGCCCATGGGCACCCGCAACACCAAGGGAGTCACAAGCGCGTTGCCGACCTTTAAAGGGTGTTGGAGCTCTGGGAACCTTACTCACCATCAGGAACACAATACTACATACCTGAAAGGTAGCAGTGCTATTATGGCTGTGGTCTTCTGTAAGGAGGAGGTACTTCCCCAGTTGGGCTACTCCAGACTCAAGCGTGATGGTACTTCGCTGTGCCCTACCTCTCATTGTTGGACGTAGTTTTAGGACATACCCGGGTCCAATCTAATAATCTAAGTTTCTGTACTAGCTTACTATGCATATTTCCATTGTTATTTCTCTTATGGCTTTAAACTTTGGGGTTAAACTGCAGACCGATTGCCCTTTCATTATGCAAATCATATTCGATAAATCAAGATATCGTTAGATAAAGAAGGCAAAAGTGAAGCCACTTGATAAAACACTTGTAAGTACCTACTTCACCTAGTGACCTACTAACTGACGTTTCTCACCGACATTTCCCTTTGCGGCCATCTTTATGCTAATTTTATAATCCGGCTCTTTTAATACTAGCGTAGAGGCTTAGAAGAAGGCTGTTAAGAGTAAAAGTTGAACAAGTAGTGTCATATTTTTGTCCTAAACCTTTAGTTGTAAAGATGAGACATTTTTTTTGATGTTCTGGTTTGTAATATAATTAGACCAATGTAGCAAACATGTCCGATTGACCCCCACTTTTTTTGTTACATCATGTTTAAAAGAAAACAAAGTACAGTCGTCATTAGATATATCGAAGCTGTGGAGGTGGGCATAAACATCTTAACCCTCTATTGTAAGGCGATAAAGTGAATGTTTCGATATTTGTAACCACCTCCACAGCTCCGATATATCTGATAGCAACTGTAAATATTTCAATAAAATCTTATGACTATATAGTTTGCATTTATTTAGCAAAGTCTCTAATGTAAGATTATGTGCGCGGTCACTCATCGCTTGTATAAAAAATATGTTTATAATTATGTATATTATACGATACTTACGAGATACTTATTAAATGTGAGTAACTTAACTTATTGTTTTAATCAGTTTGATTTTTCTGTATACTTTTTAGATTGTTTTTCTTTTGAGATTTTATAGACTTAAAAATGTTTATTTTTTTGTTTCTAGCAACTTTACAAATTCTTTAGCTAGCTTATTAAATATTTTTGGGAGTATGTATAATCAAGGTCACAGATATTGATACAAAAATTGAACCAAAATATGTATACATGCACCTTATCCATTATTTTGCAGTCTTATTATTATAGCACATGTCATGTTTTGGAACTTTTTCCGTCCCGATATCTTTTTTTTTAAATGTACAAACAATTGTCTGTATTGTCGAACTTATATACTCGTATTGACATGTCATATTATTCACTATATATCCGTCGGACCTGTAAGTATCTTCCTAGCTTATTTGACATACAATATTTTATGTGAAAACCGTACTGACGTATTATTGTGTAATATATTGGAAGCATTAAATCCAACAGTCTGCAATTCCCGAGAAACTTCAATACATTAAAAAGCTTTTACGTTCAATATTGATACAAGTGAAATGTTTGACAAGAGCACATATTTTATTAAAAATTCTTGTTTAATAGGAGAATTTGGGGCGTTTGAAAATTTATTTAAATTTGAAATACACGGAGGCATATTTAGTGAATACCATTTTGTTATTGGTTAGAAATTAATTTAACACTTTAACTGTCCCTTCGCTTGCGCCACTGACATGAATCTATACAACGTCCGTGCATTACAGGTGATGCACTAATGTACAGCGCCATCCATTTCTGACGTCACGTGGACTTGACAGAGATAGTTTGACGGTGCATTATATGTAATGCACGGACAGTTATAGAGTTAATATGAGACAGAACCTGTTAGAAGTAAAGTTTTGCTTTTTTTGTGTCAATTCTGGTATTTGTGGCGACTCGCTGTTGAGTGTACCGGATTATGCCGAATTAGGATAGGAATATGGAAATGTTGTACAGCTTAAGAGGAATCGTGATATCGCATACTAATGTAATATTTATTGAACTTTTTGCAGAAATCGCGAAGCATCTAGTTGACGTATGTGATGGTGACCGAAGAGCTGGTGGCTTCCTCGCACAGCGTATCAGCATTGCGATACAACTTTATAAGGTGCAGGTATCAGTATTCCATATGCGGGCACATTTACTTGGATTATATCAGAATTATCAAAAGAAATCTGAAATCGTAACATACGATGACACCATAGCTTCTCCATTAATGTTTCTTAATAAGGAAGCTAAGCATCAGTACCCTCACCATGAGTTGTGACATTTACGTTTTCTCGCTTGTACTATTTTAGTGCGAACGAGATGATAGTAATCTCGATACTCGTTATCGAAAACGTCAATGTCACAACTCATGGTAAGGGTACAGGTTAATTTCGAATACTTACGGTTAGCTAATATTGTTGACTGGCTCGTAAATATTGTAATTTTGTTGACATTTCACTTTCTTGACAACTTTATTATTTTTAAGTTGTATTTTATTGAAAATTGATCTGGTGATCAAATTTTGAATGCAAACAGATTCTGGTAAACTAATCAAAAGTTTATATTGACTTTCGGATATTGATTGACTTAATTGTTAATTCAATTGTCTTTACCTTTTCACTGCCGCGTCAGAAATCTTTTAAAAAACCGACAGATATCAGCGTCCGACGAAACCAAATGCGGTTGCCAACCCGCCTGCCAAGCGAGACGACTATGGCAACCCTAAAGATGATAGTTACAAGTCGCACCTACTTGGGGACGGCTATGGACGTTTCACGCTTGAAATGATGATGATGATAATGATTCTAGATTTACCCTACAGCTGTTCCAAAAAAAAAACACCGCACTAGCCATCCACCTCACTAGGAAAGTCCATTTTCATTGTTTAAAAACAGATAGCAAAAATGCACTTTATTAACGAGGATGCAAAGTATTCACATATTGGATGCTTTTTTTTGTAGTTGGCTGGGTTGGATATAATTTTAAATGATAATTCTGAATTTCAAATAATTGATACTAATAATTTGGAGTAAATTTGAGTTAGTATTTTTCTTGCGGTAATTTTTTTTATTCACTCGGCAGCAGTTTCTTTTCCTCTCGTAACGTCAAGTGTAAAAACTCGTTGACTGCCAGTTTCAAAAATATGTACCGAGCTCTATTGAACAGTAAATAAGGTTGTAGGACGTATTTATGAAAGGATTCTTTCGGTACATAATTTTGCACTTGACTGTGTCTTAAGACCTTCCCAACGCTCAAAATCCCAATTTTTAAATCTTTCGCTAGCTCGAGTCTCAATATTAGCACGAGAAAGTAAACAATAACTTTGCTCCTTTGTATAAGAATTAACTTTTTCTATCAGTTGTATATTTTTTACGGTTTTAATTTACATCTCATCACAATAAACAACCATTTATCTTCACATCGTGGCACTCTCTCTGATTGCTTCTGCCTCTAAGGATTCCATCCAACATCGGTTCGGAACACGCTCTAACTTACTTTTATCCAGTCCTTTATAAATGAAAGCTATTTAACGGGATACTTCAGATTATTAGGTAGATGATATATAAATTGAAAAAGGTGATATATTTTTAAGAAAAAAGACAAGGTCCTGCGGCGTCCGAGGCAGGATTTGAACTCGCATCACCAGCTGTCACGGCTGACGCATTACTTATATAGTAGTGTTACTCCTTGAAAAATAAGGAGAATTAAAATATTTAATAAATGATAATTTTGTTTGTTCACAGTTGCTTAGATGGCAGCACCATCAGTAATCAGAAATTTATTGCTTTCATAGGTACACAAGATATTATAACATAAAGAAGTTCAGCTATGAACCCAGCAAGGGCACTACAATTTGTAAATCTTTGTTACTAACTAAACTAAACAATAGATGAATAGCATCTCTCTAGCAATGTCAGAATCCCGACGTGATTCATATAGGAGGCACTAGTACGTAGTGTTACTAGTGTTTCGCCTTAGATTTGGTAAACGGTGCCCAAAACCGTTAAAGATATACAAGATTACATATACTTGATAAATTTCAACGGATTCCGCTGTGTTTGGGTGGCCCAATTTTTTAAGACGTCAGCCGCGATAGCTGGTGAGGCGGGTTCGAATCTCCTGCCTCGGACGCCGGAGGACCTTGTCATTTTTTTTTAAGGATAATTATGTCTTATTTTCAATTTATATGTCATCTACCAAATAATCTGAAGTATTTCCTTAAATATCTTTTTTTGGATGTTTTTTTTTAATTATTATCATTATAAATATAAATATTATATATAGGACATTCTTACACAAATTATTTGTGCCCCACGGTAAGGCTTGTCTTGTGGGTACTCAGCCAACGATATATATAATATACAAATTCATACATACATACTTCATAGGTTTCACAATACTTGGAAAATCTTTTGTTATTCATATTTTAAACTAACTAGAACAAATGTTGCTACATTTGTGGTGTAAAAACGATGCCTAAATTTATTACTCTTGTTACAGTAAACACCCGGTACAAAACACCCATGACTCAGGACTCAGGAACAAATATCGGCACTCTTCACACAAATGATTGCCCTTACTGGAATTTGAACCCAGGACCGTCGGCTTCACATACTTCACTACCCAAAACGGTTAAAATGTTTACCTTTATTACATCAGGCTTCAAAGTCACTTGTTTAAGACGTACCTGAAACCCAAAGAAAAATGTTAGATACAATTATTTTCATAATACTGTAAAACGGGATGAGTTGGGCCATTCCGTGACTAGGTTCTACGATAAATAGCACTTCTTACTGGTTACCGCTTAACCCTCACCCTATTTGAAAAAAATACATTATCGCTCAACGCCCAATTTTATTATTAACGCACCAATCTCGCCTTTATTCGGTTGACTAGACATTTTAAATATGGCGACTGTAAACCCGAATATCCAATATTGTGTCCATTTTGGAGCGCTGTGTGACCACTGGGTTTATCGTTATCAGCTTCGCCCGGACGTGGGCCCACTGGGCGTTTTTATTGTGAATGGTCACGAACTTATTTACTGCTCTGTTTTTGCTGCTGTGCAGTATTCGTAGGTTTTGTAGCTTTAGGAAAATATACGGCGTTTTCGATGTGAAACTTATTTCATTTTAGTACAAAATTTATGACCTTTTTACGATTCTCTTCATATCGGGATAGTTGGAAAAACGACTCGCCTATATATATCGGCATAGTTATTCTTCTTCTTTAAAAAAATATGGCTTCCATCAATAAATCAATCGATGATTTCGCTAGTGTCAAGTAGAATAACAAATAAGTATAATAACACATAAGTTTGCCCTTAGAGCATGACGTTGTTCGGTAGTAGGCCTTGCGTTTTGTAAAGTGGTAGCTGGACTTTACAGAAAGCTATGAGGCGGCCGTGACCCCGGGACTGCTGGGTGATGACCAAAATAGTGGTGAAACACGTTTTGAAATCTATGGGGAATGTTGCCAGCCTTATGGGCACCCTTTCAAGGGACAGTCTTATAAGGTACTTAGCTTAGTTAGTATATATTTTTCAGTATTTATGATGTAGTTTTTGTTGGACTTTTGTATGTTATGTAACCTATTTGATTCTAAAATTAATCAAGATCCTATCAATTATAATTATAGAATCTTCACAAACAGTTCACCACATGAAGATTACAATTTTATTATTCATATATTTTACACTATGTTGACAAATCTTATATATCTCGAATGACAAATCTTAAATGGGGATAAGATTTTATTTTGCAAAATAACATTTTTAAGGTAAGTTCTAAACTAATAAATAATCGCGAGGGATGGAAATCGAGACAAAAGATCTTTCTCAGCCACGGGAGTTATATAGGCTTCATAAAAAAATACTTCAGCTTAGTCGACATTACTAAGTAGACACATTACCGAGAAAAACTAACGACTCATGTAAGCGGTATATCCCGCTTTAAAGTATGTTGTAAAAATAACAAATAAAAACAGGGCGCTTTAAGACGCTTATAAAGCTAATGCTCGAGTTATACAGCCACAAGCTGCATAACGATCTTTGAACGTACTAAAACCAAGGTAGTTAGTTAAGTCCTTTTATAAGGTTTATCTTGCTTATTTATGAGTTGAAGCGATGCAATTTTAGTGATACTTAAAAGAATATAAAAGTAGTGTACATTGTAATGGTTCTTACATATTTATGTAAGTTTCGTTATTTTATGTGACAATTGGCTACATGAGGATTTTAAATGATTTTGTATTTGACTAGGTATCCATTTTCTTAAACTATTGTTCTCTGAGAATAGTCACACGAATGACTAAATAAACGTAAGTAAATCCGTTATTTTCATTTATAATGTGTTCTAAATATATTTTCGAGCCTAATCGACTCCATCGCCGGTTCTGTCCAAAATGCCACCATATCTATACAGATATAAGTCAATGTAGGTAAGACCGGCATACTTTATTTTTAAGGGAAGTCCGTCATATGACACTAAATACCAGACCTATGCGATAATGTAAGAAATTGGTTGGTAGACTGTCTTTCCCATATTGACCATAGTTCGGGAAAACTCGGATCTTTATCGGCATACGATGACACTCGAACTGTCAATGAATGATCGTATTAAATTTTCATATCCATTAATATGGAAAGCATATTATTTGGTGTCAAAGGTGAAACTGGAAATTGACAAGTGTTATACAATAAAGTTCCATATTAATAGATATGAAAATGTCACTCATTTAATAAAGTCATTGATTGACATTTCGGGTGCCGTCGTATGTCGATCAATGTAAAATAGTTTTGCACTACATCTGTACGCTAAGTAATAATTATAGTATTCCCGAATTATCAAGTATCACCTATAATTCTAATCTAATTAAGATTTTATTTCACACCCATTTTTAAAACAACTCCCTCACTCATACAAAGGCAACAATTGCATAATTTTGTCAGTGTAATGAGTGTCGAACAAAGTCGGCCATTATCCAGGGGCGCGCAACTTTGGGTCAAGTGCCGTGAAATTTACATAGCGGCAAAGGTTGGGAACCCGTGACCCGTAGTTGAGCGGGGAGTTGCGTTGCGATTTTGTTTGCGTTATATAAAGTTTTTGTTTTACAATCCTATGCATTCTACCTATGTATATGAAGAAAAAAAACACTGTCTGGTTAGCAACTTCAATTAAGCTGTATTTAAGAAGTATAAGACAACGTAAATATCGTTGTTAACCTGAAAGGGCTTTGGTTCTTTAATAAAATGAGATCAGGAAATGTATAGCGTGTTATTTCGATAAACATTAGTATTCTTAATATTATTAGAAGCAATGAAAGTGGCCAAATAAATCGAAACACATCCTGAATGTACAGTCAACCAATTTGATTTATAGGCCACTACGTTCCTTGTTACAGTGAGAATCTATATGTAAGACGCAAAATATCTGTTATTAACGTCACTGTGACAAGGTTCGAATTGGCCTAGAAATCAAATTGGTTCACTATACAATATGCTGCAATATAATCATCAACTAAAACTTTGTCAAATAAATAAATAAAAATGTCATAACTAACTCTGAGTGTATTAAAATACACCAGCGTTAGCCTTTTAACTCCTGTACATTATATTAAATCTTATCTAATAAACATATAAAATAAAAATCATGAAAATAAAAATATTTTTTCATTTTAGTATTTTAATATTAAATGCGAAAGTATCTCTGCCTGATATAACTTCTTCATGAAATTTGGTATGGAGAGAGCACGAAATCTGTGGGAGAGAGTTTGAGTTACGAGAAACAAATACAGAGGTGTTCCAGATTTTTCATAAGACAACGAATATAATTATCTTTATTTACAATAATTACAATATTAAGAAAACTACTTATTGAATTAAATCTAAAAAGGCCCTTGAGGAATTGTACCAAGGATGCTCGCGCATTTCCTAATTGTATCGCAATGCTGATGCTGTGCGAGGAAGCACAACTAATTTCAAAGAGTGTTTTTTTTTTTATGATGCAGGAGGCAAACGAGCAGACAGATTGCCTGATGGTAAGCAACTACCGCCACCCATGGACACTCGCAACACCAGAGGAGTCACAAGTACGTTGCCGGCCATTAAGATAAGGAAATACTGCAGACGACAATTTAATAATTTTTTAAAGCCTGCAATGCTGTAAAGTCGTAAACCGATCTCTCCTATTGTTATGATATACAGCCTCGGAGACAGAGCATCAAACGTAACGACATGGCCGAACATTCTAGCTAACGATCATACGATTAATTCTAACGTCTTACACTGTGTTATGATGTAATCTGGCCTGTAACACCATTATTAACTACTGTCTGTACAGTCAGCAGCAGAAATGGCTAAGCGTTTGAGGTGTTCAAAATAAGGTCAACACATCTCTATTGTCAAGAGGATAAGAGCGCGTGTACGTCATTTTGAACACTTCAAACGTATAGCCACTTTTGCTGCTGACTGTATTTTAGGTACGTTAAAATGGGGTAATAGCGTTTGCAAAGGCAGCTGGGCATGAACGGTGGGAGTAGGGATAGCAGATGCAGTTGCGTCATGTTTTTTTTTTAATTTTTTTATGTCAAAGGTGGCAAACGAGCAGACGGATTACCTGATGGTAAGCAATTACCGTCGCCCATGGGAACTCGCAACACCAAGGGAGTCACAAGCGCGTTGCCGACCTATAAGTGGGTTGGAGCTCTGGGAACCTTACTCACCATCAGGAACACAGCACTACATACCTGAAAGGCAGCAGTGCTATCATGGCTGTGGTCTTCTGTAAGGAGGAGGTACTTCCCCAGTTGGGCTGCCCCAGACTCAAGCGTGATGGTCATCGCTGTGCCCTACCTCTCATTGTTGGACGTAGTTTAAGGACATACCCGGGTCCGGGTACAGTCGACATCAAAGATATGTTAAACTTCTGCATTACAAAGGATTAAGATGAAAAAGTGTAAACATATCTTTGACGTCGACTGTGCAGATGAAGTGCAAACATATTTTCCAGGGACAAAACTTGGATGTTGATCGAAATACAATAGACATCGCATGTCGATCGACGTCCGAGTTAGGCTGATAGGAAATAGTTTTGCACTACATCTGTATGTTTTTTTTTATGACATAGGCGGCAAACGAGCAGACGGATTGCCTGATGGTAAGCAATTACCGTCGCCCATGGGCACCTGCAACACCAGAGGAGTCACAAGCGCGTTGCCGGCCTTTAAGGGGGGTTGGAGCTCTGGGAACCTTACTCACCATCAGGAACACAACACTACATACCTGAAAGGTAGCAGTGCTATTATGGCTGTGGTCTTCTGTAAGGAGGAGGTACTTCCCCAGTTGGGCTGCCCCAGACTCAAGCGTGATGGTCAACGCTGTGCCCTACCTCTCATTGTTGGACGTAGTTTAAGGACATACCTGGGTCCAAAAAAAATTGTTTTACACTACATCTGTAGGGTGTAGGTATGACATAAAGGTAAGTAGTTTTTGACTGATGTTTCCCGATGTTGTGCTACGCTACATTTACATTAAGGATGACTCACGTTATACGGTCGCGTCTCCTACACCTCGCCTTTCCTTCCGGGCAGCACGTTCCCGAGCGGCTCGACACTCGAATATTCACATTAACACGAGCGTCGTTCTATCCAGCCATTTGTTGCGAGTAGACGACCGTCGCACGCCCGTCGATATCACGTCGCCTTTCCATCACCGGGCCGAGCCGAGTCCTTTTACATAGCTGTAACGGCCGTCGCATGACCGATCCGAGACCGAGCCGAGGGGCTCGGAGGGCTCGGTGATACAGGATTCATGTATAAAATGTAGCGACTGTAGCCTCGGCTCGGCGACGGGCCGCTCGAACGTGAGTCAACCTTTACACGACTAAGTTACGAAGCAAGCGGCTCAACAATCCCTATACGTGTCTGTACATAATTGCTATGCTTGGCAGGCGATTTGATCACATATTCCGCCGCTCTTAAGGGTTGCTAATGCCCGTCCTCCAGAAGTTTCTAGTCACGGTTTAAGGTAAGACGGTTTAACCCGGGCGGGTTAATAAAGCTCCAAAAAAGGCCCAAGATTTAAATAAAATATCCTACTAAGAAAGTAACTCATTATAATGTCCCAAGTAACACTAGACCCTGGACACCCTAAACCCAGCTCAGTCACTCGGGATCTCAACGCTAATGGTTTGGATTCCTATTGCGGGAAAGTCTCAGCTAACCAGTATCGTATGTTCTCCTTATAGGTTTATGATAAAATTCGTTTGATTTAAAATCTCCTAATACAATTATAAACGTGAAAGTTTGCATGTATGGATGGATGTACATTTCACTTAATCTCAAAAACTACTAAACGTATTTTTATGAAACTTTCCAGTTAAGTATTTTATATATTAGAATAGGATACAGACTATAATTTATGTCAAATTTCATCCCTCTGAGGAGCAAAAAGGGTGATAACGTATGCAGTATTTTGGGTTAGTAGTAGTACATAGCATTATGTTTTTATTGATTGTTTGCTATAACATTTTATGCAGTTGTTTGATTTTTCTCGTATGGCGAGTTAAATATAATTATAAATAAAAAGATAATATAAATGTAATGATTTTCCAACGTAACTAATCAAAACCCTAAATTGTACCTCTCACATCTAAATTGCATCGTGAAATAAATGCGATATCTCTTTAAAAAGTACACTATGTATATGGATTACTTTTCAATATAACTATTATAGAAACGCATAGTTAGTTATAATTAATATATAATAAACACTTACATGTACTTATATATATTAATATCTTAGTCTCAAAAGATCACAAAAACAAATAAGAAAATATACTTGAAATTCTGTGATTTATACACCATTAACACGCGAAGTTTCGTTAAAGAACCGAAATGTTCGTGTTTTATAGACACGAAAGATTACGATGAAGTAGACTTATACCTACTTCAAGTCTATCCTTTGTATAAACCATAGTTGAACACATATACGTAAATAATAAAATAAATAAATAAATATTTCGGGACAATCTTACACAAATCGACCTAGTCCTACGGTAAGCTCAGTAAGGCTTGTATTGTAGACGATGATATATATAATAGATAGATACATATAAATACTTAAATACATAGAAAACACCCATGAATCAGGAAAAAATAGCTGTGCTCATCACACAAATAAATGCCCTGGCTTGGAATCGAACCCAGGACCATCGGCTTCACAGGCAGGGTCACTACCCACTAGGCCAGACCGGTCGACAGACATAACATAACAACATAACTATAGGCTATGCTTGGCACTCCAAGGTCCCTGCCCGATCGCATTAGAAATGATGTCATTCACAGCAGAACTAAAGTAAGCGATATAGCCCCCCGGATCGCTAATCTTAAATGGCACATTGCACGTAGAACCGAAGGTCGTTGGTGCATAAAGGTTCTTGAGTGGCGACCACGAACGGCGCAGCGTGGGTAAACACCCCACGAGGTTGATCGATAACATGCTTAAGATCGAGGGAATCCACTGGATGCTGGTGGCGCAAAACCGGTCACAGTGGGTCGCTATTGGGGAGGCCCACGTCCAGCAGTAGACGTCCTTCGGCTAATATGGTGATGACATATATAGCATGACTGACAAGCGCAGCGTAGGACGTCCACACACAAGATGGACAGACGACCTCATTAAGGTCGCCGGAAGACGCTGGATGCAGGCCGCTTCTAACTGGTACATCATCATAATCATTATCAGCCTATCGCACTCCCCAATTTCACGCCATCGTGTTCGATTTTCAGCTGTTCGCATCCAGCTCCTGCCAGCCATCTTGCGCAAGTCATCACTCCACTAGCCTGAGGGCGCCATACACTATGCTTGCCGAGACGCGGTCTCCACTCAAGAACTCGTTTACCCCAACAGTTATCGGTTCTACGGCTAATATAAATACGGCTAATAACTGGTACATGTGGAGATTCAAGGGGGAGGCCAATGTTCAGCAGTGGACGTCTTATGGCTGAGGTGATGATGATATAGGATGTCTGTTTCAAAATAATCAATTTTGAAAGTAATTTTCATTATACATTCGCCTTCACCGCTACGCGCATGTCAAATTCTGTCTACATAAGGCCATCACACACCCGCCAATTCGTCGCCAATGTGGGCGTCAGACTGTCCCATTTACTTTAAGTCTGCGCGAAACCACAGACAACCCCTGAGTCTATAAATACATTTTATAATAATAGACATCGATCACACGTGTAGTCTTAAACTCAATAACCCTTGTACGGTAGGTATGAGACTAAGTTAATATGTAACAGGTAAAGCAAAAATTTATGTTTTTTATAATACCAGACTGACCAGCCCAACTGGGGCAGTACCTCCTCCTTATAGAAGACCACAGCCATAATAGCACTGCTGCGTTTCAGGTATGTAGTATTGTCTTCCTGATGGTGAGTAAGGTTCCCAGAGCTCCAACCCCCCTTAAAGGTCGGCAACGTGCTTGTGACTCCACTGGTGTTACGGGTGCGCATGGGCGACGCTAATTGCTTACCATCAGGCAATCCGTCTGCTCGTTTGCCACCTTTGTCATAAAAAAAAACAGCGTTTGACCTCAGTCGCACCTGATGGTAAGTGTCGACGAGGTCGAGGGTGTAACAGGCTGGTTCAGTAACAACCTATTCACTCTTGCGTTAAAAATACCCAAATTGTATATATCCGGGAATACAGACGAAGGGAGCGAATTCCATGAATATACGAATGACATAAAAGGGGATAATTACTATGTATATGTGTGTTGTTGGCGTTTTTGTGTCCTTATTCATTTGCGAATGTCAAAAATTAATGTTTTTCTTCTACTTCTTATGTATATTATGAACTTAATAATTATTATTTATTAACGTACAATCAGAAGCCTATGACACAAATAAAGCTAGTAAAAATATATTCAGTTGGTAAGCTGAGCTCACCGAAGTCTGAGCACGGGGGAAGGGTTCCCATAAGGCTGGCTGCGTTCCCTCTCTGGATAGGTAAGCCAATCCTTTGAGCGAGGGAATAGCCAGCCCTACGGTTCCCTGAGACCTCAATTTATTTTTTGCCATGCCTAAAGAGCTGGTGGGTACTAGAATACCATGGTACCAGAGTTTGTTTAATTAGATACATGGTAACAATTCCGTAAGAGAGCCCAGCGCTCTCTTACGGAATTGTGGCATGGTCTGGCGGTAAAAGCGCGGTACTTGCAATCCAGATGTTGCAGGTTAGCAACCCTGGTTTGTACCAATATTTTTTTCGGAACTTATGTACGAAATATCATTTGATATTTACTAGTCGTTTTCCGGTGAAGGCAAACATCGTGAGTAAACCGGACTAATCGCAATAAGACTTAGTTTAACCTCTGGGTTGAAAGATCCCACGGCAGTCGCTTTCGTAAAACTATCCTGGGATTAGTTGCCAAGTCCAAAGAATATCTCAAAGTGTCTCAAAGAAAGTCCAGGCTTATGTGGCAATGTACAGGGCACATTGCTCGAAGATCAGTTCTTCAGATGATGCGGCAGAGAGGTTCTTGAGTGGCAGCGTACTGGAAGACATATGAGACGTCACAAGGCATGGTTTGACAATCTGACCTGACGGTTGGGGGAGTCCAGCAGTGGACATCTTTCAGATGACGATGAACTAAAAATCTCCAACTCTTTCTCCCTACAACTCTATCTCCAACAAACATAGATTCTGAAAAATAAATGCCATTCACCCAATTCAATCAATCTTAAGAAAACACGGAGATTGCGCCAATCCCTATTTAGAGAAACAAGCTTAGCCGGCACGTGCCTCGAATATCGACCGTGTCGATATGTAATTAGAGCTCACAATCGTACGAGGGGATTACGGTTGATCGACAGTCGTGATTAGGGTTGTCGCGAAAAAGACTGTATTGTTTTGCGACGAACAATTCTGTGCTTATACAATGGCTGTGCTGAGTCGAGACATTTTCGAATATCGATGTAAGGAAACTTGGAAATTACTTGAACTACAGAAATAATGGCTTAATCGAGTATTTTATATCGCACGTTTCCATGGTTACGTTAACATGGGTCACTCTTAAAACCGCGGTTTTTCCAGCCATAAATCATTTGTATTTTTGGTAGTTATAACAATAATTATGCCCCTTCCATGATGGGCTTCAAGCATGCTAGTGCCGGGGTATTAATTTCTTCCAACAAACTATAGGTACTTATTTTGTCGACTGGTTGATTGTACAGAATAACACAAAATAGTTAACCCCAACATCTTTAGTCAATAATATATTCCTGTGTCAAATAATATTTAAAGACAAAACTCATTGCTCAACATAAGACAAGATTCATTGGAGTTTTGATCGGAGAAGTGTCTTGAACGTAGTAATAAATTGAAATAAAACAAATGAAACGGATTATATCGCGTATACTAATGTTAACTTCATTCCAACGTTTCGAACCTTTTAGCAGCGTTCGTGGTCATCGGTGGGTTCACCAGTTCCAGTACCCTTACCATGAGTTGTGACATTGACGTTTCCGATAACGAGTATCGAGTTTACCATCTGTGCATCTCGTTCGCACTAAAATAGTACAAGCGAAATGCACAAATAGTAAACTCGATACTCGTTATCGAAAACGTCAA
Organism: Grapholita molesta; assembly: GCA_022674325.2. NCBI lineage: Eukaryota > Metazoa > Arthropoda > Insecta > Lepidoptera > Tortricidae > Grapholita > Grapholita molesta. The sequence goes on from CP053139.2 coordinate 2,366,781, forward strand.
TGTCACGAGTCATGGTAAGGGTACAGTTGTTTTATTTCATGAGTATTTATCGCGGCAACCAAAGACAATATTATGTATACCTAGTTAGTAAAAAACTGTCACAAGAGTTAGTCGTAAACATTGTACAATTAATTACTCAGATTATCTAAGGCTAAGGTTTCTTTCATCAATACATATTAAGTTATTTTTTTTTATGACAAAGGTGGCAAAGGAGCATACGGATTGCCTGATGGTTAGTAATTACAGTCGCCCATGGGAACCCGTAACACCCGTAACAACACCAACACAAGCGCGTTGCCGGCCTTTAAGGGGAGTTGGAGCTCTGGGAACCTTACTCACCATCAGGAACACAACACTACATACCTGAAAGGTATCAGTGCTATGATGGCTGTGGTCTTCTGTAAGGAGGAGGTACTTCCCCAGTTGGGCTTCTCCAGACTCGAGCGTGATGGTATCTTGACTAAAAAAACTATGTAATTAGTAGCAGACAAAGTGACCAATTTGGTGATATCGTAAAAATCTTACGGACATACAAATAAAAAAGGAATGTATTGGGTTCTTACAGGGTAGGCAACACGCATATGAATGCTCTGGAGTTGCAGGCGTACCTAGGTTAAGGTTATTTTTAACATCAGGCAGGCCTTATGCTTGTTTTCCAAAATCGTTGTATTAAAAAAATTGTAGTGATAAATTTGTTAAATTTAACTTAAAAAATTTTGACACATAATTTCAGTTACACACATAGTATCAGTTAGCTACACAAACGGCCTTTTATTTACTAACAATTTGTACAACAGAAATTCTGATACAGCGTAGTTTTTTCACAAGTTCACATCATCTCGTTACCCGAGCCTAATTGGCGTCGAAAATGCGAACAGAGTCGGGTGTCGCCATAATTGACGCCACATCGCATTTATTCGTTTTGATAACCCTGAAATATGGCGGGTAGAGTTACAGTCTCGAGAGTTTGGGGACGAGTATACTATGTAAATACGTTTCTGCGTATTTTTAAAGGATAAAACAACTGTTTAGGGTTCCGTAAACAATTAGGAACCCTTTAATTTTGTCTTGTCTGTTTATAAGTCTCTGGGCCATTTTATTTAAAGTTGTCTTCTTTTTTTAAAATTGGTTTTTTTGTGTGGTTTCTACTCAGAGTCATGAGTTCTTTTGAGTCTGACAGGAGAAAAAATGTGTCCCATAACTTTCATACATTTATTACTTCCGTTCCGTTACCGTCATATACCATATGAAATATATGGAAAATAGTAACGGAATGGAATAAAAAAGCTTGGGAAACATTTGTTCTCTTATCAGGCTCGAAAAAATAATGATGTTGATTCTGAATTTAAACCACACAAAAATTCCAACTAAACAAAAAGTTAAGTATACAACTGGCAAAAATAAACCGCACACCGCAGCTACAATTATTAATTGATTATTAGTCCTAGAAAGCTGTAATTTGGTACACAAAGTGATTTATTATTATTATTTGTATGTCTTTTCCGTACACGGAACAATAGTGTTCTGGGCATTTGGGAGGCGTACTCGGAGCCGGATTGAGTCAACGCGCAGATACCCTTTCAACAATTTAACGAAATTATAAAGGGTACACTATGCCGATGTTGCCCCTGTCCGTATCATATTGGGACGCACAGAGACAGCACCCGCCATGGTGTAAGGAATATTATTATAAGTTTTAATGGAATCTAGAATGTACTAGGCTATTTAATGGAAAAGATGGACTAGCTACTGGGCTATTGGATAAAAACCGAACGTCTGCCTAATAAAATAAAAATAAAAGGGTACTATTTTTATTGTTTTGATTATAAAATTACATTATTACAGTACCCATCAGATATATCGGAGCTGTGGAAGTTGCAAATATCTAAACAACGCTATTTGATATTGTCTTCGGTTGCCGCGATAATTACTAATGGAATAAAACCACTGACACGGATTATATCGCGTATACTAATTTAAACTTCATCTCGATGTTTCGAACCCTTTTGCAGCATTCGTGGTTCGTCCACCCGATGACCACGAACGCTGCTAAAGGGTTCGAAAAGTCGGGCTGAAGTTTAAATTACTATACGCGATATAATCTACATACTATACCTATATGTATAATATCGGCAAATCTATGGTTTTGCAAAAAAGAGCGATCCGATCCATTCTGCGTCTGCCTCAGTGGGTTTCATGTGGGGAGCATTTTAAAAATTTGAATATTTTTACAATTCCCAGTTTATACGTACTGGTCTTACTGACTTCACTTATGAAAAACATATTTAAATTTGAAACATGTGAGCAGAAAAATATTCGTCTTCTTACGCGTAACAAAAATTTGAAGCCTAGTTTTTGTCCTAAGAATAAGATAGAACAGCATTGCACAAGAAACCAAGCGGCAAAAATTTTCAATAAGCTCCCCACTTACTTAACTAAAAACGATTACTGACTGTGTTGCGTTCAGCAAGGAATTAAAAACATATTTGCTAAGAGGGTGCTTCTATAGCCTTGATGACATATTTGATAAAAAATAATTAATGAAATACTGACATGAATAATAAATTAATAATTAGTGTTGTAAAGACCCCTAGATTTACTATTTACTTGTATTTAGAAAATAAGTGTTATGTATTATTATGTTATTTATTTCAAACACAATCACTGTATTGTTTATGAATAAATATTGAATTGAAAAAAACATTGAATTGCATCTGATTCAGCTTTATTTAACGCCATTATTGTCAAGATAATAAAGTACATCTTAAGATATTTCTGTCCACCACAGCTCCGATATATCTAATGGCGACTGCACATCTCACCCTAAGCTTCAGACTATTTTGATATAAAACACTCAAGTTGCAAATATAATCGCCCAAACTGCTTCCCAAGAGAAGCTTTAACTGAATAAATATGTTTCACGACGATCTGTGCATGCAAATGTATGCAGAATTATGCAGATATGTGCAAATAGTGCAGTCACAGCGACCGCGTGTAAGCCGGGCTTCAAACTGAGGCTTAGAAAAGATTATTGTGGGGGCATTGGCTTGTGTCGATCTAAGATGTAAAGTGACGTGATTTAACTATAAGGCGCTAACAAATTAGTCACGGATATTTTAAAAGATAATATATTACATTAAAACAATATATTTTTTGTTTTCATTTTTTTTTTTTTTTTTTTTATTAGCCTATAAGAGTATCCCACTGCTGTTTTCATTTATCAATCAATAAAAATTTATAATTTATTTTTAAAATTATTAACCTTAATTAACCGTATTAGCAAGTTGAAGTGGCAGTGGGCTGGCCATATTAGCCGTAGAACCGATAACCGTTTGGGTAAACTAGTTCTTGAGTGCAGACCGCGTCGCGGCAAGCGTAGTGTAGGACGCCCTCAGGCAAAGTGGAGTAAAGACTTGCGCAAGATGGCTGGCAGGAGCTGGATGCGAACAGCCGAAAATCCAACACGATAGCGTGAAATTGGGGAGGCCTATGTCCAGCAGTGGACTACGGCTAGGCTGATGATGATGAACCTTTATTATATATCTGTCAAGATGTTTAGCACTGTCTCTGATACGGCATGGCATCTCGCTTTTTCTTAAGTATGTGTCGTGTATTTCAGTTGTCGTATAGCGAATGAAGTATTTTTTTTTATGATATAGGAGGCAAACCAGCAGACGAATTGCCTGATGGTAAGCAACTACCGCCGCCCATGGACACTCGCAACACCAGAGGAGTCACAAGTACGTTGCCGACCTTTAAGTTAGATATACGCTCTTCTTGAAGGTTTGGAGGTCATATCTGTCCGGAAATACTGCACACGACAATTCACTGTGCGAGGCAGGAAGTTTCTGGAAAAACGCACAGTTAAGGAACTGCCAACCATCCAAGTGGTGATGATGAAAGTGTTGTCGTGTTGAGCGCTGGCGGAAGGCGGCAGCAGGGATTAAACCGAACAATTCCTCTGTATATTCTGTAAATTGCGATTATAGGATCTAAATATACTTCAAATACAATAAATACGTAATATAAGTGTTTATTGTACAGTTAAATATACTTCAAATACAATAAATACAAATAATAAAAATGAGAAGTCATCGGGAATATATGCCATTAAGAAAACCTCTTTTAATAATGTATATGTCTTCTATACTATATTAATGTAAAAATAAAATTTATATTTTTCCCAGTCCACTCGATGACGACGAACGCTGCTAACGGGTTCAAAACCTCGGGATGAAGTTGATATTATTAAACGTGATATAAGCCTTCAGTTGTTTATTTTACTGTGTATGTAGTATATCCTGGTTCTACAGACAAGGAAATATTGCAACACAAAACAATGTTCAAAACAACATTATAAAAAATAAACGAATCAAACCTCATTTAACATGCCCGAACTCATCAGTGTGCTACATAACGCTGGCAATATTTTCCCGTTTAATATTACCGAGACGGGGTAAGACCGGGGTAGGCGGAGGAAAGTCGTAAACGCGGAATTGCCTCTTCCAATCGTTCTGTACTTTGGCACAGCTTTAATAGGACCAGCAAGAACAATTATCGAAATTTCCAGTTGGCTCACTTAAGCTTTATACGGTGCTCAGTAATGTGCTTACAACTAGGAGGATATAACCAATATGGAGCCGACACACGCACTAATTTCTATCGGAAAAAATCTGCCTTTTTCGGCGGGGGGTGACACTCATGTATTTTTACGTGCGTCGCGACACACGCACACGACGAAATTATCAAACACTAGCATAAACTATATTCACACAAGTTCAAGAATTATGACCGGCGGGCGAGTAATTTTGGCAGAGGGGAACCCCTGTTAATAGCTACTCCATATTGGTTATATACTCTTAGGCTTACAACGATGAGAATGATGACGATGCTATTAAGGTTATCGACGTTTTTATTAGCAAACACTGCGCTGTTATAATCTGTGGTTTCTAGACACCGTTTTCTACCATTTGCCAGATTTATTTCGAGCAGGGTCAGCATATTTTTAAGATATACAAATAGGATCAAAATATTTATAGAGTATGCTATTTTATTTAGTCGATGTTTTTACTAAACACTTGAACTATTATATTATTATTATTTTTATAACAGAGGCGGCAGACGGATTACCTGATGGTAAGCAAATACCTTCGCCCATGGGCACCCGCGACATCAAGGGAGTCACAAGTGCGTTGCCTTCCTTTAAGGGGGATTAGAGCTCTGGGAACTTTACTCATCATCAGGAACACAACACTACATACCTAAAAGGTAGCAGTGCTATTATGGCTGTGGTCTTCGGTAAGGAGGAGGTACTTCCCCAGTTGGGCTTCTCCAGACTCAAGCGTTATGGTACTTTGCTGTGCCATACCTCTTATTATTGGACGCAGTTTAAGGACATACCCGGGTTATTTTAGAGTCCACGTTGAACTAGTAATAACTATATTATAATCTATGATCTATAATGCTTCTTATAAAATTTTATATTTTAAAACTATAACGACGGATATAAATGCCAAAAATATTTATTGATTCGACGTTTTTTTTTTAACAAAAACTACGCTGGTATAAGCTATGGTCTCCCCCAGTGGTTCGTTAACGGTCAAGGCTGCATAGCAATCAATAAGTTGTGAACGAGCGACCCAACCTTATACTTTACAAATCAACTTTCATTTGCAAGTATATAGCCAAGGTTTATTCAGGCTTACGTATGTCCACATTTATACAATACTCTCATCTTCATCTAATTACTCTTGACAGAGCAGTCGTGGTTATGTAGAACGACGTACAATTCTTCGCTAGTTCTCCCTGGCAGTTGCGTCTCTGGCACATGTGTTAAGTGTGGTGTTGGTAAAGGCTTTTATCTGATCCGTCCAACGCATGGGGAAACGTCCTCTTGATCTACAGCCATTGACCCGTCCCTGAACAACAAGTCTCTCCATGCGCTTGATATTCAATACTAGCCGCGGTTTATTATGGAAAAAACGTTGCCTATGTGTTAATCTAGGGTCAATCCAGCCGTTTAAAGACGTGAAGAAGTAACAAACATACACACAAACTTTCGCCTTTATAATATTAATGTAGATTTATTAACGACCAGTCTGGCTTAGTGCAACTGCATGTGAAGGCGATGGTCCTGGGTACGACTCCTAGTAAGGGCATTTAATTTTGTGATGAACACGAATATTTGTTCCTAACTTATGAGTGTTCAATGTATTTAAGTATTTGTATATTATACAGGGCGGAAAGATCACATTCCACATGGATGGCAACTGTCTTAAATATTGTAAATATATCATTCGGGGTATAGGAGACTTTCTGTTGTTTTTAAAGACAATAAATGCTGCATTAATGGATTTATTAAAAACTGCTTGTCTCACTCGGGACTTGAACCGGTCAAATGTGTCAAAAAATAACGTGCCGTATTTTATGATGCAGATTGAAAGGCTTAATGATAAGGTAAATTTTACCTTATCGGTAGCCCTTTCAATCTGCATCATAAAAAACGGCATATTTTTTTCAAATATTATTTTATGTCACATTTTACCGGTTCTAGTCCCGACTTAGGCAAGCGATTTTTTTAAAAGCAGTATTTTTATTGTTCTTAAAAACAAATGAAAGTCTCCTTTACACAAAATGCTATTTGCAATATTTAAGGCAGTTGCCGTCTATGCGGCATTCGATCTTTCCTCCCTGATTATTGTCGTCTATAAGTAATACCTATTTTTTTTTTTTTTACGCAAGCCTACTAACCAGTGTTTGACCTCAGTCACACTTGATGGTAAGCGTTGACGAGGTCGAAGGTGTAGCACGCTGGTTCAGTAACAGCCTTCACTCTTGCCTTGAAAATACACAAATTATATCTTTCCGGGAATACAGACGAAGGCAGCAAATTCTATTCAATTGACTCAAGCCTTATGGACCTTACTGACATTACTTGATATCTGTAAGATCTTTCTGCTTTAAAAACACATATTACCTAAATAAAAGATTTATTGAATAAATTCAAATGAACACGGTTAATATTCATAAATTTTAACTTGCTAGAACGTAATATGGAATTTATTAGCTTAACTACCAATTACGTCCTCGTAACGCACAGTTAATAATGCACTTAATTACTCTGTTGTTACAACTAGTGCAGTTATATCATGATATCAAATTACAGATGTCATATAACTTCATTGTGTTCAGTGTTAGGATATAATTGTTAATTATTCTACAATGGGATTTAAGTATCAATAAAATAAATAAATATTTTAGGGACAATCTTACACAAATCAACCTAGCCCTACGGTAAGCTCAATTTGGCTTGACGACGATAAATATAATAGATAGATACATATAAATACTTAAATACATAGAAAACACCCATGACTCAGGGACAAATATCTGTGCTCATCACACAAATAAATACCCCGACTAGGAATCGAACCCAGGACCATCGGCTTCATATGCAGGGTCACTACCCACTAGGCCAGACCGGTCGTCAAAAAGTATACATAACTTAATCACTTACTTACATTGAAATATAATATGGAAGGATTGAAAGTAACACCACTGTAGTCTGTTTATCAATGAAAACGAAAAAGAAGAAAAAAATATTTATTAATGACACACATAACGAATAATTACAAACATGTATGAGTGTGTACACTCGGTGACTTTGGCACAAAAGGGTCACAACTTAGCATGTAGCTGGCAAAGCCAGCGCTGTTTTTCCGTTATTGGCCTTATATGTATATTAAGTTACCTCCCTAATGTGGACTGCTAAGGAATGGAATTCGTTCCCTTCGTTTGTTTTCCCGGAAATATATTACTTGGGTATTTTCTAGGCATGATTGAATAGGCTGTTACTGAACCAGCGTGCTATACCCGCGGCCTCCTTTAGTTGTGACTTAGGTCAAACGCTTTATATATATATATATATATATATATACATATATATATACCTAGTTGGTTACTAAGTTATGTTACTGTAAAAATCCTTATCTACATAAAATATACTAACGAAAGTCGAATAAATTATATATTAAAATGAAGTACACACAATCAGGATTTACATTTGTCACTTTCATTCAAAATGGCCTCCTTGGGCCTGAACACAGGCCTTCAGACGACGAGGCCAGTCATCAATAGCGGCACGCACGGTTGTCATATCTAATTCCGTCACTGTCTTGACTATGGCCCGCTTGAGGGAATCAAGATTTGTGTGGGGTTTAACACAGGCTTTCTCCTCAATAACCTGCCATATAGCATAATCCAGGGGGTTGAGGTCCGGGCTGGAGGAGGGCCAGTCTTCGTGGGCAATGAAGTCAATTTTGTTGCTTCGAAACCAGGCTTGAGTTGTTTTTGCCTTATGTGCAGGGGCTGAGTCTTGTTGAAAGACCCAGGGCTGGTTCTGAAATAGAGAGTGGTTTAAAGGCTTCACTATCGGTTCCAGAACGGTTTCCTGGTAAACTTTAGCCCCAGTCTTGACACCTTTTTCACAGAAATGGACCTGTGTTAACCCTGAGTATGACACACCTAACCAAATCATGACATACGAGGGATGATGGCCTCGTTGCACTCTCGGAACAGCTACACTCGCTTCTTGACTGTTTTTTGCATACACTCTGTCATTCTGGCGGTTACAACGTTCTAAAATTCGTAAAAATTCGTTTTCGTCTGTAAATAATATATTTCGGTGGCCATTTTGTGCATACCGCTTCAGTAGCACACGACTTCTTTTCAGCCTCATAGTCTTCAATCGTCCATTAAGCAAATGACCTTTCCGTCTACGATAAGCGTGTAGTCCAAGGTCTTGATTGATAACTTTTTTAAGGGAGCTTCTCTTCATAGACATCTGAATTGCCAACAACTTTTGCTTCCGGACGGGGTTTCTTGCGATTCTCGCCTTCACTGCCTTTATTAGAGCTGGGGTCCGAACGGTGCGTGGTCTTCCAGACCTCTTGCGGTCATCAAAGCTCAGGGTACTATTGTACCTATTAATGGTACGATAAACGAATTGTTTATTGATTTTCAGATTTCGAAGCAACTTCAAAATCACGTTTGGCGGATGCCCGCATTTGTGCAACGCAATTACAGCGACACGATTTTCTTTTAGACCCCAATCCATTATAAATACGACGAGATAAGTGTTGTGTGTGCTATAAAATTATAAGTGACAACCCGCCATATTATGTAATTTTTTAATTTTTTCGGTAGCATTTGTTTTAACGCAAGAAAAGAGTTTGCAAATCGAGTAACAGAACTTAGTAACCAACTAGGTATATGTGTGTGTGTGTGTGTGTTTTGCTAGTATGCTAGTAATAATTTGCGGTTTGTGAAATTATGGAGAGCTATATGCGTCTAGATAAAATCCATAATACTATACTAATAGGTTATTAATATTATCAATGCGAAAGTAACTCTGTCTGCCTCTCTATTACCTCTTCACGCTTAAATCGCTGAACCAATTGAGATGGAATAGTATGGAGAGAGATTAAGCTACGAGAAAGGACATATGATCATTTTTATCCCGCAACCATACTTTAAAGACGAGCATAGCTGGCCGACGAAGTCGTGATGAAAACTTAGTAATATACAAACGTGTAAATAGACTATATATGTAGCCTCGAATTGTGTATTGTTTACATCACGTAATCTCATACAATATTGATTTAACCGTGTACTGTAACAACATTTGAGTAAACAATAATTAATAATCGGTATTAATACATCTATACCCTTACCATGAGTTGCGACATTGACGTTTTCGATAACGAGTATCGAGTTTACTATCTGTGTATCTCGCTTGTGCTATTTTAGTGCGAACTAGATGCACAGATAGTAAACTCGATACTCGTTATCGAAAACGTCAATGTCACAACTCATGTTAAGGGTACTGCCTCGCGTTGTTCCGGCATAGTGGGACTCTGGGATCCGTATTGCAACTAATGGACTAGCAGGCGCAGCGTAGGACGTCCAGGTACAAGATGGGCAGACGACCTCATTAAGGTCACCGGAAGACGTTGGATGCAGGTCGCTTCCAACCGGTACATGTCGAGGTCCAAGGGGGAGGCCTATGTTCAGCAGTGGACGTCTTATGGCTGAGATGTTGATGATGATAACATGTATACAAAAATCAAAACCGGTCATTGCGGATCGCATTGGGGAAGGCCCAGCAATAGACATATTTCGACTGATACGACAATGAAGACGTGTATACATATTTTGGCACTTTAACCGTATCGATAAATTTTACCTTAACTGCGCAAGACATTGAACGAGTGGTTACGTAGTCAAACCTAACAAATCAATGCCACTGTTCCATTCGACACATCGTGTACAGCATTCAGAATATATCGTACCCGCTTGTGGCTCGACCAATCGATCTTCAACCTTATCGCGTCCGCATAAAGTCCAAAGTTGGCATTTGATGTCGACATCTTATTTTACTGGCTCTGGTTTACTGCAGATTAAAACAGATGTCGTTGTACAAGATATAGGAATGAATTGTGGTCTGAGATTGCTCAATATTGTTGTGTCGTGTTTCTAAAGGAATATACATAGGTAAAAACTTAACTGAAGGATCATATCTACTAAGCAAGGATCGGACAAACGCCCGTCATTTCGAAAATATAACCCTGTTCCGCACAGCAGAGACTTCCTTATTTTAAGATGTTAAAATATTTTATTTTATAAGATTTATTTAATAACAATCTAAGGCTGTGAACGGACTTTCAACGCATAAATGGGTCCGAAATTTACATCGTTATAGGCTCACAACTGAAAATTTAGAAAAAAATTTGGTCATTCTATTTTATTGGCGAAAGTAAATTTGGGAATATAGATCATAAATTAATTTGTCACTGGATATAAATTATGGTCCAATTAATGTATAAAATACTATTTTTTTTTAACATATATAAAGAAGTCTCTGCTGTACGGAACAAGGTTATATTTTCAAAATGACGGGCGTTTGTCCGATCCTTGCTACTAAGTAGATATCAAAATTTGAATATAGGTTAGTTAGGTATAGATAATTGAGGTCGACATACAATTAAACTGTCCAGTTATTATTGGCGATTTACCCAAACGGAGCTGAGGTTTTACGCTTGTAATTACCTGAAAATATAAAAAAACAAGGTTAATACATACTTGCAAATAGATAAAAAATATCTACGGCAATTATAATAGCTAATTTAATTAGATAAATCTGTTTTGTGAGAGGTGTGAAAGGTACTGATTTATACGTCCACAGTTTTTACATATTTTTACAAATAAACGGGACTGAACCCCGTATATTAACTTTAAAAATCACCTCCGACGTATCTGATGTATATAGTACAGTCAGCAGCAAAAGTGGCTAAGTGTTTTAAGTGTTCAATATGACCTACACGCGCTCTTATTTTCTTGGTAATAGAGATGTGTTGACCTCATTTTGAACACTTCAAACGCTTAGCCACTTCTGCTGCTGACTGTACAACTTTTTACAATACATATGACCCGTTTTAATCCTCGACATAGTTACGTAATATGCTTATTGTACTTGTGCGGTAAGAACACCAAATGTACTGTAAATATGTTATTTCAAACAATAGTAATGTCAATATAAAGTAAATACTTCAGATAAATACTTTACTTTATATTGACATTCAAGTAAATAAATAAATAATACAGGATATTCTTGCAAATATTGACTGAGCCCCACGGTAAGCTCAGGAAGGCTTGTGTTGTGGGTACTCAGCCAACGATATATAAATATAAATACATATATAAAACACCCATGACTCAGAAACAAATATCTGTGCTCATCACATAGATAAATGCTCTTACTGGGGTTTCAACCCAGGACCATTGGCTTCATAGGCAACCTCACTACCCACTAGGCCAAACCTGTCATCAAAGTATTTATTTTATACCGATATTAAATATTTAAATGAAATAATAGCCGATCCGTGACTTTAATCATTTTAATTTCAAATTGCAAAACATTTTAATATCAACTAAAAAAATGAAATTCCTAGTCATATAATTTAATTACAGAATTCATTATCTTTAGCTGTCAAAATTTTACTTCTCAATATAAATACATCTTTGTAACATCTTATAAGCACGGAATTAAAATGTCATACACCAAAATATACTTTATTGCATGGCGGTTACGTCATTTGTGACAAATCGTTTATACAAATATGACTCTTAGCGATGAAAGAACCTTTTCATTGAAAATTCATATTCGAATGAAGAGACATGCACTTGTTACCTTTTCCTCTTAAACGGTTGTGCGGCGTAGCTTATAAAGCCGTAGAACGTCTACGACGTAGCGCTTCTACGATGTCGTAGTACGTCGTAGAAGACTCTTCTAAGAGAATTTGGCAGTGAAGATTATTATAATATTTAAGTCACGCTTGAATCTGGCGCAGCCCAACTGGGGAAGTACCTCCTCCTTACAGAAGACCACAGCCATAATAGCACTGCTACCTTTCAGGTATGTAGCGTTATGTTCCTGATGGTGAGTAAGGTTCCCAGAGCTCCAACCCCCCTTAAAGGCCGGCAACGCGCTTGTGACTCCCCTGGTGTTGCGGGTGCCCATGGGCGACGGTTGTTGCTTACCATCAGGCAATCCGTCTGCTCGTTTGCCGCCTATGACATAAAAAAAAAAAAAAAAAAAAAAAAAGTGAAAAGTAAGGTGTTTAAACCGAACGGTTAAATATGAATATTTAGGTACAACGGTTATGTCTATGCACATTGTTTTTTATGCTTTATCAGCATTTGATATTTAGTACATAAGTGCCGTAAAACTCATTGGTAGAAGCCGGGGTTTGAACTTGCGACCTCCGGATTGCAAGTCGCACGCTCTTACCGCTAGGCCACCAGCGCTTCCATATATACCTAACCATAACTCTATTCCTTCACGTTACCATTGAAATCCCCTGTTACTTGTCAATAGCCCTTATCTTAACCGACACATCACACAAAGGACAGTCATGTTTCCGATAGACATTGTCCGCACTTACGTTCAAACTATTGTCACCTTGTCCGGTAAACTTGTAGACGATTTTGATCTGTATGTCAATAGTATTAAGGTTTCAAATGTAATATACATTTGTCTTCATTGTTGGTATGACTATTTACGTACATTGGGTTCTGGATAATGTCCTTAAACTGCTACCAGAAGCCAGCCATCATCATCATTTCAGCCATAAGAACTGCTGGACATGAGCTTCCAAATATTATGACTTGTAGACTATTTTGAAGGACTTGCCTCGCCACGCTTGGCAGGCGGGTTGGTGACCGCATTAGCCGTTGAAATAAGCGTTATTTTAGAGCGGTCGATAATACTGCGAACGCCAATCCAGTGACAAGCGTGGGGAGTAAGACTCACGTTATGTTATGTGTGTTAGTATTTTTTTATACAACCACGGTGGCAAACAGGCATAAGCAGGTACCGTAAAAAGGTAAGCAGTTACCGTAGCCTATGGACGCCTACAACTCCGGAGGATTCACATGCGTTGCCTACCCTAAAGTTGTTGGAGCCCTAGGAACCTTACTCACTATCAGGAACACAGCACTACATACCTGACAGGTGGCAGTGCTATTATGGCTGTGGTCTTCTGTAAGGAGGAGGTACTTCACCAGTAGTATTATGTATGTATGTATGTTTAATTTATACGTAAGTAAATGTGTTTGGTTTGGTTTATGTTTACAAAATAATATTTTAAAGGTTAGTCAACCTTATAATAGAGAATGGTAGAGAATGCTTTGTAGCATTAAGTCCGCCTTTTGTTCTTTTATATTTTATACAATAAAGGCTGAATAAATAAATACAATGTTTTTTTATTGATAACACGATGGCGTAAAATTCTCAGAAAATAACTTATCCGAAAGTGGCATTTTTTAAAAGAGCTCAGTTACTCTATCTTTTACCCGTCGAAATATCTGCTCCCTTTAAATAAAATTTCATTTCGCAGACTATGAAATAAAATTAATTAAACCTTTTAAGTACCCTCCCTTACATTTTAATTTAAACTCTAAAAACACCCCACCGCCCGCATAGTTGTCGCGTAAAGTGACTATTTTATTTTATGGGTTGTAAACCGCACCCAATTTCCCCGACGCCATCTTGAATTGTATGATTTAATGCACTAGTGCGGGAAAATTAGAGCGCTTGTGGCCTAGCGGTAAGCGCGTGGGAATAGCAATCCGGAGAACGCATGTTCAAACCCCGGTTCGTGCCAGTGAGTTTTAGGAACTTATGTACAAAATAACATTTTATATTTACCAGTAGCTTTTTGGTGGAGCCCGCTTATTCTTTTTTTTTTATGTTACACATCATGATTAATAAGTAGATACTAGATTATTTGAAAAATGAATTGTACTTTTTTTTTTGTTCATTAAACGAAAACAAAAAAATGATATACAAAAGTTCCTTTTAAAATACAGTTCATTACAATCCGTGACTTATTTGTTAGCCCTTTTTTATAGGTAACATCCTATTTTATTTTAAGTTAAAGTAGTTTTTATTTTATTTTATGACATAGGGGGCAAACGAGCAGACGGATTGCCTGGTGGTAAGCAATTACTGTCGCCCATGGGCACCCGCAACACCAAGGGAGTCACAAGCGCGTTGCCGGCCTTTAAGGGGGATTGAACCTCTGGGAACCTTACTCACCATCAGGAACACAACACTACAGACCTGAAAGGTAGCAGTGCTAATTATGGCTGTGGTCTTCTGTAAGGAGGAGGTACTTCCCCAGTTGGGCTGCTCCAGATTCAAGCGTGATGGTCATCGCTGTGCTCTACCTCTCATTATTGGACGTAGTTTAAGGACATACCCGGGTCCATGTAATGAGTAATGATTTTACGATTTAAGAAAAAGTAAGATATAAATATTATCATGTAGCTGCCGTTAAAACACCAACGTATTGAGTTTAATGGTAAACCAGAAAAACGGGTTCAAGAATACAGGCGATAAATCAAATCAATATAATATTTTCCAATCGGAAATTCGGACTCGGTTTAAAAAATCTTTTATACATTTTTTTAAAGAATAACCAATCCTTTCAAACCTTTTACTTAATATTCCGCTGATTACCTTTTCATATTGGAGGAAGTTGTACAACCTCAGGGAATAATTACGTTTGAATTGATGGAACGGAAAACTCAATAATTTGCAAGGAGTAGAAAGAAAAGTAGCAATTATTAAGAAAGCGGATAAATCAGCGGAAAAAAAATATGATGTTTTATTTACAATTACGTGTTTTTAATTTATTTCATGAATAATTATCACGGCTACCGGAAAAAATGTTCCTCATTTTATGAACGCAAAAAGTTTGTATGTACGTTTATTGCCTTTCTGCTGCCTATGTTATTAACTGTTACAAAATGTGTTTTTGGACCCGGGTATGTCCTTAAACTACGTCCAACAATGAGAGGTAGGGCACAGCGATGACCATCACGCTGGAATCTGGGGCAGCCCAACTGGGAAAGTACCTCCTCCTTACAGAAGACCACAGCCATAATAGCACTGCTACCTTTCAGGTATGTATTGTTGTGTTCCTGATGGTGAGTAAGGTTCCCAGAGCTCCAACCCCCCTTAAAGGCCGGCAACGCGCTTGTGACTCCCCTGGTGTTGCGGGTGCCCATGGGCGACGGTAATTGCTTACCATCAGGCAATCCGTCTGCTCGTTTGCCGCCTATGTCATAAAAAAAATATTTTTTTTTTTTGTCACATAAGTCATAACCAGTTACAGACTAGTAAAAATATTTGAATATACTTTAACCGCAAAACACTAGGTAGGTTAGGTTGGCTAGTTTATTTCAGATGCCCGGAGGACAAACAGCCCAAAGTATAGTAAGAACATACACAATATATGTAGGAACCCCGCAACGCGGGTCTCTGTCAAATCCGACAGATGATTTTAAACAAAGAATTAATATCCATCGCTCGTGACTGGTTTCGTACGAGGATAAAAGTTATTCTATAGTAACTGGTTACGAAACTCGGTTAGATACGCAACCGGAAGGTTTTCTTATAGTTTGACGCGAAAAGTACTGAGCGGATTGTAACGTAAGATTATAGCATAAGTATATAGTTAGTTATAGTAGTATAGTTTATTTTGTTTTTTATGAACCGCCTACAACCTCTCTGCTTTGCCTGGTAGAGAATGCTTTGTAGCATTAAGCCCGCCTTTTGTACTTTTGTGTTTTGTGCAATAAGGACTAAATAAATAAATAAATAAATATAATATAATATATAGTAACCTTCGCTTTGTTTCATAAAACCTAACTCGCATTTAAATGACTTTCATTATAATATAGTAGTAAGCTAGGGCTCCTGGTATCCGTGATGTACGCCGACCCGTAGCTACGTGTTCTTAACACCGCCGGTACTAAGATCACGAATTACACGAACACGGCCAGGTACGTGTCACGTACCTACGTTCGCATCCAGATTCACGTGACACGCCGTGACACGTAGCCCGTACCTGCGTTCGTGTGTGGAGCTTCGGGCTCGATTCCGTTGGATACTTATCGCACGTTTCGTAATTTCGCCACGCCCGGGAATATAATAAATAAGGACCAAGTTTTATTCTTAAGATACGTGAAGGCGTGATCACGCCTACACGGATCTACACGAATTCATGTACCCTAATTTCACGTAACCGAATGTCACGTGCGGAACGGACCAGAAAACCGTTGCCGTTATTCACGAAACCGGGCGCACGGCTACGGGTTCACGAATCACGGACACGACCGCGAGCCCTAATTATTTACCAGCCGCTTTTCGGTGAAGGAAAACATCGCGAGGAAACTGGACTAATCCCAATAAGGCCTAGTTTACCCTCTTGAATGTCAGATGGCAGTCGTTTTCGTAGAACAAGTGCCTACGCCAAATCCTGGGATTACTACTAGTAACATAAACTACTATTACTTACAGATCGCGTGTAATTAAATGAGCATTATTGTTACAAATTACAGAACATACATCGCAAGTTACCTAGTTTAATCGTTATTGTAGACTCTCAAAAAGTTTGTAGACGTGGTACACCACATAATATGGCGCAAATTATTTTACTCCAGAAACTTAGTATTTCATAAACTTGAATATAAATCGGGCACTTAGAAGTTTATATTATGTTTCTAACTATCTGTCGCCATTTTTATTGTAAGTCCATAAATGTCGTGAGAGATCATTCTTATAAATTCTTATAATATTAAAATAGGTGATGCAGGCTGCGTATGATGCCGGCTGACTAGAATAGCTCCACCCCATCTCCCGCGGGTGTAGTAAGAGGCGACAAAGGGAAAAATCCTACGGACGGGCAGCAGCGTCCGTCGAAGCCCATATAGCTACGGCGGTCGCCAACCCGCTTGCTGAGCGTGGCGACTATGGCAACTACCCCCCAAGATGATGCAAGTCATATTTGTGGGAGGTCTATGTCCAGCAGTGGACTGCATACGGCTGAAATATATGTATTAAAATAGGACTAATTCGTAAATATTTAATAAAGTTTCTGGTTATCTAGAACTTTTCTAACTTTCTGGCAACTTCCCGCGACTCGCATAATAGTAGTTTTGAGCTACGTATTCACTAGGGAACTCATCTTCACCACGTGTAATATGTACTTACTAGCTTTTCCTCGCGACTTTGTCGCCCATCCATCTATAAAGTATGGTTGCGGATTAATAATTATCCCATGTCCTTTCTCGTAGATCAAACTCTCTCCATACCCTGAACCCGGACCCGGACCCGGGCCCGGGTATGTCCTTAAACTACGTCCAACAATGAGAGGTAGGGCACAGCGATGACCATCACGCTTAAATCTGGGGCAGCCCAACTGGGGAAGTACCTCCTCCTTACAGAAGACCACAGTCATAATAGCACTGCTACCTTTCAGGTATGCAGTGTTGTGTTCCTGATGGTGAGTAAGGTTCCCAGAGCTCCAACTCCCCTTAAAGGCCGGCAACGCGCTTGTGACTCCCTTGGTGTTGCGGGTGCCCTTGGGCGACGGTAATTGCTTACCACCAGGCAATCCGTCTGCTTGTTTGCCGCCTATATCATAAAAAAAAAATCATCTCAATTGGTTTAAAATTTTGCGAATTTCGATCATCAAGGTTACTACCTTATACTTCACTACTGTAAACGTGAGATACACATGTAATTTCAAATCAATATCAAGCAAACATGAGATTATATAGCAAAGTTGCTCCTATGATCTGGCACGGTGCCAGACCCCGGCGAATTTAGGTGAGGTCAGAGGCCTTGGGACGTCGGAATCGATAACACTGTGAGTTTAACACTATCGGGTGAAGGGTATTGTCAGTTGAGTTACTACATACGTTGTGGTTACCTAATGGGACAGCGACTCAGCGTGGGATCCTATTAGACTACACGAAAATGGTCTAAGAAGACTTTTAGTGATAGCGACTGAAGAGAACTGTATAATGTAAATGGATTTTTGATGGAAGGACTATGAACGGCTGAGTTAATTTTATTAATATCAAGCAACATAGCAAGCACAAGTTGTTATGTTCACACGCAAAGTCTTAGGTCATACAAAATATGAAGTGAATGTCCTGACTGACTGACTTATTGATCAACGCCCAGCCCAAACCACTTATCCTAGATGGCTGATGTTTTGACATTAGGTAGTTTATATACCGTAAACACTCACTAAGAAGGGATTTTTGGGAACCATTTAGGGGGTAAAAAAGGGGTTGAAAGTGTGTATGGGGTAAGTGTAAAATTTAAAGCTAGATACTTGAAATTTTGTGTAAACACTCAATACAAGAAAACACTGTATTTCAATACAAGAAAAGTAATTTCAGCGTTTTCTGAAATTCATCCCCTAAGTGTTTAAAAAGGGGGTTCTTCTACGCGTGCGAAGCTACGGGCAAAAGCTAGTGAATAATATAAAAATAAAGGGTGCAACTAGCCAGTCGCCAACATTTAGTTTATAATTAACGATCCAGTGGTTTTGGGTTCGAGTCCCGCTGCGAGTAATTTTTTTCTATTTTTCTTTCGATTTAAATATCGAAGATATTCGCTAGCAGACGTTTCTGCATACTAAAAAATAATTTTGAAAAAAATCAGTCAGTGAGATAATTGCAATGAAAAAACATGACAATTTTGGTACAACCTATTATTGCCGCATACTTCTTTTTAACAATCATCAAATACTCATCGGGAGTATTCTACCGAGCCTACGGGTTTATCTTGGTTATTTTAGGAAATGCTACGGCTGCTTTCTGCCTCCAGCATCAGATCAGTGGTACTATCCATACTAATACGCGAAAGTGTGTCTGTTTGTTTGTCCGTCTTTCACAGCAAAACGGAACGACGAATTGACGTGATTTTTTAAGTGGAGGTAGTTGAAAGGATGGAGGGTGACATAGGCTACTTTTTCCAGCGAGAAAGTGTTACATTTCCTCTAACCATGCGGGCGAGGCCACGGGCATCATCTAGTAATATATAGTCGGTGCCGGCCTCCAATAAACTTAAGCAACTTAGTGGAGTTGAACGCACTCTAGTTTGTTTGAGGCTGGCACCGACTCCAAAAATAACAGGTTGTTGTCTGATTTGTGTGATTGATTTCAGAAGTATCTACCTCCTGAGGCCGACCATACTAGTAAAATGCTACTCGGATTCGTTCATTATAGTGTAGGAAATAAAGTATAATCTCTTTTGTGTCAAAATCGAAGAAAACAAATAAAACTCAACTCTGTTTTAATTTTATAAAATTCAAATTTCTTTACAGTAATTAGTACTACATGTAGGCCAGTGGGTCTCAGGAGGATATGTGTCATTATCTAAGAAAAGGGACCTTATTGTCGATGGCACTTACATCGAATCGCGTTGCGTTTGTATTGTTTCGTCTTGAACAACGACATAAGCGCCATCGACAATAAGGTCCCTTTTTATTGATAATGTCACATATAGTTCATACTTTCTAGATGTGATTAAATTAATATAAGCCTAGCTTGTATTAGGTATATAAACAGTGTATAGAAATAGATTATAATTGTAATTGTTGGTTAGGTATTTGCGTTATTGGAGACAAAATTATTATTTATTTCCTTTTCAGCGTGTTATTGTTGGTCGATTCGTTTCGTGTTAGTGCCGGTTTTTTATTGCCTTTTAGTTTTTTTCGGCGGTTAATAAATTTCGCAACATGATATTAAATATTAGAAATCCGTAGAATAATTTAATAACAGAAATAAGTACAGACTTCATAATATGTTTTCATACTATGTTTTCCTGACATGACAACATAATATGTTTTCCTCCTGAGGCCCACGGCCCCACGCTCCCACGGGCCTACATGTAGAACTAATTACTTTAAGAAATTAGAATTTAATAAAATTGGTACAGACTTGAGTTTTATTTGTTTCCTTCGATTTTGACACAAGAGATTATACTTTATTTCCTTAACTATAAAGAACGAATTCGAGTAGCAATTTACTTGTATTGTAGGCCTCGGGAGGATATATTGATATCCTCACAAAACATGTAACATGAATGCAATACTTATTTTAAAAGCAAAATACGACAACACACAAATAGAATAATGTTTCCAATATAATCTCGAAGTGGATTTATATTGACAAGATTTCATGTCGCCGCCGGCACGAGCGGAATTGAACCCTTGTCAATCTATCGAGACAAGTATAGTTGACGCAATATCGATGTACCTACTGTACAGTCAGCAACAGAAGTTGCTAAGCGGACCAGGTTTTAATAACAAAGATGGTAAACAAGCAGACGGATTGCCTGTTGGTAAGCAATTATCATCGCCCATGAGCACCCCCAGGGGAGTCACAAGCACGTGGCGGACCTTTAAGATAGGAGTACGCCCTTTTCTTGAAGGTATGAGGGTCCAAAAATACCGCAGACGGCAAATCATTCCATATATTTAAAGATCTTGACAAATTTATGCTCTTTACAATAAATACGTAATTTTGAACACCTTTAAAAAAATTACGTGGAATGGCAGTAGATTTGAGAATAAATTTTACGAGTATATGCCGGGTAGTACGAGGCCGGGAATCCGTTTGCACGGCGAGGCATGTATAGTGCTTTTCTCAAACATACAATGAAATAAAATAAATGCTTCAAAAAATTAAAGTTGCAAAATCACAACTAACAATGAAATCGGAATGTATTAAAAATGAACATCAGCTGTTTGCTATGACATCCGCCATCCTTGCCTCTGTATGGATAATCGTCGAAAAAAAAGTTAGTTTGCAGGCCTAGACCTGCTTTCTCATGCTCATCTAAAACACTCTCATGTTTTAAAGCCCTTCGTTATGCACTGGTTGCATAAACTACTATTATAAATCAGTCCAACTTTTCGTTTCAGCAACCTTGGTCCGCGTTACTCTGACCACGCTCTTTCGCCACATTTGTGACATTATCAATAAAAAGGGACCTTATTGTCGATGGCGCTTATGTCGTTGTTCAAGACGAAACAATACAAAGGCAACGCGATTCGACGTAAGCGCCATCGACAATAAGGTCCCTTTTCCTAGATAATGACACATTTACGCCCCTGTTTAACTTAACGACTTGCCACTTGTTACTTGCCTAAGTAAACGGACCACGGATTAGTGCCGATCAATCTCTCTCGTACATATATCCGTGGACCGACCAAATTCAATGGACCGGTGAAAAGGTCACTGGTTCAAAATGGTTCTTAAATTGTTGAATAGGAAAACGTATTACGGACTGAAGTTATAATTGGACATTTTTTTATTAAGCATTTTATTGCTAACTTGGTTTAGCACTTAATACTTATAAAAAGTGGAAAATAAATTTCATCTGTCGAGACGCGAACTCGCGATTTCGGGATACATGCCCATCACTCTACCGAGTAAGTTACTAGAGCTAGAGACTTTAATGAGAGGTAGGGCACGGCGTTGACCATCACGCTTGAATCTGGAGCAGCCCAACTAGGGAAGTACCTCCTCCTTACAGAAGACCACAGCCATAATAGCACTGCCACCTTTTAGGTATGTAGTGTTGTGTTCCTGATGGTGAGTAAGGTTCCCAGAGCTCCAACCCCCCTTAAAGGCCGGCAACGCCCTTGTTACTCCCCTGGTGTTGCGAGTGCCCATGTGCGACGGTAATTGCTTAACACCAGGCAATCCGTCTGCTCGTTTGCCGCCTATCACATAAAAAAAAAATAGAAACACAATTTATTTTTCCTTTAAATTCTTATTATAAATGCACTACAGAAAAACATATCTTTAAACAAGAGACAGAATGCTGATGGTGCAACTTGCAATCCGGAGGTCGCACGTTCAAACCCCGGCTCGTACCAATGAGTTTTTCGGAACTTAATGCACGAAATGTCACTTTTTATTTACTAGTCACTTTTGGTGAAAGAAAACATCGTAAGGAAACTGGACTAATCCTAATATGGCCTAGTTTACCCTCAGGGTTGGAAGGTCAGATGACAGTCGTTTTTGCAAAATTAGTGCCTTAACCAATTCCTGGGATTAATAGCAGCCCATCAGACTCCCAGGAGCCGTGCCATGCCGGGACAATGCGCGGAAAAAAATTTACAGAAACTTATTTCCTTTTGCAGTAGGTACAGTCAACCAATTTTATATGAAAGACGCAAAAGATTTCTTATAACGTCACTATTACAAGGTTCGAAGTGGCCTAGAAATGAAATTGGTTGACTATACAATCGAAGTAGAAAATATAGATGCGGTCAAGGTGCCATAATTTGTACATGCTGTCCTACTTTTAAGGTCCATGTATACATATTTTGGCACTTTGGTTGAGTCGATATCTTTGACCTTGACTGTACGGAACCTTCAAAATAAATCAAGTTTTGCAGGCTTCGGGTAAATTCTGACCTTTGTAAATAAGGTATTTAGCTGGGGATGTTCCGGACCTTGAGGTTTAAAGGGTACGGGGAAAATTGGATTGATTTTAACTTTGCTTCAAATAATTTACATAGTGTGGCGAAGAGCAAAGGAATCCCAATAAATAGATATTTTGAGGCAATCATACTCAAATTTAAAGGTGAAATACTTAACTAAAGCACATGGCATATGAAGTAACGTATACACGCATGTCGGCGTTCTATATTCAAATTTTGACGTAAGTTCCATATTCATTCTCTGCACAACTACATAGACATGGTCCTTCAGTTAATATTACATGCTTGACTTACAGAAAGAGATCTCTGAGCACGAGGGATGAATGCGAATCGCCACGCTTGGCAGGCGGGTTGGCGATCGCAGTATGTCCGCTCTAATTGGGTGCTGCCCGTCTTAACTTCCTAACGTCCAACTTTTCCCATGGGATCAATATTGAAAATTTGCTGCTCTATACATTAAATCGCAATTAAGTCCCAGTATGTATGGAGTAGCAGATTTTTTTTCGCTAATTCAATATTGGTCCCATAGGAAAGTTGTTAAGTATAATCATCTTTATCACTTTTTGACATTTTGGATCACGACCCAAATTTGACCCAGTGCGTCCCACTGCGATGCCACATGGAGGAAAAGTACCTTTAATATTGTGGATGTAACATTTTACTGAAAGATCACATTATTTCAATTTCAAAAACAATTTAAACTGCATTCATAGATTTTTAAATTATCACACGGTTAAAATTCACGGTCTTCCTTTTATTTTTGACATTATTTTATTTAGCAAGAAATAATCCTTTTGATGAAGCCTTATTAAGGTATTATTTTTTCTTGTGTAGCAAGTACGATTCCCGGTTCAACCGTGTAAATTCCAATTCCGGTTTTGACATCAAGAGCGGCGCGAGCAGCGCGGCGCGCGTTAGTGCGCGACGGGCCGGCGACGCAATCGGCGAATCGAACGGACACTCAGCACTCTTAGTGCTTGAAAATAAACGTGAGTAGAGCCGTGTTAATTTATAAATTATTTTCCTTTTATGTGGCATGGCCGTAGGACGCCCTGTATATATCGATGGCTGAATACCCACAACACGAGCCTTCTTAAGCTTGAAGCAGGGTTCAGTCAATTTGTATAAGGATATCCTATGATATTTGAACTGAACCCAGAACCCCCAGATTCGTCGGCACTAACAACAAGATATTCTACAATTCACGTTTATCGACTAGTTAATAATCTAATATTCACTACCACAGATAATGTTCAAATTAATTGCTACATCGTGTACTAAGCGAGAGGCGCGCTAAAATGCCCTATTTCAGTCACACATCAGGTATTTACCTAACACACGTACAAACCATTATCACCCATATTACATTATCTTAAAGTATCTTTTCGGGTGCTCTGACAACAGAAGCCAGACAACGAAGCCATATAAATTGATATAAGATCGTTACATGCACGGAATTCTGTTATTTGACAGTTGAATTTGAGTCTTATGCTTCAGTGTTACGGTTGAGATTTCTACTTCACTTAGCTGGATATTTTGAACAGTCTGGTTCGCTTATACTGAAGTAGGAGGTTATATTTTATTTAACGTAGACTCGTATCTTATACTTCATGACTATATTTCTTTGTCTGCCTTATTGAAATAGTAGTATATTATAAGTTATATTGAAGTTGTAAAATTCTATCCAGCAGTAGACGTCATTTCGTGGATATGATGATGATAATGTTACATTACACTCATTTTCTTCGCGTTGTCGCGGTATTTTGGCACGGCTATTGGCCTGGGGTCCGCTTGGCAACTAATCCCAGGATTTAGCGCAAGCACTAGTTTTACGAAAGCGACTGCCATCTGACCTTGCAACCCAGAGGGTAAACTAGGCCTTATTGGGATTAGTCAGGGTCACAATGTTTTCCTTTACCGAAATACATAAGATCCAAAAAACTCATTGGTATAAGATTTTCTACACACAGCAACACTCTTAACTGTACATCGGTGGACTTTATGCCTTATGTAATAAGGTCTACCAATGTATAGCTAAGAGTGTTGTTGACTGTACCTGCGACCTACGGATTGCAAGTCGCACGCTCCTACCGCTAGGCCACCAGCGCTCTCATATCATTATATACCCCGTTATCTAACGCTCATTTTGGGGGCAAGCTAAAATAGTGATGTTGCTTCACATAATTAGTCGATTCATATTTATCTATAAAAGTTTTTTGGCCAAGTGAAATTCTTCTTTAGTGAAAGCCCGAGAGATAAGTAACTCATTCCCACACTCAAATCTTTTTAATCAGATCGGAGGGTGACAATAACAAATTTCGAATATAGTTAATTATTGAATATCGTCAATTTGGGGTCCGATTTTTGAAATAGTCACCAAGTAATCTTCGTAGAGATTCTCATTCATTCTTTATGAAAATCACTTGGTGACTATTTCAAAAATTCGACCCATAATCTTTTGACATGTTATTGAGTTAGTAAGTCAACTTAATTTTTTATCGACTTAGATTATCGTAACTGCCCAATCACTTGCTCCTAAACTGAGCATAAGATAACGGGGTGTATATCATATTGTTACATTACAGTCAATGTATAAAACTAATTTTGCATATTTATACTATTATTTAAATGTTAAAACCTTATATAGCTGAACTGTAAGGTTGATGATACAATAGAAAAAACAAAAAAAACCTTACAGTAGAAGTTTCTCTCTCAATAATTGTAGCTTAAAACATTTCAAATGAGCCTATAAAAAGTCATTACTTACTTTACATAATGGCAGAAAAAACTACTACTTAGTTACAAACGGATAAACTCACGTGTAATTATATCGCCTAACGTGTCGCCTAGTGCGATATAATTACACGTGAGTTTATCCGTTTGTAACTAAGTAGTAGTAACATGGCTCACAACAGTTTTAATTGTATTATGGCAGAAAAAACTCTTTACACTACTAACTATTGCTTAACACGGAATAGTTACCATGAAATATCGGAAACTTTTCTAAATTAACATACTTACCACCTTGAAATTATGATACTTATACTGTCTAGTAGTAGTAGTAGTAGTAGTAGTAGTAGTAGTAGTAGTAGTAGTAGTAGTAGTAGTAGTAGTAGTAGTAGTAGTAGTAGTAGTAGTAGTAGTAGTAGTAGTAGTAGTAGTAGTAGTAGTAGTAGTAGTAGTAGTAGTAGTAGTAGTGGTAGTAGTAGTAGTAGTAGTAGTAGTAATATTCTTTATTGCATCAAACAGAAATTGTTACAAAAAAAAATGTTCAGTTTGAATTAATAGTTGAAAACTCTTTAATATTAAGAAACTTACCTTGTTTAAATTGAACACGCTTCACCCGATGGCTCGACAACCTGAAACAATAAAAGTAATTCAACTACAATTCCTCAAATATAAATAATTATTGAAATATTGCGCTGCCTATTTAATACAACGACGATGGCAAACTAGCATACTCGCTCGCGTGTTGGTAAGCAGCAAACCAAATAGTGGTGAAACGCGTTTTGAGATCAATTCTTGTTCAGCTGCACAAAACTGCGCTAGATCACTGCGTTATTTCTATCGATATTTCATACTGATAAATTAAACATTAACACAGTGCTACTCTGTGTTTTATTTATCAGGTATGTCTCACGAAAGTTTAAATACAGATATTTCATACTACGTTGTTAAAGAACAAAACGCATAATAGTACATTTCGATTCTAGTAAAAAAATGTTTTCGACGTGGGTGAAAGTTGGAGCCCGAGTGAAACGATGCGGACAATCACCCGAGTACTAAAGGAGTTTTTACACGTGTATCGAACCCAGTTTTTCATAATAAATACCTTATAAATGTGAAATTTTACGAAAAAAATTACGAAGCATGCGCAAAGTGCACTTTTTACGCACTAGTTAGGAAAAATATATTCTCAAGACATCTCCGCCATTTTCAGGCTCATTTTGAGACAAAACGACATTTGAATGACATTTAGGCATAACGCGAAACAGGCCGACTGCGTTTTAGGTACACCGAGACTAAAGGTTCTAGTCCAAACTGGTCCCTTCAGAACTGTCAAAGTTGGAGGGGAACAAACAAATTGGATTGGAGTTTTCTTGGGTTTTCAACCAAAGTTGCGGTAATTAATAAAGAATAAGCTAATATTTTTGTTATAAAGAATGTCATGTAAAGCATAACTATAGTGAATTGTTACATTTTGGGCTACCTTAGTATTTCTGTTTTATCTGATTTCATACCTGTATTTCCGTCAGTTTATGTTAGTATTATGTATGTATGTTTATGCATGTATATTATATTAATGTATGTATTTAAGTATGTTTAATTTATATTTCAATGTGTTTTGGTTTATGTTTATTTTGTTTTTTATGAACCGCCTACAACTTCTCTGCTTTGCCTAAAGGTTGACTGGTAGAGAATGCTTTGTAGCATTAAGTCCGCCTTTTGTACTTTTGTGTTGTGTGCAATAAAGACTAAACAAATAAATATATTTGTCCCTTACTGGCGCTCGCGGATGCGTTTTCCAGTCATTAAAAATTGTATTGAAATGACAGACATCACAGAACTATAGCTATTTGAAAACTATTATAGCGGTGCCACCTACGAGCTTCCCGTAATATTAACTATTGCGACAAACCTTTGTTCGAAAGAGACAACTGTTACAATAAACATGAAATGGAAGGTGTATTAAATGGCCTGTGAATGATAGCTCAGCTTTATGACCTACATTAAGCCTTTTGTCTGCAGACAAAACGTCTTAAAACAAACGCTGAAACAATGGCTGCACTCTTACAAAGACATGCAAGATTAAATATTTTGGTATTACTTTAGTTATCTGTAGCTTTAAATTAGTAGACGAAATATCATTTAATTTGAGCAGATGATTGCCTGATGCTAAGCGATTACCGTAGCCCATAGGCAACACCAGGGGAGTCAAAAGCACATTGCCGGCCTTTAAGGGGGTTGGAGATGACATTTAAAATAAAGTTAAGTATTACTCTATGAAACTTTTCGCGCGATAAGGAAATCATACTGTGTTCTAAAACCATAAATCACAAATTATGTTATCAATATAACGTGACAGTACTAATAATCTTATACTATTAGTTACAAGTATAGATTTCTTGCTACTAACGGTTAATTATATGATATACACGATATCCTGATATTAAGCAGCTTTCACACACGCGGGTTGTAATATCAACGTTTTCATCCCTAATTAATAATCAATTCTGCCTGCTGGCCGGGGCTTGTGTGCGAAATTGGATATCTATTGAATTATACGACGGTATGAGGATGATGGTCAGATGCTCTGAAAACAGGAGCTATCAGGTTGTATCGTACTTATACATCTGCCGTATGATGCCGGCTGACTAGAATAGCACCACCCCAACTCCTCCCGCGGGTTTCGTAAGTCGTAAGGGTTTTCCTACGGACGGGCAGCAGCGTCCATCAAAATTAATCCAATCTACAGCTACTGCGGTCGCCAACCCGCCTGCCAAGCGTGGTGACTATGGCAAAGTCCCCAAGATGATACAAGTCATATTTGTGGGAGGCCCATGTCCAGCAGTGGACTGCATACCTGCTGCTGAAATGTATGTATGTATGTATACATCTATTTTAGCTGATAAAAATATGATATCTTAACAAAAAAGTTTAGAACTCATAATTCTCATAAAGGAAAAAATATCAGAATAGGCATATTATAAACAAGCTTTTCCTCGCGACATTATCAGCCATGCCTGTCTTTAAGGTATGGTTGCGGGATAAAAACTGTTTTTTGTCCTTTCTCGTAGCTCAAACTCTCTCCATACCTAATTTGATCCCAATTGGTCCTTAAGTAGGTACAACTTTGGACAAAAGTATTGAGCTCATAGTTTTTTCTTGTAACTCTAAAAGACATCTTTTTTTTTATGCAGTTAACCAATTTTCTGTTATTTCAATCTTAAAACAGTATTTATCAATACGAGAGGCAAATCACTTAACCCGATTGGCCATGTCTATTTCGCACTTTAAATTAGTGTTTACTGTTTACCCATTATCTTTCATTCATAATTTTATTTATAATTTACAAGTTGTACCTTTTCAAAGTCGGTTAACACTTCCTGTGAAATGATATGTTATTGCCGTAACAAAAAAACCACAACTCTATAAAACTGTAAATACATAACTATTAAGGCATTTCATTAAGTGCAATTTATAATTTTCAAACTAGATAATTTAGCAGAGATACTAGCCAAATAATCTTGAAATTATGGTGAACAGTGCCCATTAATATATCAATATCTTAGATGTCACGTCAATGTCAATTTCTTTTTCTTAATAACGTTAACAAACAAGGTTGGCTTACCATTTTCATTGACAAACTTTCTTGAACTGACGTTTCGTTTTGATCTTTCCCTTGACTTGTCAGATTTTAAGATTATAAATATTGATATATCATTATCAAGGAAAAAAATAATGAGAGCTTGTATTTCAATTTTTCAATAATATATCTACCAGTTGTTATGTGATGCCGGCTGACTAGAATAGCACCACCCCATCTCTTCCCTCGGGTATCATAAGAGGCAACAAAAGGAAAAATCTTACGGAAACGCAGCAGCGTCCGTCGAAACCCAATCTACAGCTACTGCGGTCGCCGACCCGCCTGCCAAGCGTGGCGACTATGGCAACTACTCCCAAGATGATACAAGTCATATTTGTGAGAGACCTATGTCCAGTAGTGGACTGCATACGGCTGAAATGTATGTATGTATACCTTATTTCATACTTAAACTTTTACGGGTTTAAAGCTTTGCTTCTCGTATTGATAAATACTGTCTTATTTTAATATATTTACAAGTTATCATATAAAAAGCATGGGTACTCAATAATTCTGGTTAAGGCTGTAATAATTACCTAAACTATATTTTCTTTATTCGCTTTCCCACGTTTTTACAGGATCGTAAACCCCGTTTAAATCGAATACATTCCTTTTTAAATTCAAGCATCTTACATTCCGAGTTAAGAATCTAAATCCCCTCCTGCTTTAAATCCCACGCTGAAAAGAAATTCCTGTACACAATAGCCGTGTCACCCGCTCGACATCCGCGCGACATCCGCTCGGCATCCGCTCGGCATCCGCTCGGCATCCAAGACACATCCGCTACATCCGCTGTAGGTGTCATTGTCGCCCGTATCAAAACCCGTATGTTTCATCTTTAATCTAACCTGATGGATGGTTGTGCGAGAAAGTTAACTGCTATTTGCAAACACATTGTTAAAAGAGGTTTTCGTTATTTTCTGTAAGATTTTAGGAATATTAGTTAGATGAAAGCCCGGCTTGGGAAAAATAAAGATATTTAGACCAACACAAAGAATTTAAGGCGATATGTGACTCAAACATAGTTTTCGAACGAACCCTGTCAGTTGCAGCTGTCAACTTTTAATAGAAAACTCCCGCGAGACTCAGACATACTAAAATATATATAAAAAACGGGTCACTCACGTATCTTAAGGTCGAATAACACTCGACATATATTTCGGTCCAATTCGTGAACCATATTCGTGAGCTCCGTGCCGCGACGTCGCTGGCGGCGGCTCTTCGAGAACTCGAGCGTTATTCGACCCTAAGATACGTGAGTGACCCGTTTTTATATATATTTTAGTATGCAGGTGTCAAATTGTCAACAAATTAATAAAATATGGCCGACGAATATATCATTAAATTAACACTTTTAATCGCAAAATACGCGACAATACAAATTTTAACGATATAGGTATGTCTTCGATTTACAGCTCGTTATTTTTTGCGCTCTTTCATTTGAGTTTAATTTCATTAGAATTTACCGTAGCTCTCGACGGAATTATTCTTCTTAATTTCTTACAAGATGGCTTCCATCACTGGTTCCATCAATATATCAATCGATGATTTAAAGTAATACATAAGATGTATTATCCTATTAGTAATGTAGTTTTTATTAAAGTTTTGTTTATTATGTAAACTTTTTGGTTCTAAAATTAAGTAAAATAACATATTAAGTTAGCTCCTAGATTTTACAGAAAGCCAGGGCGGCTGTAACCCTAGGATTGCCAAAGTAGTGGTGAAACTCGTTATGAAATCAATTCTTCGTTAGCTGCTCAATTTAGTGTTAGATCTATCGATATATAACAAACGTAGATTCACAATCAGCCCCAAAAAATCGCTCTAAAAAACAGCCGCTCGAACAACTTGGGCGGCACATTTAGTTAGTCTTCTTTGAATCGCTGTCAATGCAAGTGTCAACAATGACTGAAAAGTTATTACTTTATCAATAGTGAAGTTTGATACTTAATAATTAGAACATTGAGCTCTTTTTTGTTTATTTATATTATGTAAAAGAAGATTATAATTGGTATAAACTGGAACGTGACAGAAATGACATTTAGTGCCATATTTTTGTACATAATTTGTTCGCGTGTAGGAGTCTTTTCCTTTACGTCAGTGGTTAGATCTCTAGAATAATAAGCTATCATTCTTTTGACGAATATTTAATGTATTAGCACCAAAGACAATATTAAAATTAACTTGTTAAGGCTATGTTTTCCTTCTAAAGAAGACCAGTCAATATGCGTCAATTAAACGTGACTACTTATTTCTTTTCTCCGTATTATAAAGACTTTTAAAAGAAAATAATTCCTCACCGCTCTCATTAGGGACGTTCAAATATTAATAATGTACTTATATTTTCTAACAAGTTGGTGCGAAATGGTTTCGGGCGTTTTCTCAAAAGAACCCATTTCTGACTTTACGAGAGATTATATTCACGTAAAAAACGTGGCTATTAAAATGATAAATACAGGGAAAATAGGACTCGAGTTAATTTGAGATGTACAAATTGGATCAAAAGCGGTTCTTTGATAATTTCCTGTCCCAGAAACGGTCGTTAGCTAAGCATATATCAATAAGGGAGGGACGCCAAATATATTAAAAGAGCTGAAATTTTGAAACGCAATAAGTAAAAGAACCTTATTAGAGTACCATTGTGTTTGGCCTAGAAACTCAAGGTCCATGCGACCCCAGAGCGCGTAAGCTGTTTGTAGAAATCGCGAAGCGTCTGGTTGACGAAACTGGTGACCGAAGAGCTGGCGGCTTCCTCGCACAACGTATCAGCATTGCGATACAACGAGGAATTGCCGCTAGCGTCCTTGGTGCAATACCTCGAGGGCTATTTTAAATTTAACCTATTTAACCTAGTTTAGTATATGTTTTGAACTATATTTTGTATATTATAA
Source organism: Grapholita molesta (assembly GCA_022674325.2). Classification (NCBI taxonomy): domain Eukaryota; kingdom Metazoa; phylum Arthropoda; class Insecta; order Lepidoptera; family Tortricidae; genus Grapholita; species Grapholita molesta. The sequence goes on from CP053139.2 coordinate 2,398,913, forward strand.
AAAAGATACATTTCTGTACTCCAATATTACTACTAGGTATAGGTACAGTCAGCAGCAGAAGTGGCTAATCGTTTGAGGTGTTCAAAATAAGGGCAACACGTCTCTATTGTCAAGAGAATAAGAGGGCGTGTAGGTCATTTTTTAACACTTCAAACGCTTAGCCACTTTTGCTGCTGACTGTACTTGTATTTTTTTACTATAACTCGTACGAGTACTTATTTATATAAACCGATATGTAAGGATTCAAATTCAATGAATCTATCAAATGTTTTAGTGTCGTTGACATTGAAGTGTGATACAATTTTTAGTCATTAACAGATATATCGGAGCTGTAGAGGTGGTCACAAATATCTAAACATTCACTTTATCGCCCTGAGTATTGAGACCAGTGAAAGGAGATAAAATGGGTCAAGTACAAAAGTACTTAAACTCAAAGGTATAATTTTGATTATTCTGCGTTAAACGTTTTACGCAATTTTAACCGTTTTTGGTAAATATTAAGAATGGAGAACAGTAGAGATAAATACAAATGTATAGCTTTATGGAAAGTAAGGAGTACACTCTAGAAATAAATAAATAAATATTACACGACAATTCCTACACAAATTGACTGAGCCCCACGGTAAGCTCAAGAAGACTTGTGTTGCGGGTACTCAGCCAACGATATAATATATAATATACGAATACTTAAATCTATTTATACATTTATAAAACACCCCAAAGACCTGGTTTCGACCGGGGTATATCCTTAAACTACGTCCAACAATAAGATGTAGGGTGCAGCGAAGTACCATCACGCTTGAATCTGGAGCAGCCCAACTGGGGAAGTACCTCCTCCTTACAGAAGACCTCAGCCATAATAGCAATGCTCCCTTTCAGGCCTGTAGTGTTGTGTTTCTGATGGTAAGTTTCCCAGAGCTCCAACCCCCCTTAAAGGTCGGCAACGAGCTTGTGACCCCCTGGTGTTGCGGGTGCCCATAGGCGACGGTAATCAGGCAATCCGTCGTTTGCCACCTTTGTCATAAAAAAAAAACCCATGACTCAGGAACAAATACCTGTGCTCGTCACACAAAGGAATCGGCTTTGTTAGGGTCTACTAGACCAAACCTGTCAAGATCAATGTCAATATTATTTGGTTTAGTTAGTTAGTTGTGTACTCAAAACCACATTTCCAAATACCCAGCATTCTGTGCTCCGTCTGACCAAATTCCATTTTTCATGGCCCCACTACAATTAATTATCACAACCCCGTGCCTGCAATTTGCACAAACATTAGTTCCAACTGTCATGTCTATAATTAACCTTTAAAGCATAGCCGTCAACTCTTAAAATGAATCTTCGTTCATTGATGTAAGTCGCATTTTTGCTTGTAATATGAAAATAACGTGGTTGTCAAAAAGGTCATCATCATGTCAGCCGAAAGACGTCCACTGCCGGACATAGCCTTCCCCCAGAACGACCCAAGAAGACCGATCATGCGCCTTCCACATCCAGCGGTATCCCGCGACTCTAACTAGGTCGTCGGTCCACCTTGTGGGAAAAAAGGTATTCTGTCCAAATTCATTCATCATTATCGCCAGATACAACTCTTGAGTGCGACTTTCTAAAATTTTGTAAAGGTTTGATGTCCTCAGAGTAACTCATTAAATATGAGATACTTGAGTATTTTTATTTCTTTTTGAAAGTAGGCCTCAACAGTCATTTGTTATTTATTACACAAGCCATGCCTCGCGTCTGCCACATAGTGGGAAAGTACTTTGAATATTTTAGATAGAAAATTTTAGTGAAAGAAGGCTTTATTTTAATTTAAATAACAATTGAAAGTACATTCATAGATCTTTAAATAATTACATGGAACCTAGCACTGAACCTGCTACAGTAGAAAAAAATATCCTGTAGCTTTATCCCTTTATAGGGCAAATTTAAAATTGCATTGCAAATCTGACCACATAGTCTTATGTATTTTTTCTTAACAAGAATCATTAGGACAATCGAGCCACGAGGAGGCTTGAACGCACGACCACAGTGACTTTTGTCCGTTAAAGAGTTATAATACCGATCGAAAGGCTTCATCATAAGGATTATTTTTTGCGAAATACCATTTTTTTTTTCGGGACAATCTTGCACAAATCGACCTAGTCCTACGGTAAGCTCAGTAAGGCTTGTGTTGTAGGTACTAGACGATGATATATATAATAGATTTTTTAATTAGTATAATTTATTTTTATTTTTGTTATTGGGTATCAATATGTTACATTTATCTTTTGAATAATAGATACATATAAATACTTAAATACATAGCAACCATAGTGTCAGAAAAAGGAAGACAAAATAATAAAAATAGTACGACTTTGTATTACAGGTTGGGACTTATTTTGAGCATTTGATATATTAAAACTTTATGTGTTTCAATTTTGATATTTCAATAAAAATAAAATTTTGAAATCAATGGCAAACTATAAGGATATTATGTTCGCAACAAATTTTAAGTAGGTAGTGATATCATTTGATGATAGCTTATCAGTATCGATAAACGAGATACGTGGCGAATAGTTACAGTTTAGTGATTTGAAATGATGTGCATTTATTTTTATATAACGACGGTGGCAAATAAGCATACGGCCCTCTTGATGGTAAGCATAACTGCTTACGGACACGTAGGCAACGCGCATGAGAATCCTCTGGAGTTGCAGGCGTCCATAGGTTACGGTAACTGCTTACCATCAGGCGGGCCGTATGTTTGTTTACCACCGTCGTTGTTTAAAAAAACGGTTTTGACATCAAGAGCGGCGCGGGCACAGCGCGAACGGTACCCTTACCATGAATTTTGCGCTTGTACTATTTTAGTGCGAACGCAATGCACAATTGCACAGATAGTAAACTCGATACTCGTTATCGAAAACGTCTATGTCACAACTCATGGTAAGGGTACGGGTCGGCTAAGCGAGCAAGGCGAACGAAGCGAACGAAACTCTCTTAGTGTTTGAAATTGGAGGTCTAAGGCTATATTCCCCGAAACATGTTGCGCGAGTGACTAAATAAACGTGAGTACTGAGTATATCCGTTATTGTGACTTAAAAAATATTACAATGACCCATGAAAGTTTAAATTCAAATAAGGAATCAATAATCTGCAGACGTCCTTAAAATTTTCTTTTTTTTTTTTAGTTCTTTGTAGATTTGGATGGCGTCCAAGCCATTCGACCAAATGTTAGCCAAATATTACTGTTCGATGAAATATGTTTTTATAAAACAGTTTGCCCCATGTCCCGTGGGTTTGTAAGAGGGGAAGGGAAAAAACTGTCGACATTTCGTGGAATGTTTCAAAGATAATTGACCCTAAAATGATCTTCAAGGTCTAAAAACCTGCAAAATTAAGAAAATAATTAATAATCATAATAATAATCCTCCTCGGCCGATTTCGGCCACGGCGACCTCTTCAACTCCGGTCTCATTGTCGACGGTGTGCCCTAATGTGGCTTATATAGCCGATCTTATTAGAGAAAGTTCGTGCACAATGCGGGCAGGTCAGCACACCATTGCAAAAATTATAGGAGATAGCACAAGGTGGGCGTGCTTTAACTTCATCGCGGCGAGCATATAGTTCAGCGCAGCGCTTCTCCTCAAAGACCTTGATTTTGTTTTTTACCAGACACCTCCATTCCGGCCGTTGAACGGCTCGCTGCTCCCACTCTGAAGGCTCAATGTCGCACTTCTTCATATGGCGTTTCAATACATCTTTATACCTAAGGAACTGTCCGCCCTGCTTACGCTTGCCCTCCTCAAGTTCCGAGAAAAAGATGCACTTTGCTGTACGTTGCTCCGCCATTCGCGAAACGTGCCCGCACCAACGCAGTTGCCGCCGCATGAGGTAAGCCTCAATCCCCATGGTCTTGGCTCTCCGAAGCACTTCCGTATTTCGAACGCGATCAAACCAGTGGATGTTTTGGATTTTGCGCAGACATCTCAGGTGGAAACGGTCTAGTGTGCGTATATGGCGGCGATAAACGATCCAAGACTCCGAAGAGTACAGTAGATTCGGTAGTACCACCGCCTTATATATGTCAATTTTAGTAGCCAGGCTCAGGTCATGCGTACTAAAAACCTTGCGATCCAGTTTGCCAAATACCGCAGCTGCGGCACCGATCCGACTGTTGATTTCATCATCAAGGTCGCACTTGGATGTTATTGTGCTTCCCAGATAACGAAACTTGTTAACCTGCTTTAGCCGATCATTGCAGATTTTAATGTCCAGTGTCTCTTGACTGTGGATAAGAAAATAATTATATACAGTCGGTTCCTTACATATTTCTAAAAAATAAAGTGTATGGTAATTGTATACTTATGTACACAAATCGTACGCATTATTTTACGATCAAAATAATAATTTTATTTTTCTAAACTTTAGAGTGGGCGACGACCTAGGCGTGACGTCATAGTTAAGCATCATTTTGTTAGGAGCGTTTTGAGCGTAAAGTGCGAGACGCAGACTTTAACTATAATTTCTGACTTTTATTTATCTTTAACGTAATTGATCCTAAGCGATATTTAATCCTCATAACAAAGCTAATCGATTGATATCATAAACAAAAAATATTCTTCTCGCCTATTAACCATACGACTTATTCCACAAGAACGAACCAAAACCCAGTATATAGTTTGATTCAATTAAACTAATCCCAGGAATGGATCAATTGAATTTGGGCGCGTCTTGATTGAATCACTTCAAACAATCCTTTGCTCTTATTAGATTCGCGCAGCTATGAGTACACTCGACGGGAGATAGTTTGATGGAAACCGATTTACTGGGATCAATTAAGACAGTTAATAGATACCTAGTAAAGGGTGTATGGTTACATATAGTCATTCTTTTAACGCGAAATTGAGAACAGAGCCTCTAGTGTAAGTTTCTTTTGACGTAAAAAAACGTGTCGAACGCGTAAGTAATAATGTTATTTATATGGGAAACGCAAACGCGTTCGTGGCGTTTTGTTACTTAAAACTTACACTAAAGGCTCAGTTATAATAATACATATGAAAATTGATTAAAATCCGGCCTCAAATTGCATTTGGTCACTTAGTCCGCCTAAAGAAATGGGGGTGCGAAAAAAGACTTTATTGATAGCGAGTAAGGTGTGTAGGGGACGTAAGATACTTAACACTCCTCCCTTCGCTCGTCATCATACCTAAGGGGAGCTCTGAGACTTAGTCTTTATATATATATTTATTTAATTTTATTAATTAAAAAAAATATATATTTTTATTCATGAAATTAAGTACCAATCTTGCTTACAACTAAATTAGGTAGGAAAAGGTTAGCCGTTTACAAAAAGTTTTCAATTTGACAGTGACTAAGATAGACATAAAGCCTCCTATAGAGTGTACTATTTTAAGAAGTGCATAATGATTACATGTAATGGCCAGTCAAACAAAGCGTTGTTGCTGGCATGTTGTGATGAAAAAAAAAGTAGGTATGCTTCTTCCGTTCCCCGTACTAGTATATAAATTATATTTGGGGGTATAATGACACCAAAATTCGCGGTAGGACGGTAGGAAGATCATAGAGGATTTCAAACACAAGATCCTTTTCAGCCCACAGATATTTTACGTCTAGACAACGAAGTGGAAAAGTTGGTTAAGTGAAAACCGATAATGTAGGAATAAATCAATGATTCCCGCGCCGGTCGTGACACGGCGGCGGATATCCAATCTACTCGCTTCCTTTGCATCGAGATGTGAAAAAACGACGAAAAATTCTTAAAGAGAGCCCTAGAGACTTGTCGGGGTTGTGTTTCTAAAAAAAATGTAAAAATTCTGACGGTTGGACACGACTGCTAAGAAAAAAGTTGTTTCTTAGCAAGGATCAGACAAACGCCCGTCATTTCGAAAATATAACCCTGTTCCGTACAGCAGAGACTTCGTTTTATGATGTTAAAATATTTTATTTTAACACAAAATATCTATTTAGGAAGTTCCAACCCCTTCTGATGACCATGATTGTCATTATTTATAGTTATAGGCTCACAACTGAAAATTTAGAATAAAAATTGGTCATTCTATTTTACTGGCGAAAGTAAATTTCGGAATGTTAATCATAAATTAATTTGTCACTGGATATAAATTAAAGTCCAATAAATGTATAAAATACATTTTTATTAACATAAGGAAGTCTCTGTTGTACGGAACAGGGTTATATTTTTAAAATGACGGGCGTTTGTGCAATCCTTGTTTCTTAGTTAAATAGAACGCTCCGGCTGTGGAATGAACTCCCTGCCAAGGTTTTCCTTAGGAACTACAGTATGAGGACCTTGAAAAAAGGAGTGTATAGGTTCTTAAAGGGTAGGCAACGCGCATGAGAATCCTCTGGAGTTGCAGGCGGCCATAGGCTACGGTAACTGCTTACCATCAGGCGGATGTGTTTATATATATCATCTAAGTGAGGCTTGTGTTGTAGGTACTAGACGACGATATATATAATAGATAGATACATATTATAAATACTTAAATACATAGAAAACACCCATGACTAAGGAACAAATATCTGTGCTCATCACACAAATAAATGCCCTGACTGGGATTCGAATCCAGGACTATCGGCTTCATAGGCAGGGTCGCTAGGCTAGAGCCCTGAGTGTAAGTTTTTAACTTTACGTCACGAACGCGTTTGCGTTTCCCATATAAATAACATTATCACTTACGCGTTCGTAAACGTCTTTTTATGTCAAAAGAAACTTACACTAGAGCCTCAGACCATTCGCAGATGGCGCTAATGTGTTTGCCAGTATGCGGGGAACGGGGTTTTGTATACATTGTCATTTCATGCTGTCTTTTGTAAGGTGACGGCACCAGTAATGGACAAGGAACCAATCATGAACATTAGTGCTTATTTCAAAGGAGTTAAGTGCCATTACCTTACATGTAAACTTCTTATAACATTTCATATTTTATTTACCTTTAAATAAAACTCTATACCTTAAAGGACATCTTCTGAACCGTAATAATGGGATGCTTGAGGGTTTATTCAACTGTACAATATTGTATTATTGGGTAAACCCTTGTTCGACCTACATTACATATATAATGTATTTATTTCGTGTTATTGGACATATTCTTTTATTCTTTAACTATGTTTGTTCGCTACAAGAGTTTCTTGAGACATATCAAATATAATATATATTTATATTTTTGGGACAATCTTACACAAATCGACCTAGCCCTACGGTAAGCTCAATAAGACTTGTGTTGTAGGTACTAGACGAAGATATATATAATAGATAGATGTATATAAATATTTAAATACATAGAAAACAACCATGACCCAGGAACAAATATCTGTGCTCATCACACAAATAAATGTCCGACTGGGAATCGAACCCAGGACCATCGGCTTCATAGGCAGGGTCACTACCCACTAGGCCAGATCGGTCGCCAAATTATAGTGTAACACAATACTAGATTGGAATTTAAGGTAAATACAAGGATTGGAATTCGCTCCCTTCGTTTGTATTCCCGGAAACATAATAGTTTAGGTTTCTTCAAGGCAAGAGTGAATATGCTGTTACTGAACCAGCGTGCTACACCCTCGACCTCGTCGACACTTACCATCAGGTGCGACTGAGGTCAAACGCTGGTCAGTCTTGTTAAAAAAAAAAACACAGATCCGATGGTGCAGTTCTATACTAGCCCTCAACCAAAGTGACGACCGGGCCCATAAAACCCTTGAGCTCGCGTTATCAGTTATCCATTGTGTTGCTCGACCCGTGCTTTATGCTTTATGCTCGAGGTTTATGGCCCACGCCCGGACTTTTATGACCTCAGTCGTCTCTTCGTTTGAGGGCTACTATAGTCAGCCGGCACCACACACAAACAACTTGGCACTATAGTTCCCGATAGACCCTATTTTATTTAAGCCTAAAAGGTGCTAGTCCTGAAAGCAAGATTTTTTTGAATAGCTTATTAATTCTCAGAGAAATTCACGGAACTGGCATCCAAATTCCCATGATGCAAAGTTAAGCCATTATTATTCCTAACATTGCACTATTAAATGTAATTTATCTTATGCAAATTGAATCTTATTCATAACGATACAAAGTTCATATTCCTTTCAAACTACGACTGACACGAATAACCTGCAGTAATTCTAGGATGCGACACTGCAATTCCCCGGGTACAAATGTCAACGTTATTATCTACGCAGTAAAGTCTAATTTTGGTAATGATAACGTGCACTGAGTTGAAACACTCATATAGTATTCTCGATACGAAGTAAAAGGTTACAAGTGGCGTTATCATTGGTTCTGATTTAAATCTTATGACGTTTGTAATAAAGTTCATTTTCTGCTAGAAAGTTTTCGCACTAGTGACGTGTAGGAACAATAACTGTAGACAATGCTCGACGCGGCATAGTTGGTATTGAAGTATGCTCCACTTGGCTAGCGGAGTCACATTGTTGCAAAACTTTTCAAATCAATAAAGTTAAATAAGAGTGTGATGTATGAATGGGATGAAAATAGATTGATTTATACAGGGAGTTCTAAAACTTACCGTGGGGTTCAGTTACTATATGTAAGGATGTCTTGTAATATTCTTTATGGTTGTTTTTCATATATATTTAAGTATTTATACATATCTATTTACTATCGTCTTATTGATATTACTTGAGTCCATATTATTTTTGTTAATAATATTGTTTTTAGGAACGCCTGTTTCTATAAATTACCATTAAGCAATTTAAGCTTCATTATTCATCATCATTTCAGCTATAAGACATTCACTGCTAGACATAAGCCTCTCATTTCATTATCGTCACGCTTAGCAGGCGGGTTGGCGATCGCAGTAGCTGTTGATTCGGTTTCGACGTGCTCCTTTTTCGGTTTTTTCCCTTTGTCACCTCTTACGACGCCCCTACTATACATATTACCTACTATTTATATAATATTAAAATTTGTTTTGCCACAGGCCCGGTACCGCAAACCTCGAAGTTTGTATATTTCATCTTTCTCTTACTCTAATTACAGATGACGTGAGAGTGACAAAGACAATAACCCGAAATTTACAAATATCGGTTTTCGCCGTAGCGCCGCAGGATTCTACGTCAACTTTAAGGTTGTTCACCAAAAATAGCTTAACGCTCGAACTTTACTTTCAATTCCCCCCCCCTCATCACCCCTCGCCATGTTTTGCCACCACTCAGCTCGATACAAAATACGCTGAAATATTCGTTGGATAATATTTCGGGAAAGCTGATGGAGCCTGCGATACGGGGATTAAGTTTAGGTGCTTATTTCTATACATATACAGATACATGCTGATATGTACAGTTTGTTTTCGGGGTCGTGGAGCAAGAAGACAAGGCATGACATAGAATTCACAGATACAGCGAATTATCCAGCTTCACCTACTCAAATTCAATTTTGCTGTGCATTTTGCATAGTTTTCCACCATCCAAAGATTGTCTGGAAGAGATCGCTTTTTAGCGATAAGATCGCCTTTTGTCTACCACTGCACATTAGTCTTAAGTTAACTTTTGCTCTTTATGTTATTTATTATTGGTGAACAATAAAGAATATTGTATTGTATTGTATTGTATGTTAAACATATATGGGACCAATAATTGACCACCGGTCTGGCCTAGTGGGTAGTGAGCCTGCCTATGAAGCCGATGGTCCTGGGTTCGATTCCCAGTCAGGGCATTTATTTGTGATGAGCACAGATATTTGTTCCTGAGTCATGGGTGTTTTCTATGTATTTAAGTATTACATATATCGTCGTCTAGTACCTAGAACACAAGCCTTACTGAGCTTACCGTAGGACTAGGTCGATTTGTGTAAGATTGTCCAGAAATATTTATTTATTTATTTATTATTTATTTATTTAATAATGAAATTGAATTTTAATTCGCCAATAAAAATATAGTACTCTATACATACTGGGACTTAATTGCGAGTTAATGTATGGAGCATCAATTTTTTTTCGCGAATTCAATATTAGTCCCATGAGAAAAGTTGTTAAGTATGATCGTCTTTATCACTTTTTGACATTTTGGATCACGACTCAGATTTCACCCTGTATTTTTTATCTAAAATTATAATTATTTTTCAGGTGGTTAGTAGAAAAAAAAATCACTTGCAATATGGTCACTCATCTCAGCGGCAAGTCGGGGTAGTTGCAATAGTCGTCACGCTTGACAGGCGGGTTGGCGACTGCAGTAGCTATTGGTATCTTTGGACGCTGCTGCCTATCCGTCGGCTTATTTCCTATTGTCGCCTCTTACGATACCCACGGAAGGAGATGTGGTGGGGCTATTCTGGGTGCCACACGGCATCCATAATCCATATCCACAATCCATACTAATATTATAAATGCGAAAGTAACTCTGTCTATCTGTCTGTTACCTCTTCACGCTTAAACCGCTGAACGAATTGTGATGTAATTTGGTATGGAGAGAGTTTGAGGTACGAGAAAGGACATAGGATAATTTTTATCCCGCAACCATATTTTAGAAACGGACATTGCTGGCCGACGAAGTCGCGAGGAAAAACTAGTATTTTATATATTATTTTTTTTATGGGTATACTACATCGGTGGCAAACAAGCATACGGCCCGCCTGATGCTAAGCAGTTACCGCAGCCTATGAACGCCTGCAACTCCAGAGATGTTACATGCGCGTTGACTACCCTAATACTCGTATGTGTAAAAAACTAAAAATGTATGTACCTATTATAAAGTCTGAAATGCATTTTAACGAGGCAAAATTTTCATTGTTCAGGATTCGAAACCGAGACGAAACCTTCAGCTTCACCAGTCTTTTAAATAATCTTGGAGGCTGAAGTGTCTTTACTTAATGTATATTTGGCAAAGCGTAATGTCACTTTGAAGCAAATTGAACGCAAATAGGATCGCGTCGTCACTTAGCGTAATGGCGTGGAATCAGGACAAAAATGGCACATTTTTGGTAAGTGCTTATATTATCTATTAAGAAACACCCTGGAGTATTGCGAGTGCTAGAAACCACCGGAGAACGGGCAGCGTACCAGAGCCCTCTACCCTCACCATAAATATAAATATTTCTAAATAAATATTTCTGGACAATCTTACACAAATCGACCTAGTCCTACGGTAAGCCCAGTAAGGCTTGTGTTGTAGGTACTAGACGACGATATATATAATAGATAGATACATATAAATACGTAGATACATAGAAAACACCCATGACTCAGGAACAAATATCTGTGCTCATCACAAATAAAAATGCCCTGACTGGGAATCGAACCCAGTACCATCGGCTTCATAGGCAGGGTCACTACCCACTAGGCCAGACCGGTGAGTTGTGTATTTTCCATTTTTCTTTTATTTCTAAGAATTCAGAGCTAAACCAAGCAAGGTAACAATATAATGCTTCTAAGAACAAATCAAATTGTTTTTTAATTAAATATTTTGATTTGCTTTGATTTTTATTATTTTTTAATTAAATATTTTGATTTGTTTTGATGTATTTGAAAACGGTGCCAAAAACCGTTAAAAATAAACAAGATTACATATACTTGATTAATTTCGACGGGTTCCGCTGTGTACGGGTGGCAAAATTGGTTAAGGCGTCAGCCGCGATAGCTAGAGATGCGGGTTCGAGTCCCGTCTCGAACGCTGGAGGTCCTCGTCGCTTTTTTCTTAAGTATATGTCATCTAGTTCAAATTTTAATAAAATGCTTAATAAAAAAAATGTTGAATTATAAGTGATAAGTAAAAAATTATAAGCTTTAACTTAACATCTACAGTCCGTAATACGTTTTCCTATTCAACAATTTAAGAACCATTTTGAACCAGTGACCTTTTCACCGGTCCATTGAATTTGGTCGATCCACAGATATATGTTCGAGAGAGATTGATCGGCACTAATCCGTGGTCCGTTTAGTTAGGCAAGTAACAAGTGGCAAGTCGTTAAGTTAAACAGTACCCTTACCCTGAGTTGTGACATTGAGGTTTTCGATAACGAGTATCGAGTTTAGTATCTTTGCATCTCGCTTGTACTATTTTAGTGCGAACGAGATGCACAGATAGTAACCTCGATACTCGTTATCGAAAACCTCAACGTCACAACTCGTGGTAAGGGTAATTAGTGTAAGTTTTTAACGTAATATTACTCTACCATCGCGTTAGAGTTACCCATATAAATAACATTATCACTTACGCGTTCGAAACGTTTTTTTATGTCATAAGCCCAACTGGGGAAGTACCTCCTCCTTACAGAAGACCAGAGCCATAATAGCACTGCTACCTTTCAGGTATGTAGTGTTATGTTCCTAATGGTGAGTAAGGTTCCCAGAGCTCCAACCCCCCCTTAAAGGTCGGCAACGCGCTTGTGACTCCCCTGGTGTTGCGGGTGCCCATGGGTGACGGTAATTGCTTACCATCGGGCAATCCGTCTGCTCGTTTGCCACCTTTTGTCATAAAAAAAAAAAAAAAAAAGCACTAGAGTCTCAGTACAGCGGTGCAGCTTACCGCGGTCGTCAATCCCCCTGCCAATCGTGGCGATTATGGCATTGGACCCTCCATGTTCAGAGATCGCTGGTGTCGGTCTCTCTGTCTGTCTGTTACCTCTTCACGCTTAAGTCGCTAAACCAATTGGGATGCAATTTGGGAATGAGACAGTTTGAGCTACGAGAAAGGACATAGGATATTTTTTATCCCGCAACCACATTTTAAAGACGGGCATGGCTGGCTGACGGCGTCGCGAGGAAAATCTACTAATTAGTACCGTAAAATCTCCTAACAATGGTCCAAAACAAATCTTCGTAACCTACAAATATAAAAATAATACAATGCATAATTTTATTATAAACTAAAAGCTAGATAGAAGAGCTAAAAAAAAATACATGAAAAAATATATTAGTTTAGATGTGATTATTATTTAAATTACACAGTTAAAAGCCAACGGCTGTTCCTAAATGAATGAATCAATGAAGTAGAAACCAAAAAAAAATACTATTGATACTTAATTACGAATTAAAGGTTTGGACCATAGTTGCAGTATTGGACTATAGTTGGGTAGTTTTACGGTAATTTGTTTATCTAGTGCCCTTACCATGAGTTGTGACATTGAGGTTTTCGATAACGAGTATCGAGTTTACTATCTGCGCATTTCGCTTGTAGTATTTTAGTGCGAACGAGATTATTACAACTCATGGTAAGGGTACAGTTTTTTTTTTTTTTTTATGACATTGACGGCATACGAGCAGACGGATTGCCTGATGTTAAGCAAGTACCGTCGCCCATGGGCACCTGCAACACCAGGGGAGTCACAAGCGCGTTGCCGGCCTTTAAGGGGGGTTGGAGCTCTGGGAACCTTACTCACCATCAGGAACACAACACTACATACCTGAAAGGTGGCAGTGCTATTATGGCTGTGGTCTTCTGTAAGGAGGAGGTACTTCCCCAGTTGGGCTGTCCCAGATTCAAGCGTGATGGTCAACGCTGAGCCCTACCCTACCTCTCATTGTTGGACGTAGTTTAAGGACATACCCGGGTCCGGGTCCGGGTTATGTTGGATGTGACTCGGCGTCGATAGTAACATGTCATGTAGAAAATTGAGTTATCCACACTTACCCCAACTCGTCTCATTAAACAAGTTGGAATTGGAATTCTCAGTCTATCAAAATTAAGAGTTTTCAAACAGAGACGCCGTGAGTCAGGTAGAACAGACAGCTTGCAAATCTTTAGAAGTTTGCGGAACTCTAGGGTTGTCAATGACGCATTTTAAAATGGAAATCATTTATTGGTAACAATAGAAATAGATGACATATGGTTAAAAAAAAGCGACGAGGGCCTCCGGCGTTCTAGACAGGATTTGAACCTACATCTCTATCGCGGCTGATGCCTTAGTATGTGTCTTTTATGTATATATCATCTATTTCAATTATTAACGTATAGTAGTATTACTAGTTAAAAATCAAAGCAAAACAAAATAAAAAGTTGAAATAGATAACATAAAAATAAAATATAAATAAATAACTATGAAGCCGATGGTCCTGGGTTCGATTCCTAGTCAGGGCATTTATTTGTGTGATAAGCACAGATATTTGTTCCTGAGTCATGGGTGTTTTCTATGTATTTAAGTATGTATATGTATCTATCTATTATATACATCGTCGTCTAGTACCTACAACATAGGCCTTACTGAGCTTACCGTAGGACTAGGTCGATTTGTGTAAGATTATCCCGAAATATTTATATTTATTTATTTAATATTTATAACATATACTTAAGAAAAAACGACAAGGACCTCCGGTGTTCGAGACGGGTTCTTAGTTTCAAATCAAAATAATCATAAAAATTAATTTGATTTGTTTTTAGTTGAATTTCTTGCTACTTAATGATGTAAAAAAGTATGTTTTGAAAATTTTAAGGTAAGCCTTCCAAATCATGTTCAAATTCATGTCAAATCCAAGCCATCCATAAGTGACGTTTAGCTGTGGCGTGTGTACTGATACTCACATGAACATTTATGCCTACGGCGTTACTGGTATTAAAGATACGAGTATCAACCAACCCAATATCTATATTTAAACAATTATTTTGACGGCCATTAACAAAGTGGCCGGTAAATGACGCCACCGTTATCCTAGAAAACCAAACCTTAACCTTATATTTCTAAACATTGACAACCCTAACGAACAGGTAAAGGGTTAAAAGGGGAGAAAGGGGAAGTTGTCGATACATGTAACCTGTAGGGTGGGCTTCCCGCTTCAGCGGAACGCTTTGTGTTTATTTTAATACCTTGATTATTTTTAAACCCTTCTTTGATAGAATGTGACCTTTTACGCCCTGTTTTTCTTATCTTAGGGGAAGATTTACGCGGTGTTATTGGCATTTACACTTTATTTTAGACTGTGTTCGCTACCGCCTTGGCCAAACGTATTGACCACACACGTTATTTCTTCTAACTCTAAAAATAATCTCTTTCTAAATACAGTTAAACAATTTTCTGATATTTCAAGCCTTAATATATGTACACAACAAGAGATCACCACTACTACAAACTGATAAACTCACGTGTAATTATATCGCACTAGGCGACATGTTTCGGGTAAGCTCTGGTATCCATTCATGTTTCCCAGTGCGATA
The DNA here is from genome assembly GCA_022674325.2 of Grapholita molesta. NCBI lineage: Eukaryota > Metazoa > Arthropoda > Insecta > Lepidoptera > Tortricidae > Grapholita > Grapholita molesta. Next base: position 2,414,033 of record CP053139.2, read on the forward strand.
TTATTTACACGTGAGTTTATCCGTTTGTAACTAAAAGTAGTAACAATGGCTCGTAACATTTTTAATTATAATAGAGTATCACTAATACTTAAAAGTACGTATTAATTAAGAAAATAATAAGCACCAAAAATACTAGTAAATACTTAAAAGTACGTATTATATAGTAAAATAAAAAGCACCAAATATTCGGATCTACATCGAAATGTCTTACTTATTGCAAATTTTCAATGCAATCACCAGTCATCGCAGTTTAAATTAATTATTAATAATTATGTCATCATTATGCCGTGTGATGCCGGCTGGCTAGAATAGCACCACCCCATTTCCTCCTGCGGGTGTCGTAAGAGGCGACATAGGGAAAAATCCTACGGACGGGCAGCAGCGTCCATCGAAACCCGATCTACAGCTACTGCGGTCGCCAACCCGCCTGCCAAGCGCGGCGACTATGGCAACTACCCCCAAGATGATACAAGTCATATTTGTGGGAGGCCTATGTCCAGCAGTGGATTGCATACGGCTGAAATGTATGTATGTATGTAATTATGTCATCGGAAAAGGTGTAAATAGTAGTCGACGTCAAAGATATATTTACACTTTTTGCACCTTAATCCTTTGTAATAAGGTGCAAAAGTGTATACATATCTTTGACGTCGACTGTACACTAAAATATAGAATTTTCATATAGAAAGATTTGGTTATTGAACACCCCTCTGGCCAAGCGAACCTCAAGCTCCCATTACCCTGGGTAAAATGCCGGGACAACGTAATAAAACTGATAATCGTGTCTTGCATATACGAAGTGATAAAGAGGCAAACAGATCCCTCCCACCCTGTCCTAATCAAACAGTCTATTGTTTAAGATTTAGGACAGATACCTGCCTTTGTGAGCATTAATATATCCTAACTGTATAGACGTTGGACCCGGGTATGTCCTTAAACTACGTCCAACAATGAGAGGTAGGGCACAGCGAAGTACCATCACGCTTGAGTCTGGAGAAGCCGAACCGGGGAAGTACCTCCTCCTTACAGAAGACCACAGTCATAATAGCACTGCTACCTTGTGTTGTGTTCCTGATGGCGAGTAAGGTTCCCAGAACTCCAAACCCTCTTTTCTTTAGTAGTTCTCAAAGAATTCGCCTATTTCCGAGCGTAAAATAATCGCACAAAAAACGCTCGTAGCAACCAAATCTATGAAATTGGAGCACCGATGCTACTCTTCAACCACTTACTTACACTCAACAAGGATTGATTTCCCCGTCACTATTCATAGATACCACCTTTTAGATGGAACATTTACAAGCAAGTCTTCAATACACCTCCAAACATTATGCCATGCTATTATATGTGTGAGAAACCGACCGCTCTGAGTGCTTACTGTTTACGAATATTACAAGAGTGATAGCCAAACAGTTATTTTAAATTCTTAAGCGTGGCAGAATTAGAAGCAGATATTAAAATTAGCTAGTCAAAGTAAGGAAGGAGTGCGCTTAGACAACACTATTGTAAAAACAGAAGCAATATATAAAAACATATTAGTCAGTAACAGTAGATTGTTTTTAGAAAAAAAAAAAGATATGTTTGACAAAAGGAGGCTTGGCTAAGTATGAGAGCAAATCCGTGGGCTGTAAAATTATCCATCATATCTTTAGAGATCGAACATATAAGAGAATAACTAAATACCTACTAATATTACAGAACATCCTTGCAAAAAATTACTGAGCCCCACAGTAAGCTCAAGAAGCCTTGTGTTGTGGGTACTCAGCCAACGATATATACAATATACAAATACTTAATTACATAGAAAACAACTCTGGCTCAGGAACAAATACCTGTGGTCATCACACATTACAAATGAATACCCTTACTGGGATTTGAATAGGACTGTTGGCTTTATAGGCAGGGTCACCAACTAGGCTAGATTTGTCGTCAAAACATATCTAGTTAAGCTAGATATTAGGAATAGGAAGGAATTGGAAACTAAGGAATGTTGATATGATTTTATATGCACCATCTGATATTGTGTGATCTCTGACAGACAGACACCCAACGGTATTTTAGTGTGGCCCTGACCTTTCGTGACAAGACCGATGGGTTTAATATCGACGTCTTCAGTAAATGTAGAAGCTTGAACAAATACGCCATTATGTATTTTATTTCATTGTGATAAAGAATATATGGTTACAAACGCTGAAGCTAGTGTGAAGAAAGATTATAAATAGTAAAAGCAAGGCCATAGATAAAAGACAAATAAAGAAACTACTTTTTTCGGCAACTCAACTTCACGCTTGGACAGTCAGCATCAGATATATCGGAGCTGTGAAGGTGATCACAAATATGTGAACAACGCTTCTATTGTCTAGCCGATAAAGTGCAAGTTCCGATATTGGTGACCACCTCCACAGCTCCGATATATCTGATGGCGACTGGACATGGGTTTCTCCAAATCAACGTGGCATGCCAATCATGCTACAACAGGTTTGGCCTATTCGGTAGTGACCCTGCCTATGAAGCCGATGATCCTGGGTTAAAATCCCAGTAAGGGCATTTATTTGTGTGATGTGTTGTTATCATGTATGTATTGTATCAAGAATACTGGCAGCATTTCCAATCGCAATGCTGATACGTTGTGCGAGGAAGCCACCAGCTCTTCGGTCACCAGTTACATCAACCAGACGTTTCACGATTTTTGCAAAAAGTTTGCGCGCACTGGGATCCCATGGACCTAGATTCTACGCCAAACGGTACGAAGTGGTACTCTCTACCCAGTACCCTTACCACGAGTTGTGACTTAGAGGTTTTCGATAACGAGTATCGAGTTTACTCTCTGTGCATCTCGCTTGTACTATTTTAGTGCGAACGAGATACACAGATAGTAAACTCGATACTCGCTATCGCAAAACCTCAAAGTCACAACTCATGGTAAGGCTCTTAAATTTGTTACGTTTAAAGTATGTTACATACATTAAATATATATGAATATGCATGAATTGATGCTGATACTGGAACTGGAATTGTACATAAAAATATTTCGACTCTAAAATCGCAGCTTGTAAAATATACTTACGATTTTAGGAAAGCATCACTTTTAAACATCGCGCATAACAAATTGATGTTATTTCCTCTGTTCATTTTACTTTTTACATACAAATTACTTTACAAAGACTGACTTGATGCCTTTTCTTTTTAATCATGATTTTTCTGGTTCCTTTGTTTCAATTTACTTTGTTCCGTATGACGCACCGGGGCGCGGCGAATTCTAATAAATGACATGTCATTAACATTCCATTATTCAATTAACCGCCTGGTCAATGACATTGATCAAATACACATGCTACATGTTTTTGAAATGTGTAAATAGATGTTTGTTTTACGAAGGAGCAAAGTTAGTTTTTCTCTCTTAGAAACCTCCCAGCGCTCAAGATTCATTTACGGATCAATTATGAAATCTTTCGCTACCTCGGGTTTCAATTTAGCATGAGAGGGGATGAAACTTTGCTGTCGAATAACACACAATATTTTTCAAAAGCTAGGTAAATACCAGCTATAAAACATCAAAAGCTGAATCCAAATTATTAGTATCATTTATTTATCATTCATAATAATCATTTTTATAAGCATATCCAACCAGATGACGACAAAAAATACTCAAAATGTGTATTAAATTACTTTGCACTCACTTGTGAATCAAATGCGTTTTGCTTTCTGTTTTTAAATAGCATAAAAAAGCTTTCCGAGCTATTGAGGTGAAAATAAATTATGTTATGTTACCATAGACAACAGTTTAAAGGCACATAAAATATAAACATCATCTATTTAACAAGATGGCACATATACGCCGCTAATTTTGTCAATATGAGTTTAGTAAGAAACCAAGAAGAAAGTAATAAAGGCAGAAGAAATAAATATAAAAGACACGAAAGAAGAATGAAACTACAATTACAAGATATTGTACAAGAGTTGCGAAGGTCGAGCGTTCATATAGCTATTCCCTCGGCTACCCTTATTAAGTATTTTTATTGAGTAGACTAACCAGGAGACGAGGAAGGACAAATTAACTTTGCACTTCGCCACTGATATAAGTTGTATTTCAAAATAAAATACCAACATAAAGTGAGTTATAGGTTTAAAAATTTAATTGTCTATGTAGTTACGCAGAAAACTAGGAGGAATAATGGAGAACGCATCCGCGAGCGCCAGTAAGGGATAAAGGTATTCTGGCTTTTGAAGACCAAAATGTAACAATTCACTATAGTTTTTCTTTACAGGACATTCTTTATAACAAAAATATTAGCTTATTCTGTATTAATTACCGCAACTTTGGTTGAAAACCCAAAAAAATTGTATTTGTTTGTTCCCCTCCAACTTGGACAGTTCTGAAGGGTCCAGAGGGGAACTAAAATATGTGAGACTATGACAAGGACGGACGAAAATTGCGCCGTCTCTGCCATACCTATGGAAAGTTACATAAGATCATCCCTTTCAATCGTGGTATTATTATAATTAGCACGCTTCGTCTAGTTAAATGGTATGTCTATGGCAGAGTAATAATAATGGAACTTTCAAAATTTGTATATAGAACGCCGACATGCGTGTACACACACTTTACTACTACATAGGCCACCTGGCCTTCACGTGCTTTAGTTTTTTTTTTCATCTTAAGTACCTACAATTAGTCTTCAGTTAATTTTTCATTTGTGTTACGACACTTGAACCGTTGTTTTTTATAAATTAACATACATGAAAGTGTGTTGGTGTATGCTGAGTCTGGATTAAGTGCAATACAGTTCAAAGCGTTATCACGCTTGGGCGAGAGGCAAGCGACTTACAAAACACGCAAACTCCAAACAAAATACGCTCACAAATCGCAAATCTGATTTGGTAACTTTTGGTAACTAATTGCAGGCCCATACTTAGTTTTTTTTTTTATGACATAGGCGGCAAACGAGCTGACGGATTGCCTGGTGGTAAGCAATTACCGTCGCCCATGGGCATCCGTAACACCAGGGGAGTCACAAGGGCGTTGCCGGCCTTTAAGGGGGGTTGGAGCTCTGGGAACCTTACTCACCAACAGCAACACAGCACTACATACCTGAAAGGTAGCAGTGCTATTATGGCTGTGGTCTTCTGTAAGGAGGAGGTACTTCCCCAGTTGGGCTGCCCCAGATTCAAGCGTGATGTTCATCGCTGTGCCCTACCTCTCATAAACTCTCTAGTTACAATATATTTAGCAAGTTTTTTTTTTTATATTACTTGTATAAATACTTTAATAATTAAAATTATTTTTTGGTCTGGTCCTTGGTAGAGATCTGACTCTTCAAATAGAATAATATATTAAAAGTGTAAGAGTAATGAGAAATTACTAAATCACTGGATTTAATTTGAAATTGCTAATTTATTAATTTCAATCATAATTTGGTCGTGTCTAGACATTTCAATTTGAGGAATCTTGAAATATAAAATGTTTATTATTCGATTTTTATTCTTGCCAGTCTAATAGGCAAGAAGAAAAGACATCAGAAATTCGTTTTTAGATTTTAGTATTTGTGCGTCATAAGTTACATATTTAAGGACTAACTAAATACCTAAATCATACGATTCAGAATACAGACACATTTTAGGGAATGTGTTCAGACATTGCACGATTTAACCTTTTCCACGCCAAAGACTTATATATATGTCTTGGACCACAGAGCAAATTAGACCTACGTGCACATGCATAAAGTTCAACTTTAGTTATAACATTTGGCGTCTGAGCGTTAGCTTTTGCATTTGACATCTCGCCCAAAAGGTTAATTCCGCCATCTCCATTCCACCACCGGACGTCCGGAAAAAGGACGCGGTCTCATAAAAAAACCGATCCCAATATGTGTTATTTTAGGATTATAAAATCTATATAAAAAATATAGGTAACTACCTACTTATAGTACTTATACATAGATATGTATAAGTACCTATATTTTTTATATAGATTTAGAAGATTTGATGTAGGTATCAACTCTTAAAGTACATAATTATTTGTAGTCTCACAAGAAAACTTATCAAACAGTTAAATTTTTCGTTCTACGCACAATAAGTGACACAGACAAAGACTTATGACATAAAGCAATAGACGTCTACATAACATACGAACAAATATGTCAGGAATTCAGACATCCAATAACAGTGCTACTAAGTTCCAGTTCATACTAAAGAATCTCATTTATAATCTTAATATTCTTCAAGATAAAACTATCACACTAAAATGAACTTATAATCTAGAGCATAAGGTAACTTTTTGTAAGTAGTAGTTTACTAGCTCCATCTATTGTGTTCCCTCGTAGTTACGACGGATCTCAGGATGTCGTTACAACGATTCGCTAAGCGATAAACTGACGACTTCCGAAATTGCACGGGTTTGCCGGCACTTCAGCCGAAAAAGGACTTATGTTTATACCGATTACATACATTCTTAAGCGTTACGCAGTTAAGCTTACACGTGGAAGGGTTTATAAGGAAATTATTTAAACGTTTATTTATATGTTTATCGCTCGGATGGATAAGGGTTGTTGTTAATGTATATTGCTTTCAGGTTTTCTTATAAAAGTCTTTGAATAGAGGTTAACGTAACAATGTGCTTGATGTATTTTCTCGTGAAAGAATTAATAAATGGACTAAGGAATGATATAGGACGGCCTTGGATATGTGGAATTGTTTTTTTTTGTAAATGTCTTTTGTAGTACGACATTGGCAAACAAGCGTACAGCTTTCATAGTAAGCAGTCACCGTAACCTATGGGTACTCACTCCAGGGGATACACACGCACGTTTCTAAGTTTTTAAGGCTCTGACCTCTCTGGCGGAGAAGCCTTTTTAGTTTTAGTACAGTTCCTTTAGTTTCATCATCATATCAGCCGAAGGACGTCCACTATTGGACATCATATGGGCTGCCATCAGTTTCCATAGTCGCCTCGCTTGGTAGGCGGGATGGCGACTGCAGTTGAATTGGTTTCGGGCGCTGCTGGCCATCCGTCGTCATTTTTACCCTTTGTCGCCTCGTACGATACCCACAGGAGGAGATGGGGCATCTCAGTTCGCCAGAAATAGACGCTGACGTCAGAAGTAAGTATTGAATTGACTGATGTCAGTATGAGACACGTTAGTTTTTAATTAAAAGATAGCTTGGCGTCAACGCCGCTAGAATTTCACTGCACAAACAACAACACAAAACCCACACCAACTGAAATAATTTTGCTTTATAATACAACCGAAGTTTTATGCCCGCGATTTAAATTTCATAGCTCAATTTTATTTTTATTCGAAATTCGAAAAGAGAAATCGTTTGCGGTCGGAATAAGTGCGGTCCGTTGCAATTAAACATTTTTCAAACAAACATGGCGCCTTTTAGCGTGCATCAAAAGCGTACGCAGAAATTAAAACGTTTGTGAAAAATGTATATTCTGTTTGTTGATTTCAAATAAATTCTACGATCACTTGGACCCAGGTATCGTCCCTAAAAGGAGTACGAACAACAACTTCCCATAGCGCAGTCGAACATACTGTGATAGCCAACCCGCCTGCCAAACGTGGTAGCAACCCGCCTGCCATGATGGTATTCAGCCCCCCATGCTGCTTATCACGGTCTAAGGTCCAGCAGTATCTTCCGCTGAAGTAGTAGAGAATGCTCTGGTGAAGTAAAGGATGTTTTGAGTGTTGTCGGTCTGGGCACAACTCTAGTGTGAGACCAAGTAAGACTGGGAAAAACTCCCACAGGAAAAATACATTGTTGCCCACCTTCTCAGTCCGGCCGCGAATTTGGAATTCACTCTGAAACGTCTGCAAAAATCCAGGAAACAGTAACAATACCTTTAGTTTTAGGGCGACTAAGTCCCGTATCATATGAAAAAAAAAACCGTTTAGCGTAGAAACGCTAGAGGTCCAGCGCACACAAACTTTTTGCAGAAATTGCCCTGGTTGACGTAAGTGGTGACCGAAGAACTGGCGGCTTCCTGCATCCTTGCTACAATGCCTTAAGGGGCTTTAAATTTACAGCAGTAAGTAGTTAACTAGTTTATGTATATTGATTTGATATAACTAATTAAAAATAAAGAACAAAATAGAAAGTGTAAAGATGTATAGTTCAGTCTTCTAAAAATCATAAACAAAATATGGCGGCAACCCAGAAAAAACTTAAGATTAAGCAGATTTCTTCCCGCTTCGACCCGCGAGGTTGCAAAAGGTTGGTCACAGTATACATGTTTAATGCCCGTTGAACTGAATCAGGCCTCCGTTCCTTAAATATTTTATCTGGGATCACATAGAACTATTATTCTGAATGTTCCTTTTGCTTTTTCGTCACGTCTTGCTAAACTTTCGGGAGAGGAACTCGGGTATTCCTAAACTGCTACCAGAAACCACAGATCGGGCAGCGGTAGAAATGCGATCGCCAACCCTTCTGTCAAGCGTGACGATTCGATAGTAAATTCCAATGTTTCTATGGAGGCCTATAAAGCAGCAATCCGTGGCGTAGTTTAGCAACCTAAACCATTGTAATAGTCGTTTGAGAATATCAAATTCAATGTTAAAATGACAATTTGTAGAAAAAAATTATCGAAACAAAAATGTATGGAAAATATCGCGTTTCTTTCCTCACAAAATCACCCTCAATCTTATAAATAAAAAAGTACAATTTTTAATTAATGTAAATAGTCACAGACCATAGGATTAGTCTATGTCAGTCTAGGGATCATAGCCAAAATTAAAACCGTTTATAGAAAACGGAACCAGATATTTTTTTCAGAATGACAGACTAAACGAAAAGTCATGTGACATTTTCCAAAAAAAATTTTTAATTCGTTTTTGGCAAACCAGGTGATAGTGTCTTTGATACGACATGAACTTTGCACCTGTGATCTTCGAAAAACACTTCTCACGCCTGACCGCTTAATAAAAATAGAATAGAAAAGAATTTTTCATTTAACACCACATTGAAAAAAATGTTTACAGGCACTAATGTTTTAACTACTAAGATATGAAGGCCTGTGGCGGTACCGCGAAAAATTATATTCGAAAATTTTGGACGATTGTTTCTGTCACTCTCATGATGCCTTAATTGGAGTTAAAGAGAAAGATGGTCGAAATATATGAACGTTAATGTTTGCGGCACCAGGCCTGAATGACGCTCGAGTTGCGTGTACAATGTGACATAGCGTGCAGCGTGATTTAAAAAAAATTATACAAATGTCAAAAAAAAACGAAAGCTCGATGCAAACGGGGGTTCCACAACCAATACTGCGGCGCTATCGCAAACAACGATATTCGTAACTTTCGGACGATCGTCTCTGTTACTCTCATAATACCTTAATTAGAGTAAAAGAGAAAGATGCCCGTTCATACGAACTTTGACGTTCGCGGTACCGCTCCTGCTTCCGTGCTCATTCAACACATTTCTGTAAATGTGTTGACCGAACTACTGTTTTGGGAAAATTCTTGGGATGCCATAAGAATACTCGATGATCTGTCTAAAGCTTTTGATTGTGTAGATCATGGACCCTACTTTGAAACTAGAACATTATGGCCTATCAGAAAATGCCTTAAGCCTCATGTCATCATACCTTAGCAATAGAAAACAAACAATTGTTGTAAATAATACCCAGTCTAGAGGAGCTTTAGTAAAATTAAGAGTACTCCAGGGTACTATTTTAGGCCTTGTTCTGTTTTTGGTACATAAAAATGATTTACTTGTATAGTAGAAAACCGTGATAAAGTTCCATTTGCCGATAATACATCACTAATATACACGGTTAATCTACAGATTATAATGTAATTAATAGCACACTGGCTGATGTCGTTAACTGGTGGTAGATTTTTGACGTTCATAAGTGCATTTGAATGCGCCTAAATTAAAAAAAAAAACGTTACATGCTCCGCCGACCGCTCCGTTTGAGAGTTCATTCAGGCGTAACGCTCTCAACCGAATCAGTCCTTCTCAAATATTTCATGAGGGACGCAGAACTATGATTCTTATAAGATATGAAATATTTAAAGCCACGGAACCGTAAAGCAACGTAATAAAATTTGTCGAGATAGCTGTGATCACTAACAACTAGACAAGTTATATTAGATGTGTAAGGATTGTACTTGCGTTTGCGAGTTATAAGCTCTTTAAATGGTTTATCTATTATTAATACTTACTATACTTACTTAATATTAAAAATGCGATAGTAACTTCGATATTTCGACATAAAAAAAATTGCGATAGTAACTCTCTCTCTCTCTCTCTCTCTATCTCTCTCTCTCTCTCTCTCTCTCTGTGTCTGTTACCTCTGAACCAATTGGGATGAAATTTGGTATGGAGAGAGTTTGAGCTACAAGAAAGTTATTAGATAATTTATATCTCGCAAACATACTTTAAAGACGGGCATGACTGGCCGACGTAGTCGCGAGGAAGTAGTATTTCATAAATGCAAATACGGAGTCTATATAAGATAGTCCATGGTAGCAAGCAGACGAATAAAACACTACGTGGACTTGGAAAGGACAGAACCATTCCGTGCTTGTCAAAGTTTTATTAATGGTACTGGAGAATATTTTATTGCTCAAGAAGTACTATAAAAAGCACATTTCTTAACAGAACTTTTGAAGTACCAGTACTCGTATTTCATGTATTAAAATGGGTAGGTAATTTAGGTTTTTATTATTATTTTATAAGTGCTACGTGAATCCTTTTGGTCATTCAATTTCATAATTATTATCATCAGATTCAGAGCGGGTAATTACACCATTTTTTTTTTCAATAATACCATTTTGTATTTACTGTTTTATGTAAACGAGAAACTTCCTTAGTGGGTTTGAAAATGCATTATACTAATTTAAATAATTAATTTTGCATAAGTAATTATCGTGACAGAAGAAGACAGTTAATTAAAGAGATTTGCAGCATATAAACCCAGATGGTACATACTTAATGGCTCAGAAAAAAAAAATAGAAACCACGTGTAAGAACACAAAACATTGGAAGGCCCTCAACTAGGTGGACCGATGAAATGGTCAGGGTCGCGGAAAATCATTGGAACTGGGCGGCACAGGCAAAATCGTTGTGGGAGGCCTTTGACTATCGCCTTTAAGTTGACGATGATGATGAGACGCACATGTAATGCTGCATAATATATACAATACAACCAGCCTACTGCAAAAAAACTTTATCTCAAATATGCACATTTACAAACATTGAAGGCGAGGGTTCCGCAAAGAACCGAAAACAATTCCAGCGTTCCATATCGTAATAAAATTTCTAAGGTTAATTTGGCAAGAACCGATAGGGAGACATGGGGGTTCCACAATACCTATGATCGTAACAGTTTTTCTTCTGTCTTTGTTTTTTTTTATTCTTGTCGTCATGGCACCTGATGGTATCATCGGAAGACCAGCGCTGGCGATTGCTAGCATTACGCTGAGATGAGGCACACGTCGTTTGTGTAATGTTCTGTTTCTTTTTTTTTTGTTGTTAAATGTTAAATGAATAAATGTTTATATCTTTGTTACGTTCACTGCTATATGGAGCTTTTTTATGCCCGTTTGAAGTTCAATAGAAGAGTTAGATTTTCTCTCTTTATTTTACGAACTGTTGTTTTATGAGATATTGGGATACTTATAGAACGAAAACTGCAGCTAAAAATGCTTTATATTTGAATTTTTAACACTTGCTTTTTTGGAAAATTAATTACCTAACCAATTTCAAAACATGTAGGTTTTCATAAACATATCTTATTACCAAACCTCGGACAGAGTGAGCCATTTTTACGTCATTAATGTCAAGTGTAGATGTTAATATATATATACCTCAAGATAAGATATTAAAAAGAATTCATGAATTATAATTAAACTAAAATGACAGTGCATTATGTACAAAACGAGTTCGTATTGTTTATTTATTCTAATTTTTCTTTGTTATTGGTTATTGTAATAAAGAACTATATTTTTTTCTAAATTTTCAATTTAAACCCACTTCTTCTTGAGTTTAATATCCACTTATAGATGGAAAAAGACCTTTCTACTTCTACTGAAGTGAGCGGAGTGAAGTTGTACATTAAAATACCGTCCACATCTGTTCCTTCAGTTTTTTTTTCAGCATAGTCCCTAAACATATCTAAGTCTGGGTTTCTAGCTATGACGTCTGTTTTTGCTTTATATTTCAGCATACTCAAATTCGGAATAATTCATCTTCTTAATTATTTATTTTTTATTAGCAAACTCAAATTGCTCACAAATAGTACATTTATCCATAAATCTTTATTGTTCAATGTCACATGTCATTTTACACTTAATAATATACGAAAAAAAACCTAAAACTAGCCTAAAGTAACCCACCCTGCATCGTCCTGACTCAAAAGTTTCCATAATGCCTGCAGCATTCCCGCGCTGAACTGCTAAGGATACCTGTTGGATCAAGTACGATCCAGAGCGGGGATCGCCACCTCGCTCCCGCAAACGCCGGCCAATCTCCCTAAAGAGACGGCGGACTTCCACACCCCACGGCCCTGCTGTCTCCAATGCCACCGGCACAAACTCATATGTCGATGCCACTGCAGAGTATTTGTCGTGTTTCTGCCTGGCAGCAGACTCTGCAGCTGCACCAGCTCGACGCATAGTTAGGCCCAAATGGGATGCAGCGAATATGCCCACGCAAGTGGCATCCCATAAGAGACAGCGCTCCCTCTGCCATGGAACCAACGTAAGACCGTCTGGTCTCTTCCCATCCGTACGGCTAAGACCAGGCTGCTGCTAAATACATGGAACGTTCTCAGAAACCATGGCGCGGCGCACAATCTCATTTACTGAGTGTTGTCTCGGAAATCGACCAGCGCATTTTCGGCAACTCAGGACATGATGCCCATTTTCCGCCACCCAAGCCCCGCAACCACATTGGTGAGGCTCACATACTTTTGCCCCCAATCTAAGTGCTACCGCTATTCTCAGCGAGTCATTATCCAATACAATACCCAGCTGAGGTGAGGGCAAAGCATGGACCCACGTCTCTGATTCGGGTTCCACAATTGCCTTGAGGCACGCCACATCCACGCCCACGACGCCAGCCACCAAAGAGTTGTAGTAGCTTGCTATACAATTAATTTGTTTTGCTAGTTATGTAAAGATCTAAACAGATTAATTTCAACCGTTGTTCAATTACATCACATCTACCATTGAATGACTATGTAGGTATGTCCATATTTTGCAAACTCTTAAAACAGCTCATCCTGACCGAGGTCTGCTTAGTACAAAACTAAGAACAATTGACAAATATTTTTTTCCATGAAAATATTTTGATTTGCTTTGATTTTTTAAGTAGTAGTAAGGCGTCAACCGCGATAGCTGGAGATGCGGGTCCTAATCCCACCTCAAACGCCGGAGGTCCTCCTTGTTTTTTTAAGTATATGTCATCTATTTCATTTTTTTATTTCTGATTACATTTGAAGACTATAGTCGTAATAAAAGCAATTTTAGCGTCAAGGTTTTGTTTTTTAGTTGTGTTGCGTGTTTAAGCTTAGGTTATTTATATGTGCACTTTAAATATTTTTTATCTAATACTATTTTCACAACATTTATAAACCTGAAAATCATAATAATAAAAGATTCACAAATTTTCATAAGCATTTGCTCCTAAATGAGCTGTCATATTCCCTTTTCATATTACCGGTTCTTTAATTTGCATCCCGTATTATTCAATGCATCCCAGGCTTTGTTTAAGCTCGTTAATTAACTTGTCATTCGCGGGTGTTTAATGAGCCGCGATAGTGCTGATTGGTAATGCAGATGTATGTATCACGAACATTAACGATTTTAGCAACACATTCTCTGTAATGACATAATTTATAAAAGAGTCAGTGTTACTATTATGGTGCCGGGACCAGGATGTTTTTATCCCTTGTATTATTATGGCATAGTCATGGGCTACGATGCTTACTTACCATCAGTCGGTCAGTATGCTTATTTGCCAACGTCGTAGTATAAAAAAATAATTGCGGTTAAATAATAAAAAAGACAATAAAAAAGATTTACGTCCATAATAATTATGCATATTGTCTTAGCTTTCAAGCCAGCAATAAGCTGAGTTGGGTCCAATTCGTGATGTTACACTACCCGATATTCTCTCCTTTTTAGGGTTCCGTAGTCAACTAGGAACCCTTATAGTTTCGCCATGTCTGTCCGTCCGTCCGTCCGTCCGTCCGTCCGCGGATAATCTCAGTGACCGTTAGTACTACAAAGCTGAAATTTTGTAGTAATATGTATATCAATCACGCCGACAAAGTGCAAAAATAAAAAGTGGAAAAAAATGTTTTCTTAGGGTACCCCCCCTATACGTAAAGTGGGGAGTGATTTTTTTCTTCATTCTAATCCTAACATGTGATATATCGTTGGATAGGTATTTAAAAATGAATAGGAGGCTACTAACATCATTTTTTGATAATGTCAATATTTTCGGAAATAATCGCTCCAGAAGTAAAAAAAAGTGCGTCCCCCCCCCTCTAACTTTTGAACCACAAGTCTCAAAAATATGAAAAAAATCTCAAAAGTAGAACTTTACATAAACTTTCTAGGAAAATTATTTTGAACTTGATAGGTTCAATGGTTTTTGAAAAAAATCTATATATAAAAAAATTAACCCCTATTTCTCTCGGTCACGCTATAACTTGTGATCGGCTTTACCGATTTGGCTAATTTTGGTCTTGAAATATTTGTAGTAGCTCAGGGAAGGTTTAAACGGTGAGAAAGTACGAAAAAAGATCGAGTAATATACTAAAAAACGAAAATATTGTTCCCCCATACAAACTTATCAACTCGAAAAAACTGTAAGCGCCGCAGGATTTCATACATCTTACGCGTTTTTGGTAAAATGGTCTCTGCTTTCACTCGAGAAAGACGGAAGCGCCGCAGGATTGCATATATCTTAGGATTTTTTGCGAGCAAAATAGGTACTTTATATTATTCCAGCACTAAAGTCGTTAAGGCGATAGTTTCTTACAAATTGTTAATAAATTAGCCCTTATTCCCTAAGATATGGCTGTCAAAATCTCTATTGAATGACAAGACACACTTCCTCACTTTAGGCCCGGTACCGCGAAGATCGAAGTTCGTATATGTCGAGCATTTCTCTTTTACTCCAATTAAGGCGCTAAGAGTGACAGAGACAATCGTCCGAAATTTACGTGTATCGTTGTTCGCGGTAGCACCGCCGTTTTATGTATAATTTCGACTTTAGCTTCAACCGTAAATAAGAATCTGCACTAATATTCATCGCCCAATGCGATCCGTTGTCTTACTACTTCAGATGGGTACTGAGTGTATGTTTTTAACGCAACGAAACGTCACCATCGCGTTAGTATATCATATCAGTATCACTTACGCATTCGAGACATTTTTTACGTCAAAAAAAACTTACACTAGAGCCTCTGATACTTTAAGCTCGCGCGCATAGTTCACTTAATTTGCCGATAGATGTCGCTGTATGTGGAACGCTCATACCCTACACGGCGGTTTTAAGATTCTTTCTGAATAATGGGGTCGGATCATACATGCCCATACATTAGGTTGAAACTGACTGACTGACTTCAAATGACGCTGGCTGGTTATCACTCCATGTTACAACCCCTTCTTACTACTCGTGCTGGGACTGAAATTGACAACATTTTTTCGAATTTTCCATGTATAGTTGGGATCTATAACTCTTTCTTTAGTTGTCAGCGTCCTTTGTGGGCCCGTTTTTAGGGTTCTGTACTTAATATTAATATGTCAACAACAATGTATCAAATAGCCCATTTTTAACTCTTAAGTGGGAACACTTTCTGTGACGGACGAAAAACTACGGAACCCTACACTGAGCGTGGCCCGACACGCTCTTGGCCGGTTTTTGTTCCTACTTTCTGTTTTTGTTTTTGTGTACATGACGAATAAATATCTTTTATCTTTTTTTTATCTTTTTATGTAATATAAAAGGGAAAGTAAAATTTAGCGCCGTAAGCAGTATAAAAGAATTAAACATGTTTTAAGTAATCCTGAATTCAAAAAACATTTATTTTTTAAAACAATTTCATTACTTTACACAAAGTCCAGTGATCGGGCTAATCATTCGGACAAATAATAGCTTTGCTGTGTTTGCTTTGGTTAATCCCATTAATTAACTTGTGATTCGTGAGCAGACAATGAGAACTGTGCTAATTAGAATTTCAGGTTTAGTTCAAATTGCAGCTAGAAAACGCATAATAAATAAAGACTGTGCACGATAAAAACTGGCCATTTATTTATATCCCAAACTTTTTGTTTTTGCTTTAATACTATGACTGTTTGTTTGTTTTTGGTTGCTATAGTAACCGTTGCAATATTTTCTATTAGCATTGTTGATAATTGTTTCATAATTATCACGATGTCCTCAAAAGAAGAAGCTTTCCGGAATCAAATCGTTTCCGAACACTTACTGAATCCGCATTTGTCGTGTCGCAAGCTCGCAAAAAAGTTAAACGCGGCCAAATCAACAGTCTCTGTGGTATTAAAACGATTTGAAGAACGTTTGACGACTGCACGGAAACCAGGCAGCGGGAAAAATAGGGGTCCTGTTAGTACAAGTAAGGATAAGAAGGTCATAGATGCATTTAAGAAAAATCCGAACATGTCGGTTCGTGGGGTCGCAAAAGTAAAGATGTCCGCATCCTACGTCCAAAAAGTAAAAGCTAGAGCTGATTTAAAGGCTTTTAAAGTACAAACAGCACCAAATCGTCGCGAAAAACAAAATAAATCTGCTAAAACTAGAGCTCGCAAACTGTATGAACAAATTTTGACAAAACACAGTTGCATAGTAATGGACGATGAAACATACGTCGTAGCTGATTACAAACAGTTGCCTGGCCAGGAGTTTTATACAACATCGGATAAAACAAGTGTTTCGGACCAATTCAAGAAAAAAGAAGTGTAAATTCCCGAAAAATTCTTAGTTTGGCAAGCGTTATGTACATGTGGCCGTAAAAGTCAAAGTTTCATCACAACCGGAACTGTGAACCAAAATATATATATAAAAGAGTGCCTTCAAAAACGACTCTTGGCTTTTATACGGAGTCACACAGAGCCTGTCGCATTTTGGCCAGACCTTGCCTCTTGTCATTATGCTAAATCAGCAACAGAATGGTATAAACGCAATGATGTCATGATAGTGCCAAAATTGATGAACCCACCAAACTGCCCCGAACTCCGGCCAATTGAGACGTATTGGGCTCTCGTGAAGCGTCAGCTAAAAAAGACTGGCAAAGAAGCGAAAGACATCGATGACTTCAAAAAACAGTGGCGTTCAGCAGCAAAATCGATATCTCAGACTACTGTGCAAAACCTGATGATGAAGGTGAAGAGAAAGGTTCGAAAATTCAGCCGAAGCCCGTTGGAAACGTAAAATATCCAATGTAAATAGTTAGGTCACATGTCAAATATTATTATTAAAGTGTAAAATAGAATTTAGCGTACTTTTATTATAGATTTATTAACATGAGAATGTGGCCAGATTTTATCGTGCACAGTCTTTACTCAATATATCGTCATTAAAAGAGTAACGTTAATAACACAGAAATCTTAAAAGATGGCACTTATATTAATGTCTTCATATTTTACATAACGAAATCAAAACTGTTCCCAAACGTTTAATAATAAAAAACAAAATTGTAATAAATAAGACTAACTGAAATGAACCTATGGTAGGCTGACGGCGCCAGTAATGGACAAGAAACCAGTCATGAATATTAGTGTCTATTTCAAAGGTATCAAGTGTTGTGCATTTGTTGGTAAATATTCAGTTAATAACGTTACGGTTTTTGAATTAAGAACTTGGTGGTTGGCACCAATCTTGGACACTTTAAGCTGATGGCTCACCCTAGCAACAGAGCAGAGGAAAAAAACATTACGCTAAACTAAAACTGTTTCCACCATTTATCCATCTGAATAACATAAATTAACATTATTACATTATTCGCCAAGCAGTAGGATTATTTGACAGACAAACATGCATGGCCTAAACCAGAAACTATAAAACTAAGAACAAATCAAATATTTTTTTTATGAACTATAATGATTTGCTTTGATTTTGAAGTAGTAATACTATTATATAAATTAATTTTTTTTACATAGATGACATATACTTAGTTAAGAAAAATATCCCGTCTCGATCGCCGGAGGTCCTTGTCACTTTTCTTTAGTATATGTCATCTATTATTAACCGACTTCAAAAAAAAGGAGGAGGTTATTTTTTTTCTGAAACTTACTAAACTGCCTAGCATTTAATTAATCAATTGTATGTACTGCCACATTATTTCTTGTAGTAAAAGTTAATACATTATTTTCATATTTTAGTATTTTCTGTTTATATTTTTTATGTTATTAAACGGTACCTACGTTTATTGTGGGATTAAGAATAATGATGTACTTTAAGATTTAACGTATTACTGTTTTGAAAAAAAATAGTCTTGCTGAGACGCCGGTAATAATCTTCTCGGGTCAGAGCCTACACGGCTTAGAACCGCTGGTATTTTTTTTGACGTTTATAAGTACAGTGTAATAGGCCTTTATTTAAATAACTATAAAGATCTTCTATCTTTTTTTAGCAATTATGTAATTTGGGACACAGAAAAACCAATACACGCCCCACATGCCCATGTCAACCATTATTACGTTAGCGAGAAAACCTAACAGAAAATGTCCACGTTCCGATGTTCCGTCGAACCATAAACTTTAACACTCAAAGCAAAATCCATTGATCCATCCATCCATGTTGATTCCCGAGAGGCACCAACTGACAGCTAAATTTAATTGCCAATGGCATGACAAAGAAGTTAGTTAGCCATGCCGGCCGGCTCTCTGCTCAATGCAAGTTGCATACGAATCTTTTCTCTCTTCAATTTTTTTCTCTGTTTAGCCACGAACGTCTATTGCAGGACATAGGCGTACCTATAAACCGCCAAGGGGATCAATTTTTATAGTGTTTGTTTTTTTAAGACAAAGGTGGCAAACGAGCAGACGGATTGCCTGATGATAAGCAATTACCGTCGCCCATGGACACCCGCAACACCAGGGGAGTCACAGGCGCGTTGCCGGCCTTTAATGGGAGTTGAAGCTCTGGGAACCGTACTCACCATCAGGAACACAACACTACATACCTGAAAGGTAGCAGTGCTATTATGGCTGTGGTCTTCTGTAAGGAGGAGGTACTTCCCCAGTTGGGCTTCTCCAGACTCAAGCGTGATGGTACTTCGCTGTGCCCTACCTCTTATTGTTGACCGTAGTTTAAGGATACACCCGGGTCCAATAGAATATTAACTGTCGTAATTATATAACACTAAATGTGATTTTTTTTATGACCGAGTTGGCAAACGAGCGGACGGATTGCCTGATGGTAAGCAATTACCGTCGCCCATGAGCACATACAACACTAGAGGAGTCACAAGCGCAATGCCAGCCTTTAAGGGGGGTTGGAGCACTGGGAACCTTACCACCAGGAACACAATACTACATACCTTAAAGGTAGCAGTGCTGTTATGGCTGTGGTCTTCTGTAAGGAGGAGGTACTTCCCCAGTCTGGGTTCTCCAGACTCAAGAGTTATGGTACTTCGCTGTGCCCTACCTCTCATTGTTGGACGTAGTTTAAGGACATACCCGGCACTTACAAATGGCATACTTAAGACCTTCATGTGTTTCTACGGTGTGTCAAAGCTAAAAATTTGATTGAAGAGTTTAGTAGTAAACAAATGTCGCTTAATACTTAATTAATACGAGTATAAACTGAGACGAATAATTTATGATATTTTTTTTTATCAGCTTAGGACGTCCCTATAGATCGCCTAAGGGAGCGATCACTGAATATATTTGTGTGCTCCCCGGCTTTCTCTTTTACTCCAAAAAAGGCGTCACGACGGAGACGGAGACAATCGTTCGAAATTTACGAATATCGATTTTCGCGGTATTCTCGCAGTACTGAACATCAAAAAATTGTTTTTACGCGCTGGGACTATGGTTGATCAGGCTATAAGGAAAATACTCAGGAAGTTTTCCTTTGTAATTTTATACTCAAGAAAGTTTGATTACGTCACAGACTAAGTCAGATAATGGGCCCTATTGTACTGTCATTGTTGTATCTGGTAAAATACAATCCTTATTCTATACTCTGTGGCGTCGCTCGACATTGAGTAATCGCAAACTTGCCCACCCTAGAGATTTGATCGAGAACATTCTATGAACAACGTGATTCATGACATTATAAGGCACATGGATCTATCTATACAGTCAGCATCATATAGTTGGTAGTTAAATTGGAACTTGATACATCGTCATCTCAGCCATAAGACGTCCACTGCTGAACATAGGCCTCCCCCTTGAACCACCACTTGTACCGGTTGGAAGCGACCTGCATCCAGCGTCTTCCGGCGACATTAATGAGGTCGTCTGTCCATCTTGTGGGTCTCCTCTGAGCACTGTTTGACCCCATCGGCCATCTTCTCTGCGTGCAATGTGACCTGCCCATTGCCACTTCAGCATGCCAACCCGGTGGGCTATGTCGGTGACTTTAGTTTGCCTACGGATCTCCTCATTTCTGATTCGATCGCGTAGAGAAACTCCGAGCATAGCTCTCTCTATAACTTTGACTTTGAGCTTTGAGATGAGGCTGATAGTGAAAGACCACGTTTCGGAGCCGTAAGTCATCACTGTTAACACACATTGATTAAAGACTTTCGACTTGAGGTACTGAGGTATATCGGACGAAAATATATACATCATTACATCAATGCGCGACGGGCCGGTGACGCGAGCGGTGAACCGAACGGACACTCATCACTCTTAGTGCTTGAAAATGGAGGCCTATGTTCTCCGAAACATGTCGCGCGAGTGACTAAATAAACGTGAGTAGTACCGTATTAATCGTTAATTACATCATTACAGCTACACAAATAAAGATTTATACCGATATTGGCTACTTTGATTGCTAGGAACACGTAGTAAGTGCTACTAGACTGTTGTAAAAACGGTACACTAGACGAAACGGTATAATAAAATTAAGATACCGCGTTTTGGCATATATGTGTAACTTAGTTCATCTTAATATTGTCTTCGGTTGCCGCGATAATTACTCTACGGATCAAATTAGCTAAAACGGATTATATCGCGTATACTAATTTAAATTAGTAGTTTATAATTCTCGGTTTATAATCTACTTAGTAGTTAAAACACAACTATCGTGAGATACATATTAATTGCATAAAAGCGGGTAACTCACGTTTTATAAATCAAATATTGTTCGACATGTGTCACTCCGTAACGAGGAGCATAATCATGAGTCGTTCGCGTTGGCTAACCGATGGAGACTTATAAAGAGTGAGTTACGTACTTCTTTATAAATATGCTTTATAATATTCTTTATAAATATACTTAGTAGTTTATAAGTTTTCAACTTTCATTTCTTATAAGCCCCTCGGTCATGTGCAATTATCATGTGCAAGCACAAAAATTGTTTAATAATTTATATGTGGGTAGGTTTGCATATTTAAATTTTTTGAATGGAGGTTAATTAATATTCTCCTCAGTTCACCCATGAACGCTGCTAAAGGATTCGAGACGTCGGGATGAAGTTTAAATTAGTATACGCGATATAATCCGTTTCAGATGTTTTATATATTAGTACATCTTATTAATATACTTTTAGCTATATTTAGAAAATAGTTGTGTATATACAAAATGACCGGTTTGGCCTAGTGGGTAGTGACCCTGCCTATGAAGCCGATGGTCCTGGGTTCGATTACCAGTCGGGGCATTTATTTGTGTGATGAGCACATATATTTATTCCTGAGTCATGGGTGTTTTCTATGTATTTAAGTATTTATATGTATCTATCTTTTATCTATATCGTCGTTTAGTACCTACAACACAAGCCTTACTGAGCTTACCGTAGGACTAGGTCGATTTGTGTAAGATTGTCCCGAGAAATATTTATTTAATACTTATTATATTTAAAACATAATGAACATTATATTAACAAGTCTATAATTGGGTAAATACTTCTATTTGCTCATTATATATCGCTTCATGATTAATAGTGAACTACACTAGTTATAGGTACAGGTATAAAATAAATACATCGCTTAATTTGTCACAACCCATTACTAAAGCGGTAGCATATCGGTATTATTTCGGTTGAGAGCGGTGGCGGCGGAAATCGTACGCGAGGAAAACGGTACGAAATGAAAGTAATAGCGGTTTTGTTATATTCGGCTAGCAAAAAAACGTTTGCTCTATCTTACACCACGAAACAAACAGAATTAGCATAATGGCATACGGTTACCGTTTTCAACATTTGTATTAATTATAGCGGTTATTCTGCTTACTGTGGTGTACAGTATAGTTAAAACTCAAAGTAGAGTAGAAACGTGTGAGTCAAAAAGACAGAAAACACGCGACTAATCAGAAAATACTAGGGTAGCTAAAATTTTCTTAATTTACACACAGATACCTGGTCGCTTTGTCCGTGTTAGTGTAATTTTAAATGTACCAAACTTATGTTATCCTAATATCTTCCCTGCTTTTTTATTCTTATGTTTCTGTTCTTAATTTCTTTTACTTTCTGTGTTACTTGCCGTGATACTTTATCACTTGGTCTCATCGGAAGATCAGCGCTGGATGTCGCCAGCATTACGCTGAGATGAGGCCATTTGGTGGCACCTTCTTCCTTGTATGTTTTATGTTATTTGTATTTCTGTCACCTTTGTGTTGTGTGTCTACGATTTAACTGATATTCATTCATTCATTAATTTAGCCAGATTCTTTACACTTATAAAGCAAACAGCTTAATCTTCCTGTTGGCGCAAGCATGGCAGTTACTAGCGCTGACCTTTTTACTTGTTCGTTATCATTTAAAATGTCGCGTCTCTCTCATTTTAATTAAGAAAAACGTCTACTGAGCGTTTTGCTCATTTATTCCTACGTTGCTTTGCAAGAATCTGAGCACAGTATGAAACGGTAACAGTACGCCACCTCGATTATATTTACTTGCTAGGATTCAATCCATAACACATTTATTTATTGTTTATACAACGACGGTGGTAAACAACCCGGATATGTCCTTAAACTATGTCCAACAATGAGAGGTAGGGCACAGCGATGACCATCACGCTTGAACCTGGTGTTGCGAGTGCCCATGGGCGACGGTAATTGCTTACCATCAGGCAATCCGTCTGCTCGTTTGCCGCCTATGTCATAAAATAAATAAGCATACGGTCCGCCTGATGGTAAGCAGTTACCGTAGCCTATGAACGCCTGCAACTCCAGAGGATTCATGCGCGTTGCCTACAATTTAAGAACCTATACACTCCTCTTTTGAAGAACCTCATACTGTAGTCCCTAGGGAAAACCTCGGCATGGAGTTCATTCCACAGCCGGAGCGTTCGCGGGAAGAAATGCCTCTTAAACAATTCATATATAATAACAATTTTAAGGCTAGTTTCCTGTTCTTACTTTTCAATCGAATCATGAATTAACTTTATTTGTTTTCTTAAAAAATATTTATGGTTGTTTCTCGTCTGTATCATTTCTTGTCGTTTTTTTTCTTCTTATATTTCTGCCTATTAACATGAGGATATACAATTGTGTTTATCCTCATGCTTTCTTTCTTGTACCTGACTAACGCAATTTAATAACCATAATAGCACTGCTACCTTTCAGGCATGTAGTGTTGTGTCCCTGATGGTGAGCAAGGTTCCCAGAGCTCCAACCCCCCTTAAAGGTCGTTCCCCTTTGCTCTGGTCCCCTGGTGTTGCGGGTGCCCATGGGCGACGGTAATTGCTTACCATCAGGCAATCCGTATACTCGTCTGCCACCTTTAGTCATAATTTTTTTTTTCCCAGAACTTAAAATTGATTAAAACCTATAAATTGTACTCATATACAGTCGCTATCAGATATATCGGAGCTGTGGAGGTAATCACACATATTTGAACAGGCACTTTATTGTTTTGACAATAGAGGCGCTGTTCAGATATTTGTGACCACTTCCACAGCTCCAATATATCTGACGGTGACTGTATCTAAAAAAATTGTAATAAACATTTAAAATATTTACCTTACTTCTATTTTTTTTTTACCTAGTATTGCTACCAATTAGGTAACTCTTAGGACTCTGTTATAATTGTTTAATCATACCTTACATATTAGATTGTATTTTTTGATATTTACTTATATTGTAAAACTTAAAAAAATCTTTATTTTTCAGTATGACTAAACTCCAGAAAAACCAGAATTTACCCGATCCGACAACCCTCGACAGAATGTCCTGGCGCCGCCGAATTAGGAGAGCCGACCCCACCTAAAGTGGGATGGAGCAAGGAGAAAGAAGAAGAGAGATTTTTCAATTTAGCCACATAACAATTTATTATGACCGCCAAAAAACTACCACCACTAAAGTGCGGATTTTTAGAAAATTCTACTGCTAGTACATTGCTGTACCCAACTAGTGATTTCTGAATGAAACCAGCATGTAATGAATTTATTAAGTTAATATTATCAAATTATGGTGAGTGTAATTGGGCAATTAATCACATTCAGTGGGAAATTCGCGCAAAACCAATTTGTAATTAGCTAATTCTGTAACCAGGATGAATAAAATTCTGATTTGATCAAAATTATATAATCAAAGGCTGACTGGGCTTGTAATTTGTAAATTTAATATAGTCTAGGCACTGTAGGAACAGCTTTTTTTAAATTATAACCTAGAATTAACTATTTAAAAATGTTTCAAGTAATGAAATATTTAAATACAAGTTATTTAGTCAAATACAAGTTATTGAGTAAAATACAAATAACTTGTAAAAATAAAATATTATTTTCTTCACAAAATAAAATAAGCTTAAAACTAGACGGTTTAAAATATAAATACAACTTACAGGTAACAAAAACTTAATCTACTTCCCACATCGGCTCTCACCCAGTCCAAACGTAAGGCATATTAAATAGAATAGAATATAATAGAATAATGCTTTACTGTCACACACACTATACACAGACAACACAGAAATTAAAAACAACCAAAGACAGTAACTGTAATTTGCTTATATCTATGTACCAAACAAAAAAAAATCTTAGACAGTGCGACAACAGGGATAGACTCAGCCTTTGCTGAGTTACAGACTGGCTGTCACAGCACTGGTTTTCAGTTCATCCCGTTTATTGTATTGTATTGCATTGCAGTGCGTGCTTGCGCTCCTATATGAAGTCCTTATCACTTTTTCTTTAGTATATGGCTCCTATTTCAGTTTTTAATTTACGAGTGTTTAGTAGTGTTACTTTACTACTTAAAAATCAAAGTAAATCAAAATATTTAATACAAAATAATTTTGTTTGTTCTTAGATCCCTACAATTATTAATTTCCTATCAAGTAAACTCTATTATTAATCAACCTATAGCAGGCAATTTATTGATTAAAATGAAACAAGATCGAAAATCTGTTGTCTAGGCTATTATTTCTGTCTGTTAGAGCTCGTTCCCACTATGTCGGATGTCGTGACGATTTTTTAATCGTACGTTCCACTGGTAGAACATTTTATATGAAGCTGTTCACACTCGTCCGACAACGATTTTGTGTCGGATACGACATAAAATGTCGTGCGTTTTGCCAGCCCTCCCGGCCCGGAAAAAAATCGTGTCGTGTCTCGCTCGCGTACGAGTGAATATTGCGCTGTTCACATTTTGTCGGATGTCGGAACGATTTCGCCCGCGCCGCCCGCGCGGCACCCCCTCGCACACCCGCGCGTCGCTACCGCGCCAGCTGCGGTCGTGCACGACAGACGACTAGTGGGAACAGGACCGCTGACGCCCAATTGAAATCCGGGTCCGACATCCCACATAGTGAGAACAGCGGCAACGACACACGATTAAAAATCGCCACGACATCCGACATAGTGGGAACGAGCTCTTATTGTTATTGTAGCAATAGAATAGACTAACAGACAAATAAAGAGAATATGTTTCTTTGTGAAACGTAACCTTATATGACACAAGTAGCGATTAAAATGGCGAAAGATTCATGTTGTTTCTTACGAAACTTTGTATCTTTCCTATAAATTACATGAAACTTTCTAAAAAAACAAAACTGACGTTTGTTTGATAAATACAATCATACACGTATAATACATGTTTTACAGTGTATTTTAGATGTTTATTTAAATATTAAAACCAGCCGCCACTTGTAATGTCTTTGACGCATAATTGACATAACGTTCACACATAGATAAACGATTTCAATGCTTAAGTATTCCGACATATTTGATAATTTCAACCTCTTTAGTTAACTGATATCGAGATATAGCCTGAGCGTAAGCAAAAGTCATCTGTATGTATGAGATCCAATGCATCCAAAGTCACTATTCATAATATAATACACAAGACTAAATAAAAAAACCGGCCAAGTGCGAGTCGGACTCGCGCACCGAGGGTTCCGTACAAACCTGCAAGGTTTACAAAGTTCAAGTTTATATTTATTAAAAAATATATATTTTGTAATGTAACTAAAAATTTAAGGTTTTCGGAATTTTTCCTTTATGTGTGCTATAAAACGTTGCTTCATGCCAAATTTCAAGATTCTAGGTCGACTGGAAGTACCCTTTAGGTTTTGATTCCCTTGCGAGTACTTGCGAGTTTCAAAATATGCAGCTTAAATTGCTGTTTCTTTTGATTGCGTTAACATAGAAGTTTGATTTTGCTACAGCTTAAAGGTATTATAGACCTGAGTATTTGGTATGAATTTCAATTTAATACCTCTACGCGTTTATGAGGAAATGGGTAGTAAGTTTAAAATTATTAAAAAAATATATATTATGTGATGTAACTAAAAATTTATGGTTTTCGTAATTTTTCCTTTATCTATGCTATAAGACGTTGCTTCGTACCAAATTTCAAGATTCTGAGTTCACGGGAAGCACCCTGTAGGTTTTGATTCCCTTGCAAGTGTCGAAAATTTGCGGCATAAACGGCTGTATCTTTTGATTGCGTTGGCTTAGAAGTTTGATTTTTTCACAGCTTCAAGGGACAATAGACCTGAGTAATTGATATAAATTTCAGCTTCATACCTCCACGCGTTCCTGAGAAAAAGGGTCTTGACAGACGGACGGACGGACGGACAGACGGACAACAAAGTGATCCTATAAGGGTTCCGTTTTTTCCTTTTGAGGTACGGAACCCTAAAAATACCTCTTGCTAGGTTTTATTCGAACAGGCAACGAGAAAATGTTGTCATTTAATTAACTACCATAGAAAATACAGACATCCTAGAATAATTTTACATTAACATTTTTAATTATGCAATTAAAGTGTACCTTGTAGTTAACGGAATCACAGGAAAAGATATCAGAAGCTACTGAAGGACGGGAAGCAGCGTTCTGTAGAGCGCTGGAAATGCAATTGCCAACCAGCCTGCCAAGCGTGGCGATTAAGGCAACTCAAATGGAGGAGGAAAAACCTTTGATAAAGTCTAGCAGCGAACGTGATGGAACCCAAGAAGAACCCAAGATTAGTGAACCCAAGATACTTTCTCTGGTAGTTTATTCCACCTTAGATCTCGGGCTGAGCTTTCGTCAAAATAGAGTTGAGAAAGTAAGATAGAATGGGTTTATAATTAAAGCAGAAGAAGACCTATGTTTGGACAGTCGATGATCGTTAGGTCGGAAAAGTCCTGCGGCAACCACGGATAGGAAAGTTTCTTGGCAACTCCAACAGAGCAGTGGACGATATAGATCATTAATTCCTTGTGTTGGCTTAACACGAATCCGTTCATTCGTTTCAAGCGAATTATACTCATTCATTTGAAATGAATAGAAATATAGATCATTTATTTTTAAACACATACTATTTACACAATACATGAAACAGACGATATGAGACATTACATGAAGTGCCACGAAATGGCCCCATCTCAGCAAACTGCTAGCGTGTTGCCAGCGCTGGTCTTCCGATGAGGCCATCAGGTTGAGATATCACGACAGGCAACAACATACAGAATAACATAATATTAAAAATAAAACACAATCGAAATAAAAATAAATGACAAAGAGAAACGAAAGATTAAACCGAACGATTGCTTTTTGCTTTACAAGCTCGTATAGGTGAACAACTTAAGAAAGTCACCATGTCGATGTAGTTGTGCGGAGAATTAATATGAAACTTACGTCAAAATTTGAATATAGAACGCCGAAATGCGTGTACAGACACGTTACTACTACATAGACCAGGTGCTTTAGCTAAGTTTTTCACCTATACCTGTCGTTTTAAATAGTGTACTTTGTTACCATAGAGCTAACTAATTTCTTAGCCCTCAATCAACACCAGCTTGAATTACTCCGCTGAACAACCTAATTGTCGGTCGTCCATATGTAGACTAGAAGGATAGACCATTTACGGGTCGCTGGTAGTTGGTGGCTACAGTGTATTGGAGGTAGCGTTGAAAATTTCCGGAAAAAAATTCCGTTTCTTTCCAAACGGCTCGTTTTTTTCTGAATTTTTACGGAAAAAATCACGAAATTTACCGCTTCAATATTTCCGAAAAAAACAATTTAAACAGGTTTTGATCGGTTATTTTTCTTAATACTGGTGGCTAGGTGAAAGTGAATGTTTATTGTTTAAGCGATATGATGAGTCAATTTGCCGAGTATCAATCGGAGGGCGGTTTCTGGGGTAATGAGTGTATTTGGCAGCCTGTCACGAAAATAAATCCCCTCAATTGGTGGAAAGGTTTATGCTCTACAAAACTGTTTTCAAAAATTGCAATCCATAGTAATGTTATTAAATAAATTGTAACGACTTATTGTTTTTTTTTCTTTAAAAAGCCGAAAATCCATAATCATTTGATTTTTTTTTCGTCATTTCAACGCTAAGGTGACGGCACCAGTAATGGACAAGGAACCAATCATGAACATTAGTGCTTATTTCAAAGGAGTTAAGTGTTGTGCATTTGTTGGGACATATTCAATTTGTAACTTTATGATTTTTGAAATAAGAACTAAGTGTCCATCATTGGTGCCTGTCAGCTAAAAGTGTCCAACATTAGTGCCATTACCTTAATTGGAGGTCGCTCCCTGTGGTAAGGAGGCCTACATCCGCAGCTGGTAAGTCAGTATGTTTTTTTTAATGTTTATTGTCAATATAAGTATAACTGACGGATGATTTGATGTTTGAACGATAAAATTCTTCCACGATAAAATTATTTTAGTTCTGGAGCTTTTGTTTGTTTTTTATAGATTGCTGATTTTGTATTCAAAATAATTACATTAATTCAGAAATTTCTTCGCATTAATAATCGTTTAATAACATAAGGCACGCAAGAATAATAAACACTTATCTTTTATAATTTTCCTCGTGGATATTTTTTTGCAGTATCTCTTATATAACCGTCAGCAACAAACTATTAAATAAAAAAAACTTATTTTAACCACAAGTAAGCTCAAATTAACCAGTCCCAAAAACTGAAAAACAAACTAAAATGAACAATAACTTTCCTAAAGCTAACATTTGGCTTATATTAAAATTATCACCAATTTCATTTGAGCTCCAAAAACAGCTACAAAGCAGTTTTATACAAGAAAACTATAAAGAAGAGTTAAGTGGAAAAGGTCTAGTTAAAATGGGCAAAAGCACCGTATGGGAAAGTAGCAAAGGATATTAATTAGAAAATACAAGCAAAATTATACCGTGTTGCAAAAACAGAAGATATTTTTTGCTTTGTATGCGTTGAAATATGTTTATTTTGGCACAGTGAGCTGTCGATTTACTGTAGACAGGGAATTTTAATAAGCAGTCTATTTGCCTCTTTATCGATCGTATATCGAAGAGCGATAGAGAGAGTGGTATATAATATGATTAATATTAAGTCTAAGCTTGTCAATTAGTTTTTGTGTTTCTCCCCATTATTATGTTTACCTACAAATATTATATGGTGCTGATCTTGGGTAATAACTGTGTAAAATTGAAGATTTTTTAAAACTAACACTTCAAAGATCTTGTGGAAGATATTCAAGTGAGGCCCTTAATAAAATATACCCAAAATCACAAATCAGAAATGTTTTTCATCGAAGAGTTATCCACATTCCTTAACCTCTAGCCGCCCGGAGACCTATAAAAAGTCCCCATTGAATGCCATTTTGAATTTTAATTATGACAAGACACAGTTGCATTTGGCCTGGCAGCCAGCGTGCTACACCTTCGACCTCGTCGTCACTTACCATCAGGTGCGACTGAAGTCAAACGCTGGTCAGTCTTGCATAAAAATAAAAAAGTTTTGATATCTGGGCGGCTAGAGGTTAAGTTTTAATCCTTGCAAACAGTTTTAACTATGTAATACCAAATACTCTATTATTTAAATGTGTTACAATGTCAAGTGGAATTCAGGGAATCCGTTGAGAGATTTTACTAACGTTTAAGCCGTTAAATTCTACGTTCGCCAAATTTCATGACATTGCCAAGTCTCTTTTGCGAGATTTTAATGTACTCTGAATTATGTCATCATTTCAGCCGTATGCAGTCCACTGCTGGACATAAGCCTCCCACAAACATGACTTGTATCATCTTGGGGGGTAGTTGCCATAGTCGCCATGCTTGGCAGGCGGGTTGGCGACCGCAGTAGCTGCAGATGGGGTTTCGACGGACGCTGCTGCCCGACACCCGCGGGAGGAGATGGGGTGGTGCTATTCTAGTCAGCCGGCATCACACGCTGGATTACTACTTCTCTTATATTTGATAGCATGTTACCCAGTTGAAGAAAATAATAGAAAAATGACACAATAGTATCACTTCCACAAAGTATCATGTTACCTTAAGTTTATTGATTCGGAAAATCGGTTACTTTGGTTCTGCTGCGAATGACATAATTTCTGATGCCATACTTAAGTGCGCGGTCAGACCCCCCATAAGGTGGAACGACGACGACCTTAAATCTCGGGAATCCACTAGACGCGAGTGTAAAACCGGTCATTGTAAGTCGCTTCGGGCCTATGTCCAGCAGTGGACGTGCAGATGATTCAGATGATGATGATAAGCATGTTACTTTCTAACGTAAGTTAGCAACAACTAAGAGAGATACTGGTAAAATAGCCCAACTTTTAATCAATGTTTGCCAAATGGCGCCAACTTAGCCAAAGTCCGTCTAACTTAAAGCCTTACTAGTTCACTTTTCTAATTTAAGGATTGGCTTGAGTAGAAAAAGTTTTGGTCAAGTAATCAGGCTTAGGACACTCGGGCAATACAAACAGGGGCTGTTTGAGTCCTCAAAGTGACACGTGTGAGTATAATTATTAGGATAATACTACATAATTCTTGTTTTATATCGGAACAAAACACAGAATTGAATACTCCCTAATTGCTTCGGAAAGACAATTTATACACGTGATGGCATTACGTACACCGCTTCGACTTCTTCTTTTAAAATATGGCTTCCAACAATATATCAATCGATGATTTCGCCAACGTCAAGTAAATAAATATAAAGATCTTTATTTTTCATTACAATGCACTTACAAACGTCAAAAAAATCTACCGGTGCTAACCTTACATCCTGAAGATGATTACCGGCAAGAAACACGGCCGATTTTTTCAAAGCAGTGATAAGATGAATCAAACCTTAAAGTACATAATTATGCGTAGCCCAACAACAGTAAAAGTCGTATTTGGACTTGTAGGTAATTTTATCTATATATATTTTTTGTGGTATTTAATTACTGAAATTGTTTGATATGTTTTCTTACAGAATTACGCATGTATGTTTAAGATTTTTTGTATACTGTTTTGAAAAAATAAGTCCCGCCGAGTTTCTTGCCGGTCATAAAAGTCAAAATACTTCTCGGGTCAGAGGTGTAGGGTTAGAACCGGTGTAGTTTTTATTTTTCTCTTTTACTTTTGTATACTCGACATGTAAAAGTACCCTTGTGGCCTACTTACTGAATAAACGTTTGAGTTTGAGTTTGAGTTTACAAGAAAATATAACAAACAATTTAATACAATACAAGATATAACTAAAGATACTAAAGTAAAATATAAAATAACATAAGTAAAATAACGTATCAAAGCATGTTGTTCGGTAGTACTCCTTGCATTTTGTGAAGTAGTAGATGGACTTTACAAAAATCCCCGCGAGGCGACCGCGGCCCCGGGACTGCCGGTGGTGACCAAATAGTTAAAACGCGTTATGAGATCAATTCTTCATAAGCTGCACAATACTACGTCATATCACTGCATAACAAGCTACCGATATTACACACTAAACAACATTATAGAACAATAGTAGATTGTTTGACAAGGGGCTAAAGTAGGCCATAGGACCACGAGATGGTTAGTTTCCCGAACGAAGTGAGGGAAAATTGTTCGAGGGGTAATATGGCGTTTAGACCAGAGTTATGCATACTAGTTTTCACTTCCATTGCGAGAAAATAAGATAAAATAACATTTCAACAATTAACAAATACAATTTTATTCACCCGCAATGAATTCTGAGTCAAAAATGTTTAATTTTGGCAGTCTTTGTATTTTTTTCACTGCTTTGATACAAATAGGATATATACGCCGTGAATAAATGCCATAGACAACGTATAATTGGGGCTCCAAAGAGTTTGCCAAAGATTTAAACTTTTTTTTAATGCTTGTGAAGTAGGAACTAAAAAGCACCTAATGCTTTGACAATTTGATTGCGTTTCCTCATTGGTCGATTTTAATATTGTGGTATTGTCTGATTGGTTGATACTTTATACAAAGTTTTTTTAATGATTTCACATTTTTAAACAGTATTCGTACCAAAAAAGAATCTAGAGTTGCGATTAACTTCGATATCTGTCGTGATTGGTGGATTTAATACGATGAAGTGTTCTGGTTGGTCAATTTAAAACGTTTTGTATATCATAAATATGTATACATATTTTCCCAACAGGCTAAATTTTTTACTTTAGTCCGCCTTGGCAAGCATAATATGACACACTTTTAGAGCATGAGAAGTGAAAAAAATATATTCTCAAGACAACTACGCCATTTTAAGGCCCAATCAGAATTCCTCAGGTCTGCCTTAAATGTATTATTACGTAAGTACCTAATCATTGGCAACTGTCAATAATCAAGACAACAAATGAAATATCCCCAAATGTCATAAATAATAACGACATGAAACATGCAATAGTTTTCCCTATTTTAATATAATTAACAATAATAATTATGTTTTTCTTTATATTCCTTCACGATCTTAATAATCATAAAGTATTACTTAATTTTGTAAATATTACTTGTACCATTGTGTACCCTATATGTAGAAAACAATATATATCATTAAGAAACTGAGAGTATGAAATCACAACCTATTTTTAATCAGTCATATTTCTTTCCCTTTATACATTAACACGAAGTGTGAGCAAGCGGACTAAAGCTAAAGACTATGTAGAAATATCAAAAAGGAAAAAAAAAAACTTATTATTTCCTCTAGCCGCCCGGAGACCTATAAAAAGATCTCCCATTAAATGCCATTTTGAATTTTAATAATGACAAACCATAGTTCCATTTGGCCTGGCAATTTTTGATATCTGGGCGGCTAGAGGATATAATCCACGAACATTAAACAAGCACAAGACTCTGACATAAAGCAAACATGTATACAGCGTTCCTTTAAAAAAACTTTGAACAAACGGGAACAGAAAAATCGAGAACATTCTTGGCATAAATTGAAAACAATAAATAACTTTAGCCGGAGTGGATTTGGTATTCAGTTCGCGAACAACGCTGGACGCTTTAAAAATATTTTCAAGTTCAATTTTCGCAAACAAATAAACCAGGCTAGCCAAATATATTAACAAAATGCAGCGATTGAATATATAATTATAGTTTGTTTTCAGTACACAATGGCCCACAAATATGACCCCAATATACAATTGATAGTTATGCTCTTACCTCCTTCCTCGGTTTTATATAATATCCAATAAGAAAAATCACGCTATTATAACAAGTAGATTTTTTTTTTATATTACTGGGCTAGTGATTCAGTGGTTGTGGATTCGAGTCCCGCTGCGAGTCAACCTTTTCTATTTTTTAGGGTTTAAAATTAGATTTTAATTTACAATAATTACAATATTATGAAAACTAAGAGTACTTAACTAGTTATTGCTTGAAGTCTAAAAAAGGCATTGTACTAACGATGCTGGCTGCTGCTTGAATATTAAAATAATATTTAGTTGTAAAGGTTTTATTTGAATTTATAACTCCTAAAATGTATATAGATAACATAAGGATATTTCAATTATCCAGTGAACTATAGAGCTAAAATGGAATGTCACTTCGAAATAAGTATCGATAAATTTTATATCGGAAGGAAGCCCCTAGTCAATTGACGTTATTGCCACCAAAACTTCTATGTCTAGTTACTTTACAAAAAAATGTCATTGGTGTATCAAAGTTTTGACTGGCTAATATAATGCCATACGTCAAACCTCATGCGAGGTTGAAGGACTGTATTTTAGACTCCGCCATTGTGGACTAGTTTTTGTGGGGTGATTGTGCAGATTCCATTCGTCATCTATGTATAAGGCTCTATTCGTCATATAATCAATGCAAATTGTATGGAAAATGTTACTTTCTTAAACAGTCAGCGTCAAATAGTATAGCAATCCTTGTCTTATCTCTTTATCAGCAATACTTGGCAACTAGGTGATACTGCATTATTATCTTAACACAGTCTGGCCTAGTAGGTAGTGACCCTGCCTATGAAGCCGATGGTCTAATCCCAGTCGGGGCATTTATTTGTGTGATGAGCACAGATATTTGTTCCTGAGTCATGGGTGTTTTCTATGTGTTTCAGTATTTATATTTATCTGTATATTATATATATATATCGTCGCTTAGTGCCTACAACACAAGCCTTACTGAGCTTACCGTAGGACTAGGTCGAATTGTGTAAGATTGTCCCGAAATATTTATTTATTTATCTGACCTCACGATGGTGAATTGCAAGCGATAAATTGCTGCCAGCAAAGCACATCGCAAGGAAAATGATTGGCTGATGGAAAAAAAAACTACTCGACTTTCGAACACGTCACGTCACCTGGTAGACCCCCACAAGGTCGGAATATCTTGTCAAGGCCGCGTGAACCCGCTGGAGGGAAACAGCGCAGAGCCGGTGGTTCTGAGGACCCTTGGGGGAGACCCATGTCAAGCAGTGGAGCGAAGTGGTACCCTATCTGATTTATCTTTTTCTTTTAGTGATTCCCTTTTCACAATATCTGTGTGATTATATTTTGTAATATTGCAGTAATCAAAAAAGAAAACATTAAAAAAATAGAAGCTTTTCAACGGTGAGATAGTTATTTGTTATACAAG
Source organism: Grapholita molesta (assembly GCA_022674325.2). Taxonomy (NCBI): domain Eukaryota; kingdom Metazoa; phylum Arthropoda; class Insecta; order Lepidoptera; family Tortricidae; genus Grapholita; species Grapholita molesta. The sequence goes on from CP053139.2 coordinate 2,449,405, forward strand.
GAAGCAAAGTTAGTGTTTACCTTCTCGTGCTAATGTTGAGACCTGAGCTAACGAAAAATTCCAAAATTGGAAAAGCATTGAAAAGGTTTCAAATCACGAGTCGGGAACACACTTTGCTACCGAGTGAAACACAATTTTTCCCCTCACTACCTCGAGAAAAAAGTACCTTTAAAAATTTTAAAATGTATCCAAAATTATTGACATCTATCATTTATCATTCAAAAACATTAAATAAAAGAACATCCAACCAGCTAACAAAAAAAAACACTCTATAATAATAAGCAATTTATATGAAATTACTTTGCACTCTTGTGAATAAAACCAACTTTGCTATCTGCTTTAAAAAAACAGTTCTATTAACTATCTTTTCAGCTAGTCCGGAGACTATATTTTATGGTATGCTAGTATAAATAATAATAAATAGATTAGTTTATATGTACAGCCATCTATTAAACTACCAAATGTTAATTATTATATCTAAATTTTGGCTGAAATAATGATTATGGTAACATCCGCCTAGTGTACCCCTTACATTTCATTAAATTGTCGAAAAGGCCTCTGCGCGTTGGTTCTATCCGGCTCCGCGTACGCCTCCAAAATGTCCAGAACACAATTCTTCCGTGTATGGGAAAGAATGATAATTTCGATTATTCAAAATGCCGATTTCGTTCCCTGGATAAGCGTTGTGACACTTACATTATAGTCTACGCCTATAAGATAAAGGTCTGTCAGACCCCCGGGAAATGTCCACCTAAATCAATAGACCATCGTCAAATCAACCGAACGATTGGTTCGGCGAAAAAAACAGAGTAATTAATCGACTTGATGTGAAAGGAAATTCAAATGCTTGGTTTTTGCCAACTTGTTCACCCTGTTGGTGAACCGCTTTGTTTCCACGTTTAATCTCGAAGCTTGTATTATGCGTGTGTTCACGGCCGAGCCGCATAAGGTGCTGTGTTGTGGGGAAGCCAGCTATATTGGATTTTTAGGAAGTTTGGAGTAACACGTTGGGAAGCTAATACAAATACTAAAGAACAAAGTTCAATGATTGCAATATATTGAAAATGTAAATGTATAAATGTAAATGCCAATGTTTATTTATATTGCTTTTTTGCAATGTGGGCTCAGCGGAAGATCGGCGCTGGCTCCTAAGCTGGCAATATGCTGAGTTGAGTCCATTTTGTGATGCAGATCAGGTGTATTTTTTCTTTCTTTGTCTGTCATTGCTTTTGTATATGTGTTGTCACAAATAAATGTTTTTATCTTTTTATCTTTTTTATCAATGTAACTTATACAGTTTAACCGTGAACACTGCTAATAGAGTTACGTCAGTATTAAATTATAATACACGATACATTCCGTATAATTTTCAATAATATCGCGGCAACCGAAGATAATATTATGCATAATATATATACTAGTTTTTTTATACAACGACAGTGGCAAACAAGCATACTGTCCGTCTGATGGTAAGCAGTTACCGTAAACTATGGACGCCTGCAACCCCAGAGGATTCACATGCGCGTTAGTTACAGGAACTAGTTAAACAATGAGTACCTTGAAAAATAAAGTTCCTTCATAAGTGAAGTTTACACATGCAAGTAGAGACGTAGCTATATGCAAAAATGAAATAGGTATATTTATAAGAGATAATTAAAAAGCTTTAAGGAAGAAAAATATTTCTTCCTTATAGCTGCGTCCCTACTTGCTGCAAGAAAACTTGCAAGTGTAAACTTCGCTTTAGATAGACTGATTATCAGTTAAATGAAATACAGTGCAGCAAATACTCGTATCAAAATCGATGCTATAATGTATGTAGGGAGGAAACATATGTACAAAATATCTCCCTGAAACTTGCCCCTAACACTACGCGAAATTGGGTCAGTCCCCAAATAAAGAGCCGAGGCCTGCCACAGTGCCTCTGTTACTATAAACAGAATACTCTAAATTATCTAAAGTTCCTTGGTAGTGTACGAGAATGAACCTTATTGCTTAATACATAGAAAATAAATTAAAAAGAAATTTGCAAAGAACTTTTATGTCACAACAGGCAATGTGCGGTCTTTTTTTAGTTCAGCAATGATACCTTTAGAAAAATTATGAAAATTTCCATTTCGGTGTTGTTAAATATAATGAGGTCCTTCATAAATAGTATAACTACAAATTTTAGTGGCCATACGTGTCAAAATATTGTATTTTGTATATTTACTAACAACTTCAAAAGTGTAGGAATATTAAAGAAAATGTATTTTATAATAGTCAACAAATGAACAACATTATATTATTTCCGAAATTTAGTTCTTTACTTTGTTATATTTAATAATTGTATTATAGAATACTCTTTGTTTATCCACCAACTGTTAATAGTTGGTTGTCATTAAAGACCACAATTGGGATCTTCAAGCAACTTTGAACTTTATTAACAACCAAAATAATGGTACTTTTCGCTTGCGGTTCGAAGCTGAAGAAAGGCAGGTCATTAATGGCACCGTCGTTAATAATACAGTGTGAGGGTTTACCGCGTACGGTTCAGACTCACGGCTGTGCCATTCGCTTGAACCATTTTCGACAGCCTGACTATAGCTAAGTTTGGTATGACGTTACATAGCAAATTTTATAAGAGTGACTGATGAAGTATTAGGTATAAGATTTTAAAATTATTATGAGACAATTGTCTGAAGAAGGCAACATGATGTCGTGTATCACTGAGCTGAACTGAATCTAGAAGGCTATATAATTATGGTTAAGCTATGTTGTTTTTTTATTAAAATATATCCATTATTTATCTACTTGGAAGTAGACCAATAATATAAATATTTCTATATGTCAATTAAATGTATAATTACATTTCAGTCGACAGTCCAAATGTTATGCTTGCCTATAAACAACTTTTAATTTCTTTTTTTTTATACAAGACTGACCAGCGTTTGATCTTAGTCGCACCTAATGGTAAGTGACGACGAGGTCGAGGGTGTAGCACGCTGGTTCAGTAACAACCTATTCACTGTTGCCTTGAAGAGACCCAAATTATATCTTTCCGGGAATACAGACGAAGGGAGCGAATTCCATCCCATTCTTCAAACTTATGTAATCCTTATGATCATTTTTAAATTGCTGAAATGATAAATACAACTTTCGGTAACAAAAAAGGAAAGTTCTATACAAACTTTATGGGACATTTTGGGAAATATGGTAAATCTTGCTCAGCATCATTTACTCTATCATGTAGTAAGAAATCTTGAAGCATCGCTTGGCACCTTAATTTTTTAATAATTTTAATATTCATAACATAATTATTGCCATACGAAAATGTCCAGGGGCTTCGTATAAACCAAATGTCAGTTTATCAGACTGATATCGATACCACTAATGGGTTTTGCAATGAAGATGTTTGTTTATGTTATGAATCACCTGAAATACTTTTTTGTTGGTCTGTATCCTATTTATTACATATATAAATTGATGTACATAGTTATAAATATTGATATTTATAAAGACATATGTTATGCTATGATATAACATTTGTATTAACTGTAAAAGCAATTTAAATAAAAGCCTCCAAAATAATACCACAAAACAACGCAATTCGTAATTGCCACCCAAAAAAATTTGGCCTTACAAAACTACGTAATTAGGCCTGGCAATAATTGTTCGTACTATATGTTGGTTTATGAAAACTGCGCTCTGTCAATAAGGAGCATAACCAATATTTGGCAGCAGGAAATTCGGTATGTCACGATAAATCATGTGTTTATATTATTATCACGATAACCTTGAGGTATTTAGTCTTACAATATCGCTTACCGTGTACGTAGGTTTAGACTGCGTGACGCGAAACGCGATTGATAGCACGGGCGCTGTGCTTCGCGTCCGGGCGCTCACTGCTCGCAACGATCGATAGGGCAGCCATAATGGCCAACCATTGCTGCGTTGCGTTCCGTTCTAGGCATGCGTTCATTTACTTCTCTAATTCCGGCCAATAAAAAGATTGAGGTTACACGCGGAAATCGGCCAGCTGAAATGGAACGTTACTTAATTCAAATTTCGAATGTAAATAGATATGACGATTCTAATTTCTAACCACGGTGAAGGATTGGCATCTGTGACTTGCGACAAAAGATTATATTTGCATATTTTTCACGAATGATTCAGGCCCTTTTTACAATACGAGATAATTTAAAACAAACGGGGTTTTGTGTAGGTTTCCCTCGCTCGGATATAGGAATGTATAAATAGAGATGCCATTTTTAAAAATTCGTAGGTTTGTTTTACTTGTTAATTGCGTCCCTGAAACGATTCGTAGGTTGTACTAGGTCAGGTTTTATCCCACGTACGTTTCCTGAGCTTTTATTATAATAAAATAAACAACTTTCAGTGAGTGAATTGCAGAATAGATATATATACAGTATTCTATTTTCGAACATATTCTCATTAATCTCAAATATACTATTCCAGAGATTGCACATGACAGGGAAGAGTGGAAATCAAGAGGGGAGATCTTTGCCCAGCAGTGGGACACTCTATAGGCTCAACAAAAATAACATTACTATTCCAATTAGTTACACTTTCGATATTTATTTAGTCATATTTTGTAGAAGTCGAATCTAATATGAACCTGAAATTCCATGCTTAAGTTGTTATTGAATTGACACGAAATGCCCTGAGTCGTACCAAAAATCTAAAAATAGACAATTTTTTTTTTTAACAATTATTTTGTAATTAGGATCAAATCAAAGTCTTATTTATAAATATTTTAAATTTATTAACTAATGTACCCCTTACATTTCATTACTTATAAACTTAGTGTACCCCTTACATTTCATTAAATTGTCAAAAGGGCCTCTGCCCTTATTGGCTCGACCTGGCTACGCCTCCCAAATGCCGGAACACCATTGTTCCGTGTACGGAAAAAACATACATATTGAAAAATATTTTATAAGTAATGGTACTACTAAATATATTATAAATTGAAATAGAATATAATATACATATAAAAAGTTGAACTTGAACTTTTAATTTATATAGTAATATTACTACTTAAAAATCAAAGCAAATCAAAAAAATATTTCATAAAAAATAGTTTGATTTGTTCTTAGTTTTATATACATATACTTAAGAAGAAGTGGCGAAGTCCTCCAGAGTCTGTAATTGTATTTAATAAACTAGTACCGTAAAATGGTGTGAGTATGTTTCGCGGGGGGAAATGGATTGCGAATCCGGATTTCATTTTTGAGTAGCTACTTTATTTTTGGGCTTAGGTTGCTCTCAAACTTATTTTATTATATTTTAAGGCATATATTTTTTTTCTTTTTGCAGTACTAAGCTGCCCAATAATACAATTTTGAAACAAAAATTCACTGTAAAAGTTAATGCATGAAATCATCGGATTTTTAGTTGAAATTACCTTTGTTTTTAAGTGACTTTTATCAAAGTATGTTCATCTAGCTTTTGGATATCCTTTATATACTTACATGGCTTATAGGAATCAGAAAAACTTAAGTACGAACAATTATTGCCAGTACCTATGTTTTTGTAATTTAGTCATTGTTAATATTAAAAATTATTAACAATTATTTCAGGATTTTACAACGCCTTCTCAACTGTCATCGAAACTGTCATTAGGTCATTTACCAGTGATTGGCAATATAGTTGCAAAACTAACGAAACTCGTTAAGCGGGCATAAAAGAGTGTAGGTATAGAGCCATAAAAACAATTATATTCTTACACCGAAAAATTGGCATGTCGAGATTCCGATATACAATTAAATTGAACACTAATTTCCAAAGTTATTCGTATTTAACTGTTACTATACCTCAGTTCAACAAGTTTTGTTAAAGTTTTGCGCCGTTAGTGCCTACCTACAATAAATTTTATCATTAATACGAGCAGGAATCGTTGAGTCGATAGTTTAAATTGTATATAATGTCTTAATAGACATTATTATGAACTGTATAAACAGTAGTCTATTCAGAGATAGATTACTGTCCTTTGTCTTTATACTGTTATTAGCTTCAATGTTCGCTTAAAACATTTTAAAAGATTAAGAGCTCTCCCGTCCCAAGCATTTCCTCTAACTACTGTATTATAAATGTAAATCTTTATATTCTCTAATGTATTTGATAACCTGATGAGACTGGTGGGAGGCGGTTAGGTTGAGGTGTGTTGGAGTGAATTGGGGAACGCCTATGTCCAACAGTGGACGGCTAAGGGATGATAATTATGATGATATTTTTAATGGAAAATGGAATTTAAAGTATCTGAAAGAGGGATTTTGACTTAAAATCTTTTAGGCTTATTATTGGAGACACCACACGCTGATCCATCTTGACAAACTTTACGACAAACAAACCTAGGTTTTCACGTCTTCAGATGGCCTTAATGGTTTTTTATTTAGGGTGACATACTCGCCATCACTCGCCTTCTGCCTCTACAGGTTTCGGGTCGGCAGTTTTATACAAGACATTAGCATTCCTAGACCTCATCAGTCACACTCGAAAAAAATCTGCATAAAACAGAGGACTCTTTTTGCGGAACCCACTACCCCCGTCATCACTCGCGTTGTCACGTATTTTGCCACGGCTCACGGGAGCCTAGGGTCCACTTGGCAAGTAATCCCAGTTTTACGAAAGCGACTGCCATCTGACCTTCCAACCCTGAGCGGAAACTAGGCCTTATCGCGATTTGTCGGCTTCCTCACGATGATTTTCTTCTCTAAAAGCGACTGTTAAAATATCAAATGACATGTCGTACATAAGTTCCAAAAAACTCATTGGTAAGAACCGTGGTTTGAACCTGCGACCTTTGGATTGCAAGACTGACATTCTTACTGCTAACCCGACACCCTTATAAGGCGAGCTAGTAAGATATGAGCTATTAGCTATTTCAAGGGACAAAAGACAATCGATCCCGTGTAAATAAGAGACATATATGTTATAGCCGGGCGATCGAAGTTCATCGCTATAAATATATATCTCTCTATTTACACGGGAGCGATTATCTTTTGTCCCTTGAAATAGCTGATAGCTCATAGCTTACTAGCGGTGGGACCAGTGCCTAAAGCACTAATTATTGTGATTGTTAAAATGTCATCCATGAAAGGATATCTACCAACCCTTGTAACAATTTAGTTTACTAATCGTCCACTTATTGTCTTATGTCCGAAGGGGATTTTTTTTATTCAAACACAACATAAACCAAAAGGCAGAACTGTAAAGAAAATATCCCGACGCTTGTTTTCTAATAATATTCGAAAAATCTACTGACCATTTTACTTTTCAAACAAATATAGCCTCGGGGCAATGTAGTCGTCAACTCTCAATCTACTGCAATGACTTTAAGGATAAAAGTCGCTTGAACCTATAGCAGTAGTTTACAGTGAATGAACATCGATCTAACGGCATCCAAGCAACCAAACTTCAGCTCTATTATATTAAATTCTTGTTCAGCAAAACGGTACGAATGTTTTACTGGAACAGTCTTGTTCAGAATAAATTGGTTCGGTGTTCTGTTTCAAATTTACAGGAAACTTAATTGTTAGCAAATCTATTTCATTGTGGATTATAACTGTATTGTTTAATGTTTAATTATATATTTGTGCTAATTATTTACTTGTTAAAAAGTGGAATTATTTGTGGACATCTGTTCTCGGTGACATAAATTTCGTGAGTTCATCATTTGGCTCGTGTTATCCTGGAATTTTGCCACGGCTCATGGGAGCCTAAGATCCTCTTTGCAACTAATCCCAGGATTTAGTGCAAGTACTAGTTTTACGAAAGCAACTGCCATCTGACCTTCCAAAGCAGAGGGTAAAGTATGCCTTATAAGTTAAGTTTCCTCATGCTCCTTCACCGAAAATATTAATTATAGTATTGGAAATATAATATTGATATTTCGTACATAAGCCACCAACGCTTCCCTTTACGAATGATTTCATAAGTACATCTTGATAGAAATATATAGAACATCCTTTAAGAAATTAACTGAGTTCTATGATCATAGGACTTAGGTATATTTTTTTAATCTAAATTCTCTTATATCGCAGGGGATTCAATATGACAAATAAATAAAAGCAAATATATTACCGTAATTAGTTCTGCCATATTACAAGGTGAAAATAATTTAATATTTTGACACCACTGCTTGAAATGTGATGCATTCCAATAGTAATGTGGCTTTGCTTGGAATTTCTCTGTGACCTACAACAAAAAAAATATATACAACAAGCATAGTACCTATTGTTGACTTGTAAATTGATTTAAATATTATGCAATTCCATAACAAAGGGATAGCGATCATTCACCTCTTTGAACATAGATAAGACGCTGGAAGCCAATCCGGATATGTCGGCGTCATTGATATTTTTGTCAGTACTTTGTCTTAGATAAACTCTAGCGAGTTCTAACATTTCTTCATCATCCGGCTCGCTAGAAAATAAATTGCCTTAAGATTAATTGCCTTAGAAAATATACATATTTTTTCTTTACCGTTTAGTTAATTACTTTTTTATACAAGACTGATCAGCGTTTGACCTCAGTCACACCTGATGGTAAGTGTCGACGAGGTCGAGGATATAGCACGCTGGTTCAATATCAGCCTATTCACTCCTGCCTTGAAAAGACCCAAATTATATCTTTCCGGTAATACAGCCGAAGAGAGCATTACATAATTATACTGTATTAAGATTATTGTAATTATAAATACGAGATAGAGTGACTGCATGCCATGCATCTCCTTAAATGAAGGAGAATTGTCGGAGCTACACAACGGATGCGTACAGAAAGTTGCACTTGCACTATTTGAGAAGCGGCGATGCAACTCGTTATTGACAAAGTTTGCAGTTGTTGCAGGCGTAGGATTTTTAAAACTTGTTTGATTCAAATGTTAGCTAAAGGTCAAATTCAGTGTAAACTTAGTTTTTTAAAAGCTTAATATTATGTTTCACACACACATTTTTAATTTACAAATATGATTTTATCATTAACCTATATAATGCTAGGAGTCGGTAGGAGGTCTATAAGGAGGTTGGAAGAAGTCGGAATCGGAATACGGTAGGAGGCCTTGGACTTTTCAAAAAAACCAGTGACGCGAGTAAAGCCGTTCGTATAAACTCTGAAGAGAATTTAGTTTATCTGATAACCTGTATGTTTAACCAGATGACTTTTGTATCAGACACATGGACCTCCAGCCTTATCTGGTGAACATGTTCGCAACGTGGCGCCCCCCACCACCAACAGTGGAAGACAGGACAAAACGTGACGTGACTCTGAGCTGGCGGACCGCGCCTTTTGACTTTCTAGAAGGAGACCTTTTGTTTTGGGTTCAGAAGAAGGAGAAGATACCGCCTTGGACAGTCGTTTACAGGTAAAGGAGGTTAAAATCCCGCTGATTACGATTGTGTTTTGTTTTAGAACACTCGAACAACAAAACAATCTAAAAAAATACCAGTTCTTTAATGTCAGGATATAAATCATAATTATGATATCCAGTAACTATGTTGAAATTTTAAGTTTAGTAATCATACTAAACTTACTTTTAGAATGTGATATTCTACCAACGAGAATAGATTAGAATCATATTATCTGCAGCATTTGACTCTGAATTGCAGCAACATATTTTATTTACCAGCTTTCAATTATCTGTATTGAAAACTTAAATAAATTACCTGTTTCTCATGGATTCTTATCCTATTCTTAAACAGTTTCTTACAAAATATAAACTTAACCATATGACCAATTGACGAACGTACCTCGTTTTGCAGTGGTGGTAAAACAACAAAGACAATTGACAATCTGGCACCAAGACACCCTCACAAGTTTCGAGTAAAGGTTATTTTAAAGGCCACTGCAGTTCCAACGCTAGCCAAAAGAGCCCTCGACCAATTTGGTAACGAAAAAGCTGTTTATAAACATTTTGACAGTTTTAATGACACAGATACAAAAATAAATGAAAACTGCAGTGAAGATCATGGAAACAATAACTCTGATGAAGAAAAGAACAAAGATACAGATTTAAATATACAGATAATAAATGAAAAGGGTGACGATAAATTTGATTGTGAAACTGTAATAAATGAAGAAGAAATCCAAGTTAACACAAACGAAGGAGATGGAGATATAAACAAAGAAGAGAAGACTATAATGACGTAAGTAAGAATCAATATATTAAGAATATTAAATTTAACCTAGTTAAAGTACCTAATGATTTAAACTCTCACGAATTTTCAAACATAATTACAAACCAAACGGTACTTAATAAATAATAATCTAAGAGTAGTTTAGTTTTAACTTTGACCAGTTTAATTTATAGGTAATTACTTAATATAGGTTTAAGCAATTGAATGTTAAGGTACGATAAACTAAAAATGAAAGAAATATTGTGATCACAGTCCACAGAGTGAAGCAAGTAAGAAATGGATAGAATCACAATGGTCAGACGAAACCAGTACAAGCACGGATACCGATGGCACTTCGGCCATTTGCTTCTCAATGGCAGTCCGCTGCGGCTATCTTAAACAGGTACGTACCATTTCCAACACAAAACTATCATGAGATTCAAACATATTAATTGTATAGAAGCGGGTAACTTGCGTTTTCTTCATCGTGTCTGTCTCGGTTAGCCAACGCGAACGCCTCATGATTATGCTCCTCGTCACAGAGTGAAAGATGTTGAGCAATATTCGAATTATAAAACCTAAGTTACCTGCTTTTATACGATTAATAATTACATACAATATTATGACCTATCAGTATCACGTAATTTGATGAAGAGCTCTTGATGATATTTACGCGATACCTACAAGAACTTTCGATAGTTTTCGATTTGAAAGTAGTCTTCTGTCAGAATTTTGTCACAAAATATGTGTGACTATTGTCACTTTTCTAGTGACACTTATTTATTTTCTTAGTTGTCTACTGCTGGGCTACCTTCTCCAATTCGCGTCACGACATCCTCAGCACTCCGCAATCAACCGCCTCCTGCCACCTCTTCATTGGTCCACTTGGCAGACCCACTGGGCATGTCGTTGGCATCAAAGCCACGACAGCGCAGCAAAAACGCAGTTTATTATGAATAATATACGCTATTATTAATGACGCTTCAGTACTAATGTGACACTTTGCAACGTAAGCGCCAAGCGCCATAAGGTACCTTACCATGTGGACTACCACATATTTATTTTATCCATAAAAAGTAACTATTAGCTAGGTTGCAAGCTAACATATGGTAGTGTGGTAAAATACAAGTAGGGGTCTAGTATTTGTATAATTTTGTAATAGTTTATTTTATTTGTTAAGGTTCAAGCAATGTTGGAAGAAAGGCCAGATCTGATTGAGATAGTCAACTCTAGCAACGGATTTACACCTCTTGCTACCGCTGTGAGGAAAGGTATTCCAATAATAATTATACTAGATATGTGTAATAATGACTTAGAAGAATGGAGAAAATTTTATTAAATATATCGGGTGTTTTGTTTCCTGTAATAAGAGCAATATCTTTAGGCATCGTTTCTACACCACAAACGTAGCAACATTTGTTCTACTACTATCAACTCCTGCCTAGTTAACAAGAAATAAAACATATTCCTGTTTAATTGACATTCGATTCTAATCTAAATTTCTTTGCATACATTACATTCTGCGATTATTATTTGTTACTTTTTCTAATTATGTTTTCTTATTTGTTATATTTTTGTTATTAAGTTATTGTAATCAAAATGACATGGTATCTTATTGAAACATAAGTATCATGTCTTAGTTTTAATGATATGCATGCTGCATGCTAGTTGTAGCTATTTGTATACCACATGATGAAACACGGTGATACTAAACAATAATGTAAGATCTGTAATCTACCTGTTTTTATGCAAAAAAATATATTTTGATTTGATTTGATTTGATTCCTTTACGATGATCTTGAATGTTTCCAGGTGAAATAAACACCGTCAAATTCCTGATAACCGCTGGAGCTAATGTGAACCAGCTGTCATCTAGCGGACAGTCGCCATTACACCTGGCTGTGCTGGGAGGTCGTCCACAACTGGTAGACTTGCTGCTGGATAATGGGGCTGACTTTCAGGTCTCTACTACGTATAAGTTAAAACCTACATTTATGATTTAAATAACTTGTGATGATAATTAACACCCGTCTGAAGAGGAAATATTCTATACGCACGCTCTGTGACTTTCCTCCTTGGTTTTTAACTGTTTGTTTATATTTTATCATCACTGACATTACAGTTTGATATCTGTGTAGCGCTGTTTCACTTTTTTGATATTTATGTTCTGAGTATAAATATATATGCTTAAAACCGGTCTTAAAATGGCCACTCGTCTCACAGGGAACATAATTTTCTTTCCAAAATTACGTTACGTTTAATCTTTGGAGGAGGAAACGTTTGATAAAAATTTTGAGATTTCTATGCAGAATTTTTCGTCGAAACTGCAGTTGTCCATATTATATTGTTTGTATGCTAGCGCGACAGATAATATGTTCATATTAAAATCTTTTCGAAATCGGACTGTGTAACATAGTTTCCTCTTAACTCTTTAACCGTCTAACGGTCCTGAATGTTGTACAGTTTCAGAATAAAATTTTGAATTCTGCTTTCAACTTTATACCAGTGAGGGTAACCCTAAATGATTTAACTAAACCTTTTGTGACAGGCGCGCGACCTCAACGGCTTACGAGTAGAACACTACGCCGTGGACGCTGGGAGTCCAGAGATGCTCACACACATTCTCCAGCGTGGCGGAGACCTGACTGTGACGGACAACAATGGATGGACTCCTCTCTTTAGAGCTGGTACTTTTCTAGATAGTCTTTTGGAAGCGCTGGTGGACTAGCGGTAAGAGCGTGAGACTTGCAATCCGGAGATCGCAGTTTCAAACCCCGGCTTGAACCTGAGTTTTCCGGATCTTTTGTACGAAATATCATTCGATATCTAGCAGTCGCTTTTCAGTTAAGGAAAACATCGCGAGGAAACCGGACTAATCCCAATAAGGTCTAGTTTACCCTCTGGCTTGGAAGGTCAGATGGCAGTTGCTTTGGTAAAGCATAGCGCCTACGCCAAATCCTGTGAGTAGTTGTCAAACCCCAGGCTCCCATGAGCCGCAGCAAAATGTCGGGACAACGCGTAGAAGGTACTTTTCTAGATAATCTTTATATATCTTTAACCTGATTCTTGGATAGTCAACATGACATTATGATTTATAAAGTAGCACACGACTGCTTGGTGTGTGAGAGTACAGTTTTCAGATGACGAGCTGCATGCATAGATATGAAATTTCAGTTCGGATTTAAGCCTGGATGCTTTAATGGATTAAACTTAATTAAGTATTTCTAACAAATCTTCATATCTATAGGAGTACCTTATAGTTACAGACTTGTTTGTATAGTCAGCGGCAAAAGTGGCTGAGCGGGTGAAGTGCTCAAAATGGCCTTCACCTTCTCTTGACAATTGAGATGTGTTGACCTCATTCAGAACACCTCAACCGCTTCTGCTGCTGACTGTACTGATAGATCTAAATGTGCCAACCCATATAAATTCTAATTTCATTCACTAAGAAGACTTTCCGGACTATACAAGCACCAGGGTCATGGTTCTTCAAAACTCGCCTCTACTCAATGATGACGTAAAATATTTAATAATCTTTATAGTTACACAAGGAGCTTCGACGGAACTGATTGAACTCCTGGTGTTATCTGGAAGCGACGTCAACACTGCAGACTTCGCTGGTTTGGGTCTGCCCTCCGCTGCCCGACTGCTTCATAATCGACAGTAAGTACCTACTATAGCTTCTTAAGGCCCATGGATAGTAGTACTACTTTAGACAAAAATGAATTGTATAAAATTGGAACAGAGTTCAGTTTCATTTGTTTCCTTCGATTTGGAGACAAAAGAGATTATACTTTATCTGGGTTTTTACGGGGTCGGCAACGCGTGAATGATGCCTCGGTATTGTAAACGTCCATAGGCTGCGGTAACCGCCTACCATCAAGCGGGCCGCATGCTTGTTTGCCACGATTGTGGTATAAAAAAAAATCTCCAACACATAAAGAACGAATTCGAGTAACATTTTATTTATATGGTGTGTTAGGAGGATAGATAAATTAGCTTGAACGTGGAATTGCATTTGTAGTGTTTGTACGGGAAAAAGAAAATTTCAAATATAGAATGCCTATAAACACACCATACATATAATGCCTATAAACATACAATACCACTACAGATGCAATTCCACGCTCTCGCTAATTTATCTATAGCTGTTTTAGCCTAACACATATCTTAATTGCAACTTGTATCTGAATGTAGTATGAGATCCACACATACTGTGCCACACATGGTAGCAGGCTTCATGAAACCTATACAGTAAGTGCTTGGTGTTTTAGGTTAGCCATACGCGTAGATCTGTATCTATCCACCGGCATGAGATTCTAATTCCCAACTTTACCACACATGGGAACGAATATTCGACCAGTATGGGCTAGCACTAACCGTCTTGTTCGCGCATTTTTCGTCATATATTAGGAGTTTTGTCCGCTAGAGAGACCCGACGGCCATAGAGCCTTAGCCAGAAGTATTGAGCAACCATGTTTTTTATATCAAAACTCGATATTTTAGTGTAGCATTTACATTTTTTCTGATGACATATCGACAGTGGAAATTTCAAATGTCGTAAGTCTCATATAAAAGTATGTCCCTTACGACATTTGAAATTTCCACCGTCGATATTATTAATTAATTTAAATTGATTAGGTATCTATTGGTCGTAGCGGTGACTGGTGATTGCATAGAAAACTTGCAATAAATCACTTCGTTGTAGATCTGAATTTTTGTTGCTTTTTGTTTTCTTATTAAATACGTACGCTTAGGCATTATTAACTGATGTTCCGAAATATCACAAAATTGTTGAAAATGCATTAAGAAATACATGGTTTTTAGAGTTAGAAGAATAAAAGTGGTTGCTCAATACCTTTGGTAGAGGCTTTATTTATTAGTTAACTTTAGGTTGTATAATCCCGATTTTTCTAAATCTTGTAACTTTGCATTATCATATTTTCGAGATTTTCCTTCATAACAACTAAAACAGTGTCTTCCTTAAGTATAAGTGCTGTACTGTATTCCAGTGGCCGCGACCGAGACTCCATTCTCCGCCTGATCGACTCCCAATATCCCCACGAGCAAGCCGTGGCCAACTTCACTCGGCTTACCAAGAAGATCTCCAGCTTACACTCCATCCTCAAATGACGTCCGTTTTGTACCAAGCCCAGGAGCAATACGCCACTGACGCCTCTTAGCGTCACGCCTACCCTGGAGCCGGTTGAAGCTGGGTCTTCAACGGAAGAATAATTATCATCAGCCGATCTCTACTGCTTAACGCAGCCCAATGATTTTCATGGCGATCGTTCGTGTTGCGCCCAGGCCCAACAATTTCGAAGTATGACCAAATCGTCGGTACCCTTTGTTGGGCCTCTTCCGACACTAGGTTTTCCGCTACGTGGTCGCCACTCAAAAAGAATAATAAAGTCTTAAATTGTACTTCAATTTTTATTGCAAATTCCTGATGTAGTTGTAATACAAGTAGTGGCGGCCACGTATAGGAAAGCGGAGGTTCGCATTTCCACAGACCAGACGAACAGATGACCTCGTACAGTCAGCGTCATATAGTTGGTAGCATCCAAAGTACTAAAAATGTCCGGTACACTATAGAATTTATGTATTGTGCCGAACTATTTGACTACTTTGAATGCTGCCAACTATATGACGCTGACTGTACAAGTCACTGGAAATCGGAAGCAAAATACCTACACTCACTCGTTCCCGGCCTGTGTTCGGGCTATAGGGGCTGTGGGGAGGTAACCAAAATGGATAAGTAGGTTAAAAAAAACAATATAAAGTAAAACTAATTTATTATTAAAACGTAAAAATATTTACAAAACCTTAAATTATCGGAGTATTGACTGCGTTACGCGTGAAAAATGGTGGTAACAAAGTGCACCAAGATACATCAAGGACAGACGAAGACCCACGCTCAAATGCAATTGATGGCAAGGCTTACTCTTAATCCAATAAATAGTCAAATAAGTTACAAATTATAAAAGTCTTAGCAATAGCGTTAGAAAGACTACACTCGTCGACCACATTTGAGCTCCTGCATTAGTAGCGGTTTTTTTACCGACGTCAAAGTCGACTTGGTTTTTAGTTAAACTGACCCCAACCGCTACAGGTTCATCCTCAACCTCGCCTCTTTCAAATTGTGTAGCTTTCGTGTCTCGTTTTTTTCTATTTGAATGTTTCTCATCATTTTCCTCGTCTTCATATTCGTCTTCGTCTTCGTCATCGTCAGGTTTTGGAGGTTTAACTGATACTTCTTCAATTTTGCTCTCTTCAGGTTTTAAACTATCGGTCTCATCTTGCTTCTTTACTTTCTCTAATGATACTACTTTTGACGGGCTTCTAGGTGCTATATCTTTCTTAATTTGTTCAGATACTTCAACTGGTAGCGCTCCTCTATATGGACCAAATTGCGGTTTCTTTAGGAGCAATTCTGTAACTGACGGTACCTTAGCGGAGAATAATTTGGTGGTGCTTGTTGAAGAACTAGTACTGGTTGAAGCAGATGGAACAGAGACTAATGACGATCCCGACACAGTCTTCCCATCATAAGTTGTGAAGGTCTGTTCCTGTGTTGGTGCTTGTTTTATAGGCTGTGGCTTGTTGCGTGACTTTGGGTCAGGAGGCAGATACTGAGGACTTAGTCTGTCGGATTCCATCTCCATATCCGGGACATCTTTCTCCATATTCACTGTACTAAAAAGATCATCTGATTTGGTTGAATCTTGAATATAAAAAGGATAAGGTCGTTCTTCTTTAGCATGATTACTAGGGAACAGTTCTGTGGTTGTATGTTGTGATTTCTCTGAATTTTCACTAATGTGGTCAGGTGGTGATGGAATAAATATCGGCTCAAATGACTGTGTAATTTTTTCACTGGAAAGAAAAGCTGATGAGATGACTTGTGGTGCTTCTTCATAATCTTCTTCAACATCAGTGTCTTCCCTTCGATTAGAATTTTCACTGAAGTTTGTTATTCTGTCTTCGCCAGCCATGAGTGGTTCTCTGATGATTGGTTTAAAGCCACTTTCAACGACAATCGAGCCAGGTTTGAAGCCAGTGTTAACTGCAGGTTGCATCGGTGTGGGATCAGCTGACTCACCAATAAAATCAGATGACTTAATGTCGGTTTCAGTTCCTTCTGGAAGGGGCTCAACCGGTTTTATCCTGATGCGAGGCGTATTTATCGGACGGGGTTCAGGTGTTGGTCTAGGTATAACTTCAATCCTCGGTTTGGTAGGAGCCATCTGTTGATCTAAAGGCACAGGATTCTCCATCGGTCTTCCAAGTATAATTTGACCTGGTCGGCTTAAACTGATTTGCGGTTCACTGGACTGTGCGATGACTAAGTCGCTAAGCCCTGGGAGAGTAATTTGACTTTTTACAACGTGATTCGCAATGATGTCGCTCTTGCCAAGACTTAATGTCTGCGTTTTTGCTGGTGGCTGGCCGTTGGGTGGAGCCGGTCTGCCCAATATAATGCCTTGCCCTTGTCCATTGAATCCTTGTCCAGGATGTGCCATTACTTGTGGTACTTGGGCCATCTGACTTAATGGTGGTAAATGGCCATAACCTGACTTGAAAGGTTTTAGTGAAGGCAACTGTTTATTCGGAGGTGGCACCGGTTTTCCTTGAGGTAGTTTACCTTGTGTCATACCCGGTAAATGTCCATGGTTAAACTGCATAAGCGGACGGACTGGAGGGCCACGGTTATGAGAGTATTTCTTCTTCTGGGAATGAGTCGGCATCGACAGAGGATAAGCCGGACTATTTTGAGGCCGCATTAGTGGCGGCCGGCGGAGTTTCAATTCTGGGGGCGTTTTTCTGAATGGATGTCCTATGACTTGAGGCGAATTTGGGCCTAATGGCCGAAGTACCGTCTGTAGGGTCAATGGCTTCTGGTCAAGTGGCAGCATGTAGCTTTCAGGCATTTTTCCGGGCTCTACCACGTATTCATCTCCTTCCCTCATCGGCTGCTCTGGAAGAAACTCCTTGACATCTTCATGCACCTGGTACTGGTATTGTTTGGGCATATTCTTGTTTCGCTTCAACTGATTCTTCATGTTGGACTCTATGGTCTCGACGACATCGATGACGTCCTTGATCTGTCCTGCGCCGACCGGCAATCCATACTCCTGGAGCTGATTGGAAGGTTCCGGGCGGTACCGCACCTCCCCGTTGAGCTTATCGCTACTGAAATCGTTATAATGTGGTTTCGAATTGATTACTTTCTCAAGCCGCTTGTGCTCTAAGAAGTTATCGGGTTTGACACGACTGTGTACCTGGACTGATTCCTCTTCGAGAAGGTCGGGGTGGATTACATGTTCGACCACACGGCTCTCCTCGCTGTCGACCGGGTCACACTCGTCAACCACGTTTATTTTCCAACCGAGGTGTCGGTGGGTGAAACACTGAAACATGAAACAAAGTTTAACATGGAATAAAATTAAGCAACCACCGATTCATTATTTACATTTCAACCCCTGATACAGTCATGCGAAACAGAGAAGACTTGGAAAGGCTGAAACAGAAAAAAGAGTGAAGGTTATGTACACACAGAAAGATGAGTGAAATGAAGTGATAGTGACATGTATTTGAGCTTTTACCGAGTATTTGTCAATAGTTTATTTTATGAATTTGTTTTTTTTTTTTATTAAGTACCAACCATATTAGCAACTTACAGATTTAATTTAGAGAAAGGATGCGATTTAGATGAAATCATAATGAGCATAAATGTAAAAATGGTGTGCGCATTTAGCCTGA
Organism: Grapholita molesta; assembly: GCA_022674325.2. Classification (NCBI taxonomy): domain Eukaryota; kingdom Metazoa; phylum Arthropoda; class Insecta; order Lepidoptera; family Tortricidae; genus Grapholita; species Grapholita molesta. Next base: position 2,468,280 of record CP053139.2, read on the forward strand.
TCAAGTAAATCCTTTCTTCAAAACCTTATCTGCAAGATTTTAGTACAATGACGGGAAAGTATCTTGAATCGGAACTGTCCACACCATCACCTCCTGGACCTAACCTGGTAGTAGACGGTGTCAGGAGTATGCCGGTCAGGCATCCAGGTGATGACTCCAGGCTCGCCCTGTTCGCAGACCAGGGTCAGAGAGCGCTGGTAGGCCCCGAAGCTAGGGTACTCATCGGCCTCCGGCCCGTCCTTGTTCGGGGTCCAGTTGCACAGGCGGCCGACACCCGTTGGGACAAGCTCGCCGTTCCGTGAGCGCCGAACTCCCGCATAAATCTCAACTTTCTGCAAGATATAATGCAATTAATTGACTGAATTGAATTTTGACGACCGGTCTGGCCTAGTGGGTAGTGACCCTGCCTATGAAGCCGAAGGTCCTGGGTTCGATTCCCAGTCAGGGCATTTATTTGTGTGATGAGCACAGATATTTGTTCCTGAGTCATGGGTGTTTTCTATGTATTTAAGTATTCATATGTATCTATTTATTATATATATCGTCGTCTTGTACCTGCAACACAAGCCTTATTGAGCTTACCGTGGGACTAGGTCGATTTGTGTAAGAATGTCCCGAAATATTTATTTATTTATTTAATTAATTATATTCAATACACCCTAAACTTAGATTTGTACACAATTTGACATTCAGATTCAGATAGTTCCTAAAGGAAAGGATTTCCAAAATATTCAGGGTACTCCAAAAACCAGCGTCGTTGCATGCCCGCCATGTCACGACTTATGCTAAGTGTTCAATATGTCTTATCCATAGTCTTTGTATTTTTTTTTTGTTTTATATGCCAATAAGATCTTTTCTTTTTTCTCATATAAAATGTCTTTTAAATCGTTTTATACACACCGGTGAATATATCACAGGATGTACAATATACAGAAAAGTACAATTGGCAGACTTGTTGCCTAATTACTACACATAAATAGTATTTTGTAATAATTGCACCAATGAATTGCTCTGAATTAATTATTAGATTAAGATAATATTTGCGTGCTTGTTGCTAGGCCTACTTGAATAAAACATTAAAAATTTAATTGAAATTAATGACATTCTCTGCTAGTCAAACATGGACTTACACAAAGGAAGATTTGAAAAGAAAACTAAGAGCATATTTTTGTTTATGCATTCTGTTAGATATAGAGGTACCTATACTCCATCCACGGAGTCGAGTTAATATAGCGTCCGCTTTGTTGCACTTTTGCAAGGAAATGAAAGGGACAAAGGATGACCGATGGGCGTAAACAATTGCACCTCGGTGCCGGGAAAGGCTTACATGCCGTCGTTCGGAATATTTATATTTTATTAGTGCATAAATAAAGTTTGTAGTAAGTCACAATATAAACGGAAATCGGTCCAGTACACAAGCCAAGTCACAAAACAAACGGGAATCAGTCCAATACACAAAGCCAGGTAAACGTTAAAAATCGCTAATTACAAAGAAGGAGGATAACACGTCCGCACCGTACGAGAGACAGATGTTGACTAAAATTGTTTGACCATGTAAACCGCTCCGATGCCCTTATCGCTGAGCAATTGCGTGCTTGCTCACTTTTCTAGTACTAACTCGACTTCGTGGATGGAGTATAGTTTAGTTTAATTGACTACTCTTAAGATGGCGCTATTATATTTTAATTCTAAGTTTGAAATAGCTATTGGTAATCATGTAATATATAAATATTTTTATGTAAATTATTTAATCAATCGATAAATAAATAATCTGCATAACTTTACGGCAGTTATCGAAGCTTATTTTTCCCAATATGGCAAAGAGAGATTCTAAACATATGTTTCCTACCTTTTTCTCTTCCTCAGTCTTATGGAAGTACCCTCCGACGGGATCATTAGTGATGTAGAAGGGATGGTACCGAGCAGGCTGGGAAGCATCTTCGCCACCCTCAGTCACAAACGTGTACTTCCGACCTCTGACCACGTTGATCTCAGGAATCAGAAGCCCGTTGATGTACCAGGAGATGCCCCAGCCAACATGACCTGCAAGCAAAATTTTAAGCTAATATTGACATTTTTAATAGAAAACTCCCGTGAGACTCAGTCATACTAAAATATAAATAAACCCGTTTCATTAGCTCTAAAGTATTGAATTCTATAAATGTCAATATTGCTAAAATATAAATAAAACGGGTCACTAACGTATTTTAAGGTCGAATAACGCTCGAGCTCGACATTTGTTTCGGTCCAATTCGTGAACCATATTCATGAGCTCCGTGCCAATGCCAATTAATTGGACCGAAACATATGTCGAGCGTTATTCGACCTTAATATACGTGAGTGACCCGTTTTATTTATATTTTAGTAATATTAACATTTAAAGAACTCGATACTTATAAGCTAAGCTCTTGTCAGTTGAGTAATTTCCATGTATATCCATTCTCCGCCTTGACTATCTGATACAAAAACATGTTTGCTTCTTCCTTTTCCTAGTCTATAATATATGCTCCTCATGGCTTTTCTGTCTTTTGCTTTGATTAAATGTTAGCTTGTATGATATTCTTAAATACTAATTGTTAATGATATCTTAAAACCTTTAACTATTAACTTGTGCATTCCTCGGAAAAGGATATTACAAAGTGAATTTGTGAAGGTAATTTTAAGATTTCAAGCGGACATTTGTGACGTTCAAAAGGTACCTTATCTTACCACATTTATGTTCTTCTCCAATATTGTTCTGGTGGTTAAAATTATTATACTTAACTTGTACATACATAGTAAACTTTTATTGTACTCTGTATTCCTAATAAATTTAAGTACTACCTGCAGTTCATTGTTAGATATCATTTAGCAAGACAAAAAATTATGAAAGGTTTGTATGATGTTGTTTATTCATCATCACCATCATCATATCAGCCGAACTGGACCTTGGCCTCCCCCAAAACGACCCACAAAGACCGCGCGCCTTCCACATCCCGCGGGATCCCGCGACCCTCACTAGGTCGTCGGTCGACCATTTGAGAGGCCTACCTACGCTGCGTCTTCCAGTTTGTGTTCGCCACTCCAGAACCTTTCCGCCTGCCGTTGTCTATTCACTCCTTAATCATGACATTACCTGTGATAGCAGGGTATCCTTGCTTTCCACCAGTCGGTCCCATTTGTGCATAGAACACTCCATCCTCAGGCTCATTGCACTGGATTGCAGGTATTTCCCATGGAGCCACTTTGGGTGCTGGCTTGGGTGTCGGCACTGGGTTAGACTTGATCACCGTCTGTAACATATAACAATAGTTTACAGAATAAATATCAGTCAGGGAACATGGCTGCTTCAAATTAAAGGAATTTATTGAAATTACCATCACATATAGTTTTAATTCACCGAAATCTTCCGTCAATGGAAAGCGATCAGCATTTAACCGAATATTATTTAAAAAAAAAAACGTCTGCTAGCCAATATCTTCGATATTTAAATCGAAAGAAAAATAGAAAAACTTGACTCGAAGCGGGACTAAAACCCACAACCACTGGATCACTAGTCCAGTGCATTACCAATTGTGCTATTTGAGTATCGCTTAGAATTGTCAATTTTTCGCTTCGAGTCAAGTTTTTTCTATTTTTCTTACGATTTAAATATCGAAGAAATTTAAAAATCGCGAAGCGTCTGGTTGATGAAACTGGTGACCGAAGAGCTGGCGGCTTCCTCGCACAACGTACCAGCATTGCGATACAACGAGGAAATGCCGCCAGCATCCTTGGAACAATGCCTCAAGGGCCTTTTTTAGATTTTATACTGTAACTAGTTAAGTACTTGTATTTATCATAGTTAATATGATTGTAATTTGTGTAAATAAATGTATTTTCCAATATCGAAGATTATTAAAACAAAACCTTACTCTGTAGTAATTTTAAAAGTGTAATAAGTTTGTCATCACCTGCTCTAGCTCTCTCGCATGCTAGAGCGGAAAGAACTGTTTAAATCTAAACAGATAACAAAGTGCATTTTATTCAAAAGAGTGGAAAGTGATTTCATATAAATTGTTTATTACTAATCGAGTGTTTTTTGACGTAAGCTGGTTTTTTTTACTTAACGCATTCACTGCCACCGACGCACATGTGCGTTCATTTCCATACATTTTTGGAGGGGGTGGCAGCGAATGTGTTAATGTTTTTGAATAATTATTATGGGTACCAATAATGCTTGATTTTCTTATGATGCCTTGATACCCTTACAACGCTCAAGTTTCCACTCTTTGCACCACTCGCTATGTTCGTAGTTCAATTTTGAAATCTTTTGCTAGCTCGGGTTTCAATATTAGCACGAGAAGTTTACTCCCTTGTATAACAAATAACTATTATACAAATAACAAAATTAATTATCTGTTGCAAATGGTAGCAGTTTCCGGTCAGGCAACATCTACAGTCTGACTAGTATACCTTGTCTTCTTCTAGAGGTTTCCTTTGGACTTCCTGGCGCGCTGGTGCCGGTTCTTCTTCGGTTTTCTCGTCGTCACCCTCGGGCATGGGGCAGTTCCATACCGGTGGTCGTCCGAATTCGATGAATTTGTCTCCCTACAAATACAATGAAACATCGAATCTTAGAGTTGAGAGTTCAAAAACATTTCTCTTGATTGAAGTCTAGCACTCATTCCGGCACCCAAAAGCAATCGTATTTCAAATCCTAAATTACTCTTTAAAACTGATAAATATATGGGAAGTGGATAAATAGCGCAGTAGATAAGATTACAAAAAAATAGATATAATAGTAACAAAACATAACCCTTCTTCAGTAGTTGGGTGAAAAAGCCTGGTTTAAGAGAACAACAATAACAAGTTGAAATAGTAACTCTTTAAGGTTCGTGAAGGGGAATTGGTCCCTTGGGTGTTGTTTGCCTTTAATTTAATTTAAGTTTTTTTGTGCGAATTTGTAGGACGATTTTCTTTTGTATCGGCTCAATTCACAGCAATTTGTTCTTTGGGTGGATCGCTCAAGCCATTCAATTGAGGGTTCTATTTAGTTACGAATAAGGCACAAATCTGTGCTAATGATTCATGAAATCAGGGAGACCCTAGCTGGCATTGCACAGAATAGACAGATTAAACACCTCTTGTTAGGCTTTTGTCTAGGGTGTCCTTCGGAGGATGATGATGATGATGATGAAGCACATCTGCGCGAAACATATACAAGTTCTAGATGATCCATTGACATACATAAGTAGCATGACTGATGCGAGTAAGAATCAAGATTCCCTGAGTGCATTAGCTAATACTACAAATAATAAACTGACCGGATTTGGCAAAAACTAGATTGTAAAATTTCTAGAAGATGCTTTTTCCGCAGACATGCCTGAATCAAGCGATACTGGTAGGAAATCTAATTCTTATATCATTCTTCAAGATACAAGATAGTCCAGATGGAAGGCGCACTGGTTGATCAAAACAACGTTCTAGAATTTATAGAAATCTTGGAGTTCCTTGATTGATCCTTTCCTTTTCGAGTTCAAAGGTCCAGAGGCCAAATGATAGGCTGGCTAGCGTTGCTCCAAACAAGCAAAAGACACTGTTAACTATACCATTTACTGCATGTTATTGTTAAGTTTAATTAGAACCGTTTGCTGTACCAAGTTTATTTCTAGATTAAGAGCGCGTCGCCAACAAACTGTTTATTCAGTTTGGCGAAAATTCATGGTAGTTTTGTAAATTTTTTGGTTTTTCAATAAAAGAAGACATGTTCTAGAAGATAAACCCATTGACATACCTTAGTAAAGTGATGATGGTAAGAAACTTCATTCTTCGAGTTCAAAGGCCCAATAGCCCAGATTATAGGCTGGGTGGCGTTTGTCAGAACCGACAGGTCCAGTTCATCAGCAGCTCGAAGGCTTCTCTGGAAAGTCACGATGCTGTAGCCGTTGACGAGAGCAGCGTTGAGAAGACGAATGGAGTTGGTGCCATCCTGGAAACATATCTTGATTATTATGACTGTAATGGTAGTGGAAGATGTTCTTTACATAAAAGCATTTTTTTTACATTGGTGGCAATCCAGACGGATTGCCTGATGGTAAGCAATCACCGTCCCCCATGGGCACCCGCAACACCAGGGGAGTCACAAGCGCGATGGCTCTGGGAACCTTACTTACAATCAGGAACACAACACTTACATACCAGACCAGCAGTGCTATTATGGCTGTGGTCTTCTGTAAGGAGGAAGTTCCCCAGTTGGGCTTCTCCAGACTCAAGCGTAATGGTACTTCGCTGTGCCCTACCTATCATTGTTGGACGTAGTTTTAGGACATACCCGGGTCCATACTTTCATGACAGCTGCAATTTTTGTCAGCTTTCGACGGTATTACTTGAGTTTACCAAACACGTTTTTAAATAGAAATTATTTACACATATTTACTGAAAACTATAGAACTGGTTTATTGCGAAATAGAGCCGCACTTATTGATTTAATTAAATAACTACACCATTGAGATAATAAAAATGAAGCTTCATATGATGACCTACAATTTTGTTTGTTGCGTAATCTTCGTATAAAAAAGAATCCCTATTTTTACAAAGCATGTCGACGGCCCATAAAAATAAAACATATTTTTTGTAAAACTCGGTCATAGACCGAATTTGTTAGAAACAAATTAATCCAGCCTCGAACTTTCCTTTTAGATCGCCTCCCAAAACATTCCATCAAAAATCATTTCGAAAAATTGTTTATCAGGAATTCGTTCCGAAAATGTTGATCCTTGAGTTAGTTATACTTTAGCCCGAAATTATTAAATATTCGTTTGCTTATTTTAAGCAAGCGCTACGCTAAATTATTATCGTAATTTGGCTTAGTAGTTCATTCTAAAAGCAACTTTTTCAAATCATAAATATTAAATCAGCTTATTTATTTGGCAACGAATGCGGGAGAACTTACTTCAATTAAGATATCACAGTTATCCCGAGTTAAGCATTAGTCGCCATCAGATATATCGGAGCTGTGGAGATGGTCAGAATTATCTGTACATGCACTTTATCGCCTTGACAATAGAGGCGTTGTTTAGATATTTGTGATCACCTCTACAGCGCCTATATATCTGATTGCATGCAACTATACGAGTCGAAGGTCAGAGATATCGATACGAACAAAGTTCCAAAATATGTATACATGCACCTTATTCTCTCCAGAAGCACATGTATAAATATTTTGAAAGTTTTTTCGTGTGTTCTTTTACCTTGATTTAATCTTTATCAAGATATCAGAATACAAGATGGTACAGTCGCCATCACATATATCGGAGCTGTGGAGGTGGTCACAAATATCGGAACAACGCGTCTATTGTCGTGGCAATAAAGTGCATGTAACGATATTTATACTACCTTGACAGCTATATTGACTGCAAACTTTACAAAAATGTCGGACTTAATCAATGATTCTTTGTTGTCTGCTTCTGCAGCACCGTCCACAATTTATCTGTTTTGCCTGGTTGGCTGATAGAAAATTTTCATTTGTGCAATAAAGATTAAAAAAATATACATCATAACAATATCACAACATCGGAAAGCGCTCTAAATTCGCGTTTGCCCCAAAATTATCCCAAATTCGCAATTATCCCAACTATTTTTGTAATATATCGTAATTATATTTCAATTTTGGTAATATATTAGCCGCTGTTGAATTCTTGTGCTACGAATAGTTTTCAATTGGCCCGTAGCCAAACTAAGGCTGCCATGCCTGCGCGCGACGTCCAATGAAATGTTGAGAATTCTTGACAACTTCCAGAGGAATCAGAAGGAATACCAACTTTATCATAAACATTTTAAGACTCAAAATGCAACTTGCATTGACAAGTCTCCGGTTTTGGGGAAACGGAATAGTGTTATAGTTCTTGCATCGTCTTGTAGGTAATTATACAGGTTGAAATTTAAATCGTGAAAAGTACAGTCAGCGTCATATAGTTTGCAGTCAGTATGGCCAAATATATCGATACACATCCTTACAGATATATTAATAAAGATCTGTATCGATATATTTGGACATACTGACTGCAACTAACTATATAACGCTGACTGTAGTATGCGTTTCTAACTCCATAAAATAGCAATTGAACGCTCTCTCTTACTAAAACAAGCCAAAATGTTTTCCTAATGTTTTTGTGATTGGTTTTAAATTTGACGATGATTATAGGATTTAACAACCGCTGATTAAGCAATTTCAATTAGTATGCTGAAATTTCTTCTATGAAACGCAAGAGTAGTTACAAAACTAAATGTTATTCTCAAAAATATATGTTTTTGTTTAAGTTTTCGTACTGAATAATATCTTATAAAGCTTTTTTAGTATCGTAATATCACCTTTAAAAGTGAGAAAATAAATAGGTAAAAAAATTTTTGAATATTTTTGCTGAAAGTCAGGGCATTTAATTGCAACTGGTTTATGGAGTTAGAAAGAAAAACATACTTTTGTTTTCAATTTAAGTTTCACCCTGTATATGTATATAAAATAAAGCTGGATATATATTTAAGCGTCGAAAATCGTTTTGCAGTTAAATAAGAAAACTTTTTTAGATTAATATTATTGAAAATTATTGTACAGTCACAGACTTTAATTGTTGAGCCATTTACGGTTCAAGTTATTTTCTTTTGTTTAATACTTACTATATCAAATGCCCAAAGTAAAGTGAACCCTAAATGGCTCAACAATTAAAGTCCCTGACCGTACAGTCACAAAACACAAAGTCACATGTCACATGTCACAAGCCAGTCACATGGGAGTCACAAGCCGCTATATACTTACATAGTGTTGTCTCACTCACAGCCCAGTTTATGAATGTATCCACATAAGACCATTTTATATTTTTTTCGTATTTTCAATTACTTCTTAAATATGCAAATCATTGAATCCTCTGTGGAACAAATGTTAATTACATCTAGCGTCTTTTATTGATGAGTTTGCTGGAAGAAACGATTAAGGAGCATTAAGGAAGCGTGCCTCGAATGCCGATATGCTCGTTAGCAACCACACCAACTTGCCATAGACTACATTAAAGAATTGACTAAGAATAGTTTTTAAGGGGTCAACGGGTGTGATAAGAAATTTCACACAGTCACTTACGCATGCAGATGCTCACTAATAAGTGACCGAGCGACCCGAACACTCACTTTACTCAGGTCACTCATCCAGTCACTATTTTTACAACCAGTCGAGGTGACACGCGACATGTAACCATTTAAAATCAGGTGACAAAACAACCTGACCCGGTTACTTACGCTTCCACACACTGCTCGTCTACATGTTTGGTCACTCACTTGGTCACTAACGCGAGTGTCCCACATGTTGAGCTAGGTCACTCACGTGGTCACTCACGGTCACTCACGTATAATCAAAGTTACTTACCCCGAACACTTCATCCGGGCAGGACCCTCTCACCCCCGCGCACTGGCTCTTCGCGTCCAAGTAGTAGTCGACGGCGAATCCCTTCAGCGTACTCTTGTCCACCCAAGCCACGGCGACGTCTCCGCCGACCATCTGAGAGTGATGTTGGTCGCCAGAAATACCGAAGGACATGTATTCACCGTCCTCTGTAAAGAAGAATAGCTATTCTTAGAAATAAAGGAAAAAATACTGGAATTATTTGCCCACTCCTATTAGAAACAGTAAATCATTGTGCAACTTCAATAAACAATAAAAAAAAATCTTTCTATAAGATTTTTTAAAATCAAAATAATCCCATATTCCACACACAGTGAGATAGATGAGATGATATTGTAGATTGGTTCCCCTTGTTTACGCATATTTTGTTCTGTAATAATTTTAAATCGCATATCCAGTGTTGGCATAATTGTATATAAGCAGAAACTGATAATAACTGCATAATTCTTTTCCGCCGAATTCTATTACGCAGAATTTAAATAAGCCGAATGGTTGATACGCATAATTTGGAAAGACCGAATGGTGTTATTACGATTTTTTTCCCTGAAAGTTGGTTTTTGTTCAAGTCGCTGTTCTAACCTAACCTAACCCACCTTGTTTTTCTGTTGTGGTCACAGTTCTAACCTAACCTAACCCACTTCGGACATTAGGCCTCAATAATAGTATGCCAATATATTTTCGGACAAAGTAGTATTCGGCTAATACAGAATTATGCTAAATAAAAATTCGACAACATTAACATTCGGCGTAAATAAATTATGCGAAACTTGGTATGCGTATTAAGATTCGGACAAAACAAATTATGCCAAATAAAGGGAACCCATTGTAGATTACTTAATATCTTGTGTCATTGTTTTGAGCTCTGTTAGTATTGTTTTACTGTACCCTTACCATGAATTGTGACATTGACGTTTTCGATAACGACTATCGAGTATACTATCTGTGCATCACGTTCGCACTAAAATAGTACAAGCGAAATGCATAGATAGTAAACTCGATACTCTTTATCGAAAACGTCAATGTCACAACTCATGGTAAGGGTACTGTTATTCCATAAACACTAGACATCCGTAATCCATCCATCCATATCCATACTATTATTTTAAATGCGAAAGTAACTCTCTCTGTCTGTGTGTTACCTCTTCACGCTTAAACTGCTGAACCAATTCGAATAAACTTTGGTATGGAGAGAGTTTGAGCTTCGAGAAAGGACATAGTACAGTCAGCAGCAGAAGTGGCCAAGCGTTTCAGGTGTTCAAAATGAGGTCAACACATCTCTATTGTCAAGAGAATAAGAGCGCGTGTAGGTCATTTTGAACACTTCATACGCATAGCCACTTTTGCTGCTGACTTTACCTGTATTTATGGTACCTAAACTAAGGTTTCTTTGAATCCAGAAGCTCAAGTGTAAGTTTCGTTTGACGTGAAAAAACGTTTACGAACGCGTAAGTGATAATGATATTTATAAGGGAAACGCAAACGCGTTCGTGACGTAAAGTTACGTTAAAAACTTACACTCAGGGCTCTGATTCCTATTTTTTCAAGTTGGTTTATGAAACGAACTTAGAGTTTATAACAATGTTGGTTTCACTCTTAACCTGATTACTCTAAAAGCACTTACACAAGTTCTTTATAGTATAAAAGTCGATGATCAAAGTAAGTAGGTACTTCTGTCTTATTTACAAGCGTCTACGAGAGGCAACAGGCGACCCTCGCGCAGGCAGCTTTCTCGCTCAAAGGATTGCAATTGCAATTCAGCGCGGGAATGCTGCGTAATGGGCACCTTTCCAAGGGGCATAGGTTTGTTTTAGTATAGATATAATTTGTTACCTATTTTAATTTACTTGGTCTTAAGCGGCATCAAATTTGTTTTTTATTATTTATTTTAAATAATAGATTCTTTTTAGGTGAATTTCTGAATTTATCGGAGCTGTGTAGGTCACAAATATCTGAACAACGCCTCTATTGTCAAGTGCATGTCCATCTCCACAGCTCCGATATATCTGATGGCGAATTTACCAAAATTAAGACAAAAAGTAATATTATTTTGTTACGAAAATAAGCCAAACGTATAGCTGTAAAATGTTAAATAAAAAAAGATTAATTATGGGCTTAATTAAAGGTCCAAATTCTGCAATTCATTCTCATCCCTTTTTGTATAGTATAAGAAAGACATTATGAATCTCCCGGTCTGTTATTTATAAGAGGGATTCCCAGGGAAATATATAACAAAACATGTTATGACAGAATAATAAGTTTTTGGACCCGGGTATGCCCTTAAATTACGTTCAACAATAAGAGGTAGGGCACTGCGAAGTACTATTACGCTTGAGTCTGGAGAAGCCCAACTGGGGAAGTAACTCCTCCTTACAGAAGACAACAGCCATAATAGCAGTGCTACCTCAGGTATGTAGTGTTGTGTTCCTGATTGTAAGGTTCCCAGAGCTCAATTTTTAGGGTAAGCAACGTGCATGTGACTCCTCTGGAGTTACAGGTGTCCATAGGTTACAGTAACTGCTTACTTCATCAGGCGGACTGTATGCTTGTTCGCCAATGTCGTTGTAAAAAGTTTCAGTCATAAATTACATTTTTGGTACAAGCTTTTATTGCCGACTGTACTTTTTGGTACAATCATCTACTCGAAAGGATTCTAACGCCTGATTCTACCTCGCGTTATCCAAGTATTTGCCGTGGCTCATGGTAGTCTGAGTCCGCTTGGCAACTAATCCCAGAATTTGGCGTAGACACTAGTTTTACAACAGTGACTGCCATCTGACCTTCCAACCCAGAGGGAAAACTAGGCCTTATTGGGATTAGTCCAATTTCCTTACACCGTCTCCGGATAGCAAGTCACACGTTCTTACCGCTAGGCCACCAGCGCTTAATCTTTACTTACAAGGGACACTTAATGTCAAACTAGTTTAATGTAAAGTAAAATTCATTTTACTTATTCTTAGATCTTTTATTTGATAGAAATCAAGTAAATTTGTCACAGTCTACTAAGTTCTAATACTAAGTCTTAGATTTTTAGGTACAAATTAATATCAAAGAGTTTATTGTCTTCTCAAGACTACTTCAATAATCCGATGTCTTGAAAAAACTTCAAAATGGGAGAAAGAAATTGGAAGTTTTTTTTACTTTATGGCTGTGTGTTTTAGTTTTTCGAAAAATTTTAAAAAAATTGTTTCTTTCAAAATCAAGTAAAGGTGACGACACCAATGGACAAGGAACCAATCATGAACATTAGTGCTTATTTCAAAGGAGTTAAGTGTTGTGCATTTGTTTGGACATATTCAATTTATAACTTTATGATTTTTGAAATAAGAACTAAGTGTCCATCATTGGTGCCTGTCAGTTAAAAGTGTCCAACATTGGTGCCATTACCTTACAGCTCGTGAGTTCTTAGACAATTCGGATGTTTGTTTTTTTTTCTCTACACCATGTTCCCCCTTACCCAGTGTCAGTTTTATCCCACTTACCCAGTTTCGAGACTAGCTGTAGAACAATACTATCGCCGGCGACTGCCCAGCGGACTTCGAAGGCGAGGTCATCGTACAGAACTTCGCAGTTCAACTTCGACTGAAAACAAAAAAAAAATCGTCAGAACATTATGAAGCGGCATATTGTTCCTACACTGAGTAGAAGATTTCCGTGAAGAGTATAAAAGGAGCCCAAATAGGTTGCCCTTAGCTGAAATAAACTTGACAATGCAACGACAAACGAACGGCTCATTGTGTTTACACAGATTGCCACGTTACGGAAGAAACATTAAAAAAAAAGAACATTATGTGCGTAATAATGTTTAATAGCGATGCCTCAGTTGAACCAGTCGCCGTAGCCGAAATCGGTCAGGAAGGGATGATAATATGTGGTAGTCCACATGGAAAGGTACCTTATAGCGCTTGGGGCTTACGTTGCAAAGTGTCAAATTAGTATTGAAGCGTCATTAACAATAGCGTAAGCGCCAAGCGCCATAAGGTACCTTTCCATGTGGACTACCACATATGAATGTTTAATAATAACCAAATAACGTATTTATATCCAAAAACCCAATAGCCCGTCCACCCTTTCCACCCAATAGCCCAGTACATCTTGGATTCCGTCAAACCTAAGTAAATAATAAATATTTCGGGACAATATTACACAAATCGACCTAGTCCTACGGTAAGCTCAGTAAGGCTTGTGTTGTAGGTACTAGACAACAATATATATAATAGAAAGATACATAATGAAATACATAGAAAACACCCATGACTCAGAAAAAAATATCTGTGCTCATCACACAAATTAATGCCATGACCGGGATTTGAACCAAGGACCATCGGCTTCACAGGCAGGGTCACTACCCACTATATCCCAGTCGTCAAAGTTAGTAGTAGTTCTTTCATCATAGCGGGCGCTGTCTATGTGCGCGTATGTTACGGACAGGGGCAACATCCGTTTCGCGTACCCCTTACATTTCATTAAATTGTCGTAAGGGCCTCTACGCATTCGTCAGACCTTATGGGGTGTGCCCAGGCTGCGCCTTACGGTACGTGTTCACCACGCGAGAACCTTTACGCCCCAACAACCATCGGTTCTACGTGCAATGTGCCCACAGACCAGTTTAGCGATCCGGGAGGCTGAAACGGATACTTTGTTTCTGCTGCGAATGACATTTCTGACGCGATGGCGCCGTGACATTCGATTTGATATTACAGAAAAAAAAATTGAGCAGATATATTATATGCGTACACCCAGCAACACACTTAGCTGTACATCGGTGGACCTTATGCCTTACATAATAAGATCCACCAATGTACAGCTCAGAGTGTTGCTGTGTGTACATACGCATATACAGGGTGATCAATCCAAATGGGTCAGTAGGAGGGAGTCAGAAACTATGAGAGATAGCGAAATCTGTTCTTAGGAACCATGGATTCGATTTTAGAGTTAATAATAATGGCATTCAAACTTTTTATTTTTGCATTCAGGAAAATGATTAGTATTTTGAACATAAATAAAATAATTATCGTTTTTTTGGGTTTCTTAGTCAATTACTTGAACAATTTATTTATTTATTTTATAGAGTTATTAAATAAACTTGAACAATATTAAAAATGTACTCGTTATGTCTCACGAATTTATGTTTCAACAATAATAACAAAAATCTTTCAGATTTACACCTAACATTGTTTACAAGATTTCAACCAGGTCCGATTCCCGGTTATGTATGTGAGATTTTTTAAAAATATGTAAACTTAAAAATAGATTTCGCTATCTCTCATAGTTTCTAACTTCCCCCTACTGACCCATTTGGATTGATCATCCTGTATAGCCAAAAACATATAGGTAGTACGTACGTTTCTTGAAAGCAGTGGCGTACCCTTACCATGAGTTGTGACTTTGAGGTTTTCGATAACGAGTATCGAGTTTACTATCTGTGCATCTCGATCGCACTAAAATAGTACAAGCGAGATGCACAGATAGTAAACTCGATACTCGTTATCGAAAACCTTAAAGTCACAACTCATGGTAAGGGTACCGGTATAATTCTCTAGTAGATTTGCAAGGGCGGGCGGCGACGGGTAATCGGCTGTTTCGCCCTTTACCCTGAGGCATAAGCGATAAGGAATGTTTTATTTTTCACCTCACTAGCTGAAACTACTGTTTCAGGAACGTATGTGTGTTTCTGTACACGGAGAAAACTGTTTTATTCTTTAAAAACAAATAGAGAATTTGCATTTTTTTTTAGGATAAAGGTATCAAACGAACAGACGGATTGCCTGATGGTAAGCAACACCAGGGGAATCACAAGCGCTTTGCCAGCCTTTAAGATGCCGACATTTAACACATTCGCTGCCACCCCCTCCAAAAATGTATGGAAATTAACGCACATGTGCATCGGTGGTAGTGAATGCGTTAATTCAAAATAGTACAAAGTAATGTCATACAAATTGTTTATTACTAATCGAGTGTTTTATTTACGTTAGATATTCTTTTTTTTTTTGCTTTTGAATGATAAATGAAATGATGGATTTCATTAGCAATTTCGGACCACCTCGAACTACTTGGGCTGAAATTAACTACTAAGCTGAACTTCGGTGCCACTATTGAGGCCAAAGCGAAATCCGCTGCTAAAAAACTTGGGGTCTTACACAGGGTGAAGCGGTACTTCACGCCGGAACAGCTTCTAACACTTTACCAAGCTCAGGTTCGATCGTGCATGGAGTACTGTTGCCATCTTTGGGACGGGTCTGCCAAGTATCAGCTGGCCGCTTTGGATTCAATAGAGCACCGTGCTCGCAGACTCATTGGCGATCCTGAATTACTGAGTGTAAGGTTACAAAGCCTTGAGCACCGTCGCAGGGTTGCTAGTTTGTCTGTGTTTTACAGGATACATTTTGGTGAGTGTGCACAGGAACTGCACGATTTAATTCCGCCATCTCCGTTCCTCCACCGGACGTCCAGACGAGGGGAGCGGTTTCATCCTTACGTTGTGAATATTCCATTCATTCGCACGAAGCGATTCGCTTCTACCTTCCTAATGCGGACTGCTAAGGAATGGAATTCGCTGCGCCACGCCATTAAACGCGCCCTATGTGACCAAGCCTTTAAATCGCGTATACTAATTTAAACTTCATCCCGACGTTTCGAACCCTTTAACAGCGTTCGTGGTCATCGGGTGGACCTTCCACCCGATGACCACGAACGCTGCGCAACGCACTTCATGAGTAATTATCGCGGCAACCGAAGACAATAATATTTTCATGGAATTCTAATAAGTAAACAGACTTTGTGTATGCCCAAAAATGTTATAATTATTCATCCGATATGTTCATGAATATAGCTTCCATCAAAGTTAAAATTAGATACTTATTTAAATATTTGCAATGTCGAATGTGCAATAATTACTGCTAATGTCCAATATAGAGGTCAGTGCATCTTTATATGATTAAATATCATTAGCATATAAGTGAGTGTTCAAACAAATTAAAGGTAAAGGTCAATGGAGTTGAAAAGCTTAGGTCATATAAGAAAGGTAAATTCAACCTTAATGTCTTTAGAATAAATGATATATTTAGGTAACTAAGATTGAGTAGCTAATAGTGCTCGGAGACTAGATATATCTGTGTATTAGATGTTGCAAGTGTATTTGGTTACGTCATCACTGTAATAGACTTCAGTGAAATCCAAGCAGAGACTAGAGCAAAGTCAAAATGCTTCTCGGGTCAGAAGTGTAAGCTTAGAACTGGCGTAGTTTTTTTTTTCTCTTTTACTTTTGTATACTCGACTTGTAAAAGTGCCCTTGTGGTGTTTACTGAAGGAACGCTTGAGTTTAAGTTTGAAAATATGTATTCAGCTAACCTAAAGTCGTGAATGTCTTTAGATAATAAATAGAATGTGTGTATCCATGTTTAGCTAAGGTTGAAGAATTCAGGGATTCTTAAAACTATTGAACAAAATGACAATGTAATAAGGAAGTAAATAAACTCTTTTTAGCGATAGTGATTTTGATTTTAAAACGAGCAAACCTTAACTTCAGTTTAAGTACATTTACAATATAATTCCAGTTAGACAAACGAAGAAACCAGATTAGTATATTTACAATATGAGGTTTAATCAACTAGTTCTGGTCACACGTCACACTGTTTGAACTACGATAACATTCAGGTTATATGCCTTTATGTACTAAGTCATCTGACGAGCACATCAGTAACACAAGCAAGAACCTTTCTTGTAAAAAATCGTGTTATGGTTGTTACTGATTGTAATTAACAATAAGAGATTTATTAACCCTAAAATATATTCTACAAACAGTAAAGTCGAGAAATAATATTTTTTACGAGAGGTAAGATAAAGCAATTGTTTTCTTACCTTTATCTTATATATCAATAATTCCGCTCTGTTTATAATATGTTGATATGTTTTTCGTTGTGAGTAAAAGCAGGTGCAGTTTTACTTAACAATAGGCAAAGAGTTCATCGTAAGAGCGATAATTTGATTTGGATATGGGCAAAATATTTAGTTAGACGAATATGATTTTTGGCGTGAGAATGCGCGTTGTGTGATCTATGTAGCCATATATCTATGGGCATGCTAGATGAAGCTTGAAGACACATCACTTGGGAAATGCATCGGCGACGATCTTATGCAATTGCAATAAGGTTCATAATGGTGCAGCCTTTCTAAAAATTTAGGTCAAGGCCACGCTTCAACCATATTCGACCATTTTCAAACATATTCGAAGCGGTTTTGGTAGTCATTAAGAGTTATTTAAGGTAACCTAGATTCGTAGTTGGCATTTGGCTTAAAAAGTACTTTGATAGTTGTTTATGGAACGTTTTTGGCAGATTCTTTGGCAATCCTAACATAAAAATGCCAGTAAAAGAAAAAACTAGACATTCTTTTTTGGGGTAATCGTACTATTTATTAATTATGTGTAACAATTTAAATAGGAAAGTGATATTTTGTAAGACATCCGTGTGTTACTTAAAACCTCTGGTCGAACAATTCAACTTAGTACTTTTTAATGAGCCCTTTTATTAATTGTATAGAAGCGGGTAACTCACGTTTTATAAGTCACAATTAACATGTTTGAATCTCACGATAGTTTTGTGTTTAAAATGGCCCTTTTATTTTTTATATTTAAAGGTCGATACAGAAATATATCGTAAGTAAATAAGACAGCTACATACTTGCGCAACTGAACTGAAGTACAGACAGTCAGTGTCATATAGTTGGTAGCATCCAAAGTACTCAAAAAGTTCGGTACACCATAGAATTAGTATGGTGTACCGAAAACTCTTAGTACATTGGTGGACCTTATGCCTTATATAATAAGGTCCACCAGTATACAGCTAACAGTGTTGCTGTTAGTACATATATTATGTCACACCTTTGTTATAATATAAGTCTTTACGCGTTCGCTTATGGCTTACCCACTCCAATATGGCCGCGAATATTGTCCCTTAATGAAATAGATCGTCCATGTTACTAACCAAAACGTCATAAGCGCAGTAGCTTTCTGCATTAAACCCGTCTTTTTATAATTAAGTGCAAGCCCTTGGTATTTGTTATACGAGTATACTATTATATATGCTTTACTATCCAATCAATTTATATGTTGAGGTCTTTCTGTTGTCTTTTATATGTTGAGGAGCTGTGGAGGTGGTCATAAATATCGGAACATGCACTTTACCGCCTTGACAATAGAGGCGTTGTTCCGATATTTTTGGCCACCTCCACAGCCCCGATATATCTGATGGCTGTATAGTCGCCATTAGATATATCGGAGCTGTGGAGGTGATCATAAATATCGGAACATGCTCTTTATCGCCGTGACAATAGAGGCGTTGTCCCGATATTTTTGGCCACTTCCACAGCTCCGATATATCTGATGGCGACTAGAATAGGAATTGAGGTAGTAATTTGCACATAAAATAATCTTAGATTTTCATGTTTAACGACCGTTTGTTCGATACTTTTGTTACTAAAAATATAGTAAAAAATGTATTTTTTTGTTATTCATATACAAATATAAGATATATATATATATAGGTGAAAAACTTAACTTAAGCACATGGCCTATGTAGTAGTAACGTGTGTACATGCATGTCGATGTTCTATATTCAAATGTTGACGTAAGTTCCATAATAATTCTCTGCACAACTACATAGACATTGTCGCTTTGTTAAGTTTTTCATTTATACATAATTTGTATAAGACATACTTAATACAATAAATATATATAAACTACCCATCATTATTTATAAAAAAATATAATACCTCACGAAAATTCAAATATAAACAAATAAAACACTTATGAATCTTGGCAAGCTTTATTACCGTTATTTACAAATTAATTATATAATATAAAATCCATAATACTAATTAATATCTACACGATTCCAAATTATACATTACCTTCAGTTATATAAGTATAATGAAATATGAATATCACAGAATTAGAGTAATTTTTGTTGACAAATATACACATTTTTAATTTTAGAATAACACTTAAAAACATTTATTTTCAGATCTGTACTTATAAAATATTAGTTATATTATAAAACATTACCTTTCGGCTTTAGATATTATCCATTAAGCAAATTCCCGCTATTTTTAAAGTTGTGAATGGTTCATCGAAGTTTTGTTTGACTAAAATGAATTGTCATAAATACGTCTAACCTCATGCGCAGTTGAAGTATTTTTCTAGACTTCGCTTTGTGAACTAGTTTTTGTGGGATCATATTGTAGACTTTATTCCTTATCTACATATGTAACTATATTTATCAATAGCTTTTTACACATTTTTATCCAGAATTAGGAAAAGACACACTCTAATTTATGGCATAGGGTAAAATAGTGTACTTCTCTGTACAAAAAGACCACAAATATTTTTGAACAGAAAAAAATATCGCAAAAACTAGCAAAAGACATTTCCGATAGACAATTAAACATCTTTTCAGCGCTTTTTTGCGTGGGGATAGCATTAACGTTTTTGCGTGGGAACATTGGCAAATCGCATTATACCAAATTCAAATCTTCTGTTACGTCCGAAAAAAAATCTAGAAATCTAAAAGTGAGAGGCAGTTCGCGCTTTTTATAAGTGTGAAGTGAATTGCGCGTGTACCCTAGGTTCACGAAAAAGCGTTAAACAGCTCTTATTACAATAAATTTAGAGTCTAATTTTGCTTGATAAGAGATGTCTTAGTGAGACCAAGTAATTGAAAGGATGGTGCATCGGAACCGTTAGGCCGAGGTCAGAAAATGTCGCAATGATAGAAGGGCAGGGCAGTCACGCGTCCATCTTTGACAAATGATCAGACTACAGTCTCTCTAAACTGTACTTTATAGTCGTATGCATAAAGTCCAATTCATTAAAAAGGTTTTTAAACGCACGTGACCTGAATTCTGTAAATGTGCTTAATTAGATAATCGTGTTCTAATGATTTATATCAAAAGAATCACAGTCCTGAGTATTAAACTAAAAACATTCCTCATAATTTATTTTAAAGGTTATATAAAGGAGTGTATTTCACTTCAAAACATCGACCTTATTATGGTTCTTACAACAAAATTTTGGCATCACAAAATTTCGAAACTGATGGAATGACATCCGGGAGCAAGCATTTCTTTATGTCATGAGGAGAAGTTGCTTCTGACATGGCATCTTTCTAGATGTCTAAAGGCTTCTACTGATCTTTATAAATTAATAACGATATGTTAGTCTATAGACAAGAGACGTGGCAAAAGGATAAACAGCAAAACTTAAATGTATACGGATAATTCTAAATGTCATCTCAAAACATGCGAGCAATAGACTTTTAAACTATGTCCTCATCCCTTGCCCCTGACCTTCCAAACAGGTCAAGGTCTATGCTTCTCTGGATAGGGTCTACTACAGTCTGAAAGCCTGGTCTGTTCAGCTCCTCTTGTTGAAACTCATAGTCTTGCGAAGTCCTTCTCTGTGGTTGGAAATTACTGAACTGCTGAGAAATTTCGCCTTGAAACGGCGCAAGCTTATATCTCTCTGGGTCTTGTTGAAATTGATATTGTTGTTGATAAATCTGTTGTCTCTGTTGTTGCTGATAGAGCTGTTGTAGCAGTTGAATTTGTTGTTGATTGCGACGCTGTTCTTCCTGTAACTGCTCTAAGTTGTAAACTTGAGGTTGTACAAGCTGTTGAGTTTGCTGGTTTGTATATTGGGCAAACTGTTGAGTTCTCGTCCCATGGGATTGTTGGTAATTTTGTTGAGGGTTATGAGGTTGGGGATGTCTTTGTTGCTCTTGCTGTTGATGTCGTCTCTCTTGTTCTATCAGTTGCTGTTGCGGAGGTTGAGCATCGCCCGCGCGTCGATGGAGATTCGCGAAGTGTTCAGCTGGTGAGTCCAACAAGGCGGCCAGAGGACCAGCTCCCAAGCGGGTAGGCCGGTAGGTGGTTGCATCGAGCTTGGCGATGGGCCTTCGGGGGGAAGACCGCGAGGAGGGGGCAGAGGCGGGGGCGGAGGTTAGCGCCTTGTTGCGACTCTGCAACAAAACCTGCAGCTACAGGACGAGGAGAGGATTGGAGGTTCTAGGGCTTCTTATTTAAACACAGGAAAACTGAGTCCAATAAGTTTGAAAAACTCTATTGGTCATGGCACCAAAGCATTATAAACGCATGGTACCTACTATTTAATCACAGCCATAAACTGCTACTACTACTAATTTAAAGCATAAAATTACCCAAAAAAATAACTTTTTTTTAAGCACGACTGACCAGCATCTGACCACAGTCACACCAGATGGTAAGTGACGAGGTCGAGGGTATAGCACGCTCGTCCAAAAACAGCCTCCACTCTTGCCTAGAAAAGACCCAAATCATATTTTCCGGGAATAGAGACGTTAATACTTGTTTCCATCACAAGTCGATCATGAGAGTTTACCGAGAGTAAGTGCATTCATTCATTCATTTCAGCCATATGCAGTCCACTGCTGGACATAGGCCTCCCACAAATATGACTTGTATCATCTGGGGGAAGTCGCCATATTCGCCACGCTTGGCAGGCGGGTTGGCGACCGCAGTACCTGTAGATTTGGTTTCGACGGACGCTGCAGCCCGTCCGTCCGTGGGATTTTTCCTTTTGTGGCCTCTGACGACACCCTGCGGGAGGATGGGGTGGTGCTATTTTAATCAGCCGGCATCACACGGCGAACCGAGAGTAAGTGCATAAAGATAACTGTTTATGTCTTCATCTTATTCCACAAATATCCATGCGATCGATGAATATTCAATATCCGAGTAAATGTCCTAACCATAGAAATTCAAGTAAATTCCATTCGTATTGGAACTCGATGTGATCGGATCGTAAAGTCAGCCCTTGACTCCTGACCTGCCAAGCTCGTGTCACGTCTAACATGGCTGACCTATAAACACGATCTGACAGGTCTGATCTCACATCTCTATCACTCGATTTGCAAGCGCGATAGGGAGGCATACAGTCAATTCGATGCACACGGCCCACTGGCGTTGAGTGCCTACTGCATCACTTCGCTTTCGGCGTGTCATATCGAAATCAAAACTGCTATAGACTGATATAAAAATTTAAATTTCTATCTAAGCATTACGATTTTTTTTATGGCAAAGGTGGCAAGTAAGCAGACGGATTGCCGAATGGTAAGCAATCACCGTCGCCTATGGGTACCCAGGGGAGTTACAAGCACGTTGCCGGCCTTTAAGGGGGGTTGGAGCTCTGGAAACCTTAGTCACCATCAGAAACACAACACTACTAAATTAGTAGTGCTATTATGGCTGTGGTAAGGAGGATGTACTTTCCCAGTAAGGCTTCTCCAGACTCAAGCGTGATGGTACTTCGCTGTGCCCTACCTCTTATTGTTGAACGTAGTTTAAGGATACACCCGGGTCCAATAGAATATTTAACTGTCGTAATTATATAGAATATAGTTTATTTTTTTCTGACTTTCTGGCACATTCCTATACGAGTAAGTTTCAGTTCGGAAATGAAGGGTGTTTTCACAGATGACCAGCAGATTTTAACTCTAATTATTTGGCCACTTATACTTCTTATGTGATCCTGGTATTCAGGGTGATTACGGGGTCGTGGAACAAGAGAACTATGCATGACACAGAATTTATTGGTGAAGCTAGTTACGTGAATCATTAATTATTTATTATCGAGAAATATTTTTCAGATGGTAGAAAAAAAATAGAAATATTTGCTTACAATTTGGTCATCTGGTCAATGTGACGTCTTGTCGCTTCCCATACTGCGTATGTCAAAAGGCATAGGTGACCATGATTTGGTTAGTTTAAGATTAATTTTATTGAAAAAATTAGAAAAGATAATTAACGTTCTTTTGATCAAATACTACCATTGACCAGTTACTGAAGTTGTGTTAGAAAAACTTCTTTTGGGTCACGACCCGGAAATCACCCTGTATACTGCAGTTCAAAGGCATAAATATAAATACATATTTTTACCCTTTCAACTGAATTACCTCCCCAATTAGTTTTCATACTGAAGTGTCACGTTACCTATTTGGTTTAAAAAGCTCTTGATATAACTAGACAGTAGAAAGTTTCAGTCCAATTATTTTTTATTCAATTCCTATTGTCACTTCTACGCAGTCTTTCTTACAGCTCATATTCATTCAAAGACTAAATTGTACATACGTCATTTATATTATTAGGATATGACATGTTAACGCCTTGACAGTTACGTGTAACAGTCTTTGAAAAATGGGTTTGAATATCGACTTTTTTACTAAGTTAATAAGATTGAGGATTGAATGAGTTTATTATGGCAGTTACTGCATTTTTTACAGTGTCAATGTCAGTATGAACGAAAACTAATTAAATAAAGCTTAAGTACACCCATCTGGCACTTGATTATTTATCCCGGCAGTTTAATGGAAATATGTAACACCGTCGGACTATCATTAAAATTTAATTAATGATGAATTCCACAACTGGAATGGAATCGGCGAATAATTTAAATTCATTAAAAAAAGAAATGATAATCATGATCTCTTTATAATTAATGAAACAACGAATATTTGAGCAGCGGATATATTTCAATTGAACTATTAATGGTTAAATTAATGGAGTATTTAATATATCGTAAGAAATATTAACGACAGGTTTGCCTAGTGGGTAGTGACCATGCCTTTGAAGCCGATGGTTCTGGGTTCAAATCCCAATATCGCATTTATTTGTGTGATAAGCATCTGGCGTGTGCAAGCACAAAAGTTGTCTTATAATTTATGTGGGTAGGTTTACATATTGTAGTTTTGGATGGAGGTAACTTAATATTTTCCTCAGTCCACCCGAAGATCACGAACGTTGCTAAAGGGTTCGAAAAGTCGGGATTTAATTAGTATACGCGTTACAATTATGTACATAGTTATTTTGATTAATAAAACAATTTGAATGTATACGTATTTTAGCTATCATAGTTTAAAATTCCATATTAAGTATTCAGTTATTTTATTAATGTTACTGATTTAATGACGCCTCCTAGCTGCATAGTTACTTCTCTTTCAAAACTGTCTAAAAAGAAAGGGACTTAACCAATCGTTCTGCTCGTTAACATACATACATTACATTTCAGCCGTATGCAGTCCACTGCTGGACATAGGTCTCCCACAAATATGACTTGTATCATCTTGGGGGGTAGTTGCCATAGTCGCCACGCCGCAATAGCTGTAGATTGGGTTTCGACGGACGCTGCTGCCCGTCCGTAGGATTTTTCCCTTTGTCGCTTCTTACGCGGGAGGAGATGGGGTGGTGCTATTCTAGTCAGCCGGCATCACACAGCACAAACGGACACACAAACCTCATAGTTGAGATGTACAAAGATCAATTTAGCCTCAACTATGAACATAAACCAGCCATCAATTATCAAAATATTTACAGCGCCAAGAGGCCATTGACCCCGCACCTTGCACAATCTCTTCACTTGTTTTTGCAATCTCTTACACGACACTCGAATAACAACCTTAGACCGTTGCACTAAAATTGTTTTTTGCGATTGTGAGTTCTGTCGAAAATTGTGAAGACGTTTCAAAATGGATAGAAGAGGTTGAACTTGGGTAATGTATGTCAATACGTGATATGAAGGTGTCGAAATTCTGTGGTTCAGTTGAGGTCATAGTTTCAATTAGAAGGTAGCAATTAGATAAAGTGGACTTGCAGTTGCATCTGTGGACGCGTATTTAGAATTGCTTCTATTCGGCTTAAGAGCGTGCTGTTTGCTTAACCGCCGAGTAGATGGCCTTCAAAATGCTTACAACTTTTTAATTGTAACCATTTTGCTTTTGTGAAGCAAAAAAAAAGTTACTTATGATTATATTTTGAAAAGCTTAGTTACTACCTATAGATAATTGAACAAAATCGACTGAACAGGCAAATAATTCCGAAGTCCGAAGTGTTGTTGTACCAAAAGATCATTTAAGTTTTTACGTCTTCATTATTTCGACTGAATTCATTTTGCAAAAATCCCGAAGCGTCTGGTTGATGTAACTGGTGACCGAAGAGCTGGCGGCTTCCTCACACAACGTATCAGCATTGCGATATAACGAGGAAATCCCGCCAGAATCCTTGGTACAATGCCTCAAGGGCCTTTTTTAGATTTTATACTGTAACTAGTTAAGTACTTGCAGTTATCATAATACGATTATAATTTATGATGATGATGATGATGATACGACAGTTATAATCAAATATTCTATTACGGTGTATTTACCTAAGACAAAACGAAACAGATATAAATTCGTAAATGTTATGTCAGTGAAGGTAACCAGGAAAACTAAATATGAGTTAAGTAACTTGTTGCAACTGGTTCGTAGCCTTGTCAATATTTGTATAGCAACTGAGCCGAGTGCTTGTTTGTAGATAACATGCTTGAAAGATAAATAATGTGCATCAAATAAATACCCAATTTTTACTAACTTACAATAAACTAACTAAATGCACAACAATATATTTTTCATCACACTTGCTCGTCAATGGCGTTATTACTTGCGAGAGTACAGAGCAGTTATAGCCGATTTAGCTCACACGGGCTGTTAAGTTTAGTTTTCAAAATATACAGAACCTATACTCCACTTGGACTGAGGATGTTTCCAAACAGCCAAGGTGTATTCCATATCTTCAAAAGTTTGCTACAACCAACTTTTAATATGTATAAAACATATCTTTATATTAAATTTGACTGCAATTTAATGTTTAGTATTTATTAGAAATAATTGTTTTCTATTTGATTTTGATAATTGATACTATTTGGCAGGATGATCTGTCAACTTCGAAAACAAACTTCCACAGATAATGTTAACAACAACGCAGTTGTTAACATTATCTGTGGAAGACATTGAAAAAAGTTGACATTGTTGACAATCTTTTATAGTGGATGCGGTCTGATTGTAGTTTTCAAAGTGTTTTTGTATGTACCACGGGTGGTAAGTGTATAGCAAACTTGAGTCATTAAAAGCCCTCCGACTTCGTCGTCGGGCTTCTAATAGACTCGCGTTTACTATACCTTACTTACTATCCTCGTTGCACAATGTACTATTGTTATTATCCAAAAAATGGTATTTCTTCTCGAGTATTGTAAGTTTTCATGACAAAAAGTGTACTAAATTCGATATATTTTTGATCTGTTATGTTCCTACTATACATGAGATTATAAAGTGTATGTTAACAAAATAATAAGAAATATAGGACATTTTTTTCCTATTCCAATTGAAAGAACTCGTTAGGTTCTAGGTAATAGGTGACTCTTTCGCTATAATACCAATTTTTCAATTTAATAATTTATATTATAGTAGTGTTAATAATTTAAACACCAAACTAAAAAAAAATATTACTATTTGTTTATACCTCACAATGAGGTTCCTTTTAATACAATACGACGCAAACAGTTGTGGTACGAAACTCGGTCATATATTATATTGAGAGTAACAGTTTCGACGTACGCGCTCACGCGAGAGTCGTATTACCCTCCTTTTGAGAAAAAAGCGGCAAATACCTCTCGGGTCAGAGGTGAAATCTCTAATAAGCGCTGAAATACTTGTATCAGCCAACTAAGAATGGTTTTTTTTTTCGTTTTTCGAAGGTATTTGCCATGTTTTTATTTCATTTGCAATGTAAGTAGGGGTAGGTGAAAAGCTTAGCTTCCTATGTAGTAGTAACGTGTGTGTACACGCATATCGGCGTTCTATATTCAAACTTTGACGTGAGTATACTATATTCAGACTTTGGGCACATGAAGCAACTTAAGGGTGACTCACGTTAGAGCTGCCCGTCGCCGAGCCGAGAACACTGTCGCTACATTTTGTATAAAATTAGCACGTGATCACCGAGCCCTCCGAGCCTCTACGACCGGGCTTGGGCCGGTCATGTGACAGCCGTTACAGCTATGTAAAAAGGCTCAGCTCAGCCCAGTGATGGGAAGGCGACGTGACATCGACGCAATATTGACGGTTGTCTTCTCGCAACAAATGGCTGCATGGAACGACGCTCATGTTAATTTGAATATTCGAGTGTCGGGCAACTCGGGGGCCGACCCGGTGGGTTAACGGATGGCTCGGGCTCGGGAGGGCGACGTGTAGGAGACGCTTCGGTGTAACCTATCTATTAGTGGGATTAAATGAATGTGACCATCAAATATCTAGTTAATATAATAAATTTATTTACAGAAATTACAATCGTATTATGATAACTACAAGTACTTAACTAGCTACAGTATAAAATCTAAAAAAGCCCCTTGAGGCATTGTACCAAGGATGCTGGCGGCATTTCCTCGTTGTATCGCAATGCTGCTACGTTGTGCGAGGAAGCCGCCAGCTCTTCGGTCACCAGTTACATCAACCAGACGCTTCGCGATTTTTGCAAAAAGTTTTCGCGCGCTGGAACCCCATGGACCTAGCGTCTCTACGCCAAACGGTACAAAATGGTACTCTCTGCCCAGGCTTTTATATTTGTTACGTTTAAGAATTTCGGCATTTTCCGCCGCTGCACCCGCTTTTACTATCTAGTTTAGTTCGTAAGAAAAATTCCTATACTAACCACCTCTAACACTTTTTTCTATTATAGAATCTGTCCGTAGGTTTGTTCTCGATTAGCTCGAGAGAATAAATAACTATATAACACACACATTGGCAGTCCTTATATTATAATTTCGTCCATGTTTTAGATAATATCAAAACAAGTAAACAGCTAACAAATTTACACGTGTTTCGTCATGGTTTTGAATAATTTACTTTCCACCTAATTTGCTCCAATCCGCTCGCTGTCAATTTCTGATATAATTTATTCCTTTGCACGCGATTCAGTGAACTTTCATCAAGAAGCAAATCACTTTCTATAAGAAAGGATTTATAACATTTTTTATATGTATCATAAAAGATAATTTATCTAGTTTTAACATTAGTCTTAAGACAATTATGTCTATCAGCTAATACCATTGTAAATGTAGTGTTTTGTATAAACATTGTTATTTACAAGTTATATTTGCAGTTCCCTATTGAATCGTATACTCGTAATCTCAATTGTTATACCACATCAATCTCATTATTGGCATAAGTCATCATTTACATAATGAAATGTTTTCAGAATGATTATAAGACAAGACTTACATAATGTATTATTATTAAAAAGGATGATGCCTTAGACAGTCCTAAATAAAATTCTGCAGTTTCAGGAAATATACGTTTTGACAAATTAATTATGACAATCCAAAGTGGGTATTCAACTCGACAAGATCATAATGTTTATAACCAAAATAAAGAATATACCATCAGATTAAAGTCTTCGATGAAGGGAAAAGAAGATCATTTCATACCTGTGGAGTGTGGAGACACTTCTAGCATCTTCTAGATGAGGGCACGTTGTTTGGTCTCGTGCAGCACGTGGGTTTCTCCCGTGATGGTTTATTGGCTAACCTAGACCACAAGCATTCTACCTATTTCCTATGGAGACAATCCTACCATCATCAACCTGCACACCCTGTCTGGTCACAAGCAGTATCTGGCCGTCTTCTGTTCTCGTTAATTGGGTAATGTCGAACAAAAGCCAGTTCATACCTGTAGAGACACTCCTAGCATCTTCAAGTTGGGGCATCTTCAAGGCGTATATGAGTTGGTTCCTTGATGATTCATTGGCTAATGTGGAGGACAAGTCAATTCATACCTGCAGTGAAAATCCTAGCATTTTCAAGCTGGGTACACTTTGTCTGATCACGGGGCGTACATGACCTTCTTTGATGTTTAATTCGCTAATGTGGAACACAAACCAGTTCATACTTGTGGAGACACTTCTAGCATCGTTAAACTAGAAGCACGTTGGCTGGTCACGGGATGCATTATGAACTTCATCCATGATGATCTAATGGGTAACGTGGAACACAAGCGAGTTCATACCTGTGGAGACACTCCTAAGCATCTTCAAGCTGGGGACACTTTGTCTAGTCTCGGGGCGTACAGAAAGTCACGTACTTGATGATTTATAGGCTTATGTGGAACACAAGACAGTACAGACCTGTGAAGACACTCCTAGCATCTTTGGACACTTTGTTTGGTGACGGGGCGTATGTACCCATCTTCCATGATGATAATGGGCTAATATGGTCCAGAAGCCAGCTCATACCTGTGGAGACACTCCTAGCATCTTCAAACTCGGAGGCACGTTGGAGAGCTGTTCACGAGGCAGTTGTACGTGACCAAAGTCCACGGTGAAGGCCTCGCACCAGACGCCAAAATGGCCGATGTCGAAGACCGTCAGCTCCTGAACAAAAGCATATTTGGTTACCACCTCTGCTTAGTACCAATGTAATTAAACTAATCAAACTTCGGCAATCAAATGCAACTTCACACTTCGGAATGGCAAAGACCTAATATTTTAATCTTTTCGTGATTAATCTTTCAATAGTCTCGGCTGTAAAGGATTTTTTTTTTTCATAAATGATGAACAGGGTTCTCACGTTTATTTAGTCACTCGCACGACATGCTAGGCCTCCATTTACAAGCACTAAGCTTGCTGAGTGTTCGTTCGGTTCGCCGCACGCGTCGCCGGCCCATCACACAACGCCTGATAAGTAGGTAGATTTGTTTTGGGATATAATTATTTTTATTAAAATAAGGTCATAGTTACCCCAGGCAGTGTCAGGACGATAGTCTTCCTGTCATATTTGCGCAGTGGTGCCTCCTTCCCGTTCTCGTCTGGAATCCGTACGCCGGCCGGGGACGGCTTCGAACCTCTACCCACCCAGAATTTCGCGTCTGCAATGGAAGAAAATATATTTAATTGAAAATTAAAATACTCGTAGTTCAGACATTAATTATAAATGGAATGACATACAATTAAAGAGATCAAGCACCTCGGTGGCCAACTTTTACTTGAAATAAAAAGTAGTAAATGTAGTAAAAGCAAAAGTAGTAGTAAATACTTTTTTCTTCTGTATTCGTGAGTGTCTAAATCATCCCTGGTTTCTAGCAAACTATAGTCAATAACAAACAACTCAAAACTATATTTAACTGATCTTCAAAAATCCAACTTACTACATCAATATGACACTGCGATGTTACAATCAAATGTTTTATCTGTACAGGTTCATAATTTTATGGAAAAGCATAGAAACCTAGCTATAACAGCTCCTCGCATTGTCTACTTCTAGAATAAACTGTATCTTTAACATATGCCACATAATCGCTCACAATAAAGACATAACATAAAGATAAAAAAGACTTGTTGAGTTAACTACCAAATCCCCCTTCTAAAACATCCTATATCACAAGCTTAACTCATAATAAGACGTCTTTTCCCATTCCCAACTTTCTCGTAATACTACTCCGTTTTATAAGAGCCTATATCAAAAGAATGTGTCACAATACGTGACTTTTCGGCTTGAGCGGGTATTCTGTACATTGTGTCCTTTATAAGGGTATCTTAATGCGTCATCGACACGAAGGTATTCCTGTAAGGAGTTTGAGGGTGATATTTCAAAGGGAATGTAATCTTATAGGATTGAATCGGGGTCATTAGGAGTGTTAAGAATTTAAACATCCATCATCCTAGCATTTATCTCCGGGTATTTTCGTCGATTAGCAAATTTTCGTACAATTACTTAATGATAGGCAGAAAAACGCTAGACTCAGATGGGACTAGGCTGTTCACGTCCAACGCATTCGTCTGGTAAGGTATACTAGCATAGGCACTACATTTAGTGTCTTTGCTAGTGCACCTTGGGTGCCGTATGCATATTGGTGCCGGCAGAGAGACGCGGGCGAGGCACAAGCATGACTTGACGTTATGATTTAGATGCCTTGCTTAAAGTACGAATAAGACCTAAATCGACGCTCGAATTAGGCGTGCGGCGTATAAGTTAAACAAAATCAAATGTATGGGAGTATATAGCCACGGTGCCTATAAAAACTCTTAGACGCTTGACTCTATGCTGCGCATTACGCCGCTCGCTCCGCTTCGAGCGATCCAGGCCTTACACCGTAACTGCAAACGTAAAATCAGGTATTATGAGATCCAGCGAACAGGTCTTTGACCAACCGCGGGACACGAATTAAGCTGCATTTTCACTTAGTGTTAACAGTACCCTTACCATGAGTTGTGACTTTGAGGTTTTCGATAACGAGTATCCAGTATAGATAGTATCTGTGCATCTCGCTTGTATTATTTTAGTGCGAACGAGATGCACAAACTTCAATGTCACAACTCATGGCAAGGGTACCGGATAAGTCAAAGATTTAATACAACTTTCATGGAAGCGTAAGTCTGACATTTTACCCAGAAAGAATTTACGCGACAAGAAAAAGTTAACGAGGGCCTCCGGCATCAATTAAGTATGTCATCTATTTTCAATTCATAATTGATGTAGTAGTGTTACTACTTAAAAATAGAAGCAATAAAAAAAAGATTTGAGTTGTTCTAAGTTAAAACGCCTTAGACAAGCGTTAGAAAGAGCACTTATGTAATATTCAGATAACTTGAACAATTCTACCTTTACATGTATAATTAACTTTAATTGCCCTTTTAACTTTTGGCATAAGAACATTTAAGTCAGAAATAACATGTAATATACTTTAACAAGGAGAAACCGACCATATAAGCATAACTTCTCTCTTTATGTACAATGAACCAATTTGATTTATAGGCTTCTTCGTTCCTTGTCACAGTGAAAATCTATATGAAAGACGCAAAGATCTCTTATTAACGTCACTGTGACAAGGTTCCAAGTGGCCTAGAAATCAATTTGGTTGACTGTACAATTACTCTACATAACAGAGGTTTTAGTTTTGTATGTTCACCGGTCTGACGCTGTCCAAATAACTCATTCGTTCAAGATTTACTCATACGTTTTAGATACTTGGCGGCATACCCTCTCCAATATCGGACTACGCATAATTATGTAAGTACTTTAAGATTTGATGTATCACTGTATTGAAAAAATAAGTACCGCCGTAGCTTCTTGCCGGTATCTTCTCGGGTCAGAGGTGTAGGGTTCGAACCGGTGTAGATTTTTCTTTGACGTTCATAAGTGCATGTAATGTGCCTAAATTGAAAAATATAGATCTTTTAATATAAAAAATCAGACTACCCTTTACAAATATGCGTATACATAAAAAACATAATTGTATATACGCGACGACCTGAGAACCGCCTCCGCTTTTTTTTCGTCGGTAAAAAAACAGAATAGTAGGACTCCATATTTTATAGACACACGAAATATGTATGTGAATAATTATTGAAACGATAATAAAAATATTTAATTTCAATTATTTGTCAACAAACGAATTAGATATGTCGATTAGAATTTGCCATAGGCAGCGAACTTTGAGCAGGGGGGGTTCAAAGCTATAACCGCCACGCTTGGCAGGTGGGTTGGTGATCACAATATATTCCACCACAGTGGCGCTGCTACCCATCCTACGGTATAGGTAATATTTTTTTTATGTCAAACGTGGCAAACGAGCAGACGGATTGCCTGATGGTGAGCAATTACCGTCGCCCATGGGCACCCGCAACACCAGGGGAGTCACAGGCGCGTTGTCGACCTTTAAGGGGGGGTTGGAGCTCTGGGAACCTTACTCACAATCAGGAACACAACACTACATACCTGAAAGGTAGCAGTGCTATTATGGTTGTGGTCTTTAATATACGAGTAGGTAAGTCAATATTTTAAAAGCAAATCTCATATATAGCATATCTACCTTCGTTCTTATGATTTAGTGACTGAATATAAAAAAGCTACAACTCCCATGGGCGTACAGCAGCATTTCGCTTTCGCATCATATGCATGAAATAAGACACTTTACGAGCAAGTGTGATGAAAATAATTTCACCAACCTGCAGCTATACTCTCCGCGATACCAAATGGCGACTGCAGTCATAATGCTCTCTCATTTACACTTCCTAGAACCGGGTAAGTTAGAAAGTTATAGCATTATGATTTTAGACGCCAATTTATACTGCGGTTATTATAGCAGACAGCTTACACCAATAACAATGACTACACAATGGCTATCCACTTAAACGGCCGGATCCGGAGACGGGATGCATCGTAATTATCCCGGAGACAGCAATGGCGGCACAGAACTACAGAAGCAATATTATCTAATCACTATTACAGAATTATTACTATTAATGAATAGGCTGTTACAGAAGCGTGGTACACCCTCGACCTCGTCGACACTTACCATCAGGTGTGACTGTAATCTATAAAATACTAATATAATTATTATATGAGGGAAGTATTTATTTAAAAAACCACAAAAATATCAGATAAAAACATGATAAAGATACTAACTAAAAACTTAACTATAAATAAAAAATTTGACCTAGGTCCTGGTCATTAGGTAGGGTGCCCAGAAGGCTGGCCGCGTTTCCGCGCTGGATAGCAATGCTAATCCGTTGGGCGAAATAGTGGCCAGCCCTCTGGTCACCAGAGACCTCTATAAGACGCGCCGATATCTCCTTGTAGAGTCGGCGCGCACTTGGGCCCCACGGCCCCATGGTTTCTACCCCAAACGCCGCAAAAATGTAACTACTGCCCAGTGCAACATACTATTATATTATTTGACGACCGGTCTGGCCTAGTGGGTAGTGACCCTGCCTATGAAGCCGAAGGTCCTGGGTTCGATTCCCAGTCAGGGCATTTATTTGTGTGATGAGCACAGATATTTTTTCCTGAGTCATGGGTGTTTTCTATGTATTTAAGTATTAATATGTATCTATCTATTATATATATCATCGTCTAGTACCTACAACACAAGCCTTACTGAGTTTACCGTAGGACTAGGTCGATTTGTGTAAGATTGTCCCGAAATATTTATTTATTATTATTTTATTTATTCTGGAAACCGCCGAAGTTTTAAAGAATAAAAACCTCGACATCAGAGAGTACCTTTTTGTACTCATGGAGTCCGAGCTTTTTGCAGAAAACGAAGCGACTGGTTGACGTAAATGGTGACCGAAGATCTAGCGATCTATATATTCATCCTTGTTACAATGCCAATTGTGAATTACTGTCAAACTTATTTCCTGTACATTATTTGAAAATCTACACCTATATATAAACGTGAAAGTCCTGACTGACTGACTGACTGAATGATCAACGCCCGATTTTTTCACAATAGGTAGGTAGTTTATATACCGAAAGGACCAACTAAGAAGGAATTTTTGGAAATTCCGTCATTAAAAGTTTGTTTGGGGATTGTGTATAATTTAAAGCAAAAGACTTGAAATTTAAATTCTTTATTCGAATACAAGAAAAGTAATTTCAGCGTTTTTTTAA
Source organism: Grapholita molesta (assembly GCA_022674325.2). Classification (NCBI taxonomy): domain Eukaryota; kingdom Metazoa; phylum Arthropoda; class Insecta; order Lepidoptera; family Tortricidae; genus Grapholita; species Grapholita molesta. The sequence goes on from CP053139.2 coordinate 2,502,974, forward strand.
ATTCATCCCCTAAAGGATCAAAAAGGGGGTTCTTCTGCTAAAAGCTAGTATAGTATAAATACATAACAAGTATGTTTTTTTTTTTTCTTTTAGATTTATTTATACATAGAAGAAACATAGGTTCTAACTAGAACTTATTAAAAGACCTAAAGCAATAAGCTAAGCCGTTAAGTCAAATTAAACTTCAAAGCTGGCCTGGATTCCCGTTGGAATATTAATAGAACAACTTAAAATGCACTTAGCAGCCATGTTGCAAATCTTTGAATCTCAACTTGATTTGTATTGGGTTTAGTTGTTGCGGATAATTTCGGAAATGGATACTTATGACAATGGAATACAAATTATTTTTGACTAATCTGCTGTAACTAAACATGGTGTTATTTGTACTACAAATTACACCAATACGTCTGCCGTACGCCCTAGTTTAATTAATTTTCCATATTTCTTGGACTCACGGAATATACTTCCATATTTTGTTTTTATTTTATACTTATAAGGACCTCATATAATCGGAATAACACTATGAGATAAAAATTATCTTCATTTTAAAATTTCGTCTGACATCTATCCGTAAATGAACCAATCAAACACAGCTTTCAGGATTGAGCATTTCTTCTTGACAAAGGTGACAAACGAGCAGAGGGATCGCCTGATAGTAAGCAATTACCGTCGCCCATGGGCACCCGCAACACCAGGAGACAAGCGCGTTGCCGGCCTTTAAGATAAGAGTACGAAGGGGCAATGGAAAGGACACATAGACGGAGAGTTCATGGCGGTTAAGGCAGAAAAGTCACCAAGGATAGGAAGGCGCAGAGTATGACGTCCACAGACTAAATAGACGGATTTCCAATGAGTCGTTGTGTGGGCTGCAGTGTGCTGAGTTTCCCTATTTGTGGTGGTTTATGGAAGACGCCTATATACAGGAAAACTTCAAGGATTCAAAGTACAAATAGGCCTCTAGAATTTCGTCGAATATGCTAAACGATTGCAAGCTGGTCTGGTTCGTAATCGGCTCTCGGGTAACATCCAAGGATTGTAAATTCAAGCATTCCTTTTACATTTTGACGACCGGTCTGGCCTAGTGGATAGTGACTGGCTATGAAGCCGATGGTCCTGGGTTCGAAGCCCAGTCGGGGCATTTATTTGTGTGATGAACACAGATATTTGTTCCTGGTCATGGGTGTTTTCTATGTATTTAAGTATTTATATGTATCTATCTATTATATATATCGTCATTTAGTGCCTACAACACGGGCTTTACCGAGCTTACCGTAGGACTAGGTCGATTTGTGTAAGATTCTCTCGAAATATTTATTTATTCCTTTTAATAAACCAGACTAGCAGATGTTTTATAGTTGGAATTATGTAATTACTAACTTATCCTCAGAATTTTGAATATAATGTAGGTTATACGTCTTCTACTGTTTTGCGGGGGTATAACAACATTGATAAAAATTTGATTAAGCATCTATCTACTAACTGCCTTGGCCCTTGATGTGTTGAGCACTCATGCTTTTTATAAAAAAAACCGATATTTTATTTATTTATTTAAACTTTATTGCACAATACAAGATACAAATGGCAACTGAGATATGAGATATTTATTAATAAAATTATAAGCAACTTAATGCCTTAGGCATTCTCTACCAGTCATCCAACGGGGCAATCAGAAAAATGTAGTAGGTGCAGGGGTCTAAAAGACTAGTAAACTCAAGGTATACCATTGTAGACTACTAAACCCGCGCCTCAAGGCAACACACGCTTCTCTTCTCGATAGCAGCTCTGACGACTCGGAAAGTGCTCGGCTCCTAGCTGTTTCTACAGCCGAATCAGGTCATTGGCTAAACGCCTTGCCTTCACGCAACATAGGTACAGTTTTAGACGCAAGCACTTTAAGAATAGCCGTTTGTCTGCGAATCGGAGCCAAGATACACGTACCCCATACCTGCGTCTGTGGAAAAGACGTGGATTGGCTGGGTCGACATGGTCTCTCATGTGTTAGGAGCGCCGGTCGCATGTATCGTCACGGCACCATAAACGACATTGTACACCGGTCACTCGCCACCGCATCCGTGCCTTCCTCTCTTGAGCCCACCGGTATGACAGTAGAAGGCGGCAAGCGACCGGATGGGGTTACTCTGGTGCCGTGGAAGCTCGGCAGGGCTTTGGTGTGGGACGCTACTTGCGTCGACACGTTCGCTGCGTCCCACATCCAAGCCACCCGCTCATCGGCCGGCGCTGCTGCCGATCAAGCCCAAATTCTTAAGCGCTGCAAATATTCCTCCCTTTTAAAGGACTACGAATTTACGGCGCTTGCAGTCGAAACTTTGGGTCCTTGGTCGGCAGACATGAAAACATTTATAGGGGCCCTGTCGTCGCGGCTGATCCACGCTACTGGGGACCCCCGGGCCGGCTCATATTTAGCGCAGCGCATCAGCCTGGCAGTACAGAGGGGAAACGCAGCCTGTGTCATGGGGACTATGCCTCAAGCGGAGCTGCTTGACGGGGTTTTCTTTTTATAACCATTCCGTAGGTAAAGTTTATTTTTTTTTTTAATATAAATAATAATTTAATCTATTTTATTTTAGTTTTATATACATAGTTTTAATTTAGTTTTATATTTATAGCTTTTTACTAAATTATTTTCTTAGACCTTAACCTAACCTAGGTTATAAGATGTCCCTGAAATTCATCGCCATGATTTTGAAGACATAACCCTGCAATTATTAATACAATATATCATTTATACAATTATGATGTTGGAGTAAATGGTTACTTTATTATTAAATAAAAGGTCACATCATCGCTTAGTAAACTGGATAATTTTAGTGTAGTATTTCCATCTTTGACGACCGGTCTGGCCTAGTGGGTAGTGGCCCTGCCTTTGAAGCCGATGGTCCTGGGTTCGAATCCCAGTCGGGGCTTTTATTTATGTGATGAGCACAGATATTTGTTCCTGAGTCATGGGTGTTTTCTAAGTATTTAAGTATTTATATGTATCTATCTATTATATATATCTTCGTCTAGTACCGTACAAGCCTTACTGAGCTTACCGTAGGACTAGGTCGATTTGTGTAAGATTGTCCCAAAATATTTATTTATTATTTTATTATTTATCTTTCCTGATGACATATTATGAATTAATTTAAACTGATTAGATTAGGTATTTGTCGTTGCGATGACTGGTGATTGCGTAGACAAATTTGGTAAGTCACTTCGTTGTAGATTCAAATTTTTGGTGCTTTTTGTTTTTAATTTAATACGTATCTACTTTTAAGTATGATGAACTGATATTCTCTTGTGTAAAAATATTAAAGATTGAAATAACAGAAAACTGTTTCACTGCATTTAGACAGAGATGGTTTTTAAAGTTAGAAGAACAAAAGTGTGTGCTAAATACTTTTCGCCAAGGCTGGCTCGGTACCGCGAACGTCGAAGTTCGTATATTTCGGGCATTTTTCTCTTTTACCCAAATTAAGACATCATGACAGAGATAATCGTCCGAAATTTACTAATATCGTTTTTGGCGGTAGCGCCTCTGTATAGGAAAAAATGCTTGAAGTTAGGCATGCAGCGAGACGGGGCAAGCGGTCAGCAGCGCCCCTATAGAACGGTGAAACGTACTGCGATCACCAACCCGCCTGACAAACATTGAGCCCTCGAAGTTACTGATAGGTAGTAGAGGATCAACTAGAAGTTTTCTAACAAAGTGCACCTCTAATCTAACTCTCCTTAATGCAGTTGTAGCGTTTTCAAAATGAATATTCTCTGCGCAAGGAAAATATGAAACTACTCCAATATTCCATGAGCACTAAAAACTAAGCTCTTACACAGAAGTTGCATGAGAGTAAATGATTATAACAGAGTTACATTACAATCAGGAAACCAATACCGGTATTTTCATAGTAGTTAATATTAAGTGTTATACGATTATAAGCTAGCTAGCTTTGTCGTTCAGATTCCAAAAAAAATATTAAATGTTAATTTGTGAAGACGGCTGAATTATTTATTTATTATTAAACCAATAAAATGACTCAATGAAACAATAAAACAAACATATACTTTGGTTCTCCGGCGTCCGAGGCAGGATTTGAACCCGCATTTCCAGCTTTCGCGGTTGTAGCCCTCAGCAGCGAAGATATATCATTTATACTAGTAATTATAGTGTACTAATTAATAATCAAAGCGAATCGAAAATATTTAGTAAAAATAGTTTTATTTGTCTTAAAATGACTACATATACATACCTATAGGTATAAAGATTTTTAATTACTTTTAAAGCCACATAATAGGTTGTCGGTTAAAACAGGTGTTGTAACCCCCAACCTGGGTTTTCTCTGACCCAGTAAATATCCGGCATATTTGGAAATCGGGTAGAGATTAGTTTGGGAAAAGATTGTTTTGATAACATCCTTATTCTCTTATCGTATCATAAGATAATGTGAAACTATTATTATTTTCCATTATTTTAGGTAATAATATAGCAGAACGGCTAGGGTGCTCTAGCCAATGTCATCTATTGCATTATGCGACTCTTTCGCACATATTTACTTGTTAGAACGTAGCAGCAATGGTGACAGACAAAAAAATACCATCTTAGGATAATAGGTAAATGCATGAAAGGCCATATTTAACGTTAAGTACAGCGGGCTTAATAGTCTAAAATCACAAATAAATGTTACTCTGTTTCGTTACTAGTCTTGTAATAGTTACTCTACTCCTATACAGTTAGCAGTTTCATATGCACTACAGGCTTAACGACTCTTTTAGAACCTATAGACAAAGACACCGCTATACAGTCATAAGTGCCTCCTTTTCCCAATAAACCGAAAACCCTTCTGGCGAAAAACAAATGCCGATGCAATAATTGTAAAACTACCAACGACACGCCAACCGAATTTGAATCTAAAGATACTAGTAATAAGGTTGCGAATCCAGCTTTTTAGTGGAGATAAGAAGCATAGTTTTGATAAGTGGTGCAATAAAGGCTGAAGCCAGATGGGACTGAATTAAGTTCAACGGAAATTGAGTCATAAATACAAGGGACTGTTTCGCGGTATCACTGCGATGTGCGAGCGTTCACACATCGTAACGTTATCCGTAAACACATCGAAATTAGAGCTGCCTAGTTATCTATTGTCACCGAGTCGCCTTACAAGGCCCGGGCACATTAGCGGCGGTCACTCGACGTTTTCCCGGCGATTCCATAGTAATGTGCAATTTATAAAACGTGGCACTGAAACGCTACGTAGCCGCGCTCTTACATTTCATAAACTCAAACTCAAACTCAAACGTTTATTCAGTAAGTAGGCCACAAGGGCACTTTTACACGTCGAGTATACAAAAGTAAAAGAGAAAAATAAAAACTACACCGGTTCTAACCCTACACCTCTGACCCGAGAAGTATTTTGACTTTTATGACCGGCAAGAAACTCGGCGGGACTTATTTTTTCAAAACAGTATTACAAAAGATATCTTATACAAATTACATAAAAATGCGTTATTCATTAAGAAAACATATCCAACAATTACAAAAAAATTCTGCCAAAGGAAAAATAAAAATAATTATTAATTACTTAAAAGTCCAAATCTGACTGCTAAGAACGAAGTTAACAAAACGTTCCATATGCTTTCTTATCTGAATTCTGTCCTTTATTCTAATTTAGAAATTACAAAATTAGTAATCAAAATTTTCAAAAAATATTATATGTATTGTTATTTTGTTTTCAAAATATACACAAAAATAGAAATACATGCTTATTACAAATAAACCTGAGGTTTATCTCTGAGAGATGTATAAGGTCTCATATTTTTTACAGTTTATAAGTGTAACTCAAATAGCGAGTAATCTGTCATTTTTTAAAATTAAATAACAGTTTTGACTATAAACACCATGACTATAAAATACTACATTACTACATTTACTACAGAGGACGGGAAGTAAGAGGTTGCCGGCCGAGTATTGTTACGAGGACGACAACCCCATTTCACGCCGAGGTATGTATAGTGCTTTTCTCTAACATGCAATACAATAGTTTTAAAAAACTCCAAGAAATAAATGTTTCAGTTTTAGAAAAACTAAAAGTAACCATGCTAAACATCTCACCAACCCGGCTGACAAACGTAGCGATTACGGCATTAATCCCGCATATTCAGAAATCGCTCGCAGTGGCGGTCGGTAGGGAAGGTCTATCTCCTTCTAGAACATCTACAATTCTTTAAACTCACCTGGAGCCTCTCCATCGTAAGAGAAGTTGGGAACAAGCAAGGTCTGAGCGTCCACCACGACCACAGCGTCCGAAGACACGCCGTGGACTCCCCGCAGGGCGCCCACTTTGGCCGGCTTCGGGTATTCCAGGTCGCGAGGGATCCGGACGTCACCAAAGTTCACCTGCACAAAAAAAAAAATTAAATTAGATTATTTTTGTAACAACCAGATAAACTCACGTGTACTTACATCGCACTAGGCGACATGTTTCGGGTAAGCTCTGATACCAATTTTCAAGCCGAGTCACTTTATTCGTTTGCAACTAAGTAGTATTAACATGGCTTTTTAATTATATTATTCCTTTTCCGTACACGGAACAATGGTGTTCCGGATATTTGAGAGACGTACGCGGAGCCGGTTCGAGCCAACGCGCAGAGGCCCTTTCGACAATTTAATAATATGTTAGGGGTACACTAAGCGGATGTTGCCCCTGTCGGACGCGCACAGCGACAGAACCTGTCTTGTGTAATGACTATTAAGTTTAATGGAATCTAGAATGTACTAGGCTATTGGGTGGAAAGGATGGACTAGCTACAGGGCTTATAAATGCGAAAGTAATTCTGTCTGCCTGTTTGTCTGTCTATCTGTCTGTCTGTCACCTCTTCACGTTTAAACCGATGAACCACCTGGGATGCGATTTGGTATGGAGAGAGTTTGTGAGCTCCGAGAAAGGACATAGGATAATTTTTATCCCGTAACCATATTTCAAAGACGGGCATTACTGCCCTAGGAAATCACGAGGAAAAGCTATAAATACATATTATTTCAATTAAATGTATGTTTAAATCATAGCAACTTCAAATAACCACACATTGTCTAGATTATTTGAACACTACCAGTCTACCACCTGCCCACACATTCCGAACTCCAAACACCCCGCTTCACTATTTGCAGCAAAACCTCTTCGCCAAATGCATCTTTCACACACGTATCCAAAAACCACCTTTAACGCCGTAACCACAAAGCTCGTATTAGCGTGAACGGTAAATGGATATACGGGATTTGGAAAAATTGCAGATAAGCCATTAGTCTTCGGGATTAACGGGACTGAGCGCACCTGTACCGCGGGACTTTGTCTATCCGTTTTAAGACCACGGGGATTTTGGCTAATGAATTTTTTGAGGGAAAAGCATTGTTTAAACAACTCGAAATGTAGTCTTCAACATCTAATATAATGTTGGCATTATGGTATAACACGTGTGAAACTTCTTTTGGTTTTGTAAAAAATATAGCCGTGTGATGCCGGCTGACTAGAATAGCACCACCATATCTCCTGCGGGTGTCGTAAAAAGCAACAAAGGGAAAAATCCTACGGACTGGCAGCAGTGTCCGTCGAAACCCAACTGCGGTCGCCAACCCGCCTAGCAAGCGTGGCGACTATGGAAATAACGGATATGATACAAGTCATATTTGTGGGAGGCCTATGTCCAGCAGTGGACTGCATACGGTCTGCATATGTCATCTATTTTCAATTAATCAATAATAATAAACATTACTTAAAGGAGATTCTGGCACAACTTGACAGAGCCCCACGGTAAGCTCAAGAAGGCTTGTGTTGTGGGTACTCAGCTAACAATATATATAAAATACCTACAAATACTTACATACATATATGAAACACCCATGACTCAGCAGCAAATATCTGTGTTTCACACACAAAAAAATGCCCTTACTGGGATTTAAACCCAGGACCATAGACTTCATAGGCAGGGTCATTACCCACTAGGCCAAGTCTGTCATCAATTAGAGCTAATGTACTTGTAAATGTCAGCAGGTGAAAGGTTACTTCAAATAGGTTTTTAAAGAGTTTCACGCGTTTTGTTTTCTTGTCGAATTTCTCAATAGTTCGTAATTATTCTCAAACCTTCAAAAACTCATTTCGAAATGAGTTCAGACGAAAGTGATAATTATGGGTTAAGTTTGAGAAAAGCATTAAGCATTAAGACGACCGGTCTAGTGGGTAGTGTCCCTGCCTATGAAGCCGATGGTCCTGGGTTCGATTCCCAGTCAGGGCATTTATTATATTTGTTCCTGAGCCATGGGTGTTTTCTATGTATTTCAGTATTTATATGTATATATCTATTATATATATCATCGTCTAGTACCTACAACACAAGCCTTACTGAGCTTACCGTAGGACTAGGTCGATTTGTGTCAGATTGTACCGAAAAAAAAAAAAGAAAAAATTATACAAATTTCGGTGAGAAACGGGGTTGCTGGCCGCGTATCATTTCATATATCTACATTATTTATTTATTTTATTATTATTTATTTATTATATAAATGGTTACAAATTTGGGTTTTATAATGTAGCTCCACAAAACCATTATAGGTTTGACTGCGGAGTCGAAGTCTCTGTAATAACTAAATATAATATATATTGATATTGTTGAAAAAGCATTTCTTAGAAACTGTTCCGGCCATTAAATTAGTTATTACTATAACTAATAAATAATGTTTAAATCGAAAGAAAAATAGAAAAAAAAATCACTCGAAGCGGGACTCGAACCCAAAACCACTGGATCACTAGCCCAGTGCACTACTAATTGTGCTATTCGAGTACCGCTTAGACTTGTAATTTTTTTCTATTTTAACCCATGCGGTATATGTCATCATGGACGTGTAGACACATCTACCGCAAGCGTATTGAACACTTAACAACTGAACACTGCCAGGTTATCATTTCGATACTAGGAGGATATAACCAATATAGAGTAGCCATTAACAGGCGTTCTGCCAAAATTACTCGGCCGCCGGTCGTAATTCTTGAACTTGTGTGAATATAGTTTATGCTATTGTTTGATAATTTTGTCGTGTGCGTGTGTAGCAACGCACGTAAAAAATGCATTAGTGTTAACATTATTTATGTTTGTTACCTCACCCCCCCCCCCCTCCCCCGCCGAAAACGGCAGAATTTTTCCGATAGAAATTAGTGCGTGTGTCGGCTGCATATTGGTTATATCCTCCTAGTTTCGATAAGATAAATGACAATGCAATACGTCAATATTAGGTATTTTCTTCTGTTATAGCTAGCAGATTATATTTTTGTTTGAACTCCAAGGAAGCTTACTTCAATAATAAATATCTCTCGCAGACATATAAAAACAAGACCACGCGATCTGGCTTTTGACTAAGTGCAAATCGTTATTATTTTATTTATTTATTGATACCATAAACAAAAGAATATCAAGTACAAGATAAAAGACATCGATACGGAAAACGTTCAAAGTATGTATACATGTGATTTAATATCGATACA